>CM061053.1:19639162-21030996 GCA_030762865.1 Paraleonurus japonicus
GATAAACCGCTGGTGTATCAATTCCCTCTCCCCTCAAGAACAACAAATTTCTTATGCTCAAGGTCGAAAGTTGGAAACTCCGTGCATGAAAGTGATCAATGTCTACACATGTGCCCTGCTCGACGGACGCCCTCCCAAGCAATTAGGACTCGAGAAACTCGATCATCACCCTCCCAAATTCTATTCCAAACGCAAAGGCATGAAGGAAGGAATGAACTAACCTACATCATCCCCAACATCTGATGGCAGATTTGGCTCCACCAAAGGCATCACCCATCGTCGCTTTCAACCGAGACGTGAACACCGGATGGAGCCAACAACCTTCCGGGAAGTATTAGTCTCCGATAGGGCTGGCAGGGCTCCACCTTGTGGATATGACAAAAGGGCCGTCAAGAAAACGTGACCAAGTTTAACTCCTTGACGATGACGAACAAGGAAACCTCGCCTTATACTCTGACGAAACATCAAGAAGCACTCGATCACCCACCTCAAAATGGACATCTCGATTTGATGCTTGTTTGCGAAATTCGAGCATACTACTAAGTATGCTCGCCTGCCAGTGAGTGGTGCTAAAATCTCTGCAGCATGGAGTCTCTGCTCCAACAAATCGCCTAACACCGCCCGACACTCTAATTTCCGCTGGAAAAAATTGTCTCAAGGATCAAGTGCTTTTACGACAACATAGACTGCGCCTCAAAAGAAGTAAGGTATCCTATAGCTGAATTAATGAAAGTTTCGTGTTAAAACAAGATCGCCCACGAAAGCCACTTAGCCTAACACCGCCGGGAAGTGTTTGAGATGAAGCTACCCGCAAATAGATCTCTAAACAACGGTTCATAACTTTCGGGATTGCCTAACTCGGTCTCCGGATGGTGCAAGAGCTCATTGGCCTCGAGCTTAGTCCCGTTGCTTTGAACTGGCTAATTTTTTATAAGAAAGCACTCAAGAAAATCGGGTCTCTGATTAGAAACAATGGAACGAGGCACACCATGCAACCTTACCACTTCACGAAAAATCCTCAGCCTACCTCTCGTGCAATAAATTGATGAGAAAGCATCGGCATAAAGTAAGTCGTCTTTTAGATAGACGTCAGTCAACCACAACCAGAATTAACATCGAACCCATGGGATTTAGTGTAAACCCGCGCAATGAAGTCTACATGCTCACGGCCTCCCAAACTTGCCTGGAATGGGCAAACTGGTTGCACAATAATCTTGGCGCGCCTCGTATCCGAGCTTTATCATATGCTGCTGATGGTATCAAACATTCAGCCACGAAGTTAGTAACCGACTTCATCATTCTCGGCCAATGGCTGGCTCGTCATAAACGCCTATAAGTACTGGAATGCTCCGCCGTAAGGCCTCCGATCTAGGCAGTAGAGTGAAATTTAGAAATTAATTTCTCGAGTCCAAACTGGAGTGAATTGGGAACCACCGCCTATCCTTAAAATAAAGCGGATGTCATTCACCATTGTGGTACTGGGCTTCTGGGACATCGATTCCCGGCCTCGACCTCTAGTGGTCTTGGACATAACCTCCCGCGTAAGTGGGATCAGCAGATGCTCGCATCGCTTGACAGGGCTGCTCCATTCTACCCAAGTCGGTATGGGAAACAACACAAAGAGTTAAATCTGAATATCGCTCTAGATAAAGCATCTTCGGGCAGCTAACATTAGAAAGTAGAAACCCTCGCTTTGTATTAAATCTCAAAATCAAATCCAATAAGCTTTGCACACCCACATATTGTCACTGGTGAAATAAACCGATTACTAAAGCAAATGTTTCAAGCTATGATGACTCGTAGTCCGGCACGACAAATCGACGGCCAGTCACAGAGGTATCGGGACGCCAATGCAAAATAAATCCAAGCACTAATGCCATTAATTCTTTTCGTAAGTAGATTTTCGCGGCATTACGATTTGAAAGGGCCTTGCTAAAAGTAGGCCACGGGATGTCTATCTTGCATCAAAACCGCCCCAAGACTCCCGCACGGAAGCATCACATTCAATGAAAAAGTGTTCGTAGAAAACTGGAACCGCAAGGTTACAAGTGGTCACAGGATTGCCTTTTGGAGAGCCTCAAAAGAAGCCCGCTCATCAACCCCCATGAAAACCTCCCATCAAGTGCCTCCTTCTCAAGCAATGCCGTGAGCGGTAAAACAATCTTACCATAGTCTTTGATAAAGCGGCGGTAATAGCTCCGTCAACCCCAAGAAACCCTCACACCGCGCACCGACTTTGTGTGTAGGCCACCGTAGGACAGCCATAACCTTAGTCGGATCCATTTGCACCCCTTCCGCGGAAACCACGTGGCCAAGGTAATCACTGGAACGTTGAGCCCAAGAACACTTCTTTGGATTCACAACAAAAGAAGCTTCGAGCTAATATATTCAAAACCTCAGAAGGTGAAGTAAACGAGATTACCAATCAACACTATAAACAAGAATGTCATCGAAGAATACCAACACATACCGTCCGTAAGAGTGGGGCGAAACAACTCATTCATTACCGCTGAAAAGTTGAAGGGGCATCGCACAACCCGAACGGCATGACCAAGAATTTGTAGTGATACGAGTGAATACTGAACCCTCGCTTTTGTGGATGTCCTCGAGCAATCCGAATTTGGTAATACCTCGCACGTAAGTCCAACCGGTAAACCAAGTGGCACCATACGCTTCATCAAGGAGCTCCCGAATGATGGGGATTGGGTATTTATCCGGAATAGTTCGTTTATTCACCACGATAGTCCACACAAAACGACTACCGTCCTTTCTTATGAACCAAGAGGCAGTGGCTAGAATATGGTCCTGCATTAGGCCTGAATCGAGCTTGTAGATAAGCATCTCATCCACCAAACGCCTATTTCTATCTTTTGGGCAAAGACTGTAATGATACGATCGAATGGAGACCGGTTCTAAGCACCACGCTTCAAGGGAATCCGATGATCAGCCTTCCTGTGGAGGAGGCACTGGAAGTGGGGCCAAAACCGAGAAAATTCATCCAAAAGACGGGGCGTCAGTGCCACCGGGCAGTGGGACACTAGCATCCACACTCGCTTCAACTCCGCCGACCAAAGTATTCAACAAGAATCCACATCCGCGAGCTTAACTGTGGAAGCCACCGAAACTTGACGTCGTTGAAGGCCAAGAACCCCTTGTAAATAGAATTGCTCATCGTTATGGGTAAACTTCAGGCCAGTATGCGTGTTCCAATTTCACCCAAATTTCACCTGGTGCTGCTAAGAAGGTAACACCGAGGATAATGTCCAAACCGCTCACCGGAAACACGTGGGCCGAGAAAATGAACGCTTTTGCTCTCAACTTTAATTCTATTCGGGCACACCTCAATAAGTGCTTCAATATTCTTTCGTCACCTAATGTTAACGGAAGAACAATCGATCACCGATCGGTAAACCCAAGGAGTCAACCGTAGTCAAGCCGAGATAAAGCAGTGGGTAGCACCACCGTCAATCACAATCACTTCGAGCTTTTAATATTCCCCCAAAATTTCATGGTTTCGCGGCCCATCAATTCCGAAAGCAGCAATGAGGAAAGCCGCAAGGAGTTCAAAAAATGTTGCCGTGGTTGCATCCATATCAACTAAGTTGATTGGCAAATCAAGAGCCCCGTGTTCAATGTCTACATCATCATCCATCATCACCATGACTTGGAGAGAGCGATTTGCATGACGTGCGATGAGAATAAGGCTCTTTTACACCTGAAATAAAGACCACGAGATCGAAGATCTCGAATTCGCCTCGAGACATCTGACGATCTTTGGCGAGACCCTTGGTTCACCGAAGATGCACTTGTGTCCGCCGATTGCTGCGACATAAGGGCGTAGCCGACGCTTTTGCTAACTTTCGAGGTTCGCAAAACCCAAAATAAACCGGCTTAGAGGCGAGGAGCCCCGTTGAGCGTGAGTAACCTCAAGATCGTGGAGGCTTTGCAGACCGAAATGCCGACACATCAAAGACCGAACGAGGCTAATAGTTTGGCCGCAACTCGCTTAACTCCTCTTTATTTCACGAGCAAGATGCATGGTTTGTCGAGATGTCTTCGGCATCCTTAGAACGGATGTGGAGCTTGATGTCATTGCGAAGACCATGTAAGAAAATCCCAAGGCATCTCGTGGTTCCGATAGTGGAAGGTGGTGTGTCATCTCGCACTCCAAAAATATATAAAATCTCAAACCAACCTACTAATGTAGTAGAGGCAAGTAAGGGTCGATCTCACGAGGAACAAGAGTAATTTAATTGAAATAATTCGTGTGAATTAAGCGGTAAAAATGGGGGGACGGGATTGGTTCTCGACTATAATATTCACTAAAATAAAAATGCAACAAAGCTAAATATTAACGAATCACGATGGTTTGAGTAAGTAATATGTGAAACAATCTAGCCCTCTGATAGCTTCCTGAACGGTTTTCCTAACTCAAATTAATGAACCACGACTATTCAAATTCTTACTCGAATCTTTTCCCTAAACTAGTGGTACGACCAAACTAGTTCGAATCGCTTTCTTAAGTTTAATTAATCAAAAAGTATGACCGATTAATCTATCCCAGAACAATCCTAAAACATATATTCGGGATTTAATTCCTAGAATGCATTTGCTCTAAAACAATAGGAAAAATTAAGCTTATGAAAACGAAACGCTCAATCATATAACTTAAATATTATTATTCACTGTAGAGTGATCTCGCCTCTAGTTGCATACCATATCACAAAATTGTACAATTACGAATTACACTATATGAATTAGCTAGAGATGAATAACAAACAAATTGGGGTGATCACCATAATTAATCTATTATTCAAAACATGCAAAGCATATGATCAAATAATAATAAAATCGAGACAAGAATTGAAATAGAAAGCGCTCATACTAATTCACAAGAAAATCAAACTGCTCAAAGTTCCGCATCCTCTGACTAGAAAATAAAACTTAGCTACTAAACATGATTAATCAAACACCAAAAATAATAAAAATATTAAAATCCTTACAACTTGTCTTCACAAAAATTACGTAACTCTCGGTTCTCCTTCTCGAAATTCTCCCAAACTCCTGTGTATCCTTTTTGCCTATTCCCCCTTTCCTCTTTAACTCCTCTCCTTTTTTCTTGTCCTGTGTTCGTCTCCCTTTTCCTTTTGACTTTTTTAAATAAGGAAGTCATCAAATCTTCCTTTATTTCACTCAATTAAGACCGATTGATTTGCTTCTTCCAAATATGGCATGTTCAACCTTGACACTCACGTTGCCCCCGATTCCCAACGTCATTCAATTTACCGTAATTGATATAAAAAATAACAAATCAAAGTAAATCGACGACAAAAGAAATAATACGCCGAATTACTACAAATCAGGTGCTAGAAATTGATAATTAAACAACCAATAATAGCACATAATTTACGCACAATTTACCAACTTTATCGAAGGAATTGCCGCCAAACGCGAGATGAATTGATGAACATAATCGCCAACCAGCCGAGATTTGGCGCGTTAAGGCCAATGCTTCACGGGGATTAGCACGAGGATCTCGTGCCATATCAAGCTTTCATTAGTTCCATGGAAAATCTTGACCAACCGAGATTAGAAGGCGGCCTGCAGCCATTGCAGCCCAATGAATAGCAGGGACCCTCCATGGAAACCAGCCGCAAATTCTAACCGCATATCATCCTGGAGTTTTCGATGCAAAAGAACTGTTCCGCTCTAGAAAGCCAGAAAAAGGATCATCTCGGGTGAAGGGAGGCAACTCGATCCTAGGGACCAGACTTCTAGAAATCCCCGAGCGAGGTTCCACGAGAAGGAATCAAGGACGCATTGTCTAAGAAGTGCCCTCCGGCGGTGGTTTTCCTTGTAGAAAGCGCCACGCAACATCGATTGAATGTCTCGCCATGGAAGATGTCAATGAAGCGATCAATCCCCCGACCTCGTGCAACCCTCGTTTCCAAATTGCGTTCTAACGATTCCATTCCCTTCTCCAATGATGTAATACGGTCTTCCGCTCGTTATAAGGCCGGTAGGATTGGATCAAATTGTTAGAGTTAAGGAGATGAACAGGCAAATCAATATTCAACACTCAACGGAATTCTCCATCCCACGCCAATATGGTCAAGAACAATTTTCTAAAACACGTAACCTCCTTTACTATGACGGATGGTACTTATAGTTTTGAAACGAGGCTCATGGACCGTCAACAACAAAGAATAAATAAACAATAATGAAAGCCCACTACTATTAAAGATAATAAAAGAAATAATAATTAATGGGCTAAGCCCGTCTTCTTCTTGCGCCTGTGATAAACCAGTGGAGTATCAACCCATAAACATAGAAATGATGAGGAGTTCATGTTTATGAGGTAGAGAGCAAAGTGTGCAAGTAGGTCTCCACAGAATCCAGGCCGCAGAGTTGCTTAACTACCGGCATAGTAGCGGAACGATCCAGCTGGAACGTTGAATCAGTCCCTTCCAGAGCTCCCCAAGATTTAAGTTGTCTCCTTGCCTCTTTAATGGCTGCTCTTGTTGCACAGTGAACTGATGCCGCCAACAACAGTGGGGGTTCACCAGAAGCTGCACAAAATCATCAAATTTAACGATATACTATTGTTACTCATCAAATTTACCAGATGTTTCAAGCATTTCTTTTAAGACATATAGGACTGCTTAGGAGATGATTATTGAGCTGCTTGAGCTGAGGCCTATTGCAAGCCCATAGGCCATAGTAAATCACATGTTACCTAATCTCGCTTCGCATTCAAGCTCAATAGACAAGAAACATACCCTTAGAAGACAGGACTCGTTTTTATGATGCCCGCTGTTTAGCACTTCAACATTGAACTGTTTTGGGATGGTGTCCATAGTTGGAATCTTGTATGTCCATGTGCCATTTGCAATCACCAATCCATCCGAATTAGTTGGGTATTCTTCTAGCATGAAGAAACCTAGTCCTTGTACAAAAGCCCCTTCAATCTGTGAAACAGAGACCAGAACCATAATTTTCATAATATAACAATGATACAGCTCACTAAAACAGCATCGTCACAGAAAATAAAAAAGACATTGATGGTTATAGATTGGAATTCAGTAAATGCTACAAGAAAAAGCCATTAATCATGATTCTGAAGGTATAATTATACCTGTCCCAAGTCAACAGCTGGATTCATGCTTTGCCCACAATCATAGACAATATCTGTTCTCAATATTCTTGTTTCTCCTGTAAGGATATTTACCTCTACCTGAACCGTAGAACAATATCCAATAATTTGTGTTGCCAGTAAACAGGAGTAAAACATAAAGGCCTAAAACTCATGCAATAGTATGCTGCTTAGTGGAAGTGCTATTACCACCAAGGAAAAGAATAACGAAGATGCTCAACAAGACAACTTTTACCTCACTTACTGCAGCACCATAGTTTAGATATTTCGTTGAACTGGGATCAGGGACAAAGAAAGAGTTCGCTGCTAAGTTCACATTTCCATAGTGTGCCTGCATTCAGAAGGTAAATTATTGATGAGAAAACGCATTTAACATTTTATTGGACCGAGATAAAGTGATAAACCACACATTATATTTAATGAGTATACTTCTGATTACATAAAAAGCAATTGATTATGAGTATGATTGGACAGAAGCCCTTTAGGCCTTAGGTGCATGTCGAGGTGATTATATACTAGAACGGTGATGTTCGGTATAGAGGAATCCATGACAAGTAACACCACATGTTATATTTAATGAGTCTAATTCTAAGTACATAAAACAGGCAATGAGTATGATTGGAGAAGAGCCCTTTAGGCTTTAGGTGCATGCCAAGAAGATTATATACCAGAGCAGTGATGTTCAGTATAGAGGAATCCATGATATTATAAGGAAACCTTGAATTATGTTGTCTGATAAGGGATGCATCATGATACATTCAGCAGAAAACAATGCATACCCCACAAACTAGCATGGAAAAACAATTGAAAATCCATAGATGAAATACAAGCAAGAATATTAATATTTTATGGCACTGCATGTTTTTCAAATTTTCTTTACTTATTTCACAATGATTATTTATTGAACATCTACTGTTACTTAAAAAATATTATTGTCTTGTTATAGCGATTTGGAGTTAACTTCCAAAATTTAGGTAGCTCCAAAAGAAAAGTTCATTTCCATGATAAGCAACTAAACTGTTTCCTTTTGCAGAAACTCTGTACTGGGTTTCATATACCAAAAAAGAAAAAAAAATCTAAAAAATAATTCAGCACCCATCACCGGAATGGAAGGAAAACCATTTGCTGCCTCTCAGAAAATACAGACAAATATTCACAAACAGAACACTGATATGGAAAGCACAGACCTGGAGAATCAAAGCGTCCCATTTCACAGAACCCATTTGCACCTGCAACTTCTCCTTGAGAGGGGCTAATCTTTCAACCAAGACATTGCAGCATAGTCTAACAGCTTCGCAACTCGATTCAGACGTCGTGCTCCCAGCAGTAAATCCACCTTGTACTAAACTCAAAGGTGTCTGCTTGTACAACTCGCACTTTCTCCACAAGAACTTCAGTTCCATCACATTGTACTGAGCTGAGAGCATAAGCAGCTACTTGTTTGACCTTTGTCCAAAGCCCTGGCCCAGTTCTATGCCTCCAACTTCCACAACTATTGATCCATCCCAAAGTATACTTACTTTCCCTGGAGCCGGTCTCACATACACTTCATGCACGATGGGAATTCGAGAAATACCCCTCTTAAGCCAGATATTAGAGTGATTAAATTGTTCTATCATGGAGATCCTTTGACGAAAACTCGATGTTCTTGCAACCTTATCCCATACAGAAGGCAAAGTATACTCTATCGGTTCCCCAGAGGCACTCCCATAAAACAATTTTAGGCTTTCATATGAGTGGAAATTCCTGTTCCTAACAGAATCAACTTCCATTGAAAGCAAAGAAGCTACATGCTCCATAATAGCTTCAGCAATATAAGATGCCTGGACCTCTCCAGGGGCCCGCATCGCTGATTTGCTTGAAAGGTTCGTCTTGCATACTTTTATATCAAAAGATAGAGCTCCCCAGTCATACTTTTTGAATGTTCCCATCATGTTACTTGGCAGTATGGGGCTTATATCTGCAGTCATCCCTGCATTAATCAATATGTCAAGATGCAAAGCAGTGATCTTCCCATCGGATTTAAATCCAACGCTGTAAGTTATTTTCATTGGATGTCTTCCTCCCGCAATTATCATGTCTGTTTGTCGATCAAGATATATTCTTACTGGACGGCGTAATTTATGAGCTGCAAGAGCACACGCCGTCGCAACCTGAAAATCATTCACTTAGTATTACATTGGAATACATTCTAAATAATCTACACATCAAATATGTCATCTTCCTGTCAAAGTGAAAAGCTTAGAATGATATATAAATATAACCGAGGTTATCTTTGGTACAAATTCTTCAATGGGAATAGTAATGAGAACCTTTTTTCCCACTATGCCCACATAATGAAAGAGATATATAGCGGATGAAAGGGTTGTCCCAACGGTGGTTACATTATTATTTGTGTTTTGCTCTAATTTTGGAATAAATGAGACAAAAAATGATTGTTGGATGAGGAACAGTGGAATAATTGAGGAATGGTTATAGGAGCGGAGGTAGTTAATCAAAATACTCATTGTCCGGTACGAAGTGTGATGAAGGTGAATTGATTATTTTTAATCTCATTAACCACCACAATTATCTAATATTCATTCCCATTGAGGATTTTTAACCAAGCTCCAAACATGATAATTATCATACTCACAGGCATTGCTTTTAATGCCTTCCCACCAAAACCTCCACTCAACTCTTCTCGTAAGGACTCGGACATTATGCTCGGGAACACCAAGGCATTGTGCAATTACTCTATGTGCAAACTCAGGACATTGAATTGAACTGTAAACCACCATACAATTGTCTTCATCTGGAATTGCAAGAGCAGTTTGGGTCTCCATATAAAAGTAGTATTGTGAACCAAGTCTTATCTGGAGATTTAGATTCAAAATCAGTAGAGGAAAAAAATATATATTATCAAAATACTACCTCATTGATACAGTACTGGATAAAGCAAATAAATGATTAGCCATTACCCATTATAGAGTAGGAGCATGCATATATATATTTGGGAAAATTATTGCAATAGATCAAACTAAAACCAAAAAACATCTTAAGATAATAGACAGTTATAACCTCGGCAGAAAGAATCTTGTGATCAGCTTCAGCCATTCCTTTTGAGAAATCACCAATTTGTTGTGGATAGATAAAAGGAGGAACATCAAAGAAACTTCGATTTTTTGACAGCTTCTTCAACAGTTAAAATGGGTGGATCGAAGCCATCTGTATCATAATCAATTTGAGCACCTTTTGCAGCCAAATTGGCATTCTTCTGTGTATCCCCAACCTAGAGTGATTTGTCCAAGCAATCAATTATTTGTCTAATCCAAGAAATTAAGACAAGAAGGTACAGTTGTAACTAAGAGGGAAGTTCCCAACTCAAAGAAGACGAAGAAGTGCATATTACCACTAAAGCCATGAGGTCACCCGCAAACCTCGCAACATCTTCAGCAAATAAAGGTTCAGTGCCAAACAGGGATATAGTTCCCACGTTTTCCCCTTCTTTCGGGATATCTTTGACAGATATAACAGCAGTTGGTTGGGCGTGAGACTTGAAAGAGATGTCTTTCACTCGAGCTAGCGGCTTCGTGCTATACACAAATGCTCCATGCAAACAATTTGGGGGTGAAGGAATGTCATCTACAAACACAGCTTCACCTGAAGATTGCAGATCATAAGTACATCAGGACAAACGGCTTATTGCAGCTTATACGTTGTCATTTACAGCGATATGCAACAGACTTCAACTTAATTAGATGATGATATATGCATCATTAGACCCTTTTGCTACCCTTATTCTATTCTGTTTTGGTTTGCAAAGTAAGATGACAGAGACACATAAATTGGACCAGAACAAGAAAAAAAAAGCAGGATTCCGTAAAGTCGTGCGAGGATAATGAAAATAAAAACATTGATTATAAATGGCGACGAATCAATAATGATGGGGAATTTGGAAATGGAAAGGAAAAGAATTCTTAGTATAGAATGAATGGACATAATTTATAGCTGGTGTTTCAATGGTGAGGAAATGCTCAAGATTACTCAGGTATTGGGAGGGCCATTATGTGCTGTTTTTGCTACTAACAGTAATCCAAAAAAATGTGAAATAGAAGGTAGAAGTTGAATTCTTAAAAATCAAATTCACTAAACTTCACTAGCAGTTGGATTGAAGGCACAATATTCTAACTTATAGTCAAATTATCAGGATTACAAAAAGATTACATGATCGTGTATTACTGATTATCACATGAAAGAAATGAATAAAAAATAATTATAGGAGAATGTTTAGACACTCCATTTTGTATCCATGAATAAGTCAATAAGTGAAACGAGTCAGAGTGGAAGCTAAACTCATATAACAGAAACTTAAAAGGACCATACATACCAGAAGCTTGGATGGCAGCACCAAATTTGGGCATCGGTTCACCCACAGGATAATAATCACTACTAGAGTTCACCACCTGTTTTTGCAGATGATAGCAACAGCTTGTTTTCACTTGGACTCAGTGTACCATCATTGCTAAATTTTCCATCTCCTTCTAGCAATAAATCGTTCAGCTCCTCAGACAAACCACCAGATATGGAAGAACCCACACTGGAGAAGCTATTAAGAAATTCAAAGAGAAAACTGGCAGCTAAGCTTGACCTATAAGCAGCATGGGAAGTTCCTTCTTCAGGTATCACAGCACCTTTCACCATTTTGATTGCTTCATCCAGAACTCGGACACTAAGTATTTTCCCCCTCAGATATTCCTCAACTTTCCTTGCCCTTGTGGGATGATTTGTCCCATAAGCACCAAAAGCTAGATATATATTATTTACTAATATTCCATTTTTAACAGAAGAAATATCAGCTAAAAAGGCAGCATTTAAATAAGGCAATGCATTTCCAAGGGGCCGTGGTGCAGCACGGTAGGTTTCAAACAGCAATGTTGCATTGGTCTGGACCAAACCATCAATTGTTGTTGGTTTGAGAAGAGGAATGTGAACACTCAAAAGCACGGTTCTGGGGTCCAGAGGTGGTCTACTCAAGAAATCTTCAAAACTAATCTTTTCATGTTTATTACCTGAGAGTATGCTCACACTAGAACCCACAGCAAGAAATAAAGTAGCAATATCAGAAGGAAAATACTTCCTCTGTGCCATAATTAAATTGCCACCAATACTAGCTGTGTTCCTAACAAAGCCTGATGCAATCTTTTCCATGTGCTCAGCAATTTTGGTGAGCACGAGTTCTCCACCCGAGCATAAGTTGGCTGTACTTTTTCTTTTAAATGTAATACAACTTTTGAAATAGACAAAGCTGCTCCAAATTCAAAACCAGAATCGTCCTTTTTAACTACAGAAAGCTCAGGGATGAATCTCAGGTCAATGTACTTGTCGTATTTCTCAGTTTCTCTGTAATAGCCGTTCGCTGTGTTTCCAACAACTAATTTGATGCTACCACCATTTTCAACTGTATTAGAGTGCAACAATTGTTGAAGCTCCTCAACAGTTGCAGGACTATACCATGAGTACTTTTAGAATTGAAAAGCTTTGTTGTCCTGTACACATCCCTGATTTTTCTGTATACAAACACGCATGATCTTTTGGATGATAGGGTGGTAATCTACAGCCTTTTACTTCCTTTGTTTCTCCCTTTCTCCAAAAAGAGTTAACTCCCAAATCCTCCAAGTCAACATCGGCAGCAAAACTTTTGCAAGCATCAGCAATTGGCCTATATCCAGTACATCTGCAAAGGTTTCCTGTTATGGCCTTCTCAGCTTCAGAAACTGTCAGCCTGGAGAATCCGGATGGAGCTTCTGATCGATTCGTTTTCTCAGCATTTACGAGTGCTGAGTAAAAAGACATGCACATTCCAGGGGTGCAGAAGCCACATTGAGAAGCATGGAATCCAGCAAACCTTTGATGGATTGGATGGAATCCATTTTTGCTGTTTCCGAGGCCTTCACTTGTTGTAATTGAACAGCCATTAATGCTGCAAAGAAGCGTAAGACAAGAACTGACGCTGAAACTTTCAACCTTGTCGTGTGCACTGTCATATTTCGATAGCAGGACAACACAGGCTCCGCAACCACCTGAAGAGGTGACTCGACTTAGATAAACAAGAAGATGTAACAAAATGAAGGCAAATATTATTGAAAATCAAATTAATTGACAATTGAAAATAGAGATCTACAAGTGTATTTATACCATGGGGAATCCTAATACTCTCGTCCACTAAAACAATGCTCATATGGTGGGCACAAGTTTTTAAAAAGAGAGAGATAACGTAGATAAAGTAAGGATATATTGGGGCATTCTTGGGTCCATTTAGAAATAAAGTGATTTAAATGTAAAGTCAATGACATTTTTTGATTAATTAAATAATGACTGCAAAGTGATAATAAAGTGATTGTTTTCATAAAGGGAATAAACATGATTTTGATGGACGGACAAATACGGAAAATGAGCATATTTTTGATGTACTTTTGGTGGACGGATAAATAAAGTAACAAATAAACAAAAACTGAAACCACTTCTAAAAGAATTAGAGAGCATGAATGGGTCGTTTCATGGCCTAAACAAAGGTATTTTGGACCCAATAATAATATGCAGTCCAATAATTATATGAAAATTTGTCCCACATCAAGAGGCCCAATTTAGTGAATTTAAAACTAGTAATTACAGGTAATGTTTAAAAATAGATTCACTCACTCACATTTGGCCTCCACATGAGCAAAAACACCGGCTCAAACGTGATTTTAATTTCCCATAACTAACCTTGATAAAGTGGACATAATTCCCATGTTGTGATCTAACTATCCATGTTCTTCTCTATCTCCCTGGTTAGTAATTCAGTGCAAGTGTGCAGACCTTCTCAACTGATCAAACACAATCACCGATAGATATTACTATTGAGTTGAATCTAACCGATCACTTGAAGAAGTGACAGAGAAAGAGATGAGTAATATTTATTTCAATTTCAAGCCCATTACCACGTCTACTTAAAGTCACAGTAATCATTCGATAGTCAGGTATAATTTCATAGAAACCACACGACCACTAATTAGCCATCTTCTTCTTCAACTAGCTAAAACCGATAACTCACAAGCACACTTACTTTCACAACAGGAAAGAGGAACACCAACAGATATCCATGAAAATAGAGTGCAAACAACAACAGCTACTCAACTGAACATTAAGAAATTGGAACACCGCAGAAGCCGTGAAATCACAAACACAGAAGCGTAGAGCGGCACACCTTAAACAAAAATTAAAACTCAGAAATCAAAAGCAGGCATACTCACCTTCACCGCAACCAAGCTTAACACTCTTGAAAGGGTGCGGCAGCGCAAAAACTCGAGCAGAGTAGTGGATGGGTCTGCATCTGGAACCTCGAATCTCTCCCCATTTACATCAAAAACTAGGCAATCATCGAAAGCTGATGCCGCTGCTTTCTCCATATCTGTTGAAAGGAATAAATTCGCGTCAATGGCTACTCTCTAGAACACACGTTGGACTTACACATACAGTAACGTTAATTTTCAAACGGCCGGACATTTTCCCTTTTAAATATTAATAATTTGTTCGATTATCTTTCTTCATTTTTTAAAGGATAATATAGTGTACCTTTCCAAAAAAAAAAAAAAGGATAATATAATGTATAATTAATAATTGGACCAATTTATGAGTTGGATATTTGAATTTCTTTTTCTGACTAATTGATCAACGGAATCATAGCATATTTGGATAAATATTTGTTAGAGGAATCGAACAGGATCTCATACTTAAAGTAAGGGAACCCAGGTGGCCACATGGGCTAAGCCACCTCGTTGTCAAACAATCTTATATAATTGGATCTCTTGTGAAATTTGTTATATTATAAAATTGATATCATTACAATTATTCACCGATACTATAAATATTTTATATTGTAACATCGGTTTAATAATATTTTATTGTGGTATCATTTAATATCGGTGAATAAATATAATAATATTAATTTCATATTATGAAAGCAGTAGATTTTGTATATACAATTATGCATAAGATGAATTTTTAATTAGATTCCAAAGAAGTGTATAATTTAAACTTAAATGGAGCATTAGTCTAGTGAATGAGAGCATCTCATATAAGAGTCTCTTATTCGAATGGATAAAGTTTTCACCGTAACTGATTTTAATATGATGGATTGTTTTTTTATAAGTATTAATTTTAAATGATATTAATTATTTTGTTGAAATGTAGTGACTATTTTTTCTTGTAATTAAGAATTATGTTTTAAGGGTAATACATTTTTTTCCTAATAATATTGTATTAAATTAGGGGACACAGACTATTCTTCTCTATCGCAATTAGAAGATTGAGATAAAAAAATTGAAATTCAACCATGATTAAGATGAAAACTAGGATGTGATTAGAGAAAAATACAAAGATTTAAAAGAAAAGAAAGAAAAAAGCAAAATCTTTTCGTCACAATTTTACAGAAGAAATTGATTTGTAATATATGTCATATCCTCGATCCTTCATTATCTTGACTAGTATTTTTTTAGTAATGTTGGTCATATCATTCGGTTATCACGACCGATATTCTTTATTAATATAGGTCATACTCGTTATCACTACCGATATACTTTAATAATATAAGTCATGCCTTTCGATTATCACAATTAATATTCTTTAGTAATATATGTCATGCTCTTGATTATCATGATTAATACTCCTTTTGTCCACCAAAAGTATGCTTACACTGCTTTTTTTTTAACAATTTTCTTTTCATCATTCAACTATCACTTAATTTCTTCACATGTTATTGATTTTACACTCATAAACAACTACTTAACTCATAAATGGACAATACAATACCTCAAAATACCCTTCATTTATCTACTTTATCTACGTCTATTAAAACCTATCAAAACCAAATGAGCGTATTTTTCGTAGACGAAAGAAGTACTATTTAGTAATATGTGTTGTACACGTTAATTATTTAATTAGAGTAGACCCAGTTATTTAGAATCTAAATTAAAATGAATATAATTTCATTTTGCTCGTGAAAGTAAGATAATATGTTTCAAAATGTCTGTTTTGCTCGTAATTTAGGAAGTCTCGCCCCATGTACTGTACTCTCATTTAAGTGGTCGTTTGGTTTCCCTCATTAATTATCCGAAAGATAAAATTGAGTTCATTTTAACACTTGTCAACCCACGTTAACTTATTTGTCATGCCCTAAGAATGATTACAATCAACCAATCTCTTGTTTAATTATAGGAATTTCCGCTAATTTTTTTGTATATCTCATATTCTCATAATAAATGAATTATTTAGATATTTTTAAGGACATTATATATAGGTTAAAAAAATAGTATAATTATAAAGAGTGTGTCTAATATGAACCAAATTTATTTTAATTTTCTAAGATTTAGAAAACCAAAAACACATTGTCAACTAAATTTTTTTGGGAAATAAATCTTAAATGACCTAATAAAAAGGATCATATACTAGTATTTTGCCATGGATAGTGTTTTTTTATTATTATTATTAGGGAAGATAATTTTACTAATAAAATCTCCTCCTATACTAATAGGAAATTTCTATTTGCCTATATGTCGAATTTCTATGTGTTTTGCTTATGTGTCGATTTTTCATGTTCCTATTGCCACGTGTCATCTCATTATAAAGATTGTAATGGAGTAGTAAGAACTTGAACCCTAAATCTCTTATGTTGATTTTAAAAAGTCTACCACTAAATCAACCTATAAATATTTAAACATTGTGAAAAACTATTTTATTTAACTTCAATCTATAAAGTATTAGATTTTTATTTGATGGAAAAAATTATATATATAATATATTATATTATAAAATTAAATTTAATGAATATTCAACATAATACACGGTTCCATCCAGTAAGAAATAGGCAAGAGATACACCTAACATTAAGGCTCCAATTGGATTGAGTCATTTGAAATCAATGGATTTGAGAACAATACACCATACATTTACAAATCAAAATAGGAAAAATTAAATGAATAGACACAAATATTACTTATAAGTGAGAGAATTTCAATACCCAACAAAACCCTGGCCATTCAAATACTCTCACTTCTCCCTTTTGCGCTTAATATTTGAGTGAATCAAATCCATTTATTTAGTTTTTCTTCATTTTAGTTTGTTTGAATGATATATTATCTCAAATTCCTCGATTTCAAATCCGCCATTGTCGATCATCTTACAGCTAGGAAAATTAACAGTACTTAAACAAAGCAGTAGGACATAAGTTCCCGTTTGAAAAAGGGCAGCACAGCAATCTCGTTGTTTATTTAGCATCCAACTCCATAAGCTTGATTTAACATCTTCTACTATATTCTCTGTTTAGTATTGTTCCCCGTTGTTTATTTTGTCATGGATAGAATTGTGGTTTAATTTATCAATCAAGAACTGAGACAACTACACGAATATATAATTTAATTTAAAGCTTTCAAATTTCTTTTTAGGCATTATATCAAACACATTAACCGCACAAATTCATGTACAATAAATTTCATCATATCTTTCCCACACCCACCCCAAGAAACAAGAGTTCTCTTAGACACAATTCAAACAACCAACCTTTAATTTTGATAGTAATGGAGGGCTGGGCAGCGTCTGCGGTCGAACACTGAAAAATATTGCCAGAACTGTACTGAAACAGGGTGGCACTGGTCACCGCGAACTGCAGACAGACGGCGGCGGATCCGTTTCTCCTAGGCGTGGCGGTTGAACGGCTTCGCACTCACAAAGGAGGCGACCCAACAGCAGCGGCGACGCTTAGTCGCACTCAGGGACTGTGGCGAGTGAGATGCGGGAGGATATTTACCAGGTGGTGGCGGCTGAGAGAGTAGAGACTAAGTGATAAAATTAGAGAGTCAAAACGACGACGGCGACGGGCGACTGCCGATTGCCGACGACAGGTGACAGTGATGGCGCGCCTTCATGTTGAGTCGGCGTCGGTGGGTGAGCGGGGGAGAAGAAGACGATATGTTCAAACAAAAATAAATTAAATCATATCATATACATACTATCTCAAGAATCACTCCCAACTCACCAAAACTCTCTTATTTCAAAATACTCAAATTCTATACATTTGAGCTATTTATGGTATCTTTTTATTTAATTTCTTTCAAAATTAATGCATATATTCATTTTCATTAATTAAATTTCAACCATAAATTTTCTCTTTCATATTTTATGTTTAAAATTAGGTTTTAAATATACAATTTAATTTGATATTATTGGGATAGATTTTATTTTTTTATTTAAAAACTTCAATTTATATTTTAAAAATATTTCATATTAATATTGTAGAAAATTATAAATCTATAACTTCAATATACAATCATTTAAAAAGACTTATCATATATTACCAAAAAAATTATAATTATAATACATAGATAATTTAATATTAAAAATGAATATAACACATTTTAAAATTATAATATATGTTTAGAATAGAAAAACAATATATGCTAAAGTTTTAATTTAATAAAATAATTACACCTAACACCTCTGTAAAAAAATCTACACCTCTAATTTTTATTTAGAATTTTTAATTTTCATAGAGGACAATAAAAAATATGTATACATTCTATCCATAAATTTTGACCAAATAATAGATGAAAATTATATATATATATATATATATATATATATTAATTTAATTACTTAATTAGTAAAAAAATTGCACATTTATGATTAATGAAATGAATGATACACATCTATAAAATAAAACCTACATCCTCTAAGTGTTTTATTTGGAATTGACTTGCTACAAAAAAATACTCATATAATTAATATTAAACATGCCTTAAAAATATATTTAAAAAGAAATATATAACATATATACAATTTTGAAAAAATTAATTTTATTTAAATCAAATTAATTAAATTAAATAAATGTTTGAAGTATTTACTCTAAAATTAATATTTTTTTCAACCCGCGTAATACGCGGATTGTGCTCTAGTTTATAACTATATAAAAGCAGCAAATATACTCACCGCACGGTGGAGATAAATGCTTGTTACGCGCCACCGAAAAAAATTATTTGTTGATCTCGCTTTGGAATATTTTTATTCATTTAAAGGATCATATTACGAAAAATAATAATAATACTTGATTCCTTTCTAGACAAAAACTTATATGACACGAGACTCATAAATAAAATTGCGTCACTTTTTAATAAATTGTTATCACTTTTTAAAAAATTAATATAAATTTATAACTATATAAAAGCAACATCATCATTCAAAATATGATGATACTCGCTATTCAACGTTTCATATACTCGACGCATGGTGTAATCGTATTGTTCACGCACCCTGAAAAAATTATTTATTGATACTGCTTTGGAATATTTTTACTCATTTAAAGGATCAAATTCTGAAAAATTAATAATAACACTTGTTTTCTTTTTAGACAAAAACTTGAATGTGAGCGAGTCACTTTTTAATAAATTATTAAAGTGATAACAATATATTAAAAAAGTGATTTGCCTCATGTCCGTCTCATGTATAAGACGGCCTCACACAACAATGTCCTTCTTTTTATGCATGGCCCAATCAATGCTAATATTGTGATCTAGAATAATTTTTGTTTGACTTTCTTTGTTGGGACCAAATGGTTTCAAGTTTTAACTAAATTCAATTAGATTTGATTATATTTATATATTTCTATTTTCATTTTATAAGATTCCAATAATTAATTGATTGTTTCAAAATATGTAATAATTATATAATTAGTGTATGTTTTTCAAAATTATTTTGTGGGTGATTATTGATCTTTAAGAAACTAAATGATGCTTATTAAATTATATAATGGCAAAATAAATTAAATATTTTAAATTTAATATGTATTATAATTAGTTTTCTCATAAATGAAGTTAGCATTCTGAAATAAAATAAAAACTCAATAAAATTGTATGATGGTTAAAAAATAATCACTTATATATCATATAAATTTCTTAATTTCGTGATAAGATTGTCACAATAGCTACATCGATCCACCAAAAAGTTCAACCTAAAAATCTAATTTTTAACCAAGGATTGATAATTATCTTTATTTTTATATTTTCATGTAAATTATAAGAAAGAATACTTATTAGCTATGCTTAATATATTAAATCTTTTGGCGAATCTTAATTTGATCCAATAATAATTATATATTAATATATTATCTACAGTTATATAATATTCATGATTGTTACATTTATTTTTAAAAATAAGCCGAAAGAAATGGTCTGACAAAATACTTTTTATTAATGTGTGCATATAAAAAGTAATTTTTAATTATCAGTATAAATTTATAATATATAAATTCACATAATATATAATTTGTGCATCGTACAGGAGAAATACTAGTCTTAATTAAAAAGAACCTAGATAATTATTGATGATTACCAATTTTATTGTAAATTAAATAAGGATAAATTAGTATATTAATAATTATATTTTTAAAATTATTAAATTTATTTTAAAAGTGTGATAGTTAATTATAACATAAAGCGATAGTTAGTTCGATGATTAATACAACAGTAGAGGTCATTTTTTAAACCATTAAATTTTAGATCGATGGTTTAAATAAACTAACTATTGATAGTGAGTGCGATACTCGATCACGTTAGAGATGGCAAATCGACGGCCGGGCCAAATAAAATTTATGGGTGGGGCCAGGCCAAAATTGATCGGGCCTACAAAATGGAGTCTCAACCTCGCTTTGTATGGGCCGTCGGGCTATCGAGCCGGCCCGACCCATTACCTTTTTTATTTTAATAATTAACAAAAATTATATATAACAATTGTATTAAAATAGTGATTATATAATGTTTATTTATAGAAAATAAATTTAATTACCACTTACACATTACTAATAAATCTATACAAAAATAATATAAAAATAAGTTAATGTAGAATACATAAACTATCATAATTCATATTAGTCCATTAAAATTCACAAGTCCAAATAGGAATATCAATGACTCAATTGAATGTTGATATGATAGGGTTCACTTTTATAAATTGAAAATATTATAAATTATAAAAAAATTTGATAAAAAAGTTGAAAATTTTATTAAAACTAAAATGGTTCAATCAATTGATATTCGTGAGGAGGTCATAATAAATATAGATGTTAGCCTATCAAATGTCACTAACAATATTTAACAAATTTAGATGAATGAAGATATTTCATAATTTTCTCTCTCACAATCTATTCGCCACAAAATATGCTCACATTTCATATCTTCTATATTAACCAAACAACACATTTTTATGTAAATTATAAATTACAACTATTAATTACTAACTTAATATTGATTTCATATATTAATACCGATATATTTATAATTTCAAATACTTTTAAAGTTAATGTAGAATAAATATAAATAAATTAATTTCACACGCCTATATAACTTTGAAATTTTTTAATGAAATAAATTAGTTCTAATACCTACTTTAAAATTGTGCGACCAAATTCAAACTTATCCCAAGTAAAACGATAAATACAAATTTAAACACATCTCATTACACAAAATATTTAATATGCACCAAGTGCCCCATAAAACTCAAGTACATCTTAATATTATTTTCGTCTTAATAACCGACACCTTTAATAATAGAGAATTGCTCTTGTGAAAATTTTTGTGTGAAATTATAATATATTTAAGGAAGTGACAAAAATTTATGAATCGTAACGGGTCAAATCGAGACCAATTAAATTTTTCCAAAAAAAAAAATCGCAGCAAGGGAAAATAGAAAAACTTTCTCCCAGATGTGTTACTATAAGGACAAGTATGTATTATTTGTTCTTATAGTACGTAAATCAATATAAATGAATTAAATAAACATCTTTCTACAAGTTCGAATTTTTAGATGAGATCGAATTTTTCATGATATTAGAGTCTCGCTCACGCTCAAATTCTAAGTTCGAATTGTCCACTCATTGAGCCTCATTGAGCCTTCTTTTAAAGTGAAAAATTGAAAATACAATCTAATGAGCGAGATGGAGTATTAGGGGGCCTGAATTATGAAAACTATATAGAAAACTAGTGATCTTAAAAGTTGTACAAAAATAAATTTTCAATCATGAAAAAGAAATGTCCGACTGCCTACGAATATTGCTACTGCCAACTCTACCTTTGGCAAAATTCTATTCTACAAAAGCGCATTGCTTTTAATAGCCAAATCAACACTACAATTTACAACAATTCGTGTTCTTTCCTTTTTCTGTTATATTTAATTAAAACAAATTGGTTATATTTTAAAAAATATGCCCCACATAGATAAAACTCTTAAATTGTGGAATTGAGACTGAATAATCTAAATGTAATTTCATGTAAAAATAAATTAAAAATAATATTTTAATATGTAAATATTACGTTTAAAAATATTTGACCTTCCGACAAATATTTTTGTGCAAATTATACAAATTAATCTGTGCTCCGACTCAATTTAATCAATTCGGATTAGCTTAAAAATTGGTTGCTCTGCTAGTGTTTAGTTTTTTTTTTTTTTTTTTTTTTTAGAGTGATTTGCATGGTTCAAATTTTATAGTTAATCTTAATTTTATAGTGTATTTTTCTCAAAAGTACTAAAAATATTATTTTGTATAGTTAAAAAATATAGGAAGTTCAACGAAATTTTCATCATACTTTTAAATTTATAAACTCAACGAAACACCGAATCACATAAAAGGAAACACCGCTTACATGTTAGATACTTCATGTTAAACATATACTTTCTCCGCTCCATTAAGTTATGCATATTTTTTTTTGCTCCGTCCCAACAAGTTCTCGCACATTTTCATTGTCGGGTCGGTCCCAACAAGTTCTTCACACTCTGAATAGGAAACATCACACAATATTAATACCCTCACAATATCATTTAAATTTTAAAAATGTCACTCTTATTCTACTCTACTTTATTCTCTCATCTACTTTATTTTATTAAACCACCCAAAATATATTTACGCTTTATTCTCTCTTCTACTCCTTTTATTCTCATAAAAATCAACAAAATTAATTTTTCTTAGTTTTCGTGTCCCAAGAAGTATGCATAATTTATTGGGACGGAGGGTAATATGTATCTTACTCATTAATTTAATTTGATATGAAATTCCATTATTAATATACATTCAATTACTGAGAATTATTCAAATGACTCATTTTCAACTTCTCATTTTTTTAAGCCACTTCATTTATAAATACCCTCTTTAAGAAGTGGGTAGAAAATGTGAAATTAAAAATGGGTCCTACTAAATTAACATAACTATGATAATCTTCCAATAAATAAATGATAATTAATTATCCAAAAATATATAATAAATAAGTACTAATTACTTATTAATTTATAAAATATAAATAATCTATTATTCATTTAAATGCAATATTAGTTGAGTAATGGTTTGCATGTGAGTAGAATATATATTTTTATATTAAAATGAATAATTTATTTTACACTTAAGAATGAATTAAATAGAGTTCAAGTACTGTATAAAAATGGGCATTTTAAATTTTCTGACAATTCATCTCACTTTCCCTCATTAGTCATTATCATTTTTTAATCCGATAAAAAAATCATGTCCGATTATTATTACGGTGAGTCCATGGAGAAAAAACTTTCATATCTATCCTACTCATGAATTTAATCAATTACTATTTTTAGACATTATTTTCCTTTAAAAAGGTACCACCGTTTAATATTATATTTTTCATACTTGTACGTGTAAAAAGAGTAGCCATTGACGATAATTTGTTTGGTTTGAAAAAGAAAATGGAGAAAGATGAAGATGATTGGCTAATATTTTATGTGAATGGGGAGAGATTTGAGGTGCATGATGCTGATACACCCACCACTTTGCTGGAGTTTTTGCGGTGCCGCACCCCTTGCAAGAGTGTTAAGCTTGGTTGTGGTGAAGGTCAGTGTGTTTCTTGCTCTTGTGATTGTGTACTATGTTTTCATGGATATCTGGTGTTGTTCTTTTGTTGTGGGGATGTAAATGAGTCGAGCTCAATTGAACGTGTTGTTGTTCGAGTCTTGTTTAAAATATTATCGAGTTTTGATATTCATGTAGTTGGAAAATTTGGTTGAGTGTAGACGAAGATGACTAAGGAGATCGACACATAATAAGTCAAGACTAGAGTTTGAATTAAGCATTTATATTGCCACGTATTCGGGTACAATATGAATGTCAATCGTCCCTAAGGTATAATGATTTTTTAATTTTCCAAGCTGTTGCACAACGAATCAAAGTCGGCGAACTAAATAATATTTTGAACTTTCTTCGGAGTGCGAAAATGAAAAATTAAACTGGACTCATAAATTAATTTTCGATGAACTTTCAAGTATTCGGTGTTTAATTTTAGTGATGAATTGTAGAATGAGATGGTGTATTTGTACTCTATAAAATCTCTTATGAAAATGTGTCTTTTGGAATAAACTATTCACTTGTATCATTTCACCAAATGACACGGTCTAAAGGATTTTATGAATGTTCACAATTTTTTTACTTCACACATTTTCACTCACACCTCTTCGTTTAATACATACTCCCCATTTTGAGGTGATTTTTCCATTCACCCAAAAATTCCAACAATCCCCACTTCACTCAAACAAAGAGTACAAAGAACAATACAAAGTTCGACACAATCTATGAAAATAGCTCAAGCGGTTAGTTATTGCATTGGAATAGGTAGCTTCACGGTTTTGAACCTTCCCTAGTTGAATATTATCGAGATATACTCGTTGCTCGTTGATCACGATATCTTAAATTAATCAACTATTTGTGTATACCAAGATAATAACAACAATACAATAACCTTCCTAATATTTTTGGTTCTCATGTTGTTGTCAATTTTGGCGTGACCATATATTAGATTATAAGTGTGTACTCGATTATCGCTATGAACACCTTTTTATGTGTGGATTTTAATATCATTTTCCTTTATCGATTATTCTCTTAAACATCTTATCTTTAAACGATCGGTCTTTGTCAAAATGCAATAATTTTTAATTCATTTAGAAGATTTTAATGACACTATTCTCCCACTTTTTAAGACCATCTCCAAGTAGCTTACCTCTACTGCGAAAACAATTCAAAGACTACTCTATTCTAGAGACAACACTTCACTCCCAACAATCACCTCTACTTTTTGCCTCTATATTATAATATTCTATAATATTCATTTTAAATAATTTTTTTATTCTATGATACTCTATAATTTTAATACATTTGTAAACTTATATGATAAATTTTAATTTTTGAGGAACATATATAATTAATTAAAAATTCACACAAAATTAAATTGAAAAATTCAACATAATATTAATTGATATTTAAATTACAATGAAAATTTAAATTACAATAGAAAATTAAATTGCACCGAGAAATTAAATTACAATAGACACATTTAATAATAAACTAAATAAGAACAACTACATTAATTTCGGTAGACACATAAATCAAATTAAATAATTAAATTAATTAAACAACACATTATTAAACAATTGTTAAATTAATTAGTAAAAAAGAGCTGAGTGGTGTGCGCCACTAATGAAGGAGGAAATAGCTACACATTTGGCTAATCACTGGAGCCCATTCTTTTCGCAAAAAAAAGCCACTCCGACAAAGCTGGAGATGACCTAATGATGGGTTTGGACAAAGAACCGCTGGAGATGACCTAATGATGGGTTTGGAATTTGTGTCAAAATATTCCTATCGTTTTTGTGTATCATTTTAACACACCCATGTATTCAAACTTCCACGTTAGGAACTTCAATAAAAATCGATAAGCACGACAAGTGTCTCAACCAAGTCATCCTCACACTTCGAGATAATTATAGAATCATTTTATCTTTTATTCATAATTTTATAATTTAAATATATTAAAATATAAAGAGGAATAATTGATTATATTGAAAATATAATACTAATAGTTTTTTTGAAAGAACAAATAACATTAATTAAATGCAAATAGTACAAACCGATTCGAAAAGACCGTCCACAAAGTTAGGAGACTCGACTAAATATGAGATTCTCAAAATAACGAGAATTTCTAGCAAAGACGTGAGCCTCACAATTGGCATCACGTTTAATCAAATTAATAGCAAACAAACGATTCTCAGTAAAGAAATTTTTAACAGTCCAGGTTTCCAAAGAGTTCGCCCTACAATCATGCCAACTCGAGGAATACTAATTGATTTTTAGATGCAAGGGATTATTTTTTATAACTGGCTTTCAAAATCTCTCAATTTTAAACGTTAGAAAAATAATAGAACTCAACTAGGTGAAATAAACGAGAAGAAACCGAAAAGAGAAATAGTATTGTATCAACGTTGGAAAAAAATGGGTGAAAATGTAAATGGAGGGGAAAATTCCTCTGCAATGGAATGGTGGAAACAGAGGAGAGGAAAGATGCGCTATGCTTTCTGCTTTGAAGGAGAAAATGAGGCTGAGAGATTTTTCTGTATTGTGTGAAAGAATGAACACGGTAAGCTAAAGTTGAGTTGGGCAAATTGATTTTCATTCCTGGTGAAATTGATTGTGATTTTACTGAAATTAGGGCTTGAAATGGATTGTAATTGGGGTATGAATTTGGGGTCAAATTAAGGCTTGAGCGGATAATTAATAAAATAATCAAAATACTGATAAAAGCGTATTTGTTTTAAATTCACTAAAATTGGGACAACTTTCGTATGTATAATTATTGGGTTCAAAAGTCCTTTGTTTAGGCTATGAAACGACCCATTCATGCTTTCTAATTCTTTTACAAGTTGTTTCAGTTTTTGTTTGTTTTTTTGTTGTATTTGCTCTAAATACACTTGTAGCTTTTAATTTCAGTTGTCAATTAATTTGATTTTCAATACTATTTGCTTTCGAATTCTGCTGAATTTGCGTTCTGTGAAGATTTCATTATCTTGATGTTTATTCTCTTCAGGTGGTTGTGGAGCTTGTGTTGTCCTGCTATCGAAGTATGACAGTGCACTCGACAAGGTTGAAAGTTTCAGCGTCAGTTCTTGTCTTACGCTTCTTTGCAGCATTAATGGCTGTTCAATTACAACAAGTGAAGGCCTCGGAAACAGCAAAAATGGATTCCATCCAATCCATCAAAGGTTTGCTGGATTCCATGCTTCTCAATGTGGCTTCTGCACCCCTGGAATGTGCGTGTCTTTTTACTCAGCACTCGTAAATGCTGAGAAAACGAATCGATCAGAAGCTCCATCTGGATTCTCCAGGCTGACAGTTTCTGAAGCTGAGAAGGCCATAACAGGAAACCTTTGCAGATGTACTGGATATAGGCCAATTGCTGATGCTTGCAAAAGTTTTGCTGCCGATGTTGACTTGGAGGATTTGGGAGTCAACTCTTTTTGGAGAAAGGGAGAAACAAAGGAAGTAAAAGGCTGTAGATTACCACCCTATCATCCAAAAGATCATGCGTGTTTGTATACAGAAAAATCAGGGGATGTGTACAGGACAACAAAGCTTTTCAATTCTAAAAAGTACTCATGGTATAGTCCTGCAACTGTTGAGGAGCTTCAACAATTGTTTCACTCTAATACAGTTGAAAATGGTGGTAGCATCAAACTAGTTGTTGGGAACACAGCGAACGGCTATTACAGAGAAACTGAGAAATACGACAAGTACATTGACCTGAGATTCATCCCCGAGCTTTCAGTAGTTAAAAAGGACGATTTTGGTATTGAATTTGGAGCAGCTTTGTCTATTTCAAAAGTTGTATTACATTTGAAAGAACAAAGTAAGGCCAACTTATGCTCGAGTGGAGAACGCGTGTTCACCAAAGTTGCTGAGCATATGGAAAAGATTGCATCAGGCTTTGTTAGGAACACAGCTAGTATTGGTGGCAATTTAATTATGGCACAGAGGAAGTATTTTCCTTCGGATATTGCTACTTTACTTCTTGCTGTGAGTTCAAGCGTGAGCATACTCTCAGGTAATAAACATGAAAAGATTAGTTTTGAAGATTTCTTGAGTAGACCACCTCTGGACCCCCAAACCGTGCTTTTGAGTGTTCACATTCCCCTTCTCAAACCAACAACAGGTGATGGTTTGATCCAGACTAATGCAACATTGTTGTTTGAAACCTACCGTGCTGCACCACGACCCCTTGGAAACGCATTGCCCTATTTAAATGCTGTGTTTTTAGCTGATATTTCTTTTGTGAATAACGGAATACTAGTAAATAATATATATCTAGCTTTTGGGGCTTATGGGACAAAACGTGCAACAAGGGCAGGGAAAGTTGAGGAATATCTGAGGGGGAAAATACTTAGTGTTCGAGTTCTGGATGAAGCAATCAAAATGGTGAAAGGTCTTGTGGTACCTGAAGAAGGCACTTCCTATGCTGCCTATAGGTCAAGCTTAGCTGTTGGTTTTCTTTTAAATTTCTTAATAGCTTCTCCAGTGTGGATTCTTCATTTTCTGGTGATTTATCTGAGGAATTGAATGGTTTATTGCTGGAAGGAGCGGGAAAATGTAGCAATGATAGGAAAATTTGTCCAAGTGAAAACAAGTCGTTGCTATCGTCTGCAAAACAGGTGGTGAACTCTAGTAGAGCTTATCATCCTGTGGGTGAACCGATGCCCAAATTTGGTGCTGCCATCCAAGCTTCTGGTATGTATGATCCTTTTCAGTTTCTGTTACGTGAATTTAGCTTAAATATTTTCCTATAATTTAGCTTAAACTTTTTTTTTTCATGTTGTAATAATGAGTAATACACGATGCATGGAATTTTCAAAGTTAGAATATTGTGCCTTTAATGGATATAAATTAGAGTTCTGAGACCCTTATGCAACTAGTCAAAATTGTGTCTATGCATTTGATAGTAAGAATTCCTTTCCATTTCATTTCCACATTCCCCAGCATTATTGATTCGTCTGTTCCTCCTTTTATATTCAATGTGTTTATTTTTATTATCCTCACACAACTTAGTGCTGGAAGGAATCCTGTTTTTTTCTTGTTCTGGTCCAATCATCTTATTCTGCAAACCAAAACAAAAAAAGGGTACCTAAGGGTCTAATGA
The DNA here is from genome assembly GCA_030762865.1 of Paraleonurus japonicus. Classification (NCBI taxonomy): domain Eukaryota; kingdom Viridiplantae; phylum Streptophyta; class Magnoliopsida; order Lamiales; family Lamiaceae; genus Paraleonurus; species Paraleonurus japonicus. The sequence continues at coordinate 19,668,353 of CM061053.1, forward strand.
TGCATACATCATCATCGGATTAAGTTGAAGTCAGTTGCATATCGATGTAATTGGCAACTTATAAGCTACTATAAGTTGTTTGTCTGTCCTTATGATCTGCAATCTCAGGTGAAGCTGTATTCGTAGATGACATTCCTTCACCCCCGAGTTGTTTGCATGGAGCATTTGTGTATAGCACGAAGCCTTTAGCTCGTGGTGAAAGACATCTCTTTCAAGTCTAACCCCCAACCAACTGCTGTTATATCTGTCAAGGATATCCCAAAAAGGAGGGGAAAACGTGGGAACAATAGCCATGTTTGGCTCTGAACCTTTATTTGCTGAAGATGTTGCTAGGTTTGCTGGTGACCTCATCGCTTTTGTGGTAATATGCACTTCTTCGTCTTCTTTGATTTGTTCTTAATTTGTTGGATTAGACAAACAGTTGATTGCTTGGACAATTCTCTCTAGGTTGCGGTTACACAGAAGAATGCCAATTTGGCTGCAAAAGGTGCTCAAATTGAGTATGATACAGATGGCTTAGATCCTCCCATTTTTACTGTTGAGGAGGCTGTCAAACAATCAAGTTTCTTTGATGTTCCTCCTATTCTCTATCCACAACAAATTGGTGATTTCGAAAGGAATGGCTGAAGCTGATCACAAGATTCTATCTGCTGAGGTTCTTATAACTGTCTATTATTTTAAGTGTTTTTAGGTGTTTTAGTTCAACCTATTGCAGTACTTTTCGTGGTATGCAAGCTATTGAGTTATGGTTATATAGAGCTCTGGGGATCAGATGGTCTAGAATTTTCTCAAAAATATATGCATGCTCCTATTCTACAATGCCTAATTTTGGCAATGGCTAGTCATTTATTAACTTTATACAGTCTGTATCAATGAGGTAGTATTTTGATAATATTTTGCTTTCCTCTACTGATTTTGAAATCTCCAGATAAGACTTGGTTCACAATACTACTTTTATATGGAGACCCAAACTGCTCTTGCAATTCCAGATGAAGACAACTGTATGGTGGTTTACAGTTCAATTCAATGTCCTGAGTTTGCACATCGAGCAATTGCACAATGCCTTGGAGTTCCTGGAGCATAATGTCCGAGTCCTTACAAGGAGAGTTGGTGGAGGTTTTGGTGGGAAGGCATTAAAAGCAATGCCTGTGAGTATGATAAATATCATGTTTAGATCTTGAATCCCACAGAATTAAGGTGGTGTTTGGTTCAAATTTCTCGATGAGAATGGTAATGAGAATGGACATTAGAGATTCTCGTTACCATTTCCGTTGAAAAATTTGAAGCAAGTGCCATCCTAAGCTTTTCACTTCGATGCGTAGATTATTTAGATATTTAAATGATTTTCAGGTTGCTACAGCATGTGCTCTTGCAGCTCATAAGTTACGTCGTCCAGTAAGAATATATCTTGACAGAAAGACGGACATGATAATTGTGGGAGGAAGACATCCTATGAAAATAAATTACAGCGTTGGATTTAAATCTAATGGGAAGATCACAGCCTTGCATCTTGACATATTGATTAATGCAGGGATAACTGTAGATATAAGCCCCACAATGCCAAGCAACATAATAGGTGCATTTAAAAAGTATGATTGGGGAGCTCTATCTTTCGATATAAAAGTATGCAAGACGAACCTTTCGAGCAAATCTGCGATGCGGGCCCCCGGGAGGTCCAGGGATCTTTTATTGCTGACGCTATAACCGAGCATGTAGCTTCCTTTTTATCAATGGAAGTCGATTCTGTTAGGAACATGAATTTTCACTCCTACGAAAGCCTAAAATTGTTTTATGGGAGTGCCTCTGGGGAATCCATAGAGTTTACTCTGCCTACTGTATGGGATAAGGTTGCAAGAACATCGAGCTTTCAGCAAAGGATCTCGATGATTGAACAATTTAATCTCTCTAATATCTGGCTTAAGAGGGGTATTTCTCGAATACCAATCGTGCATGAAGTGTACGTGAAACCTGCCCCAGGGAAGGTAAGTATACTTTGGGATGGATCAATCATTGTGGAAGTTGGCGGCATAGAACTGGGGCAGGGGCTTTGGACAAAGGTCAAACAAGTGGCTGCGTATGCTCTCAGCTCAATCCAATGTGATGGAACTGAAGATCTCGTGGAGAAAGTGAGAGTTGTACAAGCAGACACCTTGAGTTTAGTACAAGGAGGATTTACATCTGGGAGCACGACGTCTGAATCGAGCTGTGAAGCTGTTAGACTATGCTGCAAATGTCTTGGTTGAAAGATTGAACCCTCTTAAGGAGAAGTTGCAGGTGCAAATGGCTTCTGTGAAATGGGATGCTCTGATTCTCCAGGTTTGTGCTTTCCCTATCTGAGTTATGTTTTGAGAATTTCTTAGAGGTAACAAATGGTATTCCTTCCATTTCGGTTACAGGTGAACTATTACCTTTTTTAGTATATGAAGCGCAGGTGAGAGTTTCTGTAATGGTAAAAGTTTAGTTGCTTATCATAGAGATGAAAAATTGGAAAACATGCAAATCAAGTGTATTTAAGAACAAAAACACGATAAAGAACATTGTCATTTCTATGGAAAAAAAAAAAAACAAAAATAATCGTAATATGTTGATATTTGGTTTATCTCGGGTCCACTGAATTGTTCTTACGTTTTTCATCAAGAATTTTTCTTCTGAATGCAGGCACACTCTGAGAATGTGAACTTAGCAGCTAACTCTTTCTTTGTCCCTGATCCCAGTTCAACGAAATATCTGAACTATGGTGCTGCAGTAAGTGAGGTAAAAGTTTTGTCTTGTTGGACATTCTTTATTCTTTTCCTTGGTGGTAATAGCACTTCCACTAAGCAGCATACTATTACATGCCTTTATGTTTTACTCTTGTTTTCTGGCGACACGAATTCTTCGATATTTTTCTACGTTTCAGGTAGAGGTAAATATCCTTACAGGAGAAACAAGAATATTGAGGACAGATATTGTCTATGATTGTGGGCAAAGCATGAATCCAGCTGTGGACTTGGGACAGGTATAGTTATACTTCAGAATCACGATATATTCGTAGCATTTACTGATTTCCAATCTATAACCATCACTGTCTTTTTCATTTTTCTGTTTTAGTGAGTTGTATCATTGTTCATCCTTTCTGGTATCTGTTTCACAGATTGAAGGGGCTTTTGTGCAAGGATTAGGATTCTTCATGCAAGAAGAATACCCAACTAATTCAGATGGATTGGTGATTGCAAATGGCACATGGACATACAAGATCCCAACTCTGGACACCATCCCAAAACAGTTCAACGTTGAAGTGCTAAACAGCGGGCATCATAAAAACGAGTTCTGTCGCCTAAGGGTATGTTTCTTGTGTGTTGAGCTTCAACATGAAAACAACATAGTAACGTGTGGTTTACTATGGCCTATGGGCTGGCTATAGGCTCAGAAACATCTCCTAAGTAGTCCTATTTTGTCTAAAAGAAATACTTGAAACATCTGGTAAATTTGATGATTTTGTGCAGCTTCTGGGAACCCCCATTGCTGTTGGCGGCATCAGTTCATTGTGCAACAAGAGCAGCCATTAAAGAGGCAAGGAGACAACTTAAATCTTGGGGAGCTCTGCAAGGGACTGATTCGACGTTCCAGCTGGACGCCCGGCTACTATGCCGGTGGTTAAGCAACTCTGCGGCCTGGATTCTGTGGAGACCTACTTGCAAACTTTGCTCTCTACCTCATAAACATGAACTCCTCATCATTTCAGAATTTTTATAGTTGATTTATAAAATTTTCAGAATTCATTTAGGTTTGTGATGTAGGATAAAGTTTGATAGATTATAAGGGTGCATGGGGGTAATGATGATTTAAATTGGGTTAACCTTTGTTTACATTGTATGAAAAATATTGAGATTATAAAGTGAGATAATAGTATATATTTATTTACTCTAAGACTCTATATTTATCCGTGATACCCCCAATCCAACCTTTTAATATAATATTCATTTTTCACTCATCCACATATACACTTTTCAATCCAACCCAACTATAATTTTTACACTTTATCAATGATTCCAACCCAATCTAAAATAATTATTTTTTTATTTTCTTTTATTATTTTTTAAATATATGTTGTATAATTAATTTTCTGTTATATTTAAAGTATAAAAATATGTAAATTATTTGACATTTTAAATACATAATTATAATAAGAAAAAAATTATCATACGCGTAAAATAAATTACTAATTCAATAATAATTACAAGATATGAAAACTCAAAATTGAAAAGAAGAGTTAAGAAAAGATCCAAAGTTTGGATAATCTTCAGAGTATGGATCATTTTGAGAATTTAAAAAATAATTGAAATTATTTGGATTCATAATTGAAAAATGAGAGAATTATTAGAAGAGAAAATAGACAAGATTGATTTGTGTTTCAAAATATGTTGATATTAGACTCTATTTATAGATTTTTTATGAATTTTGATATATATATATATATATATATATATATATATATATATATATATTACACATTATCTTCAATATCTATAAATTTAACTATATAAAAAAAAATCACAACACCCAATAGAAAAATGTCACATGTCATATTGAGATATTGGTCATAGGGTGTCACATTGAGATATTGGTCGTAGGGTGTGACCTTCACGGCAATTCACCATATTTTACATTTTTTTAAAAAATTTTGACCGTTCACCTCATGACCACCCTTGATAAACATAGTCTAATATCCCTATCCTCTAGAACAATTTTTCATCAAATAGGAGGAACTTGTCATTCTTTACTACACATACACATCTTTCTTTTGCAATAAAAACGTGTCTGCCCTCTTCATTCTTTTGAGGAAGGAACTCAATTTCATTGTTAGAATAGTAGAAGTTTTTTTATTGAGGATAAATTTGGTAAGTTTATGCTAAACCCAAGTGAAGAGTGTTTAAACCCACCAAATTACCATGTCTATTAAACTCACAAAAATGCATTGGGACTCGTGTTTAAAAATTGCAGCTAAAATGTAAACATTGTGATCGGTCTAATTATTAGTCTTGATTCAATCTTATGCCTGAAAGTAAAGAAATTTGCAACATACTTCGTCCGTCATGTCAGGAGATGGCAATTTATGTCTTCAAGTTATCAATTTTGCGCAAATTTATGGGTAATTTTACCCGAAAACTTAATATTTATCACCCTTTGTCCACGCACCATTTTCCGATGAATCCAAGGATGCGCAATATATCAAATTATTCGTTTTCTTTTTCTTTTTTATCGAAAATTATTCGCTTTTCTCAAGACCGTCAATTGGGTAAACTTCAAATGATTATTTCATGTACTACAACTTCAAAATTTTAATCATCTTCTTCGTGCCAAAATTTAGTCTTTTTTTACGAATTGAATGTATTCATCTCTTCAAACTTGTCGCTTTTGATTTATGGTCAGTTCTTCAATTCACCTGGAGAACAAAAAAAAAAAAGAAATCGAAAAAGTACTGTGTCGCGCTTTGTTGGAGAATTGAAGAATATTTAATAAATTAAAAGGTTGAGCTAATTTTCGTGTAGATTTCACCTCTCGGTTTAAGTGCTTTTGTTCGGTAGCGTGAGTGGGTTGCGCAAGTTTCGCGACGGTATATAACCGAGAGAAAACTATATTTTCGGTGTGAATGATAAATTAGTTTAACGTGGCAAAATTGGTAGTCAACCTTACCGATTTTAAGTGATGGCTAAATTTAATCCGGTGCTAATGTCACTCCTTAAATTCGGAGTGATGAGGAGCTAATCTCTCCATGATTAAGTTTGATGAGGAGTGATGAGTGGCTCCTCACAACTATAAATAGGAGCCACTTCAACCACAAATAACATTTTTCTTCATAATCTTTTTTTCGAAGCACATTAATTTTCTAAGTGTTCTAGCTATGAAAGGTTCGATAGAATTGCGATGCTTCCAAAGCAGTGTGATTGGATGTTATACCTTGGGAGCTCATTGTTCTAGAAGGCCTGAAGTTGTCTCGACCAAGATTTTAATCCGAATTTCTTTTGTGTCTATTTTTAAATTAAAAATAAAAAATGAAAAGATTTCTACAACTTATTGCTATCGAATAAGTCCAACAGCGCCACCTAAGCCCATTCGTGAACCGAGATTGTATTGGTTGTTTTCTAATTGGATTTGAGAAATTGGAATTATCAAATTGACAGGTTTGAAAAAGAAAAACAATTTGATATATTAAGTATCCTTACATTCGTCAAAAAAATGGTATGGTGAATTTTAAATTCTCTAGCAAAAACGTAAATTTCGCAAAAATGTAAAAGTAACATTCAAGAAATTGGAGATTTCAACAATAACATTCAATATATGTTTGATTTCATTACTGTCAAATATTTATTCACAAATGAACAAACAATAGCAAATAATCTCTTTCAAGATTTCAACATAACTTCATCACACATAAATCATGGAATGGTCTAACCTATTTCAACCCATAAGCATTGAAATGATGTGAAGTTCATTTTTATGAGGTAGAGAGCAAAGTGTGCAAGTAGGTCTCCACAGAATCCAGGCCGCAGAGTTGCTTAACCACTGGCATAGTAGCCGGAACGTCCAGCTGGAACGTTGAATCAGTCCCTTCCAGAGCTCCCCAAGATTTAAGTTGTCTCCTTGCCTCTTTAATGGCAACTCTTGTTGCACAGTGAACTGATGCCGCCAACAGCAGTGGGGGTTCCCAGAAGCTGCACAAAATCATCAAATTTACCAGATGTTTCAAGCATTTCTTTTAGACAAAATAGGACTACTTAGGAGATGTTTCTGAGCCTATAGCCAGCCCATAGGCCATAGTAAACACACGTTACTATGTTGTTTTCAAGTTGAAGCTCAACAGACAAGAAACATACCCTTAGACGACAGAACTCGCTTTTTTATGATGTCCGCTGTTTAGCACTTCAACGTTGAACTGTTTTGGGATGGTGTCCAGAGTTGGGATCTTGTATGTCCATGTGTCATTTGCAATCACCAATCCATCTGAATTAGTTGTGTATTCTTCTTGCATGAAGAATCCTAGTCCTTGTACAAAAGCCCCTTCAATCTGCAAAACAGATACCAGAACCATAATTTTCATAATATAAAGGAGAAACAATGACACAACGTACTGAAAATAACCTCGTCACGGAAAAAAAAAAAAAAGAAAAAAGAAAAGACAGTGATGGTTATAGATTGGAATTTAGTAAACGCTTCGAGTAAAAGCCATTAATCCTAATTTTGAATGTATAAATACCTGTCCCAAGTCCACAGCTGGATTCATGCTTTGGCCACAATCATAGATGATATCTGTTCTCAATATTCTTGTTTCTCCTGTAAGGATATTTACCTCTACCTGCAATGTGTAACAATATCCAATAATTCATGTCGCCAATAAATATGAGTAAAACATAAAGGCCTCATGCAGTAGTATGCTCAACAAGGAAGTGCTATTACAACAAGGAAAAAATTAAGAAGATGCTCAACAAGATGAACTTTTACCTCACTTACTGCAGCACCATAGTTCAGATATTTCGTTGAACTGGAATCAGGGACAAAGAAAGAGTTTGCTGCTAAGTTCACATTTTCAGAGTAGGCCTGCATTCAGAAGGTAAATTTTTTATGAGAAAACGTAAGAACGATTCAGTGGACCGAGATAAACCACATATCAACATATTACACTTGATTTGCATGTTTTTTTTTCTTTGTGACAAGACATTTTATGGCCAACTTAAATACACCTAATTTGCATGTTTTTTCAATTTTTCTTTACTTATTTCAAGATGTTTAGTATAGAACTTCTACAAATATAAATTATATATTGTCTTGTTATTGCGATTTGGAGCTAACTTCCAATATTAGGTAGCTCCAAAATAAAAGTTCTTCATCTCTATGATAAGCAACTAAATTTCTTCCTTTTACAGAAAAAGAAACTAAATGGAAAGTATACCATTTGCTACCTCTAAGAAATAACAAAACATAATTTCACAAAACAGAAATCAGATAGGGAGACCTGGTGAACCAGAGAATCCCATTTCACTGAACCCATTTGCAACTGCAACTTCTCCTTAACAGAGGCTAATCTTTCAACCAAGATATTGCAGCATAGTCTAACAGCTTCACAACTCGATTCAGACGTCGTGCTCCCAGCTGTAAGTCCTCCTTGTACTAAACTCAAGGTGTCTGTCTGTACAACTCGCACTTTCTCCACAAGATCTTCAGTTCCATCACATTGGATTAGGCTGAGATCATAAGCAGCTACTTGTTGGACCTTTGTCCAAAGCCCTGGCCCAGTTCTATGCCTCCAACTTCCACAACTATCGATCCATCCCAAAGAATACTTACTTTCCCTGGAGCCGGTCTCATGGACACTTCATGCACGATGGGAATTCGAGAAATTCCCTCTTCAGCCAGATATTAGAGTGATTAAATTGTTCTATCATGGAGATCCTTTGATGAAAGCTCGATGTTCTTGCAACCTTATCCCATACAGAAGGCAAAGTAAACTCTATGGATTCCCCAGAGGCACTCCCGTAAAACAATTTTAGGCTTTCGTATGAGTGGAAATTCCTGTTCCTAACAGAATCAACTTCCATTGAGAGCAAGGAAGCTACATGCTCGATTATAGCTTCAGCAATAAAAGATCCCTGGACCTCCCGGGGGCCCGCATCATTGATTTGCTTGAGAGGTTTGTTTTGCATACTTTTACATCAAAAGATAGAGCTCCCCAATCATACTTTTTAAATGCACCAATCATGTTATTTGGCATCATGGGGCTTACATCTACTGTTATACCTGCATTAATCAATATGTCAAGATGCAAAGCTGTGATCTTCCCATCGGATTTGAATCCAACGCTGTAAGTTATTTTCATTGGATGTCTTCCTCCTGCAATTATCATGTCCGTCTTTCGGTCAAGGTATATTCTTACTGGACGGCGTAATTTATGAGCTGCAAGAGCACACACCGTCGCAACCTGAAAATCATTCACTTAGTAATACTTAAATACATTCTAACATAATGTACACATCAAATATGCCACTTGCTTGTCAATGTGAAAAGCTAAAAAGGATGTATAACCGAGTTTGTTCTTAATTCTATGGAATTCAAGATCTAAACATGATATTATCATACTCACAGGCATTGCTCTTAATGCCTTCCCACCATAACCTCCACCAACTCTTCTCGTAAGGACTCGGACATTGTGCTCGGGAACACCAAGGCATTGCGCAATTACTCTATGTGTAAACTCAGGACATTGAATTGAACTGTAAACCACTATACAATTGTCTTCATCTGGAATTGCAAGAGCAGTTTGGGTCTCCATATAAAAGTAGTATTGTGAACCAAGTCTTATCTGGAAATTCGATTCAAAATCAGTAGAGGGAAAAACTATATATTATCTAAATACTACCTCATTTATACAGTACCGGATAAAGTTAACAAATGACTAGCTATTAAGAAAATTAGGCATTATAGAATAAGAGGCTTAGAGCATGCATATATATTTGGGAAAAATTTTAGACAATTTGAACCCAGAGCTCTATAAACATGACTCAACAAGTAGATTACACGGAAAAATATTGCAATAGATCAAACTAAAAGAAAACACTTAAAAATAATATAGTTATAAGAACCTCAGCAGAAAGAATCTTGTGGTCAGCTTCAGACATTCCTTTAGAGAAATCACCAATTTGTTGTGGATAGTAAAAAGGAGGAATATCAAAGAAACTTGAGTGTTTGACAGCATCTTCAACAGTTAATATGGGTGGATCAAAGCCATCTGTATCATACTCAATTTGAGCACCTTTTGCAGCCAAATTGGCATTCTTCTGTGTATCCGCAACCTAGAGATTTGTCCAAGCAATCAATTGTTTGTCTTATCCAGCAAATTAAGAACAAGAAAGTATAGTTGCAACTAATAGGGAAGTTCCCAACTCGAAGAAGACGAAGAAGTGCATATTACCACAAAAGCCATGAGGTCACCAGCAAACCTCGCAACATCTTCAGCAAATAAAGGTTCAGTGCCAAACATGGCTATAGTTCCCACGTTTTCCCCTTCTTCTGGGATATCTTTGACAGATATAACAGCAGTTGGTTGGGGGTGAGACTTGAAAGAGATGCCTTTCACTCGAGCTAGCGGCTTCATGCTATACACAAATGCTCCATACAAACAACTCGGGGTGAAGGAATGTCATCTACAAACACAGCTTCGCCTGAAGATTGAAGATCATAAGTACATCAGGACAAACGACTTATTGCAGCTTATAAGTTGCCAATTACATCGATATGCAACAAACTTCAACTTAATTAGATGATGATATATACATCATTAGACCCTTTTCTACCTTATACTTTTCTGTTTTGGTTTGCAGAATTAGATGACATAGACAAATAAATTGGACCAGAACAAGAAACGAAGCAGGATTCCGTCAAGCATTAAGTTGTGTGAGGATAATAAAAATAAAAACATTGAATATAAATGAACAGACGAATCAATAATGTTGGAAAGTGTTAAGAATTATAAGTATCAAATGAATGGACAAAATTTTGACTAGTTGTTCAAGGGTCTCTGAACTCCAATTTATAGCTTGTGCTTCGGAATGGTGAGAAAATGCTCAAGATTATTTAGGCAATGAGAGAGCCATTATGTGCAGTTTTTGTTACTAACAGGATTAAGAACATGTGAAATAGAAGGCAGAAGTTGAATTCTTAAAAATCAAATACGCCAATACTTCACTAGCAGTGAGATTACGGAAACAATATTCTTGTTTATAGTCAAATTAGAATGATACTAAAAAGAAAATTTATGATATCGTGTATTACTGATTATCACAACAAGAAATAATGAATAATTATACAAGAATGTTTCGATACAGTTTTCCATTTTGTTCCCATGAATAAGACAAACAATAAGTGAAACAAGTCAAGTTTAAGCTAAATACTCATAGCGGACTGAAAAGGACCATACATACCAGAAGCTTGGATGGCAGCACCATATTTGAGCATCGGTTCACCCACAGGATAATAATCACTACTAGAGTTCACCACCTGTTTTGCAGATGAAAGCAACGGCTTATTTTCACTTGGACTCGGTGTACCATCATTGTTAAATTTTCCACCTCCTTCCAGCAATAAATCCTTCAGTTCCTCAGATAAACCACCAGGAATGGAAGAACCCACACTGGAGAAGCTATTAAGAAATTCAAAAAGAAAACTGGCAGCTAAGCTTGACCTATAAGCAGCATAGGAAGTGCCATCTTCAGGTACCACAGCACATTTCACCATTTTGATTGCTTCATCCAGAACTCGGACACTAAGTACTTTCCCCCTCAGATATTCCTCAACTTTTCCTGCCCTTGTTGCATGCTTTGTCCCATAAGCACCAAAAGCTAGATGTATATTATTTACTAATATTCCATTTTTAACTGAAGAAATATCAGCTAAAAGGGCAGCATTTAAATAAGGCAGTGCGTTTCCAAGGCCGCGGTGCAGCACGGTAGGTTTCAAACAACAATGTTGCATTTCTCTGGACCAAATCATCAACTGTTGTTGGTTTGAGAAGAGGAATGTGAACACTCAAAAGCACAGTTTTGGGGTCCAGAGGTGGTCTACTTAAGAAATCTTCAAAACTAATCTTTTCATGTTTTTTACCTGAGAGTATGCTCACACTAGAACCCACAGCAAGAAGTAGAGTAGCAATATCCGAAGGAAAATACTTCCTCTGTGCAATAATTAAATTGCCACCAAAACTAGCTGAGTTCCTAACAAAGCCTGATGCAATCTTTTCCATATGCTCAGCAATTTTGGTGAACACGAGTTCTCCACTCGAGCATAAGTTGGTTTTACTTTGTTCTTTCAAATGTAATACAACTTTTGAAATGGACAAAGCTGCTCCAAATTCAATACCAGACTCATCCTTTTTAACCACTGAAAGCTCGGGGATGTATCTCAGATCAATGTACTTTTCGTATTTCTTATTTTCTTTGTAATAGCCATTCGCTGTGTTTCCAACAACTAGTTTGATGCTGCTGCCATTTTCAATCAATTGTTGAAGCTCCTCAACAGTTACAGGACTATACCATGAGTAATATTTAGAATTGAAAGGCCTTGCTGACCTGTAGTCATCCCCTGATTTTTCAGTATATGAACAGGCATGATCTTTTGGATGATAGGATGGTAATCTACGGCCTTTTACTTCCTTCTTTTCTCCCTTTGTCCAAAACGAATTGACTCCCAAATCCTCCAAGTCAACATTTGCAGCAAAACTTTTGCAAGCATCAGCAATTGGCCTATATCCAGTACATCTGCAAAGATTTCCTGTTATGGCCTTCTCAGCTTCAGAAATTGTTAGCTTGGAGAACCCAGGTGGAGCTTCTGATCGATTGGTCTTCTCAGCATTTACGAGTGCTGAGTAAAAAGACATGCACATTCCAGGGGTGCAGAAGCCACATTGAGAAGCATGGAATCCAGCAAACCTCTGATGAATTGGATGGAATCCATTCTTGCTGTTTCCGAGGCCTTCACTTGTTGTAATTGAACAGCCATTAATGCTGCAAAGAAGCGTAAGACATGAACTGACGCTGAAACTTTCAACCTTGTCGAGTGCACTGTCATACTTCGATAGCAGAACAACACAAGCTCCACAACCACCTGAAGAGGTGACACGAATCAGATAAACAGGAAGATAAGATATCTTTACAAAATGGAAATTCAGCAGAATCTGAAGTAGAGCTCTACAGATTAATTAGTATTTTAATTTATTAATTATCCTCCTCAAGCCCTAATTTGACCGCCAAATTCATACCTAATTTAGAACACAATTATAATCAATTTCAAGCCTTAATTTATGACAAATCACAATGAATTCACCCTTATTCTCCCGTTTCAGTAACCATACCTGTTGCTTACCGTTTTCACTATTTCACACAAGACAACAAAATCTCTCAATATCTCGATTTCCTCATTTTCTACCTGAAAGCAGAAAGCGTAGCGCTCTGATATCACCGTTTCATTGCGCATATTTTGCGGCAGAGGTATTTTCTTCTCTTTTATCTCCATTTCCATGTTAACTGATTTTTTTCTTCTTGAAACCAACGTCGATATTTCTCTTTTCTTCTCCTATTAATATATTTTACAATTTTAATATATATATAAAAAAACTTTCAGTTCGTTTTGAGAAATTTGTTTAATTATTGTAGTTTTCAAAATATTTTATGCAAATATAGATCGCGTGCTGGAATCGTAATTTCTTTAAAAAGTAAAGAAAATCGCATTTCTTTAAAAAAGTAAAGAAAATCGCATACAACTTTAACTTTATCAGCGTGTATACATACAAATAATTATGTATGTAGCAGTCGCGATTTTAACCTGCGACTCCTAGCTGACATTGAGGAGTTGTGGTTTTGGCGCGCAATTGCTCTGTGAAAAGCTGCAAAAATCTGACGACGTTGACTACATTTTGGTGTGTGTATATTTTGTATGTAAGAATCGCGTTCTTGGGTCGCGGTTACTGCATAAGAATGCTTTTAGGCAATATTTTTAGCGAATCGGCAATGAACTAGGTCGTTGGTTCATTGATTCAACCGATTGAACTGTTGTAAAAAAATCGAAAAACTCAAATTTTTATTTATATATTTATGTATAATATATATCAATTTATTACAAATATTATAGATATTCATAAAGACATAACATAAAATTCAATATTATGGCAAAACATTGCATAAGATTAATATAGTACGCAAAAATTAAAACTTCAAACTACATGTTCATAAAAATAAAATCTAAAATTTAAACTTTTACAATTAAAAATAACTCATAACAATTACAAAAATGCTAAAATTAAATTTTTTTAAAAAAATACCAAAAACCAGGTCAATAGGTTCACCGATTGAACCCGGTTTTTGGCGGTTCTCTTGGTTTTTTTAAAATCGGTATGCCAAAAGAACCGGACCCGGCAAGTGACCGGTTCGATTAAACCGGCCGGTCCGATTCGATTTTCAAAACACTACTTTTAGGTGTGTATGTATTTATTTTTTATGCAACAACTACGGTCTTGGGTCATTTGTTTTTTTTTTTCGGTAAAAGGATTCTGATTAGGAAGACCACCTTCAACACCGCAAATAAGGGAGACCGTCTTTAAGACTCGAACCGAGGGATATATATGTTATGATGTATACTATAAGCCTAGCTTTTTGTATGAACATCTTTTTGATATGAGATTCTTTATGATCAAAATACTTGCTTTATATGTTGGTTACATATATCATTATTTTTGTCCGATTAATCTATATTGTAGATAACATGGTGTGTGGTGTCACACGAGAAGATCATGCTATCGATTCATTATAGATTATAAATAATAGCTCACAACCAAGATGGATTTGGACAAACCATTGGAGCGGTTGTGGTGTAATTTGGTATTAGTCTATCTTGACTATAAAATTACACTAGTACATTTTGTATGTATTGAGCGGGACCATATGAGGTTGTTCAATTTGTCTTGACTATATAAAAGAACAAGACCTCTGTTATTATGGATGTACGTCTTCTTAATTCCTATATAATAACGGGCACGTGTACTCGGTGTTTGTTTCTTTAATTTGTCAATGGGTGAGATTTGTTAAATCAATAGGCTCGGTGAATTGGGAGATAAAGACTTGTTTATATGGTGTGTTGTTGATTATAGAAGGAATTCGTGTCCTATTTATTTAGGATGATGATGTCCCCTTGAGGAGCTCATAAAGATTATTATGTAAACCCTGCAGTGGATTTAATCCGACATAATAATAAAGATGAGTGGTACTACTCTTGGAATTAGATATAAATTAATTAAGTTGTCAAGTAATTTAATTAATTTATGGACATTCGATATCTTAAACACGGGAAAATAAACGTACACATAATAAAGGAGCCCATATTATAATATGGGATTAGGACGATAATTCAATTATAACTCTTTAGTGGACCGAGTTATAATTGATGGACTTAAGTTGAGTGTTCGGATTGAACACATGATGTTTAGGCCCATCGGGAGGCCCAACCCTAATTCCTCCTTAGGATCCCTGTTGTAGCCTATAAATAAACCCTATATCGAGCCTCCTAGGGTGTGAAAAAAACGTGAGATCGAGAGAGGTGGATTCTGATTTCTTGGAGGATCGTCGACCACTCGGCGTCCAAAGGAAAGGGATAGGGATACGACGGAAGATCGTGAGGTTCGTGGCTCATCCTTGATCCGTAATTCTAACCTTAGAATCGGGTTCGAATTCACCTATTAAGGTGAAAAGGTATATTTTATTTCCGCTGCGTTTTTGCATGTGATTTCGAATTAGATAATCAATTAGAGTCGGCGATCCGGTGGTTCCAACAATATACACATATATATTGTATGCAATTGGTGAGAGAGGAGGGAGATACATGCAAATAAGGAATAAGGGTGAGGGAGATATATATGGAAGATATTCGTATAGGGAGCATTAATTTAGGCAAGTGTGGGTTTGAATGGTGTATGTATCGGTCAAAGCATGGGGAACCAATTTTCAAAATCGCGAGTTTCAAAACGCGTCTCAGTGTGACGAAATTGTAGATGTCGGACTTTTAGCGGGGAATGCGATAGGAAAATCGCGGGCCAAAGACGCGATTATGAGATATAAAACCACATTCATAGTGACATTTCTACCAATGTCACAAGAAAATGACAAAAATAAATATTATTTAAATAATGAGAATGTAGCATGTCGAACATTATTTTGGTGACACTGGTTGGCCATCCAACCCGGTGTCACCGAGTGGGTAAGCATATAGTAAATGCCACATGGTATTATACAATTGGGTAGTTTTTTTTTTTTGGATAAAATGAAATTTATATATATTGAAGATAATATGTAATAAAAAATATATAAATATATTAAAATTCATAATTTTTTTCTCTATAAATAGAGTTCAATATTGATGTATTTTGAACATAAACTAATTGTCTCTCTTTCTCTTCTAATATTTCTATCATTTTCCAATTATGGATCCAAATAATCCCAATTATATTTCAAACTCTTATCCAAGCTTTGGATCTTATCTTAACTCTTCTTTTCGAATTCGGAAGAATTTTCAAACTCACAATATTATCAAAATTCTCGCTTTCTCCAAATCTTAGTCAAGTTCATATTTTCGAGCAAATTCAAACATCGAAAATGTCTCCGAAATTTGTTCTAATCTTCTCCACCCACAGCAAGAATCAAAAGGGGGCAAAAATGTAGCTTAGTCCGTGAAAGAAGATATATCTCTAATGACGTCTTGGTGTTACATTAGTAAAGATAGTGCACGTGGTAAAAATCAAAGGAGTATCTCGCTACGGAAACAAGTGCATAATATGTATCATGAAGCTCGACAAGAAAATCCGAATGAGATAAATGAAAGAAACGTGGAGTCAATGAAAGGTCGCTGAAAATGACTAAGTGAAAATGCAAACAAGTGGATTGTTGCTTACAATGAAGCATATCGTTGAAAAGAAGCGGAATGAGCCGAGCGATATTGAGAAAGAAGCTCATTCAATTTATGAAGCGGGTGGAAACAAGTTTCAGGATTTAATTGTATTTAATGAAATTATGTGTAAAAGTCCCAAATGGAAAAATAAATTAGATCGTGATTCAATACTTGTATGTGATGTAAATGAACAGGGTAATGTAGAAAGTGGTGACGGTATGAAAGCAGATCAAAAACTAGTGAAGATGGA
This sequence comes from Paraleonurus japonicus, assembly GCA_030762865.1. NCBI lineage: Eukaryota > Viridiplantae > Streptophyta > Magnoliopsida > Lamiales > Lamiaceae > Paraleonurus > Paraleonurus japonicus. The sequence goes on from CM061053.1 coordinate 19,685,064, forward strand.
GAGTATTTCGTCTCCTCCAATCCAGACACTCTAGACGGTGGATGTTCCACTATTCCCCGTCCTCTAGGTAGAGATAAGGCAAAAAGAAAAGAAAAAGGTAAGGCATCACAAAATCCTTCTAATAAAGTTGTTGCGAACTTCGTGCAATGAGACTCATCGAGAGAAAAAAAAATTGAAGTGATGAGCAAACTAGAAAAAGAGAGAATGGAACACGAAGAGAAAAAGAAGATAGAAAAATTATGATGTCGAATCGTAAAATGTTAATGACACTAATGACGAAAAATAACTTAACCCACGAAGAGGAAGAGGTGGAACATTATTTGATGGGAGTTGTGTTTAAACAATGAGTGTAATATATTTAAATTATTATCTTGTAAACCTTTTTATTTGTGTGTTTAATTTGATCACCAATCTTATGATTATTTTTTTATTCGCACCTCAATTGTCTAGTCTATTTTATTACAACAAATATCACATATTATCATATTAGATACCAAATGCAACTGTCTAGATCACTTTATTGTATTTATCCTATTTTAATAATATAAACTATAATAATTAAAGTAGGACACTTTAGTAGTCCACTTGCGGATATCACATCTTTGAGATGTTTGCCTTTTGTAGATATCACATGTTGATATTATATGTATGCCTACACTATATATGTATCCCAATTATTGTATTATATATATACTTATTGAATACATATTACACCCGCACTAAATCCTTATCTTTACTCAATTATTCCCTATTAAATATGTTTTTTAGCCTTGTTATTTACTCAATACATTGATAAATGTCTTTCAATGAAATTTCATCAATAGATTCAGATTCTAACTCTAATTCAGCGATTTCAACGCATTTGATGAATGGAAGAAACGGGTTGCTCAACGGAGAATCGTCAAGTTGATCTTATCATCGAGAATATGATCATAAACAATACTAACCTGGTTATAGGAGACCACACTTCTAGAGACAGAAGGCGAAATTGTGAAAGAGATCGTGAGATTGGTGAAGAGCGCGTTTGGTCAATGACTATTTTAGCGACATGCCGATGTATAATCCTAAGATCTTCCGACGAAGATTTCGCATGCAAAAATCGGTATTTCAATTTATAGTGGAGGTCATTACTACAAATGATGAATATTTTCAACAAAAACTGATGCCACAAGTAGGCGTGTTCTTTCACCGTTGCGAAATGTATTGGAGCTATGAGAGTGTTGACGTATGGGATATCTTCCAATTATGTCGATGAATACTGCGAATGAGTGCGGTCGTAACAAGACAAGCTCTCATAAATTTTGTAGAAGGCATAATTTTTGCTTCGGTGACGAGTACCTTAGAAGGCCAAATGAACAAGATTTGACCAGACTACTCTATGTAGGGGAGCAACGTGAATTCGAGTGTGATAGGCGATGTTGCATGCATTGGGAATGAAAAAAATTGTCCTAATGCGTAGAATTTGGACAATATGTAGGAAAAATGGCAAACCAACAATCATTTTGGAAGCGATTGCATCATATGATCTATAGATATGACATGCTTTCTCTGGAACACCAAATTCGAATGGCAAAGCGCCCGCCGTTCGTAAAAAGGGCAGATCCGCCACGCCCCTCGCACGGTCGAGTCGGGCATGCATATGTGTTCGCCGCCGCCCCGCCCGCACACACATATATATATATATATATATTATATGTGTTTAATATTATAATATTATATATATTTTATGTTATAAAAATATATTATTGTATTATATAATATTACATATATTGAATGTATTCACAATATATAATATTATTTGATAATTTTTTTCATAATTTAAATAAAAAGTTAAAAATATTAAAACGGGGCGAGGTGGGGCGAGACCGCCTATGCGGGGCGGGCTTGGAGCTAAAGTTCTCGACTCGCAATGGGGCGCGGAGCAGCGGGGCGGATGGGGCGATGCACGCGGGACGGGTGCAGGTATTTAGATACCCGCCTCGCCCCACCTTATTGCCATTCCTACACCAGTACGTGTAATGATATTAATGTACTTCACCAATCTCCTTTTGAGTGATGTCTTGAAAGGTTGAGCACCGAATGTTAGTTATATTGTGAATGGTCGCAAAAATGATAGGGTGTATTATCTCACCGATGGCATATATCCTTCATGGGCTGCATTTGTCAAATCAATTACTTCTCCACAACTTCGAAAGCACAAGTTGTTCGCTCAACACCAAGAGGCTTCGCGAAAAGATGTAGAGCGAGCATTTGGAGTTCTACAAGTACGGTTTGCATTTCTTCGACGCCCATGTCTTATTTAGGATAAGTCTTTGATGGAAAAAATTATGATGACTTGTATCATCATGCACAATATGTTAGTATAGGATGAGCGAGACATGTACCAAAATTACTATGATCCCACATAATTCTTTATGGATAATTCTACAGATGATGATCAATGTTTTCGATCTCTCGAACGCATTGCAAGTTTGTCCATTTATATGATTAATAGGGAATAAGTTCGCAATAGAGAAGCTCATATCGCCCTTAAGAACGAGTTAATTGAGCATATATGGTAAAAATTTAGCAATCAAAATTAAATATGTAATTTATATTTTATGTATTTATAATTTAATATTTCATGAATTTATTTTTAGTTTGTTTCTTTCTTTTCAACTTCATGTTTCAAATTTTGTAATTTTAATTGTTACTGAAGTAGTAATTAGTTTTAAGCGCATGATAAATTTTTTCTTATTATAATTATGGATTTAAAATGTCAAATAATTTTTACATATTAAATATAATAAAATTAATTATATATATAATATGAATTTAAAAAATAATGAAGAAAAAATATTTATTTTAGATTGGATTGGTGTCACCGATAAAGTATAAAAAAATTAAATATGAGTTGGATTGAAAATTGTATAGGCGGATGAGAGAGAAATGATATTATATTAAAATGTTGGTTGGATGGATGTCCACCGATAAACATAATCTAAAAGGTAATGTCACCTCATCTTCAATGTAAAGGTTACCTACGATGCGGGAAGAGGCCAGATCTAGAAATTTTCATGGAGAGGCAAAAATAATACAAATATAAAATATATTAAAAAAAAAAATCAATACACAGGAGCTCTAGCCTCAATGTATTTGCCCTTCGAACTCTATCTCGAATATTTGGATTATAATTCAAAATCAAAATTTTTTACTCCGAATTTGTAGAAATTTTTTTTGTGTCTACATCATTTCTACTTGGTTTGACACTATCATCATTTTTCCAAATAACAAATGGTGGTTCCAATGTTCTTTTATAAATTATTTTCATATTATTCTAAATTCTAAATTAAAAAAATGCAAATGATATAAATATGCAACAATGCTTCAAATATTAACTTTTAAATAATCCTTTCACTAGATGAGTTCCGCGTGACGAATTGGTATATCTCAAGTGATTAGAGTTCAATTATCTATGACTTAGAAGTCATGAGTTTGAGTCATCATTTGTCCGATAAAAAAAAAAAGAGTTATCGCGTATTACGCGATATGTTCGTTAAATAAATTTTACAATATAATATATTATACATATAGTAATATTTTTCATCAAATAATATATATAAAATTTTGTGTAATTATAATATTAAATTTAAGTGATGGTAATATTAATTGTATAATAATTCATGCTAGGTATTAGAATAATTATAATTATGTGAAAATTTACTATAAGATTTGTTTTAAATTTATTTTATAAATTAATAAAAATACAATTAATAGAAAAAAATTATATAATCGATGCATAAATATATACATACATATATATATATATTGTATATTTATAATAAATATCATATATGATTATTTAAGTTTTTTTAATAATATCTATATTTATACATATATTTATTAGGATGAAATAAAGTAAATTAATTGAGTCGGTTCTTTTTAATAATTTTATTCAATATGTTAATACTATTATATAGGTAACTAATTATACATTGACATATAATCATTACTAATATACAACTCTTTATATTATTGACTCCTACACACATAAATTATTTTTTCGGTTCAATGACATATCATCCGAATTCACAAAAAATATACAAATAAATATTATAAACTCCATATTAATATATATAGAGGTTCACTTGTTTGAAATACTCACAATTAGGATTTCATAAATATTAAACTTTCTCAAAGAAAATATCTAATACATTTTTATAGGTTGGAGTTAAATAAATTAGTTTTGTAACATATAAACATGTATAAATCATTTAGTTGGTAAGCATTATAATAATTATGTGAGAGGTGTTAAGTTCTCAAACCTTTATAAATATTTTTAAATAAAATAGTTTTGGAACATATAAATATGAATAATCCAGGCGGGAATATCGAAGGTAGTGGATAAAGACGGAAGGAATCTATCCTTGGTACGCCAAGGAGTCGGTTTCACGAAAATTGATTTAGTTGGTAAGCATTATAATAATTATGAGAGAAGGGTAAGGGTTCAAACTCTTACAATTTTTTTAAATTTATAAAAATTGACACGTAAGTATAAAACTTACGTAAAATTGACACATAAACAAAACTCACCACAAATCGACACTTTATAATAAAACGATCTGAGACACATAAAGCAGAATTCACCACAAATCGACGCCTAAGCAAAAACAAGCTCTCTACGATTAAATAAAATAGTTTGAACATATAAATATGTATAAATTAATTTAGTTGGTAAGCATTATAATAATTATGTGAGAAGTGTTAGGTTCAAACTCTTACAAATATTTTTAAAAATTTACAAAAATTGACACATAAGCAAAATTCATCACAAATCGACACTTCACAATAAAGCGACACGTGATAATAAAAATATAAAAATTGACACATAAGTAGAATTCAATCGACACCTAGTGAAATCAAACTTTCTATTAGTATATAGGGATTATATCTTTTCCATTTTGATTGTGTTGTCGTTTAAAACATATAGATACTAACATCATATTAAATCATTTCTATAATATAACAACAATCATTAAAACTAATTTCTATAGGTTTTTAATAAGTAAAATTTATATAATTATACATAGTAAAAAATAAAAATTATGGAGGCACGTGTCCCCGCTGTAGGAAGCATAGGTCTGTCCCTAATAGCAGATAAGAGATTAAAATCAAAATAAATACATAATTAAGAGGATTAATTTCAAAATTAAAAAAAAATTAAGAAAACTGTAACCAAAGTTGAATTAAGCTAAGAAACTAAAAGCTCATTTAATCCTAAAAAAATTTAATAGTAACACTTGTATGGTGAGTGATAAAATGAATTTTATTTGTACTATCAATGTCATGTATATTTTTGCATATTCCTATCACATGCATATGCATTACCACTGTCACATTTACTATAATAGTGTATGGACCCGTTTGTTTTGGAGCATTAAATTTGTAGTGATTGTGAAACTTGTAATACATTTGATTTTTTATGTGTGATATGTTTTACTAAATTATACAAATCAAATGTTTGTTAATATATATTACAATATAGTTTAACATAAGTCATAATATTTTCAAGTGTTTGTATCGAGATATAATTCATGTGATGAGTTAAAATTTAAATATTATATCCCCATTTACTTTTTTAAAAAAATAAAAAGAGATATTTTTGTCAATTAACTTGGTAATAAGTGGATGATAATTTTAATACCTTATAAAGGGAGGGATCCATTTTCACTCAAAATGGAAAAATATATATTAGGCTTTTATGTTTTTCATGGGTCATAGGTAATACAATTCATCAATAACAAATACTTAAATTTTTGTTAAAACAAACTATATCTCTAATAATCACTCAAAACAAATGTGTTCAATATAAAAAACGGTGATAATACATGTGCATGATAGTGATCTGATGATAATAAAAATAGAATTTATTGTATCCATTCAATTCGGACAATTTTTAACAAAATTTTAAAAGCAGATGGAGACACTGACCTTCACCACAACCAAGCTTAACACTCTTGCAAGGGGTGCGGCACCGCAAAAACTCCAGCAAAGTGGTGGGTGTATCAGCATCATGCACCTCAAATCTCTCCCCATTCACATAAAATATTAGCCAATCATCTTCATCTTTCTCCATTTTCTTTTTCAAACTCTTTTTGAAAGGAATGAATTATCGTCAATTGCCACTCATGTTGTCATACAAGTATGAAATGATATTTATATACGTTAATCAATCTCATCACATTTTCCCCTTTTTCTTTATAAAAAGATAATAATAATAATAATAATAATAATAATAATAATAATAATAATTAGTTTTATCTAAAAAAATACTATAATAATTTGTTACGTTATGTTTGCAAACTCCGTAAAGCTAGGCAGAATCATTTTTTTAACAAAAAAACTACCCTTTAAAAAAATAATTTTGAAAACTATTTACAGAGGTTTAAAAACACTATAAAAGGTTTTTTTTTCCAAAATAATAATAATAATAATAATAATAATAATAATAATAATTTATTATTATTATTATTATATTCTCTCAAACTAAACTCATACAAACATCTCTTATTTACACTCCATATCACTCAATTCTCCACTATAATTTTTTTGGGGGTAAATTCTCCACCATAATTAAAACTTCTCACACTCATATTCTAATTAAATTGAAAAAACTCATACTGTAACACTCCTAAAATTTAAAATAAATTTTTATTTAGATATAGTAATAAATAGAATTAATAGTTATATAATTATACTAAAATATTTTAGCCCAAAATTTTGTGCATAAACATTATTATAATGTAATACGTGACATAATAATCAAATCAAATTGAGTTAAATAAAACCATACAATTGTGTCGATGCAATTTGGGTAATTCATTATTGTGTTTGTTATTGGTCAGGAACATAAATTGGAATGCATGATCCAATTTGAGAATTTCTTGCGTTTGAGTTGATGCATTTGATTTACAAACTAAATTTTTTAAGAAATTAATTTTGAATATCTTCGTGTGAATTTAAGGAGAATATATAAGCAATAAAAATATATTTTTATATATACACGATGAATTACAAGAATGTAAACAAAGCATATATTCTGAACCCTATTTCTAATTTCCTTTTAAATCTCTTCTTGGAAATTTTTAAATTTCAAAGATTTATTATCAGATTTATTTCTATCTTCTAAATTTCTATTAGAAATATAAATCTCAATCTTTCTCTCCAAGAAATCTCTTATTTCTTGTATAAATACAATACCAATTTGTGAACTGTAAAACCACATGATACAATCCCAAACATATTTCTTCAGCGTGATAAGTTAATCGATCGATAAAACAACTTATTATACTATAACTTCAATCAAGATTTAAGGTGTGGTTTACTTGTCTTTATTAAATATTTCATGTGAATAAATTATTTATTTGTAGCATGTTATGAAAGTGAATGATATTGATAACAATAATTTATATGAAACATATGCACAATAAAAGAAAGAACTTGAGACTGAAAAGAGGTTTGTCATTATTAATTTGATTTGTGCCTTTATTATTATTATTATTCATGTGAGTTATGTGTGAGGATAGGTCTTCTTACTTTTATAAACAAGGTGATGATAGGTCCTCCGACCTTTATAAACGAGGTGATAATAAGTCTTCTAACCTTTATAAATTTGGTGATGATAGGTCTTCGACCTTTATAAACGAGGTGACGATAGGTCTTTCGACCTTTATAAACGAGGCGATGATAGGTCTTGACCTTTATAAACGAAGTGATGTTAATTAAATAATTTGTAAGATGAGAATTTTATATGTAAATTTCATAATTGTTGTGGTTATGCATTTTATTTGTATGATATATTTAGTATTAACGAGGGAATCACATTGAGCTAGTGGTTTGCTCATAGTTTAATGAGATAATTCTATTTTTGTTAAATTGACATTTTAAACTAAATTGCTTTGAGACACGATTTTAAATTTTAAAGTCTTCCGTTGTTTGTCAAATAAAAATTGTAGGCTTTATTTAAATTAAATTTTAGTTCACACCTTTTGTTTTAAATTATTATTTCTCAAAATTTATTATTATGAAAATTGGGGCACGACACATATCCTCCACTTTATACCTTTAAAAATTAATAAACAATATTTTTATTAAAATTCATGTCATTTAATTTTGAGCAAATTATATCGTAATGGAGGGAGTATTAATTTTTAGATCCAAAATTTTATAATCAACATATATATAAAGAGTAGTATTTGTGTGTATATTGCGCACAATAAAAATTGTGTGCACAAAGTTGGGCTACGGTGTAGTATTATTTCATGTATTGTATAATATTAGTTTGGTTACAATGTAGTATTATTTCGGGCATTGTATAGTATTAGTTTAGTTACAGGTGTAGTATTATTTCGGATATTGTATAATATTAGAATTATTAACAATATTATATAGTATTAATTTAGTTACGAGTGTAGTATTAGATAGAACAATTGTCCATACTATTTTTAGTGTGCACAATATGCACACAAATATTTACCATATATAAATATATACCCTTATAATTTTTATATAACCTTGGCTTGGTGGAGCAAGTATGTTAATTTTTTAGGAGGTCATGAGTTCTATGTGATGTATTTCTAATCTTTTTCTTGCATTTTTTTTTTTACATTCAACATTTTTTCTGCCAAATAGATGCAACAGAATGTTTGTGACATTTTTATTTCTTTACACGACACATTTATATTCTATTTAATTAGAAAGGCAAAACAAAATGGTGAGAAAGAAGAAATAAACAAACTGAAAGAGGATAGTTTATCCTATAACCATAATTATAATTTCTTTTAAAAAAATAATATCAATTTTGCATATACATGTATGTTAATTCTTTTATTTATTCTTGTTGATCAATAATAATTTATGATTTGTTTATGTGTTCACAATTTATAATTATTACTTTTGCCACTATGATTATAAGATTAATTATATTTACTTATTATTAAACATGCATGTTTGTTATATTAATTTAGGTATAAAATTATTTTAGTTCAATTTCATTAAAAAATTGTGTTCGACTTCATATAAGAATTTATTTTCGAGGGTCTAATCTTGATATTCGAATCAAACTATAAAATTTTTAGAATCGATTCTAATTTCATCTATGTAGAGCTATTTTTTTAATAATAACCACGATTTTTTAATTTAAAAAAAAAAAAAAGGAAAAAAAAATGAAACACAGGAGCTGGAGTTATAGGCAGCAGGACATTTCTTTTTAATAATTGAAAAATGAGTCATGTGATGCAGGTTTTTAGTATGAAAGCTGGTACCATTAGAATTATTCATTGATACCATTATAATCATTCACCGATACTATAATTATTTTATCTTGTGATATCGGTTTATAAATATAATGATATCGCTAAATAAATGTTATGGTATCGGTGAATAAATATCTTGGTATTAATTTTATACTATGAAATTATTACACACTAGATTTTTGTTGAAAAATATTAAACCCTCCGTTGCGGAATATCTTTTATAGGTAAATGAACATATAACATAAGAAAATTGAGTAATAATTGAAATTTTGAGAGGTAATTTTAAAAATATTTATGTATAAAGTAAAGAAATTGATTGGATTATATGTATGAGTAAAACAAAAAAATAATAACATTTTGTGTAAATTTATGAGGCAAACTCTTAAGTGTTTCGTATACATCATAAGCTTACGGTGTTTCACCGATACTCTTGGTCAAATATTTGATAATTTTGGTTAAATATTTGATACTCTAAATATTATTTTTCAGTTGGTCAAATTTTTATACTATCGGTAAAATATGATATCATTGACCTAATTTAATACTCTTGATAAGATTCTTAATATTGTTGATCAATACTTTAATTTTTTCAAAAATGGTAATACCCGTGAACCGATTTGTATATACGATATACGAAACACAATTGACCTATTGAACTTATGAATATTAAAATATCTATTTTAAAGATATGAAAGGTATGGTAAAATGAATGAAAAATAATTTAAGAAAGCTATTTTGGAATGAAAGTAGTATAATAACTTTTAAATAACTAATGCTAATTTTAATGAAAAGGTGTCATATTCACATGTTTATATTTTGATTTCATCACTCAACTCAACCTCCCTATATATGCACGACAGCAATTGAAACGTATATACTTTTTCTTTGCAGAAATTGTACGATTTAACAACATTGAGATATTTTTAGGCGGAAGCTTAGCTAATAGTCCATCAAATAATTCCAATTAAACTATATACTCCCTCAGTTTCTCAAGTTAGTTTTTACATTTTTCTTTTTATTAGGTCCACATTAGTTTTTACATTTTTAAAAAGAAAATCTCCTATATCTTGTTGGTTTATAAGTGCACCAACGATGGCTTTTACAAATAAAAGTGACGAAATAATTAAAAGAAAGAACAAGAAAATACAAAAGAAGAAGAAAATTACAAAAGTAATACTTCTTTAACTAATAAGTATTAGTTCTTTCCTTTCCCACGAACAAGCTTCAAACGACCGCAACAACGAACTAGATCAACCACGAACAGCTTGTAAGTCGAGTCAAGGAAAAAATCCTTTGCCCGCAAAACAAATACGTCCCGGCTAGTGCTCACGGTCCGGCGTAATGTTCCCAAAGGTAAAGCGACTTTCGTCTCGTATTCAAGTAGCACCACTTGAAAACGAGCTCCAACGAATCAAGTACGTGAAACCGGACTGAAACTAGTATGTATGCAAAAGCGGACGTGAAAATTGCAAAAAATTCGACTGGGTGTATGTCTTGATGCAGAGGGTGCGAGATTAGGTGGCCATGCACATGCAAATGTCTCCTATTTATAGGAGAACACCCGAGGCTGTTGAAGAGACACTTGACCGAAATTATGGCAATCAATGCCAATCCGTCAGTGAGAATTGTGGGTTAATTTTGGTAATGACCAGTTACACTTGACTTGAAACGCCATGAATCTGGACATCCGTCATCCCGATTCATCCTCGACTGTTGACCTTTTGAATTCAAATTTCACTGTTACATCTTGACTTGTAACTCCTCGAATCTGGACATTCTGCCCGATTCATCTCGACTTTTGAATTTCAAATTCGGTTGAAATGACATTGAGATGAAATCCAAATGACATTCAAATTTGTGAAATTCACATCCACTTTTGACCGGATAAAGCCCAGAATTTTGGGCTCCAAAAATTATATATACACCACCACCAAGCCCAAGTACACCCAAAGTCCATCCAAAGTCCAATTGCCAAGATCCAAGTCCAAGGGCACGGGCTCGGTCTCGGCTCGGCACGGCACGGCACGGCCGGACGGGCGGGCGGCGCGCGCGCGCGTGTGGCCCATTTATGTGTGCATAGCCCACTTATAATTTGAATTCATTTAATCACTTCTTACATATAAGGAGTGACTTAACTCCCACATTATCCGATGTGGGACAATTATCACTAGTATTAATGTGGCACATTTAATACCTAAGAGTGATACTTTAGCCTTTCAATGTTTACATCAATTTCCCACTCACCGAAATTCGGTTTTAAGAAATTATCTAAACAACCAACACAATCTCGTTTAATTTCCCGGAAATTAAATATCAAATTATTTTAATTAAATAATCAAATAAATTGATTAAAATAATTAAACCTAATTTCTCCAACAATCCCCACATGAGTGGAAATTCCGCCTATAAGATGCGAGACCCACTCAGGTTCCCAAGAAACATTATTGCATCGGGACGGGTAGCTTGTGGCTTTGAACCTTCCATAGTTAAGCACCATCGAGCATACCGGCGGCTTAGTGGACACAATGCCTTGAACTAGTCCTCCTTAGTGTATACCTAGTCAATAGTGCTAACACAATAAGGTCTCCACGTGCTTCGTTCTCACGTTTGTGTCCGTTTTGGCCATGGACAACCCTTTGGATTCATAAGCGTTACCTTGAAGCGGCCCTCACTTCTCGCTTATATAGGTGACCTCCTCTTATAGGCATCGTCATACCCTACCTCCTCGAGGTGTCGTGAGTCATTAAAAGTCGAGACTTATCCTATTACCACAACTTTACGGTACTAACACTTGATAGTGTGCTTTCCAGAATGATCTCGTGTCATCAAGTGTGCTCAACCAACATCCACAGCTTAGTTTTCCCATTGAACCAAGATCTTGGGATCTCTCAACTTGGTCAAGTTACCACTTTATTTCCGTTTTACTTTGTGGATTTCAGACCCATTCCTTCTAGCAACTTGTACATTTGATCTCTGTTTATTCCTTTCGTGAGCGGATCCGCTAAATTGTCCTTTGATTTCACATAATCAATTGACATTACACCACTTGAGATCAAATGTCTAACGGAATTATGTCGACGATTTAATATGTCGTGACTTTCCATTGTACATATTGCTCGAGCTCTACCAATAGCACTGACAATCACAATGTACCATTATCGACGGATCGGTTTGTTCCAACAAGGAATATCTTCAAGGAAATTCCGAAGCCATTCGACTTCTTCCCGCCTTTATCCAAAGCTATAAATTCTCGATTCCATTGTGGAACGGGCTATACACGTCTGTTTCGTAGATTTCCACGACACCGCTGCGCCTCCAATAGTGAATACATACCCACTAGTTGAGAACGACTCATTTGTGTCGAAATCCGGTTGGCATCACTGTACCCTTCAGGCACGCCGGAAACCTTGTGTAGTTAAGCCCAAAATGAAGGGTGTGTTTCAAGTACCTCAAAACCCTTCGAGTGCTCTCCAATGCTCTTCGTTTGGATTACTCGTGAACCTACTTAACTTGTTCACCGAGCAAGCAATATCGGGCGTGTACAATTCGTAATGTACATCACACTCCCTATGATCCTTGCATATTCCAACCGAGCCACCGGATCACCTCGATTTTTCTTCAAATGCACATTGAGTTCCATGGGCGTTTTGCAGGTGGATCTTCAAATGCATTAAACTTTTTAAGGACTTTCTCGACGTAGTGAGGCGAGTCAAAGTAATGCCATTTGAAGTCCTCACGATCTTAATTCCCAGAATTACATCGGCTAACCCCATGTCTTTCATGTCGAAATTTCGACTCAACATGCGTTTCGTGTCCATGATCACATCATGACAGCTTACTCATGATTAGCATGTCGTCTACGTATAGACATAATATTACAAAGCCTTTAGGCGTGTCTTTCACATACACACATTTATCGCACTCATTAATGCGAAATCCGCTCGACATCATTGTGTGTTCAAACTTCACATGCCATTGCTTAGGAGCCTGTTTAAGACCATACAATGACCGAACAAGTTTGCACACCTTTTCTCGTTACTCGGTGCTACAAACTCTTCCGGTTGATCCATGTAGATTTCTTCTTCTAGTTCACCATTTAAAAACGCAGTCTTAACATCCATTTGGTGAATCTCGAGATTGTGCAGAGCAGCAATCGCGATAAGCACACGAATGGAGGTTATCCTCGTTACAAGTGAGTATGTGTCAAAGAAATCATACCCCTCCTTTTGTCCTAAAACCCTTCGCTACCAAGCGGGCTTTATATTTGTCAACCGACCCATCTCGCCTTATATTTTATTTTAAGGATCCATTTGCATCCTAAGGTCTTACAACCTTTGGGAAGATCAACCAATTCCCACGTGTGATTTTGCAGGATAGAGTCAATTTCGCTATTAATAGCTTCTTGCCGAGAGAGGTGCATCTGGTCTTGACAGGAGCGTCTTTGATAGGCGTGGTTCATCTTCCAACACATAAGTGATGAAGTCGGGACCATAAGTCTTAGCAACTTTAGCTCTCTTTGCTGCGTCAGGTTACGCACTATCTTGAGTGGAAGGACCAGTTTCATCTACACTATCTTCAAGTGGTCTCTTACTAGGACCCACATTTACCTTGTCTCTACAAGGGAAGATATTTTCAAAGAAAATTGCATTCCTTGATTCAATCATAGTGCCTTCTGTCATATCTCGGTACTTCCGATCCGTGAATCGAAACCGATAAGCACTACTATTGTAAGCATACCCAACAAAAATGCAATCGACCGCTTTAGGGCCAATTCTTAATTGCTTAGGATCCGGCACTTCAACTTTAGCCAGACACCCCCACACTTTCGGTATTTATATGAAGGTTTCCTTCCTTTCCACATCTCATAAGGAGTCTCGATCCTTAGTCTTGTGTGGAATTTTGTTCAAAATGTGGTTGGGTGTAATAGCCTCACCCCACATATTTTGTGGTAGACGAGCCGATTAACATTGCGTTCATCATCTCTTTTAGTGTTCGGTTCTTTCGCTCCGCAACACCATTTGATTGAGGTGAATATGGTGCAGTAGTTTGATGAATTATGTCCGATTCACGCACAAACTGCTCAAACGGTGCCACATATTCTCCACCTCTATCACTTCGAATTGTTTTAATTCGATTACTCAACCGATTTTCTACTTCACTCTTGTAAAGCTTAAAGGCTTCAAAAGCCTCATCCTTGCTTCGCAAAAGATAAACGTAGCAAAACCTCGTGCAATCATCAATAAAAGTAATGAAATACTTTTTACCACCTCTAGTTTGTACAAACTTTAAATCACACACATTGTGTGAATTAATTCTAGAGGTGCAGTGTTCCTTTCCACCGATTTAAATGGTAACTTAACCATTTTAGCTTCAACGCATATCTCACATCTTTTAGGTACATCAATATTAGCAATATTGAGTAAATCAAGATTTACCAACCGCTTTTATAGCTTTTAGATTTACATGTCCTAATCTTAAATGCCATAAAGTGGAACACTCAACAATATAAACGGAAGTAGATGCGTTTTCATTCATAACTTTCTTGCCTTTACGGCTTACAACCATTACATTCATTTTGAATACCCATTCTCGAGATAACCTCGACCTAGGAACTGTCCACACTTGCTCAATACAACTTTATCGGATTCAAACACTAGTCTAAATCGATGACTAATAAGTCCTGGAGCCCGATATCGAGGTTCTTGCGGATGTCCGGGACATGCAAAGACATCCTTCGATTGTAAGCTCTTTCTGGAAGTAAGTTTGAGCACAACGTTTCCAACTCCACCACTTCGGGACGTAGCTGGTTACCCATGTGAAGTTTCCTCCCATCAGCAGGAGCATAGGTAGAGAAAGCACTCTTCTCGTATCAGACGTGGCACGTGGCTCCGGTATCCACGAACCACTCTTTGGGGTTATCCACCATGTTTGCCTCAAAGACGAGGGCAGACATGTCCATATCAGTTGCTTCATTTTCAACCATATTTGCACTTGATTGTGCTTTGCCCTTTTCTTTTCTTTCTTTTTTATCTTTTTCGGGCTTTGCAATCACGTGCCATATGGTTAGGCTTTACCACGCTTGTAGCAATCACCACCGAAGTTTGATTTTCTAGCAACCGGTTTCTTATCATCATTAGGCCTTTTTCTTTCTTTGATGGTTCACCCTGCTCCATCAAATTTGCCTTTGCTTCCATATTCACTTGTTTAGATTTAATGTCCATTTTCCGATTATCTTCTTCAATTCGGAGTTTGACGATTAATTCTTCAAGTGACATTTCCTTTTCGCTTGTGTTTGAGATAACTTTTGAACTCCCTCCAACTAGGGGTAGTTTCTCAATCACCGTAGCTACTTGGAAAGCCTCCGGTAAGACCATACCCTCCGAGAGTATGTCATGCAAAATTAGTTGAAATTTTTGAACTTGTTCGACGCATTTTCCGTCTACCATCATAAAGTCCAAAAATTTTGCAACTACGAACTTTTTGGTTCCGGCATCCTCGGTTTTATACTTGCGTTCTAAAGAACTCCAAAGCTCTTCGCAAGATTTAACCGAACAAGACACGTTATACAACGCGTCAACTAGTCCTCCAAGGACGTAGTTGCGGCACAGAAGTCTCCATGACCCCACCGATCAAAGGCTATACGCCTAGCAGGATCCGTGTCATTTTCATCGACCACGGGCGGGTCCTCCCGGAGGAACCGCGCTTAGGTGCAACGTAGTGAGGTAAAACAAAGATCTTTGCCGCCACCTCTTAAAATCACTTCCCGAGAACTTCTCGGGTTTTTCTCCATGAACCATGAAAGGTCTGGAGTCGTGAGTCATGAAAGGAGGTACAACGGAAGTTGGAACCATAGGGGAAGGGTTCAATGGTTCACCAACTTCGTGATAACCGGTGGATTTTGGTTATCATTTCCACCGTTGTTGTTATTTCCGCCGGAAGCCATCGTAACAATCCGATTATTTGTTTTGCGATTGTTGGTTTATAAGTGCACCAACGATGGCTTTTACAAATAAAAGTGACGGAAATAATTAAAAGAAAGAACAAGAAAATACAAAAGAAGAAGAAAATTACAAAAGTAATACTTCTTTAACTAATAAGTATTAGTTCTTTCCTTTCCCACGAACAAGCTTCAAACGACCGCAACAACGAACTAGATCAACCACGAACAGCTTGTAAGTCGAGTCAAGGAAAAGATCCTTTGCCCGCAAAACAAATACGTCGGCTAGTGCTCACGGTCCGACGTAATGTTCCCAAAGGTAAAAGCGACTTTCGCCTCGTATTCAAGTAGCACCACTTGAAAACGAGCTCCAACGAATCAAGTACGTGAAACTCGATCAAACTAGTATGTATGCAAAATCGGACGTGAAAATTGCAAAAAATTCGACCGGGTGTTTGTACCGATGCAGAGGGTGCGAGATTAGGTGGCCATGCACATGCAAATGTCTCCTATTTATAGGCGTAACACCCGAGATTGAAGAGACACTTGACCCAAATTATGGCAATCAATGCCAATCCGTCAGTGAGAATTGTGGGTTAATTTTGGTAATGCACCAAGTTACACTTGACTTGAAATGCCATGAATCTGACATCCGTCTCCCGCATTCATCCTCCGATTGACCTTTTTGAATTCAAATTTCAGTTACATCTTGACTTGACTTTTGAATTTCAAATTGATTGAAATGACATTGGATGAAATCCAAATGACATTCAAATTTGTCTCGAAATTCACATCCACTTTTCTCGGCCTCGACCGGATAAAGCCCAAATTTTGGGCTCCAAAAATTATATATACACCACCACCAAGCCCAAGTACACCCAAAGTCCATCCAAAGTCCAATTGCCAAGATCCAAGGACAAGGGCAAGGGCACGGTCTCGGCTCGCACGGCCGGACGGGCGGGCGGGGCGCGCGCGCTGCTTGGCCCATTTATGTGTGCATAGCCCACTTATAATTTGAATTCATTTAATCACTTCTTACATATAAGGAGTGACTTAACTCCCACATTATCCGATGTGGGACAATTATCACTAGTATTAATGTGGCACATTTAATACCTAAGAGTGATACTTTAGCCTTTCAATGTTTACATCAATTTCCCACTCACCGAAATTCGGTTTTAAGAAATTATCTAAACAACCAACACAATCTCGTTTAATTTCCCGGAAATTAAATATCAAATTATTTTAATTAAATAATCAAATAAATTGATTAAAATAATTAAACCTAATTTCTCCAACATATACTAATAGGGAGTTTTAATTTGCTTAGTTGTCATCTTCTCATTCATTTTGATGATGTGTCTTCTTTTCATTAAGTTTATATCTATGCATTAAAATAGATTGTATTATGTGGCATCATAATATTGAGTAATGTAATGATGTGTCAATAAGTAATAAATTTTTAAATTAAGAAAAACTTATGGAATTATTAATATTTGAAAATTTGACTAATTTAATAAATCCCTTAAATTAAGTATATTATCTCAAAGTATTTCTCTTTATAAAAATTTGATATTATATAATTTTAAATTAATGTGATTATTTTGCTTTATATAATATAATTCTAAATATGTGATTTCTCTTAAATTTTAATATTGAGTATAGTGATTAATTCTTAAATCATAATATTGAGTATAATGATTAATTCTATTTATATCACAATTTTAAATAATATATAGGAGTATAAATATTATAATACAATTTGATGTATTGAAAAATAAAATTCTATTTAAATACTTTATAAATTTGATGTATTAAAAATAAAATTTTAAAATATACGAGAAAGATTATTACATACTTTTATACATATATTAGTTGAATATGCTTATTTTATAATATAAATATATTATTTTACACAATAAATTAATTAATTTATATATATATATATATATATATATTATGTTATCATTTTAATTTGAGAACAACCGCGTAAACGCGGGATACTAATCTAGTTATATCCTAAACACCACTTCATAATTCCCCTATTATACTAATAGGGAGTTAAAGATTGTTTATGTGTGATCTTCTCGGTTGATTTTGTTTCATGTGGTTGATTTTGTTTACGCATGAATATATTGTACTAGATGAGTTCCCGCGTATTACGCGGTATGTTTGTTAAATAAATTTTATAATATAATATATTATATATATAATATTTTTAAATAATATATATATATATATATATTAAAATAATGTATATGTATACAAAAATTTGTAATTATAATATTAAATTTAAATAATGGTAATATTAATTGTATGACAATTCATGCTATGGATTATAATTATTATAATTATTTGAAAGAACTTACTATAAGATTTGTTTCAAATTTATTTTATATTTAATAAAAAAAAGACGACTAATAGAATTTTTTTATATAATTGATGCATAAATATTACTCTGAATAATATATATATATATATATATATATATATATATATCATATATTTACAATAAATATCATATATGATTATATTAAGTTTTTTTTTTTTTTATAAAAGTTGATACAACCACAATTTTTCTTACATACATTTATAGGCTTTAGTTAAATATAATTTTATGTTTACAAATTGTCATATGATAACACTTTTTAGGTATAAAATAAATATATAAAATATTTAAAAATTTATATATTAACTTATTTATTAAAAATATACATATTGTGCAAGAGGTCTAAAGTTCAAACCTCCTTAGAAATATATTTTTTAATTAATTCCTATATTAAAATGCCACATAGATGCCATATATTAATTATAAATAAATAAGAAAATGACACATAAATTATAAACATATATATGCATTTAATAAAAATGTGACACCTCATTCAAATTAACCTCATAACGACACATAAGCAAAAACAAATTCCCTATTAGTAATATAGGGATATATTTTTGTACATGTATTAAGCTAATATAATATAAATACAAAATTTGAATAAGACAATACAAATAAAAAGTATTTAAATTTGTAAAGCTATTAAATTCCTAAATTCATGGGATTCTATTTCTTCACAATTACTATTCTTTCCTTCGGTAACAAGATTTAATGGAATTTAGTTATTACGATTTGATATTATATTTTATTATAGTTTAAAATTTAATAGAAGGAAGAGTTTCATATTAGGCTCAATTTTTAGTTTAAGTCTCAATTTAGATCTTAAATTTTCAAGTGTCTCAAATTAATGTGTAATTTTTTTTTCTCAATTTAAGATCCAATTTTATTCATTATGTCTCAATTTAAGGCCAAAAATTCTTTTTATTTTTACATTTCTAATTGAGAAAATAAAAATAAAAATTAGATTGTAATTTGAGACACTTCAAAATTCAAGATCTAAATTGAGACTCAACCAAAAAATCATAATACAAAAATTATTACTTTAATAGAACATTTTTAAATTTGCGTAATACGCGAGATCTACGCTAGTATTTCCATATTTACACAATACCATTACTTTTACACTCAATACAACCACTTCTTTTACTTTAATTATATAAAAGTTTACAAAATTATCCTCAAATATTCCACTCATCACACTTTTCTTAAAATGTGTGTCTACATTAGTATGAAAACTAATGTGGGAAAGAGTGAGTATTTATTTGTAAATAACACTTTTTCTTTATCGGTTAAATGGTAACTCGAACCCATGACCTTTTGGATTGAGCCTCACAGCCTATTTCCAAAAAAAAATTCGCTCCTAGATGTTCTCACTAGTGGTACTTGTTGGTCCCGGACGAGATGTGAACGGAGGTGTAAATTCTAGAAGGGGGTTGAATAGACTTTACCACACTCAAAACTTTTTCGACTTTTCGTGGTGAGTGTGAGGTTAGAAGACTTTGAAGTCTTCTGCGGCAAGGTACTCAGAGTGTGCTAGGTGTGATCAGCAGACTTCGGAAACTTGAAGTCTTCTCGTGGTGCGGAAGCTAATCTCGTGTGTGTATTTGAAAAACCCTTTTAATGAAAACCTTCTTGATAAATACTTAGCAAGTTTGGTGCAGTTTATTAAAACGATGATGAATGAGCGATTATAAGTATGAATGCGTAAAGCTTGTAAAGACACGAGAGATTTTTATAGTGGTTCGGATATAACGATCATACGTCCACTCTCCCCGACTCCACAGGGGCCTTACTAACGAAACGGTCTTTTGTCCTCGTTCTCCTTGAGGATTTGACCACATGAGGTTTTACAAGTTCCTGCCCTTGTTACAAAGATGTGATCTTCGAGTGTTAACTCTTAGATCTGAAATAATCAACCTTTTCTGCGAGAGATAATGAAAGGTGATTTTACAATTTCAACTAAGAAATAATCCTAATCGATTAGTTGCTCTAAGATAGCAATGGATTATTTCTCTAAGCTTGTGTTAATGCGTTTAAAGCTCTTGGAATGGTGACCGTTCTTGTTCGTTAGCTCGTCGTATTTTTGTGTCTCTTTTGAATATGCGTGTGTTCCCTTTCGCGAGCTTGTAGTGATCACCAATATTCATAGAGATTGAAAAACTAGCCATTGAAAAAGCTAGCAATCAAATCCTCTATAGTTTAGAAAGTATCAATGGTTGACTTCCTTGATTGGCTTGATTGATTCCCATCAATTGATTGACTTGCTTGATTGGCTTGATTGATTCTCATCAATCGGTTGACTTGCTTGATTGGCTTGATTGATTCTCATCAATCAAGTCTTGATTGATTTACTACGATTGATTCCCTTGATTGTTATTTGATTGGTCTTCCACATCTTCCTTGATTGCAATCTAATCTTTATGATTGAATCTTGATTTAATCATTGATTGTCAATCATCTCTTCTTTGAATCTTGGAATCGGATATCGGTCAACTCTTGAACTCACTTGTCTCAACTTTCTTTGATCGGACTTTCCATAATTCAACCTTGCCGACGTCCAAGTCTTCTTGTTTGTCGCCAGAGTCTTCTACCTCAAGTCTGCTTTGGCCAAGTCTTCTAGACGAACCCTTCTACTCCAGGTCAAGTTTTCTAGACGAACCCTTCTACTCCGTGTCAAGTCTTCTAGACGAACCCTTCTATTCCGTGCCTTCTATCTTCTTGGCACGAAGTCTTCTATCTCACCGATCTTCAAGTCTTCTTGTCTAGTCTAGAAAGGTTTCCTTAACAAAAGACTATCTATCTTGAACTAAATCATCACCGACTAACAGTTCAATTTGGTCCTACTACACTAAGGTTTTAAACACATCATCAAAACTATATAAATATATATCCCAACAATTTTTCCATTTTTGATGATGTTAAAACCTTCTAAGAATTGAAATAAAAAGAATAAGCAATACGGTAAAGGACCGAGATCTTAAAATAGATCTCAAAAGAAATCACCGTCAACTAGAAGTTGTCGGAGATGATTGCAATTCTTAGCTTACTTTCCACCTTTTGACATCATCAAGGAGAAGAATCACTTGGCTTCCATCTTTAGAGTCTTCGTGAAAATATCACTATGTGTGTGTAATGATCAACTATCCATATTTTGTAAGTCACCGGTATTCCCCCTTAACAACTCGAACTTTTCTAATCATGTAGGCTCTTATATTTGTAATCAATAACATGTCATGAGATTCTTCTTTTGATTGTCTCAACTGCTCCACCTTGAACTCTTCTTCTCTTAAGTAATCGAACTCTTCTTGGTAACTAAGTCACCAGCTTGTAGTCTTCTACCCTAAGCCGCTTCTCTTGGATCTAGCAAACTTAATTCCACCGATAGTTCTCTTGCCAAAGTTGAAAGTTTTCTTGACAAGCTTTACAGGATCCTTAGCAACCTTCTCCAAAGAAAGTTGAAAGCTTTCTTTTTCAACAAAATTTTCTTGGATCCAAAGAAGCTTTGATTCCACCGATAGATCTCTAAACTTTGTTTTGAGTATCCCTTGTCGTAGAAATGGGACACAAACAACATATTATGTTATAGGTCTTCTATGTAGAGAACTTCCTCTACTCGTACATCTCCAATGTCTAAGGTTTCAACTCCTCTGGTTATACCATTGTTGTTGTCACCAAAGACTACGCATGGGCCATCTTGAGGCTTGATGGAACTTAAGAAGTATTTGTCACAAGTTATATGCTTCGAGCACCCACCGCCGATGTACAAGACAGTGTTATCCAAACTTCTTCTTCTATAGGGACCCACGCGACCCCGCAAAACAATTAAACTTTTGGTACCCTTTGGGTGTTGGGTCCTTGAGGGTTATCACGACTTTTAGGGATCCACGGGGAATAAGGTGTTCTTATCAAGGTTAGAAAACCTCATCCTTCTTCCATACATATCAACATAGACAACTTCATCTTTTGGTACCTTCTTGGATGCATGTCTATGAGTGTTGGTTGTGTTCCTTCCATAAGACTGACCCTTCCGAGGTCCCGTGGATGGAGTGATCACCGATGTGCAATGGTCCGAGGGTTTTGATAATAAGGGTACGTTCTACTTGAGCCATCAAAAGATTCATATCTCACAGCACGTAAGACTTAGTAGATCGTTTAGCAAGCTTCGAAGTTTGCTTAGGTTGTGTAGTCTTCACCGAGACTGCCTCCCGCAGATGGTTTCGGTGATGTCTACTTTTCCGACCTTGCTTTGAGGTTTCTTAAGTTGGGATTCCCCCTTCTTTGATACCTCATCAGTTGTTTAGGTTGTTGAGTATAACTACTCTTCTTCCCATTCAACCGATTTGCCGGGTCAGCAACCTTTTACCCTTATCGCAGGTTTAGGTTTAGAACCCTCTCCTACCAAATTATTACCCTTAACATGCGTACTCTTCTTAAGTACACTTGTTTGAACCTCGTGAGGATTGGGCATTGGTAAAACCAATTCCCTTCTTTACGTTAGGTGTTTGAGACGACTCAATTATTGTTTGAACAACATGAGAAGCTTTGTTCGGTTGATCCAACCTCAAACTTAAACGTTCCTCACTTGATTTTACACGTTCATGTTGATGGAAAAGTTCATCGAACTTTGCTTGTAGAATCTTTAATTGATATGTCTTCTCAATATTCTCGAAGCAACCTTTTTCTATGCAGACCTTGTTCAACACACTTCACCTTAAGAGTGTTTAACTCTTCTCAAGTTGTCTCGATTAGAGTCTGCTAGTATTCTAGAAGGCTTGCTAGTAGTTTCTTGAGTAAGTAGTTTAATCTCAGCCTTTAAGCTAGTGTTCTCTTTTTCCACACAATTGTAAGCGTGTATAGCGGTTTTGAGATCACCCATTAACTTATCAACAAAGTCATGGTCAAACTCATCTCGCTACAGAGGTGCGAAGAAGAAGAACAACAAGATTCAAAAGATACCTCTTCTGTGTTTGTCATTAAACATAGATCATTATGAGGAGAGAAATCGATGAGGTTGATGAACTAGATGTAGACTCTTCTTGGCCTCGCCATCAAAGCTTTCTTGTCTGCAAATCTTCTATCTCTCTTCAATCTCTCTTCTTCTCTTTGAGGAAGTGGGGCATCGGAGTTCTCTTCTAGTAGTCTCTACTGGATCCCAATTGAACTTCATTGGTCCATCATCCAAAATATCTAGCATACGGTTATGAAAGTCTCGAGATGGTTTTTTATGCGAAACTTCCAGTGAGTTACGCCTTCTATAGAGAACTTCGGTAGCTTTCTGGACTTACTGCTCTTGAGAAAACTCATGTTAGCAATAAAAACAATTATGCAATAAATGCAATGAGTTTTATGAAAACGGTTTTTCAAAAAGATCTGTTCAAGTGACCACAACAGTCTTTCCTCAAAGACTATTGGTAACCAAAGCCGGTGGTCGGTTGAACCACCGCTCGATACCACTTGTTGGTCCGGACGAGATGTGAACGGAGGTGTAAAGTCTAGAAGGGGGATTGAATAGACTTTACCACACTCAAAACTTTTTTGACTTTTCGTGAGGTGAGTGTGAGGTTAGAAGACTTTGAAGTCTTCTGCAGCAAGGTACTCAGAGTGTGCTAGGTGTGATCGGAGACTGAAACTCGAAGTCTTCGATGGTGTGGAAGCTAATCTCGTGTGTGAATTTGAAAAACCCTTTTAATGAAAACCTTCTTGATAAATACTTAGAAAGTTTGGTGCAGTTTATTAAAACGATGATGAATGAGCGGTTATAAGTATGAATGCGTAAAGCTTGTAAAGACACGAGAGATTTTTATAGTGGTTCGGATATAACGATCATACGTCCACTCTCCCCGACTCCACAGGGCCTTACTAACGAAACGACCTTTTATCCTCGTTCTCCTTGAGGATTTGACCACATGAGGTTTTACAAGTTCTGCCCTTGTTACAAAGATGTGATCTTCGAGTGTTAACTCTTAGATGCTGAAATAATCAACCTTTTCTCGTACGGAGATAATGAAAGGTGATTTTACAATTCCAACTAAGAAATAATCCTAATCGATTAGTTGCTCTAAGATAGCAATGTATTATTTCTCTAAGCTTGTGTTAATGTATTTAAAGCTCTTGGAATGGTGACCGTTCTTGTTCGTTAGCTCGTCGTATTTTTGTGTCTCTTTTGAATATGCGTGTGTTCCCTTTCGCGAGCTTGTAGTGATCACCAATATTCATAGAGATTGAAAAACTAGCCGTTGGAAAAGCTAGCAATCAAATCCTCTATAGTTTAGAAAGTATCTATAGTTGACTTCCTTGATTGGCTTGATTGATTCCCATCAATTGATTGACTTGCTTGATTGGCTTGATTGATTCCCATCAATCGATTGACTTGCTTGATTGGCTTGATTGATTCTCATCAATCAAGTCTTGATTGATTTACTACCTAATTGATTCCCTTGATTGTTATTTGATTGGTCTTCCACATCTTCCTTGATTGCAATCTAATCTTTATGATTGAATCTTGATTTAATCATTGATTGTCAATCATCTCTTCCTTGAATCTTGGAATCGAGATATCGGTCAACTCTTGAACTCGGCTTGTCTCAACTTTTTGATCGGACTTTCCATAATTTAACCTTGCCGACGTCAAGTCTTCTTGTTTGTCGGCCAGAGTCTTCTACCTCAAGTCTGCTTTGGCCAAGTCTTCTAGACGAACCCTTCTACTCCGTGTCAAGTTTTCTAGACGAACTCTTCTACTCCAGGTCAAGTCTTCTAGACGAACCCTTCTACTCCGGGCCTTCTATCTTCTTGGCACGAAGTCTTCTATCTCGGTGATCTTCAAGTCTTCTTGTCTAGTCTAGAAAGGTTTCCCTTAACAAAAGACTATCTATCTTGAACTAAATCATCACCGACTAACAGTTCAAATTGGGTCCTACTACACTAAGGTTTTAAACACATCATCAAAACTATATAAATATATATCCCAACAAGACTATTATGTTAAATATGTGTTATCAGAATCGTAAATATGTGTTACTATAAAATAAATAATACAAATTTGTCTAAAATACTTGCCCAAATGCAAAAAAAAAATGATCAAATAAGTCTCTAATCTTATATATGTGGATGAAAGACTTATTTGATCTCAACATTTAAAGAAAAATTATTTAAATGTGTTAAGAAAAAGTTTATGAGTCTACTTGATTAGCACGTATAAGATCCGAGGTAAATATGTATTACCGTAAGGGCAAATATGTGTACTAAACTTGCGCAAAGGTAAAAATAAATTTTCACTTTCAGTGTTATGTTACTATAAGGTCAAAGATGTGTTCTTGTATTAAGAAAAATGTGTTACCATATAAATAAAATCAAGTACAACACATGAATAAATATTTTATTCCTTTAAGAATTAGTAACACGTACTTGTTCTTATAGTAACACATATTTATTCTTATAATGACACATGCTTGACCTCATAGTAACACCTCCGTAGAGAGATTTTATTATTGTTTTTGTGCGAGTTTTTTGTGGAAAAAATGTGTTACTATATGAACACAAACTTATTCTTGTATGAAAAAAAAATGTGTTACTATACGAACAGATCAAAAATAGAGTAATAGTTGCAATATTAATTTCAATTTAAACAGAAATGTAAATTTATTATTAAAAGTTTGCATAAATTTTGTACGCATCACTATTTAAGGTTTCTCCATTATTTTCATCAATATTTAGGTCATCCAATACCTAATTAAAAAAACATCCACGTTTTCTCTTTTTTTTTCAACATCTTTGTGTGTTTCTCTTCAATTTGATATCGTTGTTGAATCTTGTTGTTGTTTTTATCGGAGTTTGCTTTGTTGAATCGCCTCATAATCGTCGGCGTTCTTTGTCATTGTGCACATGAAATCTATTTTGACTCGCTCAAACCTTAATGACCCGTGAGATTTTTGCTCTTGCCATTTATAGTTAATTTCACCGTGAAATATTTCATAAGAGACTAGCTCTAATTATATATATATATATATTTTTTTGATCGGTAAATGTTAGTGGTTAGAAGTTAGTTCGCCAAGTCTCCTTACAACTCCAAATTCTCCAAATCTCCTTATATCTCCCACTCCAATTCCCGTTCCCGAAGGAATCGAACCCAGTCTCCCACTTAAGTGAGGAGGTGGCCAAGTGGGCTATGCCCCTTGGTTAACTAGCTCTAATTATATATATATATATATATATATATATATATATATATATATATATATATATAAGCTTATAAAGCTAAACCTAAGAAAGCTTATGTGGTCTTCAATTTCAAAATCTTTGTCCTCTCATTCATTTAAGTTTTAAGCATTGATCTCTTCCATTTATTTTATAAGTTTTAAACTCGTCCATCTATTTATTTACAAATTAGTCTATAAATTATGAGAGTCATCACAAACCCTAATTTCTTTATTCTCTCTTCTCATCATCTTCGTCAGGCGGTTGAGAATTCGAAATTTAAATTACACATCCTAATTGTTTTGTTCTTACACTACAAAAAAATAGTCATTTACCGACGGATTTTCATCGGTAAAGCTAGTCATCCGTCGGTATTTTTTTCATCACAAAATACCAATAAAAAAATTAATTTATCGGTAAATATCGATGGATATTCGTCGGTATTCCATCGGTAATTACCGACGAACCTATTATGTCGGTAATTCTTGACGAATATTCGTCGAAAAATACGTTTATAAAAAAATCAAAATTTTTTAGGTAAATCTGAAATTTGAAATTTCGACGGTATTTTGTTGGTATTTGTGATGGAATTTGGTCCGTCGGTATTTCACGCTTTTTGTAGTGCTATGTTAACTCGGCTTTAGTTTTTTTTTTTTTTTTTTTTTGTAGATCTACAATATCTTTCTTTCTCTCCTCGTTTTAATCTTCAAGCACATTCTTTTTGTTTTTCAAGTCTTTTAATATTAAGTTGTCCAATAATGAAATCTTAATTTTTAATTTAAATTTTAAAAAAATTTTTAAATTCTTGATTATATGACAATTTATAATTATATTACAATTAACATATATTGATAAAATCAAGGTAATTTGATCAATTATACTAAAATTATGCTTTGCACAACTAAGACAATTATCAATTATTAACAAATATAAATATTTAATTAACAAAAATTAGTATGATTAAAATCAATTAATCGAGTCAATTAACATAATTATGGTAAATTGTATATATTTTGCTATAATTAATTTAATTTAATTATTTTTTATTTTAATTTCTATAATAAGATTCATAAAAAATCCAGATCCTTCATAGTGAGATATAAAATCATTAAGTGAAGGTACAAGATCTCGCATTTAAAATTTTGAAATTTTAAATCAAGTTGTTCAATTTGTATTCGGATATTCGAAAAATGTATATTTAATTTATTTGAAGATATATATATATATATATATATGTATATAAATTATATAGATATATTTAATGTATTTGATGATATATACAAATTATATAAATAGTTTGCGAAAGCAAGCATATATTTAATTTATTTAGTGATATATACAAATTATATAGATTATATGCAGAAAAAATATATTTAATTTTTTTTTTTGTGATATATATAGATTATATAGATAGTTTGTAGAATTATATATTTAATTTATTTGATACTTCCTCCGTCCCGTGATTTCTTTCACGTGTGAAGTGGCACACCAAACAAGAAAATTGAATTTAGTGTAGGAGAGAGAATAAAATGTAAGGGTATTATGGGTGGTTGAATGAGATAAAGTGTAAAAGAGAGATTAAAGTAGAATAAAACAAGAGTGACATATTTGAAATTTAGATGATATTGTGAGGGTGTAATTTATATAGGGTATTCCATTTTAAGGGTGTGAAAGTAATTGTGAGACGGACGAAAAAGGAAAATGTGAAAGTAATCGCGAGACGGAGGGAGTAATATATAGTACAGGTTATATTTGATAAATATTTAGTATAAATATTATTATTTATTATATATATATATATATATATATATATATATATATATATAAAAGATGTGTTTGAGAGGAGCTACTAATCACGTTCTATAAAAATCACTACTCATTTAATTTTAAACTTGTGTGATCAAAGCCAAACTCATTCCAAATAACGAGTTGGTATGGTAGAATTTAAATCACAAATCGTCTTATAAATTTCTAAAAATATATTCAAGGGTTATATTGAATTCCAAAATTTGGGAAATAATATAAAACTTAATGGGTCAAAATAGATCAAATGAATTTTCCTAAAAAAATGAGGGAAGTCTCATATGCGGTAACCGCATCTATGTACCCGGGTTTTCTTACCCGACTCCCTCAAACCAATTTCAATGCCCTAATTTCAATCTCTTGAATTAACTTTATCGCCATCATTGCGGTTGCACTCGGCCGTCGGCGTACACCCGGATTTTGCCCTACCCGACACCCACATTCATCGTCATCCTTCTCCGTTGCTGTCTTTTACAGGTGTGCTCGAAAGTTTAGCTGGAGGAAAGCGACCACGGGTCGAACAATAGAGAGTTGAGAATTGAGTAGAGAAATTCCGCTGCGGAGGAAGACATCGAATTTCTCATTTCCGCCCATTTGGTTGGTTCAATTTTGTTCGTGTTGTATTTCTAATTATGTAATTCGTGGATTTGAGCTTCTTATTTTCGATTTTGTGTTCTTGAATTTCTGGATTTTCTGTCAAATTTGGGTTTCTTAAATTTCTTGCATTTGAGTTTCTTAAATTGCGTGATTAATTGACCGATACTTGAATTTGAGTTTTCTTAAGAAATACATGCTTGTGCTAGTCCATCGATATCGATAAAGAATTTGTGTGAAGAAATGCGGGTTCACAAAGGTGGAGAAATGATTAACAAATGCACACCTCTTACTTGAATTTGGGTTTTATTAAGAAATTGCGTGAAGATAATTTAGAGAGAGTAGCTCTCTTTTAGCTCTTACTATCTTGTTCCTTTCCAAGTTCTTTGAAGCATTTACAATTGATCCTCAATAAACTGAAATTTTGTGCTTACGCTTTGTATTTGCACTTTAAAGATTTGGAGAATTTAAGTTTAAGTTTTATGATTTGTGCTCACTATAAATATGTGAGGAAGAAAAATGATAAGTGTCATTAAATTAAATTGAAAAGTGCTACATATTATTAATAAAAAGTGTCACGTATTAAAAGCGTAAAGTAATACAAAAGAAACATGATAAACAACAAAAAAATATCACGAAGAAGCATCAAATCATTCACCTTAAAGTTAAAATTCTCACTTTGCACAATTAGAATAACCCGTAACTATGAAATACTATAAACTAGCGAATGAATGACGATTCGGTTAAATCGACAATTAAACTATGTATAATAATGATATTTGAAAAAAATGGCAAAAACTTGTATGAGATAGTCTCATGAGTCACTTTTTAATAAATTGTTATTATTTTTTAAAAAAAGTGATACAAATTAATATAAAAATGATAATGAATTAAAAATGATAACAATTTATAAAAAAATAATAATAATTTATGAAAAAGTAATAGAAATTTATTAAAAGGTGACTCTATGTCATGTTTGTTTCATAGAAGATTGCCCAAAAAATCTATGTCATGCTGGGTTTAAATAAGATTTGCCTAATATTTTGGTACTATAATATTAATTAACTTGTATCTTCAAACTAGATTAATATCCCGTGCTTACGAGGGTTGTTCTCAAATTAAATTGATAGCATAATATATTATATAATTACATTGATAGCATAATATATTATATAATATATATAAATTAATTAATTTATTGTGTAAAATGATATATTTATATTATAAAATAAACATATTCAACTAATATATGTATAAAAGTATGTAATAATTTTCTGTATATTTTAAAATTTTATTTTTCAATACATCAAATTTATAAAGTATTTAAATAAAATTTTATTTTTCAATACATCAAATTGTAATATAATATTTATACTCCTATATATAATTTAAAATTGTGATATAAATAGAATTAATCATTATACTCAATATTAAGATTTAAGAGAAATCACATATTTAGAATTATATTATATAAAGTAAAATAATCACATTAATTTAAAATTATATAATATCAAATTTTTATAAAGAGAAATAGTTTGAGATAATATACTTACTTTAAGAGATTTATTAAATTAGTCAAATTTTTCAATATTAATTATTCCATAAGTTTTTCTTAATTTAAAAAATTTATTACTTATTGACACATCATCACATTACTCAATATTATGATGTCACATAATATAATCTATTTTAATGCATAGATTTAAACTTAATGAGAAGAAGACACGGCATCAAAATGAATGAGAAGATGACAACTAAGCAAATTAAAACTCCCTATTAATATATAGGGGATATGCGAGGAAGAAAAATGAAAAGTGTCATTAAATTAAACTGAAAAGTATTAAAACTATAAAGTAATACAAAAAGAACACTACACAACAAAAATATCACGAAGAAGAATTGAACCATTCACCTCGAAGTTAAAATTCTCACATTGCACAATTAGAATAACCAAGAATTATGAAATACTCCCTCCGTCCACTAAAAGTATGCTTGTTTGGTTTTGATAGGGTTTAAAAAAATATAGATAAAGTAAATAAAGTAAGTGTATTTTAGGGTATTGTGTGGTCCATTTATGAGTTAATTGGTTGTTTATGAGTATAAAGTTAATAACATGTGAAAATATTAAGTGATGGTTGCATGGTGAAGTAAAACAAATTGTTGCAAAAACAAGATGAGCATACTTTTGGTGGACAGAGGGAGTATTATAAATATGTGAGGAAAAAAATGATAAGTGTCATTAAATTAAACTGAAAAGTGCTACCTATTATTAATAAAAAGTGTCATATATTAAAATTGTAAAGTAATACAAAAGGAACATGATACACAACAAAAATATATCATGAAGAAGAATCGAACCATTCACCTCGAAGTTAAAATTCTCACTTTGCACAATTAGAAGAATAACCAAGAACTATAAAATATTATAAATATGTGAGAAAGAAAAATGATAAGTGTCATTAAATTAAATTGAAAAGTGATACCTATTATTAATAAAAAGTGTCACGTATTAACACTATAAAGTAATACAAAAGGAACATGATACACAACAACAAAACGTCACGAAGAAGAATCGAATCATTCACCTCAAATTAAAATTATCACTTTGAATACTTAGAGTAACCAGGAACTATGAAATATTATAAATATGTCGTGAAGAAAAATTATAAGTATCATTAAATTAAACTAAAAAGTGTTACCTATTTTTAATAAAAAGTGCCACATATTAAAAGCTGCAAAGTAATACAAAAGGAACATGATACACAACAAAAAATATCACAAAGAAGAATCGAATCATTCACCTCGAAGTTAAAATTCTCACTTTGCACAATTAGAATAACTAAGAACTATGAAATACCATAAATATGTGTGGAAGAAAACTGATAAGTGTCATTAAATTAAACTGATAAGTGCTACCTTGCGATCGTCCTCATAATTTGATTCAAACTATCGGTGTGGTTCATCGTTGCTATGTTGTGATTGAAGTTCTATTCTCACATATTCGTGCATTGTAATTGAAGTTGTATTTGCGAGCTAAAAAAAAAAAGGAAAAAATGTGATGAAGAAGAGTTGAACGTGCACTGTAATTGAAGTTTTATTTGCGATCAAAAAAAAAAAAAGGAAAAGCGATCAAAAAAAAAAAAAAAGAAAAAGAGAAAAATATGATCGGGAAGAGTTGAACCACGGATGTCAAAAATAAAATACACACTTTGCACCATTGGACCAAGCGAGAATAATGACAATAATTTGTTTTATATATACATTTAATTTGACCCATTTCTTTAAATGGATCAAAATGACATGAGTGATTACATGCAGTCACCTCACAAAAGACCAACTCAAAAATGATGCATAGCCAAAAAAAAAAAAACTTACTTATAGGTCTGTGGACTATGAGGGCAAAAACACATATTTATTCATACAAAATAAATATTCATTAAATCTGATAACACATGTAAAGTATTGAAAAATATGTTAATACTAGATGAGCTCATGCGTATTACGCGGTATGTTTGTTAAATAAATTTTACAATATAATATATTATATATATAAATATTTTCAAATAATATATATATATATAATTTTGTGTAATTATAATATTAAATTTAAATAATGGTAATATTAATTGTATGACAATTCATGCTAGGTATTATAATTATTATAATTATGTGAAAATTTACTATAAGATTTGTTTCAAATTTATTTTACAATTAATAAAAAAAGACACGATTAATAATTTTTTATATATAATTGATGCATAATATTACTCCGAATAGTATATATATTTTTCTATATTTGAAATAAATATCATATATGATTATATTACGATTTTTAATAATACTTATATTTATATATATATATATATATATATATATATTCATTAGAATGAAATAAAGTAAATTAATTGAGTCAATATTTTTAATCATTTTACTCAATATGTTAATAATTATAGGTGACTAATTATACATTGACACATAAACAAATTCTTTAAAAATTGACACCTAAGCAGAATTCACCACAAGTTGACACCTAAGCAAAATCAAACTCCCTATTAGTAATATAGGGATATGATCGAAAAGTGTTATTATATGAAGAAAGATGAGATATTACATGAACAAAACTAGTACAAACACGGAGAAAGAAATTTAAATTTAAAGAGATGAAAAATGGAATAAAAACACATATTTATATTTATAGTAATACATGGACAAATTATTGTTTTGATAAGGGTTAATAATGCTCAAGTGGTTAGATCTCCACTATCTATGGCTCAAAGGTTATGGGTTCGAGTCACCCTTTACCCGATAAAAAAAAAAAAAAAAAAGCAAGGGTTAATAATGCATGTTTGCACTTACACTAATTCATACTTGTCTTTATAATAAGGGTGAGTTACTAAGGGGTACAATATTAGACCTCTTAAAACTCATAGATACAAAAACTTTATTAGTTACTCACAGCTACAAAATAAAATTATTGAAGGACAATTTTAACCTTTTAAAACACAATCATACTTTTGTCCTTTCCCATACTTTCACTTTTTGTCACCATAATTTCACTTTTTGACAAAGAACCATTTTATGCTTTTCATTTTTTATCAATCAACCACCGTGCAACATCTTTCTTTAATCTCTTGCCTCAATTGTTTTGACACATTTTCTAAGGCTTGATTTTTCACCTTTTTTAATTTCATTCGTATTTTTCATTACCTTATCAGTCATACTCAGTTTATTTTTCTTTTATTTTAATAAATTTCATATTTTTCAATCTTGTCTCTTTCTTCTTTATTTTATGAATCATATTGCACATGTGCAACAAAATTGAACATATGCAAGTGCAACAAGACTGCACATGTGCAATAAATATTGCATATATGCAATAAAATTTTAAGTTTTTGTATCTATAAGTGTTAAGTGCTAAGGGGTCTAAAAAAATTACATTATTGTAAAAAAAAAAATTACACTGCGTGAAAATTATTTCACATGTCTAATACAAATGCACATGTGCAATAACTAACACTTCAATTTCCAACGGTGCAAATTATTTTACAAAATTGTAAAATACTCATACACTTGCAATTGCGCAAATTGCACAAAATATTCAACTAAAATACAAAATAATTATTCTTCATTCCTCTTCAATAAGGTAATCCATGTCAGATTACAATTTCAGCAAATATGTGTCTCAGAGAGTGATAACTATAATGAGAAAAGTAAAATAAATGTTATAATGAATCAAAACATAGAAAAGTCAAAAATCACTCTTCATAATAATAATAATTCAGCAGCCATCATACCAAATCTAGTTGGAAAACCGAAAATGATGCCATCAGCTTCATCAAGTTCATTTGGTGTGATCATAGATGCATCTCTCTTCAGTGGGAAAACCATCTTTGCAAAAATATCATCAGAAAGGTTTTCGAGACCTATTTAAATTCACCATTTCAATGCATCAGAGCTGAAGGAATTAAATTCACCATTTCAATATTAGACCAGAATATTTGAATATTACTAGAACAATATTCTAAACAACGTTAACACTAATAAATCAAGAATTCAACTAAACAATCTGATAAATCAAGAATTAAACTAAACAATGTGGAACCAAAAACATACCAATTTCATTATATTATATATGAATCACTGAGTCACTCACAAAATGGCAGAGAGCTGGGTCAATACAAGTTGAGAGTTTCGATCTGAATCAAACACTCAATTTTGGGTCAGTCCTAACATCGAACAATAAAAATAGAAAAAGAAGAACAAAGAAGGCTTACTCTTAAATCTGTGTTAGTGAACGACGGATCTCAAGATGGTGGTAGATTTAAGATCTAGGGTTTCGTCTCAAGGGGAAATCGCAAGCCCATTTGTATATCACCACCGCCGTCCCCATTCTCGTCTCATAGGGGAACCGCCGCCTCGTCCTCTACCGCATCTCACCACCGCCCTCGCCTCATCTACTATCGTCCTAACTATAGAGTAAATTTGGAATAATAATTTTTGTATATATTTACGAAAAGGGGATATATACAAATACAATACAATTTGAGAAAAACAATACTAATTAACCGATGTGGGACAACAAATATATACACTCATCTAAATACTCTAATACACTCCCTCAAGATGGAGCACCGGTGGTGACTCCAATCTTGGACATTAAGAAGGCCAATCGTCTTTGAAGATAGAGATTTTGTGAGAGCGTCGGCCGGTGATCTGGAAGAGACATGAGACACACGAAGACTCCCGGACTTCACAAGATCACGAACAAAGTGAAATTCTATAGCAATATGCTTCATGCGTGAATGAAATACTGGATTCGAGCAAAGATAGGTAGCTCGACGTTGTCGCAGTGAAATGACAGGAGAAGAAGGTGAAGTGATACCCAACTCTGTTAGAATAGACCGAGTCCACTGCGGCTCGGCAGTGCAGAAGCAATGGCCCGATACTCGGCCTCGGTAGAGGACCGGGTTACTGAACGTTGTTTCTTAAAGGACCAAGAGATGGGATTGGCCCCTAAAAGGACAATATAAGCCCGGTAGATATTCGGTCATCTTGGTCACCGGCCAGTCGGCATCGGTAAAGCGGTGAAGAGAAAGTGGAGAATTACGCCGAAGAGATATCCGAGATCCCGAGTGCCATTCAAATATCGAAGAAGACGTTTGACAAAGACCCCAATGAGTAACGGTGGGCGCATGTATAAACCTGGGAAAGCTTGTTGACAAGAAATCTTTGTTGAGTATCCCACATCGGTTGAGGTAAGTATCTTGGGTGACATTATAAGCATAGACAATCCTCTCACTTATAACCCGGGTTTTAAGTGTTGAGTTAGGTCTTTATGCTCTATATGGTATCGAGAGCCTTCCTCAACTCGATGCCTCGCTCTTCCCAAGCCAACACCGCCGCAGTGAGGGAGGATATTCTCGAGCCAACACTGCCACGCTCAAGCCATCACGCACAAGTAAGACGTGAGAGCTCGCAGTGAGGGAGGATGTTGAGTATCCCACATCGGTTGAGGTAAGTATCTTGGGTGACATTATAAGCATAGACAATCCTCTCACTTATAACCTGGGTTTTAAGTGTTGAGTTAGGTCTTTATGCTCTATAAATGCAATATCAGACGAGTAAATTGCAAGTCGAAGACCGCCCAACACTTGCCGATAGAGAGATGCATCGGCGGGAGCGGTGCCATCTTTGAGAGAAAGAGAACATGTAGGGGCTAACGGCGAACGAACAGGCTTGGCACTAAGCATATTGTGTTTGGCAAGTAGATCTACGGTATACTTCCGTTGCGATAGAAAGCAGTCATCTGGCGATGAAGAACTTCAATACCTAGAAAATAAGAGAGGGAACCGAGATCTTTGATAGAAAATGTAGTACCAAGTTCAGCCACAACACGATTAAGAAAGGATTTATCACTGCCGGTGAGGATTAAATCGTCGACATATACCAAGAAATAGGTGTGACCCCACCGTTGTTGTATACAAATAAGGACTCATCGATTTTGTGGGATGGAAGCCAATAGTACGAAGAAAGTCCCGAAGGGCATTATACCAAGTTCGGGAGCTTGCTTCAGGCCATAGATTGACTTTTGTAGTTTGCACACATAAGAGGGGAAATTCTTGTCAATGAAACCTAGTGGTTGTGCCATAAACACTTCATCGAGAAGGGTACCATGAAGGAAGGCGTTGTTCACATCAAACCGCCGAAGAGACCAACCCCGAGAAATGGCAATGCTAAGAACAGACGGATTTGTAGCAGGTTTTACAACAGGATTGAAGGTTTCAGTGAAATCAATGCCGGGCGTTGATGGAAGCCCTTAGCAACTAACCGAGCTTTGAACTTATCAATTGAACCGTCGATTTCCTCTTGATCAGGAAGACCCATTTACAACCAACAATATTCCGAGAAGGATCGGAGGCACTAGATCCCAAGTCTCATTTTTAAGAAGAGCATTGAACTCGGTAGACATGGCGGTGCGCCGGCGAGAATCAGACATGGCTCGAGTTACAGATGTAGGCTCGATAGCGGAATCAAGCATGGTGTGAAAACAAGATTACCTCGGGTTTGGTTTGTGAATGTTGTTCAGAGCGGGTCGTCATAGAGTGAGTGGAGATAGAAGCCGGTGGAACGGCCGAATCAGTGAAGGATGTTCTTTGGGGAAAGGTAGTGGTGCTGTGGTGGAGCAACGAGTGCATGTTCAACCGGAGGAGGAGTGGGTATGGAACTAGAGAAAGGAGGGAGAGAGGGAGGTAGTACATCCGTGGAGGTGGAAGAGGCAAACGGGAATAGGGTCTCAACAAATTCAACATGTCGAGAGGTGTAGACGAGTTGGTGGAGGGATCAAGACACAAATAAGCACTTTGAGTGGAGGAATAACCAACAAAGACACAAGGAGTCGAACGTCGGTCAAGTTTATGAGAGGCGTAGGGATGAAGACAGGATAGCATCGACAACCAAAGACCCGTAGTTTGAGAATATTTGGGGGTGGTGAAGAGTTTTTCGTAAGAAGAGAGCATGGACATGTCAATTTTGGGAAGACGGTTTATGATGTAAACAGTTGTAGACATAACATAAGGCCAATATGTCAAAGGCATAGATGCTTGATGAAGCAAAGCTAAGCCGGTATCGACAATGTGCCTATGTCTACATTCAACAATGTCATTGTGCTCGGGAGTATGGGGAGGGGTGGTGAGATGGGTGATGCCATATGAAGTAAGAAAAGATCGTAAAGCAATGAATTCCCCATTATCAGAATATAGCGTAACAATTTTGGACTTAAAGAAGTTCTCTACTAAGGCTTTAAAGGCAGTAAATGTAGCAAACACATCAGATTTATGCCTAAGGGGATACAACCAAATATACTTGCTAAAATGATCAATAAAAACAACGTAATATTTAAAGCCATCAATAGAAAGTACTGGAGACGTCCAAACATCAGAATAAATGAGTTCAAGAGGTGCATTCGATACAAGACTCGAATCAGTAGAGACGCCGAGAAGTGCCAATTCATCAATGAGGCCTTTGATTTCCATCATGAAATCAGTGATGGAACGAGTGCCCTTGATGGGGTTGTGTAGCTTATTCTTGATAGCCATGATACGACCACGAAAGGGGCGTCCATAGGTGTTGGCAAGAATAGTCCATGCGTCGCCGGAGGTTTTGGCGGTGGCAATTAAAGGGATGAGAGTTGGCGTGAGGGAACCGATAATGGCGGAAAGGATAAGTTGGTCTTGACGTATCCACCAAGCATGGTCTGGATTCGGAGCGGTGGAGCCCTCTGTGACGGCCGGAGGACAGGCGCGAGAGCCATCAACAAAACCAAATAAATCATATCCGGTGAGGAGTGTCCGGAATTGGAACGACCATGCCGTGTAATTTACGAAAGTGAGCTTGAGTGGGACCTGTGCCGAGACATTGAAGGCAACAAAGGAAGAAGTATTGGTGTTGGGGTTTGCAGGGTCATTCATGGTGGCCGGACATCGTTTGGAGAAAGAGAGCGTGAGTATAGGCGGTGTAGCGACGTGAAGGAAGGAAAAAAGAATCTATGATTAATTTGATTAATTAAATCACAGCTTGAATGGAGAATGAGTTGACCACGTATTTAGGAAATTTGGGAGTGATTTCCTGAAAATAAGGATGGAAAGGATATGTGTTAAAAAAACGTGAGGATCAATCTAAATGGCGTTAGCCAAAATGGCTCTGGATACCATATAAAGTAAATTTGGAATAATAATTTTTGTATATATTTACAGAAAAAGGGATATATACAAATACAATACAATTTGAGGAAAACAATACTAATTAACCGATGTGGGACAACAAATATATACACTCATCTAAATACTCTAATACTAACCACTTCCGCCGCCGCCTTTTCAACCCTCCCTATACATCTCTCACACACGGATCTGCGCTAGAAGCGATCCGATGCCGACTTCGATTCTCACAACATAGGTCCTCCGACGCCCGATTTTGGAGGCAACGCATCGTAACTTTTCGCCGATTCACGTCGCCGAATGGGAGAGAGAAGGGATCGTTGTTTTGAATTTGAAATAGAGAAGAGAGAGAGACCGATATAATTGGTAAAAGGGGATGAGATGAGTCGGATGATCGTCTTTTGTACGATTAAAAGTAAAAGGACAATAAGGGTATTTTCTACAGGATATTGTATCTAATGGTATTATTTTTTTGGGTTGTAGCTGATAGTAATTTATATAGAAATATTGTATCTAAGGGTAATAAATCCTTACAAGGGTGATAATACATATCTGTGAATAATTTTTCTATTTTTCTTTTCATAATTATTTTTGAAAGACCCTTTTAATATCTTTAATTGAGCTAATATTGCATGTTTATATATATTTGTGATAATTAAAATCACAAATGGACAGACTATTTCAGTATAATACTTTGAAATTTGAATAATACTTCCCATGGTATACGAATTCCCTCACACAAAATTTGTATGATAATCTATTCTAAGATTGTACTTTATTTTGTTAAAATATTATTGAAACAAAAAGAATAAAAGGAAAACATAATTTTTAAACAGTCAGCCAAGAGATGGTGAAATAATAAAATTTATAAATTAATCAGAAAATTGATAAGACCACATAG
Organism: Paraleonurus japonicus; assembly: GCA_030762865.1. Taxonomy (NCBI): domain Eukaryota; kingdom Viridiplantae; phylum Streptophyta; class Magnoliopsida; order Lamiales; family Lamiaceae; genus Paraleonurus; species Paraleonurus japonicus. The sequence continues at coordinate 19,724,893 of CM061053.1, forward strand.
ATAAATAGCTAAAATACATGTAATCAGAATTTCTCAAACAAATAATTACTCTATCCCATATTATCTTTCACATTTTTTTCATTCATCACACAGTAATTTTACACCCATAATATAAAAAATTCTCCATAAACTTCACCCTCATAATATCTTCAATTTTACATAAAATATCATTACTTTTGGGTCACACATAAACATCATTCAACTCATTTTCTTACTTTATACATAAAAGTTCACAAAATTATCCCTCAAATTCCTTCTCATTCTTTCATTTTCTTAAATTGTATTCCCACCCTCCTATTAAAGATTATGGGATAATAAAAGGAGTAGTTAAGATGCACCCTCTCACACAACTTCTAATAGAGTATTCAGATCCCAAAATGCACCTTAAAGTCTGCACTAGTATAGACAAATAATGTGTTGTACAGTACAACACCTTAAAGCTTTGCTAGGCACTACCATGTAGGTATAGACAAAATCAAACTCACAATCAAAGAGCAACGTCACAGTTGCTACAAAATTATCAATCAATACATGACATCAATTTACATGGTGTCCTTATCAGCCAGTATGAAATTGACAAAAAGAAAACCCGTACGCTAACTATGACAATCACAAGTATCCCTACACGTAATGAAATATCTTCAATCTGGAATTCATTCAGATGAACAAATATACAATACAAACATCGATGTAACAAAATGACGATGATGATTACTGCTCGGAATAAGCAGTTAGTCTCAAACCTTGCATCCAAATGGCAGAAAATCTACGAATAGAATATAGCGTGGCCGATTTCTTTACTCATAACCCCTGCATAATACTCGTTGTAATTAAGATAATCCCAGAATCGAGAAAGGCCGAATTCACCATGTTTAGGAGACTTGAGATAGATTAAGTATAACTCTTCCAAATTCTTGGTTAATGCCCTTCTTATGATGTGAACCTGCAACATGTGACATGGATATCTTATATCTGATTTCAACAGCTACATAATTATGTGCAACTAAAAGTTTGATGTAATTACAGGGGTTAATATCACTTTTGGTCTTTAACGTTCACCTTTTTTCAGCTTTGGTCCCCTCTTTCACCCACTATCAAATTTGGTCCTAAAAGTACACTTTTTACTCCCATTTTTGGTCCCACTGTTAGTTGCCCGTTCACTGACAAAATCAACTATTTGAGGGTGTTAAAATGTTTTTTTTTTTTTTAATAAAATTACATTTAAGTAATAAACTTCAAAATAATCAAATTTAACACCCCCATATAGTGTATTTCGTTTCGAGGACCAAATTTGACACTGAGTGATAGTGGAGGACCAAATATTATATCCCTAATTACAATAATTCATGCATTTTAGCACACATGCTTCAAGTGTACTAAGCTTATTATCCACAAGTATATTGCAGAATGCTTAACAATATGAGCTAGTTAGAATGAGTGCTAGCATTCCCTTAAAGGTCTCAACTCATGTTAGTATTTGTTTCCACGAGTTCCAATGAGAACTCAACTAATGCATTTTAACTCTCCTTCAGATTAATTGCATTTGAAAGGCTATGGATGAATTTTATCCTACCCAAGGATCATTTATTGAAAAGCTTATAGTACAAATAACTGATTAGTTTACAATTTGAGGTAAGATTGAGTTAAGGAGCACTATAAGATTGACCTGCACATCTCATGTACGGTAACGATTTGTTAAGAATCACCTGTGAAACGTCGCTTTGAGAAAATATGTTGGTCAGTTTTTCATCTACAGATCCACCCCCAGGATGGTTCCAGTCACAAAAGACCTAAAATCGATTGCACACTGCAAGATGTTCTGGATAATTCCCGCAATAGATTGTGTTTCACTGGTCAAAAAGCATCTGCAAGTTTCCCAACACTAATTAATAGAGAGATTAGACTTACAAGAAAGATCATACCAATGGAAAAGCAGAAGAATGGGTAAATGCTACATCCTGCACTACCAATTTTAATAATATTAAGGCCTACCCAAATAAATGGGGCCTTAGACTAGTCATATATCATAGCTGTTAAAGATAGAAATAAACAAAACAAATAATATATATATTGAAAGAATCTAAAGCTAAAGAAGAAAAGGATTTATGGCAGAGAAATTGATGTGAGAGGACTCATGTTTATAGCAGTATTATCAAATCCATGTTTATATTCATGCATGTGATCAGAATTTTAAAAGGGTCTGTTTACTTTGATCAACAATGACACAAAAACTGGAGGTTTAATGAGAAACAGGGGGATGGAAGGTAGCATACTATAACTTCATGTATTTGTGTTTGTGTGTGTGTGAGAGAGAGAGAGAGGAGTCGTACATGTGCAGTGACTCATTCAAATATGTCATATGTACCGACTCCAGATCCAGCATATCTTTGACCTAGAACATAAGTTCGATGGATAACACACAATTAATATACTGCAGCATTTTGGAAAAAGCTTTACATGCATATATGGAGCAACAAACAGAATGGATACATATTTCAATGCAATTTTCAGTCGAACATATTCAAGCTCCAGCCTGACAATTTTAATTTGAGATGTCACATCTGTTATAGTATTGCAATGCTATTTTAAAATATATAATAAAAATCCAAGCCTAACACAATAAGTTCAAGCATCAATAAAGAGAGAGCTGGAGAGGAGCTAAATATTGTCAGAGAAACCATGTCAAACAAAAATGCACAAATTATGACACGTGGACAATTAGTCTAAAATAAGCAGAGAACAGAAATGAGGTTGATGAACATGTTCATCGTCATCAAAGTCATTCCTGCTACTAGTGGAGTCAGCTATATGTAATCTAAGATCTAGAATATCAATCTTAACGTGAAAAAAATAGAACTAAAAGGAGAAATTTGCGTGAATCATAGTCTATTTGGACAACAAACCTTGTGCGTAAGAGACTGTAGAAACCTATACCAGGATACTTGGGATAATTGTGATTGTATATATTGTTGTAGCATGGACACAAAATGGTTAAGCTTGTGCCTGCAATGGAATACCTAAAATAATGAGACCATTGATATCAGCTGTTGAAGCATAAGGGACCTAATAATCAATGCACATTAAGCTGCAAAAAAAAAAACTTGCCAGACTACAGAAGTATTAAAATCTTCACTTAACAGACTTAGTTAGAGATTGGAGTTATGCTTTGTAATTTACACTAGTACTTCGTGCAATGGATTCCTCATCCCTTACACTTTCTACCTTAATAAAATTTCGGTTACTAATTACGAAAAAATAAAAGGAGACTTCCAAGGAACAGTGCCTAATAAATCATTTGACTTTAGTCTCTATGCAAGTAGTGGTGCAATGAGAAATTGAAAACATTAAATATAAAATGATTCTTCAGTCTTTGTTGTGTTATCAAGTCAATCAAAGAAGTTCTGCTTTATTCCTTCAAATAATACCCACTATACCAGTATACAACCACCAGAGAATTGAATTTTAAGATGTACCTGGTTTCAGTTATTAATGAAATCTGACACACTTCTCCTTTGTGTTGGTCCAAGCGATAACCCTGCTTGGCAAACCATTAACAATGTCAACCTGAGTTATCAGACATAAACTATATAATTGGAAATGATTTCTTAACTTGAGATGGATAACTGGACCAAGGTTCTGAAAGAGAAACACTTAAAACAGACCCAGATAAGCAAACTTCTCACCTCAAATACATGAATGGCGAAACAGTTCATGTGAAGCATCTTGGAAGACTTAGAAGAGCAGAATGCGAGGCCAGTATTTTAAATACACTAAAGAAAGGCTCAGTATTTTTTTTTTTTTTTTTTTTTGATAACTCGGTATCCGGCCCAAGGTCAGTATTTAATTTAGAAGAATCGCACCATTATGGAAATCCTCAGTTCTTCATGATTGATAAAATACATACACTGAAGAAAGACAGAGATGAAGAGATGTTCTTGAAAACTAAGCAGAACATGATAAGAAAACTATTCCACTTGCAGTCATCTGTTCAAAGTTCCAGCTTTAAGAACATTGGTGAATCCAAGCTCGAGTAGCATTTTTATTTATGTTTTATAAAATTTTGAAATGAGATTAAAATATTGCAGAAGTAATGTATAGAGGAACCAATATTTTATTTTCAATCCAGCATGTGAACAAGCAGTAGTGCAAGTTTTCTGTTTTGACCCCTAACAAGCAGGCCCACATGCATACTTTTCACCATTGCCTAATACTACACGCTTCATGTTTAGTTCAACAATAAAGTAGTCATGAGGACGGTAATATTAGGTCTCAACAGGGCAACCACTATTTATGTGCAACACAATTCCTTTCCAAGAATGGTCATATAGATTGGAATTTATGGTAGGTTCAACAATAAAGGAATGAGCTGAGAAAACTACAAAACGAAGCACAATAATATTAGAAAGGAAAGACACCAAACAGTTTCTACAAGGGAGAAAACCGAGCTTTTGGTTAGTATTTTGGTCACATTTTCATCAGCACAAATGAAAATTAAAACTATAAATGTTGTCCACGGTCCACCTCTACAAACAAATACATATTCTTTTATTTTCAACTGATATGATACTGTAACGGAAAAATATAACATCAAAAGTTGATGTAAAGGTAGCAATTTAATTTGCCACTGTAGGCTTACACAGTCTAGATAAACCAGGCCTCAGTAGGAAAATTCCAATTAGTACAAGCAAACTCAAGATGGGGAATCAGAATTCTGACTCAATAACAGTTGACCTTACGTGCAATACGTGATAGTATAAAATATAGGTCATGTTTCAGATGAGAGTACCTTCAGTGAGCTCCATACATCACTTAGTGAGAAAACAGCAAGCTTGACTTGTACCAAAAAATTAAATATGTCGGAATATATTTTCAATGCAGCTGGAGTCAGAATTATACTGATTGGCCAATCAATTCGGTAACCCAAGCCCAAATAATCAAAAGAGTGAATTCCTGCCAAACATAAAGCAATTAGTCCGACAAAAGAAGCCACATGGCAAACAAGAGCAATTATGATGTATCAAACAAAAGAGCAATAATGTAGTCCTAGATTAAAACAGACTTTAATCAGTGCTTTTAAAGGTATGCTAGCAGGAGGGACAGGCCTAGGATAACCTAAAAGCAATCTTGCAGGAAATCTGCCATTGGAAGCATGTTAGGTCGTTTGGGTACATGTATTCTTCACACCAAGCACAAGTCAATAAGCAAATGACTAAAGATGTGCATATATATATTTTTTTGATCAGTACAGAAGATGTGTATATACTAAGCTGTTTTCAATGTTAGAATGTCCAAATGTCATAATTCCAACAGAAACCCCAAGTTCAACTCCCGGTATCATTTACTGTGTCACAAATGTCTTTGTATATGTAGAGCTTGATTTTTGGTCAGTAAGCCATCCTCCCCCTAAATTGATAACTGTTACTAGGGTTGTAGGTGAGTCGAGACAGCTCAAGAGTACTCAAACTCAACTCAGAAAAAACTCAAAATCGACTTGAATTTAATTTAGTCGAGCTCGAGCTCAAAAATACTAATTGAGTCGAGTTTGAACTTGACACTACTCGACTCCACTCATTTACAACCACAACTCTCAGCCCATTTTTGACATCATATTATTTTATATATTAGATTGGAGAATTGAGGTTGGTATGTCTAATGAGCCATGAAGTGTAAAATGTCTTGAGCAAGACTTTGCCTTCTAAAATACCGACAGAAATAAAAATGTACCAATGACAGAAGAAGCTGACAGATGTCTGATGCCCTCTCCTTTCATGTAGACATACAGCCGATCCTTATTAGGGTCTCGTTCACATGATGACCTTCGGGCAGCCAATTCAAGAATCGCTTGAATTTCTGGAATCCTCTTATCCACTTCACTGACATGCCATTTCTGATATGACTAGTATAATCAGCATAGAAAACAATTGACAGAATCAGATATACAATTAAAATGGAACATACACGTTGCCAAAGGGACATAATAAATAGATCAGCCCAGTCTCCCATTTCCATAAAATGATAACACCGCAGCGACTGCAAATGTTCTTGCAACTTGAACCCTTCTATGAGCAACTTGATTGTCAGCTTGCTCAGGTATTTATAGCTGAGTTGTGTCAAAGAAATACAAGAAAAGAAAAGATATCGAGCCAAAAACCAGATCAACTGATGCTTCATGGTAAAGGAACAGTAAACAGACAGATTCAAATTAATCATGGGGAAAGTGCAAGACCAAGTTAGAATATGGAAAAACTTCCCAGAAACATGCTTCAAGACCAACACACTACCATCACATGATTTTCACTGTTCAAGAAGCTTATGCTCCACACCCAAAATCCCCAGCTTACTGTAGGGGACTGGTATCTAGAAAGCGGAGCCTAGCAAGTGAAATTAAAATATGAAGAACAAGACTTAATTGTGGAACAAAGGGAGAGTTTTTGAGCCATGATAACATGCATTGAAAGTACCACCTTCTTTCAGTCACATGAATACCTAGACAAATGCCAAAGCTATTGCTGAAAAGACACATTGACCTCAAAGATGTCAAGGGAACTCCTACTCTGGGCATACATAAATGAAAGGACTGTGAATTGGATCATCTAAATACAGATATGCTGTCACAATATTTATAACATACTCTCTGAGAAAAAGAACATATGTTAAAGATTATACGCCAAGAAAGCTTGCTCCCACTAGACGCAGATTTCTTCTTTAGGTTGTCAAAAGCAGCATACAGGTTTTACATTGCATCTGTTAGACACTCAAAGGAACTAATGCTCTACTACTTATAATCTGTGTACTGCATGATCAAAACCTAAACATAAGGATACTGAAGAAAAATCTCATCCAAGACACATTTTTTAATCACAAAGTCCAGCGGCATATCAGCTCCAGTCACCAATTTCATCCTGTGGTCACTTGTGGGTCTGTCAACAGTATTTCCAGATCTATCAAGCAAGCTCTCCCAAGAAGTGCCACCAGAAATGTTTTGGTGCATTAATTGTTCTTCATTGCTCTCCTTATGCAGAGGTGAACTAGCATTACACAACTTGGCTTTATTGTCAGTGATAATTTCATTGTAGTTCTCTGAAACGAGGTGATTTGTAGTATCAGCAGCAGCAGGAGTTTCAGTTTTAAATGGAACTTCAGTCCCAAACTTAGGGACATGAGCACCTGCTAGTTTGAATGCAAGTGTGTTCAGTGGATCTTTCACAGAAGTAAAGTCAAAACAGGAATTCATATGATTTACAGGGCCTCTTTCCCCAAGGATGGTTCTCGCGTAGAATAAAGAACTTCTATTCAGTATTGGGTTCATACTGAAAAATGTTGAATCATATGTCAGGTTGGATAATTGCAAATTAGTTGCTTTCAAGGATTCACATGTTACAAGTGGATGATCATTTTTATTGCTAACATTGATCATGGAGGCATTGTCAGAAAAATCTAAGTTGGTGTTAGGCAATCCGAAATTTCCCATTCTCAACTCCAACTCACAATCAGGAAAGTGAAACTGTGAGTCATGTTTCCCCTTGCCAGAAGTACGACCATCAAACAGACCTAGATCAGATTCCCTATTTGAAATGTGGATTTCAGGAGTTTGTGAAAGCTTTTGCTCACTACTCAAATGGCATGTTTCTTTATGCGAAGGAGCATCACAAGAACTCCAGTTTATTTTGCATGATAAGGCTTCCTCACAGCATGAAGTCTGACTTCCATAGAGATTTTGTATTGTGTTGTCAGTGGATAGACTCAAGGAAAACTCCAGAGCAGATAAATAACTTGGCTCCAGAATATGAGAAACGGAAATCAGCTTTTCAGCCTCATTTTCCTCCTCAGAGATCTCAGAAGAAGATGAGCATTCAGATGATTCCAATAGATCTTCAGCATAAGAATCATCATGCACGATGCTAGTGTCAGGCCTATTATTCAGACAAAGAACATGTTAATATTGAAGGGACCACATCAAAAAAGTAAAGAGGTGAAATAAAACTAAAGATGAAAGTGCAAAGTAAAGAATCAGAAGTTCAGAACAGGGCTTGTTTAGGTGACTGAACTGTAGAGGTTACTTCTGACCATATCAAGACTTATTGAAATTGTTCTGAAGGATTTAAAAAAGGGGAAGAACTCACGTATTTTCCATTCTTCTATCACATAGAGGTGCAAATAAGCTTTCCCCTGCAACAGAAGTAGCTTGTTGGTTCAGGTTCTTTTAGGATTGTTCACAAGTCTCAATGAAGCACCTTGTGTAGCAGCCTGAAAAATAGATTGTTCACACCACATATCGATAAGAGAAAAAGTATACTTTAAACTGAGAGACGCGAGCTATAGTCATGTTTAAAAGATTCAGAAACTTATCCACCAAACTAAACAGAAATTTCAAAAGAAAATCTCAAGGATGGGAAAGAATAAGAGGACTGGCAGAAGGCACTAAAGCACAAATGGCTGAATTTTTTTGCCTAGATGCTTAAGCCAACAACTGACCCTTGTGTTCTTGAACTAGTTCTGTGACCCTTCGGTCATTATATTTTGTATGTATTATTCTTATCCACTCAATCAGTATATTTTTTATCAATAAAAAAATATTACATGTTTTTTATCATAGATTTATTCATAATTACAACAAATAAATGGGGAGGTAATACATGGAATTCATAGCACAACCAAAAAGAATGATAAGATGACATCAAAAGGCAAAAAGTCGTTACAAGAAATTACCTGTCGAAAACTAAAATCAAACTTAGTTAAAATGCTTTCAATCTTTTCCACCATTTGTTGGTAATAACGGGCTCTCACAACCACCATTTTTTCAATAGTTCCTTTGTCAAACGTAAGTGGAAATGCAAACCATGGATATTCACTTGTCAAACCAACCAAGCTGGGAAGAATATTTTCATGAGCAACACATGTACCGACATTATTAGACAGCTCGAGCAACTTCATTATCACTTGAAGCTGCTGACCAGATCTACAAAGTGGAATTAGGCAGTCTTCAAGAAAACAGGGTACAGCAACTCCATCTCGCACCTGGATAAATTAATCCACGTGATCAGGGATGCTCTAGAGGAAAAAGAAAGTAGCATCTGAAGGATCTCCAGATTCAAAGAACATTAGGTGTATTACCCTAATGGTGGGCAAAGGCAAGCCAGAAGCAACTCCACGGTCACCTGACGCGTGATATGAAAGATCGCTGACGCATTCCACAACAAATTCACAGTAAGGGTCGCTAATTGAGCCATCATAAATACATGACCTAATAAAATCACAATATGGTTCATAGGACTGGAGAAAGAGGAACTTAAGGAGGGCACAGTGGCCTGGATCAGCGACCTAAAGAAATTGAGATAAAAGTCCATAAGACAACTTAAGTAATTTGTAACGGGCACAAAATCAATCATCTATATGTATTTACAAGTAAACTACATGCAAAGTTATTTAATGATTCATCAAATGAATTACTAGCCGCTCCTAATCAATTACAAGGACCATGAGTTTAACTACTCCATGCTGTTAAATTCAAATACAGAGTAACAAGCTTGCCCTTTATAAGATGAACTGTTACCTTTACTTTTTACCATGACCTTTATAATAGTTGTTAAGGCTCCAAGGCGCACCAAGGCGCAAGAGTGTGCCTAGTGCCTAAGGCGCGCCTAGCGCCTTAGGCGCGCGCCTTTGTACATTGTGACGAAAACTAATACAAACACTATATAAACTTAAATTAAACATATTAGCATGTAAATAACTATTAAATTCAAAAGTTCATAACTAACACAAATTAGAGACATAAACTTTGATAATAAGTAGCAAACACCAAATCATTTTTATTGTTGGCTGTAACCAACTGAATATATCTCATACCCGGATCATTGGATGGATATTTTGTAGTATTAGTACTACTACAACTTTCATCCATGATTTACTTGAGCTGGGAAAAAAAAATTGTGGCTGTTTATAAAAAAACAGAAAGAGAACATGTTTGGTGAGACATAGAGGGGGCTGGGGAGGAATAAGAAACCTGGTGGCACTGGGTGGCGGCGGCCGGCGGGTGGTCTAGTGGGGGAAAGGAGAGCTGGTGGGTGGTCTAGTGGGGAAAAGGAGAGAGATAGATAGTGGTGGGAATTGCTGAACGGTTATTATCTTTTATTAACCACTTAACCCTAATTTTATTTAGACTTAAACTTATTTCTTAGGGCCCAAGAAATATTTATTACCATAAAAAGTAAACCATAAGCCACGTTTTTCAAAAAAAAAAAGTAGTTTTTTCAAAAGTGCGCCTGCCTCAGCCTAGGAGAGGCGCTTCCCCTTGCGCCTCAGGCGCGCTTTTAACAACTATGAATAGCAGAACTATCTAATCTACTTTCTGGAAAAACTAAGAATGTCTCCAAAGCCATTAGCCAAGCATCTGAACCTTCAAAGAAATCATGACATCCATAATCTTTGGCCAATCAAGGAGATATTATGGTTGCACCAGGTTTTCCAGCAATAGTTGGATTCAGGGCTTCAAGAAAGTATAATACTAGATAAAACAATGAATCTAACATTTTTCATAAAGGACAGAAGGTAATCATGTGAAGGAAAGGACAGAAGGTAATTATGTGAAGGAAATTTTGAGATGATATAAAACAGAGGAAAATGTGAATGAATAAGTCGGAAGCTACAACTTAGTAATCACGTCCAGCTTAAGCACAAACAAACTAGAGAAGTAAAGTGATCCAGGCAGGCTGACCTTTAGCTGAGCATATAGAAACGAGAGTAAAGCTCCGCTTCTTGGGAAATCACTGAACTCTGAATCTGATTTATTCCGCAAATCCTCTAAAGATATTACAGGAAAGTCAGTAGTTAGATGATTAACATTGCATAGATTTCCAAGGGCTTCCATCTGAGTCCTCAATCCCGTAGTGTGAAGGTGAACCTCCAAGAGTGTCAATCCTGAATGCCCAATACTAGTAAGACAGCCATCCTTAGTCTTCAAGAGGCGCCTTATACTGGCAGATGCAGATAATGTATTAAGCGCAGATATATAACCATCTATGACCTTTCCTACAGAAATCGCAAATGCCTGATTAATCAAAGTGAGATTGCACATGGAGAATTTCCTTTCTTCACAGGAATCAATATTTGAATCTTCCTCAAGCTTTCTACCAAGATCTGGATTTGTAAAGTAATTGACAAATCTGCGGAGTAGGAAAATTATGCAACCAAACTGGCCAATAGAAGTAAGTAGATTTCCTATAACAGCAGTACTTGAAGACCGGGTCCACAAACTTTGAATTCGATGAGAACTTCTGTCTGCTGAACTATAACAAAGTAATGCTGAGAGCTTCTCGATAGATATGAGAGCTGATTCCACACCTTGGAGAGCATTCATTGCCAATCGCACCAAACTGGGCTCCTGAAACCATACAGGGAAAATTCAAAGAGAGGCAAATCAATATACGAAATAAGAAAAGAACAAGATTAGCAACCTAAATAGCGTACACGGAAATAGAATATATGCATTCAGGTCACTAATATTTCATATTGGTTGCAGCACATGTCCTATGTCGAACAGGTAATATCCCAGAGATTTCCTAAGTGGAGCTATCTGATGCTTTAACATATCAAAATCAGAAAATCTTGTATCTGCATAACATTTCTGGCTTAACTGTAAGCATTTTCATCCATATTTAAAAGGAAGAAGCCAAATCATGCCAAGTGTTCAGTGAACCCACTCAACTCCTTAAATAAATATTTATACACATGAAGTACTTAGAAATTGTGGATCTCTCCAAACCAAGGAGAAGATTGAAGATCAAGAATGGGAAAAAAACATTAAAATAAAAAACACATCATTAATTACTAGTTCTTGGACCAACACTAGCTTATTAAAGTTCCATTTTCTCTAATTTTATGATTTTAACCGAAGTGAATGCAAGTATCCAATAGCGTTAACAATTACTCAGGAACAAATGACGACTTTGAACGCACTACATAGAGATCACAAGCACATTCCAGCAGTAAATAACTAAATTCTCCTATTTTTTTCATATAAAATCACATAAAACTCATATGCATCACGACCATCACAAGTATTCAACCGTAGAGAGAGAGAGAGAGAGGTGAATTACAGAGAGAGTGGAAGTAGTATAGAGAGGCGAGGAAGAGTGAGAGGGAGGCTGTGATGGCACGCCTGCTTGGGATGGAAGGGAGTCCCACGATCTAGGTGGGACCCATGGCTCATCGAGCCGGAGCTTCTCCAACAGCGAATCCATTACGGAGGTCGACGACTCCACCGCCATTCTGACGCCGGCGGCTGACGGTTGCAGACGGCCGCACTCTTCAGGAGTAGCGTGAAGTCGAAATTAGAAAGAGGGAAAACTGAAAATTGAAAGGGAAAAATTTCAATTTTTACAGTTTTTAAAGTAATCATATTCCTTTTCTTTAAAAAGAAAAAAAAAAAGTAATCACTTTCCTAAAAAAAAAAAAAAATAATCACATTTCTCATCGTCAAGATTGTCAAAAATTATTTAAAATATTATTTTTTTACTATTTAAATTATTTATATTTAATAAAAATATATAATTTATAATATTTAAGTTTAAAATATCGCTTTTAAAAAAAAAAGTATAAAAATTTAATAAAAAATATATGTATATTGGATAGTGGATCATATCATTTTTCGATATGGAGTAGGTTCTACAACTTTGGTATTTCCTTGCTGCAACATTTTCTTCAATGTCTCAATGCCATTTGAGCAATTTTAGCGCTTGGGTGCGATTTGGATACCCATATCCTCACAATATAGGTAGTGGTGTTTTAACCATTTCATCGATTTTGAGACAATTTTGTTAGGTTTTTTTAAGGTGAAAGGTTTGTGCGTATAATCGAATTTCAATCTTACCTGAATTTTGGTGGTTTTGTTTCAATAGCTAATGGGCACGTGGACCTCATGACACGTGCAAACTAGATCTCTCAAGTGTAGAAGGATCGTGTAGCGAGCAAGCACCCGAGTTAAATTATCGAATTCATAGAAATCAAACGGGAATAGCCCTAAATCTACTCGTTTAATCATGATTGTAATACAATTCATATGCCGAGATTAAGTTGATAATTAAGTAAACAAACACTTAATATGAAAGCAATTAACTAGCTAAAACACGAATAACAAGCAATTAAGAAAGAAGTGATAGGGTACTTATCATCAAATGGACAATCAATCATTAAACGAATTCTAAGAGTGTTTTTTTTGTTGGTTAATCGATAAGAGCAATCATTTAAAGAAAACATAAAGCGTATTTGATAAGCCTAGGATTTATATTTCAAGTAAGCACAAAGGGTTGAATAGGCCGAAATTACCCTTTCCTCCCGAACGATAACACGAGTCAATAGGTTTTCCTAGCGTGCCCCCTTCGATACTAAGGCTTCTTCCCTTTGGTCTCCTCACTAATTCCCGATTATTAATCTAAGCAATTAATGTGGAATTGATGTATTCCAAATGAACTCTAATTACCTAATTAAACCCCTCACCCAAATGAGTAATTTAACTATCACCAAGTCTCTTTGATAATCAAACAACTAAGCATGGAATTAGAGCACAATTAGGTAAATAAATTATGCAAAACTCATCAATCCAATAAATTAACCTTCCATTAGAACAACCCATAAGAATCCTACACATAATTCAACTACTCATATGAATCAAAGCACCCCAAAGACAAGCAATTAGCCGAACATATTAAGAAATAAAAATTCAAGAAATGAGGTAGAAGAGAGATGATCATCATGAGTAATTAACCAACAAATGCTTTAAAGAAAAGAGAAATATCACCTAGATGGTGTTCTTACAATTTGATTGCTCCAAAGTAACTTCTAATTTGCAAAAGTAATAAAAAAATGAAGAACAATTCTAACTATGTGTAGAAAGTGTGTAAATTGTATGTTTAGAAGTGTAAAATTAATCTAAGTGGTGAATTCCCCTTAAAAATCTGAAAATGGGGGTATATATAGTGAGAATTATGACAAAAGTGTTAAAATTACAAATTGGGGCTTGGAAAATATCAAGGTTGTAGAAATCGGAAATTGCTAATCGGACGGTTTTGTGCCGCCTAGCGCCTACACCGTCCAGGCGTCGCCTAGTCGCTACCTAGGCGGTCGGTCTAAGCGGTCTATTTTCTTATTATTTTATTAAAAAATTGGTTTAAACAACAAAAGAATAAAATAAGTTAAGAATATAATTTCAACACAATTAGTCAAATAGTTAACATTCTAACTACTATAGTACTACTACACAATAAAACACATATTTCACATACCAAGTTCACATCAAAATAATTTAAAGGTTTAACACTTTATAAACTTCAACATTTTAGTTTTTTTTTTTATTAATTAATTCGATTTTACAAAGAAAAATTTAATTATCTCGACCATCTAGGACCCGACTCTAAGACTCGTCTAGGCACCGCTTAGATCCCGCCTAAAAATTGGATTTGTAAAAATTAAATTGCCCGACAACGGCCTAGCGCCTAGTCGAGGCCTAGGTGCCGCCTAGGCGGAATTTTGCTACAGAGGAAAATATAAAAACTACAATTTTTTGTGCAGCAACAGGTGGTTGATTTCGATCAAACTCGGTCCGAGTTGGCCAGAGTCAACTCGCCCGAGTTGAGAATCTGCAGATTTGGGGGCACCGCACCGGCTCGAACCGAGGGGCCGGAGGCTGGGTCGAGGCACCTTTGGACGTGAACAGAGGTGGGCTACAACAGCCTCATCGGGGTCGTGCCTCACTCGGGTTGGAAGCGGCCTCGGGTCGAGTGGCGGCAGCGACTATCGAGCGACGATGGCCACAGCAGACCAAGGCGAGGGAAGGGCCACGATGGTGGTGCTGCGCGAGGTGCAACGGCGCTGGGCCGGATAGAGGCGACGGCGGCGAAGGTGTGGGGCGCCACGACGGTGAGACCTCGTGCGGACGATGACGAAGACGATGGCGGGGAGGTCACGACTTGTTATGACTCCACCAATAATATTGATAGTTTTGTAAATAATAAAACAAGAATTGAAGCCCCAAAATGTATTATATTGATATGGGATTTTTTAAATAGAAACAAAGTAAAATCGTTGAAGGAAAATAACAACTAATGGATATGAGAAAATATTTCTCTTAGGGAAAAGTCTGCGTAAATAACAATGAACTCCATAGGCTGCGATACTTGTAGAAATGGGAAGAAAATATCGTAGAGAATTTAGGAGGAAGAAGGAGAGAATTTTCAGGGAAGAAGAAAAATTACTTGTTTTTTGTTGCTTTCTGGATCGCGTTCCTTCCTCTTTCTCACTTTTTCCACTAACGATTTTCTCTCTCTTCGAGCACAATTGGCGCACGCCTTGAAGGACTCCGACACCTTGTCCCCCATATTGACGTGAACTCCTTGTTTATCTTCAATAATCGATATTAACCATTCAATTCGGTCAATGCGCATCATTCGGATTCGGAATTGCTGACCCTCTCGACCAAAATTGATCCCCTCCGCATAAACGATATCGTCTGGTGTATTGCGGATATCTATTTTTGCCCTTTTTTATTTATTCACCAATATTGAATCGTCTGCACCCTCCAATCATAACATCCCTCTCTCGCTTGAGTTGATCCTTGTCCACAAGATCAAAATCTGAAACTCGACTCATAAGATTGTCATAGTCTTCTCATGTCGTATAATCAATAGGTAGATTCTCCCAATTCACCGACAACTCCACTCCCATGCCATTTTCCTTCTTATAATCTCTTCTATCTAAGATGGATAGATGGTAGACTGTGTACCCTTGCTTATCTATCCGAGGTAATTCTCGAACTAGAAATATACTTATCTCCTATCTTTTCTTCAGGAGAGACACATGAAAAACATGATGTATCATGGATTGAGGGGTAACTTAAGCTTGTATGCTACTTGCCTCTATCTTCTTTTCCACCAAATAGGGGCCATAATACCTTGGAGCAAGCTTCATGTTTTTCTTAATTCCATTAAGGCTTGCCTCGTAAGGTTGTAACTTAAGGTACACGTAATCTCCCACCTCAAAGCTTCTTTCTATCCTCTTTCTATCAGCATACATCTTCATTCTTTGTTGAGCAATCTCCAAATTTTCCTTCATGAATTGAGTAACCCTCTGCCTTTCTTGCACTAGTTCTTTGACTTTAGTATCATGACTCCATAAGACCTCTCCAAAACAGAGTTGAGGTGGTGGATACCCATACAAGTCTTCAAATGAAGTCATCTTAATTCTAGTATGAAAATTGGAATTATACGAGAACTCTACTAATGGAAGCCACCTCACCCATTGTTTAGGTTTTCCTTGTATCATGCACCTAAGGTAATCTTCCACACATTAATTTAGTCTTTCGGATCGCCCATCGATTGGGGATGATAGGTGTGTTGGTATCCAAGCTAACTCCACTAAGGTGAACATTTGTTTCCAGAAAACATTTGTAAAAACCTTGTCTCTGTCGGAAACAATGCTTTTAGGCCTTCCATGTAGCCTCGTAGATATTATCTAAGAATATTTTAGCTACCTTTTTAGTTGTGTATAGATGAGAGATTGCCAAAAAGTGTCCATACTTTGAATATCTATCCACCACCGTTAGAATCACTTTTTTCCTATGATTTTAGAAGCCCTCAATGAAGTCCATAGTAATATGGCTCCAAGATTGTTGAGGAATCGCAATGGATTCAACAATCCAGATAGGGAACAAGCTCATCTTTATTCCTTCGGCAAACATCACATTCCTTAACAAATTCTTCTACACTTCTCTTCAATCCCACCCAATGAAATAGTGGTTTGATTCTTTGATAAGTGCCTTGTATTCCCGAATGACCTCCCAAGGCTGAATCATGTAATGCTGTAATGATCGATTCTTTAATATGTTTGATCCCCCACACATATTCTTCCCTTATACCTCAATATGCTTCTCTTGAGGGTATATTCAAGATAAGATTGCTCATCTAGTAATTTAGATGCTACAATCTCTTGAATATTTTCATCACCTTCATAGCTTTGGCTAATTTCTTTTATCCAAACTGGTTGTACCTCTGTTATAGCATGACATTTGAAATCTTCTACTTCAATTTCTTCTTTCTTTGATAAGGCATCACCGCTCCATTTTCAGTGCCCTTTTTATATTAAACCTCATAGTCAAACCCCAACAGACTTGCTAATCCATTTTTGTTGCAAAGTAGTAGAGAATCTTTGATCCAACAAGTGCTTCAAGTTGAGCTGGTCACTCTTAATAATGAAGTGATTCTCTTGTAAACAATGTTTCCATTTATTTATGGCCAATAAAACAACCATGAATTCCTTTTCGTATATGGACAACCCCATATTCTTAGGACCTAAAGCTTTACTTAAGTATGCAATAGGTCTTCCTTCTTGCATCAACACAACCCCCATACCACTTCCGAAGCATCGGTTTCCACTATGAATATTTTTGTGAAATCGCAATGCTAAGACTAGTGTAGTGGTCATAGCTAGCTTGAGCTTCAAAAGCCTTAGTAGCCCTCTTCAGTCCATAGAAAGGAATCATTTCTAAGCAATTTAGTGAGAGGTTTGCTGATTATTCTATATTCTTTCACAAATTTTCTTTAATAACCACCAACCATAGGAAACCCCTCAATGCCTTGACATTCTTTGGTATAGGCCAATTAACCACTCTCTCAATCTTGCTTGGATATGTAGCTACTCCTTTGCTTGATATGATGTGTCCCAGGATAATCAATTTTCTCCTTCCCAAAGGAGCACTTGCTCTTCTTTGCATACAACTCATTTGCCCTTAAAATCTCTAAGGTGGATCTCAAGTTTTCAATATGTGTTTCCCAGTCAGGGCTATACAACAAAATGTCATCAAAAACACTAAGATGAACTTCCTTAAGTGAGGTTCAAAAACTTGATTCATGAGTGTTTGATAGGTAGCTGGAGCATTGCATAATTCAAAGGGCGTTACCACAAATTCATATTGTCTACTATGAGTGACAAAACTAGTTTAAGAAATATCCTCATCATTTATTCTTATACGGAAATATCCCGACCTTAAATACAATTTAGAAAAATATCTTGACCCATTTAATTCATCCAGGAGTTCATCTATCACAAGTATAGGAAAAATATGTTTGATAGTGAGTGTATTTAAGTACCAATAATCTACACACATTCTTCAACCTCCATTTTTTTCTTAGCCATGATGATGGGTGAGGCAAATGGACTTTGACTTCCTCTCGATCGCCCGCATCAAGCAATTCCTTGATTATTTTTTCAATCTCTCCTTTTATGCATGAGCATATCCGTAAGGTGCTTGCTTCTTTGAGACTGCTCTGTATGAGGTTGATGTGGTGTTGAATGTTCCTCATTGGTGGTAAGGTGGTAGGCTCTGTGAAGACATCCTTGAATTGATTTAACAATTCTTCCAGCTTCTCATAACTATGATTTTCCTCTTTACGCACCATAAAAAGTCTTCCCGGTAGGCAATAAATATCTTATGCATTCCTTCACCTAAAATTAGCTTGACTTCAGCATCTGCAGTGATAGCTTTGATGCTCACCTTCTTTCCATTGTCATTGATGGCAAGCTTCATTTCATTGTAATCTATCTCAATGGGGCTATATTTTCGTAGCCAATCCCCACATAACATCATATCACATCCTCTTAGTTTGATGATCCTCACGAGGTATGTGAATTTGTGTCCTTGTATCTCCCAAGTGAAATCTGGACATATTCTTCTGCTGATCACTTTGCTGCCATCTGCTATAGTTACCATCATGGCTGTAGCATTTTTCACCTTACAATTAGTCTTGTACTCTATATCTTCATCAATAAAGCAGTGGGTACTTCCACTATCAATTAAAAGATAAATCTCAATACCAAAAGCCTTAGCTCTTACTCTTATGGTATTTATGTTGGAATAACCATCAATAGCATCTAAGGATACAGTCATATCCTCTGTCATAATGGTCTCTTCCAGCTCCTTTGATTCTGTTTCTTCAGCTATAGCATTTGCTTCTTCTTGGGACATAAGCTTGAATACTTGTCTAGTTTTACGCTTATGTCCAGGAACAAATACCTCATCACAATTATAACATAACTTTTTTCCCTTCTAACAGCCATCTCAGCTTCTGTTAGAAGTCTTCTTGGTGGAAATTTGTTTTCCCTTTCTTTTTTTTTGCATCATTTTATCAACTGGTGGCCCTTTGAAATTATTTGATCTGGGAAAGCTGGATGGTGATCCATTTACGTGAAATTTGATTGAAATTGGTCTTCAAGGTTTGCTTGTACCTTTTAATAATGGCATCAGCTGTGAACTCATGTTTCTAGCCATAGATACTGCTTCTTCAAAGCTCCTTGGTTTGACAATAAGGATGGACCCCTTGATATCATCCCTGAGTTTGTTTATAAAATTAGAGATAAAATACTCCTTAGATAATTCCTTCCTATAGAGTTGGAGGTATGATTTCAGCTCCTTAAATTGTTCTACCAATTCAGCCACAATTCCTGTTTGTTTCAGATTATGGAACGCTCCAACAACTAATTCAGGATCTATATCGTCAAATCTGTTAAGAATAGCCTCAACAAATTACTCCCAGTTAATTTTCCCTCTTTTCTCAGCATAATCATGGTACCATAATTCAGTTTTTCCTTCTAGGTGCATAGTAGCATAGAGCACCTTACAATCTTCAGCAATAGTTGTAATGATATGAAAATATCTGTTGCATTTCCTCAACCATACCCTGGGTTCTGTCTCCATCAAATTTTGAAAACTCAATTTTCTGAATAGGTGTATAAGTATGGTTGCTCCTTTAGATAGTCAGGAACTCCCATCGCATGAGTAGAACTAGACCCTTGTAACACACTTCCACCATGACTGTTGTGGCTTCTCGTAGGTGATGGTAAAATACCATCATTAACTTGCTTTCCCTTACTAAGAGCATGTACAGTAAAACTCTATAAATTAATACTTTATAAATTAATAAACTCTTTAAAATAATAAAATCTTTCAGTCAGGACTTGAGCCTTTGTAAAAAATCATCAAATTCGATAAGATAATAAGATAATAATTTTTTAAAAAATTCCTTTATAAATATTAGGTCCCATTAAAACTCTAAATTAATAATTCATAAATATTACAATTATATTAGTTATATTGAGACTTATATAATATATGTTTCATTCATCATGCATATATATATATATATATATATATATATATATATATATATATATATATATATATGATCGGGCAAAGGGTGACTCGAAGCCCATAACCTTTGTCATAGTTAGTGGAGCTCTAACCACACTATAATAGTTATTTAAGTAATTCCAATAAATTGATATATGTGTCCATGAATATAATAATTAATTGTATATAATGAATTGATATTATATATGAATATATTTAATTAGTTACAAAGAATTGACCGATGCATGAATATAATCAATGAAACATATATGAATTCATTTATTTTCAATACATATGAATTGAATTTGATGAATTTAAAAGTATCTCTTTTGATTAATAAAATATTAATTTATTGATATATTAATATCTCTCTAAATTAATAAAATTTTATGGTCCCAAGGTTATTAATTTATATAGGTTTTACTGTAGTTGATTTGAGATTTCTTGCATCTGCAGGGCTAGTGCCTTTTGATTGGCATCTACAATTTTTATTATAGAGTTGACTCCTTCTTGAGATACTTGTAAGGAAATCATAGCATTCTGCATATGACCTTGTGTTTCACAGAGAATCTGAAGTTGATCCTACATAATAGTTCTATGGCCTTTCTCATTATTGATTAGTGTCTCCAATTTATGTATCTCCTTCGATCTAGTTTCATCCGCCATATTTCTTCTATTAGGTCATGTTTGGTTAGAGATGGTGGTGGATGGGATGGAGGATGGAGATGGAAAATGAGGATGGGGTAATCACTTGTGAATAGTAAATGTGTGTTTGGTTAGGGATAAAGAAGTAGGGGTGGATGGAGGCTTTATGTCAAATCAAAGTTGATGTTGTATTATTTTAATATTGTTAGTAGATTGAGGTAATGATTGAATGATTGTGATAGAAGATGATATAATATTATATTGTTGTTAGTTAGTGGGATAATGATTAATGATTATAATTATTATAATTTTTATATATATATAATATATATATTTATTTAATATTACATATTAATGTTAATATATTTATTTTTTTATATATTTGTATTAAATATTATTGTACATGTATACATATATATAATGTGCATATATATATATATATATGTATATTCTTTTTTTTTGAAAAAAAAAAAAATATATATATATATATATAATGTGCATATATATAAAAATACATATTTGTTTTTTATATATTGTCCATAAATAATAGTAATATATATATATATATATATATATATATAACATGGATATTTGTAAATAAATATGTAACAAATATAACATATATATTTTACATATAAGTATTTAATACAAAAGTACCATTGTTCATACAAGGATAAATTTTCCTCACAAAATGTTACTACATACCCATTGTTCAACTATATAAACATATCACAATAATTTATGTCCAAAGATTTTAATTGCAAGTTCTAGTGTAAGCCAACCGTTTTTCGTCAAATCATTTTTATTAAAAAGGTAGGTGGTGGGTGGTGGAAAATTAATAGGAAAGAAGTATTACGTATTTGGACAATGTTATTTAAAAAAGTGATACAAATTTATATAAAAGTGATAACAAATTTATGAAAAATAATAATATTTATTAAAATAAAATTGATAGTTTATTTATAATATCTACAATAAATAAAGGTGATAATATAATTTTTTTGTGCATAGAATAAATAATTTAATTTAAAATAATAATATTTATTAATTTAATTTAATAAGGTATAGAATAAAGTGAGAAAGAGAAATAAATATAATATAGTATGTTTAATGTGAAAGATAGAGTTGATGTGATTGTATTGGGATGGGTGAAATAGGTATATAGATGTATTATAGGGTTGGATGGGTATTTGGATGGAGATTTGGATGGGGCCAATCCAAAATAGAATGGGATGGGGGGATGGAGTCGTCGAATGGGATTGGCCTTCATCCTTAACCAAACATGGCCTTAGAGTTTCGAGGATCAATCGCTTTGATACCAAATGTTATGACCTACCAATAATTTGATTGTTTTGTAAATAAAAATAATCAAGCCCCAAAAGCTGTATTATATTGGTATGGGATTTTTAAATAGAAACAAACTAAAATCGTTGAAGGAAAATAACAACTAATGGAAATGAGAAAATATATCTCTTAGGGAAAAGGCTGCGTAAATAACAATGAACTCCATAGTTGCGCTACTCCGTGGACTCCGACACTGGTCTCTTCATACCGACGTGGACTCCTTGTTTATCTTCAATAATTGATATTAACCATTTAATTCGGGTCATTTGCGCATCATTCGGATTCGGGTAATGAATTGTTTTGACCCTCTTGACCAAAATTGATCCCCTTTGCATAAACGATGTCATCTAGTGTATTGTGGATATCTATTTTTTACCTTTTTTATTTATTCACCAATATTGAATTGGTTCATACCCTCCAATAATAATACAACCGCAGCGCGGCGGTCCGGGTGTCAGGCGACGGCGGTAGCAAGGGTAGTGAGAGGCGGTAGCAAGGGTAGTGAGAGGTGACGACGACCGGAGGGTTCACGGCGATGGCGTGCGCAAAGACGGCGGTGGCACTCTGCGGCGAGGACTGATGCGCAACGAAGGTAGTTGAACTAATCCGTGGGAGGGTGAACTACACGGTCCGTTGGTGCACTAGGCTCGAGTGGCTTTTCCGATTCGTCGTCCCCAACTTCGTCGATCATAACTTCTTCATACGACATCCGATTGAGGTGATTCTTTTTGCGTTGTGATCATCTCTCTGCCCTCTTTCCTAACCATGCAAATTCTCCTTTGATTTGGCTAGATTATAAGCTCTCAATTTGTCCTCAAAATTGGCCTCAAACCTATATTTTCAAGCTCAAAACACCAACTTCAAAATTAAATGCAATTAGCCAATTAATAGTGAAATAAATATAAAAATTATATTAAATTGAGAAGATTAAACACTCAATTATCATGCAATTTTCACACTAATCACATCATGTGTGTTAATCCTTTAATTTTTAACGGTAAAATTGTATTGGATCATTTTTGTTAATAAAAAACTATTTTCATGAGTCTAATATCTCATAGGACCAAAACTACCATTCTTCTAAAATAAAAAATAAATAATATTATATGTATGACCCGATTTTGACTTGTGAATTTTTTAACTTTGGCTATTTTAGAGCCACAAATTGTTTTTAGCCTTGTTACATAAGTTTTTTTTTAATTAATATGTATATGTATAAATATAAATATATGATCTTGTGTATGGCATCATAAATTATTACTTCGATCAATTTGGCCCGTTTTAAATTCTATACTATTATAGGTCTCTTATTTATTGTATGCACGGTTCACTTTAAATGTATTTTTTAAAATATCGATTATTTTCTTTAAAAAAATGCAGTTATTTTCACTTTTATTTTTCAGTGGAAACAACCCGAAAAATTATTTTAAAATACATTTAAGTCGTATGCGTACACTTAATCCATACAAGACTTTGCCTATTCTATGGATATGAGAATGAAGAACAAGATACCAAGATTCATTCAATGAAGCTACAAAATTAAAAAAAAAGAATAATATTAATAATAAACAAAAGAATTCAAAATTAATAGAATTATTAATTCATTTTCATTAAAAAATTGAGGCATGTGGAAGAGAATGAGAAAAAGGAAGGTGTGTTCTTTCCCTGTTGAGGAAGCTACAAGTAAACGTGTGGAAAGAATAAGCCCAAACTTCGATGGCAGAAAAAGAAATTTTGGCCAAAGAAAAAAGGTATAAACTATACTCAAAGAAACCTAAAATGCTAATCCCACAATTGTTTGCATTTATAATGCAACTCCTCTTATATATATATAAACATACACCCATAGCTGTTCATATCAACCACCATCTTTTACATCTCTTTCTCATTAAATTAATTATATATATATATATATATATATATATATATATATATATATATATATATATATATATTATATTATTGCAAGAAAAATAGAATGACTACTTTTGAGCCATCTTTTGATTTGATACAAGAGGATGATTGCAACACTCTCCTCTTATATCTTCCTGGTAAGTAAAGCTATAAAACTCAATCATCAAAGTTTTCTTTTAAAATTGTATGAAGTTTTTATAATTTAAGACCTGCTGAAATCACCATTTTTCGTAAATTGTAATCATATACGAACTTTTGAATTTTGGCGAATAAAATATCAATTTGAAAACATATGCAATTCGAATTTCGGGGCTCGGCTAGCGGATTCAGAATTTTAAATTTGGGGACACGAAAAGTAATAAATACAATATTATTTAATATATATAAATATATCTCAAATATTTGGGGATACAAATAATTTATTTTGTATAGAAAATTTTCAATTTGGGGGTACAAGTGTAACCTCTTGTACCCCTTGGCTACGCCACTATTCTTTTCGTTTCGATGTGTCATCCTACTTGGCAATAAATAAAATTCCAAGAACAACATTTGTCTTAATTACTTCCCAAATAACATTGTTGGTTTAGCCCACCCGGCCATCGGGTTCCTCACTTTAGTGGAAGGCTCGGGTTCGATTCCCCTTGAGAACAAATTTGGAGGTATAAGGTGGCTTGAAGAAATTTTTGAGTATTTGGGTGCTTGTTGATCTAACTACTAACAACTAACATTTACCGATAAAAAAAAAAACATAGTTCAACTTAAAAACTTCCGACGGGCAAGATTCGATTTGACCGGAAGTTCAAATTGCAATTTTTTTCCAATCGATGTTGTATTTGTCATAATTCGGTGATTTTATCAACAATTAAGTCTTGTAATTTTTATTTTTTTTTACATACAAAGTTCTTTTAAATATTGATTTAATTTTAAAGTGACTTGGAAATTGCTACAAATAATTACACATGCATGCATGCAGGGTTCTACAAAAGAAGAGCTAAAGGTTCAACTTACAAGAACAAAAGTGCTGAAAATCAGTGGATCAAGGGCCATTGGAGATAACAAATGGAGCGAGTTTTCAAAAGGATTTTACAATTCCGTAAAATTGTGACACCAACAAAATCGAGTGCCAAATTTGAAGAAGGAATTCTCTACATAAGACAACCAAAAGTGATTGTTCAAGAACATAAAACAGAGGACACAAATACCCCGCCTCCACACCCCCAAGCCGGCGGAGGCGCCGCCCGCTCCCAAAATCGAGTCTCCCGAAAACCACCCCGAAACATGACGAGCCCCGAAAACCACCCCGAAAGTCAATGAATCTAAACAACAAGATGGTGTGAAGGAGAAAAAGAATGAGGAGAAAAAGAATGAGGAGAAACAGAGGAAGGATGAGAAAGTTAAAAAGGATGATGATAGAAAAGTTCACTTCTTTTGGTAAAAGTGAGAAATTTTCATCGGGGTGGGTGGTTACAAAGGTGGTAAATGCAGCGGGTAAATTGAAGATGGAGAGGGAGAAGGTGATGAAGATTGTGATGGTTCTACTTGCTTTTGCACTTGGCATGTATGTCAAAGCAATAAGCTTCCTAATTGGTTTTCCAGGAATGTTTGAGAACTGGAAATATTGTTAATTAATGTATCACGACTTAAAAGTGAATAAATGAATAATTTGATTGATGAAATTGGCTTATTTTTATGAAATTAAGAAACTTCGATGTTCTATTTTTCTGTTTTTATTGTGATGATGAGTTCGTATTTTCATTGTTGCATTAAAATATATAGGATTTTTAGTTGTATAAGTCCCGAAAGATATATTAATTATCAATTCGGGACTGAAAGATAAATTTTATCAATTCGGGACCTGAAAGATGTTTATATTTAGGGATTTTATCAATTCGGGACCTGAAAGATAGGACAATTATCAATTTGGGGCCTTAATTCCAGTCTGGATTGATAAAATCTCTTAATATAAACATTTTTCGGTCCCAGATTGATAAATTTTATCTTTTAGGTCCCGAATTGATAATTAATATATCTTTCAGACTTGAATTGATAAAAGCCCTAAAAAAACATTCTCCCGTCCCAACTCTTTCTCCATACTTTCTTTAATCGTCCGTCTCAATTCTTTACGCACACCTTAAAATAAAAATATCATACAATATTAGCACCCTCGCAATACCATTTAAATTTAAAAATGTCACTCTTATTCTACCCTACTTTATCTCATTAAATCACCCAAAAATACCATTACACTTTATTCTTTATGTTAGATTAGAAGAAGTTTTGATGAGTTAAAAGTAGATAGATTAGAATCAACTCATGTAAAGTAAGATGACCGGTGATTGTATAGAGTAGGCGATGTAAAGAATTCTAGTACTAGGTCGACCAGGACTAGGTAGAACTAGAGTAAGTCGGTGAGGTCATGAAAGAAGAGGTCATCCGAAGAAGAGCTTGAGATAGTCATCCGTTGGAGACAATAATGAAGAGCTCAAGACGAGGTCGAGACAAGTTGAGTAGAATAAGAAAGGCGAGTCTTCACCAAGTCGGCTACAGACGACTAGACCAAGATCACCAAGACAAGGCAATTTTCAAGAAAAAGTTTGTTAAAGCTGTTTTTAGTTTGTTACAACAAACTAACCGTTTCTCGAGCTTATAAATAAGTTTAGGCACGCTTTAAAACACAATTACTCAAAGCACTCTCATTCACAATACTCACGCAATTTTCAAAGAGCACTAAAAAGATTTCAAAGTATTATTCAAAAGTTCAAAGTGTTTATAGAACACTTACGTGTATATCTTCAACACTTCGCACTGTAATCTTAAAGTTTCCAAAAAGATAGGCGATTGAAGATAGGATTGAAGAAGAGAATCTTCATATCTTTGTATTTGTAACTTTGTAAGTAAAAAGGTAGTAAGTAGTCGAGACCCTTCTTCAAGTTGAAGGAGGAGAGTGGATGTAGGATCTGTTTGATCCGAACCACTATAATTTCTCGTGTTCTTTACTTCTTGTTTTACTTACCTTGTTATTCATCAAACATTCAAAACAAATTCAATTTGATTTGTATTCGATTGCTTTTTGATCCTTCCGCTATTCGACTTTGATACTTTGAATAGATAATCTTGTCTTTCAAAAAGATTTGAAAATCTATTCAACCCCCTCCCCTCTAGATTTTCACTAGAAGGTGATCTAAGTTCTTTGATATTCACTCAATCCGTGGGCCAACAAGTGGTATCGAGCAATGTTAAAGTTGTTACGAATATTTCTTTTTGGTCAAAGTAATCTTTGAATTTTCCAAATCTTGAAGTTAATTTGTTCTTGAATATACTCTGCTGATTTTCTTGTTGAAATACTAACCATGTCTTCAAGTAGTGAAAGAAAGGTTAAAAACTTCTGAATTTGACATAGAGTATTATGACTATTGGAAATTTCGCATGGAGAATCATCTCGAAATCGATCCATCCTCGCATGGAAGATGTCTTATCTGATTGTCCGATAAAATTCTATCATGGTGGAGTTAGTGATGGAGCGAGCAACTCGAAATCACGGACTCAGACGGTGAAGAAAGTATCTAAATTAACCAACGATGTGAGAAAAATGTATAACTTAGATCGGTGGCAAGAAACGAGATTATTGTCACACTTAGCAGAGAATGGTACGAGAAGATTAAGAAGTGTAAAATAGCCAAAGAGATGTGGGACACCCTAACCAACATGTGCGAAGGCACAAATCAGTGAAGGAGAACAAGCTCCAAGTTGTTCTCCATCTTTTTGATGTCTTTAAAATGAAAGAGGGTGAAACTATTGATCACCGGATATGCGAATGACCAATCGATCAATAGAGCCACCGATCTTGGAAAGATTTACACCGAAAAAGAAATCAATAATAAAATTCTTAGATCTCTAACCAAGCGTTGGAGGAAAAATGAAATTTGATTAAAGCTACAAAAGATCTCTCTACTATGACACATTACACTTTGTTTTCTCACTTGAAAGGTTATGAGTTTGACATATAGGTAGAAGATGAGGAAGATGAGATGGAGTCAAGCACCTCATCTAAGACTGTTGCCTTTGTCAACAAAGAAGACAAGATCAGTAGCTAAACCTAAAGGAGATGATCTATCCTTGAAGGAAGAGATGGCTTTGCTAATAAAGAGGTATGCTCGTTTAAGGATGAAATATAAACGTAACAAGTTAAAATTTGCAGAGAAGGACAGATCCGAGATCCGAGATCCAAGAGGAAATATGATGAATCAACAGATGATGACAAAAGAAGAAATCGAGACAAGAAGGTATAAATCTCCTGTAAGAAAGAATCCTATCAGTCCTAAATCAGCATCGGGAGATACTTGTTACACTGTAACAAGCCAGGACACTTCGCATGACCTTGTCCTCACTGACTCCTAAAGAAAGAGAGGAGAAAGGGAAGAAGAGAGATAAGAGTTTTGTAGATCGAGAGAACCCTTCTTGCTGAGGAGAAAGAATAAAAAAATCATCATCATCATCTTCTTCATTCTGATTATGGATCGACGATGAAGTATGTCCGATGGTCAAAGAGGTAGACTACTATTCTTCAACCGATAATGAATCTTACAAATGCTGCCTCGCAATGACCAAACCGTAATCAAGGGACTATTGAAAGATTTAAAGATGTCTCTAAGTGCTTATAAACAATTAGAGACTGAAAATTTAACCTTAAAAGATTAGATTTAGACTCTAATTAAAGGCAAACAAGTTGTAAACTATTCTCGAGTCCGAGGAAACATTCAAGGGGGGAATGTTTACCCTGTGGCCGAGGGTAGTACTCAATAGTCTCACTCAAAGATTAGAGAATGAAGAAATCTTTGAAAGCTAAATTTGAAGTGGTTTGTAATGAAAATGAGTCAATTAAGAAGGTCAATGAGAAGTTTGTCTTCAAAATGAGCCACTTAGTAAATCACAATCAGCCATAGACCATATCTTTAAAACTTCTCAAAAATTCCATGATAAAACAGGACTTGGTTATGATAGGAATAATAAATCGAAGTTTCAAAATCAAGGAAATTTGTGAAAGTTCTGAAACATTAAAAGAAATCAAAATTGGACCTTGGAAACCACAGAGTTAGATGAGGATTGCATCTCCTAATCGAAACATAATATTCGGATAAGGAATCCAAATCGACAAACAGGTTCCAAGAACCAAGACTAAGAGGAATTCTTATTATAGCTCTTTTGTTGGGAGGAGCAGATGTTATCCATTATTTCCAAAGTTTAAAAAAGTCACCAAATCGACTTCAATAAATTCTTATTTAAATGTGATGTATTTGTGATGATTTGGTAGACAACTTCAACTGATTTGTTGTTAAAGAATGAGATGTTTGTTTGGATACCTAAAGTGATTATTGACCTAAAAGGACCCAAGATTACTAGGGTACCTCATACTTAATCTGTCTTGCAGGAATCCCGAGGACTATCATTAAAAGAAGAGATTTTAGCTTCCATCCGGTATATAGACGGTGGTTGTTCACAACACATGACTTGTGAGAAGAAGCTATTGTCAAATTTTCAGAATATTGATGGTCCTAGAGTCTTGTTTAGAGATAATAATCGTGAATGAGACTAAGGGAGTTGGTACATTAATTATAAGGGATGTCCAGTATCGAGGTTTATTTTGTAGAAGGTTTAAAGCATAATTTGTTATTTGTTTCCCAACTCTGTGATAAAGGTTTTCTTGTTAAGTTTTCTAAAGATAAGTGCGATATCTTAGATAGTTCCTCAAACAAGGTACTCTTAATCGGCTTGAGACATGGTAATGTCTATGTGTCTAATTTTAATAGTTGCCCCAAAGACACATGTCTTGTAGCTAAAGGTGGAGATGATCTCGGTTGGCTATGGCATAAATGACTTAGTCATCCGAATTTCAAAACCCTTAGAAAAATAGCTAAGAGGAATCTTATCAAAGGACTACTTGAGAAGCTTTGTTCAACCGATACGAAATGTGATGCTTGTCAAAAAGGTAAACAGACAGGAACTCTTTTAAAAGTATTAACACTTTCTCATCTCGAAAGGGTTTTACAACTCATTCATCTTGATTTGTTTGGACTGCTTTCACCACTCAGGCTTTAGTGGAAGGAAGTATACCCTTGTTGTTGTTGATGATTTTTCTAGATACACTTGGGTAATATTTCTTTTCAAAAGAATGAGACTATGAACAAGATCCCCGATTTATTTAGACAAATTCAAAATGAGAAGGGTGTTAATATTATTAAAATTAGGAGTGACAGGGAACCAAATTCTTGAATTCTTGTTTATCTAATTATCCGAATGAGAATAGTATAGTTCATGAGACTTCTTCGGCTAGAACACCACAACAGAATGGAGTAGTGGAAAGAAGAAATAGGACTCTTAAAGAAGAGCCGAGAAGCATGCTAGCTGAGTATGGAACACCTCATAGGTTCCGGCCGAGGCTATCAACACAAAGCATGCTACACTCGCAACGGATGCTTACCGGTCAAGAGCAAGGGTAAGACACCTTATGAGCTTTGGAAAGGTAAGGTTCCAAGAATCTCATATTTTCGTGCTTTTGGGTGTAAATGCTTCATCCATAACAATGGGAAGTCTAAGTCGAGGACATTTGATGCTAAGGCAAATTGATGGGATATTCTTGGGATATTCCAACACTTCCAAAGCTTTCCGAGTCTTCAATAAGACAACTCTTTGTGTGGAAGAAACTCCTCATGTGGTATTTGATGAATTGCATCCTTTTTCGGATAAAGTGAATCAAATTACCAATGATCTAGATAAAGTTGAGCTAAATAAAATCGAACAAAGAACATCTTATCTCTAGTTTTGATTAGATTCGGATGATGAAGAATCCCCATTTGAGAATCGAAGGCAACTCCTCTTCAGTTCGGTGAGGAGACTCCCTTGACATCATCCGATCGGCAAGGGTGAGTAGATGAAGGGGAAACGTCTCGCTCGGTAAGAATCGGTTGAGTTACCTACCGAGTCTGAGATGAGGGTACTTCAACTTAAGTAGGCAAAAGGATGAGAAGTTATCATCCACCGATCGTATCCTTGGGGATTCATCTAGTAGTGTTCAGACACGAACGATGTTAGATTTCCAAAGTATGTTCACCGCTATGTTTCACTTCTTGAGGCTAAGTCTATTGAGGAGGCTCTACTCGACCCAAGCCGGAGTACTTGACCATACGGGAAGAAGCTGCATCGGTTTGAAAGGCAAAATGTTTAGGAACCGGTGGAGACCACTTACATAGAAAGATTATAGGCACCAAATGGGTGTTTAAGAATAAAGCGATGAAAACAACATTATTGTTCGTAATAAGGCAAGATTGGTAGCACGGGGATACTCACACCGAGGGGATAGACTATGATGAAACCTATGCTCCGGTTGCGATTAGAAGCAATAAGGCTGTTTTTAGCATTTCTTGCCTATAAATGTTTCAAGGTCTTTCGAGATGGATGTCAAGTCTCGCCTTTCCGAATGGTGTGTTACTTGAAGAGGTCTATGTAGAACAGCCCCTGTGGTTTAGGATCAATAATAAGGTCTATAAACTCCACAAGGCTCTATATAGACTAAAGCAAGCACCCGCAGCTTGGTATGATACCCTGTCTCGAATTCTTGATATCAAGTGGTTTCTCAAAAGGTAAGATAGACATAACTTTGTTTAGAAAAGAAATAGATGATAACATCTTATTAGTTCAAATTTATGTGGATGATATTATATTTGGTTCACCTAATCGACTTGTGTGAAGAGTTTAGTGTTCTCATGAAAAACGGGTTTGAGATGTACGTGATGGGAGAATTAACATACTTTCTAGGCTTGCAAATTAAACAGACGCGAGTAGAGGCATATTTATACATCGACTAAGTATGCTAAGGACCTTATAGATAAATTTGAGATGACTACTAGTAGGGAAGTTAAAATACCTATGGCAACTATCTTCTCTATGGATTCGGATGAGCGGGGATACCCACGGATGCAACAGAGTATCGTGGATTGATTGGATCCTGTTATATCTCACCGCAAGTAGGCTAGACATAGCCTTTGCAGTTGGAGTATGTGCAAGATTCCAATCAAATCCCAAGAAAACTCATCCGAGACGGCTAAGAAAATCCCTTAAATATCTTAAAGTCGTGGACTTTGCAGGTTGGGTTGTGGTACCCATCGATGACAACTTCGAAGCTTTCGGGATATTCGGACTCAGATTTTGGAGGCTGTAAAATTGATAGGAAGTCCACATCTAGAACTTGTCAATTTTTAGGCAACAAGTTAATTTCTTGGTTATCTAAGAAACAAACATCTGTTGCAACCTCCACAATCAAGTGAATACATGGTAGGCAACAGATTGTAGCTCTCGGCTCCTCTGGATTAGTCAAAGAACTTAGAGATTATAATATTCTCACATCATGTTCCTATTTCTTGTGATAATAATAGTGCAATAGCCATGACATACAACCCCGTCTTGCATTCTAGGTGTAAGCATATAGATATAAGGCATCACTTCATTAGAGATCATGTTGAGAAGAATGACATTAGAATAGAAAATATAGCAATCGAGTCTCAGAGAGCGAGATATACTTACAAAACCCTTAGTGAATCTAGATTTAAGGAACTGTGTTTAGAATTAGGATTACTTGATGCATCCTTGACTAAGTTTAAATCTCTTTTGTTCGTATCTTGTATTTCTTTTCTTTCTTTTCCTTTCTTTAAGTCTTGTCTAGAAAGAATTGTCGGACTTGATATGTGTCAAAGGACAATCACAGAGTGATATCATTGATCTCCTTTTTTTAGGAATCAAGAATCAAGGATTAATCATATTGACCTTATCTAACTTGACAATTGCTTATCCGACATCAAGTAAATCGCAGACAAGGACACAATAGTCGGCTGATTTTCTCAAAACACTTGACCAATTGCATCATATCCGACTTACTGCTACTAATGGTTTCTTGAGTTTGTGTATCTGCAGGAACAAGTAAAATATTAACATTGTTAGATCAGCATAAATCTTCTAAACCGATAAACCTTCTCATCCTGCTCACACCCTTTCTTTGTTTTTTTCAAAATTTATTTTAAAAAATCTCTCACAACTAATCTAATTCAAAGTTTTTCGGATGAGTTGGTTCTTGAAAACCCATTGAGTCGATATTCTTATATACTAGTTATATTTGAATATAAGAGTTAGTTTGTTTAAATAAAGGCATTGGTTAACTCGCCTTAAATCTTGTTTTAAAAAGGGATCGAGGCTAAGTTTTCTTGAAAAATCCAGACAAGGTCTTTTCTCGAGACTAAGTCAACCAAACCCTTATGCTTTAGAAAACCTTTGTGCAAAGAAAGGTAAACCTAGGCTTACGTCGAGGTATACTTACTTCTCTGCATAAAGTTACCATACTAGCCGTCAAATCCAGCCTATACAGCTTAGTTTTTACGCATTTCAAAGTCGAGTTATTCCCACGCCGGACCCCAAATGTTTATCTTATTTTTAACCGTTGATCTGGAGCATTAAATCATTTTGAATTAACGATTCAAATTAAAATCCACTTTTCTCGTGGATTCTCTCTCCAATTTTCCCTTCTATAAAACCATATTCTTCTTCATTTACCCCTTTTCACTTTCGTAAAATCGCTTTACACTGTAAAATTTCCAACTCTCAAAACCCCTGTTAAATCCTTTTATGAACCGTAAATTCATTGGTCTTACATCCACAATGGTAAATTTCAACAAGGATGCATACAATAAAAGATTAAATCGGAGATGTACGTCGACTTCGATACAACTTCGATGAAGAGTCTCTTGAAATTCGGGGCTTTTGGAAAGATCGAGGCCGAGAACCTTCGTTTAAAGAAGTCGAGAAAAACAAGACCCTCGATATGAGAGGGATTGAGTTTTATATTAATGGAGTTTATGAGAATGGTGTGTTCAAGTCGAAGGTTGACGATGAGGATGTGGTTGTTACAAGGGAAGAAGTTGCGAGAATCTTTGACACCAATGCCGAAGGTGTCAATTCCTCGACTTACAAAGATGAAGATTGGGTAGAATCATTCGAGATGATTGCCCGATCTTCGTGCGAAGATCTCGAGGAAGGAATTGAAGAAAAATATGCTTAGGAGGAAGTATCGTCTGCTGATGGCAATCTTGACTAAGTGTATTTTGGGAGCAAAACTCCCATGATAGTTTGACGAGGCCCGAGTTAAAGCTGTTTAAGGGCGATTCTGGATGGGGTACAAGTTAGCCGAAATTTCATTCTTGGGAAGGCTGAAGACGGAGAAAGACAGGATGATCTGTGTTGACGGGGAGTGGGCGCCAAATCTATCACAAGCCTGTTCAACAAGATCACCGCCTTATTGAGGATCTGGCGCGGACGACCTCAATCGACAGATGGGGTGAGGAGTTACACCAAGCAAAAATGACTCCTCACCAAGAATGAGCTTATAGGAGGGCTAGCAGATTATGAGGAAGAAGCGGTGAGGAGAGGGTAGCCGAGCCCTCACCGAGGAGGATCAGCCGACCGAGCCGACAAGAGCTCACCGAGGCCTCACGGCCAATGAAGGCTGAAGAAGAAGACACGAGAGCGGAGGAGGCTGGTCAAAGCCTCGAGAGAAGGAGGGGGCATCGTCTGCCGCACCACCCGGTTTGTTGACCGAGGAAGTACAAACCACTGAGGTGGCTGCGGCGGTCGTAGAGCAAGCCTGTGACATCCGGAGATAAGCTCTGAAAGGACTCCCTCTCCCGAGAAGAAGGAAAAAGCTGAAAAGGTAATATCTTTAGGAACCTCTTCTAGCATGTCTTCTCCTAAGTCTTCTCCCTCCCCTCATCTCGCCCACCATGGCGATGAAGAGGTGTCCCAGCCGGCATCTCGGAGCCTCTACAACAACCTACCTCCCCTCGGTCCAAATTGAAACCCCATCTACCTCCTTACCCCAAACTCAATCTACACCTCCCCCAACCCCGCATGTATCCTTACTCCCTACCCATCGTCCCCATCTACTCTCCTACTCCTATAACCACAATCTCTCCTCCCACCATCTTACCTACCACCTCATCTCCTCTCCCACAAACAGCTCGAGGTCGCACCTTCCTCACCCCGGCCAACATCTTCTCCACCTCCACCTTCTCGAAATACCACCACCACCACCACCACCATCTCGATATCCAACCTCCTTCACCCAATCAACTCCCCAAGTCCAAATCTCGGATATCTCCCACAACATCATTGGAGATATTCGAATGAGCTCCCCTTCTCCTAAAACTCCCTCATCTCCCTCCTCATCCGACTCCTCCAAGGAGGAAGACTCGACATGACCCCTGTTTGCCATCTCATCCGCCTTCCGTAACCTACAACGAGAAAATCACTCGGAAGGTAGAGAGACTTGTGGCCAAGAAGACGAAGCACATTATCGGGCGGTGACGGAGACAATGTTGACCAATATGCGGATAGCCGAGGTAAATATTTCAAGGAACTTATCTCGATAAAACCGGCTCAAAGATTGGTCAACCGTCCGAGCACTTGGAGGAGGAGGTCAAGTCCGCTGAAAGCTAAGATGGCCGAGGACAATGCGGTCGTGGTGGATGCACTAACCAGCGATAAATTAGACTTTTGGAGTGCGTTGTTCCTCCTCGGAAAATTAGTTACGAGCCCTATCGGATGAAGTTAAAAAGGGGAAGTAGCTGGACAGAAAGACTAGAGGCCCTCATAGCCGATGTCAAGGCCAACTCGACAAGCTACAAATCAAGGCGCATACATGAGCCGGAGGCGGCGAAGGCAAATAAAGGAAAAGCGAGACGAGCTTGCCGCCCTTCAGAAGGTAACTCAGATTGAAGATGCCATCCGGAAGACGAGGAGAGGAGGAAGAAAGAGGAGGAAGAGAAATCGAGAGAAGTTGATGACCAGACTTAAGGAATCGAGAGAAGATATCCGAGGCCAAAGGCAAAGGAAAGGGGAAAGCGTCGAGAAAGAGCCGATCGAGGTTATCATTTCCAAATCATCCAAGGCCGAGAAGAAAAAGAGAGAACCGGACTACTCCAATGCATGCGAGGAGCAGATCAAGAATTAAAGCAGAGAAGGAGTGGTTTGGGGAAAGAGAGAAGAAGAGGCGAGAAAAAGCTTGGCAAAGGGGCCGAGATGAAGTGGGACAGGGGAATCAGGAAGTGGGTGTCCAAAGTAGCTAATGAAGTAGACTTCCGCCCCTACCACCGCTCGTCTGCCCCTCCAAAGATAGTTTCGGGTCAATATACGAAGGAGTATCGAGAAAAGAATATGGATGCAGGATGGATGTACCATTAGTACATCTTAAAGGCATCTCGAGAATGGAGCTACGATGAAGATCTCCAATGGCATGAATGGATGGAGAAAGAAGACCCGAGCCTCTATGGAAGGGTGCTCGATGAGGCTAGTGATATATTCAATCACACTGATTGCCTCACCTACGAGCACTCCAAGCCTAAGTTGAACACCGATGGGACCATTTATCCGAATCAGGTGAAGACAGTCATCACCAAAGCGAGGTCGAGTCTGGACTCACAGATGAAGAGGAATCAAGAAGCTCGGAAGAAGAGTCTTTACTTGGCCGGAGGTCCCGAAGGCAGATCGATGGGGTGTCCGATAAGACAGATTTCTTTTCCTTATTTTTCTTTCTTATCTCGCACTAAAGATGTAAATGTGTAAATCATCTGTGAATACACTTGATCTTATCTCGATTTATCTTGTCTTATATTTTTAAGCTTTCTTTCTTTGCTTTATAAGAAAACTTAAAAATCTTTGTAAGTGTTAATCATCTCGAGGAAACTTCCATCTCGATTAAAATTTTCTAAAAGTTTCTAAGTCCTAAGACTTAAAAAAATTTCTAAGTACTAATCATCCGATAAAGTCTTAAGACTTAAATCTTTTCTAAAAACTTTTCAAAAATTTTCTAAGTATGAATTAAGTGCTCTTATGTGAATGAATATGACTAAATGCTTATGTGTTCTAATGTGCGCATCCGATTATCTTGAATAACCTTGACTAACACCAGTGTGAGTTTGTTTCTTTCTTGCACTTTTAACTTCATCAAAAAGGGGAAAATTGTTAGATCGAAGAAGTTTTGATGAGTTAAAAGTAGATAGATTAGAATCAACTCATGTAAAGTAAGATGACCGGTGATTGTATAGAGCGGTGATGTAAAGAATTCTAGTACTAGGTGACCAGGACTAGGTAGAGCTAGAGTAAGTCACCGAGGTCATGAAAGAAGAGGTCATCCGAAGAAGAGCTTGAGATAGTCATCTGTTGGAGACAATAATGAAGAGCTCAAGACGAGGTCAAGACAAGCCGAGTAGAATAAGAAAGGCGAGTCTTCACCAAGTCGATTGCATGACGACTAGACCAAGATCAGTGAAGACAAGACAATTTTCAAGAATAAGTTTGTTAAACGGTTTTTAGTTTGTTACAACAAACTAACCGTTTCTCAGCTTATAAATAAGTTTAGGCACGCTTTAAAACACAATTACTCAGCACTCTCATTCACAATACTCACGCAATTTTCAAAGAGCACTAAAAAAGATTTCAAAGTATTATTCAAAAGTTCTAAGTGTTTATAGAACACTTGTATATCTTCAACACTTCGCTGTAATCTTAAAGTATCCAGAAAGATAGGAAGATTGAAGATAGGATTGAAGAAGAGAATCTTCATATCTTTGTATTTGTAACTTTGTAAGTAAGAAATGTAGTAAATAGTCGAGGCCCTTCTTCAAGTTGAAGGAGGAGAGTGGATGTAGGATCTCGTTTAATCCGAACCACTATAATTCCCAGGTGTTCTTTACTTCTTGTTTTACTTACCTTGTTATTCATCAAACATTCAAAACAAATTCAATTTCGCATTCGTATTCGATTACTTTTTGATCCTAAGAGATTGAGTTAAAAATTGTTTCCATTGTTCGGCTTTGATACTTTGAATAGATAATCTTGTCTTTCAAAAAGATTTGAAAATCTATTCAACCCCCCTTCTAGATTTTCACTAGAAGGTGATCTAAGTTCTTTGATATTCACTCAATCCGTGGGCCAACACTTTCTCCTACATTTTATTATCATAAAAATCAATAAAATTAAGGGGACGCTTGGTTGAGAATTCTTCAATGGGAATAAGAATGAGAATGAGTATAGAACAACTATGGTAATTAATAAGAACAAAAATGATCAATGTCTCTACTATTCCTCCTAAATAAGGTAATCATTACCTAATTTTAATTAATTTTTCCTCTCCGAATGGTTTTCCTCAATCATTCCCCTTTACCATCTCCACAACCTTCTTTTGTTTCATTTTTTTCATAATTGAAGCACAACACTCCCTGTAACTTGTCTTAATCTCCGTGCCCGGAGAAGTATGAAGAAAGAGTAGGGACGGAGAGAGTAGCATTTTTAAAAAATACTCCCTCTCGTCCCATATCAGGTTTTCACACTTTCCTTTTTAGTTTGTCCTACATTAGTTTTCACATACCAAAAAAGGAAACCCCTCCTTAAACTATCCTCACAATATTCATATATTTACACAAAATATCATTACTTTTACACTCAATCCAACCACCTCCCTTACTTTAATAATAAAAATTTTAAAATTACCCTTCAATACTCCACTCATTAAACTTTTACTTAAAATACGTGTCCAAATTAGTACGAAAACTAATTTGGGACGGAGGGAGTAATAAAAATGATATTTTGAGATAATTATGTAGCCAAGGTTTTGTTAGTTGCTACGAGACTTTGATGATAGAACGTAGAAATGGGCTTTAATGTTATTAAGGCCCATCAAATCCATTTTTCGTTGTCATGATCTAAGTGAATAAATAGAGAAAGTTAGCTACTATAACCCTTTATTTATATATTTAATGACATCATATGATGTAATTAAAAGATATAAAAAAGTTTCTTATTCCATAAAGGAAAATTAAGAAAAATCATCCTATACCAAAGTTAAATAGGTTGTATATTAAATAAAAAAATTTTATATACATCGTGGCCTCGTTTGGATGTCTTTATTAAATAATATCTTAAGGTCTTATTTGGTTTCCTTTATTAGGGGTTTATTGATCCCTAATACTACTTTATCATTTGTTTGGTTTGTTATATAGCTTATACTTGCAGCCCGTTATTAAGCATGAGCCCGTTTTGAATAATACTAATTATATGGGATTATAGATTCCAAGTTTTATCGTGTATTTGTAATACTTATTATTTGTCCAACATGTATTAAATTTTAAAATACCAAAACACCCTTCTCTTTTTATTTTTTTATTTATAAGAAGGACAAATTGGTCTAAAATAAATTAATACTAGTTATAATACTTCATACCAAACATAATATTGATAGCTAATCATTAATTATTTAATTGAATTTTCTAAAACCAAACAAAATATTGATAAATAGACTGGTATTACAAATATAAATATTATAATTTAGGTATTATCTATAATGACAACCAAACGAGGCCTAATTATAGTAAAATATGATAGTAAAATATAGTCTCACTTTTTGATTTCATAATCTTGGGTATTAACTGGAAGAATCCTGCTCTACTTGAATTATAGTGAGTATGTCTTAATTTCATATAATACATATCCATCATCATGGATTTTAACATTGAAAGATGAAATCAATGAGTTTACAGAAGGAATGAGGGCAAAAGTTTTGATTCTTCCCAAAGATGCATTTGATAATAATGTCCCTTCATAAGCAGTAGTAGCTATTGGATGAAGCTCTTTTAATCCTTGTAAACTAATTCCATAACATTCTTTTTAGTATAGCTTGTTAACTTCCATAACTCTCAATTGACGTGGCTGATTTTTTTGAGGTCATTTTCTATGATGGTTGTTCATTTATTTATGTGGGCTACTGGGCTTTAAGTTCAAATAATCTTTTGTTGAAGTATACTGTTTGCAATGATATGTTGCTTTATCCAAAATCTAGTTATGTTTAAAACAATTCAAAATTATTTATAAGTTAGCTCTTTTTTCTAAAAGTCTTTGCTTTTTCAAATATGGAATCATCACAAGATAGTGGACTTTCATTATCCTTATCCAGCTATAGCTCGTTCACACGGCATTGCATCCTTACTTTATGTTTAACACGAAATCTATAAAATGTCGTATTAGGTCGATCTGTTCTAAACACCATAACAACATTTTGTAATCTTAACTTAAGATACATCTTATTCTTTTTGTAATTTGGCTATTGCAGGGAATTTACGGACAATTTTAAGAAAAATGTGACTTTTAGATTTGGAGCTAGCCGTTTAATTGAGACGGTGGTATAATATTCACATTGGTATCAATTCGGTGTACATGAGTTATATTGTCATATTTAATGATATTGCTTTTAATTTTTTTCTTTCATATGCTCCCCAAATTAGATAGGGTCACTTACATCTAGGTACAATCTTAAGAGTTAAATTACAATTAAATACGATACTAATCTAAATGACTATCGATACAATAAAAGAGTGTAATCTACCAAAATTACCCCTCTAGACACAAGACCTGCGGTTTACGCACATTAAGCAAATTGATGTGACATTTCCATCGGCCTTCGTTGAAACACGTTTCCATCACTTTTAGGGTTTTCAAAATTGTTTCATCCATTATCGATTTGCGACATACAATTTTCATAATTCATCACACAACAAACCAAAATTATATCTTGAAAAAATGTACATTATTCCAAAAGCGCACAACAAACTGCAATGTTTAACAAACCAAACATGAAAAAATAAACCGAGAAAAAATAAAATTATTATTACTTCCCAACAAACCGAAACATGAAAAATAAAATTATTATTACTTCCGGTAATGTTTAACATCATCATAAAACCAGAATGTGCAGAAAATAAATAATTCAAAATTTACATTTATTTCATAAATCAAATAATTCAATTACATATGTTTCACAAATCAAATAATTCAAAATTTACTCTCATGTACAGAAAAAATAAACCGCACATGTGCAGAAAAAAATCTGCACATGTGCGAGAAACAAAAAATTAATAGAACCCAACTCTCCTTCGCACCACTCTCCTTCATAGCCAACCGCAATGACGACGCTTAGTCACACAACGGATGGTGTGTCTTAAACCAAATCAAGATTTTCAAGAAATTTCCAAGATCAACATGGATGGAGTAGCAATACAGAGTGTGTCTTAAAATAAATCAAAATGAAACTTCCCTTTCTTCAAATTACATAATGACGCGCCGATCTCGGCGTAATTCACCACAGATCCGCCGTCGTCAC
Source organism: Paraleonurus japonicus (assembly GCA_030762865.1). Classification (NCBI taxonomy): domain Eukaryota; kingdom Viridiplantae; phylum Streptophyta; class Magnoliopsida; order Lamiales; family Lamiaceae; genus Paraleonurus; species Paraleonurus japonicus. The sequence goes on from CM061053.1 coordinate 19,766,220, forward strand.
CGTGGAGCGAGGATCCGCCGTCGCTGCAAATCGTGGTCCTCCGTCGCCGTGGAGCACAGATCCGGCGATCTCTTCCCCTTGTCGCCGTCGATCTGCTTTCCTCCTTGTCGCCGTCGATCTGCTTTCCCCCTCGCCGTCGCCGTCGGTCACGCTTGGCGGTGGGAGAAGGCAGCGGGAGCGCGACTGTCTGGGGTGTGCCGCCTTTGTCTGGGTGCGCCGCCCTTTCGCCTCCGTCGGAGAGAATTTGAGAGAGAAATGAGAGAGAGAGAGAGAGAGAGAGAGATTTGAGTCAGTGCCTGAGAGAGAGAGACCGATCCGAGAGAATGGAGAGGAGTGAGAGAAATTAGAGTTTAATAATTAATTATGGTACAATGGGCTGTCAACTAGATACAATATTTTTTTAATTAAAAAAGTCAAATGAGGGGTATTATAGGAACACATTGTAGTGGATAGTCATTTTTAAAAAGGTAGTACCGTAGTCATTTTTGCCCATATATAGTATACGATAGTAATTAATCCAATTAGATACTTTCCTTTATAAATCTATCTATTGGAAAAATTACACCTCTTTTTATGTTTCTGCTTTGTGATTATCTTTTTGAATTTGTTATTGGTAGCTATCGCTGATTGAATGTTCAAGAGGAATGAACATTATACTAGCCAATCTTTTTTCTTTCCTTGAGTATTGAGAAATGTTTTAACCGATTGAATACCGGTTTGCTCTGCTCTTTTTTTGCTTTATTTTCAGTTAGAAATTTGAATGCCAAAGGCCTTTTGAACCCTAACGTTGTATGACGAGCTTTCTCTTTTGATGGTAAAGGCACAATACGATCATGTAGGCTGAAATTTTTACCACTTGGAAATATTTTTGTTCAAAAGAGAATGGTCTTTGAATCGGTAAAGAAGTTGACTATCGTGATGGACAAGGTCTAAAATCCTAATCTAAATAACAATGAACCCAAAGTTATTCGAGATAAAATGGAACGTAAAACAAAGCCATTAGCACCACTTTATATTCACCTTTTAGTATATTTTGCTAAAGAAAATAGTTATTCCATCCATGCTAAAAATAATATATATTTCTAGTTCATAATTTGATTATATTTTTTCTTGTTTAAATGATTATACTTTCTTATGTTTTTAGAATTCAATCATGAAAGTTGAGTCATTATAATATAGTCAATCTCGTTAAGGTTATTGATGACCCAACCGTAGATCACTTGTATATGGGTATTCTATTATTTTCTCTTCTTTTGTCCTCACCCTCAGCCGATATTTGCTGTTAATTTTTACCATGATTTTGATTTCGTGCAGTTCTTGACTATGTGGAACGCAAATGGGTCTCTCGAGGATCTTTGGTGGTCTTGGAGAAGCAACCGCACGTAAATCTTGTTAGAGAAATTAGGTTTAATTATTTTAATCAATTTATTTGATTATTTAATTAAATAATTTGAGGTTTAATTTTCGGGAAATTAAACGAGATTATATTGATAGTATAATTAATTTCTTAAAACCGAATTTCGGTGAGTGAGAAATTGATATACATGTTGAGATGTTAAGGTATTACACTTAAGTATTAAATGTACTACATTAACTTAAGTGTTAATTGTCCCACATCGGTTAATGTGGGAGGTAATTCACCTCTTATATGTAAGAAGTGATTAAAAGAATTCAAATTATAAGTGGGCTATGCATACATAAATGAGCCACACGCGCGCGCATGCCGCTCGCCGTGCCGTGCCGAGCCCGTGGACTTGGACTTGAATCTTGGATCTTGGACTTTGAGTGTACTTGGGCTTGGGGTGGTGGATGTATAATTTTGGAGCCCAAATTCTGGGCCCTATCCGAGTCGAGGCCCAAAAGGTTGAATTTCATCCGAATTTGGATTTCATGTGAATTTCGGTTAAATTTCATGTGAATCTAAATTTGGTTTGAATTTGAATTTGAATTCAAAAGTCGAAATGAATGCGACAGACGGATGTCCAGATTCGTATGCGTCTCAGCGATAAATGTGTAGCAATGGGCTGTTACCAAACGGAATTTCACTGACGGATTGGTATTGAATGCCTTAAATCCCGGTCTCTTGGCTCTTCAACATCTCGTGTCTCGCTGTAAATAGGAAGCATTCTCATGCCGTGCATGCACTGCAAATGCACCCTGCTTTAGCATATACATCCACGTCGAAATTTTTGCATTTTTACGTCCAATTTTCTGCATACATTTTAGTATACGATCTAGTTTGCACGTTCTTCAGTTCGTTGGAGCTCGTTTTTAAGTGGTGCTACTTGAATACGAGATGAAAGTCGCTTTACCTTTGGGAACATTACGTCGAACCGTGAATACTAGCCGACGTATTTGTTTTGCGGGCAAAGGATTATTTTCTTGACTTGACTTACTTGTTGTTCGTGGTTGATCAAGTTCGTTGCCAAGTTCTTGTTTTGAAGCTTGTTCGTGTTCACAAGAGACTAGTACTTTATAGTTCAAGAAGTATTATTTTATAATTTTCTTGTTTCTTTTGTTGCTTTTTCTTTGATTATTTCCGTCCCGAATATTGTAAAAGCCATCGTTGGTGCACTTATAAACCAACAATCACAAAACAAATAACCGGATTGTGACGATGGCTTCCGGCGAAATAACAATAACGGTGGAAACGACAACCAAAATCCACTCGTTATCACCGAAGTTGGTGAACCTTCAAACCCTCCCCTATGGTTCCAACTTACATTGTACCTCCCTTTATGACTCATGACTCCAGACCTTTCATGGTTCATGGAGAGAAACCCGAGAAGTTATCGGGAAGTGACTTTAAGAGGTGGCGGCAAAAGATGTTGTTTTACCTCACTACGCTGCACCTAGCGCGGTTCCTTCGGGAGGATCCGCCCGTGGTCGATGAAAATGACACAAACCCTGCTAGGCGTATTGCTTTTAATCGGTGGGGCCATGGAGATTTCTGTGCCGCAACTACGTCCTTGGAGGTGTCTGGATAAGGTTGAAGTGTCGATCCAAAGCAAGTAAGAATTGGCCACTAAAACGGTTGATTGCATTTTTGTTGGGTATGCTTTCAACAAGAGTGCTTATCGGTTTCGATTCACGGATCAAGTACCAGATATGACAGAAGGAGCTATGATTGAATCAAGGAATGTAATTTTCTTTGAAAATATCTTCCCATGTAGAGACAAGGTAAGTGTGAGTCCTAGTAAGAGACCACTTGAAGATAGTGTAGATGAAACTGCTGGTCCTTCCACTCATGAGAGTGAAGAACCTAGACATAGCAAGAGAGCTAAAGTTTCTAAGACTTATGGTCCCGATCAACTTATGTGTTGGAAGATGAACCACGATCTATCAAAGACGCTCTGTCAAGACCAGATGCACCTCTCGGCAAGAAGCTATTAATAGCGAAATTGATTCTATTCCGCAAAATCACACGTGGAAATTGGTTTATCTTCCCAAAGGTTGCAAGACCTTAGAATGCAAATGGATCCTTAAATGCAAGGCCTTAGAATGCAAATGGATCTTTAAAAGAAAATATAAAGCGAGATGGGTCGGTTGACAAATATAAAGCCCGCTTGGTCGCGAAGGGTTTTAGACAAAAGAAGGGTATGATTTCTTTGATACATACTCACATGTAACGAGGATAACCTCCATTCGTGTGCTTATCGCGATTCTTTGCTTTGCACAATCTCGAGATTCACCAAATGGATGTTAAGATCGCATGTTTGAATGGTGAACTATAAGAAGAAATCTACATAGATCAACGAGAAGGGTTTGTAGCACCGAGTAACAAGAAAAGGTGTGCAAACTTGTTCGGTCATTGTATGGTCTAAAACAGGCTCCTAAGCAATGACATGTGAAGTTTGACAACACAATGATGTCGAACGGATTTCGCATTAATGAGTGCGACAAATACGTGTATGTGAAAAACACGCCTAAAGGGTTTGTAATTTTATGTCTATACGTAGACGACATGCTAATCATGAGTAAGCTGTCATGATGTGATCGTAGACACGAAACGCATGTTGAGTCGAAATTTTGACATGAAAGACATGGGGTTAGTGATGTAATGGGAATTAAGATCGTGAGGACTTCAAATGGCATTACTTTGACTCGGTCTCACTATGTTGAGAAAGTCCTTAAGAAGTTTAATGCGTTTGAAGATCCACCGCAAAACGCTCATGGAACTCAATGTGCATTTGAAGAAAAATCGAGGTGATTCAGGTGGCTCGGTTGGAATATGCAAGGATCATAGGGAGTGTGATGTACATTACAACGTGCACGTCCCGATCATCGATACATCGATATTTCCACCGATATATCCATTTTTTCATGTCCGATACATCGATATTTCCACCGATATATCAATATTTTCACCGATACATCGACATTTCCACCGATATATCCATAAATTTAAGGTACCGATATTTCTACCGATATCGATATTTTCATCCTAGTTGAGTAGGTTCACGAGTAATCCAAACGAAGAGCATTGGAGAGCGCTCATGAGGGTTTTGAGGTACTTGAAACACACCCTTCATTTTGGGCTTAATTACACAAGGTTTCCGGTAGTACTTGAAGGGTACAGTGATGTTAATCGGATTTCAGACACAAATGAGTCGTTCTCAACTAGTGGATATGTGTTCACTATTGGAGGCGCAGCGGTGTCATGGAAATCAATAAAATAGATGTGTATAGCCGTTCCACAATGGAATCAAAATTTATAGCTTTGGATAAAGGCTGGAGAAGAAGCGTAATGGCTTCGGAATTTCCTTGAAGATATTCCTTGTTGGAACAAATCGGTGATCGGTAATGGTACATTGTGATTGTCGGCTGCTATAGGTAGAGCTCTGAGCAATATGTATAACGGAAAGTCACGACATATTCATCGTCGACACAATTCCGTTAGACATTTGATCTCAAGTGGTGTAATGTCTATTGATTATGTGAAATCAAAGGACAATTTAGCGGATCCGCTCATGAAAGGGCTAAACCGAGATCAAATGTACAAGTTGCTAGAAGGAATGGGTCTAAAATCCACAAAATAAAATGAAAACAGTGGTAACCCAACCAAGTTGACTGGAGATCCCAAGATCTTGGTTAAATGGAAAAACTAAGTTGTGGATGTTGGTTGAGCACACTTGATGATACGAGATCATTCTGGAAAGCACACTATCAAGTGTTAGTACCGTGAAGTTGTGGTAATAGGATAAGTCTCTGACTTTTAATGACTCACGACACCTCGAGGAGGTAGGGTATAGCGGGATACCTAGAAGAGAAGGTCACCTATATAAGTGAGGAAGTGAGGGCGGCTTCAAGGTAACACTTATGAATCCAAAGGGTTGTCCATGGCCGAAACGGACACAAACGTGAGAGCGAAGTGCGTGGAGACCTTATTGTGTTAGCACTATTGATTAGGTATATGCTAAGGAGGACTAGTTCAAGGCATTGCGTCCACTAAGCCGCGGTATACTCGATGGTGTTTAACTATGGAAGGTTCAAAGCCACAAGCTACGTGTCACGATGCAATAATGTTTCTCGAGAAGCTGGGTGTGGGTCTGCATATTATAGGCGGAATTTCCACTCATGTGGGGGATTGTTGGAGAAATTAGGTTTAATTATTTTAATCAATTTATTTGATTATTTAATTAAAATAATTTGAGGTTTAATTTACGGGAAATTAAACGAGATTATATTGATAGTATAATTAATTTCTTAAAAGCTGAATTTCGGTGAGTAAGAAATTGATATACATGTTGAGATGTTAAGGTATTACACTTAAGTATTAAATGTGCTACATTAACTTAAGTGTTAATTGTCCCACATCGGTATTTTACCTTTGAGAACATTACGTTGAACCAGTGAGCACTAGCCGGACGTATTTATTTTGCGGGCAAAAGATCATTTCCTTGACTCGATTTACTTGCTTGCTCGTGGTTGATCATGTTTGTTGTCGTTATTGTTTTGAAGCTTGTTCGTGTTCACAAGAGATTAGTAATTTATAGTTCAAGAAGTATTACTTTGTAATTTTTCTTATTTCTTTTGTTGTTTTTCTTTTATTATTTCCGTCCCAAATATTGTAAAAGTCATCGTTGGTGCACTTATAAACCAACAAATTCTTACGTGGTATAGTTTACGGTTTGATGTATCTTCACGCTCATGTATGAAGAAAGCTTCTTGCTATCCTTTTACATGACATTTGGTTTCTCTCGTGCTTTAAGTAACTGATGACTATGCTATAGGTGTTCTCACATTTTCCTACATAATCGGTACTACTTGATTACATGAAATTTGACTTCTTTAACTATAAATTTTAGTAACAATTTAGTGTAGTATAACACCTTCTGTCTTTTGGCGCTTAAATGAAGATTAGAAATGCATTTTGTTAATGGTAGATGCATCATAGCAATCGGGGACAAGCTGTCTAGGATTGACCGAGTTTAATTTGATATGTAGATCTTTACTCTATTTCATTAATTTTTCTTATCTAAGTAAATTCCATTTAGTTTTTGTACAACTACTTCTCTTGCTTGTTCTTGCATTTGTACTTACTTATTTCCTACCAATAATGAGAATATAGTGCATGGAAATATTAAGCCTAATAATTTATTAGTTCTTAGTTCAGCACGGTGAAGATAGGCGATTTCGGTGTTAGCCGGGTTTTGAGGTAAGAGTTATTCCCTATATATATGTCTCTGATTTTATCATTATATGCATACATTATATTTCCTGGATTTGGATACCCTTGGAAGGTATTGCTAATTGAATTTTTATGATTATCCGGTGGGATGAAATAGGCTTCACGAACAATGTTTGTGCCTTAATTGAATGTTAGTTGCTGCTAAAGTATGAAGATGATACCGCTTTCGTATGCATTATTTAGGTTAACAATTCATTATGTATAACGGTGGTCCGAGATACGATAGCGGTTAAAAGCGCTATTGAATAACAAAAAGGCGAAAGTGGTTTTAAAAACTATTGTGTTTAAGCATCCTTTTAATATCCTCATGTACAAAAGCCCCTTCTTAAACATTTTAACAACAGCTAAAACCGCTATGTATCAGTAAATTGACATAAATGAATTATTGCTTGTCGTATTCTAAATCACTATTTTTTGGTCTTGCTTTTTCAGAGTTCAAATTAACGGTCACTCCTAAGGTAGAATGCCCACTAATATTTGTTGCATTTCTAGTTCTTTTAACATAACTTATTTTCAATATGGGTGCTAACTAGTTGAGAGAATCTTAACTCAAGATACATCTTATTCTTTTGTAATTTGGCTATTTGCAGGAATTTCTCGGACAATTTTAAGAAAAATGTGACTTTTTAGATTTGGAGCTAGCCATTTAGTTCGAACGGTGGTATAATATTCACATGAGTATCAATTCGGTGTATATGAGTTATATTGTCATATTTAATGATATTGCTTTTAATTTTTTTCTTTCATATGCTCCTCAAATTAAATACATCCTTTATAAATCTATCTCTGTTAGAAAATTACACCTCTTTTTATCTTGAGGACTTAGCAAACCGCATGGGAGTCGGAAACTCGATCTACAAAAGTAGACGGTGCAAGAGTTCTTGCATTTCTCTCTTGTTGCTTATGGGAGTAGTTATTTATTTTTCCTTGAACTAGATTTTAGCACGTGTGTTTGCACGTGGTGTTAGTCATACCGGTGATAGTTAATGCGTGTTTATCGAAGTTGCATAAAGAGGTTGTTTCGCTAAATAGTATTATTAGTTGTTTCACTATAAAGTATGAGTTGTTTACTATAATGTACTATCTCCTTTCAAAATTAGTATTCATAAATTTTTTACACGGGTTTTAAGAAATATTGATAGTTTATGTATAATGTTATGATCCTATGAATTTATTTGTATAAATTTTTATAAATATTGGAGCGAGATGAACACATGATAAAGTAATGGAGGGTCATATTTATTATGTGTCTATCTCTTAGCGAAATTTACAAATAAATTACACAAGAAAATTAGAATTAAAGATAAGAAATACGACCGCCCCCTAGATATTAGATCCCTTCTTTAAAAAAAAAAAAATCTCAACCAATGAAGCTAATATAAGATCACAGTAATACAAAAATTAATTAAAAATAGGAAAAATTAAGAAAAATGAAAGAAAATTACACGAATGTGGTGTCTCTTGGAGCAAGCCGACAAGACGTAGACGATGATCAACATTGGGCTTATGGGACACGAACAAGAGGCGTAGTAGTTGCTACTCCTTTGGACATTGGTTCGGGGCATGTAGATCCAAATTGGACGCTTTATCCTAGTCTAATTTACGACAATTCCCATCAAAACATAGTAAATTCCACAAGAGGCACCCTCCAACTGAATCGCGGTGGCCTTTTTGGGAGATCGTGGGATGGAGTCGGAGAGGAGGGCGAGACGTCTCAACAAAAGACAATAGAAAGGGGAAAAACCGTGCGAAATTAGTGGAGGACAAAAAGAACAAATAAAAAAGAGGGTATAATAGTCCAAAAATGATTTATATGCTTAGTCACTTTTATATATATTATATATTATAGATTATAGATGTGAGAAAATACTTGTCTTAAAATTCACTTAAATATCTGGGTTGTGGAAAACTTTAACTTTAATGCTAACATGCAAAATGATGTTATATTCCTGAATGTGTACAAGTGACAAATGAAATGGTGCTGACCTACATGCAAGGCTAGGTGCATTTATGTTTTTAGTTATTTTGTCTTTAATTTTTTTTTTTTTTTGATGTGTTGTTGATTATTTGTGTTTATTATTTCAATAGGAGCTTTTTGGTTGACATAAATTGTTAGAAGTAAGATGGTTATCACTACCCATGAATACTTTGAAATATGAGGGTGTCTCATGTATGAAATGAAGCTCCACTTTAGTATTTAGATCTCATTTTGCCTTAAAACAAGATTCACGTAGGGTCATAAATCCACGAATCATATGATATATATGTGATGAGAACTTGTCTCATGTATGAGATTATTTCATACATATTTTTACCTTGAAATATATTTAGTGCGTTGAATTATTTTTGTTATTTTATGGTCATGTTGTAACATGTCGCCCTTGTGAAATTGATAGATGTTTTTTTTTTTTTTTTTTTTTGTATATATAGGACCTATTCTTGTAATATTGTTGTTGGTTTTTAATTAGCTGTGTTGGCCCCACAGATTGAGTGAATTATAACAAGCTTACACAACCTTCTAGTGAAAATCTAGAAGGGGGTTGAATAGATTTTCAAATTCTTTTTCAAAGATTAGATTATCAATTCAAAGCATCAAAGCTTATGCACGGAAAACAATTTTAACTCAATCTCTTAAGGATCAAAAGCAATCGATTAATATTCTGAAATTGAACTTGTTTTGAATGTATGAAGAATAACAAGATAAGTAAATGAAGCGATAAAAAACACCAAGACTTATAGTGGTTCGGATCAAGCAGATCCTACATCCACTCTCCTTATTCAACTTGAAGAAGGGCCTCGACTACTTACTATCTTGCCTACTTATAACTTTACAATTACAACTTGTGAAGATCTCTATCTTCAATCCTATCTTCAATTTTGCCTATCTTTCGAGAATTCGTAGATTACGGTGCGAAGTGTTGAAGGTATACAAACAAGTGTTCTACAAACACTTTGAACTTATTTTGTGTGATTCTAGAGAACTTGTGAATAATGTGAATGAGAGTGTTGAAAGTTGTTTTTTAAAATTGTGCCTAAACATATTTATAAGCACAGGAAGCGGTTAGTTTGTTGTAACAAAGTAAAAACCGCTTAACAAACTTAATCTTGAAAGCGCCTTGTCCTCGGTGATCTTGGTCCTAGTTATGCAATCGACTTGGTGAAGACTTGCCTTTCTTATTCTACTCGGCTTGTCTTGACCTCGTCTTGAGCTCTTCATTATTGTCTCCAATAGATGACTATCTCAAGCTCGTCTTGAGATGATCTTTGCTTCTTCGACCTCAACCGACTTTTCGACTTTACCTAGTTTGATCGAGTCTAGTAGCGGACTTCTTTATCTCGGTTGTCTTCTTCAATCAATTAGTCATCTTACTTTACTCGAGTTGACTCTTGTCGATTGTTTTTAACTCATCAAAACTTTTACGATCTAACAATTTCCCTTTTTGATGAAGTTAAAGCTGCAAGAAAGAGACAAACTCACGGTGATGTTTGTCAAGGTTATTCAAGATAACCGAGATAAGCACACTTGACATTTAGTTGATTTATTCACATAAGAGCATTTAATTCACACTTAGAAATATTTTTAGAAAAGTTTTAAGAAGAAAAGAAAAAAAAATAAGAAAAGTTTTAAGTCTTAAGACTTTAATGAAGATTAGTACTTAGAAAGTTTTAAGCCTTAGGACTTAGAAATTTTTTAGAAAGTTTTAATCCGAGATGAAAGTTTCCTCGGATGATTAACACTTAGAATATTTTTAAGTTTTCTTAGAAAGCGATAAAGAAAGCTTAAAAATATAAGACAAAGTAAATCAGATAATATGAAGTATATTCACATCAACTTTACAAAATTACAGATTGAGACAGATAAGAGATAAGGATAAGGAAAAGAAAGAAAAATCCTTCTATCACACTCCCCATTGATAGGCTTGGAGCAGTCGGCCAGGAGAAGACTTCGTCTTCGGAGCGCCTTCAATTCTTCTTCATCTTTCGGACTGACTCAACTTCGGCTTTGGCAACGTTGCCTTTGATCGATTGAGGTCGACTGTTCCATCGGCATTGGTCTTAGGTCTGCTGTCTCATAAGTTGGAGCACACGGTGTCGATTGAAGATTTTGTCGGCTTCATCAATCGGAAGATGGTAGAGGTTGGCATCTTCCTTCTCTATCCACTCGTGCCACCTTAGATCCTCGTCTTGGTGATGAAGCTGGAACCTTTTAGGATATACAGTACATCCATCGGCATCCGATTCATTTCCTTGTACTCCTTCAAGTATTGGCTGCGACGACCTTCGGTGGGTTGAGTGTACGATGATAAAGATGGAGCTGCTCGTCTGCCGACTTCATTATCCACTTTCTCACATCTCTGTTCCACTCCATCTGCAGTCCCTTGTTCTTTTCTTCAACCTCTTTCTTTCCTTTTCTCCATACCAGGCCTTTTCCTGCCTTATTCTTCTTATTTGCTCTTCGGACGGAGTTCGAGTAATCGCTCCCTTTTTCTCTTCTCTGCTTGAGTTGATTTAACAATTAATGCCTTGGCGCATGAGACTCTTCCTGTCATCTTTCCCTTTCCTTTTCCTCTGACCTCGGCTGGCTTTTCGAGACTCTTTCATCCTTGCCATCAATTTGGCGAGACTTCTCCTATTCCTCCTTCTTCCTTCGGCTCTCATCCTCCCTTAGGGTATCTTCGAGTTGACTCACCTCAGTGAAGTGCAGCCGGCTCATCAAATTTAGTCCGACATCCTCCTTGGCTGCTTCCAGCTCTATCTTGGCCTTTGTGCCCACTTTTTGTTTGTTTCTTCAATGACAGTGTGAGGAGCTCGTCCTCTTTCTTGCTCCGCCCTTTTCCCCTTTTTGACTTCATCGGCCAGATTAGTCGGCTTCTTCTCTAGATCATTACACTTAACCGGAAGTCGACTTATCCAAGGCTAATGCGTCTACCACTATAGCATCCGTCACCTGATTTTTCGGTCCAAGCACCTCCTCCTCCAAAGATTGCCTTAACATTCTCGGCCAAGACAGAGTTAGTCGAGTAGTAATTTTATCGATGAGATTTACCTTGACTTCCCTCATGCTTGCTATCATCATCTCGATTACCGCTTCAACCATCTTCTTCGTCTTTTTCTTCATCTTCTTGGAGAAGACCCTCTTTATCTTCTTCTCCATACGTGATACAATCGAAGAGATGGCTATTCTGGACTTAGGTTGTTGTCGTCGTCGTCCTCGGATGAGGAGGAAAGAGTTTGGGGTTCTTTTGGTGAAGGTAGGGGAAGGAGAACGCATTTGAATGTCCTCCAGAAAAGAGTATGAAGAAATTTCAATTTACGGAGGAGGAGTTGTTTGTGTGCGGGGAGGGAGAGAGGATTGGGTTTCAAGATGGGAATAGAAGATGATGATGGTTGTTGATTGGGCTATGGCTGATGTGGGTGGTTCGGTTGGAGTAGGTGTGGATTCAGCTAGGGTGGGGGTGGGTTCGGCTTGGGTTGTGGTTTGAAGCTGTTTGGATTGGGTGGGAGTTTGGAGCAAGCTGTGGGTTCATTTAGAGGCTCAGAGGTGCAGTAAGGCACACCTCTTCATTGCCGAGAGGGGATTGGGAAAGAGATAGAGAAGAATTTGTACCTTCTTCTGGATAGGAGATAGAGCAGCTTCCTTGGTCGGCAAGGGAGGAACTTGATTTGGCCGACCTCATTTGCAATCTGGAGCACATGTACTTTTTTCGGTAGCAGAGTGGAGGACTCGGTTTCTTTGTCCCGAGCTTGCGAGAAGACTCGAGGCGCTGGGATTTCGTCCGAGGTCTCTTTCGAAGAATGAATTGATCATCTTCACTGGTTTCCTCGTCGACGGTTGGCTAGAGGGCAGCTAAGGACTCCTCTGCTGCTTTCTTCTCGAGAGGACTTTACCGGCCTCCTTCTTGGTCTCCTTTGAGGAGAGCTCGCCCTTGCCAACTGTCTCCTCAATCGATATCACTACAAGCTGCGGGAGTCTCCTCTACTTGAACTTCTTCTCTCTGCAGCACGGCCTCGAGCCGCGGCTTTGTCTCCGTGCTTCCTCTGCTGCCCTCTGCTCTCTGCGGGCATCGACTCATCATCGAGTCCGGCACTCCCCAAGTCTTTCATCCTTGGTCGGGATGCCCTTCTGCAGAGTACTTCTTGGCTCCCATTCTCCGGTCACTGTTCTGTTTAATCCTTCTATCGGCCACGATAATTTTATTAAATAGACTTACTTTGGAGTTTGCAACCCATCCTTGACCACCGACTTGAAAGTTAGCCTCTTCTTCTCCTCATTCGATCTATTGATCGGCAAGTACCGGTTGGCTTGAACACCATCCAAAATCGTTCGCATACAACACGGCCTTGGCTTGGATAGCCCATCATGCGAACTCGATCTCCTAAAACCGATTTTGTTACAAGCTGTCATCAACAACCTAAATCTCCTTCTCGGCATCGAAGTTTCTCTATAAGTGACTCTGGCCATCAAGTCGAGCGATTCTTCCCATTCATCTTCTTTATCGTCAATGGATTTACTCTTTCCATTGGCGTATCAAAGATTCGAGCGATGTTTTCTGCGGAATATGAAAGGATCGTGTCATCTACTCTCATGTCGAATCCTTCCGATGTATCCTTCATGTTAGCGAGAATTCTGCTCCCGGAAGATCTATGGTTTTGTTCTCGAGGAGACTTCATCGATAAGAATCCTCTTAATCGCGATGCTTCCAATAGTTGTAGAATTTCCGTCGATTCTCTGTCTCTGGTGGTTTCAAAATCCACATACATCTCTGCTTTAAGTTTATTTTTAAAAACTTCTTCATTCATTTTGAATCCAGAGGTATTGGTGGAAATATAAGTCGGTTTGTGGATCTTTGTGGTTTTGGAAGAAGAAGCCATTGGAAATAATTTGTGATAGGAATTTGGAGAGGGTTTAGCGGTAAATTTTGGCTGGAATTTGTAAAAGTGAATTTTAAAATGAAAAGGGTAAGTTTTTAAATCGGGAGGAGAGAGGGAAAATTGGGAAAGATGATACGTGGCAAAATCGGGATTATTTTTACCGTTGATTGATTTAGGCGCGTGAAAAACATCAACGACTATGCGTAAAAATTGCTTCGCATTCAGCGTGTGGCATTAACTTGCCTTGAAATGTGTAAAAAGTAACCGTTTATCCTACGGATTAGACTACTAATAGGGTTACTTTATGCAGAGTAGTAAGTATACTTGACGTAAGCTGAAATATACCTTTCTTTGCATAAAGGTTTCCTATTTGACTGGATTTTATCGAGACTTGGTAAAAATGACCTTGTTTTATTATTTTTTTTTAAAAAAATTAGAGTCTGTTTTTATTTTTTAAAGAATTTTCAAGGTCAAGTTAATTAAATGTCATTATTTTAAATAAAGAGTTTTCAAAGACACAACTCATCGAAAAGTTTTGTAAAAGATGAGTGAAAATAGTTTTGAGAACAAGTTTTGAAGAAAACAAGAAAGAGGTGAACAGATGAGGAGGTTTAAAAGTTTAGAAACTTCAAGCCGATCTAACAATGTTGATTTATTACACATTCCTCGCAGATACATAGACTCAAGAAACCATTAGTAGCCACGATGAAGTCGAGATAGGATGCAATTAGTCATCTGTTTTGAGAAAATTAGTGACTATTGTGTCCTTGTCTAATTTACTTTATGTCGGATAAGCAATTATCAAGTCGATAAGGTCAATATGACTAATCCTTGATTCTTGATTCCTAAGAAGAAGATCAATGATATCAGCTCTGTGATTGTCCTTTGACACATATCTAGTCCGACAATTCTTTCTAAACAAGATTCCCATAAAAAAATTATTTCTAGACAAGATTTAAAGAAAGGAAAAGAAAGAAAGGAAATATGAGATACAAACAATAGAATTTAAAAATCAGCAAAGGATGCATCAAGTAATCCTAACTCTAAACACAATTCCTTAAATCTAGATTCACTAAGGGTTTTGTAAGTAGATCCGCTCTCCGAGACTCGATTGCTATCTTTTCTATTCTAATGTCATTCTTTTCAACATGATCTCTAATGAAGTGATGTTCGATATTTATATGCTTACACCTAGAATGCAAGACAGGGTTGTATGTCATAGCTATTACACTATTACTATCACGGTAAATAGGAACAGATGATGTTAGAATGTTATAATTCCTAAGTTCTTTGACTAATCCAGAGGAGCCGAGAGCAACAACTACCACCGCCATGTATTCACTTCGATTGTGGAGGTTGCAACGAGATGTCTGTTTCTTAGATAACCAAGAAATTAATTTGTTGCCTAAAAATTGACAAGTTCCTAAGTGGATTTCCTATCAATTTTACAGCCTCCAAAATCTGAGTTTGAATATCCCGATAGCTCGAAGTTGTCATCGATGGGTACCACAACCCAACCCGCAAAGTTCCTTTAAGATATTTAAGGATTTTCTTAGCGATCTCGGATGAGTTTTCTTGGGATTAGATTGGAATCTTGCACATACCCCAATTGCAAAGGCTATGTCCGGTCTACTTGCAAAGTGAGATAGAGAAGGGATCCAATCGAGTCCACGATACTCCGTTGCATCCGTGGGTATCCCCTACTCATACGAATCCATAGAGAAGTTAGTTGTCATAGGTATTTTAACTTCCTACTAGTAGTCATCCCAAATTTATCTATAAGGTCCTTAGCATACTTAGTCCGATGTATGAATATGCCCTTACTCATCTGCTTAATCTGCAAGCCTAGAAAATATGTTAATTAACCCATCATTGACATTTCAAACCTGTTTTTCATGAGAATACTAAACTCTTCACACAAGGTCACATTAGGTGAACCAAATATGATATCATCAACATAAATTTGAACCAACAAGATGTTGCCATCTATTTCTTTTCTAAACAAAGTTCTATCTATCTTACCTTTTGAGAAATCACTTGATATCAAGAATTGAGACAGGGTATCATACCAAGCCACTGGTGCTTGCTTGATCCATATAGAGCCTTATGGAGTTTATAGACCTTATTATTGATCTTAAACCACGGGGGCTGTTTCCGCATAGACATCTTCAAGTAACACACCATTACGAAAGGCAGACTTGACATCCATTTGAAAGACCTTGAAAGATTTATAAGCGTGAAATGCCAAAAACAGCCTTATTGCTTCTAATCGCAAGTGGAGCATAGGTTTCATCATAGTCTATCCCTCGACCGTGAGTAACCTTGAGCTACCAATCTTGCCCTATTACGAACAATAATGTTGTTTTCATCAGCTTTATTCTTAAACACCCATTTGGTGCCTATAATCTTTCTATGTAAGTGGTCATCACCAGCTTCCCAAACATTTTGCCTTTCAAACTGATGCGATTCTTCATGCATGGTCATTATCCAGTTTGGATCGAGATAGAGCCTTCTCAATAGACTTAGGCTCAAGAAGTGACACATAGCGGTGAACATACTTTGGGAATCTAATATTGTTCGTGCGAACACTACTAGATGGATCCCCAATAATACGATCACCGGATGATAACTTCTCATCCTTTTACTCGCTTGAGTTGAAGTACCCTCATCTCGTAGACTCAACGGGTAACTCAACTGCTTTTCTTCACGAGCAGACGTTCCCCCTTCATCTACCGACCACTGGTGATCGGATGATGTCAAGTGTGTCTCCTTAGATGGAACCTGAAGAGGAGTTGCCTTACGATTCTCGGATGGGGATTCTTCATCATACGAATCGAATCAAAACTAGCAGATAGATTGTCCTATGTTTAGTTTTAGTTAGTTCAATTTTATCTAGATCATCCGTAATTTGATTCACTTTATCCGAAAAAGTATGCAATTCATCAAATACCACATGAGAAGTTTCCTCCACACAAAGAGTTGTCTTATTGAAGACTCGAAAGCTTTGGAAGAGTTGGAATATCTCAAGAATATCCCATCACCGCCTTAGTATCAAAAGTCCTCGGCTTAGACTTCCCATTGTTATGGATGAAGCATTTACAACCAAAAGCACGAAAGTATGAGATTCTTGGAACCTTACCCTTCCAAATCTCATAAGGTGTCTTACCCTTGCTCTTGGTTGGTAAGCATCTATTGCAGGTGTAGCAAGCGGTGTTGATAGCCTCACGTAACCTATGTGTTGTTCCATACTCGGCTAGCATGCTCTGCCGCTTCTTTGAGAGTCTTATTTCTTCTCTCCACAACTCCATTTCTTTGTGGTGTTCTATTTGAAGAAGTTTCATGAACTATAGCATTCTCATTCGAGATAGTTAGATAAACAAGAATTCAAGAATTCAGCCTCTTATCACTCCTAATTTTAATAATATTAACACCTTTCTCATTTTGAATTTATCTGAATATATCAAGGATCTTGTTCACTGTCTCATTCTTTTTTAAAAGAAATAGTACCCAAGTGTATCTAGAAAAGTCATCAACAACAACAAGGGTATATTTCCTTCCACTAAAGCCGAGTGGTGTACTTGAGTCCAAACAAATCAAGATGAAGGAGTTGTAAAAATTTTTCGAGATGAGGATGTGTTAATACTTTTAAAAGAGTGTCCGGATTTGTTTACCTTTTTGACAAGCATCACATTTCGATTAGTTGAACAAAGCTTCTCGGGTAGTCCTTTGACAAGATTCTTCTTAGCTAGCTTGCTAAGGGTTTTGAAATTCAGATGACTAAGCCTTTTATGTCATAGCCAACCGAGATCATCTCTACCTTTAGCTACAAGACATGTATCTTTGGGGCAATTATTAAAGTTGGCCACATAGACATTACCATGTCTCAAGCCGATTAAGAGTACCTTGTCTCGAGGAACTATCTAAGATATCACACTTATCTTTAGAAAATTTAACAAGAAACCCTTTATCACGGAGTTGAGAAACAGACAACAAGTTATGCTTTAAACCTTCTACAAAATAAACCTCGTATACTGGACATCCCTTATAATTAATGTACCAACTCCCTTAGTTTGCCCACGCTTATTATCTCCAAATAAGACTCTAGGACCATCAATATTCTGAAAGTTTGATAGTAGCTTCTTATCACAAGTCATGTCTGTGAACAACCACCGTCTATGTACCGGATGGAAGCTAGAATCTCTTCTTTTAATGATAGTCCTGTGATTCTGCAAGACAGATTAGGTATGAGGTACCCTAGTGATCTTGGGTCCTTTGAGGTCAATAATCACTTTGGGTATCCAGAAAAACATCTCATTCTTTAAAAATAAATCGATTGGATTTACCTACCAAATCGGCTACAAATACATCACATTTAAATGAAAAATTTACCGTAATTAGATTTAGTAATCTTCTTAAACTTTGGAAAAGTGGGATAGCATCTGCTTCTCCCATCAAAAGAGCTATAATAAGAATTTCTTCTAATCTTGGTTCTTGGAACCCTCTTGGTCGATTTGAATTCCTTATGCGAATCTTATTTTGATTAGGAGATGCGATCCTCATCCGACTCGTGGTTTCCAAGGCCCAATTTTAACCTCTTTTGATGTTTCAAAGAGCCTTCACAAATTTTCTTGGTTTTGAACTTCGATTTATTATTTCTATCATAGCCAAGTCCTCGTTTTATCATGGAATTTTTAGAAGTACTAAAGATATGGTCTATGACTGTTTGTGAGTTATTAAGTGGCTCATTTTGAAAACAAGCTTCTCATTGGCCTTCTTAATTGTCTCATTTTTATTATAAACCATTTCAAATTTATCTTTCAAAGATTTTAATTCATTCTCTAATCTTTCAGCAGACTAGGTGATGTACTAGCCTCACTGGGGTAAATATTCCCCACTTGAATGTTTCCTCGGACTCGGGTAGTTCACAACTTGTTTGCCTTTAACTAGAGCCTGAATCGATCTTTCAAAGTTAAATTTTCAGTCTCTAATTGTTTATAAGCACTCAGAGACATCGTTAAATCTTTCAAAAATCCTTTGGTAACAGTTTGGTCATTATCTCAAACAAATTTGTAAGAATCATTATCGGATGAGGAATATTAATCTACCTCTTTGGCCATCGACAGACTTCATCATCTCGATCCAAAATCGGATGAAGATGATGATGATGATGATGATGACTTTCTTGACTCTTTCTCTTCAGCAAAAAGAGCTCTACGATATGCAAAACGTCTATCTCTCTTCTTCCTTTTCTCCTCTCTTTCCTTGGGAGTCACCGGGACAATCATAGTGAAGTGCTCCCGGCTTGTTACAGTGTAACAAGTATCTCTCCAGATCGATTTAGGACTAATAGGATTCCTTTTGCAGGAGATTTATATCTTCTTGACCGATCTCTTCTTTTGTCATCATCTGTTGACTCATCATCTTTCCTCTTTGATGCGGATCCGGATCTGTCCTTCTCTGCAAATCTCAATTTATTACGCTTATATTTCATCCTTAATCGATCATATCTTTTTGTTAGCAAAGCCATCTGTTCCTTCAAGGATAGATCGACTCCTTTAGGCTCAGCCATCTGTCTTGTCTTCTTTGTTGACAAAGGCAACAGTCTTAGATGAGGTGCTTGACTCCATCTCATCTTCCTCATCTTCAATCTGAATATCATATTCTAAAGATTTAAGATGAGAAAATAAGGTATGATGAGAGATTGAGGACAAATTCCGAGTTGCTTTAAGGATATTGGCCTTTTCTCTCCATCTTTTACTCAAAGATCTGAGTATCTTGTTATTGATTTCCTTTCTACGTATAATTCTTTCCCAAATCTGCAGCTTTGTTGAGAAGATTTGTCTACCGACATTTAGTTGGTCAACAGCTTTCACTTTCTTTCATCTTGAATGTATCAAATGCATGCAATACTTGATCAAGCATATTCTCCTTTACTTGATCGGATCCCTCACATACATTAGCAAGTGTTTCCCACATTTCCTTCGCTATTTTGCATCTTTTTACTTTCTCAATCTAATCTTTACTTTGTGTCTCGATAATTTCGAGTCCTTGCTACTTGGTCTAGATTATGGATCTTTCTTTCATCATTGGTCGGCTCAACACTTTTCTTCTCTTGTCTAACCCTTGTCTCTGCAGATCCGGTTCCATCACTTGTACCTACATGATAGAATTTTATTGGACCTATTCAAGAAATTCCTCCATACGATCATGGATCGCCTTAGATGATTTTCCATTCAATTTCTAATAATCATATTCCTCAATAGAGAACTCGGGTAGACTCCTCGATTTTCTTGCTTTTAACAGATGACATAGTGAATCAAGAAACTCAACAAACACTGGTTAGCAAGGTTAGTAGATCGAAAATGGAGATAATGGACAAAGACAATTCCAGAAACTTTTATGACCACAAATCTATATCGTAAAACAGCTTAACACCGCTTCCGATACCACTTGTTGGCCCCACAGATTGAGTGAATTATAACAAGCTTACACAATCTTCTAGTGAAAATCTAGAATGGGGGTTGAATAGATTTTCAAATTCTTTTCAAAGATTAGATTATCAATTCAAAGCATCAAAGTTTATGCAATGAAAACAATTTTAACTCAATCTCTTAAGGATCAAAAACAATCGATTAAGATTACGAAATTGAACTTGTTTTGAATGTATGAAGAATAACAAGATAAGTAAATAAAGCATAAAGAACACCAAGACTTATAGTGGTTTGGATAAAACAGATCCTACATCCACTCTCCTTCTTCAACTTGAAGAAGGGCCTCGACTACTTACTATCTTGCTTACTTACAACTTTACAATTACAACTTGTGAAGATCTCTATCTTCAATCCTATCTTCAATTCCGCCTATCTTTCCGAGAATTCGTAGATTACGGTGAGAAGTGTTGAAGGTATACAAACAAGTGTTCTACAAACACTTTGAACTTATGAATATTGCTTTTTTAAAAAAACTTTTTGTGTGATTCTAGAGAACTTGTGAATAATGTGAATGAGAGTGTTGAAAGTTATTTTTTAAAATCGTGCCTAAACATATTTATAAGCACAGGAAACGGTTAGTTTGTTGTAACAAACTAAAAATCGCTTAACAAACTTAATCTTGAAAACTGCCTTGTCCTCGGTGATCTTGGTCCT
Organism: Paraleonurus japonicus; assembly: GCA_030762865.1. Taxonomy (NCBI): domain Eukaryota; kingdom Viridiplantae; phylum Streptophyta; class Magnoliopsida; order Lamiales; family Lamiaceae; genus Paraleonurus; species Paraleonurus japonicus. The sequence continues at coordinate 19,786,929 of CM061053.1, forward strand.
AGTCGTCAATGACTTGGTGAAGACTTGCCTTTCTTATTCTACTCGGCTTGTCTTGACCTCGTCTTGAGCTCTTCATTATTATCTCCAGAGATGACTATCTCAAGCTCGTCTTCGGATGATCTTTGCTTCTTCGACCTCAGTGACTTTTCCGACTTTACCTAGTCAGTCGATCACCTAGTAGCAGACTTCTTTATCTCGGTTGTCTTCTTCAATCGGTTGGTCATCTTACTTTACTTCTAGTTGACTCTTGTGCGATTGGTTTTAACTCATCAAAACTTCTTATGATCTAACAAGTCGTTAGTTTTGACTTGTTTCGTTGTCGTTATTCTCATCTTTGGGGAAGAATTGTAGTAAGAAAATATCACATTGAAAAGATAATAAATTGCAAAATTTCAAATATAATCAATAAAAATGACTTTATTTTAAAGGTCTTGCGTTCAAGTTCAACTATTTTTTATTTTTGTAAGGAAAAATTGATGTTTAAATGAAATACATAAAAAAACTTTAAAAGTACTCAATTCAAATTGTCTAGCTTAGTTGGTGGGTGTTTGTCAAATTTAATTAATTTTATTTATTTATTTATTTAGAAATCTTGGGTTCAAATCTTATCATAGTTAGTGGGTGCCTCACAAACTTTATTTTAGAGATCTTGGGTTAAAACCTTATTATTTTATTTTTATTTAATTTTGTCACCATACGTGCATAATAATGACAAATATAAAATTTTATGATGACACCAACAAAATTTGTACCAAATATTAATATTTCAATGACAAAATTCAAATTTGTCACGTTTGTGTGATAAATGATGACGAAATTTTTGCGTCGCAAAATACCGTTATAAAATTTAGACATCCTTTTATGATATGTGACAAATTATTATTATTCGTCACTATAATAAATATTGGTGACGAAAGAAGATGTCACTAATTATTTTGAACAATTACTTGTGAAACGTAAAATTGTCAAGAAAATATTATATTATACGACGATATGATTGTCACTAATTACAATGGAAGTCGTCACCAAATAATATTGTGACGAAATGAGTATGTCACTATAATTTTGAATAATTAATGACAAAACATAGCATCGTCATGAAAATATAATTTTTCTGACATTGAATATCGTCACTAATTACTATGAAAATCGTCACCAAAATTTATTGTGATGAATTTCTTGGTGTCATCATGAAATTTACAAATTAGCGACGAAAAATTTATTACTAGTGACTAAAATTTGTCACCTTTAAGTAACAAATTGTGACAAATTTTATGTCGTTGCAAAAAAATTCGTCATATAAAATGTGATTTCCTGTAGTGTTAGTTATATATTAATATCTTAATCAACTTAGCCATATGTTAATTGTCAATTTTCATCTAATTAATCTTCCTTTGATTGGACTTAATCACATGCTACAGAACTGTAGAAATTGTTCTAATATCCAGTAATTTAATTAATGCAAATTGTAATTTAAAATATTATATGATAGAAGAAAAGAAATGTTATTTAAGAGCAAAACTAACCTTAAAAAAGATAGATGAGAAAAATAGAAAGATCTCTATAATGTTCCTATCCGTTATTATTTTGATATATAGTGGCCATTGGGTTCCTCACTTTAGTGGGATACCCGGGTTCGATTCCCTTTGTGAACGAATTATGGAGTTATAAGGTGGCTTGGAGAAATGTTTGGAGTGTTTGGGTGTTTGGCGAACTAACTACTAACAACTAACAAACTAACATTTACCGATAAAAAAATACTCTCTGTCCCTTGAAACTTTTATATGAGGAGGGCACACACTTTAAAAAAAAAGTAATGATTGAGGTTTTGAGGGGTAATTTTGTAAACTTTTATGTATAAAGTAAAACAATTTTATTGGGTTATGTGTATGTGATGACATTTATGTAAATTAGTGAAAATTGTGTGGGTGAAATTTATAAAAATTTTCCATTTTAAGGGTGTGAAACTTATAATGAGACGTACGAAAATGAAAAGTGTGGAAGCTTTTAAGGTGCAGGAAGTATTAATTTCCAAAAGAAAGTATTTTTTTAACCCGGGCTCATTAACCGAATGATATCATCTATATCATTATTGGTGTTTTATAATTTGGACGGATGACATATGTTAAAAAAGTATTCAATGAACTACCATAACTATGGCTTCATGTGTTAGAAATTTAGGAGGTAGAATACATATTAAAAGATAAAAAATGGCAAAAGAGGAATTGAATTGCTCATGAACCATTCACTCGAGTCATTCTTATCATAACGAATCAAGAGCTATGCAGATTCGACCTTCTCGTTTAATAAATTCGAATTCATGTAAAAAAATTTCAAGTGTAATTATTTAGTATATATACAAATTTTTACTATTTAACATATAAAGTATTATAATTTAAAAAATATTTAATTTATTTATTTCACTTTATGTTTAATCATGCTTTAAAGTACGACTCCTTAATAACTCCAGAGTGTAAAACTGTAAAATATATATATATATATATATATATATATATATATATATATATATATATATATATATATATATCAGTAAAGATTCATTATTATAGAGACGCAAAGCTCATAAATGGGTATAAGCAATACCCACCCATGTAGGTCATAACAAGGTCGCCTATACCCATTTATATATATGCTTTGTATTTCAATAATATTAAAATTTTACCTGATAAAAAATATTTATAATTAATTTGAAATATAAAATGAAAGGCCAAAATTTTTAATGATAGACCTAAATCATGGGCAACTCATGTTACTTTAGCAAAGAAAATTTAATGCGCCAATGTAGAACATTAATTGTTTAATAAGTATAGATTCTAAATAAAATGGAAATATCCAAATCAAATGTTGACAATTCAAAGCTCAAGTCAAGTTTATCCGCATGATAGCCCCACCATCTTCTTTAACTGAACTTATAGACAAACTAACACGTGTGCGCACTAGTTGCATGTATGTGGAGAGATGATTATTTATCTATCGATATATGCAAACTAGAAGCACAATCCCGCGTATTACGCGGGTTGAAAAAATATTAATTTTAGAGTAAATACTTCAAACATTTATTTAATTTAATTAATTTGATTTAAATAAAATTAATTTTTTTCAAAATTGTATATATGTTATATATTTCTTTTTAAATATATTTTTAAAGCATGTTGAATATTAATTATATGAGTATTTTTTTGTAGCAAGTCAATTCCAAATAAAACACTTAGAGGATGTAGGTTTTATTTTATAGATGTGTATCATTCATTTCATTAATCATAAATGTGCAATTTTTACTAATTAAGTAATTAAATTAATATATACACACACACACACATATATATATATATATATATAATTTCATCTATTATTTGGTCAAAATTTATGGATAGAATGTATACATATTTTTTATTGTCCTCTATGAAAATTAAAAATTCTAAATAAAAATTAGAGGTGTAGATTTTTTTTACAGAGGTGTTAGGTGTAATTATTTTATTAAATTAAAACTTTAGCATATATTATTTTTCTATTCTAAACATATATTATAATTTTAAAATGTGTTATATTCATTTTTAATATTAAATTATCTATGTATTATAATTATAATTTTTTTGGTAATATATGATAAGTCTTTTTAAATGATTGTATATTGAAGTTATAGATTTATAATTTTCTACAATATTAATATGAAATATTTTTTAAAATATAAATTGAAGTTTTTAAATAAAAAAATAAAATCTATCCCAATAATATCAAATTAAATTGTATATTTAAAACCTAATTTTAAACCTAATTTTAAACATAAAATATGAAAGAGAAAATTTATGGTTGAAATTTAATTAATGAAAATGAATATATGCATTAATTTTGGAAAGAAATTAAATAAAAAGATACCATAAATAGCTCAAATGTATAGAATTTGAGTATTTTGAAATAGAGAGTTTTGGTGAGTTGGGAATGATTGACAAATAGTATGTATATGATTTATATATTTATTATTTATGGTATGCTGTCATATTAATTTAAGAGCAACTCTCCTCTCAAATATTTTTCCGTGCAATATTAATTAAAATAGATAATTTTATAAATTTCGCGGGTTGTCCAAAGAAAAACGGGTCAAATCATGAACAACGCAGATTAGGCAGATTGAAACGCAGAACAACGACGACAAACAACAACACGAGATACGACGGCGATCATGAGACAATAAAAAAAGTGAAATTCCACAAAAACAACAACGAAATTCAACTACGAGATCAAATTGAGGAGAAGAGAGCAAAAGAAGAAGACATGGATGATTTTTTTTTAAATTGTCGATAATTAGGTGTTGGATGATTCGATTGATGAAAACATTGAGGGATAAAACTTAAAAAGTGATGAATACAAAGCTTATGCGAACTTTCTAATAATAAATTTTTATTTCTGTTTAAACTGGAATTAATATCGCAACTCCTAACTGGTTCCGATTTATTCATATAGTAACACACATTTTTCCATAAAGTAACATGTTTGTGTTCATATAGTAACACATATGTTTCTTCATATAGTAACACATATTTCTCTATACAAGAACATGTTTGTGTTCATATAGTAACATATTTTTTTCAAAAGTATGTGTTCTTGTAAGAACAATTATGTGTTACTTGTAAGGGTAAGTACGTGTTACTAGTCCTTAAAAAAATAAAATATTGGTTTTGTTCATTAATAACACATTTTTCTTCATACAAGAACACGTGTTTGACCTAATAATAACACAATCTGAGAGTAAAAATTATTTTTACCTTTGCACGATTTTAATACACATATTTGCCCTTACAATAATACATATTTACCCCAAAAATCTTATACTTGGGGATCAAATAGACCAATGATATTTTTCTTAACACATTAAAATCATTTCTCTTTAATATTGAGATCAAATAAGTCATCATTTTAATAAAATCACACTCTTTTAATAAGAATAAAGTTGTCGAAGATTAAAGACTTATTTGATTCACATATATAATTATATTAGAGATTTATTTGACCATTTTTTTCATTTTTATTTTTGCATTCGAGTGATTATTTTTAGATAATATGCGCTTTTGTTTTATAGTGACACATAATTATTGTTAAAGTAACACATGTTTAACATAATAGTAACACATCCGGAGCATACGTGGGCGATTTTTTTTTTTTAACCTTGCGCGAAGTTTTTTTTTTTTTGAAAATATTCATTAAACCCGTCTGCCCTCGCCCAAGATCCGCGAATTTCTTAATTTGGATGCGGATCTGGATTATTTCATGGATCTAGGATCCGTAAAATATTTCATATAAGAATTTATCTTAATTTAAATAATTGTGGACTTCTACGATTATGTGGCATTACAATATAAATGATGGATATATAAATTTGTGTCCAGTAGTAAATATGATATCATTTTATATTGTATACAATATAATTGATACAATTTTAATTTAATTTATTTTATTTTTAAACATATTAGAATATACCTAAAATTAAATTGAAATTGATTAAAAATTCAATTGCACACAAAAATTCATCTTGCAATGATTATGGTTATCAATGTTAAATCCCAAACTTGGCAACAATGAAAATTATGCATCTAGGGCATCATGCAAGATGCAATTTTAACTTAATTTTGATTAATTTGACTCATTTAAAAACGTAGTTGAAATATATTATGAGGAGTATTAATTTATGTTAAAAGATATTAATTTATTACAAAATACTCCCCCATCCCGAAATTGGCTTCACATGTTAAGTGACATACTTTTTTAAAAAAACTCAAATTAGTGTAAGAGAGTGATAAATTGTAAGAGTATTTTGGGTGGTTGAATGAGATAAAGTGTAGGAGAGAGAATAAAGTAGAATAAAACAAGAGTGATATTTTTTAAATTTAAATGATATTGTGAGGGTATAGAGGTGTGAAGTTAATTGTGAACATCCCAAAAAGAGAAAGTGTGAAGTTAATTGTGGGACGAAGGTATAGAATATTAGTTTATACATTGAACAGAATTATTACTTTCCCAACATACAACAAATATTTTTATTTATAAATTAATACTTTTTATTTTATTATGATTTTAGAAAAAAATAGCTTGATTAAAAATTATATTACAATTGAACCAATTACACATTATTAACTAATGCACCACAGAGTTACTTCTAATGCCATTCTCCTATACACTAAAACACCACTTATTTTTGTCACAATCAAAACCCAATTATGTGCTATTGCTGCAAATTTCATGTGCATTCATAAATTTCCCAAACATCATCATCATCATCATTTCGAATTATTCCATTTATAATAATGATTAATTTGTTTGTTAAATATATTGGTGTTTGTTTAATATAAATTTTGTTTGAATGTGTCGAAGGTTTACAGTTGAGAAATTTTAGTTTGGAGATAGAATTTTTTAATATCTATTCTTTCTATCGGTATAAAGTATGTCCCTGTTTAATTTTCGTGAACGGATCCAGGATTTCATTCCAATGGGGGCGTAATTACTTTATATAGTAAAGTAGAGGAAAATTTTAAAATTCAAGGGGGCGAAAATAATAAATATTACTAATTTAAGGTATAAATAAATAAAAAAATTATATACATAAATTGAAAAAATTTAAAAATTCAAGGGGGTTGACCGCTCCCTAAATCCAACCCTGGTTATTTCTCCATTCCTCAAAAAGTGTATTTATATTCTTTTTTAAAACAATTATTTTTATATCTTCAACATTCGATCATCATTTACTTAAATTATTATTGAACTTTACCTATAAATAATCACTTTATTTATAAATAAGTTTCATAATACTTTTACTTGGTTTTTTTTTTTAAAATTCGTACCAACTTTTCTAGTATTGTTTTAATGTAAGAGGAACATGATAATACCAAAAGTTGAGTTTTAATAGGCCCTAGACATGGATCATGAAATTGCCGTGTCACATGAAATTATCTGTTTCATATTTGAATTTTTATTTCGTATTGTAGATGAATTACACGTGAAGGATAAAAATATAATAAATGATTATATATATCACATCGACATGTGTTAATAGTCCAATAGGGTGGACCAAGTGGAATACGAAAAATGAAATATAGAATTCGAACTAAATGTACATTATCATTACGCTTATAAAATTATAAGACACAATTTGGCGTGTTTGTAATGGTATTAGTATGAATTGATTTCATATGGTGAACAATTTAAACGAGAGTTTGCAAACTTATAAAAGACAATTTCATACATGATACGAGTTCCATCACATACATATCTTATGATCCGTGAGTTTATAACCTTACATGAACCATGTTTCAAAACAAAGTGAGATTTAAATATTAAAGTAAAACTTAGTTGGGCTTTTCTATGGTCAAAAAGACATTCGCTCTGCCTAACGTCAGTATCCAATAATAATTTGACACATCATTGTACTTCGCTTTGGGTAATCTAACTTCGCAATGATATAAAATATTTAAAATTTAAAAAATATATATATAAAATCCCTTTAACACTTTTTTAAAAAAATACAAATTTTAGTAATTAAATTAATATTATTTATAAAAATAAATCATTAAAAATGCATACTCTAATAAATAAATTTAATACTTCATAAAAATTTGAAAATTTAATAATTTACAAAAAAACTGAACTTTATTATAAGAAATATTAAACCTCATACCTACCTAACCCCCCTCTCCGCCGCCCGAAACTCATCCCCTTCCCCAAATTCTCTCGCAACTCACGATAAGTGCATAAAATATATTACAATTGATCTCCTTTTTTCTCCTTTGCTCTTAACCTGTACTCCCTCATGACATCATTTCTCCACCTTGAGTTTTAATACAAATTCATTCGATACAAATTTGAAAAATTTGAACAAGAATAAGACTAATTGAATAAAATTAAGGGGTTATGGTTGATGAATTTAACAATGATCATGGAAAAATATTGGGACAACCAATACTACAATTAGAGTGGTATATAAGGCGAGGAGTGGGTGTGGAATTTTCTTTGTGAAAAATCACAATTTTCAAAAGAAAAATTGACGGACCTAAACACAATGAGGTGAAAAATTGATGTGGGCGAAATGATATTAGAATTAAGACCAACCTATTGATACTAGACACGTTATGAAAAGTGGTCCAAAAAGAAACTCTGGTGGAGGCATGACCGGAAGGTGTTTGGTTCTCTCCCATGAAGAAGACGACACTATTATATTTTTTTAACTTAATTTAATGTTGGATATTGAATATATTTTAAAGTTCTATAAATATTTGTTTCATTTTCTAATATTTAATGAATTCTTATAATTAAATATTTGTACTTATTTTAAATTAAAAGGATAATTTTATTATTTTTATATTTATAAATTTATTTTATTAATAAGGCGAAACAATGCAATTGCATATAACACAATGCAAACGCACTAATGCAAAGTGCAATCATCTAAAATAAATTTCATTCTCGTTGATGTGTTAATGCAATTAAGTGTGTTTTACTGTGATGGTTCTAGAACCGGTTCAAGAAGTCAAGAACCGGCGATTTATCAAGAACCGCTTCCTCAACTAATCTGTTCTTATTAAGCCGCCAGTAACTAACGAAGGAGGAAAACAGGTATTTCTATTGTTTTTATACGGTTCGTTGGATCAAGTTAGCGTAATTAATAAATTGAATCACAGGCTTTGTGGGCAATTAGTTGGCGATTCTGTTGGTGCAGCTTGATTGTATTTTTTTTTCATTGTGAGAGAGTGAATTTCTCTGGTTAGGGTTCATACCAAATTTTGATCTCGGAAATTTGGAGTTTTGTGAATTGAGAGAAATTTGTATTCTGTAACACACAATTTCTTAGTGAAGATAGTGTTCTTGATTCTCCCGTGGATGTAGGTCATGTTTTTGGCCGAACCACGTAATTCTCTGTGTCAAAATTTTCTTTTCTTGTTCGCTGCTGTTTGCGCATTCTCAATTTCTGAGTTCTGTTAGCAGATTAGTTCACCCACCTTAGGATTAGTTCACCCCGTGTGAAATTCTTAACACGTTCGTTGGATCGTTGATCTAAAGGTATCTAATGCTTTTTCCTAACGTCGTGCAGGGCGAAGCCTTCCTGACAATAGAAAACCCTTTTTTCATACATGAGATTTCTACAGATTTCTTTTCACAAGGAATGTTTGACCTCCGCTACTACCGTTACAAAGATATCTTTTCTATGTAGGATTAATCTTGTAAACCTGTTGCAAATGAGGAAGTACCCTTGATCGGTTGAGGTTGACGCCGCACTTGATCGGCCGAGATTCTTCTTAGTTAGCTAGAGCTCACTGGGCTGGTCGATGCTCACCCATGGCCGGCCAAGAGTTACTCTGCTCGGCCGAGGACAAGACCATTTTGGCCTGCCAAGGCTTCTAACTTGGCCCCTTTGGATGGGCCGAGCCCATGTCTTCCTCTGCGAGACTTCGGTTTAGTGAATAAGACGGCATTATAAAGAAAAAAACACATTTCTCAACCCGAGAACACATAAAATTATAAGGTATGAAATTAATTATTATCCTAATATTTGGGAAGGGTCATTTTCAATAAAACAAATATTTTTATTTAAAAAACAAAATCAATCATAATATTTAAAATAAATTTAGGAATGATAAGTTCACAATCAATTCCCACTTATCAAAGTAAAAATTACATAATTCCAATCGATTTAATGATAAACACTTACTTTAATTTTTACACTGTATCCTTTTAATTAAAGCTTTTATTATTTTTCTTTCACTAAAATTCGATCTCCAGACATATATTACACATTGAAGAATTAATGGCATGCGTTTTATTATTTTAATACTGGTTTTATTTTAAATTTGAACAACCAATCACAAGGTTTTTAATTGGTAGTACTTTCTAACTTCCAAGTTCTTTGCCTACATACGTACGTCATATAATATAACCCATGATCTCTTATTAATTATGACGAAATTCCAAATATATTTATGAAATTTAATATAAATATTATATTTATAAAAAAATATATGTAACGATTTAAGACGTGATACCTTTTCACATTTGTATAATATTTTAAAAATTTGCACATTACAAAATTTGCAAAAGCATCACGCATGATGATCGATCCAAGATTATATAATTGGGGGTATAATTTATGATAATTTAAAAATATATTTATAAATTAATATTGTCTTATATTTAAAATGCATGCAAATTAAATATGCAAATAAATAAGATATTCGTGTATAGTACAAATAAAATACAATTGTAAGTTAAAATTGAATTCAAAAGTCTTCATATTTTGAAGCCATTTGTGACATCGTCATTGAACACTTACATAACTTAAAAATATTTACAAATTTGCACAAAATTATATATATATATATATATATATATATATAAATATTAAATGGACAAATTACAAGTCATATTCTATTAACAAATATCATCAAATTAACTCACAATATATATATATATATATATATATATATATATATTTAAAAATTGATTAAAATAAAAATAGCTGAAGTGACAACATGAGGACAAAATGTGGACTATGGTGAAAAGTGAATGTTACTGTCTCACACATAAAATGATATCACACAAAATTAATTACTCATATTTATATATGTGAACATTCAAATTTCCCAAACCAAGTAAAATCCCTATATTACTAATAGAGAGTTTGTTTTTGCTTAGGTGTCGTCATGAGATTAATTTGAATGAGGTGTCACATTCTTATTAAATGCATATATATGTTAATAATCTATGTGCTATTTTCCTATTAAAAATATAGGAATTAATTAAAAATATATTTCTAAGGAGGTTTGAACCTTAGACCTCTTGCACAATATATATATTTTTTAATAAATAAGTTAATATATAAATCTTTAGATATTTTAAATATCTATTTTATATCTAAAAAGTGTTATCACATGACAATTTTTAAACATAAAATAATATTTAACTTAAGTCTATAAATGTATGTAAGAAAAATTGTGGTTGTATCAACTTTTATAAAAAAACTTAATATAATCATATATGATATTTATTGTAAATATACGATATACATATATTATTCGGAGTAATATTTATGCATCAATTATATAAAAAAATTCTATTAATCGTCTCCTTTTTTTTTATTAATTGTAAAATAAATTTGAAACAAATCTTATAGTAAATTCTTTCACATAATTATAATAATTCTAATCCCTAGCATGAATTGCCATACAATTAATATTACCATTATTTAAATTTTAATATTATAATTACAATTTTTTATACATATATATTATTTTAATATATATATTATTATTTGAAAATATTATATATAATATATTATATTGTAAAGTTTTTAACAAAAATACGCGTAATACGCGGTAGCTCATCTAGTTCGGATATATATTGAACCTCATTCTTTGGTAAAAAGATTAAAAATAATCAGCAATTAATGGGAAATAAATTAACTATAACGTACGTCTCGTTTAAGTGGAAAGGTTAGAAAATAAATTTGAAGTTTATAATAACAAGTTTACTTATGGTTACATGGCATCTTCCTTATTATTAAATATTTTAAAGTGATTTGGAAGTACTATAGTATTTAAATTAACAAAAGACATATTTTTAAATATATTGTACAAAATAGCTTTCAATTTTTTTCCCAAAAGTTGTGAGAGACAGCTTTAAAAATGTAATTTTGGAAGTAACAAATTCAAAGTCTTGTTTAATTAGATGCTATTATAAAAATAAAAACATAAAACCATATGATCACAAATCGATCAAGAGGTCGAACCCCGCTAAAAATCTACTCGGAGAAAAACCCTCCTTAGAGAAAAATCTCCAAATTAGGAAAAGAGAAATTCCTCTAAAAATCAAACAGATTCAAAGTCTTGTATACATCAAGTATAATGTGTACTTTAAATGTATTTTTGAATATTTATTTTTTACTAAAAATACAATTATTTTTCCTATAAATTGCAAATATTGTTAAAAAATATTGTTAAATTACAGTGTACATTGAACAAAAACTACCTATTCATCTAAAATTCACTCCAACTTAAGTCAATTTAATATAATATTATTCTAAATTCTTATTAAACTTCAAGTCCAAACATTATATTCGACAAATATAATTTTTATAAACGTTGATCTCATTTTTTTGTGAAATACTAACAAAAGCGTACACGAAATGTTCCCAATATATTTACCCCTCTTTAATTTTTTTCATTAAACACTGTTTAGAGGATTTTTTAATTAAGTGTGGTGATTTTGAGAACCGCTTTCAGTATTATGGTTGTTTTGAGGTGTATTTTCAATTTGTGGAGGGGCGCCATAGCCGATGGCGCCCTCTCCACTTTTCTCGACAAATACCGCAATCACCGACTAAAAAGTAAAAAAGAAAATTATTTTTTAATGGGGCGCCACCACCAACGGCGCCTTGTAGCCGTTTTCCCCTTTCCGACAACCATCAATTATTTATGTAATTTCATTTAAAAAAACAAATTAAAGGAGCGCCACCACTAACGGCACCCCTTAAAATATTTTTCAAATTTTCAACTTTGCACTCATGTCATTTCTCATGCATGCGGGCTATTAAGGCTAGTGTGCAGCCTTTGACCGCATTAATTTGTGAGCATCGGATTCCTAATCTGCAAAGATGTAGTACTATATTTCACATGCATTACAAGTATAATTATGTAGTATATATATGTGTATTGCTGAAGATGAAAATTCATGAGTTGAGGTAAAGTGAGCTTGAAAAATACTTGAGCAAGTTGAGGGAGAATATTATTATTTGGAGAGCACAATTTTGTGAAAGTAAAAGTGACAAAAATTTAAATTTTATGTAATATATACTTTTTTATTTTAGTTAATATTATTTAATTAATTTTATATAATACGTGTTTTAATTGTTGTAGAAATTTTTGGAAGAATATTGGACTTGTACATACGGTTTGAAAAGGTATTACTTTCTTGATACTTTCAAGTTGATATTTATTTCGATATCTCATAATTTACTATTTTTGTAGGTTGTGTATATTATTGAGTGTACATTATTGAATATGAAATAAGTTTGTAGATTTCATTTGTATAGATTTTATCATTGTAGATTTTCCAGTAAATTATGAATTTTTATGTGAAACGTGTATATTTTTAACGAACTTTGCAATACAATCGTTTTCATTAAAAATCTAGTAACTATCCGTAGCTTGAATGACTTAGGTTTCTAAATGAAAGTTGTTTCCTACTTAGTGTAGAATAACATAATCAAATTTGGTAACTTTTGAATGAGTTTACGGGGAGTTATGAATTTTTATGTAAAATGTGTATATTTCTTACGAATTTTGCAATACAATCATTTTCATTAAAAATCTAGTAATGATCCATAACTCGAATGACTTAGGTTTCTAAATTAAAGTTGTTCTCTACTGGAGTGTAGAATAAAATATTTAAATATGGTAATTTTTGGATGAGTTTACAGTGAGTTATGAATTTTTATATGAAATGTGTACATTTTTCACGAACTTTACAACTCAATCATTTTCATTAAAAATTTGGTAATGATCCTTAGCTCGAATGACTTAGGTTTCTAAATGAAAGTTGTTTCCTACTGAGTGTAGAATAACATATTCAAATTTAGTAATTTTTGGATGAGTTTAGAGTGGGTTATGAATTTTTATGTGAAACATGTACATTTTTGACGAAATTTGCAATACAATCATTTTCATTAAAAATCTTGTAACGATCTGTAGCTCAAATGACTTAGGTTTCTAAATAAAAGTTATTTCCTACTGAGTGTAGAATAACATATTCAAATTTGGTAATTTTTGGATGAGTTTACAGTGAGGTATGAATTTTTATGTCAAATGTGTATATTTTTACGAACTTTGCAACACATTCATTTTTATTAAATTTCCGGTAATGATCCGTAGCTCGAATGACTTAGGTTTCTAAATGAAAGTTGTTTTTTACTGAGTGTAGAATAATATATTCCAATTTGTTAATTTTTGGATGAGTTTACAGTGAGTTATGAATTTTTATGTGAAACGTGTATATTTTTACGAACTTTGCAACACACTCATTTTTATTAAAAATCTGGTAACGATTCGTAGCTCGAATGACTTAGGTTTCTAAATGAAAGTTATTTCTTACTGTGTGTAGAATAACATATTCAAATTTGGTAATTTTTGGATGAGTTTACAGTGAGGTATGAATTTTTATGTGAAATATGTATATTTTTTACGAACTTTGCAACACACTCATTTTCATTAAATTTTCGGTAATGATCCGTAACTCGAATGACTTAGGTTTCTAAATGAATGTTGTTTCCTACTGAGTGTAGAATAACATACTAGTATTGTCCTATAACCGTGCTTCGCACGGTTGTCTATTGAATAATTTATTTCGTATTTTTAATAATATTAATATTTTATTATAAACTTTAATCAATAATACAATAATTAGTGTGTGAAAAATTAATAAATCATAAAATAAACATAAATTTTGTAGATAATAAATTTTTTATTAAACAAATATCTCAAAAGTTAAAGGTTTCTAAAAACCTCACGGAATATGACAATAAGATCTTCAAACCACCTCGATTAGGAATCCTTGAAATTACAATATAAAATTGATTATGACTAAACACTGGTTTCTTAAAAAATAATCCGATGTGAGCGAATGATTGTTCTTAACTTTTATTGATTGACATAAGATATGATATAATTAATGGAAACTATATGCCAAATTTAAATGACAATTTTGTATCCAAAGGAGTTAATGATAGTGTTGGTATCAAAACCAATTCACCAAAGACTTCAATCGAGTGATCACCAACCTAATAGTAAAACAAAAAATTAAAAATTGACATAAATATTAAATATATTATTGTTAACAAATATAATTATAAATCTTAACTAAACTATAAATAAATAACATTAATAAAAAAAAATTATCTCGTTCCATTACATAACCCCTTCGAATGATCAATGTTCCTTAACAATGCGTACCAATTTTCAAACTGGTTTTATGATTAGGCACGCCAGAGCATTTTAGAGTGTTCAAAAATTAGAGTACAGACATTGTTACATATAAGCTGTTAAAATTTATAAGATGTTTGCTATAAAATACACTTGAATTGTTGTAGCAAGAAAAATTATTGTATTATACTTATTGAAGTATTTAAAAATTTTATTTTTGTGTTTTAAATATAAGTTACGCTTTTTTTTTTTTTTATAAAATATACCTCTATTCATGTAACATATAAAAAATAATACTAATTAAATATATTGTAAATATGTGAGACTAACCTTTTGTTATTAAATTCATTGTTTAATAGTGAATTGAAATTTATGTTATTAGTATAAGTCTCGGTGGGTGACCAAGTTCGATTCCCTTTGGGAGCAGATTAATGGAGTTATAAGGTGGGCTTGGAGAATTCTAGGAGTGTTTGGACTTGGTAACTAACTACTAACAACTAACATGGGTTTTTCTTAGGATAGTCGGTGTCGCACTATCGGTAGTCGTGGATAAAAATCGTGACACGTGTCGCCGTACTCCGTCGTACTAACCTCGATACCCTGTACAAGTTTAATATCTTTTAATTGTTTATTTAATTATAATTTGTTATTTACTATATTATCCTTTTTAAAACAAATCAATTGAAATTGATCTTTGCTTCTCCGTCCAAAAAGAAATTGATCTTTGCTTCTTCGAGAGAGATTTCCGAAGCCGCCTCCTTACAGACTCCACACCCTCCACCACAGCACGAAGTCGCCGCTGTTTCCACTGCGCTTTTGGGCGACGTCGCCGTTCCTTATTGCCATCGTGCGTAGGCCTTTTTCACTTCTTCAGTCGTCTCTCTCTCATGTCGCCTCCGTCCTGCTTGCGCCGCCTACTACGTCGCCATCTATTCAAAAGTCGTGTTCATGGGCCTTCTGCTTCGTGAAGCCACAACCTTCATTGCGCAACTCCCAGTAAGTTGTAACCTAACAATTTGATTCTGAATTCTTGAGCAATTTGATTCTGGATTTTTGACCTTCCTAAATTTTGGGTGAATCGTTTTGTTTCAGCTTTGATTAGGGTTCTACCATTTTCTCGCACTAACATTCTCTCTCTCGAAAGTCTTTGGTAAGTATTTCTAGCGCTCTGATATCTCCTTACCTTCCGTAAACTCAACAATGGGTTCTAATTGTAAACAACTGTTTAGTTGGCATCAATATATTCGGGGGTTTGAATCACATCGCATTTTGTGATTGATTGTTAAGTTAAAAAAAAATGTTTTAAATAATTTGATTTCGTAAGAAGTTTTATGTTTTATTTTCTCAATGTATCAAATGTATATTGTTGTTGGGTAACATTTTGCTAGTTGTTTCGTTGAATATATTTTTGACGGATTTAGGTGGAATGAGGGTTTAACATATAGAAGGGGAGTTTTGTGGGGTGACAAGTCATATTTCTTTTACCAATTTGTCTGGCGGTAATATGTGGCTAATGCTGACATGTTTTATGGTTTAAACTAGTTGTTTTATAAGTTAGTTGATGCATGTAGGGTTTTTTGTTTGGTAACATCACGATATTGCTCGTGAAGGAGACTAAGGTATTCACATTGGAATACGATTGAAAAATTAAATTACTATGGCTTATATAAGTTTCTATAAGCCTATAACACTGAACAAGCTGAGATGTGTATGTTTATCACTTTTTTATTTATTTTTTCTAAATTTGTGTATAGTATGATGATTGCTTGTGTATTACTAAACTAGTACTCTCTCGGTCTCTTTTTTATTGCTCAAGCCAAAATGTAATAGGAGAGTTGTTTGTTAGTATTTAAAGGTGTAGATTTGAGGATAAATGGTTCATTTCAACTTTATTGGAGTGAGGTTACTTTAGTTTGAGAAGGTAGAGTGAGTAATTGAGTAGCATGATGTGTGAATAAAAGATATTTGGAAGGATTTGGTTTGAGAGCGTAGAGTTATTCTCTTGCCATTTTAGATATGAGAAAGCAAAACACGACATTCATTTTGGGATTTTGAGCAATAACAAAAGAGATAGAGGGAGTAGCTTGTATTGTGGAATTTGTGTGTAGTATATGATGATTGCGTGTGTATGACTAAACTAGTAACTTGTTTTATGGAATTTGTGTAGAATGGAGTGAGGGGACTGATGCTGGATATGTATGACTTTGAGAATGATATTTGGCTTTGTCATTCATTTTGTGGCCAATGTTACAATTTCACTGCCTTTGTAATCTACTAGACCCCTTTTGGTTTGATCCCTAGTGTTTTGTTGTCATTTCTTTTCTGAAAATGAAATCAAATTAATAGGAGCCAACAATCAATGCGTTCTTGGCGCAGAAACCCTCAGAGATTGTTACCATCATCTTTGAGGATTATGTCCATACCCCAAAAAGGATTGACAAAGGTATTCACTGATGCTGGTCTGAACGGATATTTCAGTTGCCAAAATGCCGAGCCCACCATTTACACTATGGTGAAGAACAATTATAGGCTGCTGGTTTATGTGTGTATGTGTTTGTATGTTTGTTTTGGTGTTTTTGATTGCAGGCAGGCAGAGATTATGAGTCCTCCAATGAGGAGAGCTGTGGAGGTTGGAAAGAGCCTGCTAGGGACTACTGATTCAGCATCGATCACCTAGTTTCAATTTCTTATTTTACTTGTGAATGTATTTTTTCCATTTTGAATTGATTGGGTATTTGGTGTTTTGATATTCCAATAGGTTGGATTCCAATCGCTAGAATTTATTGCGACATTTGTTGTTCAATTTGTTATCACTTGATCTTGTTTCTTCTTTCCTGGAATTGCTAGTTACATTTTTAGATTTCTTTGTCATCTCTCTGCTCTTTTGATTGTTAATTTGGTCGGTACCTTTGTACATAGGTGTATAGATATCCCAAATATCCCTGGTTGTTTTAGTATTTCAATTCCTCCGTACCACTTTTTATGTTTCAATCTGTATTTCTCATTCGAAAGTTTTAACATACCCACCCAAGATTGTGGTGGGTTCGTTGGATATTATTTAATATGATACATGTTATCTATTCACATTACGAAACATGGAATGGAACATCACAAGTATCACACATGATTTCATTCTATTATTTTAGATGGAACTCATTCTCCCAAATATATGCATCACCAAGTGTAAAAATATTGTTAATTAAGTGGGTGTGTACATCTTTTGGTGGGAGAACATCCATGGGGAGTGAGAGACTAATTCACTATTATTTAAATGAGAGTTACATAATACAATTCATCAATCGATCGAATTCGATGATTCACTCAAAATTGAAATGAGAACCCTAGAAAACCCAATTGAAAGAATGTGCACTTCAAATTTGGGGAAACAAATCGAACGCCGTTATGACCACTTACAACCGTAAATTAATCATTTCTCAATCTTACCACAATTATCAATATTTTTAGCAGTTGTCTTTAGTTCAAAAGAGGGAAATCATAATAACAATATTCATGTTGTTATGACCAAGAACGACTACAATAAATCAATTCATTACTTAAAATTTAATTTAGCACAAAACTTGACGGGCCATAATATATTATGGGCTCTACATAAACATTATATTCTACCGTTAAAAATTTCGGGTCAAAATATTCACGTATAGCCTGGTATTTGACGGCCCATTATATTTTGGGCCCAACATCTCAAACTTCGCAATCTATTTCTCCTTCGAATTCAACAGATTGAAGCGCGTGGCGAAAGTTTTACATTTTTTAGTCAACAATCAAGATCTGGCAATACAAGCGGTGATTAAACATGACTTAGAGAGATATGAGAAAAATGGATTAGTACACTCACCATAAAATTCTCATTAACCCCTTATAAATCCTAATTGAGAGATAGGAGAAACATTATCGGTATATCGAAATACCAAGCAAGTGTATCCCATTATATATTAATATGGAATTTGTAATATTATAAGTATTTTTTTTTGTGAGTTTATTTGATGTGCTATTAATTGAAATAATAATTTATGTTTGTAATTAAGAGTTAAGAATATAAAGAGTTGCATATTAATAATGATTATGCAATATACAATTAATCATTTATACAATAGTATTAACATATTGAGTAAAATTATTAAAAAATGATTGATTCAATTAATTTACTTTATTTCATCCTAATAAATATATGCACAAATATTAGTATTATTAAAAAATTGAATATAATTATATATGATATTTATTACAATATATATTATTCTAATATATATACATTGACTATATAAAATATTTTTTTCTATTAATTGTTTTTCTTTATTAACTATATAATAAATTTGAAACAAAATTTATATTAGTTTTTTTACATAATTATACCATAATTTTGTGATCGCCTAATGGGGTCTCGAACTTCATACCGCTCACCAAGCTGTTTCATCCTTCTCGAAAATCCCCGAGCTACTAGACACCACATCCTTTTGAGATTTTTTTGCTTTTCGTAATCGCTTCATAAGATCTTCATTCGAAGCGGATTGAGAAGCATTTGC
The DNA here is from genome assembly GCA_030762865.1 of Paraleonurus japonicus. Taxonomy (NCBI): domain Eukaryota; kingdom Viridiplantae; phylum Streptophyta; class Magnoliopsida; order Lamiales; family Lamiaceae; genus Paraleonurus; species Paraleonurus japonicus. The sequence continues at coordinate 19,806,448 of CM061053.1, forward strand.
ATACTGAACCAACACTCTCCCTATGCAATTTGCATAAATACGTGACGTTGGGGATCATTGGCGAAAATAAATTTGAAAAATAGACATGAAGTTGCTGTCCAATTTTTGTAGTCCAACGTTCACGGATGCAAACATTGGGGATCCTTGTGATACCCAATTGTTTAAAGGCAGAGAATAAGTGGCAACAAGGAAATCCCATTGTCTCTAACGTCTTGCATTCACAATAAAATTTTTCATTTACAACATCTATTTCCACGAACCAACTTTTTATTTGTCGAAGAGCCAAACGTGTTGAATGTTAATTTTTCAACCCCACCCCGCAATTCAGTGTGTTCTCGCAACAACAAGTGCTTGTTCTCTAGCGATTTCCTCATGAACCTTAATTCGTGATGCTTTTACTATACACCTGCAGACGCATGATCCACAAATGAACGTAATGCAACGCGATTATGCGATTTTACAGGCAATCCCGAGTCACATTGAATTTCGGATGCTGCAAGCCTAAGACTATGGAGGTCGTTAAAAATTGCTTTAAAAATTCACACAGTTGAATCCTTGCTTACCACTAGCTTTAAAACGCAGTTCATAGACTTCGGCCCTTTGGTTGCTCCTCATCATTCCCGTAAAATGACCTCTAAAGTATGCCTCAGCCCACATCTCTCTTTTATCATATGTTTCCAACACCCAGAGATTTTCTCGCAACCCCATACTTATCAGCTAACCTTTTCCAAGCTCCCTCAAATTCTTCGATGGATAAATTTTGCGTTGTCACTTTGAAAATTCATCGCAAAATTCGAGCACTTGAACATGCCGCCTACGGTTCCTCCCTAAGTGCCGATTACAAAGTCTCGTGCTTTGTTTCGGGAAACACATCCTGAATCGCCTTTACGCATTGCAGCGTCTTGATCGGTAGATCACGGACAATGGGGGTTTCCCTCCCATTACTCTTAGCATTATGCAATGAGCCAGGACAAACGATTCAAATGTCTCATTATGAATCAGAGCACCACCAAAAACACAAGTCCTCATATTATTATCCACTCCCGATAAGATTACCAGAGGGAACTTGTATGTGTTTGTTTTGTACGTGCTATCAAAAACAAGTGCATCACCAAATAGTTTGTATTGTGCACGCCCAAGACCATCACCCAAAATAACTTGTTCACCGCTCCATCCTCACCAATTGCTTTCTCATAAACAAAATCTTTGTCATTCAATTTCATCCCATCTAGTAAATGCAGAGCCGTTGCGGCATCTCCATGTTTAACAAGATCCCTTCGCTCCTTAGCCAAAAATTATGTACGTCCTTATTTGTAAATGACGAGGTTCGAAGGTCCTTCGCAAGCTTCAAATAATCTACAATCTTGCTTGTTTTAATTCCTACATCACTCATTACACGTATCACGGCTTGATTGCCGGGAGATATGAACCCGACACAAAAAGCAACTTAAGACACAAAATAAGCAATTTAAAGTTTTCTCTAACACGAATCTCGCACCTCTTAGTCTTCTTAGAGGTCCTGGTCGTTTCAAGGTCGTGGTTGTGTACGGATTCAAATGTGGTGACCTTATAAATTCCATTTTGTAGAGCGACCGGAAACAAACTTTACAACCACATTTGGTATCCGGTTTCGACTGCGAATGCTTTTGACTCCGGCTTTAGGAGTTATACGAAATCCAGCCGAGAACATTCCCACTTCATATTTTTTATAATACCATTTTACGATCGTGTGGCATTTTCGGGTTTTAAATCCCATTCGACTCCCATATACCTTAAAAATGAATCACCGCTTCCGTGGAAGCAAAACTCATGTCCCGGATTGTATTGTCCTCTAAAGGAACATCATTTTTATTGATGATTCCGCTATCATCATCCGACCCATATTACGAACTCATGTGCTCCGCAGACGAAGAATCATCCACTTCCATATCTTGAAATTTAACGTCTGGGAACATTGGTATGACGTTGTAAATCATAATTTTACGAGAAATTTAAAAATATTTCAACGAAGAACAAACTAAGGTTAGGTTAACCCAACTCAATTTAAAAGTCTTGAATATTTAAATTAATAAGGGTTCATTGATAACTATTGTCACACAAATTTCATTACTTTTTATGTTCTTAATTACCTAGGACATAGTTTTAATTTTTTTCTAATTTGTAGTATTTAATTAATCAATCCTAGCAAGATTCCAAAATTAAAGAGTTAGACTTGCTTGAGGCTAGTAATATTAATAAGACTAGAATGCTTATATCTTATATCTACTATTTGAGAATCAATCCACACCTCTCCAAAACTCTCTACTTCAAAATATTCAATTTCTTGACATTTAAGCTATTTATTGTATTAATTTCTTTAAAAGTTAATCTATATCAATCATTTTCTCTAATTAAAATCTCAACCATACATTTTCTCCCTCACATCAAATGTTTAAAATTAGATTTTAGATATATTATGTACTATAATATTATTGATTTTAAAAATTAATAGCTTTTTTCAACCCGCATAATACACGAGATTTGCTCTAATTGTTTATAATTGGTTGATCTATTTATATATATATATATATATATATATATATATATAAGTAATTTTGAGAATGAATAATTCAAGATATTGTAACCAGATGCAGCTTTAAAATCTGGATTTGTGCAATCCGACTCTTCACTATTATAACAGTTTGCTTCACCAATTTGCTCCTGAAAACTCTCCCCACTAGAGTCACTACACAACTCTTTCCCTTTAAAATATTATTATTATAATAAGCAATCTTACTCTCTCTAGCAAAAATTATTCTAGGCAAACTAGATTATCAAGGTTTATCAATTAGACCGAGATTCTTACTCTGTCTTACTCTATCTAGCAATCTTACTTTGTCTACATCCAATTAGTGAAATATTTGTCCTATTCACTAAACAACATACATCAATTCAAGATTCTTCTTTTATTAAAAAAAAAAAGATAAGGTACAATACGCACTCCTAAAATATTATTTCGAGTATAAATTGGACCTTAAACTACTTTATGGTACATGTTTGGACCTTCATCTTTTATAATCAACCAAATATGCCCTTCAATTAATAAATAAAAGATGTATGCCCTTCAATGAAATATTCCAATTTAATTTTGTATTAAGTTATGGTGACTAAACTACTCATAATAATAGAATAAGGTTGAGTCGGAAGTCGGTCTTATCTTGATGATCTGGACATTATGCTAATCTAGTAATTTTCTTATTGATGAACTTTGATGCAAATGCAATAGTGGAAATTCTAGGATGACCATTAATCGGGTTCTCGTAATTGTACTAGAGTCGCTTATTATTGTCGCCTCATAGACACATTTTTGTAACACTTTTCTTGTTGCCAAAATAACATGTGAAAGATTAAACATCGCATGTTCCTTACGTTTGCATCGAACTCTTGTTTGTTTAAACCATTTCTTTATACTAACTTTCTTTTAGTCAAGGAAAAGATTATCCTTTGGCCCTGTATATAAGATGCAATATCATGACATGATTATAACTATACTTAACAAAAATGTCTAGTTCGTTACTTGGTATAGACTAGAGAGCTAACTCTCTTTTATCATTTTTGGATGGTAATTTGTACCCAAATTTGAGCAATAATAATTCGAACCAATTGACAATAACAACCCAAGCAGACTAACCAATTGACAAGGTTAACTAACAAGATTGTAATCATGATCGAGCGGTAAAAAAATCTTCAACCAATTATCTCCCAGATAGACTCTATACTAAACATTAATCCAATCAATTCATGATAAAATTACTAAACCAAAGAAAGGAACACAAGATCCTGATCGAGGTAATTTGAAGAAAGATCTGAGATAATATAGTCATAAAATAAGCACGAAAGATTGATAATAAAACAAAATAAGATCACTCTCCACAATTACAGAGTGTCATACAAAACTTAGCAATCGGACTAACTAACTCTCAGATCCACAATTAACACTTCATTCTTCACGTGAAAAAGAGATTTCATTCTAGGACCAATCTTACGTCTATGGAGTAAGGGATACCCAAACCCGTGGTGTAATTTCATTGCTTCCATCACTTTGGAACCTACGCTTTATTATTGTGCATAAAATTTTATTTGGCCCTTTAGTCAATTGTAATATTAAACAAGCAAAAGAAAAACAAGATCTTATTCAAGAAAGACTAATTTTTATTCTATTTTCAGATAATATAATACTAAGCATTCAACCCAAATGCTTTGTCACCATTTCCATGCCTATTGATAATTGCAAGCGTATTAAATTCTTTCAACTACTTCACAAAGCCTCCATCCCCGATGATTTTGTTGGTGTTTTCATGTTTACAAAGAACACCAGACTTCCACCCGGCGATAATTTTGCTGGTATTCATTTTGTTTCATTTATTCTCTTTTCTCACATGAAGAATATGGAAGAGTGAGATGATATGCATAAAGAATTTAATTTAAAGCTTTCAAATTTCTTTTACACATTATATCAAACACATTAACCGCAAAACCATACACAACTAATTTCATCATGTGGAGTTGAATTATGAGCAAACAAATTAATTACGTCCCGGAAATTTTGTTGTTTGATGTCTAAGGCTTTCCTCGGATCTGAACACCACTCTTCAAAACTAGGAGATATGTCTTTCTCTTCTTTCCCGTTTATCCAAATTTATACGATGATAAAAATGAAGCATTAAAGCCAAATTTGCGTCTCATACAACACCAAAAACAACCAAAAATCATCCGAAAGTCCGATTAAACAACAAAATTTAAGCAATAAAGCCAATTACATTGATTAGCCAAAATAAAAACAACAAAATGGCAAAAATACTCGGATATATACAATAATTCTTCACTTCTCCTACCTCGATTCATAAGAAAAATACACACAAAAAGAATTAGGGTTTGCAGAGGCGGATGAACCAAGGCTGATTGGGGATTGTACCTTTATAGTGAGAGCGACGATGGTCAGCGGCGAAGAGCGCCGTCGTTGAAGCCGGACGCCGTAGTTGCTTGTGTTGTGCGGCGAAGGGCGCCGTCGTTGCGAAGCCGGACAGTCTTTGTGCACTGCTGCGGAGGCGGTGGACGAGGTGAGGTCGGGAGGCCGGCGCGAGAGCGGGGTGCAGCTGCGCCGTCGTTGCGGAGGCGGGGACCGTCTCAATTCTCGAAGCACGATAAGAACTCTGTTCTTTTTTAAAACATAAGAACTCGTTCTAGTTCACGATTTGTTCTTATTGATATGATTTTTTTTTTTTTATGAAAACCTTATTGATATGATTTTAAATAATTATGTTAATTGAAAGAAAAATCCTAATTATTATTGATATGATTTTAAATTAAAATATATTCTATTATAAGTTAAAAAAGGTTAAAATTGTAAATTAATAATTGTATCTTTTTAAATTATTAAATTTGTTATAAGAGTGCGATAGACGACACAACACGATAGTTAGTGCGATACAAAACGATAATTAGTTCGATGAGTAGTGCAACAGTAATGTGTCATCTATTTTAAACCATTGATTTCTAAATCTAATGGCTCATGTAAACTGACTATTGATAGTCAAGACGACACTCGACTATTGTGAGAAAGCCCCAACTAACATTACCAATAAAAAAGTTTCATAAATAAAGTTCATTATATTACAAACCATATTCAAATTAAATATCATTCAATTTATTATTCCTTAAATTTATATGGTAAAATTTTTATGGTGATGTTAATTTTACAATTAACTAACATCATTTACAGAGATATTGTATTTTTTCATAAGACGATTGACGACATGAAAAACAACATCATTTTCAGCCTCTAGTTCGGTAGTCCTAAAATTTCCTTGAATTTTAATTTGTTCTTCCTCATCTCTATAGAAATGAATAACTGAACAATATAATGGAACAATAAGCGATCTATAGTTTTCAATCTTGTATATGAGAATCGAAAAAATAGCTTGCGCAAAATATCATCCAAGACTAATTGCCAAATCTGAATTTGAATGAAAATTTTTTCCATTATCAACATGTACAATAACAATTTTTTTCATAAAAATAAGAGTGATTGTAGCTTTTTCGAGTAAGTATATTTAAGACCCAATCAAGTTATCGAACCCAAAGGAACTATGTCGAGCTAGGATCCCTAAAGCTAAGAGTTGGCATGGTATTATAGAGTCGGGCTCAGGTATTCGAAATTAAATCTAAATTAATTACTAACAATAATCAAGAGATAATAAATATGAGAAATATGTGTTCGGGTGCAAATCACCAAGGAATCCTTAATTACGAATCACACATGATCGGGGTTTCAATTAACGAGGGATAATAGGAGCTATCTAGCCAAGAATCACATATCAACCGTACTTTGGATAAGCCTAGGTTTAATATATCAAAGAAACACGTAAGATAGTTTAGAGACGACACCTAAGTCTCCTCACTTAATCACAAGAAATAAATTCAAGCAATTAACGTATTCTAATGTAGGTTCTAATGAAAATTAACCAAGTCTCCTTGCGTTAACCCAATATTGAATTCAATTACCAAACTAAACCTAACACCTAAGAATCAATTTAATAAACCAAATCTCTTTGCGCAAATTAAATCAATTAACAAAGGATCAAGACCTAATTTAACAATTAAATCATACAAATCACAATAGAATAATTATTCACCTCTATAATTGAAACACCCAATCACATGATCATCAAAATTAATTCACCCAAGGATCATCACACCCAAACACAAAAGGAATTTAGCCAATCATCATGAATTCAAGAAAACCCATGAAAATTGAAAGAATAGAGAGGAAAGAAAGCATAATAAATGAAAAAGAATCCACTATTAATGAAAAGAATAAGGTTTGATGTCACCTTGAATGTGTAGAATACTTGAATTAATCCAAAATCTATTCCTAAATTGCAAGAAATTGAAAAGAAAATCAAGAACACCCTAAACTATGTGTGATTGTGTGTTTTCTTCTCTCCCAAGGCTAAAACCGCTCTCCTAATTCTAATCTCCGCTCCTTTCTTTTCTAATCTACTCCCCTTTCTAATCTGTCTGCTTTTAAAAACGTATTTGAAAATCTCGCTCCTCGAGTCGAGATTCAGCCCTCGACTCGAGGGATCTCATTTTTCTGCCGCCCTCGACTCGAGGTTCCTCCCTCGAGTCGAGGAATCTGATTTTCTTGCATCTTCTCTCTGAACAGTATCCCCGACCTCGAGGGATTCTTCACCTCGACCTCGTGCTCGAGACCAGGATTTTACGAGAAATACTCCGCCTCCGACCCCGCTGCCTCCTGGTATGTCTGCCTCTTCATTCTAAGATCCGCCGGTACTCTCGGTTTGGCCAAATTCCACCGATTTACCTGTGAAACGAACAAAATACCTCAAGTGATACTTTTTAGACAAAATAGTGATACTCTACACATTTAATACATAAAACTAACATTTTATATCACTTTTTGCACTAAATTAAGCCCCAAAAACAGGTATCACTACACTCCAATCAAACACCCCCAAACTTAAGGTGTTGCTCGTCCCGAGCAACAAAATTAAAGAACAAGGAGAAAAATTTCATAGGCTCACTCAATACATGGACTTATCAACACAATCATGCAATCAAGCAATCTTCCTCAAATGAATCATCAAGCCAAAAAGCAACTAATCACCTTCATATGTGTTGTGCTTTAACAATAGCAAATTCGAACAAATTGTCTACCAATGCTCACAAGATATGTGTTTCACTCATCACTCAAAAGTGTATAAGGCATGCATACTCTCAATCAATCAAATCAAACAAGTGCACTACCATAGGCTTGCCACAAGTCTACATCTTCTACCACACAAAGGTGATCAATCAAGGAATCAACAAGGTCTTGATATTCGGTTGTAATGTATGCTCTTTGGTGAGGGTGGAAGATTTGGATAAGTGACTAGTAAACTAGTGGAGCGAGAGGTCAAGACGCCTAGGAACATCTCTTACTCTCAAGAGAAAGTGCAATTGTACGGGTTGCACCCACAAACCCGCACCACATTTTGATTGTAGCTTTTCGAGTAAGTATATTTAAGACCCAATCAAGTTATCGAACCCAAAGGAACTATGTCGAGCTAGGATCCCTAAAGCTAAGAGTTGGCATGGTATTATAGAGTCGGGCTCAGGTATTCGAAATTAAATCTAAATTAATTACTAACAATAATCAAGAGATAATAAATATGAGAAATATGTGTTCGGGTGCAAATCACCAAGGAATCCTTAATTACGAATCACACATGATCGGGGTTTCAATTAACGAGGGATAATAGGAGCTATCTAGCCAAGAATCACATATCAACCGTCTTGGATAAGCCTAGGTTTAATATATCAAAGAAACACGTAAGATAGTTTAGAGACGACACCCTAAGTCTCCTCACTTAATCACAAGAAATAAATTCAAGCAATTAACGTATTCTAATGTAGGTTCTAATGAAAATTAACCAAGTCTCCTTGCGTTAACCCAATATTGAATTCAATTACCAAACTAAACCTAACACCTAAGAATCAATTTAATAAACCAAATCTCTTTGCGCAAATTAAATCAATTAACAAAGGATCAAGACCTAATTTAACAATTAAATCATACAAATCACAATAGAATAATTATTCACCTCTATAATTGAAACACCCAATCACATGATCATCAAAATTAATTCACCCAAGGATCATCACACCCAAACACAAAAGGAATTTAGCCAATCATCATGAATTCAAGAAAACCCATGAAAATTGAAAGAATAGAGAGGAAAGAAAGCATAATAAATGAAAAAGAATCCACTATTAATGAAAAGAATAAGGTTTGATGTCACCTTGAATGTGTAGAATACTTGAATTAATCCAAAATCTATTCCTAAATTGCAAGAAATTGAAAAGAAAATCAAGAACACCCTAAACTATGTGTGATTGTGTGTTTTCTTCTCTCCCAAGGCTAAAACGCTCTCCTAATTCTAATCTCCGCTCCTTTCTTTTCTAATCTACTCCCCTTTCTAACTGCTTCTGCCGCTTTTAAAAAACGTATTTCTGAAAATCTCGCTCCTCGAGTCGAGATTCAGCCCTCGACTCGAGGTTCCTCCTCGAGTCGAGGAATCCGATTTTCTTGCATCTTCTCTCTCCAGCCGTATCCTCGACTCGAGGGATTCTTCACCTCGACCCGTGCTCGAGACCAGGGATTTTTACGAGAAATACTCCGCCTCCGACCCCGTTTTCTGGTATGTTCGTCTCTTCATTCTAAGACTGCCGGTACTCTCGGTTTGGCCAAATTCCACCGATTTACCCGTAAAACGAACAAAATACCTCAAGTGATACTTTTTAGACAAAATAGTGATACTCTACACATTTAATACATAAAACTAACATTTTATATCACTTTTTTGCACTAAATTAAGCCCCAAAACAGGTATCACTACACTCCAATCAAACACCCCAAACTTAAGGTGTTGCTCGTCCCGAGCAACAAAATTAAAGAACAAGGAGAAAAATTTCATAGGCTCACTCAATACATGGACTTATCAACACAATCATGCAATCAAGCAATCTTCCTCAAATGAATCATCAAGCCAAAAAGCAACTAATCACCTTCATATGTGTTGTGCTTTAACAATAGCAAATTCGAACAAATTGTCTACCAATGCTCACAAGATATGTGTTTCACTCATCACTCAAAAGTGTATAAGGCATGCATACTCTCAATCAATCAAATCAAACAAGTGCACTACCATAGGCTTGCCACAAGTCTACATCTTCTACCACACAAAGGTGATCAATCAAGGAATCAACAAGGTCTTGATATTCGGTTGTAATGTATGCTCTTTGGTGAGGGTGGAAGATTTGGATAAGTGACTAGTAAACTAGTGGAGCGAGAGGTCAAGACGCCTAGGAACATCTCTTACTCTCAAGAGAAAGTGCAATTGTACGGGTTGCACCCACAATACTCAACTCACATAATTTACTCGTTTTCTTTCAATTCATTCTTCTCACTCAATAGTCATAGAACCCCTTTTTTTCCTTTCATTCTTTCAACCATAATATGCACAAGAGATTTTTTCTCTTTTCATCATTTCTTTTCTAATCACATCTTTTTTTCAAGTGCATAATTTTTCATCTTTTTCTTTTCATTTCACAACTCAAATTTTCCCACCACTCTTCTTTTCAAAGCACAAATTAACCTCTTTAAAACCATTACGCTCCACTAATTATTTGGGACAATTAGGCTCATAAAAGATAAAAGGTTAATTTCGTAGGTTTGCCAAAGAAATAAGTCTAAATAAGCTCAAAGTGGCTAACTACGGAATAATATCATTTGGTAGGATAAATTTGGCCAAGTGACTAAATCAATTCAAAGATGGCCTTGTATCACATTCCAAAACTTCACACCTAAGTAGCTTCTAATTAATACAAGTGGCAAGTTCTAGAGCACACAAGCATGATTTATACACACATCAAGGAAACAAGACTTAAAATTATGCAAGTCAAGGCTCAAGTCTCACAAGGTTATCAAGGTAGACAAAATGCTCTCCTAAGCAAAGTTTATACACAAACACATATTACAATGACTAAATCACCCTTTAACTCAACTCATCATCCAATTCCAATCACAAGATCACCAATTAAGCACATAACAAGTCCACAATCAAGATCACCTTACTCAATTTCTCATCACAAAATACACATCCAAAAAGATAAACTCAAAGATATGCAATAAATCCACTAATAAGCTCCAAACTCACAAAAATTTCCTCATGCTAATGAGAGGCAAATTGGTGCAACGAAAATTGCTAAACTAACACACCCCCAAACTTTTTCATTGCTAAGCAATTAAAAGTTTGGTAAGATAGTTAGCTAGTTGAGTTGCACACAACTACTTACTACTAAGAAATGAAAAACAAGAAAAGAGACACACCTCCCCCAAACTTAGACAAGTCCAAGTCCTGAGAAGGTGTTGTACCTAAAGGTCTTCAAGTACTCTCTCTCCTTCAAGCATGTACCTCAATCACCTCCCTTGTACACCTCGATCTCCTGAAAAGCAACACACAACACACTTATTAAAAACAATAAAAACAAAAACGAAAATAAAGAAAGCAAGTAAATGATGGGTTGCCTCCCATCTAGCGCTATTTTTAACGTCCATTGCACGGACGGAGCGTGAGTTGCTCAACTTTCAACGGCAATGTTGGGCTCCTCCTTTGGAATAGGAGGGTTCTTGTGCCTCACACAAGACTCTTTTGTGATGAGAAGACCTCCCCATTGGTCTTCAATCCAAATCTTTCCTCCAACTTGCACCTTCTTCACGGTAAATACCTCACACTTCTTGAGTTTTTCTCAACAAAGCAATTTCTCAAAGTTTGACTCGCACCACACCACCTCATCTCCAATTTCAAAGCCTATCTTCTTTTTCATCTCCTTCGAGCTCTTTATCCTCCATAATTTCCCCAAACTTGCAATTTGATCAAGTTTGGTTGTTTTCTTCAACTCTTCATTCTTCTTTTTCTTTCCATCTCCGGGATCTTTCAAAGGTACTTTTGGAGACATCTCTTTCCTATGATCCAATAGAGAAAAACAAGATTCATTAGAAATTAATTCACAAGAAGATATAGAATAATCATGAGTTAAGAGAGTAGAAGAAGATTCATCCTTAGCCTCTTGGAGGCATAAATCAACAATATCTAGTGAGTCACACTCTTCCTTCTCCTTTGGATGATTCATCGAGTCTTTGATGGAGATATTGATCTCCTCATCATGAAGCTTCAAAGTAAGCTTCCCTTTGTGACATCGATCACCGCTCTCGAAGTGGCTAGGAATGGTCTTCCAAGAATTAGAGGAACTTCTTGATCTTCATCCATCTCAAGCACAATGAAGTCCGCCGGAAAGACAAAGTTCCCTACTTTCACGAGTACATCCTCCACTATCCCTTTTGGGATTGTTGTGGATCCATCACCAATTGAAGTGTGATAGAAGTGGAGCACAAATCACCTTGATCAAGCCTTTCAAACATAGACAAAGGCATCAAATTGATGCTTGCACCAAGATCACACAAGGCATTTTTCACCACTCCATTTCCAAGATCACACGAAATTGTGAAACTTCCGGGATCCTTCAATTTCTCGTGGCAAATCCCTTTTGAACAAGGCACTACACTCCCTTGTCAATTTCACGATTCTGCGGGCTCTTCAATTCTCCTCCTCTTAGCAATTATATCTTTGAGAAATCTTGCATAGTTAGGCATTTGCTCAAGAGCTTCCGAGAATGGGATATTGATGTAGAGCTTCTTGAACACTTCAAGGAATTTTGCAAACTTCTCATCCATCTTCTTCTTCATAAAACGTTGAGGAAAAGGAACAGGCTCAATGGTCTTAGGAACTCCCCATGAGTCTCTCTCAACTTCTTTCTCTTTTTCTTTTGCCTCTTTAGCCTTCCTCCACTTGGGCTTCTTTCTTTCTTCCAAAGATGCCCAAGCACTTTTTGCATCGGAGGATCACCGCCTCTCACTTCATTTTCCATCTCATTCCCGACTTCCATTTCTCGTCTCTCTCTTGCTTCTCTACGATTACGACCTCGATTCCTCCTTACGTAGCCTCAATCTCGAGGTTGATAGGTTCGGGTTGAATACCACGAGACCTTGTGTTCATGCACCTACGAAAGAGGCGCAGTATCAAATTCCCACGAAACAATTAACCAAAACAAAAATAAAAATAAAGCAAATAAAATGACACTACTAACACCACTCAACAAACTCTAAGTCCCTATTAACACTCTAATTAGTTCCCTAAGCAACGGCGCCATTTTGATTGCAGCTTTTCGTGTAAGTATATTTAAGACCCAATCAAGTTATCGAACCCAAAGGAACTATGTCGAGCTAGGATCCCTAAAGCTAAGAGTTGGCATGGTATTATAGAGTCGGGCTCGTATTCGAAATTAAATCTAAATTAATTACTAACAATAATCAAGAGATAATAAATATGAGAAATATGTGTTCGGGTGCAAATCACCAAGGAATCCTTAATTACGAATCACACATGATCGGGGTTTCAATTAACGAGGGATAATAGGAGCTATCTAGCCAAGAATCACATATCAACCGCATCGATAAGCCTAGGTTTAATATATCAAAGAAACACGTAAGATAGTTTAGAGACGACACCCTAAGTCTCCTCACTTAATCACAAGAAATAAATTCAAGCAATTAACGTATTCTAATGTAGGTTCTAATGAAAATTAACCAAGTCTCCTTGCGTTAACCCAATATTGAATTCAATTACCAAACTAAACCTAACACCTAAGAATCAATTTAATAAACCAAATCTCTTTGCGCAAATTAAATCAATTAACAAAGGATCAAGACCTAATTTAACAATTAAATCATACAAATCACAATAGAATAATTATTCACCTCTATAATTGAAACACCCAATCACATGATCATCAAAAATTAATTCACCCAAGGATCATCACACCCAAACACAAAAGGAATTTAGCCAATCATCATGAATTCAAGAAAACCCATGAAAATTGAAAGAATAGAGAGGAAAGAAAGCATAATAAATGAAAAAGAATCCACTATTAATGAAAAGAATAAGGTTTGATGTCACCTTGAATGTGTAGAATACTTGAATTAATCCAAAATCTATTCCTAAATTGCAAGAAATTGAAAAGAAAATCAAGAACACCCTAAACTATGTGTGATTGTGTGTTTTCTTCTCTCCCAAGGCTAAAGCGCTCTCCTAATTCTAATCTCCGCTCCTTTCTTTTCTAATCTACTCCCTTTCTAACTGTTTCTGCTGCTTTTAAAAAACGTATTTCCCAAAATCTCGCTCCTCGAGTCGAGATTCAGCCCTCGACTCGAGGGATCTCATTTCTGCGCGCCTCGACTCGAGGTTCCTCCCCGAGTCGAGGAATCTGATTTTCTTGCATCTTCTCTCTCCAGCAGATCCTCGACTCTCGAGGGATTCTTCACCTCGACCTCGTGCTCGAGACCAGGATTTTTACGAGAAATACTCCGCCTCCGACCCCGTTGCCTCCGGTATGTTCGCCTCTTCATTCTAAGACTGCCGGTACTCTCGGTTTGGCCAAATTCCACCGATTTACCTGTAAAACGAACAAAATACCTCAAGTGATACTTTTAGACAAAATAGTGATACTCTACACATTTAATACATAAAACTAACATTTTATATCACTTTTTTGCACTAAATTAAGCCCCAAAACAGGTATCACTACACTCCAATCAAAGAGCAATTTTGACTGTATGAAATGAATAATAATTTTTGTTCATCGAAAGGATCGAAGTTTATCAAAGTTTGTATGTAAATGATTGAGTATACCATAAATATTGCAAAAAAAAAAAAAAAACATGCAAAAACTTAAACACAAACTAATTACAAACATGCATATACCAAATATCATTAGAATACGGTTCTACTATTGTACAACAAATCCAATAATAAACAACCTATTAAAAATTAATATAAAAATAGTAATGTATACAATGTAATCGCTTTACATAAATAAAGTTTATTATATTACAATTCACATTCAAATTAAAATATCACTCAATTTATTATTCCTTAAATTTAAAGTTTATACATAAATGATTGAGAATGTCATAAATATTGCCAAAAAAGCATGCAAAAATTTTAACACAAACTCATTACTAATATGCATATATCGATAAAAAGGACAGTTGACTTTCTAATCAAATCAAAGAAACAATCATTAACAATTCTAATATGCATACAATTGTCTAAGAAAAATCTTAAAAGAATGTGTGCAATTAATAATAAGAAAAATCTTTAAAGAATATGTGCATTTATTAGTTTTAGATACGGAAGTTCAATTTTATCGAAAAAATATTTTACCAAGGATGTAAAAGAAGTACTATAACTTCTACATCGTAAAGAGAAAAAAATAATAAAAATTCCTTAATCTAAAGCCTTCATGATACAATAAAATCTAATATTCATAAAGAGAGTTAAAGAAATTCAGCAAACTATATTATATTTTTGAAAAAAAACATTAACTTATAACCGAATTAAAAAAATCAATAGTTCGTAGCAATAATCTATGCAAAATTAATTCATAAAGCTCTACATAAATTAGGGGCATACATGATTTTTCTAAAGCTCTACGTTTTCATAAAAATATAATAAGCAAATGAACTTACGCATAATAATATTATACAATAGAAACAAAATAAGAAACTCATATGTAAAAGTAATAAGAATGAGAGACGTAGAGAATTTTAAGTTCTTGTAGTAAATCAATATATCTCATACATAAATATTATAAATAACAATATGATAATGTAAGATATTCATAAAAATGAAATACTACCAAATTCCAATATCATAATTTCCTCAATTTTTTTTTATTGGGACGATGCCTTAATTTTCAAGTTAACTCGACTTGAATTATATAATTTATTTATATTGAATACATTAATATTCTCACTCTAAATTAATTTGAAAATATTTTGTAATAAGTAATTTTTCTAAATACCCTATTTTTTAGTCAAAGATTTCAAATAGGAAAAATTAACCATCAAAGTTATGGGACAATAAATTTAGGACCGAAAATTATAATGTATTAATATTTGTTTCTTTCTTTGTTATCATTATGAAAACTTAGATATTGAAGTAAGATATGATTGTATTGAAATAAGTTCTTGTGTTATACTATTTATAGTAATTAGATAAACGTAATATTTAGACAAATAATCAATTAAGAGTTTAAAAAATTAAGAATGATACTACACTTGAGATAATCACACACATACTACTATAAATATTCCAATTAATCAAAGCATGAAAAATTCTTTTATCAATTAGTTGATTTACCAATTTAGAGTCATATTGTTTGTCCATGACTTTATGTTAAGAAGTAAATTACACATAATTTCTGTCTGGGTATATTTTTCCTACAAATAATTTTTTTCTAAAAATTATATCACAAAAGTCAAGTTAAATCGTAAATTTAAATAATTAATTATGAGATTTGATTTTAATTTATTTTTTCTTTTAAATAAAATTCTATCAATTACTTTTTCAAAAGGATAGTAGACTAAAAAAATTGGTAAAATACAATTAATTACGGGATGCTACTCTTGAAAAAAATTAATTAATTAAGTGAAAATTATAATTAGACACGTGATGCTACTATTGAAAAATTGTGGCCAAACCAATTGATAAAATATGTCCAATCACTCAAAATAATTAACAATGATATCACATATACATATATCAAAATAAATTCCAAGGCATATATATGATTCATTTATGTTAATTCATAGAGTAATGTCAAAATTTCCTATTTTAAATTTGATAAAGTATATCATATTGATGAATTAGTGTTGTTTCAAAGATTTATTAAAATATATTAATGATTTTAATTAACCATTATGACTTTTAATTATGTTAGTAATATATTAGTATATTAAGGTATTATGTTTCTCAATTTTTATATTATTAAATTATTTTAGCCTTGATATTTTTCACATAGTTGTTTCTATTTGCAAAAATTATTAATTTTTGTATGTTCAAATATAAGTTATAGTCTTTTTTCAAAAATATAATATACATATTTCTAATGATGTAATATTTAAATATAATACTAATTTTGTGTATTGTTAATGTATGAGATTAATCAATTTTCATTAGAACCATTGTTTAATGGTGAATTGAAAAATTATAGAATTTATTCATAAAGATTGAGTAGTAAGACATTGTTACATATAATTGTTAAAAATTAAAAGATATTTGCTATAAAATACACTTGAATTGTCCCCGTAAAAATACACTTAAATTATTGTAGCAAGAAAAATTATTGTATTATATACTTATTAAAATATTTAAAAATTTCATTTTTGTATTTTAAATATAAACTACAACCTCTTTCTCATAAAATATAGTATACATACCTATATTCATGTAACATATAAAAAAATTAAGTATATTGTAAATTTTAATCGTGGCAATGCAAATACGATTCTTCCATTAATCATAACCCAAATATTTCTAAATTAATCATACATAATATATGATAAAATCTTCCCAAAATTTAAATATGACATTAAATCTTACCTAATAATACTAATTAAATCAATTCCTATTAATTGAATATTGTCAAATTACAAGTATAACGTTTAATTATTTATAGTAACACACAATTATCAAATTAATTTCTTCACAATGTTTCTCATAATTAGATTGGCGCTTCCATTGAGGATGTTCTTCCCTCCTCAATTTGCTTCTCTTGCAATAATTAATATTTCATTTGCATAAAATCGGATATAAATTACGTAGTAAGTAAGAGTAGAAAAAGTCAAATTAAGAGATTTATAGTAATACACAATTGTCAAATTAATTTCTTAATTTTTGCTAATAATCGGTGAATAGTAATTAATTTTATACCTATGATAAAAAAAAAAGGAATTTAATAAAATTTAAATGATTAATGAATTCGAGAGTTCATACATATTGAATTGAAAAATTGATCTTGATTTTATATTACCCCTTGAGAAACTATTCATGTGTTAATGTCATATATAAGTATTTTGGTTGGACTCATGTATTTGGTATACGATATGGTTAAATACATACCTAATAGTTTATTTTTTTTTAAAAAATGGGTAAAACAATCTTTATTTAATGTACAACTATAAAAAATATGAACATTCAAAAACTCAATAATTTACATTAGATCACTATCGAATCAATAAAATTAAAAAAATACAAATGAATAGTCACAAACCAACCACCACTGTTTTCTTCCGATTCGCGAATGCGTTCTTCATTTAATTAGTGCTCGTAACTTGGGTCGAGTGACTCCTCGTCTTTTCTCATTTGGAGCAACGTAACATATGGATGATGGTGGTGGTGGTGTAATTGTGATGAAAATGAACAAAAAAATCAATAATTTATAGTGGAGAGTGAGGTGAAAATGAAGGATGAATTAGAGAGATATACGTCCTATTAATTGTGCATGTCTGCTACCTAAATTAAATGTTTGACCATGCGGATGATCATGATGAATCGAAAGAAATTCGATCAACGGATCAGTGAAATGACGCCAAAACCCAAATTTGGAATGTGAACTACTTTTATATATTATAAGATTTAAATTTGGTAATTTTTTTATGCAATACGCGTACAATTTCTTATATTGATGCAACGATGCTTGTTTGTGTTCTCGATGTTCTTTCTTTGCATGCAAAAATCAATGTAACATAGAACCGATTGAATGCGCTTAGTTCCTATTTAGAACAAGATCAAGATTGTGACCATCCCAAAAAAAAAAAAAAAAAGATTCGGTAATAAATAATAATTTCTTCCCGGATATGTAAGAATCAGTCGAGAAAAGGTAATATAATATTTGTGGCTCTGATTTTTCCAAAAAGATATCGATTGAAATATTGCATCTCGATGTGTCTCGTAATAAGATATTACACAAAAATTACTAAGGGTTGCTTGGTTGAGGGGTCTAGGGGTGAGGAATGTGAATGGAATAATAAAAATGTGTTTGGTTGAAGGGTATCATTCCTTTGATAATGCTCTCATATCCAAAAACTAAGGAATGAGTCATTCCTCACCATTTTGGGAGGAATGGCTTTGATTACCTACAAACAATAATTCTAATATTTTACTTCTCTTATTTTTAATAAAATACTCCCTCCGTCCCATTTAGAGTGTTCCATAACTTTTGGGCACATGTTTTAAAAATTGTGTATAATAATAATATAATACATGTGATGTGATAGATAGAAGGATGAAAGGTAGTATAATAATAATATAGTATAAATGATGTGATGGAGAGAGATGAAAAATGTATTTAAATATATTAAATGAGTGACATAAATATATATGTAGTATAGAGATAATTATAAAAGTAGAGTATATATATAAAAGAAATGAGACACTTTGATGACGATTTAAAATGGAAATATGGGACACTCTAAGTGGGACTGGAGAGAGTAAGGGGTGCTTGGTTTGTTAAAAGAATTGAAATGGTAATGTGTTTGAAAGTAGTGAGGAATGGTAATGGATATGTTAAGAATTGTTGAGTTGTTTGGTTTATATATATGTATGACTATCATTACCATAGAAAGTGTTTGGTTTTGATAAAAATTATTGATAATTAAAATTGTTATTAACTCTTTTTTAATATTAAAAATATATTATATAATAATCATACTTAATATTATTTATTAAATTAATAAATAATTTAGAAGGCAAAATAAATTTCTAAAAATTATGTATAAAATTTTAAAAGCAATAACTTTCATTCCTCCCAATTTTGGGAGGAATGAATCTATGACTTTCATTACTCACTTTTAATATATCAAAAGTTGATTTCTCTCAACCAAACACCACACTCTCCTTTCATTGTCAATTTTACTTTAAAGCAACCAAGACCTCCTAAATATAATGAGAGTCATTCCTTAATATAAATCAAACATTAAAACTAAAATAGGAAATTCATTGCCATTCCTCCCACTATGACTATCATTCCCATTGCTATTCCTCGCTCATGTGCCAAGCAGGCAAGCACACCCTAATTCAACTGAAACAAGACCCTAGAAATTAAATTGTAGCATGATATAGGGTCGAATACAAACAAACATACAGTTCTCTGCCATCATATTCTTTCTTTTTCTCTCCTATTTCTGCATAGGGTCGTCAATTAGAGAGGAACAGAGGTAGAACAGGGAAATCTCTCTGAGGTAATGATAAGAGAGTGAAAATCGTACTGATTTTGCTTCTCAATTTGGTTAAAGATTGAATCTTTTAGCTTAATTTGAGGTGGGTTTCTTGATTTGAATTGATAACACTAAATGGGTTTTATTTTTCCTCGGGTTTTATTATCTCCTGCCAATTTTCTTGGAAATCTGATGTTAGATTTTTCTTTTTTGACTTTTGAAACCGTGATCTGTTGTTTTGTCATGATGGCAGCTTTTATTATCATAGATGGGCGCCCTTCAACATTTGATTGTGTTGTCAAGAAATTGGTGATTTAAGCTTTGTTAAATTTTTGTAACAGGGGATCTCCATTGCATTCGATTGATCCACCTCTGGTGATTAACAAGATGATGATGTTTGAGGATATGGGTTTCTGCGGCGATCTTGATTTCTTCTCGATCAAGGAAGGCGGCGGCGCGTGTAACACAGAGGCGGAGGCGGAGATTCATTCTTTAAGTTGAGTATAAGTACTCATTTTATAAGTGTTTTAATTCAAGAATTAATTTTTATTTTTTTCTCAATCTATAAATTAATTTAAATTCATTTGTGTCAATTCAAAGCCCAATAAAAATATTTTTTTAAATTTAAGTCATACAAAATGATAAAATAAAAAATTAGAAACATAAGTCATAAATAATAATAATTCTATTAATTTGAAAAAAAAACTCCATTAATTTTTTTTTTTAATTTTGAGAAGAATAACACATAAAATCAAGAGCAAGTCTCTTGTGAAATATCGCACCGCATACAATATCAATTAAAAAAGAAATTATTAAATCTTGTGGCAAAGATAAAGAATCTGGTCAAACTACAAGAAATTTCTTCTTCTTCCTAAATTTCTTCTTCCTCCATTCTAACTCTTCTTCCTCCTCTGCTCGCTCCACAACTTCCATCGCCGTGCCTCGTGTTCCCCAACCAACCCCAACCACACATCAAGGTTCTTTCAGACGCAGTAAACGCCGGCGATGAGAGGAGAGATAAAACCGTGAACTCCGAGTGAAAAAAGGAAAAAGGGGATGATCCGATTGATGAAAACAAAGAGTGGATAAAACTTAAACATTGATGAATACAAAGCTTATGCGAACTCGTGATGATAAATTTTTATTTATGTTTAAACCGAAATTAATATCACAACTCCTAATCTGGTTTGATTTATTAATATAGTAACACACATTTTTCCATAAAATAACATGTTTTTGTTTATATAGTAACACGTTTTTTTTCTTCATATAGTAACACGTTTTTTCTTCATATACTAACACATATTTCTCTATGCGATTTACACGCTTTGTGTTCATATAGTAACATATTTTTTTCAAAAGTATGTGTTCTTGTAAGAACAATTATGTGTTATGTAAGGGTAAGTACGTGTTACTAGTCCTTAAAAGAATAAAATATTAGTTTTGTTCATTAATAACAAATTTTTCTTCGTACAATAACACGTGTTTGACCTAATAATAACACAACCTCCGAGAGTAAAATTTTATTTTTATCTTTGCACAAGTTTAATACACATATTTGCCCTTACAAGAACACATATTTATCCAAAAATCTTATACTTGGGGATCAATTAGACCTATGATTTTTTTCTTAACACATTAAAATCATTTCTCTTTAATATTGAGATCAAATAAGTCATCATCTTAATAAAATCACACTCTTTTAGTAAGAATAAAGTTGTCGAAGATTAAATACTTATTTGATTCACACATACAATTAGATTAGATATTTATTTGATCATTTTTTTCATTTTTATTTTGCATTTGAGCGATTATTTTTAGATAAATACATATTATTTATTTTATAAGAACACATATTTATCGCTTTAAGTAATATACGCGTAACCTAATAGTAACACCCCTGGAGCACCCGAGGCGATTTTTTTGTCCCCCGCGAGTTTTTTTGAAAATATCCATTGGATCGATCCGACCCGACTAGGATCCGCGAATTTCATTAAATGAGTTATTTCACTGCAGACAATATTGCATATAAGAATTTGTCTAAAATCAAATATATTTAAAAACATAATACTTTGTGTGCTAGTATTACTTCGTGGTGGAGTTGGTCTTTGTATAAACGAGTTTTAATGTACATCTGTGTTGTAACAAATACTTTTTTAAATAATTAATACCTTTTAATGAGATAACTAATATTATTAAACTATTACCTTTTAATATAATAAATAATACTATTTGTTAAAAATATACCCAAAATGTAACTAGATGTACAATAAAAATTAACAATTTGTCTATTTTGTAAACTGCCTAGCATTAATTTTGAGAAAAAAGTTCACATGAAAATTAACTTACGTTGACTTTTAGACATCCGAATAAAAATTCCATAACGTTGGATAACTATGAAGTCGTTGTCATTGAAGAGTGAGCACAAATATTTTCAAAATTAAATTTGGATTTTAAATCTTCAATTTCAATTTTTAGTATTTCACCAATATACAATTCTCTTCTTTCAGTAAACAGAAAATGGGATTCTTGGTGTATGCCCTCGTTTCCCTCCTTTTCTTGCCACTATCTCAATCCAATCAGGTATTTTCGATAGTTGTTTACTCGTTAACTTTCAGCAGGGGGAGAACCAGAAATTTTTAGAAGAATTTTTCAGTTTAAATTCTCAAAATACCAAGTCAAAATGATCAATGGGTTTTTAGGGTAGTATTGTTTTCATCCTCGGTTTATTTTACTTTTATGTTATCAATATCCTGAGTTAACTATAATGGGTAAATGTTGATAAATCTGCAGATTATATACTGTTCTTATGATTGTGGTTTTGTATTGCATCTTTTAGTTTTGTGATGCTGGGATAGCATATGGTGATACCACATGTGGAGGAACTTCTTCCACTTATCTTTCAAAGATTTTGATAAAGGGAGGTACAGTTGTGAATGCTCATCATCAAGAGATTGCTGATGTTTACATAGAGGATGGTGTCATCGTTGCAGTGCAAAAGAATATCATGGTAATGTTTTCATAAGTTTTGATGATGATGATCTGTAATTAACCCATTAGAAATTGATTTTGGAATGCTTATTTGAGTTTAGTGGGATCTGAATCTGTAGTTTGAGAAGATTGTTTTGTATGTGCTTCATCTCGAAAGAGTAGCTGGGACGAACAACTCAAATGGATATAGGTCACAAGTCCTCTTCTAGTTTGTAATGTAACTATTAAACATGTAGAATGAGATGCCATATTTGTACGTGTGATATCATGGACTGGTTTTAGGGAAGTGATACTAATAAGAGACGTTGCAGGGGTTATGCGTAAGGCTGGCTAAAATGTAATCAAGACTCCATACTTTTTGTTAATATGTAGCGTAACATTTATACTTATGTGTCAACAGTTGTTGTGGATATGCAGGTTGGAGACAATGTTAAAATTATCGATGCCAGTGGAAAGTACGTCATGCCAGGTATATTTTCTTCATAGGCGTGTGACAGTATCTCAAAGGAATTTTCTATATTCCCATAGTTCAATGCTTGTATATCTAAAGGGGTAAATTTAGGGTGCACTTGATTCAAATTCTTCATTTAGAATGGTAATGAATCATCAAATAGTGATTTGCAATGAGAATGATAATTTCATTGTTAGTGATTTACAGTGAGAATCATCAGCCAATTATGAATTTTATTGTTTGTGGTTAATTTTAAATATTTAGAATGCATGAAATCTTCAATTTGTAGAAGGATATAATGATTTGAGGAAAAAAGAAGGATATAATGATACTTTTGTTACCGTACTTGCCAAGTTATATATATATTCTTTCTTATGATTAAATTTAAAGATTTATGTTTTTTGAGTATATATATCCTTGTAAATGATATCTTGTGATGATGACAGGAGGAATTGATCCACACACACACTTGGCGATGGAGTTCATGGGCACTGAAACTATTGATGACTTTTTCAGTGGGCAGGCTGCTGCATTAGCAGGCGGAACCACAATGCACATTGATTTTGTTATTCCTGTGAATGGGAGCTTATCAACAGGCTTAGAATCTTATGTTAAAAAGGCAGCAAATTCAGCCATGGATTATGGCTTTCACATGGCAATCACAAAGTGGGATGAAACTGTTTCTAGAGAAATGGAAATCATGGTTAACGAAAAAGGTCCGTGTCTTTTTCTTGTATTATGTTAGAGTAACACTTGGGTGCATCTAATACTGCTCAATGAAACAACTAATATTGTTCACTGAAAACAACTAATACCTTTTAGTAAAACAACTAATACCATTTAAAAATGCACTTGTGTTGCACGGTGTAAAGTATTTGTCATTATGTTATTCATTTGAAGCAGCATAGATATTAAACTTGTTTCACTTCAATGCTATTTCCAGTTTATTTCTAACTTGTTCCTGTCATTTTATAGGAATTAATTCTTTCAAATTTTTCCTGGCCTATAAGGGTTCTCTAATGATCAGAGACGACCTTCTGCTTGAGGGGTTCAAGAAATGCAAATCTCTTGGTGCCTTAGCCATGGTGCATGCAGAGAATGGAGATGCTGTGTTTGAAGGGCAAAAACGAATGATTGAACTCGGGATTACAGGTCCTGAGGGTCATGCACTTTCAAGGCCACCAGCGGTAAGCTCATTTATTATATCAAGTATGGTAATAATATTTGCAACACGATGATCTTATAATTTTTTATTTCATATACTTTTGAAAATATGCTTTTGTGACATTAGTCTTTACATAGTATTTGCAGCATTACTGTTTCTTTAAGGTCATTGTATTCTCTCCTATCTACATACAGTTTGACATTTAATAAAACACAAAATTACAACTGGTGACTGATCCACCAGTCTTCCATTTAATTATGTATGCTGAATATGAGAGTAAACCCGAGTTTTACTGTTCTTCTAAATCATCTGAGCACGCCTATTTCATAATCTACTCTCCTTCGTGCCAGCATTGTGAGAAGATCAACTAATTTATGGAAGTTAACAATTTTTCTGAGATTGAGTGGTAAAATTAAAATCCCAGCATTGAAAAAGAAGATATTTTGAGTTATTTTCTCTTTTAATTGTCAATACACTCTTAATAGAGTTTAAACTAAAAAAAAAAAAAAAAAGATCGACACCTAATGAGTTAATTTACAGCAATACGTTCCTATTAATTATATTTTGATTATGTGCAGCTAGAGGGCGAGGCAACTAGTCGAGCTATTCGTTTGGCTGGTTTTGTGAACACTCCTCTCTATGTTGTTCATGTCATGAGTATTGATGCAATGGAAGAAATCGCTAAAGCTCGAAAATCAGGTTTGTGGAACTTGGAATTGAACTTTCCACTGTCATTGATTCATAATTTCATGGCATAATGCATCAAAAGGTCCCTAAACTATCAACTTTTGTTTCGATAGGTCCCTGAACTATATCATGTAATAAGTATTTTCGATCTCTTACTGTTTTCTTCAGTTTATCTATCATCATCCTTCTAGTTCATCTGATCATGTTCTTATTGGTGGTCAAATTTCCGATAGAGAAACATTTCCGTGCTTCCTTTTCTTTCTTTTGTTTCTTTCGGATGATAAATTTATTCTGATGATATCCTCTGACATACCACTTCCCAATCATTACATTTTTTATTCTTCTCATATATATAACAAACATGATCGAATCATTTTGAATATCAAGTATCAACATATCAAAACAGCTACATCAAACTAGCATGCCCAACAATCCTTGCAAAATAAGAACTTCTAGTAAGGGTCTTGTCACACACGGGATCAGTGTTGATGATTTATTAATACAAAATGGGTCAAATGACTTTGTTGCTTTATATTTATGCAACTCACTTTATGGAAATCTGTAAATTTAAGCACTGATGCAAAAATCGGCCTAGGCGCTAGGCGGCTGTCAGCCGACCCGATATTAGATTAGGCGCCCATTGTTTTTTTTTTTTTTTTTTTACGTCGTTTTGGGGATTCAACTTAATTTAATTGAAATATGTATTGGACTATTTGCATTTGCACGTTGTAATTATTATTGTTGACTTATTGTGTATGTTTGTTTGCCATTTAATTTTTATTAGTAATTTGTAGTTTATACATGTTGATTGGTGTCCGTTGAATCATTGATTTATGAAATTAAAAAGTTTAAAGCGTATTTAAATTATTATCAAATGACTTTCTGACCATATTTGTGATACATAGAGGGAATAAAAAAACTCGGACCGACTAGGCAGCCCAGGTGCTAGGCAGTCCGCCTGAGTAGCGATTTCTGCCTTTTGCACCCTTGAATTTAAGTGATTATGCTTCATTGTTACATGTTTGTTGGAGTCCTATCGTCTATAACCTTGCTTTTACTAACATGAGGAAAAATTTTAATGTATTTTATACCTCCAGGTCAGAAGGTTATTGGGGAGCCTGTAGTTTCAGGACTGGTCCTGAATGATTCTGTCCTTTGGGATACCGATTTTCAGACAGCAGCAAAGCAAGTTATTATTATTATTATTATTATTATTATTTAAATATCTTCCTAAATTATATTTGATCATTTTCAGTTATCATAGAAGCCATTTTGATGTCTTCATGTTTTAGGTATGTCATGAGTCCACCTATTAGAGCACCTGGACATGGTAAGGCTCTTCAAGCAGCTCTCTCAACCGGGGTTCTACAGGTTTTATTCTCATCTTAATAATGATGACTCCTGTTCTTGTGATGTACCATTGAAAATGATATATATATATGCTCCATCTGTCCCAAAATATGTTTCTCATGGGAAAATTGCACGACATTAATGAGTATTAATATAAAAATGAAGTGTAGTACAAGTGATGTGATTGAAGAGGGAGAATAAAGTGAAGTGTGAGGGATAATTAATAATAAAAGTGGTGGCAATTGATGTAAATAAAATGACGTGTAGCCGTGTAGGGATAATTATTTAATGTAGTGGGATAGGTGAGTTTCCAAAAATGGTATGATAAACTTATTGTGGGACGACCAAAATGGAAAAGTGAGAAGCTTATTGTGGGACGGAGGGAGTATGTGCTGCGAATACTTATCCATATCTCTTCTGGTATACTTAAGTATATCTCTAACATGTTGCAGCTTGTGGGAACTGATCACTGCACCTTTAATACGACGCAAAAACTTTTGGAATTGATGATTTTCGTAAAATTCCCAATGGTGTCAATGGTATTAGCATAATTTCAAAGTTCTTGTGTATTCTAAAGATGAGGTTTATATTTTTGACACGGCCCTTGTCCTACAGGTCTTGAGGAGAGGATGCATTTGGTTTGGGATACAATGGTGGTACGTTGAATGTTGATATGATGAAATAGTAGACGTTGCAATTTATTGTACGAGTGAAACACCAGGTTATCACAGCATTGCATTGAATTATTACTCTTTTCTGGTTGGTGCAGGCATCTGGACAGATATCCATTGTTGATTTTGTTCGGGTAACGAGCACTGAGTGGTATACTTACTTTTGCTCTAATTTCTACTATTTTGAAAATCAGGTTTCAGTTTTGATCTTCATTTCATTCTTCAGTGCAAGAATCTTCAACATATATCCAAGAAAAGGTGCAATACTAGTGGGGTCAGATGCAGATGTTATAATATTGAACCCCAATTCAAGTTTTGAGATCAGTTCGAAAACCCATCACTATCGAACAGATACAAATGTGTACGAGGGAAGACGAGGCCAGGTAAAGCTTTTATCTTCCTCCTAATTAACATGTTAATTTGAAAATTGACGCAGCGTAATAACACAAAATTACGAATAAACGATATGAAGAAATAAACACCTTGATACTACGTATACTAGGTGATTTTCTTTCACTCGCAGGGAAAAACCCTAATTCAATAATCAAAATGCCAAAATTCGAAACAAAGATCATCCACGTGTTTAAATACTAGAGCAAGAAATAAAACCCAAAACAAATAGGCCCGTAAAAGTCCAACAAATGAAATAAAATAAATCTCAAGCTCAATAAATACGATCAAGCGGTCTCATCTCCATTAAAAATTAAGGCAACGCAACATATCAGTACATGATAGTATTAAGTTAACGTATAAATCATCACTTGTGATGCTCGTCTGATTAATCCTCAAATGATGGTTGCTGCTTCCTTGATTGGGTTCTGAAAAATTGCTGATCTCTGTCCCGCAAATACAGGGAAAAGTAGAAGTGACGATAGCGGGAGGTAAAATAGTGTGGGAAAACGACGAACTGAAGGTTGTACCAGGTTCTGGGCACTACATCAAGATGCCTCCTTTTAGCTATGTTTTTGATGGAATTAAAAACACAGATGATGAGTATTTGTCGCCGCTACGAGCTCCGGTGATACGACCAACTTCTGCTTCAAAGATTTGATTATTTTGTAACAAACAAGTTCATCATATTTATCAATCCCACTCCCAGAAGGTACGAATGCAATGAACAAAATAATAAGCTTTGATGGGGGTGTTGTTTCTGTACATCCTATTGTTTATAATGCTGAAGGTACGATGCAATGAACAAAATAATAAGCTTTGATAGGGGGTTGTTTCTGTACATCCTATTGTTTATAATGCTGGGGGTTGTTTCTGTACATCCTATTGTTTATAATGCTGTACATAAACTACACAAGGCTGAACTAATCACCCACATTTCTATCCCTCAAAACTTTTATTGGAACTTCTGTGAATTCGAATTCATGTGTTTTTTTTTCCCAAGTATTACTATTGTTTATACGAAGTGTCAATATTATCGTATGAAGTGTTACGCTCGTGCATACCAAGTGTCATTGTTTAAAAAATGCTTAATTTTTAAACAGTGACACTTGTTATCTCACGTGAACTTGATTCATAAGAGACCTACTCGTTCTTTTTTCTTTTCTTGCAGTAATAATTATGGGAAATTTGGATACACTGTTGAGTTGTTTCTACCTACCATAAGACAGCTGCATCTGCATCTTACTTATTCCGTCCTGGAAAAAGAAGTGCAAATTAAATGGTTTGAATTTTTTTCCTTAGACTTTTTGATGAACTTTAATTTTTTCATATAATTTACAAGATAGAATTTCAAAGTAAAATATCTAGTTTGGTTACATAATATAATTGAATGGTCTATATTTCATAAAATAAAATAGAATTTTCAACCTTTAGAATTAATTTATGATTCGACATGCTGGAACATGAGATTTAATTTAAAAAATTATGTTATGTTTAAATCTCCCAATAAATCAACATTCATTTTCATGATTTGCATGCACCATCGATAGTTGGAGCTCGGGTGCGAGTTCTATCGAGTAAAGCCAATGATGAGAGACATGGAGGGTCCAACGCTTGACCTATTCTCAGATTTTGAATAGGTAGGATGACGTGACTTCTCCATTGAGCTGCTTCGGAGAATCGTGGGCTCCAAGTGGGCTATTTTTGGTAAGCAAAAATGGCGATGTGGGATGAATCGAAAGTTGTCGAATTACGGCCAATGGCGCTAACCTAGATCCCACAAAGGGTATTGGTCAATTAAAATAGCAGAATGATGGTCATGGAAGTTGAAATTCACCAAGGAGTGTGTAACAACTTAAATAAATTCTTGCCTCCACGGTGTTCTTTATATCATATATTCATTAATTAATGTAGCTAACGAGTAATGACTTCTTGTGTAGGAGCTAGAGTAATTTGATCCTATCGGCTAGTCTTTATCCTATTGACAAACATCTTGATAATTAATATTGTTGGTGAGATTTACGGGGTATGGGGCCACTCTGCGGTAGAGGTGGCAAATCAGCGAGGTGGCCCACCGGCCCAAACAAAATTATCGGGCCGGGTGGGCCAAAAGTTGATCGGGCCTACAAAATGGAGGCCCAGTTTGGGCCGGCCCGACCCATTACTTTTTTTTTTTTTTAAATTTACAAAAAAATTATATATTAACAATTGTAGTAAAATAGTAATCATATAATGTTTATTTATAAAAAATATGTTTAACTACCACTTACACATTACTAATAAATCCATACAAAAAGAATATAAAAATAAGTTAATGTAGAATACATAAACTACATAATTTATAAGCTCATAATATTAGTCCATTAAAATTCACAAATCCAAATAAAAATATCAATGATTCAATTGAATGTTGATGTGATAGGGTTTACTTTCATAATTTGAAAATATTATAAATTATCAAATTTTTTGATCAAAAAGTTGGAAATTTTATTATACTAAAATGGTTCAAGCAAGAGATATTTGTGAGGTCAAAATTCGGTTTATACGAGAATATATATGTTAGTCTATCAAATGCCATTAACAATATTTAACAAATTTAGATGACTAAAGATCTTTCATAATTTTCTCTCTCACAATTTGTTTGCCACGAAATATGATGGCATTTAATGTCTTCCATATTAACCAAACAACACATTCTCATATAAATTATAAATTATAACTATTAGTTACTAACTTAATATTGATTTTATATATTAACACTCGATTTATTTATACTCGAAATATGAAAAATTTCACGGGCCGACTTGCGGCCCATCAGATAAATGGGTCGGGCCAAAATGACCCGATTTTTTGGGCTTATAATTA
Source organism: Paraleonurus japonicus (assembly GCA_030762865.1). Taxonomy (NCBI): domain Eukaryota; kingdom Viridiplantae; phylum Streptophyta; class Magnoliopsida; order Lamiales; family Lamiaceae; genus Paraleonurus; species Paraleonurus japonicus. Next base: position 19,836,738 of record CM061053.1, read on the forward strand.
TCCCGACCCAACCTATGTAAATATGAGAGCGGGCCGGGCCTAAATTGCCGGCTCTACTCTGCGGTGGTACCAATCACTTTAAAAATTTACCATATCTTAGTTTTAGCCCCCATGAGCATAGATGGATGGTAAGTGGACAAAGTGACTAGAGCACATACACTCCGACATCCGAGTTCGATTCCGTGTGATGACAATTCTTTCTTTGAAATATTACGGGAGCCATAGATGGATTTGTGTCTCCCGAAAGTCATGTCCCTCATGCATTGCCACTCGTGCACATCCTTCGATTTATAACCCGCCTTATAAAAAAGAAAGTAGTTGATCCAAAAGAAAAATTAGGTCGGTCCCATTCTTTTCAAATGAAGAGTATGTGCTCTCCACAATGGTGGAAACATGACATCAGATTCCTAAGCAAAACATAGTATGAAATAACAATATTGTGCATTTCTATCATTTGAACCGTCAATTGTTTCATCCTTATGCCTTAAAAAAATTATTTCAGTGATCTCACTATCGTGATCACCAAGATTTTGCAGCTTTTAAATTTTTAGTCAACCACAATAGATACTCCCTCGACCAAAAATTTAGTCTTCAATATTTTTTTCACAAGTTTTAAAAAATAAGAGTAGTTTATGTGTAAAGTAAATATATTATCATAATATAATTAATGTGTTGTTAATTATATCCAATTACATCAACCAAATTTTATAATAAATCAAGGATTATTGAAAAAGATAGCACTATCTAATTTGGCGGAAAAAAATAATAAAATTTGATCAATTAAGATATCAATCTATCAATTTTACATAATACGGGTTGCGATTTATTATAAATATAATACAAATTCCATATAAAATGTGTTATGATATAAATTGTAAATTTATTAAACCTATAAAAAATAGAGGCAACAATTTTTGAATGAACGCATCTGTAAACCACCCACCCACCCCAAGCTGAGATGCCCATCTTGTTGAAGTCAACCTACACAACAATGGGGGTGGGTAGGGGGTTGACCAGGCGTCTTGGGGGTGATTTACCAACCCTTCCATCACACGTTGAATTCTTTAATCAAATTAATCACCCATTTTTGTGCCTCCAAGAAACCCAAGTCCTATATCCATCATCAATCATGCAACAAAATAACACTTGTCTTGAATATTAATTTCTAACATAAATTCCATCAATTAATTGATCAATGGGGAGAGTTCCTTGCTGTGACAAGGGCAATGTGAAAAGAGGCCAATGGACACCTGAGGAAGATCAAAAGTTATCTTCTTACATTGCTCAACATGGCACTAAGAATTGGCGTCTCATCCCTAAATATGCTGGTATTCTTTTCCGCACAAAATTATTTATTTCGTATTTGGTGTTCCACTTTGTATTTCATATTGTGAATGAATATCAAGTGGATGGTGAAAAAATAATCAATGGATTTACATCATATCGACATGTGTTAATAATCAAGTAAAGTGAAACATCAAGTGAAATACGAAAAGTGGAATAGATGAGTCAAATGATTCTTTCCTTCTCATGCATGCCCTCTTCAACTTCTATATTAATTAACCTTCATTATTTTTTTCTAGGGCTCCAGAGATGTGGGAAGAGGCTGCAGTTACGTTGGACTAATTACCTCCGTCCCGATCTCAAGCACGGCCAATTCTACGATGCGAAGAGCAGACTATCGTAACTCTACATTCGGTTCTTGGAAATCGGTACACGTCGAGATCAAGTTTATTTTACGGCGAAATGCATGCATGCATCATATGAACGTTGTGTTAAAAAGTTTTTATGTGATTTGGTCATATGGCTTGTCTGCTGTCCAATTTTTGGTTCCAAAAGATTAACTTTTGATGGAGCGACAATTAATTTTATATATGAGACATGATATTTTTGCAAGTTTTTGTAATATTAAAATTTTGAAAGTATTACAAAATCATGCAAAAAAAAAAAAAAAACCATAAAATATGCATAAGACCGGTCTCATACAAGATTTTGTATTTTTATTTTTGTACTAATATAAAATTTGTCAAATTTTAATCCCAAATCGCGGAAAATAATATGTTGTTTTATTTTACATGAATATCCAATTTTGATCCCATAACTTGTCTCCTATCCAATTTTAGCCTCAATAAATCTCACGTGGTATTCAACTATATAAAACAACACCGTTTTCAATTTTTTGATGATTTTGGGGCCAAAATTGAACAATTTATTTAATATTAGGACTATATATATTGAAAAAGTTGAAATTCTCAAGATCAAGATCTGAAACAAATTATGAGACGAAAAACCTTTTTAACTTAATGAAATAGACTAACCAACTAATTAAATATCATAACAGATGGTCCGTAATCATTGCACTGACTTCCGGGCGCACGGATAACGATGTGAAGAATCATTGGAATACGAAATTGAAGAAGAAGCTCTCCGGAATGGGAATCGACCCGGTGACCCACAAACCCTTTTCTCACCTTATATCCGAGATCGCAAACCTCCCACCACCACAAGCCCCCAATCTAGCCGAAGCCGCACTCGGTTGCTTCAAAGATGAAATGCTTCACATTCTCACTAAGAGACGCATCAACATTCATCAATTTCCTTCTCCTACGCCCATTAAACGTTCAAAGGATGAAAATATCGAATTTGGATTGTCCAAGCAGGCCGCGGGTGGGTTTGAGTATCTGCGTGGGTCGTTAGGATTCTGGATTTCGGTATGACCTAATGGGGAATCTTGGTGAATCTACGTGGACCGCGGGAAGCACGTGCACGGCGGGGAGGACAGTTTGCATGAGGATGAATTACATGGACAAGAATCTGGAAATAGAAAGGAGAATGTGTTTGATTCATTGTGGGATTTACAAACCGATGATCTTATGAATCACATTATGTAGGGTGATTGTTTAATACTTAATTGGTGAAAGTTTGATAGAAAGGGATAAGTTAATTAACTTTTGAACTATGCATGAAATATATGGCTAGTAACATTCTAGGTGTTCCTTCCTATCGTTATGTTAATTAATTAATATTGTAATTAGAAATTAAAGGAGTTAATAAACAATTTTTTTATGTGGACGTAAAAATGAGGATCACAAATATTTGCGATGATTTTTTCCAAAAGGTCATAATTTTTTACAAGCTGGGTTCGTCTTAATTTACTGACGGTCATTTTAGTTTTATTCGTAAATTCTTCATGACCCAATTATAAACCGGGCCACATGTTAGTCAAAATTTGAAAACAGCGAGTGGCGATTATAAATTTCGACGGTCATCCCAAATCGTTTTAATTAATTAATATATGAGAAATATGCGATGAAAGTTTTATGCATATCGTCGCAATTTGCGACGATCGCACCGTCGTAAATTTTAAATATATAAAAAAACATTAGGTGGTTCGAACCCACGCTAGACACGATATGTGATTCGAACCCCATCTAGGCGACTACGCCATCTTAAATTTTAAACATATACAAAAGTAGAGTTACTCTCTGTGAAACAGTTTCATAATATGAAATTGGTACCACTAGAATCATTTCATCGATACCATTATAATCATTTACAAGTACCATAACCATATTATACTTTGTGATATCGGTTTATAAGTGTAATGGTATCACTAAATAAAAATTATGGTATTAATGAGTGAATGTAATGGTATTAATTTTATACTAACCGCTTCACATTAGATTTTGTGCAAAAAGTAACATTAGGTAGTATTTTTGTGGGATTTATGTTTAGGATGGTGCCATCCGGATGGGGATACCCATCCCATTCTATTTTGGATTTGTCCATCTAAATCTCCATCCAAATACCCATCCACCCGTATAACACATCTACACACCTATTTTCACACAATCCAATATAATCACATCAACTATGGGCTCGTTTGGTAGCGTCGAAAGGGCCACGAAAATAAACGTTTCATGTTTATTCTTGTTTGGTAGTCTTGAAATTTTTCTCGATGGCCTGTTAAAAGATCGCCCCGTGAACGTTTTAAAGCCGATCAACCTGTTCCTCTTCATAAACGCCGTCGGACACCCTCCGATATGTTTTTGTGGCCCGATAAGATAGAAGCATTTGAAATCATCTATCCTCTAATCTCGATAATACCCTCTTCCATTATTGAAATCACCACACCTCCATAAATTTTATCACAAACCCTAGTCTCCGTCGCCGCTACGGAATCGCTTTCATCTTCCAGTCCTCCTTCATCCAAATTCCATCCTCGGGGTGAATCGAGTGCGTCGGCCATTATTTCCGCTGAATCGAGGGTACGCGACAGCTCCCCACACGCATAAGAGATCTTGCGATTAGTATATTTTTATCCCCGCTGCCTTTACCATGGACGATTTGTGAATTTCATTTACATGAGTAGTTTCCATCCTGTTTTTGGGATTACGTATACGCCATAGCTTTTTGTTTTGAATTTTGTGTGCTAGTTCATCATTTGTGTTATTTATGTTGACACAACAACCTTGATTTGATTTATTCTATAGAGGCTTAATGCATATATATTTGTCTATGAATATTGATGCAAATTTTTGTACATCAATCTACCTTTGAACTATCGAATTATACCTCTGTAAGCTCAGAATCTGGATGAACTAATTTGGTGGTAATGGTCATACAAGCATCTTGTCTAGGTAGAATCTTAATACTGTATGTGAATATTTTTGCCTAGAATCAAGTTATTAAGGTAGAATTCTTAGTCTGTGTATGTGACTTATTTTGAAACCGCCTTTGCTTCTGTGTAATTGTTATAGGTGAGGTTGATGTATTTTCAATTATTTCTCCTATTGGGTAAGTTATTGTTTGTGTGGTTGTTCCAATTTATCCAGGTTTTTGTGAACATGAATTTTGTTTTCATTTTCAATACAAACATCTTATGAATTGTAATGTTGGCAAAACATCATCTCAAATACTAGCGGTCGATATAACTTGTACTTTTGTATATGTATATATTATCAAAGTGATTGATCTTTGAAAATACTTGTATGCGTTTTTTCATAAAAAACAATAGAATCAATCAATATAGACAATTTTGGCCTATTTAGAACAAACTCTATTTAATGGTTCTAGCCAAAATCTAGCCCCTGTCTTGTTCGGGTTTTATTGTTTACTCCTTTGATCATACCACATTAGTGTTTGTCGGCTTTAAAAGGTGGTGAGCATTCTATTTCGGCTAGGGAATGATTTGTTGCTACAAAGTAGAAGTAGTTTGGGTGTATAATGGTATATATGCGGTTGTGTAATTGATAATTGTTCGTGTAATATATATAATTTTTGTATGGATTGTTTATTTGTCTGAAATTTGCTCTGCCGACTTGTGCATCGGATTTATGAAGTTTCATTTTGTTGACACGCAGATAACAATTACCATGTTGTCATTGCAATGAAAAAACGTGTTGTGGTATTTTTTTACTAGAAGAGATGTTACTCCGATCATTGTTATTAAAATTATAATAGATTGTGTTGTTAATGAAGAGAATAGGAGGGTGAGAAGACGTGTTGGTAATGTTGAACCATGTAATATGTTAGATAAAATTCCTCGTCAAATTAGTCGTTTGAGTAGGTTGTATTCACTACGTGATTCGAATGTGTTGCAAAGTTGCGAATGAACCGAAACACATTTGCACATCTTTGTTTCTTCTTGAGAGACAATTGGGTGGGTTAGTTGATCATAAATATTTATGCGTCGAAGAACAAATCTCAATTTTTTTATCTATTTTGGCTCATCACCAAAAAAACTCTGTAGTCGAGTTTTGAATATGAGAGGTGCAGACAGACGGTTTCGTATTATGTTCACCTTGTTCTCAAAGCAATTTTAAAACTTCACAATCTATTTTTGGTTACACCGACTCCAGTGCCCGAAAATTCCACAAATCCGCGATGGAAATGGTTTAAGGTAAACAAGACCAACTAGAAGCTTATACATTAGCTTATACATTATTTAGCAGTAGGTAGTTTAATAAACATTTAATTATAGCTTTGTCTTGAAAATAGTGTTGTCTAGGAGCGTTGGATGGCACCTACATTGATGTCCATGTCCCGTGTATTGATAAACCTCGATTTAGAACAAGGAAGGGTCACATATCTACTAATGTCCTAGGAGTATGTGATCATGATATGCGGTTTATTGATTGGAGTGAATTGATACATGTTTTTAGGGCTATTTTTAGTGCAAAAAGTGAGCTAAAGTATGATTTTGTGCCTAAATGTGAAAAGTATCACTCTTTTGCCTAAAAAGTATTACTTTGAGAGGTTTTGATGTATTTCGCCCGTTTTGCAGGTAAATCGGTGGAATTTTGCCAAACCGAGAGTACCGGTATTCTTAGAATGAAAAGACGAACATACGGGACGAAAATGGAGGTCGGGACCGGAGCCCGTCTCGATAAAAATTCCTGGTCTCGAGTAAGAGTTGAGGGTGCACAGACCTCGACTCGAGGTTCATCTTTGGAGGGAAACCATTTCAAAAGATAATCCTCGACTCGAGGGAGGAGCCTCGAGTCGAGGGAGATGAAAATGCAGGAAGCTCGACTCGAGGGCGAGGCCTCGACTCGAGGCAAGAGAGATTTTTAAAGAAACGTGTTAGCGACTTTTAGGCCTCGACTCGAGGGCACGAAGCTCGACTCGAGGAGTGCCCAAAACCGAAAAATTCAGTTTTTAAGCCATTGAAAGCCAAAACAGAGGGAGTTGATTCTAGCGGTTGGAGAGCGGTTTCTAGGAGTTTCTTTGGGCGAATTTTACATTTGTAGCTTGAATTTACTTGTAATTGCACTTGATTGTTAGAATTGAGATAGATTCCACATTTAGTTCATTAGATTAGTAGATTGGTGGATTGTAATTGAAGTTTGCGGTGAGAAGTGGGAAGAAGTGAAGTTGAATTGAAGCATTGTACAAGATTAATCATTCTTATTTTTGCCTATTGAAGCTTAATTGGTGATGTTCTTACCCTTTGATCTTTTTAATTCATTGCTTGTAGTAATTAGATTGTTAATTTCTTACTTAGATTTTCTATCCATGGTTTTGCTTGTAGCACCATGGGCTAATAGCTTTGTGCTTGGGATAATTGAAATTAGGGATGAAGTGATTGCCTCATGCCATGATTGTTGATAATTGTGATCAATTGAATTAGATTGTTTCCTAATTGTGATTCTTAATTGTGCTTCATGAAAAATTGTCTCTTTTGATTAATGGTTGATCACCCTAGCAATAGGCGAGAGTTGAGCTAACGTGATTAGGTGTTAATCGGGTTTCAATTTTGCATGATTGTATGAATTGGGGACTTCTACATTGAGAGATGGGAAGAACTAAGGATACTCACATTAGGCATTGTGATATTAATGGAGTGATTAATTTCATGATGGTTTATGCCTTCTAATTTGATTGATTAGCATTTGGATACAATCATAGCTTGTTAATCATGGATTCCTTGATGGAGATTATCCCTTGCACCCAATTCCCTCATTGATTTTAGTCTATTTGATCTTGCATTCTAAGTGTTTGATAGATTGATTGCATAACTTGCCATATAATTCCTTGCAATTTGTAGTGATTTAGTTCAAGAGCTTGTTGCAACTTTAGCCATTTAGAACTCTTATCCTTGAATTTCGTTTGCATACTTTCTCCCTTGGGTTCGATATTTTTGTTGATTGGTCTTAATAACTCTTACCCTATACACTCCAATCATTTATATATGTCTGCCAGGTGGGAAGGGTCGGCGTGATTGTAGAATCCTTCGCAATGCGATTACGAGACCATATGGATTGAAAGTTCCAAAGGGTACACGGTTTTGTTACTTAAAAATATCTAATTATTTTTGGAATTTTAATTATATATGTACATTATAGTATCATGCTTGAAATAATATTTGTTAATCTTGTCCTAGGAAACTATTACCTATGCGACAACGGTTATGCTAATAGTGAGGGTTTTCTCACCCCTACCGAGGATACGAGATATCATTTAAAAGAATGGGGCCCTTTTTCCCGAGAGACCTATTAATCACCAAGAGCATTTTAACATGCGACACACACGAGCACGCAATGTCATAGAACGTGCTTTTGGTGTCCTTATATGCGTTTTGGGATTCTTAGGAGCGTTGCTTACTATCCGATCAAAACTCAAGTTAGGCTAATAATGACATGTTTTCTACTCCACAATTATATCCGATCTATGATGTTGATAGACCCATGTGAAGAAGAGTTTGACCGAGTTGACTCGCAAGGATGACCTAGTTTATGGGGAGAACGTGGAATACGTTGATGGCGTTGACACGTCTCCCAGGTGACACAAGCACATGAGCAGTTATCTATTTCTATGTTCTAAGAGTATCAACGTTCTCGCTAGGCAAATTTAGGTTTATTTTAAGAATCTTTGTTAATGGGTTATGAAGCGGCTTTTAATTTGTATTGATGGATAATGTTATTACGTGTTGTCAATGACAATTTGTCCATTTTGAACATCGACTCGGAATGCGGTAATTGATAAGCCAGGTTTCTTGTTATTTGTTACAAAATTTTCTTTGTTGTTATTATCAAGAACAATGATTCCATCGTCCGACGGCAAATGGCCACCCAGTTGCTTTTTCTTTGCCACGGTGTAATGATCCGACGCCGTACTTGGACCAAATTCCATGCATCCAGGAAGGTATTACTTCATCTTGTCCACAAAATGTCAAGCACAAGAGATATTTCATGTGGTGTGACGATTCACGTAATGATAGTGTAAACCCTCGTGTCCCTCATTCCGAAACTTCGCAACTATCGGGCGCAAAAATAGGTACTTGTTCCTCGTGTTACGATCAAACACGACACTATCATGATGAACAAATGCATCAACGGACTAACGACGATGTCACGAGCAAAACGTCCAGCTATCTTATAAATGATGATGGGGCACCCACTTTATCAATGATTTGGTTACTTATTTGACCGGTCTTATGTTTATATATCTTGTGTTGGTAATGTTAGGTGTGTTGTTGGCCAAAGTTTACTAATCATCTAAGTCTTATCGGTTGATGTGTTGTAATCCATTGCTATGTGGATTTTAGTTTACCGTAAGTTATTACAGTCTTAGATGTCGTATATTACCCGTAATTAAGTTACATTTTAAGCTGTATTGTGTTGTAGTGAGTGACACTAGATATGTTTATTGTGTTGTCTTGCATGACAAGAGATATATTTATTGTGTTGTCTTGTAGACTCTAGATATTTGCATTGTATTGATATTGTTTTTAGGGTGTGTGTTGTCAAGGGTGTGTGTTGTCAAGTCAAGGCTATCAACCTAAACGCATGCCGGCTTTGCATAGTGCATGTGACCCCTATTGTTATAGCATGATACAAATGACTACAACTTTGACCATGGAATATATTCCAAAGCAATCGAACTCCGCCTTACTCACGCCAATGTCAATCAAAGCAATTGTCATGTCCACTTTTCCAATATGTGTCGTCTATCACCATTGTCCACACGTGGGGTATTGATATTCTATTTAAATAGGGGTTCACACAATACTAATGCACAATCCTAATCCACAAAAAAAAAAAAAAAAAAATAGTAATGGCTCCAACACGCATACCTCCACAAAGTGAGATTTTCTTTGACAAAGATTTGGACATTTGAAATTGAATCCTTGTTCGTCCAACACTTTAGTTCAACAAAAGCAACAAGGAAGCGGGATGGTCGTGATGCATTGAACTTTCATGCAATTGCCATGTCAATTGGCACCGTCAATGTGAATTTTTCAAAATCATTCTCGTTTGATGAGGCACAAGTTCATCTCATGTTTCTCATTCAGAGATATGAAACTTTCAACAAATGCATAGCCACCGAGGATGTTCATTGGGACAAAAATGGAAACAAGATTATTGCAATGAAGAAGCGGTGGTTAATGATGATTAAGGTACAACATATTATATATATTTTATTTTATAGTGAATAAATCATGTCACTTTTATCTTTGCTTATATATATATATATATATATATATATATGTGTGTGTGTGTGTGTGTGTGTGTGTGTGTGTTGCTTTAGCGTGACTACTTGCGGCAAAGATACTTTCGTGAAGGGGAGCCGTTCATCTCTTGCATGATCGAGTTGTTCGGTGATTCTACGAACCGATTGTAGATCCACTTAACATAGTCGAAGTAATTGAGATTAGTGATGGAACGCGTTCAAATCATCACAGCCCTTGCCCACGTCCCCACCACCACACTATCGCGGTAAATGACTCGGATGACGATGAAGTTGTGTCACCCTTGTTCCCAAAACGCATTGTGAGTCAACGAAGATTGTTTGACTCACCAAAGCAAGGTCATTCTCTCCCCGCACGCAATAATAATACGTCACTGCGGCTTCAAGCTTGGCTCATCCAACGAGAGAAACTTCTAGCTCTTGTGCTTCTACAAGCCCATATAAATAGTTCTCCCTCTCTCGTAGAGGCCGGTAGATGAACTATGCAATGTGTGTCGTAGTTTTCTCATTTGTATTGTGCTATTGCAATGCGTGTTGTAGTTTTTCATTTGTATTGTGTTATTGTTTGGTAAGTTAGGAAGTAATTTATTTAGGTTATGTTGTTGTATTTATGGTCTATTGTTTACTTATGATGTAATTTTTAGGTTTGTCTCTCTATTATGTAATGATTTTATCTTTGTGGTTTAGATTGTTTATTAATTTCTTATGTTTAGGGAAAATTATCGGATATTTTTTTAACATCTTTTTAAAGGATCGAGATTAGGGTGTGTGTTGTCGTATTGTTGACAATAACACGTAAAATTCAAATCCATATAAAATTAGATATCACTAATATGTAATCTAGCTAATAATTGATGTATATAATAAATTATAACGCATTTACGGTTGCGTCGCAAAAAGGACTTACGCTCGTCACACTTAAAAATACGTGACTTACTTAGAAGCGACTAAACAATATTACAACCCACGTACACAATATACGAAGTCGCATCTTTTTATTTCAGACTTCGATTGCTCCCAACTACTCCACTCTTCGGTATACGAAATGCCTCGAGTTCGATTCGGCGAAACGTCACATCGAGGCTCCGTCTCTTGGTGAACTCCATTGCCGTAGCAGCGGTGGAGCAAATAATAATTTCAAGGTATGCGTTTGAATAGGGGCCGCACCTTCTTAGGTATTGCGTGGAACCACACTTCATTGTACATGCAATCGATTAATTTATTTTGATTGTAATATATACTTCGTAAATGCTTGGTTATGAGGTATTAATGTCGGACTCGTCTCGAGGAACGGTGAGTTATTAGGTTTTTGACCTTGAAATATGTTGTTCTGTGTTGGGGTGTACACTATCATTTTCGTATTTGTGTGGAGTAGATTACCATAGAGTGCTCTGTTATTACAAACTGTTGTGTATGTGTACTATTTTTCATATGTGTGCCATAAATGTACTACATTACTAGACTTTTTGTTTAATATTTGTAGATTGAGATATATAAAGAGATGGGTGTTCGATTCGTGATTCCTAATTTGTGTGTTGTTGGTTTTAAAGCTAAATATTCCCGTCATTGAGTTTTCATAAGCACACATTTCGTATTTGTTTTTGGAGAAGTCGATGCTAAAAGCTTTTTGAAGACCTTGTTAAGCCCTTTTATTTTTCTTTTGATAAATCTATGGTACACGTAGGTTTATATAGCATTCGGTGTTGCTCACCGATTCGATACAACTATTGTTTTGTCTTAGTCATCGTTCATTGAAAAATAGGATAATTATGACATGAAATTTTTATGATAATTATTGAAATAACAATTTTTACTATCTTTTATGGTATCAAACTTTTAATATCGGTTATTGTTGTCTCCAGGATGGCTATGGTGAGTGCTCATAACTATTTCAACGCAAGGATCGGTTCTCGTCTGACTTGTCCATCATTACGACGATAATGGCAAAGTTGTCGACCCCATAATCGAATGCGGTTCAAGGAGTCATGCTTCGGGCAATTTGTTCAGATTGAAGAAATGCAATTCCAAGGCCAACTATACCTACATTTCTTTGTTTAAGCGGGATGCTTGAAGTTAAGAAACAAACTCGTCTTCCACATTAACAACATCGAAGCCCACTTCGGACCTACGGAGTTCTCGTTGATAACCTGGCTGCATTTCGGTGAGACAACCCCGATCCCGACTGATTCTCAACTCCACAAGAAAGCATTCAACACTAAAAAAATGTGATAACGGTTCAAGACGTGGAGTCCGCATTTTTAAATGCCATGGATAACGAGGAAAGTGAATTGAGCCTAAAGTTGGCATTACTATGGGTGTTGTACGGAATCCTGCTAATCCGTGGTCACGCAAGCCGAAAAGTTGACAGATAAGTACGTCCATCTAGCCGACAACTTAGCCGCATTCAATGTCTTCCCTTGGGGTAGCATCGCTTACGAGTTTCTAATAAGCGAGTTCCGATCGTCGATGGAGTCTAAGGTCTCAACGGCAAAGAGCAAGGGAAAAGCGAAGGACGGTGAGAGTAGATGTCGATTGATGTGCATGATTTCGGTTTGGCATTACAAATTTGGGCGTATGAATCAATGTCGTGCATTGCGAAGTTGTGTGCCATTAATAAGTCCACTTCCGTGATTCCTCTTATGCTTTATGGTGGAAATCAAATGGAATAGTGAAATTCGATGAGCTTTCAACTCCTTGTTTCTCGGGTGGTTTAGCAAAAACGTAAGATTACTTCCTACTCTATTTTTCATTTTTATTACATTAAACATTGATGAGGATTTACTATTTAAGTTTCAAATTGTTCTTCAATTGCAGATTCATGTCAAAGAAGCTTTAATGCCTTCGAAAGCTGAAATGCAAACTCCTTATTATGCCGGTGTTGTCGGTTGGGAAAAGATTCATTGTCCACCCATTTCTCCACTTAACACTAACAAACGTAAGTGGAATACCGAGGGCAAGACTCTAAAAAGGAAGGGGAAAACCTGATGAAATTGGTAACGGGTAAGGACGGCGGCGAAGTTGGCTGGAGGAAATATGTTAAGCTTGATTCGAAACAATTCATGATAATCATTTGAGATTGGAGAAGTTACTAATCGGTGTCTTGGAGAAACTTGCCAAGGCAGATGCTAAAGCGGTTGAGGATGAGGAGGATGTCTTTGGAAGACCCATCTACGGAGGCAAGAAAAGTCGAGGAAGAGGTTCCATCGAACGAGGGTTCGGAGGCCACCGCATTAATCGGCATGGACGAAAAGTTGGCATCATTTGAAGAATGGATGAAGAATTCGAGGGGACGAATGAGTCCATTAAGCTTGGTGTGAATGTTGTCCCAACGGTCACTTTGCTAGTTGGTTTGAGGATATTTGGAATCCTGAAGGATGGTTAAATGGGGAGGTAATTTTTATTACGGTCGCGTATAACTTAAGTTGGTAGTCCGTGCTAATTTGTTTGATATAGTAATTATTTTTTATGTTTCAGCACATCGATGCCTTGATGCATTTAATTATGTTTCAAGCTCGAAGTACATGCACGGTGGCGACAATAGGAGGTCTACATTTGTTAACCTTAATTTTTGGGTAAGGATACTTTATATAAGGTTATTTTTTTGAGTTCTATATTTTTGCAGTAATGTTTATGTTACCAAAAACTTATGCACTCGATGTGCGAGGCACAAGTGACGTCGGGAGTGTATGAAAGCCGGCGTAACTTCGGTGAAGGAGGGTCGTACGTGGGATTGGTCTGTGGATGCAAGGAGTGTACACGATCACGTAAATGGTAGTTTACCAATTAACGACTTTGGTATCCCATGGTCGAAGCCGAGTACGTGTATGGAATTGGGAACATATTAGATAAACATTGGGTGTTGTCACGAGATTCGTTTGCTCGAGCAAAGCGTAGTGATATGACGGCCCAATCCGGAAGCCGACCACCGACAAGACAAAAGCGCTATTCAAGAAGATAGCATCGGTTGTCTGAGTATTTGTCTTTGAAATGAATGTTAGGAGATCGAACGTCTGGTTCGGCAGAAGATGAGTGGTCGGTTGAAAGATGTCCATATACTCCGCAAAGAAACGAATAACAATGATTGTGGTGTTATGTGCATCAAAATGTTTGAGTGTATGATGTTTGGTGTTCGATCAAAGACATTAATCCCAGTATGTGTGGCGCTTTTGCATTTAACTACGTGCTTCATTATTCTATCCGGGCGGTGATGTGAGATAGTTGGACGGTGAAACTTTCGTTTAAAACTTATATCGGTATTGTTGCTTAGTAGTTATGCAGTATTTTGTTGAGATGAAACTCAAAAGTAGTATCTTTAGGTTCTTTTGTGGTATGACATCTTTGGATGTTGTTGTTGATGCTTTGTTGGATAATTGTTCTACTTTCGTGGTGGTTTGAATGGTGGTTTTTGCATTTTGTATTGAACATATTGGCTATATTGGTATTATATTGCAATTGTGTCGTATGATTACATTAATTTTGTTGGATGAACCTATTTTGGCTCAACTTCACGAGTAATTGTATAACTTGTCATGTTGGTAATGTATACATATGTATGTCAATGATTGATATACGAGATCTTGTGTTCTAAATGTAGCGGAGTCTCGTGCTCATTTTATTTGCCAACAATTGTCTATTATCCTTTGCCATATTTTTGTAGGTTAAAAGCTGTTGGCTTTAGGTTTACAGAGCAATTCAAATTTTTGTACACTATAATATTACTACAATGAAAGTAATCATATATATATTTTTTAAAAAAGTTATTTATAATACTTAACCCAAATCATTGCAATTGAATTGTATAATAACAGACATACCAAATGATGCTCACAATGTAAATAGTTAATACCAAATTATGATCACAAAATACTGATAAACATTACGGTGCTATGCACAAAATGATGTCAACCTCGTTTAAAGTTCTAAAATAAAGTTTAGAAGAAGTAGAACACCAGTTACACAAATAAATATAGTCCAGGATCACAAAAGGGCTAAGAAGATCTGGATATTGCAATGGTGCTCTCAAAAGGATGATAGAAGATCAACTAGTTTAGTAAGATTACTAAATTTGAAGATGTCCCCCAATGAGACATCGAACATATCGTGTCTCGCTCTCCTTACGCATCGTCATAAACAAGTGGAGGCAGTCAAGATTCTTGGTAAGGTAATGAGCGAGCGTCAACCTTATCATCTTCACTTAATTCAGTGCAATTCATCCAACAAGTTGATTAAGTCCCTTTTCGATTTCTCTAACTCCGGATCATAGCCAATAGCACGACAAAGGTTGTCCATGCAAATATCGTATGACTTGTTCATATGTCCCAACACTTCACAGAGTTTTTCGGTGGATGGTGACTCAACACCACCCTCTTCTTACTTGAATTCTTGTTTGAGGTGGTCCGTTGAACTTGTGGTGCTTCACTATTGACTTCCATGTCCACCGGACTATCTTCAAGTTCCAAATCGGATGGTATGTTATTGTTAGCAACACGTTCAATTGGCTCTCCGTTCACCGGTGTATTGACAAATTGCATAACGTCTTGAAGACTCCCCATTCGCCCTATCCTTTCCGAAAATCTCATTCCAATCCTCATATAGTGTCCATACTTTGTATCGCATGTTGCTAGCAAATGGATCAGCCTTGTAAAAATAGGCAAATACTTAGACAACCAAGAATTGTTAGACCCAAACACCAAACAGGTGATCACTTATTAAATTATACAAGTCTTACCAATTCGTAGACATATATACAAGACAAAAACATGTATGCAACAACATAATAAGTTTATTAAATCAAATTCCAAATATGCTCACTTACAACGAAACACACGCAAGGTTTAACATTTACAACAACAAAATAAGGACACTAAAATCAAATACCAAAGCATATTGTTACTCAAACGAAGCACATGGAAGTTATGCCAATGTACTCAATACCGATGCACAAAAAAGACCTCCACCATCAGTTCAATTTGGCAATACGTAAAACTAGTAAAATAATAACTTTCATTTTACCGCAAACATTGATACACTACTATACCTATTGGTCATCAATATTTCATGTCCGGTATTTCATCATACGATAATCAAATAATGCTGGTTAATTAACAAAGGAGATACAAGTTTACCTTGACAATGACATCCCACGCCTCATCATGGCGGTCGATCATACCGGTAGAGGTGTTGAATCCAATACGAGTTGTCATTAAGCATCGTCAACAGGGACGCATGAGCTTTCTTCCAAATCGTAAGCCTTGAGGTTATGTGAGGCGTGGCACGGATGTCACCACTGGAAGTTTTTCGCCATTCCGGATTGTAATTTATACAGGTATCCGTGCTTAAACCCATTTTCGGCGCCATGACCATTAGCTACAAGTTCTTTCATTAGTTCGGCAAGAACACCTTCCTCCAGGTGTCCATGCACGGCGATTCCTACCAGCTTTCTTGACCTTCCCCTTCGTTCCGGTGCTAGTGCTCCCGCCACCCTCCATCCTACAAATGTGGAGAATAAAAAAATACGTAAAAGAAGAATAGGTCACCGAAATCGACGACGAAGAAAAAAGAGTAATCGACCACGAACAAGAAAAGATGAAAAAATAGAAATCGACGACTAACAATAGTGGGTGAGTCGGTTACCTCACCAGATCGGCGACGGGGAACCCCAAGCTCGACGAATGAAGAAGAAATCGTCATTCTTGAAAAGATTTTCCGCGCCTAAACTCAAGCTCGACGAATGAAGAATGAATTAGGGCAGCCAATTTGGGGCTTATTCGGAGGACAAAAGGGTATAAGTGTCATTACATTCCATTCTCATAAGTTATCTAATGTATCAAACGTCATATAAATAATTTTTCCGGACATTTTTCAGTGGCTACCAAACGTGTGTAAAGATTTATTTTCATGTCTACCAAACACCACTAAAGCTAAGAAATACCAAAATAGCCCGAAACCTTTCCTTGATGTTTTTCCTGATGGTCTTTTCTCATGAGGGCTACCAAACGGCCTATATATTTCACATCAAATATATTATATTATGTTTATCTCTCTCACCGTATACTATACACTATTAAATTAAATTAAGGCAAAAACTTGTATGAGACGGTCTCATACATGAGACCGAGTCACTTTTTAATAAATTGTTATCACTTTTTAAAAAAGTGATCCAAATTAGTATAAAAGTGATAACAATTTATGAAAAAGTGATAACAATTTATTAAAAAGTGACTCCGTCTCATCCGTCTCATGCATGAGACGGTCTCATACAAGAGTACCCCTTAAATTAATAATATTATTTTAAAATAAATTATTTATTTTATACACAAAAATATTATATTATCACCTTTATTAATTGTTGATATTTTGAATAAATTATCACTTTTATTTGGAAAAGTTTTGGGAATATTTTGTATCTATAAACCGTGTGATTACAAAATATATATACATACACTGGGTCAAAAGAATTCCTCAATTATGTCTATAATAATGCTAATCTATTGATAAAAAATTACAACCAAAATGATAACAATCAAAAAATAATTGTGTGAGAGACCGGCCATATAAACATTATAATTGAAAAAATCAAAAAGTAAACATTTTGAGTGGTTCAATTCCAATTGTTAATAAAAATAAATAATATAAATTATAATTTTAATTCTAAAAATAAAATAAACGAATCTATAAAAATATTAAAATAATAATATTAATATGAATTATAAAAAACATATATCTATATTATAAATAAAATAATAATAATAATACATCTTCAATCATTAACCCACTAACTAACAATAATAAAATATTATATCATCTTATATCACAATCATTCAATCAATACCCCACTAACTAACAATGATAAAATAATACAACATTAATTTTGATTTAACATAAAACTCCATCCACTCATACTTCTTTATTTCTAACCAAACACAAATTTACTATTCACCTGATTACCCCCATCCATTTTCATCTCCATCCTCCATCCCACTTCCATCCACCACATCCCTAACCAAACATACGGTTCGTGGGAATGTGCAATTATGGGATTTAGGACTTTTTCTTTTCATCCGATTTTTGTGCATTTAGTACTGAACTAGCTAGAAAATATTTTGTTCATATTTAATCTAACGCGCGATTTAAGTTTAGGAATAAGTCAATTCACGTTTTTAATCTCATGTGGAGAGATCTGGTGAGGTAACATGAATTGGTGTCCATGGGCTAGCTTTGCAAGCAATTAGACTCGACGCAGTCCACACATGCGTCTCACGTGACTTTCAACCTAAATAGGGGCAAAATTGGCCAACATTGACATGACTTAAAACATAGTGCCCTGAATTTGGAAATCCAGGAAAAAAATGTGTCCTATTTTAATTTTGTCACCCGTAAGATAGTATTCTAAAATATATATTCCAAAATTCGACAACATACTGGGAAAATTAATAATAAAAAAAAAAATAGTGCAACTAAAATCAGAAGAAGTTCTTTCTAAAAAAGAAAAAAATCAGAAGAAGTTAAATTGTGAGGACCAAATGTAATTTGTTGATTGAAATCTAAACAACGACATGTCGGTGCCTTATTCGGACGTCCCAACATTATTTTCACATACTAAAAAAGGAATACTCTCCATAAACTACACCCTCACAATATCATTTAAATTTCAATAATGTCACTGGTATTATTCTACTTTATTCTTCCTCTTACACTTTATCCCATTCAACCACCCAAAATACCCTTACATTTTATTCTCTCTCCTACACTTTTTCCTCTTTTCTAATAACCGTGCCCTCCCTCCATATGAAAGAAATATTGGGACGGAGGGAGTATAATATATTTTTACACCTTTTCGTCCACCTTTTATCTCTTTCTATCACATCACTTGTACTATACTATTATTTTACTATAATTCCTTAAATATTGTGCCTAAAAGCAACGAGAAACTTTCATTGAGACCGAGGAGTAATTGATAACAACTTTTTACGAGGTCTCATGTGAACCAGCTTTTATCGTAAAATAATTATATTATTTAGGGAGTCACGCACTATTTCCACTCCAAAATCCTCCATTCACACCCCATAATTTTTAAGACAAAATAGGCATATATAAAATGACCATGATATCCTTATATAACTAGGTATAAAATCAGAGTTAATGTAATCATAAATCCATAAAATCTTACCAAGAATATTTATTTCTCTCAACTACTTTGATAAACTCATTTAAATCTTTTAATCTAATATTTTATTTTAACTATCATTATTATGGAACAAGAAAATTCATGAAGAACATCAAAGTAAGTGCATGTAATGTGTTTTTTTACCCTTTAGTCGAATGTTTTTAACATAAACATTGATTTTTCCGCCTGATCGTGCCACTATTGTGCCTCGAACGTAAGTGGGTTATTGCGATTTTAATAGTGTACAAAGGTTATTTAAAAAATCGTATAAGTTGTTCACGGTCCTAAGGACCGAGGCGACCATGAAGCTATGCATGAAGCTCCAGCTGCACGACGCGCGCATTGGCGAACGACTTTGAAGCTGTGCACGAAGCTCTGACCAAACAACTACTAAACCGAGCATGATGGTAGATTTCTAGTCATGATTCGTTTAGATGAATTCCTCTATAGATTTGTTCAACTAGGAATCAAAGTATAATTTCTTTGGTGAGAAGCCTACGATTTTACAGAAAAAAAGGAGAAGAGGAAAAACTTAATTTTGTGTTTTAAGGAAAGTGGTGGAATAGCGATAAATTGGGCTGTGTTTAGTAATGTAATTTAATTTTTAAATTTTAATGGAGATCTGTTTAATAAATAAGATGTATATGGAGGATTTTAAGATGTGCATCCCTGTTATTTATGAAGAAATTAATATCCTCTAATAAAATATTTGATAACTTTCAAAACTAGTTCCTTATAATATGAATAATTAATATTAATTCTTTAATTAAATACTCTCTCCGTTACAATTTAGATTCACATAAATATTACTTATAATACACCGTACATTTACAAATCAAAGTGGAGAAAAATTAAATGAATGAATTTGATTTACACAAATTGTAACGCCCGGAATTCGTAAAGTCGACCTTCGTGGTCCGACGTCCTAAACCCGAGTCATCACTTAGTGAAACATAAAACTTGGAGCTTTAAAATTTCTTTTGAATAACAATCGATTAAGTTGCAAATAAAAAATTTCGTAAACACTTACTCAGTTGAAGAAAAACTCTTTTATTATAAAAGGTCATTATTCACTTGGAGGAAAACATCTCGACGAGTACAACTCCCAGAGGAAGAAAATAACATCATTTAACAAAATATTCATTTCAAAAGATTGAAAAGTTACTAAGACGATTTATTTATTAATTAAGAGAGAGTGGGAAGCGATCGCCTACCGCAACTCCCGGGCCTCATTCTTGCAACTTTGAAAATATTAAGTTTGGGAGAGTGAGATAAAAATCAAAGTGGGTAACTTTGTATCTTTGTTACATGTGACGAGGAAACCGGAAATAATCGAATCTTTTATTCTTCTTTTATCTTTAGTTATGCGTTACGACATTTAGCCCATTTGTACAAGGTAATCTTTAGTTATAAGATTTTCATCCTTTAACTTGATTAAGGAATTCATCTTTCTTTGCGGCTTAGTATATATATATATATATATATATATATAGCACATATGAGATGGCACGCTAGTACGTCCGATCCCCATAATCACATTGTGGAATGACACGTTAATACGTCCGAGACCCGTAATTCTCCGTCCCAAATGAGGTGGCACTAGTGGCATTTCGCACACAATTCAAACCCTCTACCATCCTTATTGCTCCCGTGAGGTGGCACTAGTGGCATTTACGCACACAATCCAAACCCTCTTCCGACCTTATTTCTCCCGTTTATATAGGGCTTCGCCTCTGCAGATCAATAGAGATACTAACTCTCGTATGTAACATGTAAAAATAAATAATCAAAGTAAAAGAAACTTGTTCTCATATATTCATATAGTTAGGAGTTGTACATTTGCATGCTTTTGAGTTGTTTGCGTCTTTCGAGAAAACTCTTTATGTTTGATTCAGAAAACCGACAACAGTCCATATAATATTAACTAGCTATACAAATAGTGTCACCCACCTGGAAAACTTTTAAGAGAAAGTTTAACTTCTTGATTGTTTAAGTCTCTCGTACAAAATCTCAGTCTCTGGTTCATTTGTACTCTACCTAGCACAATCCGTATGTTTAGTTCGACAGATCTTTTGTCCATTGGAAACTTAGGTTCTTGATCTTATTGTGCCTTCTAAAAACTAGGCTTTGATGAAGAAGAGTTACTTTATTTTATCAAAAGCTTCTATGGGTTTAATCCTATGTCCAATCGGCTTTGTTGGTGTACTACGGTATGTGGGTCACGAATTTGAGACTTTCGGTTCCGTTCATTTTCAAGAGAAACATGCAAGACACTCAAGCATATTTATTCATAAAGTATCGTGTATAACATTCGATATTCAAACATGCACTTCATTAAAAGTTTTGGCCATTTAATTTATCAAGTACTAGTCAATTGAAGAAACAATACCTATACATGCATAAATAAAATAAAATACTTAGACTCATTGAAAAATTATGAAATTTTTGTATGTTATACAACTTTCAGTGTAGAACAAAGTTTATTAAGAGTTCGAGTTCATTTGAGTTACGAAACTATAGCAGATTTTGAAATAAGGACTCTAAATTTCTGTTTCGGCAAAACAGTGACCTTAAATTTATAAAATTCATAACTCTCGGTAGAAATATCCAAATATTATGAAATTAAAAATGTGATGCATTACTCAAGTATGAACAACTTTCATTCAGGAACCCAAACCATTTGACTTATTGATTCTGACCAGAAAAATCGTGAACATTTAATCCATTGTTTGGCTCGGTTACTGGATATGTCTCACGAGAAAATTCATAACTTATTGGATACTTGTTTAAAAATCACCAAATTTTAGAATATTGTTATAAACATGTTTTAGGACATCCATGAATATTACCATAATTTATACAATAGTCTAACTGGAAAAATAAATTCGTGCAACACAGAATAACCCTATGCGTCGAACGTCGACCAGGTACTCAGAAAATGAATTTTATATCATGAAGTACTAAACGAAATATTATGATTTTTGACTATTATTTACAACACATCAAGGGGAACATCCCAAATTTTTCCTAGAATTTTATAACTATCAGAAAGGGGAGAAATAAAAGGAATGAGTCACTGCTCCCAGTTTCGGATTACTTCCGACACATAATCTTTCACGATTTTATTCTCAGTCTACAAAAATCCAGTGACCACGAAATTTTAGTATGTTGTTCTACACTTCAAATTCTACATCTAGGAATTTTTTCCATGATTTTTAAACAGGTGTAAAGGGTCCGAATAAATTTTACAAAAATGGATCAGTGGTTAGGGCATGGTTTTGGCAGCTTCATGTTTCAAGTATAACTTCACCATTTTGACTCCAAACACCAAAATTCCAACTCAAGCACTCCATATAAGATCATATTATGTAAAAAGGAGTTCTTAGGGCCTCATATAATATTTTTTCTGAATTTCTAAGCTTAAGAAGAAGAGTAAGACTTAAGAGGGGGTTTAGGGACTTACCCTTGGAGAATTTTCCTCCTTTTCATGAGAGCCCCCAAAGCTTTTCTTTTGTGTAGAAAATGAAGCGGGCAGCCACTCTATTTATAGAGGAGAAGGAGGGAAAATGGCCGGTCAAGAGGGGTGGGAAAAGGGAGCAACTAGGTGGTCAAATAGGCATAAGGCTAAAAAATGTTAGTCCTATGTCTTAGACTTAGGATTTGGCTAGAGATTTCATGTACTACCATATTCCCTCATTTAAAGCTGTTCATGTGCACAAAAATTTGGAAGATTTGGGCTGCCATTTAGTAGTCTAATTCTAATACAGCGGTGTGACTTCGTTGTTGAGTTTTCGGTATTTTTCGGTCCGAGGTTCGGCTCCAAAAATTATTAAAACGCGCGATGGGAGAACAAACATTTTTCTTAGGGTTTTCTTGAGTTTTTCCCACCTTTAAAGGACTATTGGTAATTAATCATTATTAAACAAATCTGGATTACGGATATGGGTTTTAGAAGTATTAGTAGATTTTTGGGTCGAAAAACCGTTCGTTAGTTGGAGAAAAATTAAGAAAACCACATATGAAATTGGAAAAGAATAAAATGATCACTAAACTTAGTGATTTAAATATAAAATCCTATAATTGGTTTTGGGTTATTACACAAATATTACTTATAAGTGGGAGGATTTCAAATACCCAATAAAACCTAGTCATTTGAAATCCTCTCACTTCTCCCACTTGTGCTTAATATTTGAGTGATTCAAATTAATTCATTTAACTTTTTTCTATTTTAGTTTGTGTGAATGCATAATAGATTATCCTCAAATCCCTTGATTTCAAATACACTCCATCTAAATGGATCCTAAAGAAAAATTAAGAAAAATCATCCTATACCAAAGTTAAATAGGTTATATAAGAAATAAAAATTTATATACATCGGTTGTAATGTAAAATTTAAGTATATTTTTTAATAATATTAATTGATTTATTTAAAAATATTAATTTATTAGTATTAGTTATTTTCACTAAAAATATCGGTTGTACACTAAGAAAGCATACTACTAATATATAAGAGTATTACTATATATATATATATATATATATATATATATATATATATATATATATATATATACTGGAACCACAAAAAATTGTGTAGGACCATTTCACGGAATGTGTTCGTGCAACAACAAACAACTATATATCATTCTTTCTTCAATAAAAATATATCACTTAGGACATGTTTGTTTTGAATGATTACTAGGGATATATTTATTTTTCCTAAAATTCAATTATTTGTTATTGTTAATTTGTATTACCTATGACACACAAAAATATAAAAACCTAATATATGTTTTCTCATTTTTGAGTGAAAATGGATCTCTCTTTTTATTAGGTATATATTAAAAATTATTATCCACTTATTACCAAGTTAATTGACAAAAATTGTGATACCCGAGACTCTCACTACTCATTGGCCAATATATTTCATGCATTGAGTGCATTTTAATTAATTATGTGCTACTTGTGATTTTGAATTATTTTATCTTGCATTATTTTATTGTGCTTTTAAATACTTAATTAATTAAATATGACTTTATATGTTTAGCGGTGAGAAAATTAATTTATAAGTGATTGAGATTTTCATGGTATTTGAGTACTAATACAAATTATATAATTATTAGTGGTATTAATTATATTAGTTATAATATAAATTTTACTATTAGAATATGTATAAACTTACCTGGGTGAGGCGGTGGACATATACCCACTTTCAATTACAATTCAACCATACCATTTACGTAGAGAAAGCAAGGTGTGAGAGAGAGAGAGTACGTAGAGAGAGAAGAGAGAGAGTCGATCAAAGTATTTTGGTAAGTATTCGACTTCTGTCAATTGATAAATTTTATACCGCTTTTAAAGCTCGTGATGAGTAGAACAAAATCCCATACTCAAATCATTAATAGTTGTTCTTATTTGATAGTGAAAGACGATAAAAAGGGTTTAGGGTTTGATTTATCGACGCTTTGCGAACTTGAGGTAAGTAGATGTAATACTCACCCAAATTGTGCTTTATTTACTTTCATGTGTGAGTGTTATTTTTATTCTTGAATATTCTTTCGAAAAGAAACTTCATTTTTATTCAAAATCTTCGATTTTGGGTAATGGACGAGTAGAATCGACCGACAAAGACTCTAGAAACCCTAATACCGAACGAATCGTACGCGATAGTCAAAATATGGATAAAATACAAGTCCAAAATAAGTGAATAAGCCGTTTGTATTAATAACACGAGAGTTTTAATTTAGTCGCGAAAATTGGGCGAAAAACTCTAAAAATGCCATATTTCGATTCTACGTAACAAAAACCGAACCAACCGGGAACCGAATTGATAAAATAAATTAAAAGCCTTCTTAATTACTAACTTTTAAGGATGAAAAATTATTTAGTGATAAAACGAACAAAACATAACTTCCGAGCCCCATTTTTCAAGATCGAACCGCACGCCCGAATCGAAAGGGTCACCACAAGCCAAAGGCTTGTGGGGCCCACTAATTTGGACGTCCAGCTGGGTGTTCCAGCAGCCCACAAGGCCAACACCCCAAGACAAAATGTCTTGACTTCTTTTTAGTACTTGTACTCCTCCATTTAATTTTTGTCCTTCTTTCATCCCCACCTTCCAAATGTGTAAATCCTAGCCATCCATTTTTCACCACATGTCAATTTAATTGCTTGGGCATCACTTCTCACTCTCATACAAGTCATCAAAAGAAAGGAAGCACCCTCTTCCCCTCCTCACTCAAAAAATCAACCACTACACTAAAGGGAGGAGAAAAATATTTCTTCTCCCATTCTCTCACATACAAGACTCTCAACTCTTACCTCAAGCCATCCATTTCATTCAAGGAGTATAGGAGTAGAGTCATTCATAGGAAAAAACTTGAAGAAGGCATTTTGGCCCTAGCCTTTTTAAAAGAAGACCAACAAGGTGACCTAATCTCAAATCTTAGTTTTGTTTTCTAAAACTCTTGATCAAGGGCGGATCTACAAATAATGGCCGAGGGTGGCTATAGCCCCGAATTTTGGAAAAAAATATTACATCAAAAAAATTATTCAGCCCCTAAAATTTAATTACCCTAATTTCAACCCCAAATTCAACTTTTACGTAACCACAAATATATTTTTACACACTGCGCTCGCGCGAACTACTTCCCCGAGCTCCGTGATCCGTCTAGCTCCAGCCCACTGCCGCCACCCGCCGGCCGCCGCCTTCCTCCTCCCTTAAAAAAATTTATTCTATAGGCCCCCTAAAAAATTTTTGCCTCCGCCATTGCTCTTGATAGGAAGAAAAACATGTGTTCTACTTGAAGTTTTCCTTGTTTCATGATGGCATGGGTTATTGTTAATAATAAAAGTGATGAAGGTTTTATGGTTTATGAAAGTAGGAAGAGGATTTTAAGTGTTCTTAGTATGTAAATAGATGAACAATCTGTTTTTCGGTCAGAAGTTTAAACTGATACGTTTTTGTGACTTGAAACTTTTGAATGTTTGTCTCCATTTATTTAGAAAGTAGGTCAAATTGGCTTTCTTTTGCCACTAGTCTCATGCACTTTGGAGTTATATTCAATAATCTATGAATTTTTGAAGTTAGTGCTACAATCGTGACGTTTTTGTGACTCTTCGATTTTTCTCGGTATGTCTCACTTCGGTATTAATTTTTATAAAAATCAAAATAAAATACTACATAAAATAATCTATGAAAGGCATAAATGTTCTGTCCCTTTTTCAAAAGCGAGCCAAAACACCTTTTTCCTTTCACATTTTGCCTAAAGTCAAACCTAAGGAAATGTTAGAGACTTCATAATGTATCTATTGTAAAAAATTTATGACTTTTGGAAGTGTTTTAGTATTTTTAGGAAAATTATTTCTATGGTGTCACAACACGTAAAACTTTCGGATCATCAAGTTTCGCCTTAGGAAATAAATTCAAAAACCCATTTTTCGTATACCTTTTAATGAGACCATATTTTATGTGTGATATAAACTTCAAGAGAGTACCTACTGTACATTTGCCAAATTTTTTAGATAATTTATTTATATTTTAGAAAATGCCCCAAAGTCGAGAGTGGACAATCAAAAGTTTGTCTTAATGCTTGTATCGTTGCTTTTATTTGAAAAATGTGTTTTTCCGTTTTACATGTCACATTTAGGAGCATGTCAAGAAGAGTCCAAAAATATATATATATATAGTGTGTCGAAAAGATTAAAGTTACAATAAATTACGACTAAAAGACGAAAAACGTGTAAGTGACCAAAAGTCCTTCGAGACCAACGACCGTATTCATAAATATATGAATCCTTGATAAGAAACTAAAACCGAAAATTTCTTTAGGAACGAGTGCGACCGGTCGGTGAATAACTCGCACGTCTCCCCCTTCAAGTTGTACTTTACGAACTTCATTCGAGGTGGGTAACACTAACCGTATTTGCCTTTAATTCGTGTTATAGTTGAAATATCATTTACTAAATTATATTGTTTGACGAGCGGAGGTAGTCTGTCTCGGTTTATGAGCGATGTTGGTATTGTCTCGATTGTTTATGAGCGGAGGTGGTCCGTCTTGACGAGCGGAGGTGGTCCATCTCGGTGTTTACTTTTCTCGTAGTAATATGATGCTGTTTATGATACTAAACTTTATACATGATAGCGCATGTGCTACCCACACTAAGAAATTCAAATTCTCATGCCCTTTTTAAATATTTTCGTGTAAGGATGGAGTATTAGGAGCACCGTGGACTCACCTTCCCCGCCAATAATTGAATGCCTTTAAGATGTTTAATTTTTGTTTGTTAATTTAGACTCTTTATCAGGTATTTGTTAAAATGGGCTCAAGTCGGACCTTTAAGCTTACTAGTACTTTTCCACTACTATGGTATTAATTAGTTTAAATTATGTTTCCTACTAAATAATTGGATTTAGTTAAATCTTTGTAATCACTAAGTTAAGAATCACTCAATTGTTTTCCTTAATCATTTTCCTTTATCAATTTCCTTTCTTTGAAAAAAAAAAATTATCTCACTTTTTCTTTTCACTAAGTAACAACTAAAATTCGGATCGCAAGTAGAACTATCCGGTTCGGGCATTAATGGTGGTATCGAGCTTAGGCTCATAACTTCGGACCAAATGAAATTTTTGTGCAAAAAGAAAGTTTATTTAGAATGTTTTATGCTTCTACTCATAGAATTTTTATCATAAGAGTAAAGACTTAGTTAGAACGGTGTGGGAAGGAAGTCTACCGCCGCAACTGTAACTCCGAGGTACATAGTTTCTTACAATTCTTTTTATTATTCGTCGTGAATGTTTCATAAAATTGTGGTATGGACTCGTAAAAATGTGAAAGTGGTATGCTTGACGATAAAATCGTGGCATATGTGAGATGTATGATTTTAGATCTTGTGTATGTGTATATGCAATGATATGTATATATATCCTTACTATATGTAGCTATTTTTCTTCTTTCCTCCGCGCCCGCTAGATCCTTGACTTAGAATTTCTTTCTTACAAAACCTAGGACACTATGAATTTCGCACACGAGTACGTCACAATACGACAGGATAAGAACGAGGCGATCACCGATTTCACGCACCGTTTCTGTGTCTTAGGAGACATCGCAGCTCAAGGACCATCGCGACTGCGAGACCGACCGAGACCCTAGCCGCCTGGGCCCAGCAAGATCCGTAGGATCTAGGCTTTCTTCATCACTTTGTCATTTAGGTTCCTTGTAGTAACCAGGACAAGAGCTAGAAACTTAGCATGAACCTTTATCGTTATTTTTATATACATACTTTCGAGTTATAGGATTACCTCCACGCGACTTTCATTATCTATATATATGTAATCATGTGATTCGTATTATATGGTCACTTTATTCTATCCGCTTATTTTTACTCAATTATTGTTTGATGATGTGCGTCGTTAGTTCCCTAACTTACAATAGATAGAGTTCGCAATTGTGCCGCCGAGCTAGACAAGATGTTCCTGCCCGAAGACTCCAATATTTAATTGGTGCTAGCGAACTATCAATTCAACATAATTGAGTTCTATTTTTAAATTTGATCATACCTATCTATAAGTAATGTATATTATTTTCTCTCGTACCTAATTAGGATGGCACCCCGAGGGAGACCTAGAAACCGCCATAGGGAGAACTCGGAAGAGTCCGTAGGACAACAACCCCCCACCACCTCCTACAAGACTTCAGCCGCTAACGCCGCTTCGAGAGCCAACATGGCTTGGGAATTCTTTAATTTCCTACATAATTTCATGCAACACCAACATCACACCCGCACGTACCCGCTCCTCGAGAATGATAGGGATCACCGAGACGTTCGTGCGAATGCAACCACCCCATCTTAATAGGAAGGAAGGGCCCATGGAGATCGAAGAATGGCTCTCCGAGCTGGAGAGAATCTTCAAACACATGAACTCGACTAACACACGAAGGTTTCTTGCGCTCGGTTCAGTTGGCCGAGGATGCCGCCAAGTGGTGGGAAGCTTTGAACGCACTCTGAATGCCGAAGGAAGGTAAACACTCGACCGGGAAGGCTTTAAGGAAGCCATCATGAACAGATACTTCCCGGATGCACTTTGAGACCAGAAAGAGGTGGAATTCGTGACCCTTCAACAAGGGGACCTCTCAAAGGATGTACGAGAGGCAATTCAATAGATTGTCGAGGTATGCTCCACATCCGGTGAGCATCGTCGAGAGAAAAGATAGGAGGTTTGAGAGAGGCTTAAGGCCGAAATTGGAGGAGTCGCTTTCAGGACTAAAATCGCAGAGCTACAATGAGGGTTTCGATCGAGCACTCATCGTGTCAATCGGTTTGGGGCTAGAATTCAAGGCTACCCCATCCGCACCGATGCATAACAAAGGAGGACACCAAAATTCAAGGGGAACCAAAGTCGATACCCAGAGGGAATAACTTCGTGCCTCATCGGACAAAGGTCACCGCCCTTCTCGCTCAAAGTGTAAAGGAAGGCACACAAGAGCATGCCGAATCGGCACTTATTTCTACCGTCGACACTGGGCATCGACGCTTGGATTGTACAAAGCTGCAGCACGAGAATTTCCCAATGGCCAACAACCATCCTAGGCCGCCCCAAATGGGAAACAACCGCCCGTCTGGCCGCCAAATAACAACCACCGCCCGGACCACCTGTAGAGGAAATCCTCCCTTGCCTCGACCACCAAGGAGAAATGTACCGGCCCAGGGCGTAGAGGAAGGGCTCAAGTGAACGCACTGGATGAGAAAGTGGAGAAGGACCAAAACCGTAACGTGACTATAGCAGTACGCTACGAAGTTTTTGATAAACCTCGCTACGCATCGTTTGACACGGGAGCGTCCCACTCCTTTGTGTCGGAAAACTTTAGTAAGAAACTAAAGTTAGAACCGTAGTAGGAGAAGCCTTGAGAGTGAGCTGCCCGTTTGGGAATATGATAAATATCCAAACTCAAGTTAGAGGAGTAAAAATAGAACTAGATGGACACCAGATAGAATCTAATCTTCACGTCCTTAAGATGAAAGATTTGGACTTAATTTTGGGAATAGATCGGCTTACTAGACATAAAACGACTATAAGATGTGCAAACCGAGAAATAGACTTTGAGGATAAAGATGGACAACGTTACACTTTTCGTGGAACTCGAACCAAGTTTGGGATTCGTGTAATCTCCGCGGTGAAAGCCAGAAGCTTTTACGAAAAGAAGGAAGCAAAGGGTACCTAGTAAACGCGTCTCAAGAGTAAAGAAAGACGAAAAGACGCCAATGAATGTACCCACTGTAAGAGAATACCCAGATGTGTTCCCGGAGAAATTATCGGGAATATCGCCGATCGACGATAGAATTATCCATCGAATCGACACAAGGAGCTACGTCGTGTCAAAGGAACTGCATCGAATGGCGCCAAAAAGCTAGAAGAGTTGAAAGAACAACTCCAAGAACTTCTCGGAGAAGAAATTCATCGTGCCTAACGTATCACCATGGGGAGCACCTGCTCTATTCGTGAAAGAAGAAGGATGGAACTCTCGAGAATGTGCATCGACTACGGGGAGTTGAACCAATGACCATCAAGAACAAGTACCCTCTACCAAGGATCGAGGACTTGTTCGACCAATTGAAGAATGTCGCCGTATTTTCGAAGATTGATTTGAGGTCCGGCTATCACCAATCAAGGTCAAGGAGAGTGATATCCCAAAGACGGCCTTCGGACTCGATATGGACACTACGAGTTTACAGTAATGCCTTTTGGAGTGACGAACGCTCCGGCTATATTCATGGACTTGATGAACCGGGTGTTCCACCAATACTTAGACCAATTTGTCATTGTGTTTATCGATGACATACCGATATACTCCAAGGACAAGGAACAACATAAAGAACACCTCAAGATTATTTTGGAAACAATGAGGCGTGAGAAGTTATATGCTAAGTTCAGCAAGTGTGAGTTTTGGATCGATCGAATTATATTTTTGGGACATATATTCTCATCTAAAAGGATTGAGGTAGACCCCGAAGCTAGAAGCCATAATGGATCGGAAGACCCCAACAAATGCCAACGAAATAAAAGTTTTCTTGGATTAGCGGGATACTATAGGAGATTCATCTAGGACTTCTCGCGAATTGCAAAACCCCGATGCAACTAACCAAGAAGAACCAGAAGTTTACTTGGACGCCCGCATGTGAAGAAAGTTTCCAAGAGCTCAAGAATAGATTAACTTTTTCTCCCATCATGGACATTTCAAATGCTTTTCATAAGACTACTAAATTTTTCACATAAAGATATGTTAGTTGATCCAAAAATTATATCATCAACATAAATTTGGACTAATAAAAGATCACAACCAAATTCTTTCCTAAATAGAGTTCTATCAATTCTACCTTTAACAAAACCATTTTGAATTAAATAATCGCATAAGGTGTCATACCGAGCTCTTGGTGCTTGTTTAAGTCCATATAGAGCTTTCCTTAGTTTATAAACCTTGTCTCCTTTGACAAAGCCAAAGTGGTGCTCTACATAAACTTCTTCACTAAAATTCCATTTAAAAAGGCTGATTTAACATCCATTTGAAAAACTATGAATCTTTTAAAAGCCGCATAGGCTAAAAATAATCTTATGGCTTCCAGATGAGCTACCGGGTGCAAAGGTTTCATCATAATCAATACCCTCTCGATTGTGAATAACCTTGAGCAACAAGTCTGGCCTTATTTCTAACCACAATATTATTTTCATCCCTTTTGTTTTTAAAGACCCATTTAGTTCCAATGACTTTTTGATGATGAGGTCTTTCAATAAGCTCCCACACATCTTGTCTTTGAAACCGATTTAGTTCTTCTTGCATGGTATTAATCCAGTTGGAATCAGCTTAGAGCTTACGTAATTGATTTAGGTTCAAGTAATGACACATAGCAATCGAACATGCAGTCTTGATTTAGTTGGGTCCTCATCTGGACACCAGAGTCTAAATTCCCAATTATCCGCTCACCGGGTGATATATCATTACTTTCTTACCCTTATCTTTTACGGTAGATGATGTCTTGTCCGAATTATTTATTTCAGATGATTCTATGTTACCTTGATGACTCTACCCGATCAGGTGATGTGTTGTTGGTTGTCCGATCGGTTGGTAGATCACCGTTGGGGAAGTTCTTTCGTGTTCTTTTTCTTTGTCGAATCTTCCTCTTCATCCGAATATGATTCTTGATTGTAGAATTTTATGTTAGATCCTTTAATAGTCATCTAATCGATTATCCGATATCTTTGTGATGTCCACTGTCTTATCAAACTCAAAAGAAGATTCATCAAATACCACATGGGGTGTTTCTTCTACACACAAGGTTGTCTTATAAAAACTCTATATGCCTTTGATGTAGATGAGTATCCTAAAAATATCCCATTTGCTATCTTGGCATCAAAGGTTTTTAATTGAGATTTCCCATTATTGTGTATGAAACATTTGCAACCAAATATATGAAAATATGAAATTTTGGGAGATCTTCCCTTCCAAATTTCATAGGGAGTTTTACACTTATCCTTGACAATCAGACTTATTTTGAATATAGCAGTCGTATTCACCGCTTCGCCCAAAACCTATGAGGAGTATTGAATTCAGATAGCATTGTTCTAGCCGCCTCTTTAAAGGTTCTGCTTTCTTCTTTCAACAACTCCATTTTGTTGTGGAGTCCTTGCCGCAGATGTTTCGAGCTATGTCATTCTCAATGCAGTAGTTAGAAATCAATTTATCTAGGAATTCAAGACCTTTATCACTTCGATTTTAACAATATTTAATCCCTTTTCATTTTGAATCTTCTTAAGAAATTATGGAATTTTAGTCATAGTCTCATTCTTTTTATACAAGAAAATAACCCAAGTGAATCTTGAAAAATCATCAATAATTACTAAGGTGTATTTTCTTCCACTAAAGCCGAGAGGAGTTACTAGACCAAACAGATCCATATGAAGAAGTTCCAAAATTCTCTCTGAAGAAGGATTACTTATTGTTTTAAAAGAAGCTTTGGTCTGTTTTCCTTTTTGACAAGAAACACATACATGATTCTTTGAAAATATTTTATCAGGAGTCCTTTAACTAAAGATTTCCTTGCTATTTTGTTAAGAGTTTTGAAGTTTAAGTGATCAAGTCGTCATGTACGTACCCAACTTAAGTCATCCGAACTCTTAGCAACAAGACAAGTATCTTTAGGACAACTTTTGAAGTTAGCAACATAAATGTTACCTTGTCTTACTCCAGCCAATAAAATATTTTCATTTAAACCATCTAAAACATAGCATGCATCATGAGTAAATTTGACACAAAACCCTTTATCACAAAATTGTGAAACAGATAATAGATTGTGCTTCAATCCTTCCACGAAGTAAACTTCTTGAACTTGAACATCTCCAATCATTAATGTTCCAACACCTTTAGTTAGTCCAAAGTTGTTATCACCAAACATCACTCTAGGTCCATCAATGGTTTGATAGTTAGAGAGAAGTCGTCTTTCATAGGTCATGTGCTTGGAACAACCACTATCGATATACCAGATGACCTCAAGAATGTCTCCTCTATCAACTATCTTTTTGTCTTCCTGCAATCACAAGTTTATTGCTTAGGTACCCTTTGTATTTTGGGTCCTTTCATGTTAAAATGACTCTTAGGAATCCAGATAAAAATATCAATGTTCTTTAAAACCATAGATTGAAGCTTGCATCCATATCTATCTACTAAGATAAGACTTTCAAGATCAACTGATTTAGTTGATCTTTTGAAATTGTCTTAAATCTTGGTAAGAATGGATAGGATCTCGCTTCTTCCATCAAGGCTATTATACCTAGGATAGATCTTTGATTTAGTCTTAGGTTTAGCCTTAGGAGTTACTCTCCTCGCTCGATTTTTCTTTCGAAGTATCGGATGAGGTAATTAATTCCTTTGGTTTCCAAGGACTGAATAAAGTTTCTACCTTAGGTTTAATTGCTTTCACAAAGATTCTAGGTTTTATAGGATCATTTTTCTTATTCCTATCAAAACCTAATCCAGCTTTTATCACTAGACTTTTGAGATGAATTGAAGATTTTATCTATTGTGGTTTGAGAATTATTCATAAGTTCTAACTTGAGATATAATTCTCTCTTAGTCCTTTTATAATTCTCATTCTCGGAATAGATGTTTGAAAATTCTATTTTTAAAGAACTCAGCCTGTTCTAACTTATTCTGCCTTATCGCACAAGGTACTGGTGATCATCTCACCGACATTCCCCTTGAATGTACAAATGATTTCTCACTTTCCTTAGTCTGATTGACTTTAGTTAGGTCAGAATTTGATTCTTTAAATCAAGATTTTCAGTCTCTATCTGCTTTATAAGCAGATAGAGCACTCTCCAAGTCTTTCAAAAGTTTATCAATAAGATCGGGACTGGCCAGATAAGATGTCACAATCATTATCTCGATGATGAATAGTAATGTACCTCTTTAGCCATTAGACATATGTCATCATCTCGAACCAAAATCAGATGAGGATGAGGATGATGATGTCTCATGAGCTTCTTCTTAATCGGCTAGAGAGCTCTCGGTCAAAGATATCTTCTATCTCTTTTCTTCCTCTTTTCTTCTATCTCTCTGGGAGTGAGTTGAGGACAATCATAGTGTAGTGACCAGGTTTGCCGCATGTATAGCATATATCCCCTTTGTCTGCTTTTTGGACTACTATCTCCTCGTACTGATAGGTGACTTATGACTTCTTGACCGATCCTTCTTTCTATCATTATCTCGAACTCTTTTCATCCCCTGTCCTGATCTGTAATTCTTCCGACCTAATCTGCCTCTCTTTTGTTTCTTCTCGTATTTCATCTTCGCCTTTTCATACCTTTTCAATAAAAGAGTCATTTCTTCTTTGCTGCATAAATCGATGCTTTAGAGATCTTTTCGATTCATCTTTATGAACAAAAGCTACTGCTTTTTCTGCAGATGTAGATGACTCGCCTCATCTTCTTCATCTTCAATGTGAATGTCATATTCCAAAGGTGCTTTAATATGAGAAAAGAGAGTGTGATGTGATATTGATGACAAATTTTGTGTTGCCTTGAGAATATTGGCTTTTTCTCTCCATCTTTTGCTCAAAGATCTCGAGTATCTTGTTGTTAATTTCTTTCTCGGTGTAAGCCTTACCCAAATCGGGCCGCTTTGTTCACAAGATTAGTTAATCTCACATCCAGCTTGATCTACCTGTCTCACCATCCTTCATTTTGAATGTGTCAAAAGCATGTAGAATGATCGAAGCTTGTTTTCTTTGACTCGTTCGATCCTTCACAAATTCCAAAGCAAGAGTCTCCCACATTTCTTTGGCGCCTTGCATCTTTTAACCTTTTCAATCCAATCCTTGCTCGTTGTTTCGATAATTTCAGTTCTAGCAACTTGATCTAAATTGTGAATCTTCCTTTCATCATTAGTAAGTTCTGAACTCTTCTTTCCTGTCTAACTCTCGCTTCACCAAGTAGTACCATCGCTTGTGCCACCATGATAGAATTTGATGGGTCCTTCCTCAAGAACCTCCTCCATTCTCACATGAATCGCTTTAAGATGGTTCTCCATTACGAACTTCCAAGAATCATATTCTTCTATAGAAAAATCGTGCAAACTCCTCGGATTTCTTGCTTTTAACGAAGACATGATAAAACAAAAAACCACAATACTTGCGTAATTTTGTTAGTAGAATCATAGTGAAACAAATAAACTACAGCTTTATCAAGAATGTAAATCAGGATCTTAGTTAAGATCTAGAACTAATATCGAATAGCCTAACACCGCTCCGATACCACTTGTTGGTCCCAGAAAGTTGAGTTGATTAAAACTTTGAGTTAACTGCCTAGAACAAAATCTAGAAAGGGGGTTTGAATAGATTTTGTAGATTTTTGAATCTCTCAAAATCAATTCAAAATATCGATTAAACACAATGGAAATAATTTTATACTCAACTATCAACAAGATCAAAAGCAACTGACAAAATAGGTTTAAACTTTAATCCCGTGATTAACGTAGATGATAAACTCGAGAATTGAAAAGAAACAAACAAGTAAATCAATGCGATGAAGAACACATGATTTATAGTGGTTCGGATTATAATAATCCTACATCCACTCTCCTTCTTCAAACTTGAAGAAGGGCCTTCACTTACTTACTTTCTTCTTCTTGCCGACTTACTTACAATGATGAATCTTCACCTTACAATGAATTCTTCCTAATTTCTCGGATATCTATGGCTTGAAGATCTTGTGTGAAAAGTGTTCTATAAACACTAAGAACTCGAAAACCTATAAAACGCTCGTGTATGTGTATAATTTATGTAGCTTGTGAATACAAAGTATAATGAAGAGTGCAAAGTATCAAAAGTTAATTCTAAACTAATTACTATCCCTATTTATAGAGATCTTCACTTGGTTGTTGTAACTTCCTTGAATTTGGTTTTGATCGCTTATAACAATATAATCGAAATCAGAACTTCCTCTTGATTAGTTAGAATCGCTTCTTGAAACTTTATGTAAAATTTCTCTAACACCTCATCGTCTCGATATTTACTTCACCTCGTCCTCATCTTCTTTCCTTGTCAAGGAGTTTAGTAAAGCATCTCAACTATATTCTCGTGTTGTCCTTGTCGATATCTTGACCTGCTCGATATTCTCTCCTCATCCGAGATTTGTCCTTGTCGATGTCTTGATCTAGTCTCGACTATCTATACTTAGTTTTATTTACAAAGAAATACTTCACTATCTATACAAGATGCTCATTTGGTCATCCTATTTTACATTTTTAACACATCAAAACTAAATACAATTTTCCTTTTCCTAACAATTTTCCCCTTTTTGATGATGTTAAAACTCATTTCAAGAAAAGTAAAAGCTGTTAGTACTAAGAAAATAAGAATGAAACAAAGTAAACAACTAAGTCACGTAGTCGGATAATCAGAGCAATAGTTCAATAGTCGATGATCGTAGTAATAGTTCAATAAACAAATAATAAAAGTTAAGGTTAAAAATTTTGAAGACAACATAAAGACAGGTTTTGAAGATTTCAAATGATTTAGTGTTATAACTTTATAAAACAGCTTACTTAGGTCAAGAGTTAGTTAATAAGTAATTATG
Organism: Paraleonurus japonicus; assembly: GCA_030762865.1. Taxonomy (NCBI): domain Eukaryota; kingdom Viridiplantae; phylum Streptophyta; class Magnoliopsida; order Lamiales; family Lamiaceae; genus Paraleonurus; species Paraleonurus japonicus. Next base: position 19,874,003 of record CM061053.1, read on the forward strand.
AAACAAGTTAGTTAAACACTTCGATTTTATGAAAGTAGTTCAAAAAGATGTATTTCACAACTAATCACAGGATTTACACATTTTTATACTTCATCTTTCACAAAGAAACAATCAGAGGAGTAAAAAGTAAGACTTAATCATACCACCTATCTTCTTCTCGGAATAGTCATCCACCAAAGACACGATTCTTCAAGCTCGCTGTCTCCCCACCTTCGCCTAGATCAGCCACGCCTCACTGGATCAAGATTCCGCTTCACCTTTTCTCTGTCTAGCTGGCCATCTTGCTTTAGTGGAGCAGACATGGTTGCATAAGGTGGTGCGACTATGTCCACATTAAATTCTGCGTCTCCAAGGTCGATTAAATACCGATAGAAGTTTGGGTCTTTCGCCTCCAGCCATTCACGAAAAGCAATGTTCTCGCCTCGTGGCCCAAGAGATCTTCTTGCGTACATGAAACAGGAAGATGCATTCCCCTTCATAAGCTCTCCATTTAGCTTGTTGATCCATGGGAAGGATTTCCTTGGGGCACGGCTTACGTGCAATGGAATGGGCGGAAGACTTCTTCTCCTTCTCGTATTCTTTGATTTCGCACCCACTTCCTCGTCTTCCTATCATATGTCTTCCCACCGCCTTTTCTTGCTCCCTCCTCCTCTTAGCTTCTCTTCTCTTATACTTTTCTTTTTCCTCCCTTCTCCTCTTAAGCACTCTTGCCTCTTCTTCCTGCCTCGCATCGGGTCTTCCGAACTTGGCTTGAGGCCTTAGCTTTCCCAACAGATTTAGATGAGGATGGGGAGATTTGATAGTCAGTGGGCGTGAGCAGGATCAGAAGTGGAAGGAAGTTCGGGTTGAGGCTCGGACTCGGTGGATTCAGTGACTCTTCTTTTCAACCTTCTCAACGCCCTCCGAGACTTCTCCTCACCGCCTTCTTCTTCTCCTCCTCGCCTCTTAACAGCTCTTCAGACAGCTCATCTATCCTCGATTAAGTGCCATCAACTCGATCATCTTGCAACTCAACTCTTTTCTTGAGCTCACTATCTTCCCCTTTTTGACATCAAAGAATCGGGTATTGCGAGATAGTGGCTACTTGGTCTATGTACCCCATGAGTTCTTCTCACGAGCCCGCCTTCTAATCAAGTTGGTCATATCTCTTCTTTTCGACCGATCTCACTGCTCCGAACTCCTCCTCCATGAATGTTTTCAAGATGGTTGTCTGTCTGTCCTTCTCAAAGGCTATCTCGCATTTTCGCATTACTTGAGAGAATGAAACCTCCTTAGCTTTCCAAGACTCTTTCACCTGGTCTTCAACACTATCACCGATTTGGCGATATGCATCTCGAACATATTGTTTGACCTGTGCGCCTTGTGAGTTCATCTCTGTAGCAACCTTCTTTTTCACTTCGCCATCGTTCCTCATGTCTTATTCCCGAGAAATATAGATCAATCTTGGTTTTCTCAAGAATTGCAGCTTCTATATTCTCTTTGATTGATGATGTGATGACATTGAGAACCATTTGAAAGGCATTCGACAAGCATTCTTGAGATTTTGCACTTCACCTTCGAGCTTCCACTTCGGATACAGATGCAGATGTGGAGGGCAAGATCTGTTCTTCGAGATGGAGTCGATCTATCTCTTCAATTTCAGCTACGCTTTGCATCTCCTCAATCTGCTCTGTTTGTGCCTCCTCACCGGCTCATCGGCAGCTCCACCAACTACTTCCTCCACCCTTTCCTTCTCAATAACAGCCTTCTTCATCCTTCGTCAGCCTCCTCCACCTTCTCACCGCTTTCTCTACCTCCTCTGAGTCTCATCTCCAAGATATACTCTTTGTAGAATGTAATCAACAAATGTATTTTCGGTAAGTATATCTTGGAACGACTTGATTTTGCCTTCTTGAGAACCTCTTTCTCCCGGATGGCAAGGTTGTTGCCTCTCGCTTCAGCCTATCGTAATACTGTCTCTTCAAAGGATCCTAGCCCGAGTCTTCTTAATGTATAGACATCAATAAGCTCCTTCAATAGCTCGGGCTCGTCCTTAAGAGTGGATTCTTGTCTTAGGAGAAATTTCTTCCCAAGAATCCGCAGAGAGGTCTCGCCGGCCCCATCTCCCTGATGGGTTGGGTATGTTTAGGTAAAGATCGGGTTCAAGTGGTTGTGGGTAAGAAAGAGAATGAGTCAAATGAGGGTTGAGTTTGTTTTGGACTTATGGGAGGAGACTGCTTTTAGAGGCTCGAGGCAGCGCGGTCTTATCTCGCCCCTTCATCGCTGAGTTGGGAAGAAGTGGATTTAGGTACTCCATCCTCGGATGAGGATGAAGATGAGGAAGGTGTTTAGTACAAAGATTTCAACTGTCTTACGTGTTGTCCTTGTCGATATCTTGACCTCGTCGATATTCTCTCCTCATCCGAGATTTGTCCTTGTCTCGATGTCTTGATCTAGTCTCGACTATCTATACTTAGTTTTATTTACAAAGAAATACTTCAAATGCCTATACAAGATGCTCACTGGTCATCCTATTTTACATTTTTAACACATCAAAACTAAATACAATTTTCCTTTTCCTAACACGCGCACTTCATACCCATCCGCATGACTTATTCCTTAGACAAACTAACCTAATCGAACATAGAACAGATCGTCGATCGCACAGCGTGCGCTTCGATAGTTTCGATAGAGACCCTCGCTTCACCTCTAGGTTTTGGAAAAGCCTACAAGCAAGCCTTGGGAACACAACTAAACTTCAAAGCACCGTTTACCACCCGCAATTGGACGGACGATCTGAAAGAACCATTCAAACTTTGGAGGATATGCCGAGGGCATGTGCTATGGATATTGAAGGAAACTAGGAGATTCACCTACCACTTGTGGAATTTGCCTACAATAACAGCTTATCAAGCTACGATACAAATATCACCTTTGAGGCACTTTACAGGAAGAGATGCAGATCACCCATCCGTTGGGACGAAGTAGGAGTCCGTAAGATTTTAGGGCCAGAACTTGTAGAACGGTGGAAATTGTTTCTGATTAAGGAGAGGATCAAAGCTACACAAGACCGTCGAAAATCGTACGCCGATACTCACCTAAGGATCTACATTTCAAAGTTGGAGAGAAGGTATTCCTCAAGGTAGCACCGATGAAAGGATTGATCCACTTTGGGAAATTAGGCAACCGAAACCCCGTTACATCGGACCTTTTGACATACTAGAGAATGTTGGAGACGTAGCATATAGCTTAGCTCTACCCCCGACCTATCCCAAGTACACAACGCTTTTCCACGTTTCTACAATCAGAGTATGTAGGTGATCCCGAGCACATAGTCAAAATTAGAGACTTAGAATTGGGACGAGACCTAACATACGGAGAGACACCCGCGAAGATTCTAGGAAGAAAATGCACAAACTTAGGAATTGAGTAATCCCTTTAGTTTTAATACAAAGTGGAGTAGACACGGGAAGGAGGAAGCCACTTGGGAGAGAGAGGACGAGATTTTAGCAAAATACCCGCAAGCCCTAGACTTGATTAGGTAAGCCAAATTTCTGGGATGAAATTTCTTTGTAGGTGGGTGGGATGTAATACCCGGACCAAAATTGTGCTTTATTTACTTTCATGTGTGAGTGTTATTTTTATTCTTGAATATTCTTTCGAAAAGAAACTTCATTTTTATTTAAAATCTTCGATTTTGGGGTAATCTGACGTGCGTAATTGGGACCGACAAAGACTCTAGAAACCCTAATACCGAATGAACCGGTACTCGATAGTCGAATGTGAATAAAATACAAGTCCAAAATAAGTGAATAAGCTGTTTGTGTTAATAACACGAGAGTTTTAATTTAGTCGCGAAAATTGGGCAAAAATCCTATAAACGCCGAATTTCGAATCTACCTATCACATCCAAATTTTCGAAGACTTTTGAAAATGAGCTTAGACTAGTAATTATTCAAAATCTTAATTTTTCTAAAAATATAGGAACATTTGAAAATATGTTTAGAAGTCAATTAATTTTCTAAAAACTTGCAAATGAAGTAAAGAGTGAAAACATTAGTAAGTTTGAAAGTGGAACATGATCAATAGAATAAAAATAATGTAATTTATTTTCAAATATAAACATGGTTTAGTAAAACAACCGAGATATGACTCTTAAAATAAATATTTAAAAATAATCCTAAAATTCTTAATTTGAATTTAAAATAACAAGAATTAATTTCAAACATAAATATTATTTGGATGCTTGTGACACATATCCACCGGCTCTCCACCACACTTCTTTTTAATCCGAAAAATATTAATGAGATTGGGGTGAGCAAAACAACTAGCTCTGGGGACTCGTTTGTCAATTTTAAATACAAATCATGTAAATCACACCGAATACCTACAACACACTGTAAATTTTAGCAAGGACCCACTTGTGATCCGAGTTACTATAGAAATCATGAACATAGCATAGCATGTAACTGTAGCTATAACTATTGTCTATGGAATGTCGCATATAAACAATAATAATTCACATTCAAAGCATTTAATAGAGACAAACGTAAACTTGAGTAGAAATCCCCACGAAATTAATGTCGTAGATGCAATGAATGCAATTGACTCAAATCCCGCTCCTCACAGCTACTGCTAACGCACAATAGTTGTGATGAGAAACACCGTAACATAAAATATGATATTTCTTGAGTATGATATTTTTCTAGAGTAAGATTTTATAAATAGATGTATAAAATATGGGCTTGGGCTTGATGATATAAGGACTAATATTTAAATATTAAAAGATATTAAAATTCTTATTTAAAAGATTTAAGAATTTAAAAATAATAGGGAAGAAAATATATTTTTTTGTGATTAAAGATTTGGCCGTGTAATCCAAAATTATGTAGGAGTGAAAAAATATTTTTGTTGAGAAAAATAGGGAATCTAAAGTGTACTAAATCTCACACTCAAAAGATAAGATTATTAATTTAAGATTTAAATTTTTAAAAGAAAAAGAAGAATAAAAATCGGCACTTTAAAAAAATAGGAGATAAATTTCTTTGTTGAGAAAATCATGGTACGTATGTTGATTCTTATCTACACAATATATATATATATATATATATATTTATATTTATAATATTTTTAAAATTCTAAAAGATATTAATTATCTTTATAATTTTAGAAACCCATGAATTTTATAAAAAAAGACTATAAGTTTTAATGTAAATGTAAAATAACTAAGTTGAGAATTTTAGGGGTGTTACACTACCGAACCAACCGGGAACCGAATTAATAAAATAAGTTAAAAGCCTTCTTAATTACCAAATTTTAAGGATGTAAAATTATTTAGTGATAAAAGAAACTAAACGTAACTTCCGAGCCCGAAACCCCGAACGAAGCTCAATTTTTAGCATCGAACCGCACGCCCACTAATTTGGACATCCAAATGGGTGTTCCAAAGAAATTTCCACAAGGCCAACACCCCAAGACAAAGTGTGTTGACTTCTATTTAGTACTTGTACTCCCCCTCCATTTAATTTTTGTCCTCCTTTCATCCCCACCTTCCAAATGTGTAAATTCTAGTCATCTATTTTTCACCACATGTCAATTTAATTGCTTGAGCATTACTCCTCACTCTCATATAAGTCATCAAAAGAAAGAAAGCACCATCTTCCCCCTCCTCACTCAAAAAATTCAGCCACTACACTAAAGGGAGGAGAAAAATATTTCTTCTCTCATTCTCTCACATACAAGACTCTCAACTCTTACCTCAAGCCATCCATTCCATTCAAGGAGTAAAAGAGTAGAGTCATTCATAGGAAAAAGCTTGAAGAAGGCATTTTGGCCCTAGCCTTTTTAAAAGAAGACCTACAAGGTGACCTCACCTCAAATCTTAGTTTTGTTTTCTAAAACTCTTGATAGGAAGAAAAGCATGTGTTCTTCTTGAGGTTTTGCTTGTTTCATGATGGCATGGGTTATATGTTGTTAATAATGAAAGTGATGAAGGTTTCATGGTTTATGAAAGTAGGAATAGGATTTTAAGTATTCTTAGTATGTAAATAGATGAGCAATCTGTTTTTTCGTCAGAAGTTTAAACTGATACATTTTTGTGACTTGAAACTTTTGAATGTTTTTCTCTCTATTTAGAAAGTAGGTCAAATTGGCTTTCTTTTGCCACTGGTCTCATGCACTTTGGAGTTATATTCAATAACCTATGAATTTTTAAAGTTAGTGCGACAATCTGTGATATTTTTGTGACTCTTTGATTTTTCTGGTATGTCTCACTTAAATATTTATTTTTATAAAAATCAAAATAAAATACTAAATGATGTTAGCTTCATTTCTGGATTTTTCATGATTTTAGGAGTAGTTTAAATAGTTTTACAAAAACTATTCCTCTAGTTGCTACGTGACTGGAAAGGCAAAAATATTTATGTCCATTTACTAAAATCGAGCCAAAACACCTTTTTACTTTCATAATTTGCCTAAAGTCAAAACATAGAAAATGTTAGAGACTCCATAATGTATCTACTGTAAAAATTTCAAGATTTTTGGAAGTGTAGTATTTTTAGGAATATTATTTCTATGGTGTTACAACACAGGAAACATTCTGGATCACTGCTTCGTCTTAGGAAATAAATTCAAAACCCATTTTCTCGTATACCTTTTAATGAGACCATATTTGATGTGTGATATAAACTTCAAGAGAGTACCTACTGTACATTTTTCAAATTTTTTAGATATTTATTTATATTTTAGAAAATGCTCCAAAGTCGAGAGTGGGCAGTCGAAAGTTTGTCTTAATGCTTGAATTGTTGCTTTTATTTGAAAAATATATTTGATACGGACAAAATGTCGGGCCCAACTACACGTAGGGCCCAAAACGACTAGCCCAATGGGGCCCAATGACGTTAGTAGATACCCTAGATAAAGGGAGGAAAGCCCGAGATGGGCCCGAGCCCAGATCGACCGCGGTAGAGGGCTACGAAGCCTTAACCCACCTACAGGTGGGCCACGAGGCCCAACCTCGCTACGAGATAAGCCACGAGGCTTAAAATCGAATGCAGGCCGCGAGGCCCAAAACCCGTCTCGCTGGTGGGCCGCGAGGCCTAAACCTCAGCTACAGGTGGGCCCAGAGGCCCAGCGAGATTTGAAGAGTACGTGAGGGTTTTTGGTGAGCCCATAGCGGTTATTTATCCGATAAGATCAAGAAACACTAGAAGGAACGAGTAGTTGAGATAATTGAGGCCCAAGTCAAGGAATATCTCCTATATTCCTTCATCGACTGGGTCCGACCTCTCCATCTGTGGGGGAATTCGTAGATCTAATACTGCATTTCTTGAGGAATAAGTTATTTACACACGACATCATGGCGTAACGTGTGGGATAATGCCTTGAAACCGTAATGACGGTTATTACTCTTAACTTACGTATAAAGGACACACCCAGCAGGGAGGTAACGGTATCGAATCATTATCACTCTCACTTAGCTACCTTATGCGTACTTTCTTGAGTGTTTTCCGGTAATCGACTTGAGCGTCGGAGTGCCTACGCCGGAGAACCCTCCGGCGTGTTTGCAGTACGTTTGTTCGAAGGAAGTTAAGGATCTTAAGTGCGTAAAGGCTTTACCCCGTGAACCCGTGGGGAAACAGGCCCAGCCGTTTTTACGCATCAATTGGCGCTGTCTGTGGGAAGAGAAGAGCCGAGACGTGAGTTTCAACTTCTTTTCTTTTCTCGATTATACGAAAGAAGGATATCATGATTGGTGAACGTACACCCATGAGACCGATTGCACTAGTACCACTGGGGAAGGATAACCCCGCAAACCCAACGCAGGTGAAGTCTGTGCCCCATCCTGTGCCTCCGGTGGCTATGCCCGACACTGGAGGACCTCCACCGGATTCTGATGGCACAAGACGAGAGCTCGACTCTCGGCCAACGCCATCCAGAGTAGGAGCTACCGTTAGAGAGGGAGGGGGAACATGTCTTCCTCTTCTTCGCAATACTGAGAAGGAATACCTATGGTAGGGATTCCTGAGCGGCCAACGCTCCACAGGGGGATACCTCGAGAGAATCCCAGAACCAGCTGCCTCTCGTCGCTCTAACTCGGGAGCAGTGGATGATATGATAGCTCGAGCCGTGGCTGTGGCAATGGCCGGAGGGGGAGGACCTCCACTGCGGGAAGGATCGGAGAATCGGGACCGGGAATCCGCTGCTCGATCCCAACCGGGGGAGTAGGCGTGGATGAGTATCAAGAAGAACGGAGGAGAGAGGTGGAGTCCAGAACCAGGAGGAGGCACTGGGAGCCGAAGAAGCCTGGAGAGAAGGTCGCATCCCTCGGCCGAGGGAGGTCGGTCTCGAGGAAGCCGCACGGGGAAGGAGACAGCCCCTCCGCAGCCGAGGAAGTAAGATCGAGGACCAAGAAGAGGGTACAGTGAGACACCCAATTCGAGGCCATGAAGGACCAAATCAGATCCTTGAGGAAACAAATGGACAACATGAAACATCGGATGGAAAATCGGGTTAGTATGCCTCGACGCATACAGTTGCCAATTTACTCGAGAATATCTTACAAGATGAATTGCCTAGCAATTTTAAACCTCTTAATTATGAATATGATGGCATGACTGACCCCTACGATCATTTGGTGAGATTTGAAAATTCGGCCCTCCTCCATCGATATGGGGAGGGTGTGAAGTGCGTGGTCTTTCTTACTACTCTATCTAAGGCAGCCCAAAGAATGGTTTAGCCACTGGAACCCAATTCCATTAACTCCTTTGAACAGTTTGGGGAGCTCTTCTTGCATCAATTTGCTAGTGCAAGGAGGCAACCCGTGAGCTACACTAACATTGTTTAACATGAAGCTAGGGAGAATGAAAGCCTACGGGCCTTCATGAAGAGATTCAATCAAAGCGGCACTAGAGGTTCCAACCGCCACCCCGGAGGTAAAAATTAATGTTTTTACTAGTAACCTCCGAGATGGAGACTTGTTTTCCTCCCCGGCTAAGAAGCACCCAGACGTTCGATGAACCGCTAAGGAGGCGGAGAAGTACGTCACACCGAAGGAGGAGGTGAGAAAGGCAAAGAGAGCCGAGGTCAAACCAAGTGGACCTGAAAAGAAGAAGGAATCATCGAAGAAAAGCTCAACGGCAGAGCCGGAGAAAAATGCAAAATCTGGACCCCGCTCGGGTTTGACAAATACACCCCACGAAGCTCGAGCCGGCAGAGCTACGGAGGTAGCGTCGACCACCCCGAAATGAAGTTTCCGTGGACATGCTCCAGAGGGCCTCAAAAGCCCAAGTCGGATAAGTTTTGTCGTTTCCACAATGAATATGGGCATGACACTAACAATTGTTTCCACTTACGTGATGAGATTGAAAGGATGATCCAAGTGGACATCTTAAAGAATTTTTTACGAGAGATCGAGTCGGCTCTAGGGCAAAAGAGAAAAGAAGCCGATGACAAAGATGAACAGAAAGGAAAAATGATCGAAGGGAGGCAGGGAGGAGAGACCCTCCCGAGAAGAGAGGACTTATCCCGATGATAGTTGGAGGTCCAAGCAGAGGGAGATTCCTTCCGCGCTAGAAAAGGCTGGAGAGAGAACCCTCGGAAGAGAAGTAGGAGAGATGTCTAGAGACGTGAATCCGAAGGAGGTCATCCATACACCCCGGATTCATTTCGGCCCAGAGGATGGAGGCACGAGGAAGGAGGACCACGGTGATGCACTAGTCATTACGACAGACGTGGCGGGATATACGGTAGCACGGATCTTCGTAGATACGGGGAGCAGCGGACATCATCTTCTTAGAATGCTTTAAGAAGATGAATTTGAATATAGTAATGCAACCAGTGGATACGGCGTTATGCGGATTCACGGGAGGGCAGTACACCCTGCAGGTCGTGTAACCCTCTAGGTGGGGCTAGGTGAAGCTCCACGGAGGAGGGTAGTTATGGCAAATTTTTTGATAGTTGATGTACCCTCATCCTACAACATGATTTTTGGTAGGCCGGTGTTGAACTTATTTCGGTGGTTATATCAACTTATCACATGAAACTCAAGTTTCCAAAGTGAATGATGAGGTGGGTGAAGTAGGCTGGAGATCACCGCAATCCAGAAAATGCTACGTGGAGGCGGTAAAGATAGCCGATAAAGAGCTACATCGCAGCCCGAAAAGAGACAAAGAGGTGGACCGAGAATCCAAGAGGTGCAAGATTTCCAAAGAAATCGATCCTCCAAAGATGGAAGTCGACGAAGAGCCGATGATGGTGGAGTTGTATCCCGAGAAGAAAGGATACACAACAAAGATCGGAGCTCACTGGAGCGATCTAGAGAAAGACACGGTAGAAGCTCTACGAAGGAATGCAGACGTTTTTGCTTTTTCTTCCTCTCGATATGACAGTATCCCGAGGAGGTGGCGATGCATCACCCGAACGTGGACCCTAAAGCTAAACCAAGAAAAACAGTAAATTAAGGGTCTTTGGACCGTAAAAGATGCCATTACGAAGGTGGAAGTAGAAAAGTCACTGGAGGCGGGACATGTCAAGCGAATACAATTTCCCACCGCTATCCAATGCTTTGTTGGTGGCGAAACCAGGAAATGGAGAATGTGCATAGATTTCCGAGACCTGAACAAGGCTTGTCCTAAGGATCATTATCCCTTGCCTAGGATTGACTGGATGGTCGACTCTACATCGGGATTTGAGCCGCTAAGTATGATGGATGCCTATCAAGGCTACCATCAAATACAATTTTTCCTCCGTATATCCCAAAGGTCGGTTTCATTATCAAGCTAGTGGAACTTTCTCGTTATATTAGAATGCCCTTTGGATTGAAGAATGCAGGAGCAACCTATCGAGAGAATAGTGGATAAAATGTTCCGAGACCAGCTAGGGAGGAACATGGAAGTCTATGTTGATGATATGCTTGTGAAAAACGTGGAAGCCGGAAAACACCTGGCGGACTGGAGGAGGCTTTGCAGGTGCTCGAAGGAATGGCATGAAGGCTGAATCCAGCCAAGTGTTCTTTTCGAGTGAGGTCCGGGAAATTTCTGATATATGGTGACCAATGGGAATTGAAGTTAACCCCGCCAAGGTTAAGGCCGTGCTCGATATGCAACCTCCCACCAATATCAAGGAGCTGCAGAGACTAAATGGGAGAATTACATTAGCAGATGCATAGCAGATCTGCAGAGAAGAGCCATCCCTTCTTTAAAATCTTGAGGAAGGGGTCCAAGTTTGAGTGGGACGAGCAATGCCAACGGGCGTTTGAGGAGCTTAAACGGCACACAGCTCGATTACCTACATTAACGAAGCCCATTCCAGGGAGACGCTCTACCTCTACCTCTCTCGTAGGTGGAGTCTTACTTAGCTCCGTCTTTGGTGAGGGAGGAAGGGTCGACCTAAACTTGTGTACTACATTAGCAAGCTCATACAAGGAGTGAAGTGAGATACTCGGAGATAGAGAAGGCAGCCACGACTATAATGGTCACGGCGTGAAGGCTACGACCTTATTTTTTGTCACATAAGGTCATTGTTCGGACTAACTACCTTTTGAGACAGGTGATAGGTAGAGCTGATCTTTCAGGGAGGATGGTCAAGTGGGTCGCCGAACCGGGAGAATATGATGTGGATTTCGAGCCACGGAGGACCATAAAAGCACAAGCCCTCTCGACTTCATCCAGTGAGGGTACACGTGCACCGGAGGAAGGAGAATGGAAGGTATATGTTGACGGCTCGTGTCTATGCAGTGGTTGTGGAGCTAGGATCGTGATCATTGATCCAGAGGGCCAGGAAACGAGGTAGCAAGTGAGGTTTGAATTCATCACCTCCAACAATGGAGCCGAGTACGAGGCCCCGATTCGAGGAATGGAGATGGCCGCAGACACGGGAGCAGTCGGGTGGTCATGTTCTCGTATTCCCAACTTGTAACCCAGCGGAGTTACGAGGTGGGTACGAAGCCAAAGATGAGAAGATGGTAGCCTACCTTGGCGAGTAGCCGAGTGCGAGGAAGGTTCAGTTCCTTTGAGGTCAGGCAGATACCTCGAGAGGAAAACTCCAGAGTGGATAGCCTTTCAAAGCTGGTGAGTTCAAAGAACATTAAGGGAGGGAAGATCACCCCGGTGAAAGCAGAAATCGAATCAACAAATCCTCGGTAGGGGTCATCTGAGTGAAGATGATTGGAGAACCAGCATATATCGAGTGTTGCGAGAACCGGAAAGCCGCCCGAGATAAAGGAAAGCTCGGGAATTGGAGAATCCGATACACGATGATCGGAGACAAGATGTACTGGTGGTCCTACACGCAGCCTTACTTGAGATGTTTATCCCCTCAAGAAGGGAGGTACGTAATTAAGGATATACACGAAGGTTGTTGTCTTGACCATGCGGGAGCTCTGACAATAGTCCGGAAAACCTTGAGGGTTGGATACTTGGCCTACCATGACCCGGGACGCCAAGAGCCGGGTGAAGAAGTGCGAGAAATGTCGAAGCATGGCCGCCTCATCCACCTCCCTGCGAGAGGAGATGGGTACCATGCACTCTCCATGTCCCTTTGCGAAGTGGGGGATGGACCTAGTGGGCCCATTCCCAATTGCGGTGGGCTAGCGGAAGTTTCTATTGGTAGCGGTGGACTACTTGACAAGTGGTCGGTCGTACTTCAGCGAGGATAGAAGAAGGTAACATAATCAAGTTTTTATGGAGATATATTTGCTGCAGTTTGGTATACCTAGAATCACGGTATCGGATAATGGAACCCGGTTTATGGGAAACATGGAATGCTGGAATGGTGTGATAACACGAAGATTGTCCAGAGGTTCACATTGGTGGCGCACCCCTGTGCCAACGGTGAAGTGGAGGTCACCAACAGAACTATTGTGAACGGGATACGTGCCCGACCGGATAAAGCCGGAGGAGGTGGGTCAATGAGCCGGAGTCGCTTTTATGGGCTTATCGGACCACCCCAGGGAGCCAACGGAAGAGTCCCCTTCCACCTAGTGTACGGGCGGCCGCAGCTTATACCTTCAGAGGTGGGGATGGAGACACATCGTTTAGCCCACTTCCGGGAGGGTAGAAATGAAGAACTGATGAGAGAGAACCTAGACATGCTAGAGGAGGAGCGCGAGATCGCCCACCTAAAAATGAGAAGTATAAAAGCCGCATAAAGGCCGCTTATGACCAGAAAGTCGTAAGTCGGAGATTTGAAGAAGGAGATCTAATCTTGAGGCAAGTCGACGCGTTGAAAAACATTGGAAAGCTCAATCCCAAGTGGGAGGGGCCGCATAAGGTGACCAGGATCCTCCGAGGAGGAGCTTATGAGCTACAAGACATGGAAGGAAATCAACCGGCTAGACCACTGGAATGTCTCGCCATTTGAAGAGGTTTTATACTGAAGAAAGTACCCGCCTCATTGCAAGTAGGTGGTTCTTTTTATGCTAGAGTTGTTTTATTTATGTTACGAATAAATTGTAATTTTGCTCCACTAGTACTCTTTTTTCCCTCCTGCGGGTTTCAGCTGGGTTTTACCGTAGGGAGGTTTTTAGAGGCGGCCAAGTTAATTCTTAACCTGCGTTGATCGATTATGGTCAATGGGGCAAATTTGTTTATCAATTAATGAAAGTGATTTTTCATTATCTATGAGTTTATGAGTTCATTCTTTCGTTGAGTACGATTGAAATGATATAATTACATGCTATTCGATACAATTGCATCACAACACACGATTGATTACGTGAGAATTAATAACTTGTGAGAAAGTTAAACAACAAATAAAATGCACGACAAGCATTCAATGAGAAATACAATGAGCATTCACAAAATGAATCCGCATTATGAGAAATGAAGCTAAGAGATAGCTTCAAAACACTAAAGTTAAACCTACGAGAGAGGTTTAACCCACCTAAACCTGCAGAGAGGGTTACGAGAAAGAAGCTAAGAGATAGCTTGAAACACTAAAGTTAAACCTACAGAGAGGATTTAACCTACCTAAACCCGAGAGAGGGTCACGAGAAACGAAGCTAAGAGATAGCTTCGAAACACTAAAGTTAAACCTACAGAGAGGTTTAACCCACCTAAACCCAGAGAGGGGTCACGAGAAATGAAGCTAAGAGATAGCTTGAAACACTAAAGTTAAACCTACAGAGAGGGTTTAACCTACCTAAACCCGAGAGAAGGGTTACGAAAAAGAAGCTAAGAGATAGCTTGAAACACTAAAGTTAAACCTACGAGAGAGGGTTTAACCCACCTAAACCCAGAGAGGGGTTACGAAAAAGAAGCTAAGAGACGGCTTCGAGACAAACCTACGAGAGATGGTTTTACTTACCTAAGTTCATAAAAAGGTCGTGATAGAAGTTAAAAGACAACTTCTAAAGACTGAATTTAAACCTCAGAAAGGGGTAACCTATCTAGACCCAAGGAAGGGTGTAAGAGTTGAAGCTAAAAGATGGCTTTGAAGAACCCATTAAACCTACAAAAGAAGGATTTAGCTAATTAAGTGTTAAACATGAGATAGGGCTCTTAGGAAAGCCTTGAGTAAGCCTACGAGAAGGGCTCGACTAAACCCCACGTCTAGGAGGGGTTTTGAGATCTAAAACCGAAGTTTCGAAGATATTAGGTTAAACTTATAAAGTTTAGCCTAAACCGTGTCCAGGAGGACTGTTAGACTTAAGGCTATGAAACGTCTTAAAGATAGCAAGTTGGACTTGTAAGTGTCTAACTAAGGTGGTCCCAAGAAAGGGATTACGAGGCGAGATAACTAAAGCATGCTTGGCTATGGGTAAACCTGGAGCTATGGCAAAGGTTTAACCCGCACAAGCCTAAGAAAATCTAAGAGCGTAAACTAGGAAATAGTTTGAAACACCCCGCTAAACCTAAGGAAAGGGTTTTAGGGAAGAAACCTGAGCCTAGGAGGGCATATAGCGTATTTACTCCTCGTAAGGAGTGGCAAAAGTGAGAACCGACAGTTGGCTTTATGCGGCTAAGTTGAGCATGCATAAGGGATTCACCGGCTCGAACCCCGAGAATGTTTGAGAAAACGACGACTAACAGAGAATTTCCTAAGGCCAACTCGAGCCCGAGTTGACTAAGGGAGAAGCCTAAGATATAAGGACAAGCCTACAAAAAGTGGCTCGGCTAGATAAGCACCTAAGAAGGGTGATAAGGATTGAAGGCGAAAAGATTCAAAAGCATGGAAGTCAAGCATGTAAAGTTTGACTAAACTCATACCAGTGAAAGATTATATAAGTTAGGCACATGAGAATCTAACTAATCAAAACCCGTGGGGCAATTTTATGAAGCAAAACTAAGAGATAGCCCGAGGAAATTCAGGCTGAGATAGCAAGAAAAGGGTTTGGTCATACTAAATCTAGAAGGAGGCTTCGGGAGCATGAAGCTAGGAAAACCTTTCGAAAACACTAAATGTAACCTACTAAGTAAGGTTCTAACTTACGTAAGCATGAGAAAATCATGTCGGAGGAACCCTTAGACTATGAGGTCAAAGGGAACCCGTAAGACCTAAAGCATGGAGCCCTAGAGAGAAAGGGGATCTCAAGCAGATGAGAAATTAACCTTTGAGAGGAAAGAGGCATGCACGCCACAAACCAGTAGTATGATCCTAGTGACTAAGTCACGCATGCAAGCTAACGGCTTAGAGGCTAAACAGCTTTGAAAACATGCGGTGAAAGTTGAAACATAGATAAAAGGCATGCAACTCCGGCAAGGGAGGACACCGGCATACATGCGGTAACAAGCTCCCACCAGGGAGTATAAACACCAGATATGAAAAGCAACTCCCGGCAAGGGAAGACATACGAATAAACGAAAATTAACTCCCGACAAGGGAGGATCCCATTAATTCATAACAAAAAGGCTGCAAAGGGGGCAAAGCAGAGTTCAAAAGCATAAAGTAAGCTCCCATCAAAGGGGAGAACAGAGTATGAAATGCCAAACCGACATAAGAAAGGAGAAAAAGAGAGTAGAATTCATGACAAGATAAAGTAAATTGTTGGGGACATCAAGAGTTAAACAGGGGGTTAGAACCTTCCTCATTCTCAACACTTGCGGCAGCTTGCGCTGCATCTTTCTCCATAGCACGAGCTATGCACGCTTCCTCCCGGGAAGAGGGACCGCCAAAGATAAGGGGCATAAGGGTGAGGCCATGGGGGTATCTCTCGCAGAGGTCACCTCGATCGTTGCCAACTCAGCCACCTTGCCCGGCCAAAGGGGAAGCCACCATTCTTCTTCAATTGAGCGAGAAGGATCACCTTTGAAGTACGGAGGGGTGGGCATGGCCGCGAGAGGGCCATTCTTGTCAAACTCTCCCGAGAAGCTCGGATCGGCTCTTTGTTGAATGGCTGCGTTGAAACCGTATTCATAGAAGAATCGGATATAAGGGCCCATGTCCCCGAGAAAGCCGGGATGGTCCAAATAGCTCGCCGCAAGCCGGGCCACAACGAGTACAAGAAGTGCTGGACAGGCTCGAGAATTAAAGAAGCTCCCAGGCAGGATTTAGCGCCCTCCACCAAGGCCTTCTCGTGAATTTGAGATTCTTGCATGGCATGGTAAACGGCCAGGTCATTGGTTTCCTTCTCGGCGATTTCACGCGCCACACGAGCTTGGGCAAGCTCACTCTCAAGCTTCTTGATGCGCAGGAAGCGAGTGTGGCCTTTTTCCGCCTCACCCAAAAGGGAGTCCTCTAGCTCTTTCAAGCTGTGGAGAGGGAGCAAGTTGGAGGAGCTCCATAAGCTAGATAGAAGGATACCAAGCTGGAAAAGCAAAAATGAAGATACAAATTAGGCCCCGCCCCTAGCGAATAGATTACTCATTCGTAGACGAAAGAAAAGGGCAAATATTACCTCGAGCAAAATGGCCCGCGGCCTAATGCCGCTTGTTGATGCGGAGGAAGGCTTAGCGATCTGTCACAATCTCGACTGGATACCAACTCACCGAAAAACTTGCTAGCGAGAGGGTCCCGACGAGTAAGAATCTACGTCAATGGGGCCGAGGTGAGGCCCTGGCTTCTTCGAGCGGGTACTTCGCGCACGGTATCCTTAGAGTGGAGGGAGCTCTACTGGTCGAGGTCTTGCCTTTGCTGGCCTTGGCTTTCTTCGGGGAGGCAGATCAGTCATGATCTTGATTTGAGCTGGGGTCGGAGAGGAAGGTGGGGCCTCGGGCAAGTCGCCTTGAGGGGCCTCGAGCTGGGAAGCTGAATCGAAGCACCGGCAGGATCTTCCAGGATTTTGGATAACCACAACATCTCTGGAAACAAAGGAAAAACAATATACACGTAAGTAGTGCATTTTGTCCTACTTACATAAATAAAAAGTTATTGCAATGAGATTCGGTTCGAGGGAACCCTTCTTGGACTGAATTTAAAGTATGAAAGGAGGCGTGGATTGGAGCAAAGCTCGGGTAAATTGAAGTACCCATAAGTATGTGCATGGGCATTCAATATTCGAATGACCCGACGGTTGGTAGAGGAAAAATTTGGTTAGAAGGAGCTGGAGGAGGCTGGGTTTTTGTAAATCCATTTGGTGTTTGAAAGGCCAAGGGCGATCGGGAGTAACAAAAATATAGTGATCATTCCACTCTTTGTTGATGTTTGGGACTTTCCCAAGAAACAAGCATTTTCCTTTCACTCTACCGCTACGTAGAAGAAAGGGCCCGACGTCTTACAATTAAATCGGGAGAAAAAGCTTGATTCGGCGGACGGTTTCCCTCCATTCCCCTTGAGGAGAAGGTAGAAGGAAACCATCATCCGAATCGCATTTGGGGTAAAGCTGGTTAAGCGGAACCCCATAGAGGTCTGAAATTTGACAAAGAAACTTTGGAGGAGGAAGCCTTAGGCTCGCCTCAACCGGGCATGCCAAAAAGCGAGAGTGGGAGGAGTAGATAGGTTCGGACGCTCGTCCGGACAGGAAAAGACACGTGGTAACCCGAAGAAATCAGGTTTTCTTCAAAATAACTACCTAGGGTTTTCGGCTTAAGCTTAGAGGAACCCCGAATGAATCCCGAAATGAGCCACTCGTCTACTCCTGCGAACCGGAAGATATGGGGGACTTCATGTGAGGCGGGGATAGGGAGTGATGAGAACTTTGAGACGAGTTACGAGTTGGAGAGGGAGTCTTAGAGGAGCTTGACTCCGACATTTCTCAAAACCCTACGTGCGGAAAATAAGCAAAGGAATAGGAAAAAGAAAGCAGGATATTTACTCGACTCGAGGAGCGGAGCAAGGGCAAGGAGGAATGCTTTTGCAGAGGAAAACCCACGACGGAGCAGGGTAAATATGGAGAAATTCTCAAGAATTGGGAGAAGAAGCGGAGATTAAGGCGATTTGAAATAAAGGAGGGATTAATGGAAGAGTGTGTCGGTTATCGAAGGCTGAAGCGCGAGATGCATGTAACAGTGGCGAGTGCGGGAAGCGAAGAGTCGCAAAATACCAACAGATCGGGCGAGAGGGGATGTATCCGGGAAGCCGAAGGCTGCAGGGAGGATGTCCCAAAGCTAAAGGCTGCAGGAGGATGTCCCCGAGAGCAGAGCTACGAGGAGGATGTCCCAAAGATAGAGGCTGCAGGGAGGAATGAGTAAATCTTCCTTACTCCGGTGAGCCCCAAGACCGTTCACCGGAGTAGGGGAGTGGTTGATACGGACAAAATATCGGGCCCAACTACACGTAGGGCCCAAAACGACTAGCCCAATGGGGCCCAATAGACGTTAGTAGATACCTAGATAAAGGGAGGAAAGCCCGAGATGGGCCCGAGCCCAGATCGACCGCGGTAGAGGGCTACGAAGCCTTAACCCACCTACAGGTGGGCCACGAGGCCCAAGCTGTATGGAGAGGGCGCGAGGCCCAACCTCGCTTCTGAGATAGGCCACGAGGCTTAAAATCGAATGCAGGCCGCGAGGCCCAAAACCCGTCTGCTGGTGGGTCGCGAGGCCCAAACACAGCTCTGAGTGGGCCCAGAGGCCCAGGCGAGATTTGAAGAGTACGTGAGGGTTTTTCTTGAGCCCATAGCGGTTATTTATCCGATAAGATCAAGAAACGCTAGAAGGAACGAGTAGTTGAGATAATTGAGGCCCAAGTCAAGGAATATCTCCTATATTCCTTCATCGATCGGGTCCGACCTCCGTCAGGGGGAATTCGTAGATCTAATCTGATTTCTTGAGGAATAAGTTATTTACACACGACATCATGGCGAACGTGTGGGATAATGCCTTGAAACCGTAATGACGGTTATTACTCTTAACTTACGTATAAAGGACACACCCAGCAGGGAGGTAAGCAGTATCGAATCATTATCACTCTCACTTAGCTACCTTATACGTACTTTCTTGAGTGTTTTCCGTAATCTGACTTGAGTGTCGGAGTGCCTACGCCGGAGAACCCTCCGGCGTGTTTTGCAGTACGTTTGTTCGAAGGAAGTTAAGGATCTTAAGTGCGTAAAGGCTTTACCCCGTGAACCCGGGTGGGGAAACAGGCCCAGTCGGTTTTACGCATCAATATTTTTCTGTTTTATGTGTCACATTTAGGAGCATGTTAGTAAGAGTCCAAATATATATATATATAGTGTGTCGAAAAGATTAAAGCTACAATAAATTACGACTAAAAGACGAAAAAATATGTAAGTGGCCAAAAGTCCTTCGGGACTAACGACCGTATTCATAAATATATGAATCCTTGATAAGAAACTAAAACCAAAAATTTCTTTAGGAACGAAAAGTGCGACCGGTCGGTGAATAACTCGGACGTCTCCCCTTCAAGTTGTACTTTCCAAACTTCATTCGAGGTGGGTAGCACTAACCGTATTTGCCTTAATTCGTGTTATAGTTGAAATATCATTTGCTAAATTATATTGTTTGTGAGCGGAGGTTGTCCGTCTCATTTTACGAGTGATGTTGGTATCGTCTTGGTTGTTTATAAGCAGAGGTGGTCCGTCTCATTTATGTTTTACGAGCGGAGGTGGTCCGTCTCGGTGTTTACTTTTCTCGTAATAATATGATGTTGTTTATGATACTAAACTTTATACATGATAACGTACGGGCTACCCACACCGAGAAATTCAAAATCTCGTGCCCTTTTTAAATATTTTCAGGTGAGCCGATGGAGATCTGGAGCAACCGTGGACTCGGCCTTCCCCGCCAATAATTGAATGCCTTTAAGACTTTTAATTTTCGTACATTAATTTAGACTCTTTATCAATATTTGCTAATCATGGGCTCTCATCGGACCTTTAAGCTTACTAGTACTTTTCCGCTACTATGGTATTAATTAGTTTAAATTATGTTTCCTGCTAAATGATTGGATTTAGTTAAATACCGAAATCACTAAGTTATGAATCACTCAATTGTTTTCCTTAATCATTTTTCTTTATCAATTTACTTTCTTAAAAAAAAATTGTCTCACTTTTTCCTTTCACTAAGTGACGACTTGAATTCGGATCGGTAAGTAGAACTATTCGGGTTCGGGCGTTACTGAAGAGAAATTCATTTGCGCCTACAATGCATAAATATAGTATTTTGTGAAGTATTTATGCTTAATTGATGATATGTTAATATTATGTTAATTGTGATGCTTGATTGATGTTCAATGGTTATTGTGAAAGAGCTTGTGAGCTCAATATTTTATGTGGATTGAATATGCGTGTTCAATTGTTGTGGAATGAACCCGTGAATTCGTTATAATTGTGAATTGAACCCGTGAGTTCAATTGTTATAGAATGAACTTGTGAGTTCAAGGATTTTAGTAAAAGGAGTTTGTGAAATCCTATGATTATTGCACATATGAAAATGGTGTTTTGAGCATGTAATTCTAATGTGTGTATATGCTACATTGCATCATGCATATCATGCATTAACATGAAAATATTTTTATCAAATGGTGTGTTTGACCACGATTATGCACCGAGGACGGCGGGGCGACCTAGGAGTTAAGATGACCAGCAGATCTGGCGTATGCTACCTAGAGTAGGCCACCTGTCTCATATGCTATGGTGTTGTGCATATTTACAGAGGAACTTACGAATGGACAGGAGGTCGAGGTTTGGTGATGGACCTCGCTAGGCCGTTAGAGGGTGGGATCCTCAACAGTATAGGTTGGAGTAGAGGGATAATTTTTGGTGGTCATGAGGGCGCGATGGGGGACTTCGATGGTCACAAGAGGATGAGCCTCACGTCGAGGTCATACATATAGTGGCCACTTGAAAATATTTGTATTGAGCTTAGTGCTCGTGTGTCGGTGCATAGTAGTGAGTTAGGGGCCCTAACGAGTGTTTCATAAATAAATTGATGATTTTAAAGAGAGTGTTTTGTGCATTGGGAGGTTTTCGAACTAAACATCACATCATGCATAATTTACCTTCTTGAGATTGATTCTCACCCAATTTATGCATTGTAGGTAATCCTAATGATTATGGATGAAAATATAGACAAGGTGTGGCGCTCTTGCAGGGTTTTGAGTAGCTGTGTACATAGATGACGATCATTGGCGGTGACCGTGGCTTATTTTGCTTCGCGATTGTATATTACGTTTATTTTGGATATGTCTGTATAAACATGCATGTACTAGTGTGTTGATGTGAGATTTTCATGGATTGTGGATTTGTTAAGAATGGTGTGAATGTGAACAAGTTATGTTTTGAGTACGTGATAATGTTGTGTTGTTGAAAAAAAAATTATAGCGAGGTTTACAAATTATTTTAATGTCTAAATTCATATTAAGTCCTAGTTGTGTAAATGTGGTCGTGTAAAAATATCTCTTTTTATTTAAAAAATAGTAAATGGGGGTATAATTGTAAAATTTTAACTTATCACATGAATTAATTCTCAATATAAACACTTGAAATGATAATATATAGTAAATATATAGTTAACAATTTAATTGAATATATATGTGATAATAATAACAATTATAAAATAATAATATATAGTTAACAATTTAATTGAATATATATGTGATAATAATAACAATTATAACAATTATATGATATAAATATATTTCAAAAGAAAAATATAACGAATAATTTGCTTTGCCTAAACGGTAAAGCACACGCTCCTATGCGCTTGCGACCACGAGGTTGCGGGTTCAAAATCCGCGTGTGACAAAAATTGAGAATAATTAGCCCGGGCCCCTATGTTCAAAACCCGCATGTGACAAAAATTGAGAATAATTAGCCACAGGGCCGCGGCTAGGGCGCAGGTTCAATTCCCCTAGTCGCATTTTTTATTAGGTCGAAAATTAACGAGGTCCGAGACGAGGGGCTGTAGCCTCGCCAAGTCCGTCGCTCGCTAACGAGGGCAAGCGCCCTCGTTAGTTAGAAGAGGGCCGAGGCGAGGGGTTCATTAACGAGGATTTTTTTCCTTGTTCTGACCCTCTTTAACCTCAAAACCCTCGTTAAAGCCCTCTTTAAAATCTTTTTTTTTTTTTTTTGTGGTGGAAAATATTATGACTCATGTTAAGATATATTAACAAACATTAATTTGATTTGTATGATTTAATAAAACATATTGCACAAAAAAGTCAAATAGATCAAATATTTCACTATTACTCAAAATATAATACCACACAACAAATGAGTACTTAGAATTTTCCTCGTAAAAATAATTTTTATACTGTTTTAAAAATATACGCTAATTTACCTCAAAGATGATGCATTTTTGTTTATTTTTTTGTCAATACAATCCGTGAAACAGTTATACACTCATCAAAGAAAAGTTAGTTACATATTAATAACTATGGTTACACTTACACACTGCCTTGAAGACAAGTTTGTTATATATTAATATCTTAATCAATTTAGCCATATGTTAATTGTCAATTTTCATCTAACTAATATTCCTTTGATTGGACTTAATCACATGCTACAGAACTGTAGTAATTGTTCTAATATCCAGTAATTTAATTAATGCAAATTGTAATTTAAAATATATGATAGAAGAAAAGAAATGTTATTTAAGAGCAAAACTAACCTTAAAAAAGTTAGATGAGAAAAATTGAAAGATCTCTATAGACAAATTCTTATATGCAATATTTCATGGATCTAAGATCCGTGAAATTACCCATATAACAAAATTCGCGGATCCTGGGCGGGTCGGGTGGGTTAGGTCGTGTTTGGCTAAAAAAACTCGCACGAGGACAAAAATACAATTTTCGCCTCGGGTGCTCCTGGGTGTTACTATTAGGTTACGCATATGTTACTTAAACGATAAATATGTGTTACTATAAAATAAATAATATGTATTTGTATAAAAATAATCGCCCAAATGCAAAAATAAAAATAAAAAAATGATCAAATAAATCTCTAATCTAATTATATGTGTGAATCAAATAAGTATTTAATCTTCGACAACTTTATTCTTATTAAAAGAGTGTGATTTTATTAAGATGATGACTTATTTGATCTCAATATTAAAGAGAAATGATTTTAATGTGTTAAGAAAAAATCATGGGTCTATTTGATCCCCAAGTATAAGATTTTTGGGGTAAATATGTGTTATTGTAGGGGCAAATATGTGTATTAAACTTGTGCAAAGGTAAAAATAAATTTTTACTCTCGAGGTTGTGTTATTATTAGGTCAAACACTTGTTATTGTATGAAGAAAAATGTGTTATTAATGAACAAAATTAATATTTTATTCTTTTAAGGACTAGTAACACGTAGTTACCCTTACAGATAACACATAATTGTTCTTACAAAAGTAACACATACTTTTAAAAAAATATGTTACTATATGAACACAAATGTGTTCTTGTATAGAGAAATATGTGTTACTAAATGAAGAAAAAATGTATTACTATATGAACAAAAACATGTTACTTTATGGAAAAATGTGTGTTACTATATGAATAAATCGGAGCAGATTAGGAGTTGCGATATTAATTTCGGTTTAAACGAAATAAAAATTTATCATCGAAGTTCGCATAAGCTTTGTATTCATCGAAGTTCGCATAAGTTTTAAAGAATCTTGATGCGTGGTTGGGGAACACAGGCACAACGATAGAAATTGTGGAGCGAAGCGAGAGGAGGAAAAAGAGTTAGACGGAGGAAAAGAAGAAATACTGCGTAAGAAGAAGAAATCTGCGTGGAGGAAGAAGAAGAAATGCTGCGCTAGTTTCGAGTTTGACCCGTTCTTTATCTTGATCCACAAGATTTAATAATTTCCTTTTTTAATTGATATTGCACGGTGCAATATTTCACAAGAGAGTTGCTCATCTCTATAATATTGTTCCTATCGGCCGTTATTATTTTGATATATAGTATTAATTCCCAAAAGAAAGTAGCTTTTTAACCCTGAGGCTCATTAACCGAATGATATCATTTGTGTCGTTGTTTATGTTCCATAATTTGATGGATAACATATATTCAAAAATATCCAATGAATCACCATAATTATAGGTTCTTGTGTTAGAAATTTAGGAGGTAGAATACATATTAAAAGATAAAAAAATGGCAAAAAGAATTAAACCGCTCATGAACCACTCACTCGGGTCATTCTTATCATAGCGGATCGAGTGCGCAGATCGACCTTCTTGTTTAATGAATTCGGATTCATGTGAATTTTTTTTTCAAGTATAATTATTTAATATATGAATTTTCACTATTTAACATATGAAGCATTATGGTTTAAAAATATTTAATATATTTATTTCACTTTATGTTTAATCATGTTTTAATGTACTGACTCCTTAATAAATACAGGGTGTAATTAAGTTTTTAACACTAAAATCCCTATATTACTAATAGGGAGTTCAAATATGATGATATGTCATCTTTAGATTAATTTGGATGAAGTGTCTAATTCTCATTTAGTGCATATATATGTAACATAATTTATTATATTGATACGTCATTTTTCTATTGATTTATACTTAATATGTGTCATCTTAATGTAGAGTTTAATTAAAATAAAATTGTTTAGAAGGTTTGAACCTTGGACTTATGGAATAATCTCTATGTTGTTTAATAATTAAACTTATCAATAAATCTTTAAATAATTTAAATCTATGTATTATTGAACACATCATAATTTCTATTGTATATCTTATAACATTTTATTGTATGATCATCTTTAAACATAATATTATATTTAATTTAAGCGTATAAATATATATAAAAAAATTGTGATTGTATCAACTTTTATATATTTCACTATATTTGAGAAAAATATGTATTTAATTTTTGTGTATTGCAAAATATGGAATTTAATATAGTTAATATATTGATGAATTAATTAATTAAAATTTTAAATTCTAATTATATGAAAATTATTATTTAATTTACTTATTCATATTGTGTTGAAAACACAATAAATTTATTTATTTATCTTATCTTATTAATAGACATTAAGTCTTTTATATATAACCTTAAATGTTTGAAAATTTTAAAATAATTATATAATATTTATTAATTAAGTATTATATTTATCATAATTTAAATAATATTTATATATACGTAAAATATTATAAAAAAATCGCATAACACGCGGGATTATGTTAGTTTGAATATTATAGACCCACCCATGTAGGTCATAACAAGGTCGCCTATATCTATTTATATGCTTTGTGTTTCAGTAATATTAAAAATTTTACCAAATAAAAAATATTTTTAATTCATTTGAAATATAAAATGAAACGCCAAAATTTTTAATGATGAACCTAAATCATGGGCAACTCATGTTACTTTAGCAATGAAAATTTAATGCGCCAATGTAGAACATTAATTGTTTAATAAGTATAGATTTCTAAATAAAATGGAAATATCCAAATCAAATGTTGACAATTCAACACTCAAGTCAAGTTTATCCACATGATAATTGATAGCCCCACCATCTTCTTTAACTGAACTTATAGAAAAACTAATACATGTGCGGACCAATTGTATGTGTAGAGATGATTATTTATCTATCGATATACGTAAATTGATATGTTTATTACTTATGTTATGATAGTTATATTAATTTAAATAATTGTGGACTTCTCTGATGACATCACAATATAAGTGGTGCATATATATAAATTTGTGTCAGTGGTAAATATGATATCATTTTCATGTATACAATATAATTGATATAATTTTAATTTAATTTTGATTTATTTTAAATAAATTAAAATATATACCTAAAATTAAATTAAAATTGAGTCAAAAATTCAATTGCACACAAAAATTCATCTTGCAATGATTATGGTTATCGATGTTAAATCCTAAACTTGAATTTAAAAAAACGTAGTTCAATTATATTATGAGGAGTATTGATTCATATTAAAAAAATATTAATTTATTACAAGATACTCCATCCATCCCGGAATTGACTTCACGTGTAAAGTGACACACTTTTTAAGAAAAACTCAAATTAGCATAAGAGAGTGAATAAAATGTAAGGGTATTTTGAGTGGTTGAACGAGATAAAGTGTATGAGAGAGAATAAAGTAGAATAAAACAAAAGTGATATTTTTAAATTTAAATGATATTGTGATGATGTAGTTTATGGAAGTATTTCATTTTAGGGGTGTAAAGTTAATTGTGGGACGTTGCAAAAAAAAAAGTGAAGTTAATTGTGGGACAGATGGAGTAGAATATTAATTAGTTTATAGATTGAAGAGAATTATTACTTTCCCAAAATACAACAAATATTTTTATTATATAAATTAATACTTTTTGATTTTATTATGATTTGAGCAAAAAAGAGCTTCATTAAAAATTATATTAAAATTGAACCAATTACACATTATTAACTAATGCACCATAAAGTTACTTCTAATGCCATTCTCCTATACCCTAAAACACCACTTATTTTTGTCACAATCAAAACCCAATTATGTGCTGTTGCTACGAATTTCATGTGCACTCATAAATTTCCCAAACAGCATCATCATCATTTCGACTTATGCCAATTATAATAATGATTTGTTTGTTAAATATGTTGGTGTTTGTATTAATCTAAATTTTGTTTGAATGTGTCGACGGTTTACAGCTGTGAAATTTTAGTTTGGAGATGAATTTTTAATACCTATTCCTTACGTAGATCAAAAGTATGTCCCTTATTTTATTTCCGAGAAAGCGAATCTACAATTTCATCCCAAAAGGGGCGAATTACGTCATACACAAGTAAAGAGGAGAAAATTTTAAAATTCAAGATGAGCGAAATGATAAAATATTACTAATTTAACTTATAAATAAAAATATTCTAAGCATATAATAAAAAATTTAATAGGCCCCAGACATGGATCATGAAATTATGGTGTCACATGAAATTATATATTTCATATTTGATTTTTTATTTTTGTATTGTAGATGAATAACATGTGAAGGATGAAAATATAATCAATGAATTTATATATATATATATCATATCATATCAACATGTGTTAATAGTCAAGAAATGGACCAAGTGGAATACAAAAATGGAATATAGAATTCGAACTGGGTGTTCATTATCATTACACTTATAAATTTATAACACACACAATTTTGGCATGTTTGTAATGGCATTAGTATGAATTAATTTCATATGGTGAACAAATTTATACGAGAGTTTGTCAAACTTGTAAGAAACAATTTCATACATGATACGAGTTCCATCACATACATATCATATGATCTGTGAGTTTATGACCTTACATGAACCATGTTTTAGAACAAAGTGAGATTTTAATATTAAAGTAAAGCTTAGTTTCATACATGAGATTTCTAAAGATTTCTTTCCACAGTAAGGAATGTTTGACCTCCATTTAACTACTATTACAAAGATATCCTTCCTATGTAGGATTGATCTTGTACAATTGTTGCGATCGAGGAAGTACCCTTGATCGGTCAAGGTTGATGTTGCACTTGATCGGTCGAGAAACTTCTTAGTCACCTAGAGTTACTGTGGTGTAATACCCCTAATTTTTAGTATTATTTATTATATTTATTAATTCTAAAATATTGAGGAGGTGCTTGGTTAACACCTTTAAAGCTAAGGAATGGCAATGAAAGGAGAGTGTGATGTTTGGTTGAGGGGAAACAAATTTTTTATATATTAAAAGTGAGTAATGAAAGTCATAGATTCATTCCTCCCAATTTTGGAGGAATGAAAGTCATTGCTTTTTAAAATTTTATATATAATTTTTTAAAATTTATTTTGCCTTCTAAATTATTTATTAATATTAATAAATAATATTTTAAGTATGATTATTATATAATATATTTTTAATATTAAAAAGAGTTAATAACAATTTTAATTATCAATAATTTATATTAAAACCAAACACTTTCTATGGTAATGATAATCATACCTATATATAAATCAAACAACTCAACAATTACTAACATATCCATTACCATTCCTCACTACTTTCGAACCCATTACCATTCCAATTCCTTTCAACAAACCAAGCACCCCGAGTTTTATTAAAATTAAGTATTTTTCATATCTTGCAATTTTTAATAAATACTATCTTTTAATTTCATAATTGGATTTATTACTCTAGATACTATTTTTTAACTTTTATTACTCTTAGATACCATCCCAAAATCAAAATACAATTAGATATAAATCTACTTTTTCAATACCAATTTTACCCTCAAAATACACTTTTTGAGGCCGACTCTAAGACCAGACCCTACCTCTATCTCCCTCCACCACACGTGTTACGCCATACCTATTCTTTCTCTCTCCCAAGCTTCCCACAAATCCCTCTTCCTCTCTCCGCCAAACAACTCCCATCGCATACCATAACTTTGTCGCTTGTGTTCCTTCTTCCCTCTGCAATGCCGCGCCGTTCACCGATGGTACGGTGAAATCCTCACTCTCTCTCTAAATTTCGATGGATTTGACGAAGTTATTTTATCTCCGAAGATACGATATTGGAAGCTATTGACGAAGTTCGTTGTCGGAAACCGACAATATGGACGGATTAATGGGAGAAATCGGCAGATCTGCCTTTCACCGCCGTGTGGCTATGGATTAACGGGGAAAAGCATGCGGATCGATGGCGGCAGCGGAAGTGGTTAGGACGATGGTGGATGAGGCGGCAGCGGTGGTGATATAAAGTAGGTTCTTGAATTCTTTTTTTTCTTGGGAGTTGTTTGTATACGTTGGAATAAATAATGTGTAGATTTATTTACGGAATAAATAATGTGCGATTTATTTCTTACGCACATGTGCAATTTTTTTAGAAACGTCTCGTGTTCGTTTAGTTTGTTTGCTAAACATTGAATTATTGAAGTGCACATATTCCGATTTTTGAAAAAAAGTACAGAATAAATGGGTTTTTGTTTAACAATACCGCCTGTATAGAAATAAAAATGCTCGGCAAGACGATGGTCGGAAAACTCATCGAGGAATTCGTCGTGGATCGGTAGGTGCAAAGAAACCCTCGTTCAAGCAATAATCATACCGAGACGAGGAAGAAATTAAAAATGAAAATGAATCACATAAAGAAAATGAACACAAACGTGTATAGCTGGCATTGGGAAGATAAAGGTCGTACAACAATGCGAGAAAAGTAGAACACACAATAGCTTTAATAGGAATAAGGGTAAAATTGGAACTTCAAATCAAAATCTTGTATCCACAAGTAATTACAAGAAATGTTGTATCTTATACTTATAATATTGTACCCTAGAGTTATTGACCATTCATTATTTTCTACAAAGAATCTTTTATTTAAAAATCAAATCTTGAGTTTTCTATGAGATACAAATGTCTAATTTTCTCACTAGAAAATATATTTTCTTTCCTATTTTTTTAAATTTTTTAATCTTTTGAATAAGAATTTTAAAATCTTTTAATATTTAAATATTAGTCCTTATCTCACCAAACCCAAGCTCAAGTCCGAGCCCATGCCTCATATCTATTTATATGAGAGCTTACCCTAAATATTATATACTCAAATTATGAGTCCATCCCTTTTCTTTCATGCACGTATACATTTTTATGTAAAGTGGTGGCTACTTGTGTAGGAAGTTAATAATAATAGAAATTTAGTAACCTAATTAATGAAATTAGAAGTTAGTGCATGAGATGAGCATGTGGGTTTTGGAAATTGATTTGGAGGTGATAATAAAAATATCATCATTTTGATAATAGAAATTGAGTCGGCTAATTAATGAGATTAGAAATTTTTTTTTTTTTTTACGGGAATGAGATTAGAAATTAAGTGACACGTGGTTTTGTGAATTATGATTAAAGGTGTTAATTTTCAGGACTAATTGAGTGGTTTTATAAATTATGATTCAAGGTGTTGGAGTTTTTTTCTTTTTTTTTTTTGAGATTATTGAGATAAGGAATTGTGTTTGGTAATATTTAGGATTTTGATTAATAGGAGATCGGAAAGATTATTTTGGGAATTTTAAGTTTACATATTTAATTTGAGAATTAATTTTTATTATTATTTATGGGAATTGACAAGAATCGCGAGGAGTAGGATTTGAGGCAATTATATCCATTGCATCCACGACATAAATTTCGGTGGAGTTTTTCTTATAATTTGATTGGAATAATTTGTCACTTTTAAATATTTTTGTGATTGTTATTGTTGCTTGCATACTTCTTGCTATTCACTATGTTATTTGCTATGTTCGGCGGGATAAAGGTCATATAGCACACTATGATTATACTATGTTATTTGCTATGTTCAAAGGGGTAAAGGCCGTATAGCACACCATGATTATGATATGTTATTCGTTATATTCAACGGGGTAAAGGTCGTATAACGATGATATTATGGTTGGCAAAGCCAACAAATCCTATGGGTAAGTATGTACGTGAGTTAATAATTTCGGTTTGCATTTGATATTTAATCGTGGCAAATGAGACCTCTTGAGCTAGTTGTTTTGCTCACCTCAATCTCATTAATATTTTTCGATTAATAAGGAGTGTGATGGAGGGTGGTGGATGTGTCACAAGTAATATTTCATGTTTAGAATTACTTCTTTATATTTAAAGTTCAAACTTTAGGATTTTAAATATTTATTTTCAAAAGAGTCGCATCTCATTTATTTTATTAAAACTTGTTTATATTTGAAAATAAATTACATTAATTTCTATTTATTATATTCAACTTTCGAACTTACTAATGTTTTTACTATTTACTTTATTTGCAAGTTTTAGAAAATTAAGTGTCTTCTAAATATATTTTCAAATGTTCCTATATTTTTAGAAAAAATTAAGATTTTGAATAAATGCTAGTTTAAGCTCATTTTAAAAAGCCTTCGAAAATCGGGATGTGACAATTTGGGCAGTGATGCTCATCCTTAGCCGGCCAAGAGTTACTCCCGCTTGGCCGAGGACGAGACCATTTTTGGTCGGCCAAGGTTTCTAACTTGACCCCCTTTGGATGGGCCAAGCCCATGTCTTCCTCTGCGGGACTTTGGCTTATTGAATAATACATGATACTTTTAATTTAAAAATCTATATTGCACGATTCTTCAAAAAATCAAGTATTCAAGTATCGATACGCGTAGGATGAGATTCGCGTAGGATACACGTGGGATACGCACGGGATACGCCACGTGGCGTATCCCAATTTTTAATTTTTTATGGAGGATACGCGTATCCGATACGTTTTAGAGGACTATCGGATACGCGTAGAGGGCATGTGGGGTTATTTTGCAAATTTTATTATTTTTGTGCCTTTTTGCAAATTTTAATAACTAAATCTAATTCTAATTTAATTTCTAATCTAATCTAAACAAACAAAAAAAGTGAAAAATTGAAAAGAAAAAGGCACATATCGTCAATTATGACTTATGCATTGAATTTATATTATGACTTATGTATTTGAATTTCGTTTGAACTTTGTTATGTATTAAATTTCTAATTATGAGTTATGACTTATGTATTGAATTGATGATGGTATATTGGTATTTGAATAAATATTTTTATATATTTTACAATGTATTATATATATAAAAAATATTAATAAATAAACGTATCCTTGCCGTATCGCACCCTAATGTTTTCAAAAATAGAATCCTCGCACCCGTATCCTATCGGATACACACCCGCTCCCGCACTCCATGCATAGGGATGGCAATGGGGAGGGCAGAGCGATACCCAGCCCACCTCGCGCAGCGTCCCGGTTGCCCGCGCCCGCTGCGGGTCGAAATTTTTGCCCCAGGCCCGACTCGCACGGGCGGGTCCGCCCGCCCCTGCCCCATTTTTTTATATATTACCCTATATATTCACATTAATTTAAAAAATGCTAGCATACAATATAAATCTCACAAATTTAAATGAAATAAACATTACAAATCCATCGAATCATTAAGTCCACCAAATGAACAAGTTTTAATCATCAAATCAACAAGTTCACCACAATTTCATAATTCAAGATGAAAAAATAAATTATTCATGTTTGAATGGAAAATGATATAATTAGTAGTATTAATTAATTATTCACGCACTCACAGTAACCTAAATTTCATTAATTATTATATTATATATATTAATATTATATTATAATATAATAAAATTTTATTTAAAAATATATATATATATATATATATATATATATATATATATATAAAATATATATATGTGGTGCGGGGCTGACTGCCCCATTTTCTCAACGGGCGGGGCCGACCTGGCCCAATCGGGTGGGGCGGCCTCGGGTCGGAGCATTTTGCTATTCCTATGCAACACAGAGATAAAAACATATTTCTCAACATGAGAACACATAAAATTACAAGGTATGAAATTAATTATTATCCTAATATTTGGGAAGGGTCATTCTCAATAAAACAAATATTTTTATATAAAAAAAAAAAACTCAATCATAATATTTAAAATAAATTTAGGAATGATAAGTTCACAATCAATTCCCACTCATCAAAGTAAAAATTACATAATTCCAATCGATTTAAATTATAAACACTTACATTAATTTTTACACTGTATCCTTTTAATTAAAGCTTTTATTATTTTTCTTGCACTAAAATTCGATCTCCAGACGTATATTACACATAGAAGAATTAATGGCATGCGTTTATATTTATTATTTTAATACTGATTTATTTTAAATTTGAACAACCAATCACAAGATTTTTAATTGGTAGAACTTTCCAACTTCCAAGTTCTTTGCCTACATACGTACGTCATATAATTAGAGATGTTAAAAGGGCGTGGTGGCGGGCCATTTACACTGAAAAATGAAGGTTATGAGGGGGTTTAATGGCCCGTTTAAAATCGGTCTTTTTGGCCCGAACCGATTAGCGGGCTAAAGGAGCTAGCCGCCGGTTTTTCATGGCCCGTCGGCCGTTTATTATTATTTTTATTTTTTTAATTTACTAATCTCATGCCTATTAGTTATTTAATAAGGAAAAAATTGGAGTTAAAAATTCTCGAGGTAAAAGTTAATAAAGAATAAAATGTTACTAAAAGAGTTTGAGATATTTCAAGAAAAAAGAGAAAAGAATGTTCGCAAATAAGTTGAGTTTATTCCTAACGATTTTTTTGGAAATGTAAAACGTATTTGACAATTTATTTTGTTGTTATTTCCTTATTGTTTAACTATTTTGATGTATTTCTAATGAATTTATGAACAATATTTATGTTATAAGTTTGTATTATGTAATATTATAATTATAATTTAAGATTTTATATTAAAATTAATTTTTCCTTCGGAGCCCGTTAGTGGCCCGTATAGCCCGTAGCCCGCCAGTTAGGGTTAGGTTCCAACAATTGTCGGTCAGTTAAGAGTGAACAGGTAAGGCCTGGCCTGTGGGTGACCCTAATGGGTTAGGGCCGGCCGTTTAACATCTCTACATATAATATAACACATGATTTCTTATTAATTATGACGAAATTCTAATATATTTATGAAATTTAATATAAATATTATTTTTATAAAAGATATATGTAACGATTTAAGACGTGACTTTTTTAAATTTTTATAATATTTTTAAAATTTTCGCATTACAAAACCTGCAAAAACATCACGCATCATAATAATGATGATCGATCCAGGATTATATAATTGGGGTATATTAAATGATAATTTAAATATATTTATAAATAAATATTTTCTTATACTCTCTCCATCCCATAAAAGCCTTTCACACTTTCCTTTTTCGTCCGTCCCAATATAAGTTTCACACCCTTAAAATGGAAAACCTTTTATAAACTCCACCCTCACAATTTTCACTAATTTACACAAATGTCATTACTTTTACTCTCACATACACATATACCAATAAAGTTTTTACTTTATACATAAAAGTTTACAAATTTATCACCCAAAACTTCAATCATTACTTTTTTTTTAAAGTGTGTGTCACCTACATATTAAATCTTTTTCGGGACGGAGGGAGTATATATATATATATATATATATTTTTTTTTCTTTTTGCCAGGAATATTGTCTTATATTTAAAATGCATGCAATCAAATTAAATATGCAAATAAATAAGATATTTGTGTATAGTTCAAATAAAATACAATTATTTTTCCTATAAAGTGCAAATTACAGTGTACATTAAACAAAAACTACCTACTTATCTAAAATTCACTCCAACTTAAGTCAATTTAATATAATATTATTCCAAATTCTTATAAAACTTCAAGTCCAAACATTATATTCCACACATATAATTTTTTATAAACGTTGACCTCATTTTTTGTGAAATACTAACAAAAAGTACCTAGCGTACACGAAATGTTCCCAATATATTTACCCCTCTTTAATTTTATTATATTTTCATTAAACACTGTTTAGACACACAATTATACGCACAAACTAATTTGTCTTAAATGCATCTATACCTTGCAATAACTACCAGTAATTGAAAGTATTCATTTCACAATCTCATAAAACTGGAAAAAATTCATACTCCCCATAAACACTTATCCCAATCTCCATGTACTAAAGATGCTGCTCCTCTGCATCTGACCATTTTTATTCTCTCATTTACACAACCCCCTACCCCCACCCCACCCACCACTGTAATAAATCTTTTTTATGTGCCTTTGCTTTACCAAGAGCCGACATTTTCAATCTCCCCATATATGATATACCCCCTCCAATAATACTGTTGATAATTTTACATTAGGGAGGAAGACAAATATTTATATGTAAATTTCTGTATACAAACAAACAGTTCTCTGCCATAATATTCTTTCTTTTTCTCTCCTATTTCTGTATAGGGTCGTCAATTAGAGAGGAACAGAGGTAGAACAGGGAAATCTCTCCGAGGTAATGATAAGAGAGTGAAAATCGTACTGATTTTGCATCTCAATTTGGTTAAAGATTGAATCTTTTTGCGATTTTAGCTTAATTTGAGGTGGGTTTCTTGATTTGAATTGATAACATTAAATGGGTTTTATTTTTCCCGGGGTTTTATTATCTCCTGCCAATTTTCTTGGAAATCTGATGTTAGATTTTTCTTTTTTGACTTTTGAAACCGTGATCTGTTGTTTTGTCATGGTGGCAGCTTTTACTATCACAGATGGGCGAATCTAAGCCCCTTCAAGAAAAGGGCTACCTTTTAGTTAAACGTCGTAGTTTTTTCCCATCTAACATTTGATTGTGTTGTCAAGAAATTGGTGATTTAAGCTTTGTTAAATTTTTGTAACAGGGGATCTCCATTGCATTCGATTGATCCACCTCTGGTGATTATCAAGATGATGATGTTTGAGGATATGGGTTTCTGCGGCGATCTTGATTTCTTCTCGATCAAGGAAGGCGGCGGCGCGTGTAACACAGAGGCGGAGGCGGAAGCGGAGGCGGCGGTGGAGGATGACTACACCGACGAGGAAGAGATTGACGTGGATGAGCTGGAGAGAAGGATGTGGAGGGACAAGATGCGGCTGAAGCGCCTCAAGGAGATGAACAAAGGCAAGGAAGGTGTTGACGCCGTTAAACAACGGCAGTCGCAGGAGCAAGCTCGCCGGAAAAAGATGTCGAGGGCGCAAGACGGCATCTTGAAATACATGTTGAAGATGATGGAAGTCTGCAAAGCGCAGGGCTTCGTGTACGGAATTATCCCGGAGAAGGGGAAGCCGGTCAGCGGCGCGTCGGACAATCTCCGCGAGTGGTGGAAGGACAAGGTCCGGTTCGACCGGAACGGACCGGCGGCGATTGCGAAATACCAGTCGGAAAACGCCGTTCCGGGAAAAAACGAGGGGTCTAACCCTGTCGGGCCCACTCCTCACACGCTGCAGGAGCTCCAGGACACGACCCTCGGGTCGCTCCTGTCTGCCCTGATGCAGCACTGTGATCCACCGCAGCGGCGGTTCCCCTCGAGAAGGGGTTCCGCCCCCGTGGTGGCCCACGGGAAAAGAGGAGTGGTGGCATCAATTGGGGTTGCAGAAGGACCACCACGGCGGCGGCGGCCACCCGCCGTACAAGAAGCCACATGATTTGAAGAAAGCGTGGAAGGTGGGGGTTTTAACGGCTGTGATTAAACACATGTCTCCTGATATAGCAAAAATTAGGAAACTAGTGAGGCAATCAAAGTGTCTGCAGGACAAAATGACGGCCAAGGAGAGCGCCACGTGGCTGGCGATCATCAATCAGGAGGAAGCACTGGCCAGGGAGCTATACCCTGACCGTTGTCCGCCGCCGTCGGCTGCGGGCAGCCCGACGTTCGGAATGAACGACGGCAGCGAGTACGACGTCGATCATGACTCGCCCGGGCAGCTTTGAGCCGCCCGAACGAAAACCCGGGCTGTTGAACATCGGGTCCGACCGATTTCAACAGCCCATCATCAAAGATGAACTCATCACCAATTTGGATTTTTCAAGAAAAAGAAAGGCGGGAAATGAAGTGAATTTGTTGATTGATCACAAGATTTACACGTGTGAATTCATCCAATGCCCACATAGTGACCTACGCCATGGATTTCAGGACAGGCCTTCAAGAGACAATCATCAGCTGACTTGCCCTTACAATCAATTTGGTGTCTCCAATTTCAGCATAAACGACATCAAACCAATCGTTTTTCCTCAATCATTCCTCCAGCCCAAGCCGCCCCCGCCACAAACATTTGATCTATCAGGCCTCGGAGTCCCCGAAGACGGGCAGCGGTTAATCAACGACCTTATGTCCTGCTACGACAACAACGTACTTGGCAACAAAACGGCCAACCCGTTCCAGGACAACAACAGCAAAAACAACAACATCCCGAACAACAACCCTTCAATCTTCCGTCCAGCGGATCGGGTCGAACAGTACAAGGTTATAAATCAACAGTTCAATTCCAATTCCAGTGATAATTTCCAGTTAATGTTCAATTCACCATTCAATATGTCTCAAGTTGATTATACTGAGAATTTCCCAGGAGTAATTGCAAAGGGAAAAGCAGGATGTCACAATGTGGTATTGAATTTTTTTCTTCACCTTAGTTAATATGGTGTTTTTCTAAATCAAAAGTAGTAGCTTTAGAGGTTGAATGAATGAAGGAGTTAATTAGGCATGTTTTGTAATAAATTTGTGCAAGACATTTTGACATGCTGTGCTAGATTTTTCTATAGATGTCACATAAATAATTTCAATTTCAGTTTGATGGGGGATAAAAGGATAAGTTGATTGTGGTGTCCAGTTGGAAGTGTCTATTGTGGTGGGTGTATTTTGTTGACTAAGGAAATTGCGTTGTCTGTTCCATTGGATTTGTGTATGTATATGTGTAAGTAATTGAAAGAATCCTAGAATAGTACTAGTAATTGGAACTTGGAAGGATGAATGTATGTATGATGATTAAAGTCCCATCAAAGGGGTTGGATTTTTGCTGGAAAATAAATAGTGTCTTCTATTGGATGGGGGAGGTCCACCCTCACCTACCCCACTTCATTTGGTACCCATTTATGAATGTCACTTATTGTCTTTTTATTTGTATTTTTTAATTAACAGATATTATGATCTCTTGTCATATTTATCCGTCCACTAAAAGTATTTTTATGAAAATAATATTTTTATCTTTATTACATAATAATTATTTAATTACTAAAATTTTTATTGGGCTCAAATCACAACAATTGCTCCCTTTTTGCTCCCTTTAATAATCACTTAATTATTCAAATTTTCATTTGACTTTAATCGCAAATTATTACTTTATTTATAAAATGGACTCCATAATATCTTACTTTATCTATTTTTTCTTGGGTTAATTGCACATTTAGTCCTGTAGGAATTATCTAATTTCACAGTTGGTCCCTATGTTTGTAAATAATCATTTTACATGCATATTTGGTTCTAACCATTAACTAAGTTAACGATTCTATTAAGTCTGAAATTGTAGGACTAAAAGTGCAAATTTACGGGACTAAAAGTGCAAACTTTAACGGCGCGTGTTATTTACACGCTCAAAATCCGTTAAATATTGATAAAATATTAGTATAGGACCTAATATGCATGAAAAATGACCATTTTGAAATCATAAAATTCTTATGGGACCAGATGTGCAATTATCTCATTTTTCTTAAATATAGTACACAACTCTTTAAATATTGTTTTGGATGAGTATTCACGTATTGCATATGCAAAATACGAAATATTAGTAAAAGGCAATAGTATTTATAATATGTTGTATACTTGCATAGTTTAAGGAGTAAACTTTATATTTTAAAATATTTATTTAAAAACTTAAATATAAATTTATATTTTTAATTCCGAAAAATTATTATATATTTAGTTATTGCTAATGGAATTATGTGTGATGCGATTTTATTTTATTAATTAAAGAATAATATTTAATTAGGCAAAACAAATAAAATTAAAAAAGAACATATTAAGTTAATAATTAAAAAGAGAGGAAAATGTGTTCCATTATTTTAACATTACAGTATAATAGTTATTTATTTTTATACAAAATTACAAATTGTAAATTAGAAAATTTGTATAGTTAAATAATTATATTTTTATTTATCATAACGTTAAGTTTGTTTAGCATAACAAATTTTAAAATAGTGAAATTAATACTCAATGCTTACCATGTATAGATGATAATTATATATTAAGTTTAACCAATTGAAGATTGATAAAAGGGGATTAAAAGTACCATAATAATAAACAAATAAAATTGCAGGATTAATGATAATGTAATCACAATTTTGGAGCATTAAAAATGTTTATCTTGCAAACTTTAACAACATATAACGTGCATATTTCGTATAATATAGAGCCGACACATAACCAAAATAATTCCATATTAAATAGAAGGATATTTATTTATTTATTTTATTTTTTGTATTTTCTACACTTGGCACACAATTTTTTTGCATTATTAATTTGTGTAAATTATGCACTTCGAAGTACATGTTGTTTCGTAGAGTTTTATATTAATTAATAAATTAACATAAAAAATATTGCGTGAGATCTTTTATGAATCCCATTTATTCAAAGATACATACAACACAACTGGACAGCTGATTAATTAGAAATTAATTGATTAATGTCCCTCTGGACTTGACTCCGTGAATACAATAATTAATTTGACATGTTATTTTATTTTTTACAATATATATATATATATATATATATATATATATATATATATATATATATATATGTGTGTGTGTGTGTGTGGAAACCGTTGGAGACTTGGAGGTCATTAATTATGTTCTCTATTTGACTTTGTGAGAAATAAAAAAGTTAGTTTATTAAATAATTTCATAATGCCTGGCCACCGAATTCCTCATTTTAGTGGGAGACCGGGTTCGATTCCCTCGGCGACGAATATTTACCGATCAAAAATAATAATAATAATTTCATAATGAGAACACCTCTTAAAAACAATACTCCCTTTACCCCACGAAAATATTCTTAATTTTTATTTTTTCAAATTATAATTATTTCTAAATTTAAAAAGTACTATAAATTATCTAAAATATTTCTATTTAATACCCCTATTTGTTTTGTCTTTATTGTTTTTATAATTAATAAATCAGAATATATCAAGAACTTAATTATAGATAAAATCCTTAATTCCAAGCACTAATCCCTTATATTACTAATAGGGAGTTTGCTTTTGCTTAGGTGTCAACTTGTGGTGAATTTTGCTTAGGTGTCAATTTTTAAAGAGTTTGTTTATGTGTAATGATTATGTGTCAATGTATAATTAGTCACCTATAGTTATTAACATAATGAGTAAAATGATTAAAAATAATTGACTCAATTAATTTACTTTATTTCACTCTAATGAATATATATATAAATATAAGTATTATTAAAAAAATTTAATCTAATCATATATGATATTTATTGCAAAAATATATGATATATATACTATTCGGAGTAATATTTATGCATCAATTACATAAAAAAATTCTATTAATCGTCTCTTTTTTTATTAATTGTAAAATAAATTTGAAACAAATCTTATAGTAAATTTTCACATAATTATAATAATTCTAATACCTATAATGAATTGTCATACAATTAATATTACCATTATTTAAATTTAATATTATAATTATTCAAAATTATATATATATAAATATATATATATATATATAAATATATATATATATATATATATGATTATTTGAAAATATTATATGTATAATATATTATATTTAAAGTTTATTTAACTAATACGTGAAAGCTCATCAAGTAAATAATATTTTATTGGTTTAATTTGCGTAAAAATCTTAAACATGACCATCTTGATGAAATTAATGGAGTGGAATTGAGAGTATTAATTAATTTGTTTCTCATATTATTATATATATATATATATATATATATATATATATATATATATATATATATATTGGAAGCGTGGTTTGGGGAAGGGTTAACCCAAATGTATCCTAATCCTAAATCTAATTAAGGTGTGTACAATATTTAATTATTATTAATTGTAGAAATTAAGAAACATGGGTAGGTAATGTGCATGGGGGCTGGGGTAATATCCATTAATTAAAATAATGTTTATTATTAGAGTTGGAGGCTTCTGATCTCGAGTACTCACTCTTGTAGTTTTCATGTTTTTAATATTTAATTTGTTGATAAAGTTTGCAGCCGCCCCTCTACCACTCATCAAAATATAGAAAAGTCATATGTGTCATGAGAGAGAGAAAGAGGAGAGAGAGAGGATAATATATATTTATTTATTTAAATATGGGGAAGCACATTGAGGCAGCATAGTTTTTGTCTAGACGCAAATGGTGTTCATTGGGTCGACATGCTTTACTCTTTCTTCCTGTTTGATTGTTTTTTTTTAAAGTGTAAATAGTGATTCGAACCCTAATAATTTGATCTATACCATTTCGTAATATAATTTTTTACTTTTGTTTCATCAATTTATTGGTACATATCATCTTCTCCATGTTTGGATCAAAAGATTTTATAACTTTGCTCACTTTCATGCATGCGAAGATGAATAAACATACTAAAAAAAAGTAAAAAGTAAAATTTTGAGGGGTAATTTAATAAATTTTTATATATAAAGTAAACAAATGAATTGAATTGTGTGTATGTGAGAACACAAAAGAAATGATATTTTATGTAAATTGTGAAATATTGTAAAAGTGAAACTTTTGTAAAATCTTTTTATATTCTTGGTGTGTTAAAATAATCTCGAGACGTTCTGAGAGTAATAAGGGAATGAAAGAAGTATAACTTTGAAAATGAATTAGAGATCTACCGTCAAATTCATTCATTTATTTGGTTGAAAAAAATCATATTGATGGATTTAAAATCATTATTATTGAGTTGTAGTTTACGTTATTCTACAATTTGAATTATATTTCACTAAGTCTCATATTTTATTTTTTACGGATATTAGATTCATGTGCATTTTATTTAAAGTTAGTGTCATGTTTCAATCAAACTCACACATTTCAAACTCAACGTCATGTTTTCTTGGCCAAATCTAATACTATATTTTGGTCAAAGAAAGAAATAGTTATATAAAAGAACAAATACAAATACAATCAAGCTATCTTCGAACTCAAGCAATCGCTCCAAACCAATCGAAAGGAGTGGAGGGACTAACGCATTCTTCACGTGCCGAGAAACGGGTCTCCGATCTCAAAAGAAAAAATCGAATACCTTAGACAATTTCATTCCTAGAAATCAAAGAAAAAGACAAATATCCACCATGAGTTGAATTTCAACAGGTCAAAGACCCGAAGCAACCTCCATAAGGGAGGAAAGAGCACACAGGTGAGAGAAATCGCACACGACGTCGAGACTTCACCACTAGAAGACGAAACAACAAAAATCGCTAAGTAGAAAAAAAAACCCGGAAAAAACAAAAATAGAAACAAAACTAGAAAACTACAAAAAACAACGTCAAAATCAAAAAATCAAAAACATCAAAAAGAGGTCAACGGGCGCTCCATCAACTTCATTGTCACATGCACGATGTCGTTGGAGGAGTCATCATGTTGGCCCATAAACAACGATGACGCCCGAGCTAGCGGTGGCGCAAGGCGGACAATGGCAATAGGCTGGAAGAGTCGGGCGGAGGGTGGGCAAAGATGGTCTTATTTTCATTCTTCTTCTTTCTCTCTACGATGTGTGAGAGAAAAACAACAATGAAGCTTTACATAAGCAAATTTGTGCTTTGGTTTTCGACGGAAGAGCAAAATTATCGAAGAAAATAAAAAGTGGTTAGAGTAGAAAATTCGGAGAAGAGAGAGAAATATATTCGATTATATATGTTTGCACGTTTCATTTAAAACAAATGTCATATTTCACTCAAAGTTGGTGTTATATTACATTTTTATGCACAATTATACTGTGTAATGGTGCACATGAGCCATTGATATTTCGAAAATCAATCAATTTTCTCTTTTGATTGATCTACCATGACGGTAAAACACACATGCTCTATAACATAAGTAGTAAAACACATGCACCCACATTGTCTCACACATAATAGACCATACACACATACATGCATGTAAAACACACTACACTAACACAATCACATAGTATAACACATTGCACACACATACTATCTCACATACAAACTCAATGGTTTTATTGTTATTAAATAATTAAAATGATAAAATTCTTTAAAATTCAAATGTTATATCAAGTTTGTTAGTAATACAATTATCTGGATCCAAATATACCTTAATTATTTACTTTAATTATATACCTTAATTATCTTTTATTTACTATTTCCTCCATTCTCACAATATCCCAAATTTTACATAAAATGTCATTACTTTTGATCCCACACATACACACATAAATGTTTATGAAACTACCCTTCAAATTCTTACTCATTTTTTCACTTTCTTAAATTGTGTGTCATCCATTCTATAAAAATTTTATGGGATGAGTGAGTATGAAAGAATTTCAGTGAAGTGGTTTCCTTCCAAAAAATAATTTCTACAATTCATATTTCCTTTTATATGAGTACTTATTATCTTTCCACCGCAATTCACGAGTTACCTTTCTTCCCATCTCAATACTTTCTCTTCAATCCTTTTAACATGACTTACAATAATGGTAGTTGACCTCAAGGAGATTACAATAGTGTTTTTAGGTCATAGTTCATCCTATCTAAGTAAACACACTGAAAATGATAGCTTAATAACATATTATTTGACCTAAATGAGAGGCCAATTCCTTGAACTACCTTTTCTTTTATATTACTTTTAATTTCACATACCCATACCTAATGATAATCCAAGTTCACCCCCACCAAAAAAAAAAAAAAACTCTTTTTTTTTGGCATTTATTTTGCTTGATGGTTTTGCATTGAAAATTTTGATGAGCAAATGAAATACATAGAGATTCATACTCTTAATTGCTTGTGTGTAAATTAAAAAAAATAAATTAATGATATAAAAACTCATAATTTTTCTCGTTCTTACAATTTTATTGCAACCTTTTACTCCTTTCAATAAAATCTATTTTCTGGCAACTAATGCTAACGTCACAATGTAGTACTTCTCGTTCCCCAAAATATGTGTTTAGATAGTAGAGCACAAATTTTAAAGTAAAGTATATAAAGTAAATAGTAGTGTGAGGTATTTTGTGATGCATTTATGGACAAAATAATTATTTGTTCGTAAAAAATAAAAACAATTTGAGTAATTAAGTAATGGAGGGTGGAG
This sequence comes from Paraleonurus japonicus, assembly GCA_030762865.1. NCBI lineage: Eukaryota > Viridiplantae > Streptophyta > Magnoliopsida > Lamiales > Lamiaceae > Paraleonurus > Paraleonurus japonicus. The sequence continues at coordinate 19,917,953 of CM061053.1, forward strand.
ATAAAGTAGTTGTGCCAATAAAGAGAATTAACACATTTTTCGAGATGCAAAAAAACAAGTTTTTAGGAACGAATGAGGGAGTATAAAATTACAAAAACTAAAAAACCGTGAATTCAAATGTCACCTCAACAATAAATTGTCGAAAATAAGTCTGTCATAGAATCACAACAATTAAAAAAATAGTGTATTTTATTAATTAAACAGACTAAAAAATTCATCGTTGCGTAAAAAAATCGTGAAATTTACAAAATTACCGCCCAAATACAACAAATATTGGTAGTCTATATGCATGAGGGTGGGATGGGGTGGGTGAAGTGAAGGGCATTTTGGTCCACAAAATGTTGATGTTGCAATTGTTGTAGCTGTAATTGAGGGCATTAAGTGGAGGGGGCACATACCAACACCTTGAAGCAACATTTTCTGGCAAAAGAACATGCACCCCTTCTTGTAACCTGTTCTTCGTTCATGCATCTGGACAATCTTTCATAATCTTATTACCACAATTTATAATCTTAATTAGCATCCTACTTTCACGACAAAATTTTCATTAATTAACCTCTCATGGGGCAGACACATCCTTCTGTTTATATATATATATATATATATATATATATATATATATATATATATATGATGTCTCGCACATATATATTACTATATCTCTATCTCGATCGGATGTCATGTAAGACAATGGTGTAACGCCTCTTGTTACACTCGTTGGATCAGTGACGTGTGCTTTTTATGAGAGAGGAATTCTGAGATTAAGAGAGAGCGTGTGACATTTCTTGTTACGTACTCGTTATATTAGTGACACGTGTCTTTTAGGAGAGAAATACGTGTGGTATGATATTGGGTAGATAAAATCATATCTTTGATTTTTTTTTAGATAATTATATTTAAAATAAATATTCTATAAATAATTTTCTTCGACATGTGTCATGTGTCAATGATCTAACGAGAGTGTAACAAGAGATATTACATCATTCTATTATAGGACATCGATCTCTATGTATCTTATGTTAATTAATCAAAGGGTTAGATTAATAATTAATCTTTTAATACATTAATTTTTTAAGTTTGCTCAGACACTTTACTAATATTATTGTAGTACTAACGTCTTAATGACCTGGCTAATGTGATTTTTAATGATTTTCTTGGCGGTTACTCATTGGTTAATGTTTATTTATAATTTTTATAAGGAGGATGTTTTTTTAATTTTGTTGGTCTTCCCAAATCATAGTTAGGACAAAACCAAACATTCATGTGACTTGTTAATTATTCTTTTTAGTTCTGTTAATTTCTGTTGGGCCAATGATTTATCACGAGATTAGTTAAATTAAAAATATTATTATCGATTTTGACAAAAAATTATGTGAACTAGAATTTACATATTATTAATTTTCAAATATTACTAACATATGTATAAAGTATCACTGTTGTACATATAAAAAAATAATAACACTAAAAAAATTAATATAATTTCATAAAAACTTTCTCATCGATTTTTAATTGGAAAGTAAAACATAAAGTAAACTCTTTATTTGTTTATTTTTCATAGTCCAATACTTTAGTTTAAATTATATTTTATACGTACGTACTCAATGTGCGAGCACGTTGACGTCGTTGAGTTGTCCCAGAGCTTTTCTCAATATGAAAATTATAATAATAATATTATTAATATCTCAAAAAATATATAGAATTAATTATAATATAAAACATGTATTCCTCCATTCACTAAAAGTATACTCGTTTGGTTTTGACAAGTTTTAAGAAAACGTAGATAAAACAGATAAAGTAAGGATATTTTGGGGTATTATGTGGTCCATTTATGAGTTAAGTGGTTGATTATGAGTATAAAGTCGACAATATATGAAAAAAATTAAGTGATGGTTAAATGGTGAAGCAAAACAAATCGTTGAAAAAGCAGTGAAAGCATACTTTTGATGGATAGAGGAGTACTATAATACATTTTATAATGTATGGTAGATACGTGGTGTTTAGAGGGTACCGATTCTAAAAATAGAATGAGAATAAATTTCTGGACAAATAAAAAAAGTTGAAATAAATTTATTAGACGGAGGAAATATTTTTTATTAAATAATGTGCAATTCTCAAATGAGAAACTTTCGAAGGGACGAATAAAGTACAAAATTGCAACATGTAATATATAAAATTTACATATTAGTACTCAACTCAAGGTTATATTTATCACTTTAGATTATTAATTATCTTTTTTGCCAAATGATTAATTTCTAAAGAATCAACAAATATTAATTATTAGGCACAATTAATAAATATTGCATAGAGTAAGAAAATTCCAAATGAACATAAACCAAATTGTTTTATTAACTGTAATGCTAGTTTAGTTGTTGCTAGATTCTAAATCTTTGCTATGATTGATTCTATTGTATTTTTTTAAAAAAAAACTGCATGCATCTTATTTTGGATATTTCTTATTTCCCAGATTTTTATACTCCTCCGTCCCTGACTATCTTCATATGTGAAAAACACGCTTATTAAGAAACTTAAATTAGTGTAGGAGAGAGAATAAAGTGTAAGAGTATTTTGGGTGATTGTATGAGATAAAGTGTAGGAGAGAGAATAAAGTAGAATAAAGTAAGAGTGACATTTTTGAAATAAAATTGATATTGTGAGGGTATTGATATTGAGTGTTATTTCCAAATTTGGGATGTGAAGATAGTTGTGGGACGGACCAAAATAGAAAGTGTGAAGATAGTTAGGGACCGGGAGTAATTATCTTTTTATGAAAAAACCCAAATTGTTTAAACTTACCATTATTTATTTGTTGGCGCCCTTTAGAAATGCGAAGAGACTAGAGATCATGATGAGCTACGTGCATGTTAATTCATCCTTTGTTGTAAATTGCGATATCAATAACCTTTTTCCTTTAAATTAATCATATAATTTCGAAATATTTCAACTATTTTTTTGACACGTGTCTTGTTGTAGAATTCAAGTCAACCCTTTGATCTAAATATTAATAATTATTATATAATGTGACCGGATCAGATTAAATAAAATTAAATAATAGTGGATTTTATATGTTTGACATTAATAAACTTCAATTCTTTCTCTCTCCTCTCGTCTAGCTGTTACTCTTTTACTGTCGTGATTAAATTAATTATTGTCTCTGTTACCATTTAACTATCACTTTAATTTAAAAATATATATTCTAAAATATTGATTAATATTTTATTTTTCATGAGATATTGAATATTATTTTTACAACTTCGCCCCTCTATTTTAATTTTATGATGGATAGAATCATAAATGTTTTTTTAATAACCTGTGAGAGAGTTATTAAGCATTTCATACAATAGTTATAACTAGTATATTTTAAAATTTGTGTGAAAAATCATTCCATACATTTCATCGAATTTTATTCTATAGTATTTCTCTCTTTCTCATCTATTAGGTTCATACACATCTCTTGGAATCTTTTATTTAGATTTTTTCATCTACTTTTATTGTCTCTCTTTCATTACAATTTTCTTCGATTTATTTTGTAGGTATTCGTTAATGAAATTACATTTTCAAAAATATTTTATTTCTATCTATGCCAACAGTAGAACCCGATTACTAAAATTGTGTTATTTCTTCCTTTTCAACTTCCTCTTTTCAAATTATTTGTCAATTGATTTATTTTATTTTGATTTGGAGGTTTCGACTTCATATTAAAAATATATATATCTTTTTCTTTATGAATAAATAATAATTTCACAATAATTTTATCTGAAGAACTGTTTTGGAGCAAATCTACCAATATACACTGTGAATTATCATTGATTCATATTTTATGCATGTATAATACACATATTCATATCCTGTTAAAAATATATATATATATATATATATATATATATATATATATACACACATATTAATTCATATTTTTATTATTAATTATATTATCACTAAAAAAGTACAAGACCCTCTACATGAATGTCTCAGGTAAACGAGATAGAAATTAATTAATTATTTTAAAAACAGATGAAATTAAATAAATGAGTAAGTAAAATGATAAAATTTAATTTGTTATTTTAAAATTTCCCTAACATTACACCATTACTTTCACATAAAAAATAATTACTATCAAACAGTTTTAAGATATACTCCCTCCGTCAGGAAGTATTTACATAAATAAAGGGGCATACTTTTTTAAGAAATAAATATAATGAGTAGGGTTTTAAGGGATAATTTGATAAATTTTTATGTGTAAAATAAAGAAATTGGTTGGATTGAGTGTAATGTGGGACCAACATGTAATGACATTTGGTATAAATACGTAAATATCATGAGAGCGAAATTTATAAAAAAGTTTCATTTTTTTGAGTATGCAAACAATTATGAGACGTATTAACAAAATAAGTGTACAAACAATTATGACATAAAGGTGTAGTATTATTCTATTAAACGGCTTAAACTATTCATGTGAAGTATATCAACTCAACACTAAACAAGAAAGAGTAAGTTTCTTGGTTAATGTGCAATTCAATCACATTTTTAATTAGTCAATCTTTGTTTTTAATTGAAGTGTCACATTTATTTTCACGAACAATTACAATTAAGTATGATTTAACAATTATGATTATTTATCAAGTTAATCATTTGGTGAATACAAGGAAAATAAAATATGAAATATGTCATCTCTAATACTCGTGCTGCTGATGTCATTACTAACTTGCTAACTAACCACATAATTAAGCTGACTAATCTAACTTAAATTACAAGTTGAACTATATCTCAATATCCTTAATTACATATGCATCTAATGTTTAATTATAGAAATATATGTTGTATAATAAGACAATGACTTTTAATCACAACAAGTTACAAATTTTTAATAATAGAAAATAATCTTTACTAAAAAAATGTAACTAGAAAAGCAATAATAACCCATTAAAAATCAATTTAGCTCCACTGGCCACCGGGCTCCTCACTTAAGTGGGAGACCTGGGTTCGATTTCCTTTGGGAACGAATTGGAGTGGGAGGTATAAGGAAGCTTGAAGAATTTGGAATAGTAAGAAGACTTGGTGTACTAATTTCTAACCACTAACAACTAACATTTATCGATCAAAAAAAAAAACAAATTAGGGCCGCTTGGTTGGGAGTATTAGAATTAGGTAATGAGAATGACTAGTGATTCATTCCCATTGATGAATTTTGGAAAGAAAGTTGAGCACGAAAAAAATTTGAGCGAGAAAAAAATTGAACAAAAGAAAAATGAATGATTATTAAATAATTGATTATAAGAGTGAGATTATGTAATCAAAATAAATTAGTGATTATTTTATTTTTTAATCAATTTCAAATTGTAAATATTACTCAAAGATCATTAATAGAAATAATTAATGAGTCATTCCCATTACCTACTTCTAATACCCCAACCAAGCGGACCCTTATATTAAATCGCGATGGTTTGTGAGAGTTGATGATTCACTAATCTAAATAATGGGTGGAATTAATGCGAATTAATAAATCCAACATAAAAATTAAAACGTATAAAATTACTTTAAAGCTTATATAAATTTGCACAAAAATGTTTCTCTTTTTAAATTTATATATTTAGGTTTCCTAGAAAAACATAGGAAAATCATATAATTTGTCAATTGTCGTATGCCTGTACACTTCTTAAATTTTACTTATTATACTTTTATTTTCTACTGCTTCATCCCATAAATAATCATACATGTTTATCATTTTAATTGAAGTCATTGTTATTTTTGAATTGAAGAAATAAGCATAACCTACAAATTTGTAGGTTATATTCAGATTTATAAACACAATTAGTTAAAAAAAAAAATTGGTTTCATTACAATTATTATTTTTTTTTCCAAATATCTGAATTTAACAGTTAGTTTTAAAAGTTTTTAATTTTATATGCTATACCTATAAGTAGAAGAGACTTGTGACCACAATAGGCAGATAGGGTCCAAATCCTCTTCCGGCCTGTTGGCCTTTGGATTATAATATCCTTGGGCCTAAAACTAAAACTAATCTAATGCAATAATAAATTAAGGGCTTGGCTAAATACACATCCATTTTTCATAGATACACATATCTTAATATTTTATAATTTTAATGTAATTATTAAATACCTAAATTACCCTTACAAACTAAAAAAATAAGAAAATTGTATTTTGGATACACACAATTTTTTCCTACACCATTTTTACCGGTTTTTACCTAGGGTAAAAACCTTCCAACTCCATTTTTAAAATCATCATATTTGTACTATTTTGTCTATCAAGTAAATCATTGTTGTGTTTATTGAAGGAGTAATCACGCATGGTACCCATTAGAGAGTCTCAATATACATATGTAAGTTATTTCAATGGGTTTGTGATTTTTTTGTATTTTTTTATGTATTGTGTATGTTTTGGACTTTGAAAGTTGTTAATAGGTGTATTTTGATGTATTGGATATTAGATACGATCGCTCAGCCTAAAAATAGGATGTGTATGGTAGTATAAGTCTTCCGCGCATTTTTTTTTAAATTTTCACGACATTTTACTTTCGAACTCGGTCATTTGAAATATAAGCAATATTTCGGAAAATGATGTATGAATATTTGTAGAAAAATCAAAACAAAGCAGTGCCGAAATCAAAATTATTTCGAAAGATATTAGAAAGATTATGTAACTTTCAAAGAATCGCAGTCGATAACCTGTTCAATATTTCCACAACTATTGGCCGAAACGATTCGATAATTGTTGATTTTCTTAAATTTGGCTGACGAAGATGATAATCACCCATACGATAACGAAAGTTTTGAAGAAGCATATGCCCAAAGTCGTATCAACACCGAGGAACTAAATACCAATGAACATTCAAAGCAACCAAATGCATATATTTACTTTCAACATGTTTTCGAAATATTGCTTCAACTTCAAAGAACAATTTGCCGAAATATTTCTTTACTTTGGCAACATATTTTCGAAATATTTCTTCACTTTCTAACATGTTTTTGAAATATTGCTTCAACTTCAAAGAACAATTTGCGAAATTGAATGACAAGGACGGCAAACCAGGTTCGAAGTCAATTGTTTCAAACCGATAATCCGTAAACGCGTTTCGCCAAACAACAAATACCCAAGTTGAGTTTGCCGCCACGACCTTCCTCTCCATCGCCGCTTAGCCTCGCTTCCCATTTTTGCAAAGATGCCGCCTCCCGTCGATCCAAGTCGTTGGTGTGTGTATGTTCTTGTGTTAATTTTGGTGTGTGTATGTTACTGTGTTAATTTTGGTGTGTGTATGTTATTTTATTACAAATAGGGGTATTATGGGTATTGCAGGAAGTGTATCAATAAAATTAGAATAATATAGAGGAGTGAATCTATTGGGTATGTGTATCTATGAAATATGGATGTGTATTTAGTCTGGACCCTAAATTAATTTTATTTTAAATTATAATAATATACTCCACTCTCCTCCAATATTTTGCACATTTTATTGACACACGATTTCAAAAAAATGTGTAATGACGAAAATATTGAGGAACGATTTTATAAAGTTTTATGTTAAAAATAAAAAAATTGGTTGGATTGCGAATATACATGGGTTCAATTTTTTTTTTTTTTTTTTTTTTTTTGTAAATGCTACTATTTACTAATAGAGAGTTCTCATTGCTTGCGTGTAATTTTTGGTGAGCTTTGACGAAGTGTCAGTTAATTGAGAAGTTAGAATCATATATTTGGTTAGGTGTCAAATTATATTTGGTGTATTAATAATGATGGTGTGTAATATGTATTAAAAATAATAAAAGATAATAATTGACTATATCAATTAATATATTCAATACTAATAATATTTATATGTATATATATATATATATATATATATATATATATATATATTATTAAAAACTATAATATATTCAGTTTAATAAAACTTTAAAATACATATTATATTATATTATATTATATTATATTATATTATATTATATTATATTATATTATATTATATTATATTATATTATATTATATTATATTATATTATATTATATGCTGGGTAAATTAATATATATATATGTAATATGTATTCCCTCCTTTTCGTATTTGATATATAATTTAATGTTCGACACAAGTTTTAATGCAAGAATTCTTTAATAATATAAACCGCTTTTGATGGAGTAGAATATTTTTTCAACTTTAATAAAAATGTTGTTTAATAATATTAAATTGGGTTGGATTGAGAAAAATAAATGACATGTGATGTAATATTGAAGTGATTAAGAGATATACATAAAAACTAAAGTTAATTTTTTTATTATTTTAAAAAATAATACATCTAATACATGATAGACATTTTTGACAAATTATATATTTAGTATGAAACAAAAAGAGTAATATATTGTGAGGTTAATATTTATGAATAGTAGGTCTCATCTAGTATGTGAATATTAAGAGATGAAATTTAAGGATAATTTTTATTTTTTTAGGATGTGTCAAGTATTTGGAGATAGATAAGGAAGAGAGTGGCTAAAGTGTATAAAAGCCCATTTATTAGAGAAGGATAAGAGTATGACGCATTGATGCAACTAAATTTGTATGAGATTGTTTTATGGTGACATGATTAATAAATTAGTATAAATTAATATTTAGATTTTTCAAAATATTAAAGTGATATTTTTAATTTATATTTTGTCTCATCGTGAGACGGTCTTACATAATACCTACTCGCCACTTATTTACCTTGCCCCCTCCCCATCTTTTTTTCTATTTTTTTTTAATTTTATAAATTCTCTTCAAGTTTTCATTAATGGAGAATAATGAATGGCCCAGTTTATTTGCACCCGCAATTGGTAAATACACATATTAAAAAATATTGACAAAAAAATAGTAAATATACTTATATTATCTAGGGTTGTCCACATTGTTTGGAAATTCTCAAATCAATACTGAAATCCACACTGAAAAGAATCGAATCGAAAATATCCGTTCAAATTTTTACTTTAATCGTGTGAACCAAAACCAAATTTCTTTTGTGAATGAATTTGGATATTATTCAATTTTTTTTTATTGGTAAATGTTAGTTGTTAGTGGTTAGAAATTAGTTCACCAAATCTCCTTACAATTTCAAATTCTCCAAGCCTTCTTATACCTCTCACTCCTATTCGTTCCTAAAGGGAATCGAACTCAGTCTCTCACTTAAGTGAGGAGCCCGATGGCCAAGTTGGCTAAGCCCCCTTGGTTTTTATGGATATTATCCAATTAATCATGCCGAATAATCGTATTAACCGTATCAAGTGGTTAGAGCCCCACTACCTATGTCGTAAGGTTATGAGTTCAAGTCACCATTTTTCGGATTAAAAAAATAAAGAAACCCATACCAAACCTTACCGAACCAAATAACCTAATTAAATATGTATTAAAATTAAATTATTACTTTATTTTATATCCATTAGTAATACATTATTTAAGTAGATCTTACTTAATGTTGAATTAACTATTAAGTATGATTATTTATGTATTTATGCTTATTAATCATGATTTTACACCATTTTTTAAGTATGATTATTTCTGTATTTGTACTTTATTTACACCAACGGACTCTGCCTCCAAGAAAGTCATAAATTTTCGAAAACATATTTATAGCTTCTCCTTCATAATTCCTCTCCACCATCACTACAATCTTCTTTTTTATTTTATTTTTTCTAAAATTGGAGCACAACACTTATGATGTAACCATTATTAAAACAATTTTTCCTCTAATATTCTAGGGATATAAAGAGAAAACATATTTCATTCCCCTCCTCATTAAAAATATACAACCATGCAATTTAACGAATGGAGAGGAGTTAAGAAGAAAATTTTTACGATGTAATTTAGAAATAAACGATGTGATTTTCTTTTAATTTCTATTTTTTTCCCACATAAGATTTACACCTATGCAATGACTTAAGGTTGACTCGTCTAATCAACACACAAAATGATGTCGTTTAGGACTCGACCAAGACCACCCAATTTGCCTGATGTCCCAAATACAATCGAAATGTTAAAGTTGTATTTTTTTCGCAATTATTTCAGAATTTGATAAAATTGCAAATGAGTCAAACGTCGTGACTTTGCTGCCAATTAAGCCAATTTTAATGATTATCAATTTATAATTAAATTTAATAAGTGTATTTGTCTTCCGTTAATAATTTAATAATTTAATTTAATATTAATTAGAATTAATGGTTAAAAATTAATATATTAAGCATATTTACTGTTTAATATTGACACTTGAGATATCACACATTATCTGTAAAAACTATCTAGTTTATATATATATATTTATTAAATATGCTAGTTTTAAGTGTATACAAAATAGGGTCCTCACCATGATCATGAGGTACAAATCACCTTTTAAAATAAAAATAGGATACAAACACTATTTATGATTACTCTTAGAACGCTATTTATGATTACTATTAGATACAATTTGACACATGATGTTCACTATAAAAAAGCTGTGAAATACCGACGGACCAAATTCCGTCACAAATACCGATAAAATACCAATAAAATACCATCGGAATTTCAAATTTCGCATTTACCTATAAAATATCGTGAATTTTTTAACATTATTTCCGATTTAATATTCGTCGGTAATTACCAACGAATAGGTTCGTCGGTAATTACCGCATAATATCGACGAATATCCATCGATATTTACCGGAATTAATTTTCATCGATATTTTTGTGACGAGAAAAATACCGATGGAGGATCGATTTTACCGACGGAAATCCGTTGTTAAGTCCGTCAAGAAATAACTATTTTTTTAGTAGTGGTTCCTTAAATACCCCACAACTATGAACAAGATACAACCTAGGATTGTGAAGGAAATGTGATACTATTCACAAAAAAACATGATCTGGCTTTTTAAAAAAATTGCTGCAAAAAAATCCCGACACATTATATGTCAACTAAAATTTTTCACACTAAATCTTGACCAAAAATATTTTTGCAAGAAAAGAAACACATAAAAATATTAAAAACATAAAATAGGAAACACATTCAAATTCCTTCGTTCACAAAGAATACTTGATTGTCTTCATTCATCTATACATCGTAAATACTCAAAATCAATACTTCTCAAATATCTAAATATTGCATACTAAATATCTAACTATCTCAGAAGATGGAAGGATCTGTTCTACTAAGCTTGAATTCTTTTGTTCGAGTGCAAGTTGATGGAGATAAATGGCAACACGGATATAAAGATGTAGTTTCTCAAATAAAAGGTACTTGGTTGGGTTGAATTCTTACGATATTGTTATTCGATTCACGGTAGGTAGTATAAGTAATCTGTTATTTGTCTAATGACACCGATTTGAGGAACTTGCTTATTATATGCAATCGAGACAGAGGAAAATTGGTGCATTCTCAAATAAGTATTAGAACGTAATCACTTAACCATATTCAGTATTCACTCCTCCATTAAGAGTCTTAGAACCTAAGAGTTATTACCTTAGAAAGTTCTTGGCAATCTAGCTCACAAATAAAAGTAAATATAAATTCGGATAAAGAATTTGATAGAATTTATAATATTCCAATATATGATATGTGTTCGGTGGAAAAAGAACAAAAAAATTTGTCCGATAATTAGTTGGATACATTTAAAGATGGGATTGGAAGTGTATTTTTGGTGGTGTTGGGGAATTTAGGAAGGAGCTAATTAAATTCTAATTAAATACACTCGTTAAGAAGGAATTTAATTTTAAATATTTGAGGAATGACGCTCGATACATTCATGTAGTTTGTAGTTGTGAATCTGCAGAGAATGTCTTTGGTTTATTAAAGCTAGATGTCAAGTTCACACGAATTATTTCTATGTTGTGAATGCTAATTTCAAACACAATTGTTTTGGAGATATGGTTAATATAAATTTAACTAGGTTGGTCACTAGTATCATTGTTGATCTAGTTTTGCAACAAGTTAAGAACAAACCTACTATTGGTGGAAATGAAATTGTTTTACATATGAAATACAATTATTCAATAGATATAGAATATTGGAAAGCATGGAGATCAATTGAAAATGCACGTAGTAAATTATGGGTTTCATATATAGAATCTTACGACAATTTAAGATGGTATTGTGAGGCAAATTGAAAGGACAAATGCAGCAGTGTTGTGGAAGCTGAGAAGAATGGAATTACAAATGAATTTGAAAGAATGTTTATTGCATACAAGGCTTCTATTGATGGTTTCGCATTTTATCGTCCAATATTGTCCATAGACGGTACATTTATGAAAGATCGTGGTAAAGGTACACTTCTTGTAGAAATTGCAAAAGATGGGAATAACGGTATGCTTTCTTATATATTGTTTGGTATACTAAAGTTCTTTCTATTTTTAAATATATTCAATTATAATTTAGTTGGAAATAGAAAATAACAACAATTTATATATTATGTCAGTCTCTTCCCTATTGCAATAGGCATAGTTTCTTCTCAAAACACAGAGAATTGAGAATGGTTTTTAATTAAGCTACAAGACTTTTGTAAGCATGATAAACAAGTATGTTATATCTCCGATAGAAATGTCGGGCTATTGAAGGCTTTCACAAGAATTGTACACGAACATGTACATTTTTTTGCTTATATCACTTGTTTGCTAACTTGAGAGGTCATTTTCCTAGAGGAGGCAAACAAAAGACTATGCGTGCAAGGGCGCTTATTAATGTCGGGGATTGTGCTTATGCTCCGAATAGGCGTGTGTTTAAAGAAAAATTTCAGTTGTTTAAGACGAAGGAGGTTCTATTGTAGAAGAATGACTAAAAGATCTTCCGTTTGAAAAGTAGGCTATAGCATATTCAACAAAGGTATGGAGAAATGACTTCAAATGCAGCCAATTTTACAATGCTTGGATACATCATGCTAGAGGTCTTCCAATAACATATATGTTGGAGTATATACGCAAAGAAATATGTCGTTGGATTGTAGAGAGACGTGAAGCAAGTGATTCATGGGAAGGTATTCTTTGTTCTAAAAAGGAAACATTTTGGCATGAGCTCTTAGATATTGACAAGTCATGGCAAGTAGTGAAGTGTCCAAATGGACAGCTTTGATGTTTCCTCGAAATTCCTATTCTTGTGGACTTAAAGTTGAAAGTGTGCACTTGCTTCCAATGACAAATACGTGGATTCCCATGTGCTCACGTTGTAGCTATGATTCTAAAATTTTGTGATAGCGTAAATGGTCATATTGAGGATTGTTTCTTTGCTTCCAATTACCGTGAATGTTATAAGTCAAACATCAATTCAATTCTAGACACCGAGAAATATGAGTGCTTAGCTTACAAGGGTGATACACAAGTTATAATTCCTCCAAGATTGGGAAGACTGGAAGACCAAAGACAAAGAGAAATTCGTCATACGGTGAGTATCCGAAGAAAAAATTTCAGCAATGTGATCGTTGTGGAGTTTCGGAAGGCATGACAGTTGGACTTGTGCAATCGATTAAAAGACTAACTCACTTTATGCATATTTTGGTCATATACAAATCGATGTATATTATTTTTTCTAATTAAATATTAGAACAATTAATGTAATTATATTGTAATAGCTATATTTATTTCTATGAATTGAAAAGCAGACATAGTGAAATAAATAACATAAATTACCTATTCATAGTTGCATTACATAGAATTCAACATAAAAATAAAGTAATCTACTGCATTACATATTAATACTAATCTATCCACAAAACAAATATGCATAAAATCTAATAGAAAATCATATTGTAAATACATAACATAAGAAAAATAAAATGACCAAAATCAAATGTGAATACAATAAAGTTGAGAGAGTTATTTTGAAACATTTATCGATTGAATGTTTCTTTGGATTTTTTTCCCTCCTTTGTTTGTTTCATAGCTTGATATGTCATCATACTCTTTGTCAACCATTTGATTAACGTTGATAGGTGAACACCAAAGGAGACCATCCATGCACATCACAATAATAATACAACCTACCTGGATTTTTGGAAGATTCTCGACAACCTTATGCTTGTTGTATGCCGACAAATTCGACATGATGATCTAACATAAACTGCATAATCTCTAGAATTATTATTAACATTAATACTGCTACTAGCCATCTTTGTAATAGAGATATAAGATTATTAAGAAGTTTACTCTTAGTGATCTTCGTAAACTAGCAATATCATTGTATCTTATATAGTGGAGGATATGTTTGTAATGGCTATATTCAACGGCTAGGCAAGATCTTTATTATTTTATATGTTTTTAATGTATAACGTTAAAGTCTGTACATAGTTGTTCAAATATGCTTTTGTACAGTTGTATGTTTTCAAATAATAGCATAATTTATATTATTAATATTAGTAATACAATATTAGATTTGAAGGGAAAAAAATATTATAATACACGATTATAATAAACCCTTATTTAAAAATAAACTCATATATATAATTATAATATATTATATATAAATTGTTGTAGCCGTTTTTATCGTGTAAATCGGGGTGTACATATGTGGCTATTAAACGAACTACAAACATAAAAGATGATGAACACGAGAGTGTGGAGTTCTTCCTTGAAGATGGCTTTGGGTGTCCCAAGGGGACCCCTAGCCTTGTGTGTATTGTATATCCGTTGTGGGATGCTTTGAATGATCCTCCCTTTTTTATGGAGATAGATAATGATTTATATTTAATTAGTATGTTTTTAACTAGTATTGAATGTATTTTTATTATATGTGACTTTTGAGTTCTCGTGATTTTAGTATTTAAAGGTCAGTCGATTGTAAGTGAAATTCGGTTGAATTATGAATTAAAATTGATTGAAATATTTTATCTCTTATTTCCTCATCGTAAGAATCAACGGAGATTGAGAAGGTGTTTATTTCCGGTATTCATTTGAATCAACGGAATTTAAACATATTATCACGCTTCGCCGAGATCGCTTGGTATCGAGCCGAAACGCAGTTCTCGATTTATCAATGATGACGGATGAATGGTCTCATATGGAGACAATCATTGATAGGATCTTCAACACCTACCAACAACAATATGAATTCTCTTTGTTGCCGACCTTAACGCCACCTTCTCCGATTTTAGCCGCTCTAATTGATGCCTCAACACTCACCACCATACCCCAGCCCTCGTAGCTAAACGGCGCCGCCGTCGCGATTACCATTTTCTCTGGTGCGAGTTTCGGCGACCCTCTTTCACAGCGGGTTCCTTCTCCATCGCCATCGCCGGGAGTCGGCGGCTCGCTTTCGTGTCGCCGCAACCGCCGCTTGGGCTTGGCGGATCTCGCTAATCGAGCGCCGCCATCATCTCGGGATGGGTGCCAACACCCAACGACCGCCGCCACCCGCTGTAGCCCATCGGCCGGTGACGCTATACACGCCCGGACATTTTTGGTCGTCACCCACACCGCCGCAAGCCCCGATTTTGGAAGTTAGATTATGTTGATGAAACGCAAAATTGCTGCGTATGCCTTTTCCGTGAAGAAGAAGAAGAAGATAATAATGGGCACGATGCCCTACATATTTCCTATGGGCCTAACTTTTATTATGATCTTGCGCACTCCATTAATTAAGGACGATAACTACCATTTTTTTATAAAAATGATAGTTATTTTGACACTTGTCCAACTCCCTTATTTTATTACCGTCTCAAGACATAATCACATATACATACGATGAATATTTTTGAAGTCCCATCACATGCGGTATTCATTAATTTTATTTTTCCGGAGATGAACGCGTTGTTGCCTCTATCATATTCCCGGAGATAAATATTGCTACAAATTTGAGGATGAATCTTTTCAAGAGGGGGAGAATGATGGAGATAGATAATGATTTATATATAATTAGTATGTTTTTAATTAGTATTGAATGTATTTTATTATATGTGACTTTTGAGTTATCGTGATTTTAGTATTTAAAGGTCACGATTGTAAGTAAAATTCAGTTGAATTATGAATTAAAATTGATTGAGATATTTTATCTCTTATTTCCTCATTGCCGGTATTCGTAAGAATCAACAGAGATTGAGAAGGTGTTTATTTCCGGTATTCATTTGAATCAACGGAATTTAAACATATTATCACGCTTCTCGCCGCATCACTTTTACAAGGGGTTGGGGTCTCTTATTTATAGAGCCTCAAGAAGTGATCCTAGCCCTTTATTTTAGGGTTCTAATTACAATCGTTGATATAAAATGTTGATGTTATGACGAGTGTTACCTTAATGTGCCAACATTCTCGGTCACAACATCGTGATTCGTCCTTCCACTTCCACTAACCCTTAACCCATGAATTGTTTTGTTCAATGTCTTGTTTTTACAGCTTTGAAGACTTATGACACTTTTCCTTAAGTCATGCGGTTGAAAAAGCAAGAGTGGGAGTTGAAAATAACATGGGAAGTTACAAGGAAGTTACCTATTTTCAAGGGAGATGTGGAAGTTATCTTCAAGCATTAAGAGTCCGTATTATCTATATATACACTACCGCTATGAAGATTAAAACTTGAAGTTGAGGGAAACACAATCTAGCATAGTCTATTGGGCATAGATTATAGAATTTATTGTATGTTTCATACTGATACTTCCGTTGGTGAATGTTCCAACATTTCACTCAACATTGGGTCTTTATTTATATTAGTGATAGGTTATATTGAATATTATCTAGTCACTATATACGTTGATCCATTCACGGTGTGGCTTATGTTTTCACCGATTGTATCACTTAACAATTTTAGTGATAATACGCCGATTAGCAAGATAGACTTTTATAGTCTATACAAAATTTTGATATCCATCTTGCAAAGTGTTTAAGTCTTCCGCTGTGTATTTCATTCATTTATTTCGTCTCGTGTTGTTCTCGATTGTGCCAACATTCGTGACAACATTCTCGCAAAACACTTACGCACACCTTCAATTAGCACCAGAGCCGTTGAACTCGTTAACCTAAGTTTTGATCCTGTGTTTGGTGTGATTTACTCGCTATGGAATATCCTATGACAGCTCCAATTAGGCCACCAGTTCTTGATGGTACAAATTATGCAATTTGGAAGCCTAAGATGCGCATGTACATCAAGTCCATTGATGAACGTGCATGGAGGAGTGTTTTAACCGGTTGGACTCCACCAACAGCTCCAGCCACCGACAATCAAGCTCAAATCAAGAGGGAGTTAGAATGGACAAATGATGAGGTGACCACGGTCTAAGCTTCAATTCAAAGGCACTCAATGCCTTATTCACTTCCACGGATGTTTCCATGTTCAAAATAATTTCTAACTCGTGTATCTCGCAAAAGATGCATGGGAGATATTACAAGAACATTGTGAAGGATCCGAGAGTGTTAGAAGGACAAAGTTACGGATGCTTGGAACCAAGTTCAAAAATCTAAGGATGAAGGAAGATGAGACCATATCCTCCTACAATGAAAGGATCACCGGAATTTCCAATGAATCTCAAGCACTTGGTGAAGTTATATCCAATACAAGGTTAGTACATAAAATCTTAAGAACCTCGTTCCTAAACGCTTTTGATGCTAAGATATGTGCTATTGAGGAAGCTAAAGATATCGATGCTATTACTCAAAATGAGTTGGTGAGTATTTTGAAAACGTATGAAATGAATTTTTCTCAAAGGGATAATGAGAAATCAAAAGAAAATTTCTGTTTTCAAAAGTAAAACATCTTCAAGTACCGATAAACAACCATTAGTTACTGAAATTGATTACGATGAAGATGTTGTTGATGATTGTGCCGACAAAGGCCGATAACATTGCTTTCTTAACTAAGCAGCTTTAATGCATTTTTGAAAAATAGAGCAAATAGACTTAGAAATAATTTGTAAATTAAGAATCAAGATAGAGATCGATTGGTAGTTCACGACAATTGTCTCGATAAAAATAGGAATGTTAATCAACCTAGGCAATTTGATAGAGGTAACAAGATTAAATATGATCCAACATATAGGAAAAATGTTAAATGTGATGCATGTTCTGGTTTTGGTCATTATGCTAATGAATGTGCCAACACTCTTTTGAGAAAAAGGGTAAATTTCAATGCTACCTTAAGTGATGAGTCCGATTGTGAAGATGATTCTAATAAAAATGAAGAATATACTTTTTGCAAGGATTATATATGATGATACTTTTGATGATTTACTGGATGATTCTCGATGTCGAGACAAATGTGCCAACATTTGAGGAACATTGGAGGTTCCGTAATTTAATTGTTTCTCAAGTTCTTGTGTAGATAAAGCAAGTACGTCTAACAATGTTTGCGAAGATTGTAAGTCTAGTTATCAAAAGCTTGAAAAGGAGTTGGAATCCACTCAGAAAGCCTTAAGGGACATGACTATTGAAGAGTCATATCACAAGGATTTGGTGATAAAGCTTCGAGGTCATACTAACGAGGAAAGATATGGAGATATGCAACCTCAAAGAGCAAATTAAAGGCACTACACCGAATTTCAAAAGATATTCGTAAAGTTCACCAAACTTGATGAGGCACTAACAATTGGAAGCACTAGTAGACATGGTCTTGATTATAATGGTAATATCACTCAGCTTTTAAACAATAATTAACTCGTTGTGTTTATAAAACCTTACATTGAACTCCGAAAATTGAAAAATGATTCTGAAAAGAAGGATGTTTGTCATTATTGTTTACCGAGGGTCACAAACGACCAAAGCTGCTTTTAGAATGAGACAGGATAAAAGTTTTCTAAAATGTCTTTGAAAATGTTGCCACATTCTCGCTTCAATATTTGAAACAAACAGCTTCAAAATCTTTTCAAAACCCGCTCAAAAATCTACTTGGGTGAAAAAGTCAAATACCGTATGTAATGTTGTTTACACCTCTTTAAAAGCATGTGTTCCGGGACTATGGTATTTTGATAGTGGGTGTTCTAGACACATGACCGGTAAGGAAAGTTATCTCACCGATTATAAGGCATATGATGGTGGAAATATTACATATGGAGGAGGTTCAAAAGGTAAAATCATTGGTATAGGTACTTTGAATGTTCCTGGTTTTCCAAACTTGACAAAAAGTCTTACATGTTAAAGGTTTACTTGCAAATTTGATTAGTATTAGTCAATTATGTGATGATGACTTGCATGTAAAGTTTGATAAAAGTTCATGCTATGTGTTAAACAATGATGATAATTGTCTCATGGTTGGTAATAGATCCGTTGATAATTGTTATCTAATTGATTCGAATCAAGCATGCTTTAATATTAAAATCGATGAGAGTATACTTTGGCATCAAAAACTTGGACATGCTCATTATAGGAATATTGTCAAATTATTGAAATTTGATGCGGTTAAAGGTCTACCTAAGTTACAAATTCGTAGGTCAAATGTGTGTGGATCCCGCCAAAGTGGTAAACAAGTCAAAATGTCACATGAAATGTCGACACATTGTACTACAAAATATTGCTTTGAACTTTTGCATATGGATTTAATGGGACCAATGGAGACCGAAAACATTGGTGGTAAGAGATATTCTTTGTCATAGTAGATGATTATTCAAGGTTTACATGGATTGAATTTCTTAAGGAAAAATCGATGCTTTTGGAGTATTCAAAATTCTTTATAAACATTTTAAAAATGTTTATGACACTAAGGTAAAAAGAATAAGGTCCGATCATGGTAGAGAGTTTGAGAACAACTTATTCACTAATTTTTGTGAAGACAAAGGTATAATTCAAGAGTTTTCTTCTCCTAAAACACCTCAACAAAATGGTGTAGCCGAAAGGAAAAATAAAACTCTACAAGAGATGGCTAGAGTAATGCTTTTATCCAAGAAACTTTCAAAAAGGTTTTAGGTCAAGCTTTGAATCTCGCTTGTCATATATCCAATAGAGTTTATTTAAGACCTAATTCTACTAAAACACCTTATGAGTTTTTGAATAACAAAAAGCCTAATCGAAATACTTTCATGTCTTTGGTTGTGTTTGCTACATTATGAATGATAGAGACCACTATACAAATTTGATTCAAAAAGTGATAAGGGTTTCTTTCTTGGTTATGCTAGAAACAATAGAGCTTTTAGGATATATAATCTTAGGACTGATACTATTCAAGAGTCTATGAATGTTGTTTTTGATGATAATGCAAGTCTTGCAGATAATACCATTGAAGAAGATGTAATCGATCTTATTGAGCAGATGCAAAGTTCTCGATATTTCGAATCGATTGAGAATGTTTCTACAAATGTGCCCACATCTCAAGCAACATCACCTCAACATCCGTAAATTAATGTAACTATGCCTTATCCTCGCTACAAGACCATCTTCCAGTGATTCTCAAAAATCATCCACAACAATGCATCATAGGTAAACCACAATCAGTGTACAAACAAGGATAAAATTGAAGTTTTGATGCAAGACATGTGGTAAGATCTATTTGTATGACATCTATGTGCAACAAGGTGAACTTTGAATGTTTTCATTCTCTCAATGAACCTAAATATATTGATGAAGCAATGAAAGATGAAAACTGGATTAATGCAATGCATGAGGAGCTAAATCAATTTGAAAGGAATGATGTTTGGATACTTGTGCCTAGACTCGATAATGTGAATGTAATTGGTACCAAATGGGTCTTCAAAAACAAAACCGATGAGTCCGGTAATGTTGTAAGAAACAAAGCTAGATTAGTTGCTCAAGGCTATACACAAGTAGAAGGAATTGATTTTGATGAGACTTTTGCTCTGTTGCTAGAATTGAATACATAAAGTTATTACTTGCTATTGCATGTTACATTGATATAAAGCGCATCAAATAGATGTTAAGGCCGCATTTCTAAATGGAATTCTTATGGAAGAAGCATATGTAGAACAACCTAAGGGATTTGAAAATCATGAATTTCCTGATCATGTTTATAAACGTAAGAAAGCTTTATACGGTTTGAAGCAAGCACCTAGGGCATGGTATGGTAGATTAACTGATTTTCTTGTTGAATTCGGTTTTTATAGAGGTGAAGCTGATAGAACCTTGTTTATAAAACATTCTGGATATGATATTATGATTGCTCAAATATATGTTGATGACATTGTGTTTGGTTCTACATGTGAGAAAATGCTTGAATTATTTGTACATGAAATGACCACCACCTTTGAATGTCGATGGTTGGAGACTTGAATTACTTTTAGGTCTTCAAATTAAACAATGCAAGGATGGTATTTTCTTTTGTCAAAGTAAATATGCCAAAAATCTTGTGAAAAGGTTTGGTTTAGACAATGCTAAACACATGAAGACACCTATGGGATCGACACAAAAATTGTGTAAAGACAGTGTTGGCACAAATGTTGACCCAACATTGTATAGGTCGATGATTGGTAGTCTTTTGTATCGACTTCTAGTAGGCCAGACATCATGTTTATTGTTTGTTTATGTGCTCGTTATCAAGCTAATCCTAAAGAATCTCACATGAATTCGGTTAAAAGGATAATTAGATATGTTGCGGGCACATGCGATTATGGAATATGGTATAGCAAAGACACTAATTGTTCTTTGATTGACTATAGTGATGCAGATTGGGCGGTGACAGTGATGATAGAAAGAGTACAAGTGGAGGATGTTTCTACATGGGTAACAATCTTGTTTCATGGCATAGCCGAAAGCAAAATTGTGTCTCCTATCTACGGCTGAATCCGAATACATAGCCACGGGAAATTGTTGTACTCAACTTCTTTGGCTTAAGAAGATGTTCGATGATTACGGTTTGGAGAGCAATACTCTTACCGTTTATTGTGATAATACAAGTGCAATTAATATATCGAAGAACCCTGTGCAACATTCGTTAACTAAGCATATAAGTATTAGACACCACTTCATTAGGGACCTTGTAGAAAAAGAAGTTGTAAAGTTGGAATACATTTCTCGAAAAACAAATTGCAGACATTTTTACTAAAGCCCTTGATAATGAGAGGTTTTCGTCTCTTAGAAAATCTCTAGGTTTATGCACTAATTAGACCTATATTTCTTTGTGTGTTGTGACAAATGTGCCAATATTTGTAACAATACTAGAACAATTTATTTAAATTTTTCTAAGTATTGTAATATTTAGTGTTTTTGAACTCTCTTGTGTAAATAGTATTAGAACCCGTGATTAATATAAATTGTCTGGACACACTTCTCTCAAATGCAATTAAATAAACTCACCATTAGATGCTATGTCACCGAGTAACTATGAGACACGGAGTTGACTACTACGATGTACTCTTTTCAAAAGGTGACTTGAATGCATCAATATATTCACAATCCATTGAGTAATTATGGGACACGGAGTCGACAACTACGATGATCTCTTACGGAAAAATGGATCAATGTGAATAAGTGAGAGAAAAGAAAAATATAGTGCAACACAAATGAATTAATTTCATGTAAAAGCGTGTTGAGAAGTGTGTGTGCCGACATTCGGTGAATAACATTCTGGTTCTCATATGTATATTTACCTCTACGAGTTTGAAAATTTCCGAATATTATTTTATGAAGATTTATTTATTTTAAATTGTTCCCAGCAATATTATATAGTCTAATTTAATTTATTGTGCAGTTATTTTATCTAGTCTAAGCGGTTTTTAGCATGTCTTTGAAATAAACTTCCAACATTCGGTAATGCCCTATTTCTTAGGGATGTGATTAAATCTTATTCAATTAACTCCGATGTGTTCACAACTTCTATAATCTTTCTCTTCCCTATTTAAGGTCCTTAATACTCAGTGTGTTCTATACATTATATCATTGTTTCGAATTTTAGCACAAGTGTTTGAAAGGTATTATTGATTATACTTCTTGGTATTTTTTTGTTTAGCCTATTAAATATTCAAATTGATTATTTAATTATTATAATTTGAATAGTGTTTGCAAGTTATTAATTATCATGGCTGATCAAAAGGGCTCTTCACCTTCACATTCGAAACACTCAACCTCTCCGCTAATTCATCCTTCTTCACGAAACCTTCGACTTTTAGCTACAATGGCCGCTAAAAATGTGTCCGACAGTGTTGGCGCACCAGTCCCAACATCACCCACGTCAATTAGGGTTGGATCGTTAGATGTGCCGATATCGCCAACCCACGCCGAGAATCTGTCGAGCAACCAACCGAGCCTCCGATTTTGGGCGGAACGCCATAAAATCGAGGATGGCGGCGAAGCTAGCGAAGCCCCCGTTCTCGAAACTTACCCTATGACGGTTGAGCTAGCTGAAGGAGCCACTTCGATCAAATCGTTTACGCTGTTCAAAACCCTCACTAAGCGCACGATTTACCTCGTTGTCAAGGTCGGAGACGTGGAGGTGGACTTTTAGCGGTACAAACACCTTGTGTTTACACCACCTCGATCACCAAGAGATGCTCCAATGGATGACCCGTCCACCGATTCGACCGACATTAGTGAGCTTACTACTCGCTTTGAAACTGTTCGTCAAAAGGCGTCGAGCTCCAGAGGATGTGGTCGAAACGTTGGTCTTACCGAACTATGGATAGAAGGGTCGATTACTCAGAGAAAGGAAAGAAAGCGAAACACGATGATGGTGTTGCTTCAAAACCGATTCAAGTGTTCGACTCGACTCTTCCGAAGAGGAAATGAAAGAAGCAAGCCCAGAGAAGGAAATAAGCGGTCAAGCCTCATTCCGGTGCTCGGCCCGAGGGGAGTACCGAGGATTCGAAATGAATCAAACATTGGTAGAAATGGCAGCTCGTTTAGAAAGCGAGGAGCAAAAAACAAAATGAACCGCGAGGATGTGCCGAAAGATGTTGGCACACCAATGGTAACATCATCCTCGACTCGAGTCCTCTTCATCGAAGCTATTAAGGCAAAATCGATGAGGTACATACCGATTCCTCTCTCGCATATGTCTTCTTTTGATTTTGATGATAGTTATCATGGTGTTGATAGTGATAAATTTAGGACTTTGAGAACTCGAGTGATAAATGGGGAAAGAATAATTAAGATGGATAATTTTGTCTCTATGAATCTAGTGGGATATTTGACTGACAGATCTTTGATGCATTCACTCAGGTTTGCTACACCTTACTTAGTTGATTGGGTATATGAATGTTATGCTAATCCGAAAGTAAGAGTTTGAAGTTAATTCTAGGAACTATGGGAAAGTGAAATTTAGAGGCAAGATTATAGAGGTGACTCAACTATAATTAATTCTTTCTTAAGAACTAGAGATGATGAAGATCCACAAGTGGATAATTTGGATGAAGTGATTAGTGTAATTACTGGAGGAAGGATTCTTGTGTGGAGGTATAGGATGAATTCCTCGGTTTTGACAAGCCTTTACGGTGTTCTTCACAAATTAATTGTTTACAATTGGCTGCCTTCATCAAACACAACCACTTTAACCTCGAGCACGCTGTCCCTAATGTACAAGATTGGCCATCTTAGGAGGTTTAATCTTGGAAAGACTATTTTTGATAATATGACGACATATTTAGGAAGAATATCAAGCAAAGGGCTACTACCTTATCCTAGCCTAATTCACATGTTGATTTCGGCTCAAGGATTTCAGAGAGAAAATAATGAGATTATCACTCGTTTGCACTTAGTCCTGGGATATCTCATGTTCGAGAACTGGTCCAAGGATGGTTGATCTTCCAAATCGAGATCCGAATGCACACTGAGGCTCTCGCCGAACCAGACACTGATGTGCCGCTAAATGTTGGCACACACGCGCCAACATTCCGCAACTCCAACCTCAATTCATTCAAGATCAGATTGCAATGGCGGATAATTCGATCTCTAACTTGAAATGTTTGTTAAGCAATCTTGAAATGCGAGAAACGGATGCGGGAGAAGCTGCTTTCTCTTGTCACAGGGGAGTAGGACTCGATGTTACCGCCAAACGTTGATGGTGTTGCCGCCAAACCGTCTGCTTCTTGGTGATGGAGATGCTTTGGTGGTACAAGTCTTTGGTGCTTTGGTGTAAGCTGGAGGAGGACCGGATGCGGATATCTCTGGAGCTGGAACAAGTGCGGCTCCCGATGCCGAAATGGGAACTCGATACCCGAGAATGTGCCGAAAGATGTGCCCACAATTCCAACCAACAATGATGATGGACCCAAGCGGTTCAAACATGGATGTTGATGCTTTGAGAAGATAGATGCGATGGGTGGGATGATGAAGATCTCGGTGTGCTTTATGATGACTTGGATGATTGGAGACATTGATGATCCGTGCGAGGGGAGCTTTCAAAGAATGGAGAAGCTTGAAGATTGGGGGAGTTAGTGCAGATTTTGAAGATGCAGTTGTTTATGATCAACAACCCATTCCTCTCCTTATTTTCATTTTATAAGCTCTATCTTGTTCTTGTATTAAACTCATTTTATATTCTATTTTTGTATTTATGTCTTTTCGAACTTATCTTATATTATTTTAGGTATGTTTTTGAACTTAGTAGTAGTTTGGTATTAAGTTAAGTTTGTTTTTAGTTAAGTCCTTGTTACTTTGCTCGATTTAATTTTGGTTAAGTCTAGTATTTGTTAATATTCGTATATTGTGTTATATGTCATTATGTCTTGTTGCTCAAATTTATGTTTGTTAGTTTATTTTGTTATCTTATGTTTACCACCGACTTTGTTTTTATTATGTGTTAAGTCTTTGTTATGTTCGTATTATATGTTTTAGTGATGTTTTATGTTTAGTGTTGTTCGTTTTTAGCTAAGTAATGAGATATCATTTACTTGATGTTAATTTACTTATTGTTAATTTACTTATCTCTATTGTGTATACATTTTGTTTAATGGTACAACATCGTGTGTGTTCGAGAAAAGCCGGGTCGGGGGAGATTGTTGATGTTATAACGAGTGTTACTCGTAATGTGCCAACATTCGGTCACAACATTAGAATTCGTCCTTCCACTTCCACTAACCCTTAACCCACGAATTATTTTGTTCAATGTCTTGTTTTTACGGTTTGAAGACTTATAGCCGTTTTCCTTAAATCATGCGATTGAAAAAATAAGAGTGAGGAGTTGAAAAGAACATGGGAAGTTACAAGGAAGTTACCTATTTTCAAGGGAGATGTGGAAGTTATCTTCAAGCATTAAGAGTCCAGATTATCTATATATACATGACTGCTATGAAGATTAAAACTTGAAGTTGAGGGAAACACAATCTAGCATAGTCTATTGACATAGATTATAGAATTTATTGTATATTTCATACTGATACTTCCGTTGGTGAATGTTCCAACATTTCACTCAACATTGAGTCTTTATTTGTATTAGTGATAGGTTAGATTGAGTATTATCTAGTCACTATATACGTTGATCCATTCACGGTGTGGCTTATATTTTCACCGATTGTATCACTTAACAATTTTAGTGATAATACGCCGATTGACAGTATAGACTTATTTATAGTCTATACAAAATTTTGATATTCATCTTGCAAAGTGTTTAAAACTTCATTGTGTATTTTTGTTCATTTATTTTCGTCTGTTGTTCTCGATTGTGCCAACATTCGTGATAACATTCTCGCAAAAATACTTACGCACACCTTCATAAAATCCTCGACAAGATCTACTTTACATTAAATGGTCTTGTCTTGTCTAGTAAAGGTGTCGCACCTTTGTCCTTGGTGAGCGGTGGGGTGCAGGCCGACCACTGTGCCGACTTGGGTTGTCGGCCGGGCCAACCACTGGTACCGACCACCCTATTTGGCCGAGCGGTTTGGGGGACCAGCCGGCTTAGAAAGCCGGTTGGTGAGTATCTTTGTCCGAGGTTGGGGTACCCCTATAGGGCCTTGGCTTGCCTCTTGAGATGGAGTATTTTATGGAATATTCGTGTTACAACATAAATAATATTAAATACTAAAATATATATACAATAAAATAATTTTAAACATGTAAAAATAATTCTAGCTTGTGATAAAAAATTAAAATGCAAACTTGATAGCCACTCTTTTGGGGAAATGTCAAATCGGAGTAAGGATTTAAGCCGCACTTCTTCAAAGATAATGATTTTGCCGTGTTACATGCAACAAGCCAAATAAAGGAAAAAGAAATCTATTAATCCTAGTTTAATCCTATTCTAGAGATATCAAATATATCAAAGCAACATCCACCGCCTTCCAAAAATTTTGATCTCGGCAAAAATGGTCAGTAACAAGTACGAATTGACAAAGGCATTTAATGTTTGCATGATTGCATGCTGAATCCCAATAAATAATAATATCGTAATGCAAAGATTTTTAATCTGTAATAACTAGATTTATAGCCGAGGTATTTTCTAAATTATTGGGAAATGCTATGAACTATATTAAAAACAACATAACCTTTATTTTAATAAATATACATGATCCTTTAAATAAATTTTTATATTATATTAGAAGAAAATTAACAGCTAATTAAACATATCAAGGGTTAATTTCCCATAAATGTGAAATAACAAAAGAAGTTATTACTCTTAGATACCATATTTTAATTTTTATTACTATCCAATACAACAAAAAGTCAAAATACTCATAGGTACAAGTCAACACTTTCCATACCAATTTTACCCTCATTCCCAATTCACGTGACCCATCTTCCCTATATCTCTCTCTCCTTATTCCCCGCCCTCAAATCTCTCTCTCCTTATTTTCTTTCTCGACTCTCTCTCATCTAACCTAGGCTATCACCGCCTTGCCTCTTCCTCTTTCTCTCTCTCTCTCTCATTTTCCTACCACCGCTTTATGGCACCACCGAACCCATCGCCGACGCTACTACATAAATAAGGGCGAGACAAAGGCGGCGCTGGAAAGAACCACCGCACCACCTAGCCGCCGCCGCTGTCGTAGATCGGCCGACGACGATGATGGAGGTGAAGCCGCCGCCAAATGGGGGATGATGAAACCCTAGATCCGCGGCGGTGGGCAACGCCGAGCGACGGAGGTGAAGCCGCCGAAAAATTCTAGCCATGAAAAATCCTAAACCCGTGCGGTGGAGGTGAAGCCACTGGAAACTCCTAGATCCGCCGGCACGCGGCATCCCAGATCTCGAGGGTCACAATATATCATAATCGTAACAACACACAAGAATTTTATTTTTAAAATTATTTTATTATTATTATTAGCATTATTATTATTATATGTATACATAATTATGTGAAATATTAATAAGATGTGCAAATGCATGATATATAATATTATCC
Organism: Paraleonurus japonicus; assembly: GCA_030762865.1. Classification (NCBI taxonomy): domain Eukaryota; kingdom Viridiplantae; phylum Streptophyta; class Magnoliopsida; order Lamiales; family Lamiaceae; genus Paraleonurus; species Paraleonurus japonicus. The sequence goes on from CM061053.1 coordinate 19,946,097, forward strand.
TCTTTGAATTATTTATTATGAAATCAGTGGCAAAATGCCAAGAATTTCAGAAATGACAGTTTTCATCAAACTAATCAAATATCCAGATTTTTTTAATTTGTGTTAGCCTTTAAACTCCTAAGAAAATGTTTCTTTTAATTGATTATAAGGTTTACTTTTGAGTCACGTGAATTTGTGTATATGATATATATATATATATATATATATATATATATATATATATGCTAAAATGTGAGATATACTCTTTTAAATGTGAAAATGTATGAATATGGATACAAGTTTATTTGCATGTGTGCATGTTCCATTATAACTCTTATGTGTATTACCTACTATGTATACATTATATATGTATTATCATTACCAATCATTTTAGGAAAACTTTGTGAACCCTACTTACTAATTTATTTCATTGTCACTAGTTTTCACTATTTGAGGTTTTGGTGATGACCTCCTTAATTTTCGAATGTTTAGACTTGCTCACTAATGTTTTCATAAGATTTTTTAAGTTCTTACTTAAATGCGTATTAGTTGTGATGTTATATTTGATGTAAACATGTGGGATAATTCTAAGGCTAGATTTAGTTCTTACTCATATGAGGAGATACAAGGCGGAAAATCTTTATTCCGAGATTGTTCGTTATGATATCACGGATGACTCACCGATCATCGTTATCCCGAGTTCACCTCCATCCTACATCATGGATTCCGGATGATGATGAAGATGGTGAGGATCACGAGGATGATCCTATCGAAGAAGATCACTAGTCGAGCCAACCGAGTAATCTGATTAGGATTCTTACGCTTAAGTTGTTAACATCATTGTGGTTGTTAATTCTCTTTTGAAATGTTTATCTTTGGGGACGAATGTGTATCATTCTTTTTGTTCACTACGGTTAATGGAAGGTGACCTTTGATGCGATGAGATATTGATGAATAGCGATTTCATCTCTCTTATTTATTTGTTTGCTTACTAGACTCATCATGGCACGTCGTGGTCGTCCCTCAAGACAAAATGAAATTGCTCAAGAGGTGCAGGAGACTTTCTCAACTTACTTCGAGGGCTTACGCAATACCAGGATACTAACTCTTTTAATGGAAAGGGAGAACCTGCTGAGGCCGAGGAGTGGCTTAGGGCACTAGATAGACTCTTTACTCACATGAATTGCTCGGATACACAAAAGGTTTCGTGTGCTATGATAGAAGCCATGACTTGGAATGATTTCAAGGATGTGGTCATGCAAAACTATTTACCACGCTCTTATCGTGAGAAGAAAGAGACAGAGTTCATGCTAAATACTACTAGTGACATCCCCAAATGTCCTAAGTGTGGGAGGCACCACAAGGGTGAATGTTTGTTTGTATGTTACCCATTTCAAGTATGCTAAATTGTATGAGTGTTTGAAAGATAAAGACCTCACCTGTTTTAGATGCTAGTTTAGAAGTTAGTATACCAAGGTTATCATAATCGATAAATTGTGTAAGAATGTCGAAATTGATTGTCATTGAAATGAAAGATTTTGATGTGATTTTGGGCATGGGTGGCTCCAAACCAACCACGCCACCATCAAGTGTCACGAGAAAGAAGTATCTTTTACGATACAGGAAGGAGGAGTTTACTTTCCTTGGGGTGAAATCTGCGTTTAAACCCCAAATTATATGAGCTAACACTGGAAGATGTTCCAATTGTGAGGAGTATAAGGATGTTTTCCCGAAGATTTGCCAGGTTTACCTCCAAACCGACAAGTGGAGTTTACAATCGATCTCTTAAGGCACCTTATCGAATGGCTCCCAAGGAACTTCAAGAGTTGAAAATTCAGTCTTGTTTGTCAAGAAGAAGGATGGAACATTTCGAATGTGCATTGACTACCGTGAGTTAAACAAACTCACAATAAAGAACAACGAATCGAAGACCTTTTCGACCAATTAAGAGGTGCAAGTGTGTTCTCTAAGATCGACTTGCGTTCGGGTTACCACCAAGTGAAAATCAAGGAGGAAGATATTCCTAAAACAGCTTTTAGAACACGATATGGGCATTATGAGTTTGTGGTTGGCTTAGTAATGCACCCGCAATTTTTATGGATCTCATGAATCGAGTCTTCCACGTTCGTAATTGTTTTCATTGATGATATACTAGTCTACTCTCGTGATAGGAGGCAACACGAGGAACACTTACGAATCACATTGGAGACTCTTCGTAAAGAGAGACTTTTGCCAAATTCAAGAAGTGTGAATTTTGGTTGGACAAAGTGGTTTTTCTTGGTCATATGAAAAGGTATTGAAGTAGATCCAACCAAGGTGGATGCGGTTAGTAATTGGGGGACACCGACTAACGTGCGAAGTTCGTAGTTTTCTTGGTTTGGGTACTATCGAAGGTTCATTGAAAATTTTTCAAAGATTGCAACACAAAGGGGTGAGTTTTCGTGTGAGAATAGTTTCCAAGAACTCAAAAGAAGGTTGGTTTGCCATACCCGATGGTACCGAAGGATTCGTGATCTATAGTGATGCTTCTAAACTTGGGCTAGGTTGTGTTTTGATGCAACACGGAGAGTAATAGCCTACGCTTCAAGGCAACTAAAGACTCACGAGCAAAATTATCCGACCCATGATTTGGAACTTGCGGTGGTGCATGCCTTGAAGATATGGGCGTCACTATCTTTACGGTGGGAGATGCGAGATCTACACTGATCATAAGAGCCTCAAGTATTTCTTTGAGCAAAAAGAGTTGAACATGAGGCAAAGGAGATGGTTGGAATTAGTTAAGGATTATGATTGTACTATCTTGTATCATCCCGGGAAGGCTAATGTAGTCGCCGACGCCTTAAGTCGTAAAGGTAAAGGTAATGCAGCTAAGAGCATCTTATAAAAGAATTTAGCAAGATGAAGTTGGAAATCATAACGCCACCTACGAGTGCCAACACTATCATAGCGGCCTTGTTACGAGAAAAGATCATTGAAGCCCAAAATAAAGATGAATTTCTAGGAAAGTTGAGGAATAAGGTTATGAGTGGTGCCATAAAGGGTTTCACCATAGACATTGATGGGGCATTGTCATATGAAGGAAGAATTTGCGTCCCGAAGGATGACGTTATTCGTAGAGGGATCCTAGAAGAAGCACATAACACCACTACAAAGATGTATCGAGACTTAAAGAAGATGTTTTGGTGGAGGAACATGAAGGGGAGTATAGCATTGTATGTTCAAAGATGCTTAACTTGTCGCAAGTTAAAGCGGAACATCAACGACCTAGTGGTCTCCTACAACCCGGAGCACATCGCAATGGATTTCGTTGTTGGTTTACCAAGGTCACATGGCAACCATGCAATTTGGGTTATCGTTGATCGATTAACCAAGTCGGCTCACTTCTTACCAATTAAGATGACTCATAGCTTGGATAAGCTAGCCCACATATATCTTGAGGAAGTATTGAAACTTCATGGAGTCCGATCGTGACACAAGGTTCACGCCTCAATTTTGGAAGAGCTTGCATAGGTCTATGGGAACTAAGCTCAACTTTAGCACCGCTTTTCATCCACAAACAGATGGTCAATCGGAAAGGACTATACAAACATTAGAGGATATGCTTAGGGCTTGTGTTCTAGATTTTGGAGGAAAATGGGAGGATTACTTTACAACAGTTTTCAATCAACTATAGGGATGGCACCTTATGAAGCTCTTTATGGGAGAAAATGTAGATCGCCCTTGTATTGGGATGAGGTTGGAGAAAGAAGGATTTTAGGACCGGAGATAGTCGAGAGAACAATGAGGCTATAGATAAAGTTAGGGAAAGGATCAAGATGGCCCAAGATAGACAAAAATCTTACGACCAAAGACGAAGGGATTTAGAGTTTCTTGGAGAGAAAGTTTTTCTCAAAGTGTCACCGGGAAGCTACGACCAAGATTTATTGGACCGAAATCTTAACCGCCACCGGATCTATCCGGAGTGCATAATGTCTTCCACATTTCCATGCCGAGAAATATGTGTTTGATCCGAGCCATGTAATCCATCATGAAGGACTTGAAGTCAAGGAGGATCTATCCTACGAGGAATTGCCCATTGCTATACTAGAGCGCAAGATCAAAAATCTTCGTAATCGTGAAATTTACCTAGTTAAGATTCAATGGAGCAATCATGATAAAGGCGAATCCACATGGGAACTCGAGAGCGAAGTTCTTGCAAAGTACCCCAACCTATCGCAAAATGGTATGTTATCAAATTCGAGGACGAATATTTTTTTGGGGGTAGGGTGTAACAACACACAAGAATTTTATTTTTAAAATTATTTTATTATTATTATTAGCATTATTATTATTATATGTATACATAATTATGTGAAATATTAATAAGATGTGCAAATGCATGATATATAATATTATCCTCTTTGAATTATTTATTATGTAGTAAAACTCATAAGAGAATAACAAACGCTTAAGTTGGAAAATAAGCTCTAAGTATGTAGGAGAGTGACCCAGCCCAAAATGATAAGATAAGGGCCCTTTAAGGCCCATTTAGAGGAACCCTAGTTTTAAGCCTTGCACACCTCACACACACACACACCACTACAGCTTCTGCCCAGTTTCCGGCCGGCGACCTGACGTCCGATGATCGATCGGCCGGCGCCATATGAAATCTGTTTTCAAGAGCTTTCCAGAACATTTTCCCGTTTTCAGATCGGAGTTTTGGATCTCCATCTATGCTCAGTCAAAGTTGGAGGGATGCCTTTATAGGCGGACCAACTTCTATAGTTCATATCTTGTTGCTAAAATGTCGAAATCTTTTGATTCTTGTCTTGTTAGAAAGCTGTTTTCAAGAGCTTTCCAGAACATTTTCCCGTTTTCAGATCGGAGTTTTGGATCTCCATCTATGCTCAGTCAAAGTTGGAGGGATGCCTTTATAGGCGGACCAACTTCTATAGTTCATATCTTGTTGCTAAAATGTCGAAATCTTTTGATTCTTATCTTGTTAGAAAGCTGTTTTCAAGAGATTTCCAGAACATTTTCCCGTTTTGAGATCGGAGTTTTGGATCTCCATCTATGCTCAGTCAAAGTTGGAGGGATGCCTTTATAGGCGGACCAACTTCCATAGTTCATATCTTGTTGCTCAAATGTCGAAATCTTTTGATTCTTACCTTGTTAGAAATCTGTTTTCAAGAGCTTTCCAGAACATTTTCCTGATTTCAGATCGGAGTTTTGGATCTCCATCTATGCTCAGTCAAAGTTGGAGGGATGCCTTTATAGGCGGACCAACTTCTATAGTTCATATCTCGTTGCTCAAATGTCGAAATCTTTTGATTCTTGTCTTGTTAGAAAGCTGTTGTCAAGAGCTTTCCAGAAAATTTTCCCTTTTCAAATCGGAGTCTTGGAACTATAGCTATGCTCAGTCAAAGTTGGAAGGATGCCCTTATAGGTGGACCAACTTCTACAGCTTATATCTTTTCACTCAAGTATCAAAATCTTTCGATTCTGGTCTCATTAGAAAGCTGGTGACGAGACCTTTCCAGAACAGTTTTCCTTTTAAATCGGACTTATAGAGCTCCAGTTATGTTTGGTCAAAATTTTAATAAAGTTGCAACGGTGCTACTAGAATTTCTAATGGACGTAAAATATTCGTTTCTTATCCGTTTTTAGCGAAATCAGTGGCAAAATGCCAAGAATTTCAGAAATGACAGTTTTCATCAAACTAATCAAATATCCAGATTTTTTAATTTGTGTTAGCCTTTAAACTCCTAAGAAAATGTTTCTTTTTAATTGATTATAAGGTTTACTTTTGAGTCACTTATCCTCCTTAAAATGCATCTTTCAATCACACACATTGACCATCATTTAGATTAGATTATTAGTAAGAACTAAGAGGTAGAATTTTTGTTGTTATAGGACTAGAGGAAGGTGAAGTAGGAGAAGGCTTGGAACTAGGAGGAAACAATATCGCTTAATTCGTGGAAACTACTAGGTGGGGTAACTCTCGTTGAACTTTCTTGTTACCTACTTAAATCATATGATTTATTGTATGAATGGTCCTACGTGAATTTGTGTATATGATATATATATATATATATATATATATATATATATATGCATGCTAAAATGTGAGATGCATGCTTTATGAATATGTGATGAGTTCGAAAATATGCATACTCTTTTAAATGTGAAAATGTATGAATATGGATACAAGTTTATTTGCATGTGTGCATGTTCCATTATAAGAAATATGTTTATGCATACAAGAATATTGACATGTGTGCATGCTCAATTGTGAAGATGTATGATTTATGTGTACTTGAATGCTTGTATATATATACATATATATACACGTTCAAATTACAAGATGCATGATACATGGTTGAGACCATACAAGGTGTATTTTATGCGGATAATACCGTAATAGCTATGCTAAGATCACGGGTAAATCCGTACAAGATTTGATCGAAAGATCACTTTCGGGTAGCTCCCGGACAAGATGCTCGAGCGGGGTAAAGCGTGCCCCAACAAGATTGATGTGCTCTTATGTGTATTACCTACTATGTATACATTATCTATGTATTATCATTACATGATGTTGAGCATGTCCCTTGATTGTTAACAGTTGTTGAAACTTGAAGAATGCAATATGAGTTGTTATTATGAGATTTTTAAACGTTGTGCTTGAGATTAATATGTCTCTCATTTGTTATGTTCAAGGTGTAAATTATTTCAAGTAGTTGATCTTTAATACAATATTTTGTGTGATGTTTGAGTGGGTATTTGAGTGAACCCACGGAGTGTTTTGACTCACCCCCTTCCGTAATAACGTACGGGAGGAATGAAGATGGATGTGAGCCCTCGATCTCCGATGCAATCATTTTTAAATATTGTGTTTTGAACTTGACGCATTTGTTGCCTCTTTCAAATTGACCAGTTAATTGTAGGGAAAAACTTTGTGAACCCTACTTACTAATTTATTTCCATTGTCACTAGTTTTCACTATTTGAGGTTTTGGTGATGACCTCCTTAATTTTGAATGTTTTAAAAAAAAATTTTTGAGGTCGTTCTGACAGAGTATTATTTTCTTGTTTTTCATGTTTTCCCGATTTCAAGATTTTTTTGTTTTTCTTGTTTTTACATTAAGATTTTGTATTGTTTTTCTTGGTTGTATTGTGCGGAAAAATTTGGTTGAATTGTAATGAGAGAAAAAAATCAAGATTTTGTGGTACCGTGTCAAAAAAATTCAAGATTTAGCAATTTTCTCGAGATGCTTTGATTGTATTTTGCAAGATTTGGTTGTATGGTGTAAGATTTTGGTTGTTTTTTTCGTGAGATATATGCATTTGTATTGAACATGTGCAAAATTATTTTTCTTCTCGCACTTGTGCGTAATTACTTTTCTTCCGCTCATGCCCGAATTACTTTTCCGGGAATAATTGTGGAACTATTTTTGATTGTTGTATGGTGATTTTCGTGTTATTTTGAATTTTGAAATTTTGAATTTTGAATCAAAATGTAGCGAGAAAAAAAAATGTAGCGAAAAAAAAACCGGCGACAAAATGATTGAAACGATGGAAGAAATGAAAAAATTGGGACAAAATATTTTGGTCACAATAATTAATAATGAAACCAGAAATATGAATAATGTAATGTGTAAAAATGTGTAGGCAAAAATGTGTGACATCACAATTGAGAAGTTTCGCACAAATTGAAAAGTAGATAATTTCGCACAAAATTGAGAAGGAAGGGTAAAATTGGAAAAATGTTGTATCTCCTAGTAATTTGAAAAAAATTGTACCTAATAGTAATAGGGTGTCTAATATTGTACCCTAGAGTTACTGACCCTAACAAAAATATATATGTCAAACAAAGTAGACTAATCGAAATACGATCAATTCAAAAATTTGAATATAATTACCAAAAAATTTTGAACAAATGCATAAAAATATTTGAATATTAAAATATTCGTAATTTGAAATTTTTCTTGAATCGATTTGTAATTTTCCTTATTGAGAATTCTAATAACGTGAAATATAACATGGGAAGAATATTAATTAATTAACATTTTTTGGTGACTATAAGCATATCTTTTTTATAATATAATAATTAATGCATAAATGAATATAAATTATTCACCTTTGCATAAATATATAATTTCTTTTTATAAATAATATAAATAATGCATTATAATATTAAAAATATTTTACATAAAAATTCATTCAAATAAATATACTAATTTTATGAGTATGTTTGAAATTAAATTCCTTTTTTAAAGTGTATTTTATGATCTAATAAATTACCCAACACCACCACAAAATAGATTTCCAACCACATCTCCAAATAAATATATATACTAATTTGATATAATATTCTAAAGAATTACTCCTCCGTCCCACACATCGCTTTTCACACTTTCCTTTTGGTTTGTCCCACATTAGTTTTCACATTCCAAAAAGGAAACCCCTCCCTAAACTCCACCCTCACAATATTCACATATTTACACAAATGCCATTACTTTTACACTCAATTCAATCACCTTTCTTACTTTAATAATAAGAATTTACAAAATTACCCTCAATACTCCACTCATTAAATTTTTCTTAAAATGTGTGCCATTAGTATGAAAACTAATCTGGGACGGAGGGAGTAATGAATAGAACAACAGACAAAAAGTTAACATTTATTGTTTTTTTTTCTTTAAAATATTTAACTAATTGTCAGTCTTATTGTTAAGATTTAATTTTCTGGTGAATTTTTTATTAAATGTGGTGAGTTAAATAAAAAAATATTAAAAATACCAAAAGTAGTGTTTATCAAAGCCAATATTTAATACAAATTTAATTAAGATTAAGAAAGCTGAAATGTGTTGATAACCGAAAAAAATTTTCTATAAGTTTTTTAATCTGTACGAATAATTTTAATTATTAATGATGATAATACAACTAAGAAACACCATGTTAACGAAAAAATCCTAGTCTAATCTTTTCACACGTAAAATATAAATGTATACAAAAATGGAAAAAAAATGTATTATTAAAATATTATAAAAGGATAAATTTATGTTAAATTATAGTATAAATTTTAGATAAAAATTAATAAAAATCCCAATAAACAAAGTATTGTCTGCAGTGGAAATAAATTAATTATAAAATATTTACTTAGAAATTTTATTCAGGTACTGGAAACAAAAGGCCTACTATATACATGTACACAGTCTAAAAATATTAGTAAAAAGTGAATGTGCGAGATCGGTATTTCTCTCCAAAAAACGTATCACTTCATCTCTATTAGCTATACGTATGATTACACACTTGGGCAATAGCAAAAGGATATTAGCTATTAGATTTTTATTTAAAAACATACATCCTTATTGAAGATTGAGCTTACAACAAAGATTTCTCTGCTGAAAACATCTAGTATTCATTCTTCAACATCAAAAAATATACAAAATAGAATCGAGTAAAACTCGGGTTTACGACCCAAAGACTGTCCTAGGGGAAACTGTGTTTCCGATAAGATAATGACGGATATCATCTCAGAGATTGACAATGAAATCGCTTTGCAGATTGAAGGCGATGAACAAAGCTTGGTGCAATCTCATTAATAATCGGTATTTTCAAGTTCATCAACACCTAAAGATGATGAAAATGAAAAACAAGGTTTGTTTTGTTCTCGCATAAATAGTTTGGATTTACTCCTTTATTTTACAAACCCTCCTTCTCGGTTCTAGTAGAAACCGTAGGATTATTTATTAAAGATAAACCCATAGATTATTTAGCTAGTTGTAATGGTTTAGTATTTTTCTACGTAATTTGGTGATGATATTAACCTTAGAAACCCCATGAATGATGACGTAGTCAAGATAGAATCCACACCTATAGATTTTTCAAAAGCTGAGATCGACTTATGCCTATTTTGGTTTAGGTTTTGATGTCAATGAAAACAACTATAAAATTATTAGGATGGTGTTATTTGACTTGTCCGAATTCAAAGACCGAGGTAAAGGTATTTTCTATGAGATCACAAAGTTGGCATTATGTTGGTGAGTTTCCATACGATTTTCCAAAGATGGAAACCGGCCGCATTTGTATTTGGGAATGTACACCGGCAGCATTTCCCAATATAGTAGGTATTTTGGCTTCTCAAGCTTCTCGTACCTGAGATGAAACATTCAATATAATTCGAATGCCTAATGAAGTGCATTATGTGAATAAAGTTGAGTTTGGATCTCTCGATGATGATCGCTTAGTCGTATACACGGCTTTAACACGATCATATATGCGGCTAAAGATATGGGCGATGAATGAATACAAGGTGCATGAATCATGGACCAAAATGCGCATCGGTTTGGGTTTTGCGGCACCAAACTACGCGCCATTCATCCAATGCGTATGCTAAAGAAGTCTCACCCTAGAATCTTATTCGGGTGGAACCGATGGGGATATATATTGTACACAATTTTAAGTACAACAATTACTATCAAGCAAGGAGAAGTTGAACCGTACTCATAACCTCGGTGATCCAAAGTTTAGAATGTCCATCCAGTTATTGGGTGTTTAATGTGTCGATTAGTATTAATATTTCGGTAAATTAGACTATCCGTAAAATAGAATATCTTTTTGTAATAATGATCCGGCAATGCAATGCGGTGAAATTTCTACTTGAAGACCATTTCTATTTTAATGAAATATTATTATTAGTTTTTATTTGTTGGTCTCGATATTAATTTTAAAGATTAAATTTGTCCAAATTTAAGGTGTAGTAAAAATCATATTTCTAAAGTATAATCATAAACAGAGTGTACAAATGTAATACTATATGTACATACTTGGATTATTGTGTACAAGTTGAATAGAGTTTGTACATATTGGATATTGCATGTGAATTACTGATTGTACATTTGTTATGAATGTTTTGATAATATTGAAGTGCGTGTATGTGCAAATTAGTTGATAATTCAAATAATATATTTAAGTATAAAATAGTATTATATAACAAAAATACTAAAAGAAAGGCGTATTAATAAATCTAAAATGGAATGTACAAATAAAAAAATTAAAATGTGTTTAAATCTAATATTATATGTTTAAGTTAACATGTGAAATCATGTTTTAATCTTTTTATTAACAATTATCTTGTACAATTTACTATATATGTTTCGAAATCCCTATCCCTATATTACTAATAGAGAGTTTGTTTTTTATTAGGTGTCAACTTGTGGTGAATTCGCTTAGATGTCAATTTTTAAAGAGTTTGTTTATGTGTAATGATTATGTGTCAATGTATAATCAGTCACCTATAATTGTTAACATATTGAGTAACATGATTAAAAAGAATTGACTCAATTAATTAATTTATTTCACCCTAATGAATATATATATATATATATATATATATATATATATATATATATATATATATATATAAGTATTATTAAAAAATTTAATATTAATCATATATGATATTTATTGCAAATATACAATATATATACTATTTAGAGTAATATTTATTCATCAATTATATAAATTTAATTTAGAGAAAATTACAAATAGGTGTAAAAATTAGCAAAATTACAAACATGTGTAAATGTGCAAATTTTTGTGCTTACGTTGCAAAAAAATGTATACATGCAAATTTTTACACCTAGTTGTAATAAAACTTATCTCTTTCTACCTCTTTAATTTATGTTTGTGTATGTGTGGAAATTATAAATTGAATTTGCAAAAGTATTAATTGGGATTTGATCCTTGCACCTCTTGTATAAATTAGAAGAAGTCTTCATTTTGATTATATGTATATAGGGGATAATCGATATATATATATATATATATATATATATATATATATATATATATATATATATATAATTAATACTATTTATTAAAAAAATTAAATATAATCATATACTATATATATTATTCTAATATTTATATATCATTTATATAAGACTTCTTCTATTAATTATCATTTTTTTTTTGTTAATTGCAAAATAAATTTGAATTTAATTTTTGAATACTTTTTCACATTCTTATAACAATTAATACCTAGCGCATTATGATAAAATTATAATAAATTAATTGAAAATTAAAGTATAAATATTATTTATGATTATAATGATTGGAATGTGTTAAGGCGTGGCGGTGTCCTTTGATTTCTGAATACTTATATTGAATGACGGATATTTAATTTCGTGATTCCTTGTCTCAGATTTGTAATTATTCCTTAACAATAAGATTCTAGTTTAACAACACGATTCAACAATACGATTCAGGCTTATATTGTTTCGCTTGGAATTTTGGGGCTACTTTGGTATCGAGCCATGGATTTATGTTCTTATTTAGGGATGATATAATTTTAGCACTACCTTTATGATGTTTGTGATAATTCCGTTAAGAATAGCTTAAACATGGAGTATGATATACCCCATGATTTAGATTTATTAAATAAATGGACGATTCCAAAAATCAATCCTAAGGTTATTTATAAATTAGGAACCTTTGAAAAATTGGGTTTAAAACAGGTTGTTAAAACAATGAAGAGTCCATTCCTATTAATAATGAAGAAGTAATCATAAAATTACTTCTTGAAAAGATATTTTGCCTTATAAAAAGATAATAAATTTCTACATATTGGTTTAGTACAAATTGCTTTTAAACCATTAACCTTAGAAGGTTTCTTAGGAAAGCTTTATTGCGGCTTTACGTGATGGTAGAAATTTAAATTGGAAACAATCTTTAATGGACATTATACAATCCAGCTTGGCACATGGTCCAGCTTTATTTTGATGTGTACCCCAAGCGGTTATCTTTAAGCGATCCTAATATTTATGATGCTTTAACATTAAATGTTAAAATTCATGGTTATAATTATGTTTTAGGATGCGAAGTTATACGTATTTATTCAGAATTTATTATAAACCTTTATTTACCTTGAATCCTCATTGCAAAATAAAGGATAAAGTCATTAATGAAACGGTTTTAATTGAAACAAATTTTCATAGGTCTAATATTATAACTAGAAGATCAATAAAATGGGAGGAAATTGCTTTTCCTGAAAATTGGATTATTGAAAGAGCGGTTAATCCTCAACCCGCTATTGCATCAAATTTGTTAAATGTTTTTCAAACTACGGAAGGAAGCTGTTAATATACGGTTTGACAATTTGATAAAAAGTAGATCCCAATCTTTGAGATCTCCATCTTTACACTCTTATATTTCTCCAATTGATTATATTGAGGAAACTCCTTCCAGCTTCTACTTCTCAAATCGGAGAAAAGTCTAAATTAAGTGATGAGAATAATTGAAAATGACGAGATTAATGAATTGCATATTGGCAAAGAAAATATGGTTAAAGGTGTTAATCACCGCTATATGGAGACAATGTCTGAAATGAGTTTTCCTTGATTTATGGATTTAAACTTACTCGATATTGATTTATTACAGCTCGAAGCCAAAAAAATTATTTCTAATGAATTTAGATTACCCAAATGGGAATCTTTTAGAAATTGGTTTTTGAAAACTTGATGATCTTGAAAAACAAATTATTCAAAATCAATTTTATAAAAATGTGAAGAAACGAAAACAATGATATTGTTTGTTCCTTGGTTTATGTCTACTTATGTAGACCAATATATTTGTTTTAGAAAGAAATTATAAATTAATCGGTGGACAAATTATTAATCTTGATTTTCCACCCACCGATCCTTTTCAAATTGAAAATGAAAATCAAGTTTGTAATTTTTAGCATTCGCTAAACTATTTGAAAATGATGTTTTACAAATAACTAGTAAACATATAAATGCATTAATACAACAAAATAATTATGCAAATTTATTTTTTTAAATGTGTTGGGAGAACAAATTCTTTCTCTTCATAAAAAAATTGATAATGTTATCAATCTTATGAATTTCCAAAAACATGAAGCGAAGGTCATTGATATACATTGCTACTCCTAGTATGCAACCCTCCTACTATAAAAGATTTTAAATTAGAATCTATTTCCGAATTGGAAAAGTTATTGGAAGAGAAATTCTCAAAATTTTCACTAAATACTTTGAATGAAGAATTAGAAAAAATTTAGAAATCAATCCTAATTATAAAGAGGTTGTCCAAGATCATATCAATAAGATTGATCAATGGGCTGATAAACCCACTAATAGATATTACTATTACGAGAAGACCTACTCCTATCGATGTTTTAAATGAAGAACAGGAGTATATTATCAATAATAGTTACAAGTGGTAGAAATATCTATGAATGGAAAATTGATGGTTAAACTGAAAAACAAATTTATAATACGATGCATAGAATGTTAATGTATTCTCTTGTTTGTGAAACCAATGGTAATACCGATAAAAATATTGCTAAAATGATAGTTTCTGGATTTCTTTGGCCAACTTAAAGGTTGGTGGGATCATTATTTGTCTCAAGAAAATAGAGATTATATTCTTAATAATATAAAAAATGAGAATAATGTTGATGTTGAAAATGTTGTTTATACTTTGATAATTAATATTATTGAGCATTTCTGAGGTAGATATTCGATAATAGCGATAATATTCGCACTTTATTACAAAATACGAGATGTAAAACACTCATGATTTTAGATGGTATAAAGATACTTTTCTCGGTAGAGTTATGGAACTTCCCGAGAGTAATACTTCTCAATGGAAATCAAAATTTGTTGATGGTTTGCCTTATTTATTTCTTTGAAAGAATAAGGAATAAATTACGTGGTATTAATATTCAAATTCCTTATGATGATTTTACCTACGGTAAATTAATCGATACTTGTATCCAAGAAGGTTTAAATTTATGTAATGAAATAAAATTAAACCAACATTAAAAAACAGAATTTGTGCGAAAGAAAGCAATTAGGCCAATTTTGTGATCAATTTGCTATGGATATGCCTAGTTCTAGTAAAACTAGAAAAAATAGACACGATAAGAAATCTAGAAATTTTGATAGAATTTATAAAAGAAAAAAATCTTCTAAAAGAAAATCGAAAGACATTCTCTCCGAAAACAAAAAGAGAAGAGGATAAAAAAGCGAGAAAAACAAACTAATTGTTTGTCATAAATGTCGAGAAAGTTGGTCATTATGCTCGTAATTGTTGGGTTAAAAGAAGATTAATAATCTTGATTGATGAAAACACAAAAGACATGTTATACAAAGTCTTATTAAAGTCTGATGAATACGATCAATCAGAATCGAGAATCAAATCTTGAATTATATTCGAAAATTCAGAAATATCCGAAAATAAAAAGGTTAAAACTTTGGAACAAGAGTCGGTAATATACGATTCAAAGAATTGAGAAAGTGATATGGGCAAGTGTAATTGTCGGGATGATGAAGTTTATAGACTTCTTTCCCAAATGAAAAATTTAGAAATTAATGTTTTAGATCATAGTAATACTATGGAATTATTAAGATCAATAAAAGATCCTAAATTAAGATCTCAAATTATTGATCATTTGGATGATACTCCAACTACTTCTAATAATATTAGAAATACTTATACATTTGATAAAAGTCATAATATACGGGTTTCGATGAACCTTATTTTATGAGTAAAGTTTATCAAATGTTAAAAGAAAAAAACAAGAGATTAATACTCCTACTTCTTTAAATGATTTAAGTATAGAAGTAGAAAATCTCAAAAGAGAAATTAAATTTCTTAAACAAAATAATATTATTTTAGAAAAAGATTAGAAAATCTTGAAGATAAAGAAAAAGGAAAAATAATTGTTCCTGAAAATAAAATTGATAATAGTTTTCTTAATAAAATGGATATTTTTATTACTCAAAAGTGGTATGTTAGGATTACTCTTTTAATTGATAATTTTTATTCTAAAGATTTTATTGCACTTGTTGATAGCGGTGCGAGATCTTAATGTTATACGGGAGGGATTAATCCCTACTAGATATTTTGAAAAACTACACACACTTTATCACATCTTTGGTGGTGAAAACCTTGATATAGAGTTTAAATTACCAAAAGCATATGTTTGTGTAGATAAAAATGTATTTCAACAAGTTTTTACTTGTAAAAAATATTTCTAACCAAGTTATACTTGGATCTCCTTTTATTCAAAAGATATATCCTTTAATAAAGGTTGATAATAGTGGAATTATTGGAACTTTTGATCACAAACCAATAGTTCTTAAATTTATTGAAAAAACCTTTGCAAAAATTTTACATAATATGTTTGATAATATTAAAATAAAAAGAAAATCAATTAAATTTTTAAAACAAGAAATTACTATTTTATCCATTGAGGATAATTTGAAAAATCCTAAATTGCAGGAAAAAATTAAATTTATTCATAATCGGATGAGTTTAGAAATTTGTAATGATCTTCCAAATGCTTTTTGGAATAGAAAAAAACATATTGTTTCGTTACCTTATGAAGAAAATTTTACAGAGGATAATATTCCTACTAAAGCAAGACCTTGTCAAATGAATTCGATTATATGGAATTATGCAAAAAGAGATTAAATCTTTATTAGAAAAGAATATTATTTCTATTTCTCAATCATAGTGGTCTTGTCTTGCTTTTTATGTTAATAAACATTACGAACAAGAAAGAGGTGTACCAGTTGGTTATTAATTATAAACCTCTTAATAGAGTCTTAAAATGGATAAGACATCCTATTCCTAACAAGAAGGATCTTCTTGACAGGTTATATGATTCTATTATATTTTCTAAATTCGATTTAAAATCTGGATTTTGGCAGATTCAAATTAATCTGTGTGAGATATAAAGCGCTTTTAATGTTCCTTTTGGACATTATGAATGGAATGTTATGCCATTTGGTTTAAAAATGCTCCTTACGAATTTGAGAAAATTATGAATGATATTTTTATTCCTTATAGTGAATTTATGGTTGTTTATATTGATGATATATTAATATTTTCAAAAATATTGAAACTCATTTTAAACATTTAGAAACTTTTAAAAGAGTTGTTATTAGAATGGTTTGGTTATATCTAAACCAAAAATGTTATTATTCCAAACTACCATTAAATTTTTGGGTTATAATATTGAAAAAGGTAATATTATTCCTATCAATAGAAGTATTGAATTTGCTTCTAAATTCACGATGATATTACAGATAAAACTCAATTACAGAGATTTTTAGGAAGTACGAATTATATTTCTCCTTATTATAAAATCTTGCAATGAATCGCTATTTTATATGATAGATTAAAAAGAATCCTAAGCCTTGGTGTAATGATCATACCAATGCCGTTAAAAGAATTAAGAAAAAGGTAAAATATTTACCTTGCTTATCTATTGCTAATCCCAAATGGGATAAAATTATTGAAACAGATGCCTCAGGATATTGGATATGGAGGTATTTTAAAACAAATTGATATTGATAAAAAATAATATTTAGTTAGATTTTATTACGGAAAATGGAATAATAGTTAGAAAAATTATGCTACTATAGCAAAAGAAATTCTAGCTATAGTAAAGTGTGTTTTAAAATTTCAAGATGATTTATATAATCGAAATTTATTATTAAAACTGATTGCAAAGCAACGAAACATATGTTTAATAAAGATTTTAAACATGATGTCTCTAAGCAAATGTTTGCTAGGTGGCAGGCTCATTTAGCCCCATTTGATTTTGAAATTATTTATAAAAAGGAGAAGAAAATTATCTCCCGGATTATTTAACTCGTGAATATCATGTCATGAATTTTGCAGATATGCAGGCCGAGGCCGAGGATCTTTCCCTTATAGGGGAAGAGGTGGACGAGGTCAAAATAATATTCTCGCACAACACGGAAATAAAAATTGGTTGCTTCAAAAATTGCAAATCTTTTTGATGATGATTTGTCATACCAAGAATTTCTTAAATGGAAGAAATCTCAAGGAAGTAATACTTCCAAATCTATGGAGGAATCCACATCCTCTCCAGACATCTCATCTTACACAAATATTGTTGCGAGAAGATGAAAAAGATACTAATAAAGGATTTTTAAGAAGGAGAAAGAAGAGACTATTTTCTTAATCAAGAATACTGATTTAAAATGGGAAAATACTCACTGGAAAATCCTTGAAAGATACATATTTACCCAGGATTTAATGCGGTGTGTTTATAAATACCGAAGTTATTATGAGAATATTCTCAATAATAGTCATTCATGTGAAATAACACATATGACAAGTGGAAACCAAAAAGAAATTTATAATTTCTCCAAGATTATTATCAAGCGGCTAATTTCGGTGAAGAATGGGGAATATCTCCATTTGTGGAAAAATCCTTTACAAATGGTAATAATGCCATTATAAAATATAATTATTGGGATTATATTCAAGCTTTTGAAAAAGTTTTTACTATCAAAATGATAAAAAGAAGCATACTTGGATGATAAAAGTATGTGATAGAGTTTATAACTCGAAATACCAAATTGGTTCGGAAGATGGTGGCATAAATTTGGTCCATCGGAAGAGATTCTTCC
Source organism: Paraleonurus japonicus (assembly GCA_030762865.1). Classification (NCBI taxonomy): domain Eukaryota; kingdom Viridiplantae; phylum Streptophyta; class Magnoliopsida; order Lamiales; family Lamiaceae; genus Paraleonurus; species Paraleonurus japonicus. The sequence goes on from CM061053.1 coordinate 19,964,527, forward strand.
AGAATTAATGCTTATAGACTTCAAAGAATATAAACATATTAGTCCAAAATTGGAATCTATTGCTAATAGCAATATGTTTGTATCATGGGAAGCCCCTATGCACTTCTTTCTTGAATTCTTCATTCCATGGATTTGGAAATGGGAAGTTAAAGTTGGTAATACTAACGAATTCCTTGTTTAAAAAGAATTTTTATACAAAATTCTGGGGAAAAAATGGTTAAAATTGACCCAAGTACTAAAGAATGCTTTGGTATTCATACTATTAATAAAATAATTGATACATGCATGGCTTATAGCCAAGAGAAAAAGAAAAGCAGACAATTAGTCACTAGAAATAATATTTCTAGAAAACTAATGAGAAGTGTGGATAAATTATCCAAACAAGAAATGATTGAGTTATATCTTAGAATGAAAGAAGAATTACTTCATGATCTTGATGACGAAGAAGATATTATTTACTGAATCTTCAAAAGGAGTATCAATGCAAGAAACTCAAGATCCTAATGAAGGACTACTTTCCGATGACGAAATGGAAAGACTGCTCCAAGAAATGGACAAAGATAAATCATCTCGCAAGAAAAGACAAGAAAAATTGAGAAAACGATGAAATAGGTGAAGACCGACAAGATACTATTCATATACGGTAATCAAACAGTATTTATGTCGGTTAATATACTGTTTAAACGGTAATTTCTTGTTCACTTTTGACTTTTGAACGGTAATTACATTTTCACTGTTCATTTTCGTTTTTAATTTTTGTTTGAAGTCCGCTCTCTTTATATAGCGGCTCTCTCTTTGTTTGAAGGGAGCGGAAGCCGACACCCTTTCTCTCTCCCCTTTTCTCTCCTGTAAAAATTCTCTCTGTAAAATCTACTTCATAAATAAGAAAAAGTCTCGTTTATATAGAGGTGCGCCCTCCGAGAACCCGTAAGTTTTCTTTTCTTTTATTATTTTAGTTCTAAGGATAAGCCTAATAGGCTAGATCCTTAGTGTTAAAATTATGTCCGAACTATTTAAGTTCATATCATCTATGGTTTTTATAACTTAGTTCTCAAATATGACAACTAAGTGATATAATCTATGGATCAACACTTTGTTTCAATACGTTATTTCTAGAATCAATATGTTGGGTCGAATCGAAAGGTTGAATTAAATAAGCGGCCTAATATGAGTATTTGGAATCTGTGGGAACGCATTTTGCCTGTTTTGCCGATTGGAATGGTTGTTAAGGCGTGGCGGTGTCCTTTGATTTCTGAATACTTATATTGGATGACGGATATTTAATTTCGTGATTCCTTGTCTCAGATTTGTAATTATTCCTTAACAATAAGATTCTAGTTTAACAACACGATTCAACAATACGATTCGGGCTTATATTGCTTCGCTTGATAATTATATTTTATAATGGCATTATTACGGTTGTAAAGGATTTTTCCACAAATGGAGATATTCCCATTCTTGGTGAAATTAGCCGCTTGATAATAATCTTGGAGAAATTATAAATTTCTTTTTGGTTTCCACTTGTCATATGTGTTATTTCACATGAATGACTATTATTGAGAATATTCTCATAATAACTTCCGGTATTTATAAACACCTGCATTAAATCCCATGGTAGATATGTATCTTTCAAGGATTTTCCAGGAGTATTTTCCCATTTTAAATCGGTATTCTTGAATAAGAAAATAATCTCTTCTTTCTCCTTCTTAAAAATCCTTTATTAGTATCTTTTTCATCTTCTCGCAACAATATTTGCGTAAGATGAGATGTCTGGAGAGGATGTGGATTCCTCCATAGATTTGGAAGTATTACTTCCTTGAGATTTCTTCCATTTAAGAAATTCTTGGCATGACAAATCATCATCGAAAGATTTGCAATTTTTGAAGCAACCAATTTTTGCTTTCCATGTTGTGCGAGAATATTATTTTGACCTCGTCCACCTCTTCCCCTATAAGGGAAAGATCCTCGGCCTCGGCCTCTGCATATCTGCAAAATTCATGACAGATATTCACGAGTTAAATAATCCGGGAGAGAATTTTCTTCTCCTTTTTTATAAATAATTTCAAAATCAAATGGGGCTAAATGAGCTCGCCACCTAGCAAACATTTGCTTAGAGACATCATGTTTAAAATCTTTATTAAACATATGTTTCACCGCTTTGCAATCAGTTTTAATAATAAATTTACGATTATATAAATCATCTTGAAATTTTAAAACACACTTTACTATAGCTAGAATTTCTTTTGCTATAGTAGCATAATTTTTCCGACTATTATTCCATTTTCCGTAATAAAATCTAACTAAATATTCTTTTTTATCAATATCAATTTGTTTTAAAATACCTCCATATCCAATATCCGAGGCATCATTTCAATAATTTTATTCCATTTGGGATTAGCAATAGATAAGCAAGGTAAATATTTTACCTTTTCCTTAATTCTTTTAATAGCATTGGTATGATCATTACACCAAGGCTTGGGATTCTTTTTAATCTATCATATAAAATAGCGATTCATTGCAAGATTTTTATAATAAGGAGAAATATAATTCAGACTTCCTAAAAATCTCTGTAATTGAGTTTTATCTCGTAATATCATCGGGAATTTAGAAGCAAATTCAATACTTCTATTGATAGGAATAATATTACCTTTTTCAATATTATAACCCAAAAATTTAATGGTAGTTTGGAATAATAACATTTTTGGTTTAGATATAACCAAACCATTCGAATAACAACTCTTTTAAAAATTTCTAAATGTTTAAAATGAGTTTCAAGATATTTTGAAAATATTAATATATCATCAATATAAACAACCATAAATTCACTATAAGGAATAAAAATATCATTCATAATTTTCTAAAATTCGAAGGAGCATTTTTAAACCAAATGGCATAACATTCCATTCATAATGTCCAAAAGGAACATTAAAAGCAGCTTTTATATCTCACAAGATTAATTTGAATCTGCCAAAATCGATTTTAAATCGAATTTAGAAAATATAATAGAATCATATAACTGTCAAGAAGATCCTTCTTGTTAGGAATAGGATGTCTTATCCATTTTAAGACTCTATTAAGAGGTTTATAATTAATAATCAATCTGGGTACACCTCTTTCTTGTTCGTAATGCTTATTAACATAAAAGCAAAGTACAAGACCACGGTGATTGAGAAGTAGAAATAATATTCTTTTCTAATAAAGATTTAATCTCTTTTTGCATAATTCCATATAATCGAATTCATTTGACAAGGTCTTGCTTTAGTAGGAATTTTATCCTCTGTAAAATTTTCTTCATAAGGTAACGAAACAATATGTATTTTTCTATTCCAAAAAGCATTTGGAAGATCATTACAAATTTCTAAACTCATCCGATTATGAATAAATTTAATTTTTTCCTGCAATTTAGGATTTTTCAAATTATCCTCAATGGATAAAATAGTAATTTCTTGTTTTAAAAAATTTAATTGATTTTCTTTTATTTTATATATATAAATTAATACTATTTATTAAAAAATTAAATATAATCATATACTATATATATTATTCTAATATTTATATATCATTTATATAAAACTTCTTCTATTAATTATCATTTTTTTGTTAGTTGCAAAATAAATTTGAATTGAATTTTTGAATACTTTTTCACATTCTTATAACAATTAATACCTAGCGCATTATGATAAAATTATAATAAATTAATTGAAAATTAAAGTATAAATATTATTTATGATTATAATTATAATTAATTAAATTAAACATTATAATTATACAAAAAAATATATTTCCTTCATTCTACGATTACTTTCACACTTTACTTTTTGCTGTCTCAAAATGTCATTACCTTACATAAATATCACTTTCACAATATCTTCAATTTTACACAAATTTCATTACTTTTGATCACACACTTATCCAACTCATTTCTTTACTTTATACATAAATATTTACAAAATTATCCCTCAAATCTATATTCATTATTTTATTTTCTTAATAGTGTGCCCACTTCCATATGAAAATAATAATGGAACGGAGGAAATATTTTATTTTAATATATTATTATATAATAAAATTATATTATTATTTGATGAAATGAAAAATATTATATATATATATATATATATATAATAAATTATGTTTAAAGTTGAATTTATCGAAAATTCCGTGTAATACGCGGGATCGTATCTAGTTTATATAATTACAAAGTTGTTCAAATAATTTGCACATAACACAAGATTTTACAAATATTATATATTTTTTTATGTAAGTGCAATTTCTATAAAATTTAAATTTTGCATATATAATGTAAGATAACTGTTTTTTTTTTTTTTTTGAAAAAATATACAAATATTTCACAGTTCATAACTATATCAGCCTATCCATAATCCAATTAATTTCCATAACTACATCACCCTATTCATAATCCAATTAACTTTCCATACTTGTACATATTGAATATTGCATGTGAATTCTGATTGTATATTTGTTGTAAATATTTTGATAATATTGAAGTGCATGTATGTGTAAGTTAGTTGATAATTCAAATAATATGTTTAAGTATAAAATAGTATTATATAGCAAAAATACTAAATGAAAGGCGTATTAATAAATCTAAAATGGAATGTACAAATAACAAAATTAAAATATGTTTAAATCTAATATGTTTAAGTTAACATGTGAAACCATGTTTTGATCTTTGTATTAGCAATTATTTTGTACAATTTATTATATATATTTTCAGAAATGTATATAAATACAAAGATATTCAAATAATTTGAACAGAACATAAGATTTTGCAATATTATATATATATATATATATATATATATATATATATTTATGTAAGTGCAATTTCTATAAGTTTTAAAATTTGCACATATAATGTAAGATAACCATTTTTTTAAAAAGATTCAAATATATCACGATTGATAACTACATCACCTCTCCATAATCCAATTAACTTCCATACTTGCTATTTGACGGTTTGTCCCCTCAACTTCTTACTTGAAAAACATCACAAATAATCTTGCAAATTAATCAGAGATTACCCAACTAAAGTCAAATTATCTAAGTATCGATTTATACGGAAGTAATTTTATACTTGATCCGATTGATAATTCTTTGAATAAGTGTTTTGATATGTGAGATTGAATGTTAACAGAAAAGCAAATTGAAGAAATACAAAAAGTAAAGAACACACAAATTTATAATGGTTCGCATTTATAAAAATCCTACATCCATTCTCCTTTCACAATCTTGTGAAAGGGTATTCATTACTTACTTACTTTCTTCCTTTCTTTCTTACAGTTTACAACTTGAGACGACCTTCGTCTTTGAATCTCCTTCTAACTAACAATGTACCTATCAACTTTAAGAGTACAGTGTTGATTGTGTTATGAAGAAAATACAAGAAATTGTTCTTCAAACTCTTAAAAATATCACAAGAGTTAAATCGAATCTTTGGTGAGTGCTCTATGAAAAATGTGTTTTCAGACTGAGTGCAAAAGTCCCTCTAAGGACTGTGCTTAGGCCTATTTATAAAGTTGTAAGACGGTTAATTTGTTGTAACAAACTTGTAACCGCTTAACAAACTCTTTTTAAAACTCCACGACTTGGTGATCTTGAGTCGCCGTCGACTTTGACTTGGTGAAAGCCTCGCCTTTCTTATTGTACTCGGTGACTTTGACCTCGTCTTGAGCTCTTCATTAACCTCTCAATCGATGACCTCTTCAAGACCGTCTTTAGATGACCTCCAAATTTCTTGACCTCGGTGACTTGGTTCGTCTCACCTAGTCCGATCGGCTAACTAGTGAAATGAACTACTTCATTGATCTATACAATTCCACTGGTCATCCTACTTTATATGAGCTTATCTAACCTATACATTTTAACTCATCAAAACTAACCTTGATCTAACACACTCCATTACTACATTAATGTTACATTATTTAATTAATTTAAGCATAAATTCAGGGAACTATAACCAAGAATAGTAATGATAACCTCGCAGATAAATACACTCAATCAAATCAAAGACATCTTCCTTTACTAACCCAAATACTATTCATCTTCTTGCTCACGCTTGAATCCTAAATAGAAGTCATCTTCCTTTGGTATTTTCTGCAAAAATGGAGAACTCACGCTTGAATCCCAATTTCTTGAACTCTTTCAATTTTCTCCTACCGTAAATTGTTACAATGATTCTTATTTTCCTTCCACCAAAGATTCATTGCATATGCAAATATATATGCAAAACACGGAAAGATATCATTGAGTCTTCTACATTCACCGAAGAGAATGCTCAAATGATGAAGTTACAAGATCGTAGACTGTTCTTCACTAGTGCGTAACGTGGTTCCTCGTGTTTGTCTTATAGCGAGAACACCTTTGGGCGGTCTTTACAATGAAAGAATTATTGAAAGAGGTGAATTTAACAAGCAAATTGTAGCTCTTGTGAAGGTTTGATTTTATATGTTTCTCGTCGTGATCGTTTTTTTAATGAACCCTTTTACAAATGTGAGCCGTGAGATTCCTTTTCCACACATTCCTTTCCCTTATCATGTCTTATCTGCTTTGTTGTTTTTTTCCGCATGAAATACGTTCCTCAAAGAAACAAATACATCATTGTTAAAATTGCTTATATCTTTGACCGTTTTTTTAAACAAATGCACAATTTTTTTCAACTCTTACTAATCGTTGGAGTGTTGGATTCCGTTCAAATTTGATCGTCCAATGGCTCATTCTCGAGTAGTGGCCAATGGTAATTTCCTTTGGATGGTCAACTTAGGCGGTAAGTTGGCAATTAGTGATATGGATTTAGAATACACCGAATTTAGGGATGCCTATAAGTTGATCAATGTTCCCGTCGATGCTTTGAAAATCTAACTCGTTGGTGTGAGCTCATTGCACTCAACGATGATAGACTCCTTTTGTTACGCACAAAATTCATCCCGATGCTTCTCATCATTTTTGGATTCTTGAAGAATATGGAAATAACTCCTGGATTGAGTTGAAGTTCAAGGTTGATCCGGACCATATTCTTTGGCGTCGTGCTTTTAGTATTTATCCAATTTGCCAAATCTCCATTAATATTTATATGATACTTTGTCATATCTATCCATTAGGTATTTTTATTATTTATGATTATATGGAAGATGTGTATTACCCTTTAGATTTAATTCGATCGATCCCGATCATCTTGTTAAGTTTTGGATATGGCGGTATGATCCCCCTCTCTCTTCAAGATTAGTTCTAAATTCATTAATGTAAACATTCTTCATTACTGTATTATTTTATGTTAACACTTAATGGGTGATTATGCACATGTGCAATTTGCTTCGTTCTTTGGTGTAATTTATATATTGATAATGTGCAATTATTTTTAGATAAAATGCAAGTTGTCTTCATTTTAGTAATTTTCAAATGAATGTGCAATGTATAATAAATCCTCATCTTTTCCTAACATGTGCATATAAAGCGGTGTGAATAATCGGAATGAAATGTATAATTCGATTCTTGCGAGCATTTTTGTTAATTGTGAAAAATGTACGAGATCGATTTGAAATGTTCATACAAGCTGGAAATACATTCTAATTCTCACATGTACAAATTCAAACTAGTGTGTAATTAAAGAGAACAATGTATTGGAAATGTACATATCTAATTACATTATGAGAACAAATGGTGTGCAAAAAAAAAAAAAAAAGTAATGCGTAATTTTCAAACTAATGTGCAATTCATAATAGATCCTCGGCTATTGTGAAACCTGGATCGCTTGAAAATCGTATAATAATTAATATGTGCATATGAATCAATGTGAATATTCGGTCTATAATGTATAACTCGATTTGCACACATACATTTTTCTTTATGAAAGGAAATGTACATAAAAGATAAAAAAATGTGCATACAATGGAAATGCATTCTAATTGTCAAATCACCTGGACCCAAACTAATAAAGATTCGTATAATGATTATGGGTAAGCTTATTAGTGCACTAGATACCGTTGGTCCCACTTAGTTGAGTAGATTAGACAAAACTTGAACTAACCTTCTAGGAAAAATCTAGAGGGGGTTGAATAGATTTTTCAAATTTGATAAATCTTTCGAAACTATTCAAAACACCCAAGTAGCACACAGTAACTAAATTTTAAACTCAACTTTATTTAGATCAAAAGCACACCGATATTTAGTCTAACTTGAATTCTGAAATTTATCTTTGATTATGAACAGAAAAACAATATGAACAAGTAAGTAAACGAAAGCGATAAAGAACACGATTGTTTATAGTGGTTCGGATCAAACGATCCTACGTCCACTCTCCTCCTTCAACTTGAAGAAGGGTCTTCACTTACTACCTTTCTTCCTTCTTTCTTACTTACTTACAATCGTGAATCTTCACCTTACAACAATTTCTTCCTAATTTTTGTATATCAATGGCTTGAAGATGTTCTATGAATAGTGTTCTATAAACACTAAAACGAAAACGTATAGAACGTTTGTGTGTGTTTACAATATTTCTAAATACAAATTGTGAAGAGAATGTGAATGGATGATTGTGAGATTGCCAAAAAATTAAATTCTATTCCAGCTTTCTATCCCTATTTATAGAGATCTTCATTGGTAGTTGTAACTTCCTTGTGAATTGTTTTGAGTCGCTTATAATCATATAACCGAATCTTGTAACTTCTTCTTGATAAGTCAGAATCGCTTCTTGATACTTGAGTGAAATTTTCTAACACTTCATCGTGCTTTTCGTCTCACCTGTCTTCGTCTTCCTTCTATGTCTTGATGGTTGTATATAGTTTTAGACCTCATCTATCTTCTTTATCTTTGTCCTCGTCTGTCTTCTTATCCTTATCCGATTTTCGTCCTAGTCGATTTCTTGACCTAGTCGATTTCGATACTTATCTTATTTCTTGAACTTGATTTACAAGGTATTTATTTACTTCACTTGTCTATACAAGATACTCGGATGGTCATCCTATTTCACATTTTAACTCATCAAAACTAAATACAACTTTCTTCCTAACAGATACAATCAAATAAAAGTGGTCACCAATCAACTAAAAAGTCTACGGATAATGTAACTATCTAGATTTCATAAACAAACCAACAACTGGATCATTAAAAAGACTACGCTACTTAAAAATTCAAGAGACAACCCATTACCTACAATATAATAGTTCAACAACGTTCAATCTTCAATTAGGCTTGGATCAACAAACCAAGTAACCATTTTTGACCTGTAGTCACCGATTTAGAAATGGATAAGATTCCTATCTTTTTAGGTTTACGAAGGATAAAATTCTCTATATTTAGCAGACTAACACACCACAGTCAACAGAATCTAGGTTACTGCTTGTAAACAAGCAATCGACTCAGCTTCTTACATGGCCACCTACAGAGATTATGAGTCATTTTTTCGAATAAAAATCTCACGTAATTTATTCTCCACGTATTTCATCTGTTTACATTAAAGGGAAAAAAATCAACCAAGATTTTATTTTGAAATAACAAACAAAAGAAGATTAAATATCGAAAAATAGGAACTCACAACAATCGGTGATCCCAATAGATGTGGATCCTTGGAAACTCCTCTTCTTGGTCTCATGGAATTATAAAAAGACCAGTGGCATGTACTTAAATCAAATGTCACGAGTCCGGTGATCCCCTAAAGTCCTAGCTGATTGACCAAGATCTTTTACTAATAATAGGAACATTAAGAGATGATCTTCACCAAGGAAATCCAATCTATCATCAACTAACGCTCGTAGAGTTACATTTGTATTTTACGAGCAATTATATCCTATAAATGAGATCATACAACATTAACATTAAAAAATAAAGACCTTCACAACCCATAACAGACCAAAAAAAAAAGTAGAAGAATGATATTTACCCAACGGTTTGCGGTGAAGACAATTATCTTTTAACAGCTCCATATCCTCATAACTTATTAACAAAATATCGCCCACGAATCAATGATCTAATAAATTAAAGAAGCAATTCATTAAAAAAATAAATATGTGAAATAAATAATATATTAAATTTGACACAAAAAGAAATTTAAGCTTGGCTTTTAAATTAAACATACACTTTGCTTGCCAGACGCTAATGACATAAAATAGTAATCATGTCCTCGACGGTAACATGAGCTAAGGGCTCTTTCCTTCAAAAATAACCCTTCTATTGTAAAAAGAAATACATATTAAATTTATAGCTACTGATGAAATGCATGGCATTGACGCAGTAAATGATTGCAACATAATATAACTACGGGAAAAAATGCATTTTAATATAACAAAGAGTCATTTACCACTAAAACTAAAACATGAAGGATACACTCTTCTAACCCACATAATTACTGGAATAACATATTTAAAATCAAGGGAGAATTATAAAAAATATGCATTCAAAAACGAAGAAATCTGCAAAATATTACATTATAGTTAAATAAAATACAATAAAACTTACCCATCACCTTCCTTAGCAAAGTAGCTATAAATGGTATCTTTAATCTCGAGAACTAGTCTTCTGACAGCCTTTGAAAGACGTATCCAAAACCAGTTTTGTTTTCCTCGACAAAGTATTCTTTTCGATTCCTTTTCCCACCCTCATGAATGTCAATTATCTCACGAATCTTCAATGAGGAGTGACTAATATGCATTTTCTATCATCATTTGTACTCGACTTTCACTCTTTTAGCTAAGGAACTAGGTTTAGGATATTTTGAGGAAGTTAACTTTCCCGGGCATGGTGATTTACACGTCACATCGGTAGGCTCATAGGAATCTATAGTCTCATATGCCTCAATGGTTTTCGACCAGATCAGTCTTCTCCTCAATTAGTTTTTTGTTTTCAAGTTTGACCGGTGAAGTTCCTCAATAGTGTCGATATCTGCAATGCTTTGGGGTTGTTACAAATACGAGTCAAAGAAGGTACCAAGCTCGGCTTCTCAACCCTATCCTTCAACATTTGATTCTCCAAGCTTAAGCGTGATATCTCATCATCACACAATTTAACAATCTTTGAAAACTTTTTCATCTCATCCAATCTGCATTCATGAGACAAATTCTTGGTATATTCTTCCACACCAAGATTGAATCTAACCAACTTATCTTTTTCACTCATTCTCAATTTATTTTTCAACATCTTAATTTCTTTATCTTTTCACAAATAATCTCTGTTGACTCATCCAGCTTTTTTTTTTTTTTTTTTTTGTATTCTTCAAAATTTGTGTAGTTTGGGCACCATAAGAGACAAAGAAATCAACAGCCTTCTTGAATTTCGCTTTCACCACCTTTCTGCTCTTCTACATGCATCTCTTTTGAGGAGGATCATCTAAAATGGGAACCTTAGTGGGTGTATTTCTCTTGAAATGGTGTTTGAAACATCATCAATAAGCTGTCTTTCTCACTTTTCCTTCTTTCAAAGGACTGTTTGTCAACCGCAAGTTAAACGTTGGTATATCAAATACCTAATCTTTAGCCCTTAAAGGATTCTTCTCTCTGACATATCTTCAATTAACAAATTAGTTTTAAAAACCTACCCGATCCACTTTTTTTTTTTTTTTGGATGTGGAGGGCTCCCAAAATTGGATGTTCTTTCATTAACAAGATTCTTATTACAACAGATCGAATCGAGTCTTGGTTCCAAGATCAATAGTGACAGATACAACATCATCACCACTACCAAGTATCACTATCGAGTGTAAGCTATTTTCGGTATTCGTGTTGGCACGAAACCTTGTGACCACTACCGTCACCGTCATCCTTATCGGCAATTTGCACGAGAAACATTATCTTGACCGCAATTATGCTTCCCAAAATGAATGCAACTTTTTAAAGTAATTTACTTCCCTCATAGAGGCCTTTAGCCACATCGAACTCCGATTTTCCCGTTTTAGAGTTTTAAAATACAAAAAGTGAGAAAAAGAAAGAATCCATACAACATTCAAATAACCCTAAAAAAGGTACAAAATATTAACACCGCAAAAATTAGAAAAAAGTATTTACATTATAGAAAAAAAGGATAGAGAGTTTACATATTTGAGCTTCAAATCGCAATCTTGACTTTTTCCAACTTATTTTTTAGCTCATTCAGATCCCATCGTAAAAATCTTGGAAATCCTACTTTATTTATCGCTCGACAATAGTTGTGTGCTCACACAACAGTACTTGCAGTATTAACCAAAAAAAAAAAAAGTTAATAAGTGCACATGAATTTAAGAAAAAAAAATGAATAAGCTTAAAAATAAGGTAAAAATAAAGCCCCTTAATCCTTACCGGAAGTAACATCATGCATCCACCAACTTTCATAGTCTTTGACCCTTTTATATGGTTTAACAACATCTCATCTATATAGCCACACCAATCATAGTTGCAGATTTCATCGATTTTCTCTAAATAACCAGCTATATGAGGTGACACCGATGCATTCGATTAGGAGCCAATACCGAAGAAAAGAAGTATAATAGAGTTAAATGGACAACATCTATAATATTGTTTTCACTCCTCCTGAAAGAACTTCTCTCGATCTACGAAGGACCAAATGCTTATAAAGAACTAACTTCCCATTTGTCTTTTTATTTCTTTCCTAAAATAACGGGCAACCCATTTGGTTAAAACATAATCGAGTTATCTAAAAAAACCATAATCGAGTTCTTCAATGGAATCCTTACACTCCCACCACCAATACCGAAAATTAACTGGACATTTACGCTACTAACACCAATAGCTTCTTCACCAATAACAAACTTACTTAAATCCTTATCATAGCTCAGACTAACCGACGAATGTTGTGTTCATATTTCCAACAAGGTTTCATTAATTTGTTCTTTTCACAATCTGAATTACCGAACATGTACAGAAATGAGTCTTCTTAACCTCAAAAATAATTTTCTCATCATATTCAAGACTTCGTAATTCCTTAACACATGTTCTTAGGTTGCTTCTATAACATGTTGTTTGGGTTTCAATTAAATCGTCTAAAATGAAGAAAGATAAAAAGAAAAAAAAGTTAGCCTCTTTTATAATTATAAACGAACTCGGTAAAACAATTTAAAAATGTTACATACCAAAGTATTTAGAAGAATTCTTCCTTTTTCTATTTTTCACTAAATCATCCTCGAGAACTCCCATTGTAAGAAGCAGGAAAGAGGAATCTTGTTTTCTTGATTTCTTCGGAATACAAATTCACATTCGAGCCTAACAAAAAAAAAAAAGAGTTAAATTTGTTCATATATGAACAAGAAATCTAAAATGCCCAAACACGAGTATCAAAAAGATAATTTGTACACAATATAAACTACAAAGATATAGATAAATGATGTTCTACTAAACATAATTTTCAGATTCTTGTTTGCTTTTATTGGGGTGATACCATCAACGTGTTTCCTTTTCCTTATGGGCATCTTTGATTTACCAAAATCTTGCCTCTTATTTGAATTCTTGATGCCTAAAAGCAGATGAGCAGAGAATTAAAATAAAAAAGTTTGAATCAAAAAAATCTAAAAAAATAAATTGTAGAAAGGAAACATTTCTATTATAGCATATTAAGAAAAATAACAACTTACATCAAGCACTTAAATTGAAAATTCCTTCGGATTCTTGAAATTCTTCACTATGTTGTATGACGACTTATTTGCCCCTAAGGCCCAACATTAATCGGCCCGATCCAATCCAACCAGGCCGAGCCCACATGAGCTCGGCCCCATCGAGAGACCACCCACTGGGCACGGCGAGCAAGCTCGGCCAAGCGAAACGGACCCTCCGGGCTTGGCCCACCGAGGAACCCACCCGCACCGGCGAGGCGAGCACGGCCATCCGCCCGGTGGACAAAATTCGATGCAAAGAGGCCCCAAGCACGGTACAAGACGGGTAGCTCGGCGAGAATCCGCATCCACCAAGCTCGGTAGATCGAGACTTGCCGACAAAGCCTCTCTTAGAATAGTAACCGGTGCAAAGGTAACAAGAAGGTTGGAATGTCAAGCTTACCTAGTTAGGTAGAAAATTCCCTATTTCAACAGAGGATCCCCTACCAACGGACACCGACAGACGTGAGAGGTCACCGCCCGCCCAAGCACAGAAGAGATACTCTCTCATTTAATGAGAAGCCCAACATTAAATGCGAATCCCCCTTTTGTGGGGTTCTAGGGCAACACAATTTTTGTATAAATAAGACCTATAAGACATAATAAACGGATCTCGAAAAATCCACACTTAAGACTCGGGACTCACACTCCCAAAGCAATCCTCTTGTTCTTTACAAGTTTTAAGCATTTATATCTTCATTTATTGCTTATCATTACCATTGATTGTTCTAGGGAATTTATCATCATAGATTCCCCAATCAATATTATTTTTAACCGATCCAAAACCACATTAATCACTCATAAATATTTCGGTTAACAACAAGCTACACAATGTAACAAAACGAAGAAGGAGAACTATCTTAAATCATGGACCAAAAAAAGCTCTACGAAAATGAAATGCAATAGTAGAAATAAAAACAGTTGATCGAAAGATTGTGTAATATCCTAAATCCTTATATGAATTATTAATGCATGTTATTAATTTTAATAAATTAAGTATTATAATTTGATAATTTTTCTAATTGAAATAGAAAATTAAATATTTTATAGTGTTTAATAAAGTGTATTTATATACAAATAAATTTATAAGAAGTATTAAATAGAATATATATATATATATATATATATATATATATATATTAATAAGTTAATTTAATTAAAATATAAAAGTAAGTTAGAGATAAGGTAAAAATTATTATATGTTACTTTGAAAGTTAATTGACGTCCATATTCTTATCGTCACTTTTCTTTCTCTTCCTTCTTTGGTAAGAATACGCAGGTAAGCGCCCTTTTTCCTTTTATTTTCTCCGTTCATGCCGCCTTATTCTCGTCGCCGGTTTTCTCGGTATTATCATATTATATATGGAAATGCTCGTAGCAATTCGTAGATTGTAGAAATAAGATCAGCTTGTTGTTTCGATTCCTATAGCGTCCAAAAATTTAGTGCGAATCTTCGAAAATTATTGTTTAAATGTGCTTTTTCATTCAATCACCACCGCTGCTTGAACGATAGGTGACGAGACTTATACCGTTGTGAAGTCGTGGTGCGTAGAGTAGAATTCTATTCTCCATTGTTAGAATCGGTGTACGAAATTAGTAGAAAAATAGGCCGAAAGTGACGCATAGAAACGGGTTTCAACGTTTAGAATTAAACTTTATTTTTGTTGATTCTTACGTTCGAGTCATTATGGGATGTAGTAAAGGTCATAGGCCTAATTGTGAGTAGGAAACGATGAAAATAGAGTATCAAAAGCTTGAAATGGACGTTAATGGCGTAAGTGAAAAATTCATCGTTCTGCCAAAATGGCCGCCACCTTCCGGTGACCGTTTGAGGCGAGGCTTGGGTGAAATAGGAAGCCGAGATTGTAAGGATTCCAACGGTATTTTCGGTTTTCCAATCGGAGGTGTAGAATGACCGTAGGGACCTTTTGTACAAAAGCTTGAAAGTAGAGGGGAGGCCAAAGAGAATTAGATTAACTTTAGGGACTAAAATGCAAATTCTGAATTCTGGTCAGTTGGCCAGTCAACGGTCAACGGTCAACGGTCAATATTGACTTTCCATTTAATTACAATTTTACCCCTTATTTTCAAACGCTTGTAGAATCTTCGCTTTTCATCCGATTTGATCCAAACCAGCGTCAAATTGTTCCAAATTCAAAGATCTACATTTTAATTCTAAAATCACGGGACGAACAGCATTATAAAAATGACCTTTTACCCCTGAACGGCTGTACGCCGTAAACTCCCGTTTTTAATCCAAATTCTTTGTTTCAAGTCCGTTTTTATCCCAACGAGTTTCTACACGCTCTAAATAGGATTATATTATCAATAAACTAGCTAGTTTGTCTTTTGACCGTCAAACACATTAATCGAACTTTAAAATCCTTAGGAAAAAGACTGGTTTGCCCTTTAACCCCTAGACCAAATCCAAGTGGTCCTATAACTCTAGGAAGCTCTTATTATAGTTATTATAAGTTAATTATCATATCTATTACAATATTCTAAATGCACGATATCATTTGTAGGGCGAGAAGAACTCGAAGCATAAAAGCGATTCCGCTCCAAAACAAAGTGCTCATATCTAATCGGTGGGATAATTTCCACTCTTAATTGAGTTTAACATTCCATGTTATGATTGCTATGTTAAGGTGCAATATGTGAGTAATATATGTCATGATTATGCAATAATTATGATATTATGTTTAAGCCGGGTAATGGCCCGTACTATGTGTATTATGTTCAAGCCGGGTAATGGCCCGTACTATGTGTATTATGTTCAAGCCGGGTAATGGCCCGTACATAGTGCACATGAGTTATGTTTTCATGTTATGTGTTATTTGCATATACATTTTATAAGTGCAATCATTGAGATTATTCCACCTGGGTGTATTTGAAACACTCACCCCTCATATCCATTGTTACAGATCTTGAGTTTGATGTGGAAGGACGATGAGGATGCGCAGCTGTACCTTTTGGTTCGGTTGTGTAATTATTGTATATATTATGAGTTATGCTACCGGAGTGAAAAATAATGGTTCTTTTGTCTGACTAGTATAAATATACTAGTTGAAACGTGTAACAAAACATATTTTGCCCTTTTTCTTTTGATGTGTAATTATCGCATGTGAGCGAGGTTTGTTAAATTCTTCTTTCTCAAGTACATATCAATGATTTCTGGTTGCTTTGGGGTATTATTTTTAATTTGGTTATAGCTTCCGCTTATACAGATAATAATTTTATTATCGTATCTTTGGAAATGAGTTTGAAATGGTATTTTAGTAGCGCCTCGGCCCCAAAGTGATATTATTTTAAAAAGGAAGAGAACTTGGGGCGCTACGGTGTGGTATCGAGCAAATGTCTCAGTATCGGGTAGATTTGCTCAATGTTTTGCTCATGCATTTTATTAAGTCAAAATTGTTAATTTTTAAGATTATATCGGTGTGCCGCATCCGATAGACGCTCGACCTCATTAGAATCTGTAAGTGCTTTGATGTGTACTATGTGCCCTCTTTGACTTCATGTGACATAATTTGATTATGTGATGCATATTCTTTGGCATACAATGTGATTAATATGAATGCATTTGTAATATGTGTTTTGGAGCAACCGCTAGACCTAAGGTGAAATATTTTAGGTCATGTGAATGTTTAAGTATTGGATAAATAAGTTAGAGACTTAGAGGGTAAATTATTTTGTGTGATAGATCATGTCACGTGGTAGACCACGTAAGCAAGCATTAGCAGAGGCTCCACCGATACTGGAGATGCCGATGAAAACCACGATGATGATCTTATAATCGTTCTCCGAGGATTAGCGCAACAATTTAGGGGAAACCTCGCACCACCTGCTCCACGTCATTGAACGTCGGTAGCACAGAAATATCTTATTTTTGCATCCAAAGATAGAAAAGAGAAATAATGATCATATGATAAAATATTTGGAGATTAATAAAGATAGAGAACTATACATATGACTTTGTTCGAATGAGCAGAATACACAAGAAATATTATAGAATGACTCTAATTATCTTACTTACGCATAATGTTACTGTGGCTAAGATGATATTATTTGATCGCCGCCGAGCTACCGATCGCAGCGCGTGTGCTCGTGAGCGTGTGTGGTCGTGCATGTGTATCGGTGACGTGTGTGGTAGTTATGGTTTTGGGGAGTTTAGGTTTGCGTTAAATGAGTTATTTCACATGCATATGTTCCGTGATAGGTAGAGTTAATTTGTGGTAACACCCTAGTGATACAAAGACTAGTACTACGAAGCGAATTTCATGATGACTTGAAAAGAAAGAATATGATTGAATTAAAGTAAGTAAATATGAGAATTTTTATTTATTTTACTTTACTACGTTAAAACAATTGTGATTCGTTTTAGATTATTTAGAATCGATCGCTTTAAGTTTATGTTATTCTATATATTTACTATCTTATTGTGTTATTATCTCATAAATGACCTATGTTGAAAATATTTATATGGTCTAAAGTAAAATTTGTTGTTGCCATTTGGGTTAATTTTATATGTATCATTACACTATTCATTTTTTTTATATCGACAAGTATGTAAATGAAGAGGCAACACAGGGTATTACATCACCTTTGCTCCTCTAGAATCTATCAAAGAGTTTAGAGTAATACAGACCGAAAAATTGTGTCGAAGTTGAGACAATAGAGAATGACATACTTGAGGTTAGTATACCATCCGGTAGAGTAATACTGAGATAGAAAAATTGTGTCGAAGTGTACCAAGAGGAATTGATAACAAAATTTTGATGGCAAATTTGCATGTACTTAAGATGAAAGATTTTGATGTAATCTTGGGTATGGATTGGCTTAGAGCTAATCACGATGTTATTCGGTGTCATGAGAAAGAAGTGATATTTCAACCGCCCGAGGAAGAAAAAAATTCACTTTTTTATGGAACAAAGGTTGGAATATTACCACGAATAGTGACTATGATGAAAGCAAGGAGAATGTTGAGAGAAGGAAATTGTCAAGCACATCCGGTGAACATTATAAATTCCAAAGAAAAGGGGCCAAAAATAGATGACATTCCTATCGTGCGAGATTATCGGGACGTGTTTCGGAAGACCTTCCAGTTTGCCACACCGATCGACAAGTAGAGTTTACGATCGATCTAGTGCCAGGGAGCTGCACCCGGTGTCGAAAGCACCGTATAGGATGGCGTCCGAAAGAATTGCAAGAACTAAAAGTTCAACTTCAGGAGCTTTTAGATATGGGTTTTATACGACCTAGTGTTTCACCATGGGGAGCGTCTCAGATTTATTTGTGAAAAAGAAAGATGGTTCGTTTAGGATGTGTATAGACTATCGGGAATTAAATAAACTTACCATCAAGAATAAGTACCCTTTACCAAGGATATATGATGTGTTTGATAAATTAAATGGGGCAAAAATATTCTCTAAGATTGACCTAAGGTTAGGATATCATCGGTGAGGATTAGAGAGGGTGATATTTTGAAGACAACTTTCAAAACACGTTATGGACACTATGAGTTCATAATGTTGCCATTTGAGCTTAGTAATGCACCAGCCAATCTTTATGGATCCGATGAATCGTGTTTTTCATCCTTACCTTGATAGGTTTGTGATTGTGTTTATTGATGATATCCTTGTGTATTCGAAAAAATTGGGAACAACACGAAGAACATCTAAGAATCACCCTAGAGACGTTAAGGAGGGAGAAATTATACGCTAAATTTAAGAAATTTGAATTTTGGCTTGATAGAGTAATTTTTCTTGGCCACATTGTTTCAATTCGAGGAATCGAAGTAGATCCAAAGAAAAGTCGAAGCCGTGAATAAGTAGAAGACACCTACGAGTGTGAGTGAAGTACGAAGTTTTATGGGTTTAGTGGATATTATAGAAGATTTATCGAAGGTTTCTCGAAGATTGCAGGACCCTTAACAAAATTGACTAGGAAGGAAGTCAAATTCCAAAGTGGATGATGAGTGTGATAATAGTTTTCATTAATTGAAGCAGAAATTGGTCTCAAGACTGCTCTAGCCCTTCCAGGATGGGTCGAAAAATTTATCATCTATAGCGACGCGTCGAAGCAAGGATTGGGTTGTGTTTTAATGCAACATGGAAAGGTGATTGCCTATGCTTCTAGGCAATTAAAGCCTCATGAACAGAACTATCCAACTCATGATTTAGAATTAGCGGCGGTAGTGTATGCTTTGAAGATTTGGCGATACTATTTATATGGAGGGAAGTGTCAAATCTACACGGACCATAAAAGTTTGAAGTATTTCTTTGAACAGAAGAAGTTGAACATGAGGCAAAGAAGGTGGTTAGAATTAATAAATGACTATGATCCGCACAATTCTATATCACCCTTGGAAAGCGAACGTGGTGGCAGATGCCCTAAGTCGAAAGGGAAAAGGGGAATTGGCTTGTGCACTAACAAGTCAAGAGCAATTGATAACTGAATTCACACGATTAAAACTAGAAGTAGTGATACCCCCAAAGAAGATCGAAATGATGATAGCTTCCATGGTGGTGAAGCCAACCTTAAAAGAAGAAATCATTGAAGTTCAAGAGAAAGATGAACTTTTGAAAAAGATTAAAGATCACGTTGAACGGGAAAGGCAAGAGGTTTTGCATTAACCGAGGGAGGATCACTTGTTTATGAAGGAAGGTTGTGTGTCCCTAAGGATGAAGAACTCGTAAAGAAGATATTGGAGGAGGCCCATTGTGCTCCATACAATGCACATCTAGGAGGCACAAAAATATATCAAGACTTGAAAAAGATATTTTGGTGGAGAAATATGAAGAGGAGTATATGATCTTTTATTCGAAGTGCATGACATGTCGCAAGTGAAAGTCGAACATCAATGACCAAATGGGACTTCTAAAACCATTGGAAATTCCGTAATGGAAATGGGAGCATATCACGATGGATTTCGTGGTCGGCTTACCAAAATCAGACAAGAAAATCAAGCCATCCGGGTCATTGTCGATCGACCGACCAAATCAGGCTCATTTTCTACCAATGAAAATGACACACGGATTAGATAAGCTTGAACAGATATACCTTGAAGAAATTGTCGATTACATGGAGTGCCGCTTTCCATAGTCGGTGATAGAGATCCAAGATTTACTTCTAAATTTTGAGTACACCGCAAACCGCCATGGGTAATGGTTAAATT
This sequence comes from Paraleonurus japonicus, assembly GCA_030762865.1. Taxonomy (NCBI): domain Eukaryota; kingdom Viridiplantae; phylum Streptophyta; class Magnoliopsida; order Lamiales; family Lamiaceae; genus Paraleonurus; species Paraleonurus japonicus. Next base: position 19,985,295 of record CM061053.1, read on the forward strand.
TCAAAGACATCTTTTCATCCTCAGATCGATGGACAATCCGAAAGGACTATCCAAATATTAGAAGACATGTTAAGAGCTTGCGTGCGGGATTTTAAAGGAGGATGGGAAAGCTATTTGCCATTAGTAGAATTCACCTACAATAATGCTTATCGTGCCACAATAAGTATGGCTCCTTATGAAGCTCTTTACGGAAGGAAGTGTAGATCGCCCTATATTGGGACGAAGTATGCGAAAAGAAAGTTTTAGGGCTAGAGATAATAGAAAAGACGGTAACGACAATTGAAAAGATCAAAGAAAGAATCCAAGCGGCTCAAGATAGACAAAAGTCATATGCTTTGATAAACGGCACAAAGATTTGGAATTTCAGCCAGAGATAAAGTATTTCTAAAGGTTACCCCCACAAAAGGAGTTATTCGTTTTGGCAAGAGGGGAAAACTCGAAACCCAGATTTATTGGACCTTATGAAATTCGAACGCGTAGGAAACTTAGCTTATAGATTGGGCGCTACCGCCTAATCCGCCGAAGTACATAATGTATTTCACGTATCTATACCGAGAAAATATGTGTTTGATCCAAGCCATATAGTCAACCGTGAAGTGATTGAGATTGACAACAATCTATCATATGAGGAATTTCGTAGCTATTCTCGACCGAAAAATTCACAAACCGAGGAATAAAGAAATTACCTTAGTTAAAGTCCAATGGAGTAGGCATGGTCAAGAAGGGGCAACCCGGGAATGAGAAGATGGAGTTCGAGAAAAGTGTCCTAATCTGCCTTAGCTTGATAAGTATAATTTCGAGGACGAAATTTTTTAAGGGTAGGTAGGTTGTAATATCCCAAATCCTTATATGAATTATTAATGCATGTTATTAATTTTAATAAATTAAGTATTATAATTTGATAATTTTTCTAATTGAAATAGAAAATTAAATATTTTATAGTATTTAATAAAGTGTATTTATATACAAATAAATTTATAAGAAGTATTAAATAGAATATATATATATATATATATATATATATATATATATATATATTAATAAGTTAATTTAATTAAAATATAAAAGTAAGTTCGTATAAGGTAAAAATTATTATATGTTACTTTGAAAGTTAATTGACGTCCATATTCTTATCGTCACTTTTCTTTCTCTTCCTTCTTTGGTAAGAATACGCAGGTAAGCGCCCTTTTCCTTTTATTTTCTCCGCTCACGCCGCCTTATTACTGTTGCCGGCGGTTTTCTTGTATTATCATATTATATATGGAAATGCTCGTAGCAATTCGTAGATTGTAGAAATAAGATCAGCTTGTTGTTTCGATTCCTATAGCGTCCAAAAATTTAGTGCGAAGCTTCAAAATTATTGTTTAAATATGTTTTTTCATTCAATCACCACCGCTGCTTCGCAAACGATAGGTGACGAGGCTTATACCGTTGTGAAGTCTGTGGTGCGTAGAGTAGAATTCTATTCTCCATTGTTAGAATCGGTTTACGAAATTAGTAGAAAAATAGGCCGAAAGTGACGCATAGAAATGGGTTTCAACATTTAGAATTAAACTTTATTTTTATTGATTCTTACGTTTCGAGTCATTATGGGATGTAGTAAAGGTCATAGGCCTAATTGTGAGTAGGAAACGATGAAAATGGAAGTATCAAAAGCTTGAAATGGACGTTAATGGCATAAGTGAAAAATTCGTCGTTCTCTGTCAAAATGGCCGTCACCTTCCGGTGACCATTTGAGGCGAGGCTTGGGTGAAATAGGAAGCCGAGATTGTAAGGATTCCAACGGTATTTTCGGTTTTCCAATCGGAGGTGTAGAATGACCGTAGGGACCTTTTGTACAAAAGCTTGAAAGTAGATGGGAGGCCAAAGAGAATTAGATTAACTTTAGGGACTAAAATGCAAATTCTGAATTCTGGTCAGTTGGCCAGTCAACGGTCAACGGTCAACGGTCAATGTTGACTTTCCATTTAATTATAATTTTACCCTCATTTTCAAACGCTTGTAGAATCTTCGTTTTTCATCCGATTTGATCCAAACCAGCGTCAAATTGTTCCAAATTCAAAGATCTACATTTTAATTCTAAAATCACGAGACGAACAGCATTATAAAAATGACCGTTTTACCCCTGAACGGTCAGTACGCCGTAAACTCCCGCTTTTAATCCAAATTCTTTGTTTCAAGTCCGTTTTTATCCCAACGAAGTTTCTACACGCTCTAAATAGGATTATATTATCAATAAACTAGCTAGTTTGTCTTTTGACCATCAAACACATTAATCGAACTTTAAAATCCTTAGGAAAAAAGACTGGTTTGCCCTTTAACCCCTAAACCAAATCCAAAGGTGGTCCTATAACTCTAGGAAGCTCTTATTATAGTTATTATAAGTTAATTATCATATCTATTACAATATTCTAAGCGCACGATATCATTTGTAGGGCCGTAAGAACTCGAAGCATAAAAGCGCTTCCGCTCCAAAACAAGGCTCATATCTAATCGTGTGGGATAATTTCCACTCTTAATTGAGTTTAACATTCCATGTTATGATTGCTATGTTAAGGTGCAATATGTGAGTAATATATGTCATGATTATGCAACAATTATGATATTATGTTCAAGCCGTAATGGCCCGTACTATGTGTATTATGTTCAAGCCGGGTAATGGCCCGTACAATGTTCAAGCCGGTAATGGCCCGTACTATGTGTATTATGTTCAAGCCGGGTAATGGCCCGTACAATGTTCAAGCCGGGTAATGGCCCGTACAATGTGTACATGAGTTATGTTTTCATGTTATGTGTTATTTGCATATGCATTTTATCGGTGCAATCATTGAGATTATTCCACCGGGTGTATTTGAAACACTCACCCCTCATATCCATTGTTACTGAGATCTTGAGTTTGATGTGGAAGGACGATGAGGATGCAAAGACTGTACCTTTTGGTTCGGTTGTGTAATTATTGTATATATTATGAGTTATGCTACGGAGTGAAAAATAATGGTTCTTTTGTCCGACTAGTATAAATATACTAGTTGAAACGTGTAACAAAACATATTTTGCCCTTTTTCTTTTGATGTGTAATTATCGCATGTGAGCGAGGTTTGTTAAATTCTTCTTTCTCAAGTACATATCACCGATTTGGTTGCTTTGGGGTATTATTTTTAATTTGGTTATAGCTTCCGCTTATACAGTATAATAATTTTATTATCGTATCTTTGGAAATGAGTTTGAAATGGTATTTTAGTAGCGCCTCACCCCAAAGTGATATTATTTTAAAAAGGAAGAGAACTTGGGGCGCTACAGATTGAATACAGAGGATAACCTCGTAACACCGACGATTAACTTGCAGGAGTAAATTGTGGAGTGTAGATTACTTTTGCAGAACACCTATGCTACTCTACAATCGAAAATAGTAGATTTAGCACACTGTATTTTATTTCGAGGGAATCCTTACACCTAAGGGGTTTTGATATAATTAATATTAAAAAGGGATTGTATTTTAGAGTAAAAAAGGGGGTATAAGAGAGATTTTACCCATGATTTTGTATCCTTCAACAATTTTAAATAGTAGTTGTAGCTAAGGGTAAATCTAAATAGTAAATTGTACTACAAAATAATTAATCCTACAAAATATTAGATATAAAATAAGATAACAAAAACTTCTAATTGATGCAATTTTGACTCTATTTTAATCAAAGTTTGATCCATTCATAAAAAAAGAAGTATATATGAAAATATTAGTCATGAAGAAAAATATTACTTCTACAAAAGAAAAATATTAGTTTGTAGACTGGACATTATTAATAGTTTTTCTTATATACAAATAGTATTTTTCATCATATAAACTGACACTTTTACAACTTGAACTAATATTTTTTGATTAATTTTTCCATGACCCATAGAAAAGAAAATAAAAACAGTTTGGTTGAAATTTTTAGTCAAAATTGCAATATTGTATGATGCAATTGGTGCGCCGAAGTATTACTTCTACACTGAAAAGTTTGACTTAATTTTGACCAAAGTTTGACTCACTCACAAATATAATTGAGATGTATAATGAGGAGTATTAGCTCGCATGATATAATTATTAGTGTGCACAAAAATATATTAGTCTGAACAATACTAGTAGGTTTTTAATATACAATTAATATGTTTTTATCATATAAGTAATACTTTTCAACTATATTTATTTATGATTCGCGAAAAATATTAACAAAAATTGTTTAGTTAATTTTTTTCTTTTATCAGAGTTGAATTAGAATTTTAGTATTCAAATTAATAGCCCTATGTTTATATTAATATGAATGACGGTATTTAACATTTTTAAGAATTTATTTGAAGTAATAAAAAAATTAAGATAAAAACATGCACTTTGTATGACAATAATAGTAAAAATAAAATTCATCATATACACTCTGGTTCACACAATTGTTACTCAAAAATTAAATATACACGAGACAATAATTTTCTTTAGCTCTATTTTTTTGGGTACAGGTTTTAAAATATTTCAAACTCATTCCAGATTCGATCATTTGCCAAACATGAGGCGGCTAAATTCGTCAAAATTAATTAAATTGGATCTTATGATGGGTCAAGGCATTTAGTGATCTCCCTTTACTATTTGAAGGACTTAATTGCTCATAATTATTGTCCAAAATAGATATACTCACTTTGAATTGTACTTGCTTAGCTTCTAACAAACATCTCAAGATTCACTAATTCAAATACGACAAAACCCCTTTGAATCTCACCCATCCATTGCCAGCCCAATTTTGTTTTCTTGAATCTTGCTAGCACACACCAACAACTATGCCAAAACAAATACAGAAAGAGAGTGAGAGAGAGAGAGTAGTGGAGCACTGCACTGTACTTACTCCACAGTGGAACACTATATCATACACTGATCCAATTTTTCTCTACCTTTTTCAAGAATTAAAGTCAATAACTGAAACCCACCTACCAAATTTCCATTTCTCTCTCAAAGAATAATCTGTTTATGCTATTGACAACTTTCTCTAGAGAAGGGCCTGCCTTTATTCGTCATTTTCATTTTTTCCACATTAAATGCCCACATAAATTGCAGAGTCATCTTCTCTCTACAGCTTGGAGATGCCTTTATGAGATCTTTTTATAGTTTTTACTTTTTCTTGAATTTTGGGAAATAAAAAAGGTTTCTTTGGAGAAGTACTCTCATTAGGGCTTATTATTGTCATGTACTACTATTAGACATCAGTTTGACCCAATAATGCAAGCATCATTTTCACTACTTGAGATGTAGGCCCTTCTCTCTCATGCAAATGTTGAACTTCTTTTGGGGGTAGTTGAAAGTTGAGTTGAATTGCTCTAGGGTGGAACCTTTTTTGTCAAATCATTTTTGGAATCATTGCAATTCTGCTGTAATGTGCTTTTAGTTGGCTGCTTCACTTTCTTCTTGAAATATTGTTAATGTTTCTTCTTTATGGGATTTCTTCTAAGTAAGGATTTTTTCTAGTTAAGTAGTGTTCTTGCTGCCAATTAAGACAAAATGCAGTTCATTTGTGCTGTTTTATTGTTATTAGTAGAACTGGTTGTGGGAGAATCAGACATTGATGCACTTTTGGAACTCAAAAAGGGCATCCAAACAGGCCCTTCATCAAGAATTCTTGATTCATGGGATTCTAAATCATTGCCATCATCTGATGGTTGTCCTGTTAACTGGTACGGTATCACTTGTAGCAATGGCCACATTACTTCTATCACACTAACAAATTTGGGCTTAGTTGGAGAATTTAGTTTTCTTTCAATCTCCAAGCTTCAAATGCTTCGAAATTTATCCATCTCCAGAAATAAGTTCAATGGAACCATCACTGAGCACATTGGTTTGCTCAAATCATTACAAAGTTTGGATCTTTCTTACAATCTGTTTACTGGTTCAATCCCTCCTCAGTTGTCCAGTTTACATAACATAGTGCTCGTAAATTTTTCTTCCAACAGCATGGGGGAGAAATCCCCTTAGGTTTTGGTAATCTGAAGCTGCTCAAGTATCTTGATTTTCATTCTAATGGTTTTGTGGGAGATGTGATGGCCATTTTGACTCAATTAGGAAGTGTATTGTATGTTGATCTCAGCTGCAATAGCTTTACAGGATTCTTGGATGTAGGAATAGGAAATTCAGATTTCATTTCATCGGTTTCTTACCTGAATATCAGTCACAATAATCTAACAGGAGAGCTCTTTTCTCATGATGGAATGCCCTATTTCGACAACCTTGAGGTTTTTGATGCCAGTGATAATCGTCTCGTTGGAAAGGTTCCTTCGTTCAGTTTCATCGTCTCTCTTAGAATCATTAATCTTCGCAACAACAGGTTATCAGGATCCTTGCCTGCAGGCCTTCTGCAAGAGAGCTCAATGGTGTTGTCTGAATTGGATTTAAGCCATAATCAGCTTGAAGGTATGTGCATTTGATGCTTATTTTACCATCCAAATTAGACTTTAGTTGAATTCCATGCTAAAAGATTGAATTTTGTGAAGAAATCATTAGCTTAAATGGCCAAAAACTGATATATGCTTGTGTACAGGTCCTGTTGAAAGTATAAGTTCTCTGAATCTGAGATATCTAAACTTATCGTCGAATAGGCTATCCGGCCCGTTACCAGTTAGGATAGGGCATTGTGCTGTCATAGATCTCAGTAACAATATGTTCTCAGGGAACCTATCTAGAACTCAGAGCTGGGGAAATTATATTGAGGTTATTGAATTGAGCTCGAACGAATTGACTGGAACCTTTCCGAACCAAACGTCTCAGTTCTTGAGGCTTACTTCATTAAAGATTTCGAATAACTTGTTAGAAGGCATTCTTCCGCCTTTACTCACTACATATCCAGAGCTAGAAGTGCTCGATTTTAGCCATAATAAGTTGACCGGTTCGCTTCTCCCTAGCCTATTAAACTCAACAAAATTCATTGATATTAACCTCTCGTGGAACCGCTTCTCTGGTGCAATACCTAGTGATGGGATAACTGAGCAAGTGTATAGCCTACATTCGCTTGATCTATCACACAATGCACTTGATGGTCAATTACCATCTGAACTTGGAAGGTTCCAGAGAATGGCATTTCTTGACCTGTCGAACAACCTTCTACAAGGCGGTATTCCTAATGACCTTCCAGAGACGATGATAGTGTTTAATGTGTCGTATAATAATCTCTCCGGGGTTGTTCCCCGGAGCTTGCAGAGATTCCCTTCGTCGTCATTCCATCCAGGGAATGCCTTGCTTGTTGTCCCAAACGAGGCCCCTTCGCCCAAAGGTGGTGAAAATCTGAGCTCGAGGAGCCATGGTTATCGAATAAAATATGCAATCAGAGCTGCTCTTATTGCTGGCCTGATAGGTGGTGTATGCATGATAGCTGTACTGAGTTTAGTGATTTACTGCAGAATCCATCGGGAAGGAAGGAAGTCGACTTCAACAGAAACTGGTGGAAAGAAAGGTACATAGTATCAGATTTCGACACAACTAATATTGTTCAATGAAAACAACTGATACTGTTCAGTGAAAACATCTAATACTGACCAACTAATACCTTTTAAGTAAAACAGTTACTACCACTTTTAAAAATGCACGGTGCAGGTAGTGTATAGAAGTATTTGCTCTATTTAATTTGTCATCGTTCTGCTTAGAGTAGTTTGCTGTTTTGCTGATATCTCGTCTTTCTACAGCTTTATCTTCTGTGGGAATCGAATCTGAGGGATGTCTCATCTGCTATCCGGGGTCCCAAAGATCTTGATCATCAAGAATCAGCTTCTCCTAATGCATCATCACCGTCCAAGATTTGGCATCAACCCGAGAATTCAACTGCACTGAAGGTTTGTTCACCGGACAAGCTAGCAGGGGATCTCCATCTTTATGACAACTCGTTAAAGTTCAGTGCTGAAGAACTATCGTCTGCTCCTGCAGAGCCCGTTGGAACGAGCTGCCATGGAACGCTTTACAAGGCCGTGCTTTCTTCAGGTCAAGTGTTGGCAGTAAAATTGCTGAAAGAAGGTATAGCAAAAGGTAGAAAGGAATTTGCTAGAGAAGCAAAGAAGCTTGGTCATATTCGGCATCCAAATTTAGTCTCTCTTCAAGGATTCTATTGGGGGCCGAAGGAGCACGAGAAGCTACTCATATCAAAGTACATTGATGCTCCGTGTTTGGCGCTCTATCTTCACGGTAAAATTACCACGTTCGTTTAATTCGATTCTTAGTTCTTGCAGGTGCTCAATGAAAGATGGTAAACATAGAGTATGATACCATTTCAAGATCGAAAATTAGAAGAAAAACGGGCTTAAAATGAAAGATATAAAACATAAAGAAATTTTTTAGAATATAAAGCCATTTTGAAGGGTAACTTTTGGACATTTAGTCCTGCAAGTTATTCCTATTTAGGTTCTAGTCATGTCGATTTTCAAGAATTGAAAATGTGCTGTAATTTTCAAATTTTGACATTTTCGTCTGGTAACCGGCTATAGGAGGTGAAACATCGGGTTGAAGCTGACATGGTAGAGTTTGATGTGTCCACGTGGTAGAGTCCGATTGGTTAACTGAATGTTTCATCTCTTGTAGCCTGTTAACGGACCAAAATATCAAAAAAGTAAAAGTTACCAGACTATTTTCCATTCGTGAAAATCGAAACAAGGGAACTTACAGGACTAAAAACTATTTTCTCGAAACGCTTTACTTCTTTGAGTATGTTTGATGAAGTCGGAGTGTGTATAGAGGAAACTGGGGTGTGAATACCTCACCCTTTACATAATCTTGAATTTATAACGCATGGTTTCGAAGTGCAGGGACAGATCTCTCCACACTCCGTCCTTTATCTCTCGACGAAAGGCTGAAGATAGCGCTCGACGTGGCGTGCTGTCTCACTTACCTACACACGGAAAGCGCCATACCTCATGGCAACTTAAAATCCACCAACATTTTGATCGAAATCCCCAACATAAACGTGCTTTTGACTGATTACAGTCTTCATCGGTTACTAACATCATCGGGCACAGCCGAGCAGGTGTTGAACGCGGGTGCTCTTGGCTACCTCCCGCCTGAGTTCACGAGCACGAGCAAACCTTGCCCTTCAATGAAAAGCGACGTGTATGCCTTTGGGGTTATTCTGATGGAACTATTGACCGGAAGAAGCTCGGCTGATATTATTCCGGGCAACCCTGAGGTGGTCGATTTATCAGAATGGGTGAGGCTAATGGCAACTGAAAATCGAGGCGTTGAGTGCTTTGATTCGCAGATTTTGGATACGGGGAGATTGTTCGGAAAGGTCTCGATGAAATGCTTCGTATTGCTTTGAAATGCGTTCTTCCTGCTGCCGAACGGCCCGACATGAAGATGGTTTTCGACGAGCTTTCTTGTGTTGCAATGTCGTAGAAGGATGCATGAGAGTGTAAAATTTTGTGATTAATGAGTAGGGTGTTTGATGATAGTTAATTTAGCTGAGGATTCTTGTTTTTCAGTTGGCATGTACAATTTAATTTACATTCTTGTACATCTTTTGCTTCATTCTTTCCACTTGTTAATTGTTATGAAGTTGCAGATTTTTACATTTATCAACATTGGATGATTCATTGATTTGTTTAATTTGGAAAGATTTAAAATTTGGATTTTCAAAATCCAATCGCATTTATCCCTACAAAAATATATCCAATCCACCCAATAAATTTATTCCCCTTCCATTGGCCACGAGTTTTAATAATTATTACCCCTCTGCTCCATAATAATTTGCACAATTTTTTTATTAGTACGTTTTATATTAACTTCCACTCCCTAAAATGGATACATCGCATAATATTAACACCTTAACAATACCATTTAAATTTAAAAAATGTCTCTTGTTTCACTTTACTTAATTCTCTCTCATACACTTTATCTCTTTCAATCACTCAAAATACTAATACACTTTATTCTCTCTCATACACTATTTACTCCAACAAGTAATTTTTCTTAATTTGTGTGCCCAACAAAAGGTGCAAATTGTTGTGGGATGGAGGAGTAGTAGTTTATTTATAAAATAGAAATATGTGATAGATATAGTGTTTAGAGGGGGTGGTGACAAAATAGTGTGAGCTAAAACTATTTTTAAAAATGGCATGAATAAATTTTACGAACAAACTAAAAAAAAAAAAAGTGAGAATAAATTTATTGGATAAAAGAAGTATTCACTTGTACACAATTAATTTGATATAAAGTATATTAAATAATAATATAAATAACATTTGATTTGATATAATATTTTTAAGGAGATTGAAAAAAGGATATAACATTTGATTTGATATAATATTTTTAAGGAGAGTGAAAAAGGATATAACATTTCTCCCCCTTATAAAGTATATATAATATTTGTTTTTATTTATACCTTAAATTAGTAATATTTAATCATTTCTCCTCCCATTTTCATCTCGTGTCACTCCCGATTCCTATCATCGGGGAGTTTGTATTTATTATCCGTAGTCCACTGATGAGGCGGACCACCTTTCGATCACTAGCCTCCATATACGCGTCCCACAATGATATTACATCTTCTCGTTACATTAATTAAATTTGTGCAAACGTGTACATTCATCAAAACTAAAATAACGCCCTAACATAACCATATAACCCAAAACTATGTTAATTTAAAAAATCTTCAAAATCCATAATTTTGAGATTGAACCAAAAAAAAAAAAAAATAGAAAAGAATAATTGATTCTATTTAGAAGTTTTTAGGATTAATTACTATGAGATACAATATATGAACCAAAATTACTACTAGGTACAACATTTAAAATTAATTACTACTACCCAAATGCCCCTCAATTCCCAAAAAAATATATGTTGCCATTCAAAATCCTTTTCTCTCACCCTCACCATTATTCCCGTCTCTTACCCTCTCTCTCTCCCTCATCCCTAAACCCCTTCTCTCTCTCTTAACTCGCGTCTCTTTCCGTCTCTTACCCTCACCGATCTCTCGCGATGCCGGTGCTATTTTTCAAGGCGGCGACGCCCAACGAAGGGCGCACCTGAGGCCACCATCCTTCGCGAGTCGCGACGACGAAGAAGAAGAAGGCGACACGACGACACACCCAGTGGCGATGCGACGACACACCCAAGTGGCGGCGTTCGACGAAGATGAAGGGCTGCCATAGATCTGCCATAGAGACGCACCTCCACCCGCGCACCCGGCCGCGACGGTGACGCTCCTCCACCCAGACGCACCCAGCCGCGACGGCAATGGCGGAGATCGGTGAGTTGTTTGAGGATTTTTGTGATTTGATTCTCGAAACAAGGATTTCGTATATCAATGGTTCTCTTGTTGTAATTGCCTTTATCAACAATGGTGGTGGTGGTTTGAGATTTTGCACACGTGAAGCAACACAAAATTTGGGAATTTGTAGGAAATTAGTTAGAGTAATGCGGGATTTCGGTGAAATGGTTTTATTCCGCTACTCATTTTTATTTTTGTGTGATATTTCTACGAAACTATTTTTCATGGCCGTGGAATACACTCTTAGTATGGTTCGGCAACGACACCGCCGTTCGATCTGTGTTTGTTGTTTATGGTTTTGTGTTGTATTTTTTTTTAATTTTTTTGTTCGGGAATTCGATTTGGGAATTTTTGGTTTTCTCGGTTCTTGAATTTTTATTCTTGTATTCATTGTATACCATGGTGATAATGTGCGATTGTCTGCACATGTGCAAATTGTGCAGATTTTTTTTTCCCGCACATGTGCGTAAGTTTTTTTGTGGGAATAATTCTAGAACTATTTTTTTATTGTTGTGTGATGTTTTTACTGCGTTTTTTTTTTTAAATTTTGAATCATAATGTAAAAAAAAAAACCGTGACAAATTGAGACCTAAACAAAAACTCGAAAATATTGTAGATCGCAAAAATATTTTTGCTACAAATGTGCAATAATTTTGCACATGTGCGTAAATAATTTTGCACATGTGCGTAAATAATTTTTTTCCTCGTATAAGAATCGTTGTTGTGTGTTTGTGCTTTTCAATTACAAATTATGAAGGAATTTTTTTGTTGAATTCGAATATAAAATTCAATACTCGGGAATTTTGGTTTGTGCGTAAATAATTATGAAGGATTTGGTTTGGTGTGTTTGTGCGTAAATTTCTCGTTTCAAAGAGAAAAAAATGACGAAAAAACTAAAAATTAGAATATTAGACCACATGGAAATTGGAATATAAAAGCGAAAAAAGTGAATATTAGAATATAAAACTAAAAAAACTTGGAAATTGGGAATTGGAAAAAATGACGAAAAAAGCTGAAAAATTGAATATTAGAATATAAAATTGAAAAAAGCTGCAAATTGGAAAAACTTGGAAATTGGGAATTGGAAAAACGTCCCATCAATACAAAAAGTGAGAAGAGTACAAAAAGTGGGAAAGCCTAGACTACTTAGTAGTAGAAGCTGCAGGTCCTTGTTTGAAAAAGAGTAATTTTGGTAGGTTGCACCATATTATTATATTTAGTAGTAATTTAGGTTTGGATTGTACCTAATAGTAATTTAGGTGTTAGAATTATACCTAGATGTAACCCACCCAAGTTTTTATGTAATTTTAATTAATTAACTTTTACTTTTTTTTATGTGAATTGCAAGAGTTTTCTTGTAAAATTTTAATTTTTAATACAAATTTATTATTAGTTATAATATTTGTAATTTACAAATTTTATAAAATATTGTTATTTTTACCTTTAATTACGTATAATTTATATTAACCGCGTACAAATTTTTGTATAATGCAAGAGTTTACTTGTAAAATTCTATAATATTTTAAAATAATAAAAAGGTTTATATTTTTAAATATAGTTTTTATCATATTTTTCATATATATATATATATATATATATATATATATATATATATATATATATATATTTTTGTAATTTTTAAAGGGATTGAATATAAATTTTACATAATTAACATGTGTGTATTAATCGGTAAAAACCATAAAATTTAATTAGAACTTGTAAAATTCAAATATTTTACCTGATAACAAATTTTGTAAAAATAATAAAATTTTATAAGCCAATTTCTATAATACACATATAAAAATATGGAATTATGACTCTAAGGTACTATCTTTACACTTTTATTACTCTTACATACTACCTTTTAAGAAAAGGGCGCCGCTAAATGGCCATATTCGCCGGCCGTAATCTTGAGAATTGGTGTTCTTTTACCATAGTACCCTTAATGAAGTTTTGGCTCCATTAACTAAGTTTCCCTCTCTTTCTCCCTCTCTCTCATTAATCCCGCTTGATTTTCCCTCCCCTCATTAATGTGCTTTATCAAATTAAAATCATCCTTAAATAGTTTATTTAATTAGGACAATTATTTAGGTTAGTGAAATTGGACGAAATTATTCTTCACATGTATTTTCCAAATATATAAATAGTATATCTAGATTAAAAATGATTCACTCAATTAATTTATTTTATTTCATCCTAATATATATATATATATATATATATATATATATATATTAGTATTATTAAAAACTGAATATAATCATATATGATGTGTTCAATAATACATAGATTTAATTTAAAGATTTATAGATTAGTTTAATTATGAAATATCATAGAGAGTAGTTTAATTATTAAAATTCATTAAACTAATTAATAATTACGAAAATGGTGTGCTTCCAAAATTATTAGATTTCATTAAATAAATAAATTATTTACGCAAATTGTGTGTCTCGAAAATTATTCAATTTGATTAAAATAATTATTTACGCAGATTGTGTGTTTTTAAAATTATTCGATTTGACTAAACTAATATTGTGTGTTTCCAAAATTATCCGATTTGATTAAACTAATTATTTACGCAGATTGTGTGTTTCCAAAATTATCCAATTTCATTAAACTATTTATACTGATTGTGTGTTTCAAAAATTGTTAGATTAAAATAAAGAAATTAATTATTTACGTAAATTGTCTGCTAAAATTCTTAATTTAATTAATTATTTATGGATATATTACACTAATACAAAGAAAGCGGGAAAATGAAATCTCAATGAGAGAGAAACAAATTTTGTTTGAAAAGATTTGGTCAAATCATGCTTACGTAAAAAATTTAAATTCAAATTCAAAACAAATGATATTACATGAGTGGTATTACTACTACACAAAATAGGTAATACTACTACTAATAGCTTGTTTAGTTCAATATTGATCTTTTATAAAAACTCTAAACTTAATGAAACGTATCAAAAATATATTTTAACATTGTAATACAACCAATTTTGTAAAAATATGATCTTTATAAATTTAAACAAATTATGTTACATGAGTGGAATTATTACAACACAAAATAGGTAACACTACTACTAATAGCTTGTTTAGTTCAATATTGATCTTTCTTAAAAACTATAAGCTTGATGAAACGTATCAAAAATATATTTTAACATTGTAAATTTGTAATACAATGAATTATGTAAAAATATGATCTTTATCAATTTAAAACAAATAATGTTACATAAGTGGTATTACTACCGCACAAGATAAGTAACACTACTACTAAAAGCTTGTTTAGTTCAATATTGATCTTTCTTAAAAACTATAAACTTGACGAAACGTATCAAAAATATATTTTAACATTGTAATAAAATCAATTTTGTAAAAATATGATTTTTATCAATTTAAAATAAGTGATGTTACATGAGAGGTATTACTACTACACAAGATAGGTAACACTACTACTAATAGCTTGTTTAGTTCAATATTGATCTTTCTTAAAAAAACACTAAACTTGATAAAACGTATCAGAAATATATTTAAACATTGTAATACAACAAATTTTGTAAAAATATGATCTTTATAAATTTAAAATAAATGATGTTACATGAGTGGTATTACTACTACACAAGATAGGTAACACTACTACTAATAGCTTATTTAGTTCAATATTGATCTTTCTTAAAAACTATAAACTTGATGAAACGTATCAAAAATATATTTTAACATTGTAATAGAAACAAATTTTATAAAAATATGATCTTTATCAATTTAAAACAAATGATGTTACATGAGTGGTATTACTACTACACAAGATAGGTAATATTAGTGCTAATAGATTGTTTAGTTCAATATTGATCTTTCTTAAAATCTATAAACTTGATGAAACGTATCAAAAATATATTTTAACATTGTAATACAACGAATTTTTTAAAAATATTATCTTTATCAATTTAAAACAAATGATGTTACATGAGTGATATTACTACTACACAATATAGGTAACACTACTACTAATAGCTTATTTAGTTCAATATTGATCTTTTTAAAAACTATAAACTTGATGAAACGTATTAAAAATATATTTTAACATTGTAATACAACGAATTTTGTAAAAATATGATCTTTATCAATTTAAACAAATGATGTTACATGAGTGGTATAACTACAACACAAGATAGGTAAAACTTCTACTAATAGCTTGTTTCGTTCAACATGGATCTTTCTTAAAAACTATAAACTTGATAAAACGTATCAAAAATATATTTTAACATTGTAAATTTGTAATACAATGAATTTTGTAAAAATATGATCTTTATCAATTTAAAACAAATAATGTTACAAAAGTGGTATTACTACCGCACAAGATAAGTAACACTACTACTAATAGCTTGTTTAGTTCAATATTGATCTTTCTTAAAAACTATAAACTTGATGAAACGTATCAAATATATATTTTAACATTGTAATAAAATCAATTTTGTAAAAATATAATTTTTATCAATTTAAAACAAGTGATGTTACATGAGAGATATTACTACTACACAAGATAGGTAACACTACTACTAATAGCTTGTTTAGTTCAATATTGATCTTTCTTAAAAACACTAAACTTGATGAAACGTATCAGAAATATATTTTAACATTGTAATACAACCAATTTTGTAAAAATATGATCTTTATAAATTTAAAACAAATGATGTTACATAAGTGGTATTACTACCGCACAAGATAAGTAACACTACTACTAATAACTTTATAAAACATATCAAATATATATTTTAATATTGTAATACAACGAATTTTGTAAAAATATGATCTTTATCAATTTAAAACAAATGATGTTACATGAGTGGTATTACTACTACACAAGATAGGTAACACTACTACTAATAGATTGTTTAGTTCAATATTGATCTTTATTAAAAACTATAAACTTGATGAAACGATATCAAAAATATATTTTAACATTATAATACAAACGAATTTTTTAAAAATATTATCTTTATCAATTTAAAACAAATGATGTTACATGAGTGGTATTACTACTACACAAGATAGGTAACACTACTATTAATAGCTTATTTAGTTCAATATTGCTCTTTTTTAAAAACTATAAACTTGATGAAACGTATTAAAAATATATTTTAATATTGTAATACAAACGAATTTTGTAAAAATATTATCTTTATCAATTTAAAACAAATGATGTTACATGAGTGATATTAGTATTACACAAGATAGGTAACATAACTACTAATAGCTTGTTTAGTTCAATATTGATCTTTCTTAAAAATTATAAACTTGATGAAACGTATCAAAAATATATTTTAACATTGTAATAAAATCACTTTTGTAAAAATATGATTTTTATCAATTTAAAACAAGTGATGTTACATGAGAGGTATTACTACTACACAAGATAGATAACACTACTACTAATAGATTGTTTAGTTCAATATTGATCTTTCTTAAAAAAACACTAAACTTGATGAAACGTATCAGAAATATATTTTAATATTGTAATACAACGAATTTTGTAAAAATATGATCTTTATCAATTTAAAATAAATGATGTTACAAGAGTGGTATTACTACTACACAAGATAGGTAACACTACTACTAATAGATTGTTTAGTTCAATATTGATCTTTATTAAAAACTATAAACTTGATGAAACGTATCAAAAATATATTTTAACATTGTAATACAACGAATTTTTTAAAAATATTATCTTTATCAATTTAAAACAAATGATGTTACATGAGTGATATTACTACTACACAAGATAGGTAACACTACTATTAATAGCTTATTTAGTTCAATATTGATCTTTTTTAAAAACTATAAACTTGATAAACGTATTGAAAATATATATTAACATTGTAATACAACGAATTTTGTAAAAATATTATCTTTATCAATTTAAAACAAATGATGTTACATGAGTGATATTAGTATTACACAAGATAGGTAACACTACTACTAATAGCTTGTTTAGTTCAATATTGATCTTTTTAAAAACTATAAACTTGATAAAACGTATCAAAAATATATTTTAACATTATAATACAATCAATTTTGTAAAAATATGATCTTTATCAATTTAAAACAAATGATGTTAAATGAGGGTACTACACAAGATAGATAACACTACTACTAATAGCTTGTTTAGTTCAAAATTGATCTTTATTAAAAATTATAAACTTGATGAAACGTATCAAAAATATATTTTAACATTGTAATACAATGAATTTTGTAAAAATATTATCTTTATCAATTTAAACAAATGATGTTACATGAGTGGTATTACTACTACACAAGATAGGTAACACTACTACTAATAGCTTATTTAGTTAAATATTGATTTTTCTTAAAAACTATAAACTTGATGAAACGTATTAAAAATATATTTTAACATTGTAATACAACGAATTTTTAAAAATATGATCTTTATCAATTTAAACAAATGATGTTACATGAGTGGTATTAGTACTACACAAGATAGGTAACACTACTACTAATAGCTTATTTAGTTAAATATTGATTTTTCTTAAAAACTATAAACTTGATGAAACGTATTAAAAATATATTTTAACATTGTAATACAACGAATTTTTTAAAAATATGATCTTTATCAATTTAAACAAATGATGTTACATGAGTGATATTAGTACTACACAAGATAGATAACACTACTACTAATAGCTTGTTTCGTTCAATATTGATCTTTCTTAAAAACTATAAACTTGATAAAACGTATCAAAAATATATTTTAACATTGTAAATTTGTAATACAATGAATTTTGTAAAAATATGATCTTTATCAATTTAAAACAAATAATGTTACATAAGTGATATTACTACTGCACAAGATAAGTAACACTACTACTAATAGTTTGTTTAGTTCAATATTGATCTTTCTTAAAAACTATAAACTTGATGAAACGTATCAAAAATATATTTTAACATTGTAATAAAATCAATTTTGTAAAAATATGATTTTTTTCAATTTAAAACAAGTGATGTTAAATGAGAGGTATTACTACTACACAAATAGGTAACACTACTACTAATAGCTTGTTTAGTTCAATATTGATCTTTCTTAAAAACACTAAACTTGATGAAACGTATCGAAAATATATTTTAACATTGTAATACAACCAATTTTGTAAAAATATGATCTTTATAAATTTAAAACAAATGATGTTACATGAGTGGTACTACTACTACACAAGATAGGTAACACTACTACTAATAACTTATTTAGTTCAATATTGATCTTTCTTAAAAACTATAAACTTGATGAAACGTATCAAAAATATATTTTAACATTGTAATACAACGAATTTTTTAAAAATATTATCTTTATCAATTTAAAACAAATGATGTTACATGAGTTATATTACTACTACACAAGATAGGTAACACTACTACTAATAGCTTATTTAGTTCAATATTGATCTTTTTAAAAACTATAAACTTGATGAAACGTATTAAAAATATATTTTAACATTGTAATACAACGAATTTTGTAAAAATATGATCTTTATCAATTAAAACAAATGATGTTAAATGAGTGGTTTAGTACTACACAAGATATGTAACACTACTACTTTTTTTTTTTTTTTTGATCAGAAAATATTATTATTACCAATGTGGGCACAAGAAATACCCAAAAATATATAATTACAAGAAATCAGGAACTCATAAAAAGTAAAAACCAAGAGCAGACCATAGAAAAACCATGACAAAGCAAGATACACGCCAAAAGGTAACACTACTACTAATAGCTTATTTCGTTCAATATTGATCTTTCTTAAAAACTATAAACTTGATAAAACGTATCAAAAATATATTTTAACATTGTAAATTTGTAATACAATGAATTTTGTAAAAATATGATCTTTATCAATTTAAAACAAATAATGTTACATAAGTGGTATTACTACCGCACATGATAAGTAACACTACTACTAATAGCTTGTTTAGTTCAATATTGATCTTTCTTAAAAACTATAAACTTGATGAAACGTATCAAAAATATATTTTAACATTGTAATAAAATCAATTTTGTAAAAATATGATTTTTATCAATTTAAAACAAGTGATGTTACATGAGAGATATTACTACTACACAAGATAGGTAACACTACTACTAATAGCTTGTTTAGTTCAATATTGATATTTCTTAAAGACACTAAACTTGATGAAACGTATTATAAATATATTTTAACATTGTAATACAACCAATTTTGTAAAAATATGATCTTTATAAATTTAAAACAAATGATGTTACATAAGTGGTATTACCACCGCACAAGATAAGTAACACTACTACTAATAACTTGATAAAACGTATCAAAAATATATTTTAATATTGTAATACAACGAATTATGTAAAAATATGATCTTTATCAATTTAAAATAAATGATGTTAAATGAGTGGTATTACTACTACACAAGATAGGTAACACTACTACTAATAGATTGTTTAGTTCAATATTGATCTTTATTAAAAACTATAAACTTGATGAAACGTATCAAAAATATATTTTAACATTGTAATACAACGAATTTTTTAAAAATATTATCTTTATCAATTTAAAACAAATGATGTTACATGAGTGGTATTACTACTACACAAGATATGTAACACTACTATTAATAGCTTATTTAGTTCAATATTGATCTTTTTAAAAACTATAAACTTGATGAAACGTATTGAAAATATATATTAACATTGTAATACAACGAATTTTGTAAAAATATTATCTTTATCAATTTAAAACAAATGATGTTACATGAGTGATATTAGTACTACACAAGATAGGTAACACTACTACTAATAGCTTGTTTAGTTCAATATTGATCTTTCTTAAAAACTATAAACTTGATAAAACGTATCAAAAATATATTTTAACATTGTAATACAATCAATTTTGTAAAAATATGATCTTTATCAATTTAAAACAAATGATGTTACATGAGTGGTACTACACAAGATAGAATACACTACTACTAATAGCTTGTTTAGTTCAAAATTGAACTTTATTAAAAACTATAAACTTGATAAAACGTATCAAAAATATATTTTAACATTGTAATACAATGAATTTTGTAAAAATATTATCTTTATCAATTTAAAACAAATGATGTTACATGAGTGGTATTATACACAAGATAGGTAACACTACAACTAATAGCTTATTTAGTTCAATATTGATCTTTCTTAAAAACTATAAACTTGATGAAACGTATCAAAAATATATTTTAACATTGTAATACAACGAATTTTGTAAAAATATGATCTTTATCAATTTAAACAAATGATGTTACATGAGTGGTATTACTACTACACAAGATAGGTAACACTACTACTAATAGCTTATTTAGTTAAATATTGATTTTTCTTAAAAACTATAAACTTGATGAAATGTATCAAAAATATATTTTAACATTGTAATACAACGAATTTTGTAAAAATATGATCTTTATCAATTTAAACAAATGATGTTACATGAGTGGTATTACTACTACACAAGATAGGTAACACTACTACTAATAGCTTGTTTAGTTCAATATTGATCTTTCTTAAAAACTATAAACTTGATGAAACATATCAAAAATATATTTTAACATTTTAATACAATGAATTTTGTAAAAGTATTATCTTTATCAATTTAAAACAAATGTTGTTACATGAGTGGTATTACTATTACACAAGATAGGTAAAACTACTACTAATAGCTTATTTAGTTCAATATTGATCTTTCTTAAAAACTATAAACTTGATGAAACGTATCAAAAATATATTTTAACATTGTAATACAACGAATTTTGTAAAAATATGATCTTTATCAATTTAAAACAAATGATGTTACATGAGTGGTATTACTACTACACAAGATAGGTAACACTACTACTAATAGCTTGTTTAGTTCAATATTGATCTTTCTTAAAAACTATAAACTTGATAAAATGTATCAAAAATATATTTTAACATTGTAATACAATCAATTTTGTAAAAATATGATCTTTATCAATTTAAAACAAATGATGTTACATGAGTGATATTACTACTACACAAGATATGTAACACTACTACTAATAGCTTGTTTAGTTCAATATTGATCTTTCTTAAAAACTATAAACTTGTTGAAATGTATCAAAAATATATTTTAACATTGTAATACAATCAATTTTATAAAAATATGATCTTTATCAATTTAAAACAAATGATGTTACATGAGTGGTATTACTACTACACAAGAAATAGGAGTAACACTACTACTAATAGCTTGTTTAGTTCATAAATCGAAAAGTTTCCTGAAATATTGGGAAATAATTATCTTCACTTAGATCATGACAATCAACCCTCAGATCATGGGCATTTGTTGCATAAATTTATATCTAAAATTTTTATTTTGATTTTATAGAGAAATTATTTGGGCTTAAAAACATAAATCGTAAGTAATTATTAAGACCCACTTAATTACGATTATTTAAAAAATATAAACTGAAAGTGATTTTATACAACTAATTTTATAATCTAATTTATTTTGGCTTAAAAATATAAACTGAAAGTGATCAATACACCCAACTATGTAAACTACTACAATTTGGGCTTAAAACATATCCTCCAATTTTTTATTTATTTTTATCCGCAAAATAAAAATTTTATTAACTCAAACTTGGAGCATAATGAGTACTCTATTGCACATCACCATTACAGATTCACAAAAAATAAAAACATATCCTCTGTTAAGTTTATGACTCGAAATTTAACTAATTAATTATTTGACAAGATAGTGAGTTCACTAAAATAATTAAATTTATATGGAGATTGTGTGTTTTCAAAATTATTAGATTTCATTAAAATTGTTTACGGAATTGGTGTGGTTCCAAAATTATTATAATTCATTAAACTAATTAATAATTACGGAAACGGTGTGCTTCCAAAATTACCGAAATTATTAGATTTCATTAAACAAATTTATTTATGCAGATTGTGTGTTTTCAAAATTATCCGATTTGATTAACTAATTATTTGTGCAGATTGTGTTTCCAAAATTATCGGATTTGATTAACTAATCATTTATCTTGATTGTGTGTTTCCAAAATTGAGGATTAAAATAAAGAAATTAATTATTTACGTATGGAGATACACAAAAGGAGGGAAATGAGAGAGAATCAAATTTTTTTGAAAAGATTTGGTCAAATCATGCTACAAAGAAAAACATTCAAATTCAAATTCAAAATCAAAAGTCGGTCAAGGTTGCGATCAACACTTTTTCATTAAGGGCACATTAGTAAAATCCAATGGTAAATTTTCTAAAATGTCCCTATCCTGCCGGCGAATCTGGCCGAATATCATTTCCCTTAAGAAAAACACTACTAGGAAACACTACTAGATACAACTACCCTATCTAAAATTCCCTTTTTGCCCTTAAATTGTGTAGTTGTCTTCAAAAATAAAATATCCGTCTCTCTTCCCTATTTCAAATTCAAGAAACCCAACCAACCCTCTCTCTCTTCCATTCAAACCCACACACTCTTTCTCTCTCATTCAAACCCATGCCACCGCAATAGTCACCACAGTCACGCAAAGGACTAGATCGGCGGTGTTAAAGATCCGATGATTTCGAGTGGCGGCGATGGTGTGTGAGAAGTGAGGGCTGCGCGACGGCGCCGCTGTGCAACGGTTCTAGGGCAAATATGTGCAAGGGTGTTGTGCGACGGCGATTGTGGTGCTGCGACGGCAACAAGCGTTTGTCGGCGATGGCTGGGACGGACGAATATGCTGCCGACGAGCTGCGCGACGGTTGGAGGCACGACCACCGTGTTGTCGGCGGCGAGCGACGGCTGTGCAAGGGTGCTGTGCGACGGTGTTTGTTTCTTGCGTGGCTGCTCAAAAATTTAGAATCCGTAAGAAACCTTTGTAGGCAACAATTTTTCTTAAGATAAAGATTAATCCACTGAGCATTGTTTCTTGCGGTGTTGTTTTTCTAGATTTTTTTTTTTGGAACCTGCTCAAAGATTTCTTCTTAAGATAAGATTAATTTTTTGTTCACTAATTGTTTTTCAAGCTGGATTCTAGATTTTCTTTCTTTTGTGGGAATTTATTGGCATTTTTGTTTGAATTCTTATCTGTTAAATGGAATTTGAAAACCTTTATTCTTATCTTAAGCTGCCGAAGGTGTTTGTAATAATGTGCAAATTATACTTCGCACATTTGCAATAATATGCAATGAAGGCGCACATGTGCGAGAATATTTTTGTGGGAATAATTAAAATTATTTTTGGTTGTTGTGTGATGATTTTTTTGTTATTTTGAATTTTGAATCAAAATGTAGCGAAAAAAAAAAAAAAAACGGCAACAAAATGATATAGAAACAAAATCTAAAAATGGAAAAAATAAAAAAATGGGGACAAAATATTTTGGGCACAAGAATTAATAATGAAACCAAAAATATAGATAATATAATGTATAGAAATGTGTAGGCAAAAATGTGTGACATCGTAATTGAGAAGTTTACTGCTGCACAATTGAAAAGTAGACAGACAGCACAATTGAGAAGGAAGGGTAAAATTGGTAAAAGAAGACAAAATGTTGTATCTCCTAGTAATTTGAAAAATAAAATTGTACCTAATAGTTACTGGGTTTCTAATATTGTACTTAAGAGTAATGAACCCTAAAAATATAAAAGAAAATTAAAATTGCATAAAACATATTAATAATATTCAAATAGAGAAATAATTTTCCCATTTTTTTATCTCCTTTTTTATTTGTTTTATTTTAGCGTAATTTTGAGATTGAATTTTGAAAGAAAATTGTTTTTCATAAATTAACATAATTTTCTAATTAACACTTGCCCATCCCATACTCGTTGTGACATTAATTTGTAAAAAATGTATGTCTATTGCATCATTTCCTTAAATGAAAATAAAATAATTTTTTACTTTTATCTATCCCGTCAAACACTACAATATTACACCATATGTCCACTACTTTTCACACACTAACCAAATTTAATACTATTAAACAACTCTCTTATTAAAGTTGAAAAGAGTACCTTATCCCATTAGAACTTGTGCCAAACAAGAAATACTTCACCGATTATGAGACTGGAATATATGGTTATGTTAAAGAGTTGCTCTCTTATATGTAAGTTTTGATGAATATACACCTGACACATGTATCTAATTGATATAATAGAAGATATGACTTTATTGTGTAACAGGAAATTCGAACCGATCATTTTCTTGCATGAACAACTTTATTCATGATTTGCAGAAACAAAAATGCTATTTAGACAGCAACAGATCAACATCTTCAACTACGAATCTTGCATAAAACTTCAACAAACATAATCTGAACATAGAAAATGCAACTGAATGTTTTTACACTTGCACTAGTAATCCACCATAATCTAACTAAAGATTCTACACTACCATCATAATTAATCAAACTAGTGTTCATTTTGTCAAACACCTAATCTACCATATAGCAAAACTAAAAAAATTTACAATTAAACGTATTACCAAGATTCAAAAGAGAGCAAAACAGAGGTCTGAGTTCCTCCTAAAACACCACAATTGAACACCCTGGTCAACTTTCAATCTGAAATCACGACAAACATCTCTCCAACCTCGGATCAAGACGTACATGCTATTCTTCTCCCAGTTCTTCAATCTCATGGCGTATTTTTCTCCACGAGAGTGTCACTGGAATCCCTTCTTTATCCAACCCGTCAGTTTCACTCTTGAACAATTTCTCCAAAAACTGGTGTCGAAAATCTGCACTGCCCCGGGTTGACATCACTCTTCTTCTCAATAACGAACACTATATATACTCTCTTCTCTCCCACCGAAATCAAGCTAGAAGAGGCCCTGTTTTCTTCATGACTTTTCCATTCATCGTGCCTTGGTGCAGGAGTTGTTTTTGTTTGATGATGTTAAGCGTATCTTTGGAACATCCAGCTAGCGATTGCAGAATGTGGCACTTTAGTATTCGGTTCGTTCAGCTTACAAGTTGGCTGCTGTTTGATAATCAACGAGATCCGAGGAAGGAGTGGAAGAAGTTGTGGGATCTCAAAATTCGATCCTCCTAAATTAAGCTGGAGGTGTTGTAATTGTTGTCTTCTAACAATTTGGAAAGTCCTTGGCGCCTGCTGGGATGAGATTAGCTTTGGAGGCAGGTAGATTAGCTGGCGAATTTGGTCTGTTGGGATAACAAAGCAACCTCTCCTGCTCGGACGCAGATGGTTTCTTGCTCGAATGGCTGGCTCGCCCTGCAGTAAATGCACTACCGATCAAACTGGAGTTGCAGTGGAGGCTTTATAGGACTATCCGGTTAATTTGCTGGAGATCGAGGCCGAAGGCTCTGACATGGATGAAGGAGTTAGGTTTTCACTTTGTAGACGTAGTAGCGGAAGCTATCAACGCAAAATATCAGTACTGATCAAACCGCTTTTGGAGATTATGTAATCAGTTTACTCGTTGTAGTGTTCCTTTTATTTCTCGTCTTGCCAATTGTATGGCACACTCATTTGTTAGGGCTTCGAGATCTATCTCAACTCATTTGTTAGGGCTTCGAGATCTATCTCAACGCCTTTTATGTGGGTCAAGCCTTCTCCTTTTGTGGTTAGAGGTGTAAATGAGTCGAGTCGAGCCGAATAGTGATGAGCTCGAAACTCGACTCAATTGCAATACTCAAAACTTCGAGCACGACTCGAACTCGGTCGAGTCTATTTTTCAGCTCGAGCTCGACTCGGTAAGAAACTCGATAAACTAAGCTCGACTCGATAACCTTTTTTTGTTATTTTTAATTTACATATTTATATATTAATACTAATAATTTATTTAATTAATAAAATAAATGGCAAAATTGTAAATATAGTACAAGCTCAATAAGGCTCGCGAGCCTTTCGAGGTGAGTATCTACGAGCTCGAGCTCGATAGCTACTCGAGTAGTTCAAAACTCAACTTGACTCGATTAATTTCGAGTTGATTTCGATCTTTTTTTAGTCGAGCACGAGTAGCTCGTGAACTCGGCTCGACTCACTTACACCCTTATTTGTGGTTGACCTTCTCAATGGTCTTTGTGTTAGTTGCAATTAATAATAGTTCCTTTTTCTTTCAAAAAAAAAAAAAAATTAATATTCTTATTAAAGTATTATGTTCACAATATACTGCTTGTAACCACTATTGTGAAAATTAATATTTTATAAGCAATGATATTAGTTCTATAAATAATAGTAATAATGGTATATAGTTCACAAAGTGTATATAATATCTTATTTTTCATTAAAGTGTTTTATAAGAAAAGAAATTTGAAAATACAATCTTTTTTATTAAAGGTATATTATTTTTATAAAATAAAGTAATACAGGTCTTGGAAAACAAACACCACTACACATTTGGACTTGGACAACTTTACTTAGAGAGCATTTAAAAAAACCATTCTCTAACGGTGGCTTAGAGAGCGGTTTTACAAAATTATATTTTAAAAAAACAATGGATATAGACAACGATTTTTAACCGCTGTCTATGGATTAATCTTAGATAGCGGTTAATAACCGCTGTTTAAGTGGTCAACTCTTAGACAACGGTTATTAACCGTGGTCGAACCCTATATCACAAGCGTCGTCCCCAATTTCCCAATCTGCTTGGCTCAGCAGCTCTCAAATATTAGTTTTGCGGCTCGATCTCAAATCCTCTGCCACCGCCGGCGCACCGCCCGACGTCCCGGCCCCACTATCGGATCGAAATAGTTACGATGAGTTAAAGTGTATAGATTAGGTTGAGCTCATGTAGATAAGATGACCAAATTTGAATGTGTATAGAAGCAGTGATGGAATGAACATTAGTGCTAGGCCGATCGAGTTAGGTAAAGCTAGTGTAGTCACCAAGTCCGTAAAGAGAAGGTCATCTCAAGACGATCTTGAAAAAGTCATCTCGTTGAAGACAATAATGGAGAGCTCAAGACGAGGTCAAGACCAAATTGAGTAGAATAAGAAAGACAAGTCTTCACCAAGTCAAAGCAGACGACTAGCTCGAGATCACCAAGTCAAGACAGTTTTCAAGAATAAGTTTGTTAAACGATTTTTAGTTTGTTACAACAAACTAACCGTCTCACAAAGCTTATAAATAAGTTTGAGCACAGGTTCTCAAAAGTACAATCAATACTCATTCCAATATTCACGAATTTTCTAGAGCACTCACTAAGTTTTCAAAAGAATCTTCATAAGATTTTAAGTGTTTATAGAACACTCTCTTGTATATCTTCAAACTTCCCGCACCGTACTTTACCAGCTTTTCTAGTTAGTTTGATAGATTGAAGATAAGATTGAAGGAAGAGATCATCACATTGTTGTACTTGTAATTTCGGTAAGTAAGTAAGAAAGTAAGTCGGTCCGAGGCTCTTCTTCAAGTTGAAGAAGTAGAGTGGATGTAGGATCGGTTTGATCCAAACCACTATAATTTCCAGTGTTTGATAATCTATTCAACCCCCTCCCCCTTTCTAGATTATCTCCGGGAGGCGATCTAAGCTTGTTTTAATCACTCGGTCTCGGGACCAACAAGTGGTATCGGAGCGGTGTTAAGTTGTTACGAATATTTCTTTTGGTCTAAGTGGTCTTTGGTTTTCTAAAAATCTTGAAATAAATTTGTTCTTGAATATCCTCTGCTGATTTTCTTAATAATTACTAATCATGTCTCTAAGTAATGATAGAAAGGTTAAGAACCTTCAGGACTTTGATATAGAGGACTATGACTAATGGAAGTTCCGCATGGAGAATCATCTTAAATTGATCCATCCTCGAATGGAAGACGTCTTATCTCGATAGGCCAATCAAATTCTACCATGGTGGAGTAAGTGATGGAGCGAACAACTCGGAATCACGGACTCGAGACGATGAAGAAAGTGTCGGAATTAACCAATGATGAGAGGAAAGTGTATAACTGGATCGTGTGGCAAGAAAGCGAGATTATCGTCACACTCGGCGAGGAGTGGTACGAGAAGATTAAGAAGTTTAAAACAGCCAAAGAGATGTGGGACACTCTAGCTAATATGTGCGAAGGCACAGATCAGTGAAGGAGAACAAGCTTCAAGCTGTTCTCCATCTATTTGATGTTTTTAAGATGAAAGAGGGTGAAACTATTGATCGGTTGGATATGAGAATGACCAACTGATCAATAGAGCCACCGATCTTGGAAAAGTTTATCTTGAAAAGAAATCAATAATAAAATACTTAGATCTATACCAAGCGTTGGAGGGAAAAAGGAAATTTGATTAAAGCCACAAAAGATCTCTCTATTATGACACATTATACTTTGTTTTCTCACTTGAAAGGTTATGAGTTTGACATTCGGGTAGAAGATGAGATGGAGTCAAGCACCTCATCTAAGATCGTTGCTTTTGTCAACAAAGAAGACAAAATAACAAGCGAACCCAAAGGAGCCGATCTATCCTTGAAAGAACAGATGGCATTGTTAACCAAGAGGTATGATCGTTTAAGGATGAAATACAAACGTAACAAGTTAAAATTTACAGAGAAGGACAGATCCAGATCAAGATCCAAGAGAAAAGATGATGGTGAATCAACGAGATGATGATAAGAGAAGAAGTCGGACAAGAAGGTATAAATCTCCTGTAAAGAAGAACCCTATCACCCTAAATCGAGATAGTTGAGACACTTGTTACACCTGTAACAAGCCGAGGACACTTTAGCTATGACTATCCCCACCGACCCCTAAGGAAAGAGAGGAGAAAAGGAAGAAGTGAGATGAGCGCTTTGCAGATCGAGAGGGCCCTTCTTGGCCGAGGAGAAAGAATCAAGAAAATCAACATCTTCATCCGATTTTGGATCGGATGATGAAGTGTGCCTAATGGCCAAAGAGGTAGATTGTTATTCCTCAACTGATAATGAATCTTATAAATCTGTCTCGGATAATAACCAAACCGTAATCAAGAGTCTTTGAAAGATCTAAAAATGTCTCTAAGTGCTTATAAACAATTAGAGACTAAAAATTTAACTTTGAAAGACCAGGTTCAAATTCTAATTAAAGGCAAACAAGTTGTAACCTACTGCGAGTTTGAGGAAACATTCAAGGGGGAATGTTTACCCAGCCGAGGCTAGTACTTGACTAGTGCACTTTGAACAATTGGAAAATGAATTGAAGTCATTAAAAGCTAAATTTGAAGTGGTTTGCAATGAAAATGAGTCAATTAAGAGGGCCAATGAGAAGCTTGTCTTCAAAATGAGCCACCTTAATAACTCACAATTAGCCATAGACCATATTTTTAGAACTTCACAAAAATTTTATGATAAAACGAGGTCTTGGATATGACAGGAATAATAAATCGAAATTCCAAAACCAAGGAAAATTGTGAAGGCTTTGAAACATCAAAAGAAATCAAAATTGGACCTTGAAAACCACAGTCGAGATAAGGACCGCATCTCCTAATCACGAAAAATAAAAATTAGATAAGGAATCCTAATCGACAAAGAGGATTCCAAGAACCAAGACTAAGAGGAATTCTTATTAAAGTTCTTTTGATGGGAGAAACGAGATCTTATCCACTTATTTCCAAAATACAAGAGAGTCACCAAATCGACTTCAATAAACTCTCATTTAAATGTGATATATTTGTGTACAGATTTGGTAGACAACTCAAATCTGATTTGTTATTAAATAATGAGATGTTTGTTTGGATACCTAAAGTGATTGTTGACCTAAAAGGACCCAAGATCACTAGGGTACCTCATACCTAACTGCCTTTGCAGGGAATCCCAAGGACTATCATTAAAAGAAGAGATTCTAGCTTCCATCTAGTATATAGACAAAGTGGTTGTTTTCAGCACATGACTTGTGAAAAGAAGTTATTATCAAATTTTAAGAATATTGATGGTCCTAGAGTCTTGTTTGGTGACAATAATGCAGATAGTCTAAGGGAGTTGACACCTTGATTATAGGGGATGTCCAGTATCTCGAGGTTTACTATGTAGAAGGTTTGAAGCATAACTTGTTATCTGTTTCCCAACTATGTGATAAAGGTTTTCATGTTAGATTTTCTAAAGATAAGTGTGATATCTTAGACAGAGTTCCTCGAGACAAGATACTCTTAAGCGGCTTGAGACATGGTAATGTCTATGTGGCTAATTTTAATAGTTGCCCCAAAGATACATGTCTTGTAGCTAAAGGTGGAGATGACCTCAGTTGGCTATGGCATAAAAGGCTTAGTCATCTGAATTTCAAAACCTTTAGCAAAGTAGCTAAGAAAAATCTTGTCAAGGGACCTGTCGAGAAGCTATGTTCAATCGATCTGAAATGTGATGCTTGTAAAAAAGGTAAGCAACCAGAACGCTTTTAAAAGTATTAACACATCCTCATCTGAAAGAGTTTTACAACTTCTTCCCATTTGGATTTGTTTGGACTGTTTCACCACTTAGCTTTAGTGGAAGGATGTATACCTTAGTAGTTAATGATTTTTCAAGATATACTTGAGTAATATTTCTTTTCAAAAAGAATGAGACAGTGAACAAGATCCCGATACGTAGACAAATTCAAAATGAGAAGGGTGTTAATATTATTAAAACTAGGAGTGATAAGGGAACCGAATTCTTGAATTCTTGTTTATCTAACTATCCGAATGAGAATGGTATAGTTCATGAGACTTCTATAGCTAGAACACCACAATGTAATGGAGTAGTGGAGAGAAGAAATAGAACTCTCAAAGAAGCAGAGAAGCATGCTAGCCGAGTATAGAACACCTCATAGGTTTTGGGTGAGGCTATCAACACAAACTTGCTACAAATCGTAATGATGCTTAAGGTTCCAAGAATCTCATATTTTCGTGCTTTTGGGTGTAAATGCTTCATCCATAACAATGGGAAGTCTAAGTTGAGGACATTTGATGCTAAGGCGGTGATGGAATATTCTTGGGATATCCCAACACTTCCAAAGCTTTCGCAGTCTTCAATAAGACAACTCTTTGTGTGGACTTCACATGTGGTATTTGATGAACTTCATACTTTTTCAGATAAGGTAAATCAAATTACCAATGATCTAGATAAAATTGAACTAAATAAAACTAAACAGAGGACAACTTATCCGCCTAGTTTTGATTCACATTCGGATGATGAAGAATCTCCATCTCGAGAATCGAAGACAACTCCTCTTCAGGTTCCATCTGTGGAGACTTCTCCGACATCATCCGATCGGCCAAGGTCAATAGATGAAGGGGGAATGTCTACTCAGGATGAACAAGTTGAGTTACCTACCGAGTCTACGAGATGAGGGTACTTCAACTCAAATAGACAAAAGGATGAAGAGTTATCATCCGGTGATCGGATCATTGGGGATCCATCTAGTAGTGTTCGGACACGACGATGTTAGATTTTCAAAGTATGTTCAGCTGCTATGTTTCACTTCTTGAGCCTAAGTCTATTGAGAAGGCTCTATCCGACTAAGTAGTATGATCATGCGGAAGAAGCTGCATCGGTTTGAAAGATAAAATGTTTGGGAACCGGTGGACAAACCCTTACATAGAAAGATTATAGGCACCAAATGGGTGTTTAAAAATAAAGCGATGAAAACAACATTATTATTCGTAATAAGGCCGATTGGTAGCACGGGGATACTCACGATCGGGGATAGACTATGATGAAACCTACGCTCTAGTCGCCATATTAGAAGCAATAAGTCTGCTTTTAGCATTTGCCGCCTATAAATGTTTCAAAGTCTTTCGAGATGGATGTTAAGTCCGCCTTCCGAATGGTGTGTTACTTGAAGAAGTCTATGTAGAACAGCCCCGGGGTTTAGGACCCGAGTAATAAGGTCTATAAACTTCACAAGGCACTATATGGATTAAAGCAAGCACCCGAGAGGTTGAGTACGATACCTGTCTGCGAATTCTTGGTATCAAGTGGCTTCTCAAAAGGTAAGATAGATAGAATTTTGTTTAGAAAAGAAATTGATGGTAACATCTTATTAGTTCAAATTTATGTAGATGATATCATATTTGGTTAACCGAATCGACTTTATGTGAAGAGTTTAACATTCTTATGAAAAACATGTTTGAGATGTCTACGATGAGAGAATTAACATATTTTCTAGGCTTGCAAATTAAACAAACAAGTAGAGGTATCTTTACACATCGGACTAAGTATGCAAAGGACCTCATAGATAAATTTGGAATAACTACTAGTAGGAAAGTTAAAATACCTATGGCAACTAACTTCTCTATGGATTCGGATGAGAAGGGGATACCCACGGATGCAACGGAGTATCGTGGATTGATTGGATCCTGTTATATCTCACCGCAAGTAGGCCGGATATAGCCTTTGCGGTTGGGGTATGTGCAAGATTCCAATCAAATCCCAAGAAAACTCATCTGGAGACAGCTAAGAAAATCCTTAAATATCTTAAAGGAACTTTGCGAGGTTAGGTTGTGGTACCCGTCTGATGACAACTTTGAGCTTTCGGGTTATTCGGACTCAGATTTTGGAGGTGTAAAATTGATAGGAAGTCTATGTCCGGAACTTGTCAATTTTTAGGCAACAAGTTAATTTCTTGGTTATCTAAGAAACAAACTTCGTTGTAACCTCCACAATGAAAGTGAATACATGACGGTGGTAGTTGTTGTTCTCGGCTTCTGGATTAGTCGGCAGACTTAGGGATTATAACATTCTCACATCATCTGTGCCTATTTACTTGTGTGATAATAGTGCAATAGCCATGACATACAACCTGTCTTGCATTCTAGGTGTAAGCATATAGATATAAGGCATCATTTCATCGAGAGATCATGTTGAGAAGAATGACATTTGGATAGAAAAGATAGCAACCGAGTCTCGAGAGAGCGAGACATACTTACAAAACCCTTATTTGTGTCTAGATTTAAGGAATTGTGTTTAGAATTAGGATTACTTGATGCATCCTTAGATATTTTTTAAATCTATTGTTTGTATCTTGTATTTTCTTTCTTTCTTTCCTTTCTTTAAATCTTGTCTAGAAAGAATTGTCGGACTTGATATATGTCAAAGGACAATCACAGAGTGATATCATTGATCTCCTTTTTAGGAATCAAGAATCAAGGATTAGTCATATTGACCTTATGCGATTTGATAATTACTTATTCGACAACTAGTAAATCGAGACAAAGAACATATTTAGCTGATATCTTTAAGAATCGAGATGAATCTATGGAACTTGTCGACTTACTCGGCTACTAATGGTTTCTTAAATTTGTGTATCTGCAGGAACAGTAATGAATTAACATTGTTAGATCTGCATGAACCTTCTAATACGATAAATCTCCTCACCTATTCAAAACCCTTCTTTAAATTTGTTTTCAAAATTACTCTCACAACTCATCTATTTCAAAACTTTTCAAATGAGTTGTTCTTTTAAAAACCCCAGTAAGTCGATATTCTTATATACTAGTTATATTTGGATATAAAACTTAGTTTATTTAAAATAAGGCCTTTGGTTAACTTTGTCTTAAAATTTTGTTTTAAAATAATCAGGCTAGGTTATGTTCTTGAAAAATCCAGACAAGGTTGTTTCTCGATTAAGCCAACCAAACCCTTGTCGATTTAGAAAACCTTTGTGCAAAAAAAGGTATATCTATGCTTACGTCGGGTATACTTACTTCTCTGCATAAAGTAACCCTACTAGTCGTCAAATCCGTAGTCACGAGCGATTTACTTTTTATGTATTTCAAAGTCGAGTTAATCTCACGCGTGGACCCCAAACGTTTATCTCCTTTCTAACCGTTGATCCGGAGCAAGAAATCATTTTGAATTAACGATTGATTAAAATTCACTTTACACGTGGATTCTCTCTCCAATGTTCCATCTTATAAAACTTCATCTTCTTCATTTACCCATTTCACTTTCGAAACCTGTTTTACTCTCTCGTAAAATTTCCCAATTTTCAAAATCTTAGATAAACCATTTCATGTACCAAAAATACATCGGACTTACATCTACGATGGTGAACTTCAACAAAGAAGCCTACAACAAGAAGATCAAGTCCGAAAAGTATGTGGACTTTGATACAACTTCCGATGCGTAATCATTGGAAATTCGAGACTACATGAGAGGTTGAGATTGCGGGTTTTTGTTCGAAGAAATCCTAGAAGAACAAGACCCTCGATATGAGAGGGATCGAGTTCTACATCAATGGCGAATCAGAAGATGGACTCTTCAAGTCCAAGATAGCAGATGTGGAAGTGTTGGTGACAAGAGCCGAGATTGCTGAATCTTCAAAACAAATGATGAGGGTGTGAATCCCATCACATACAATGATAAAGACCGGGTAGAATCATTTGAGATGATTGCCGTTCTTCGTGCAAAGATATGAGGAAGGAGCTTAAGAAAAATATGCTTAGGAGGAAGTATCGTCTGCTAATGACGATCTTGACTAAGTCAATTCTAGGGAACAGAACTCCCACGATGGACCCACTGTGCCTCGTCCTCAATCATATGAGGGCCATTTTGGATGGTGTCCAAGTCAATCGGGCGAGATATGTTGTTGGCAGGCCGAAGACGGAGAAAGAAAGGCTGGAGTGTGTGAACGGGAATGGACAACAAAATCTATCACCCGGCCTCTTCAATAAGATATATGTCCTCCTAGAGGATCTGGCTGGCGAGATGACATTAATTGGGTGACGGTGTTAGGAGCTACACTAAGCGAAGGGCTCCTCACCAAAGATGAGCTGATCGGAGGGCCAGCAGATTCAGACGGCGGAGCGGGCGAGGAGAGGGCAGCCGAGCCCTCACCGAGGAGGAACAACAAGCCGAGCCAACCTGTGAGTTCGGTTGAGGCCTCAAGGCCAAGGAAGCTGAAGGAGAAGGCGACAAAGCGGAGGAGGCTGGTGAAAGCCTGCGAGAAAAGGGAGGGAGGATCATCTCGCGCACCACCAAGCCTCTTATCCGAAGAAGTACAAACTTTGGAGGTGGCTGCAGCAGTGTGGTAGCCGAGGTTATTGAGGAGGTCGGCTCGGAAAGAACTCCCTCTCTAAAGAAAGCGAGAAGGTAATCTCTTTTGGTACCTCCTCTAGCTTATCTTCTTGAATCCTCCCCTTCCCCCTCATCACTCACCCGGCGATGAAGAGGTGTGCAAGGTGGCACCTCGGAGCCTCTACAATGCCCACCTCCCAAACAGTCAAATCGAAACCCCAACCACCTCTATCCCTCCCCAAACTACAGTGAATCCACTCCTTTACCCATCGTTCCCATCTACACCTCTACACCCATAACCACAATCACTCTCATCATCTCTTTACCCACCACCTCATCTCCTCCCACAAACATCCGAAATCGCAACCTCATCACATCCCCCATCTTCACCACCACCCTCTGAAATTCCCGACCACAAACCCAATCATCTCCCCAAGTCTAAATTCCGGATATCTCTCATAATATTTTTGGAGATATTCGGATGAACTCCCCTCTCCAAAAACTCTCTCATCCTCCTCTTCATCCGACTCCTCCTCGAAGGATGAAGACTCGTACAACCCACTATCAACCATCTCGCCTCGCCTTTGCAAATCTTCAAAAGGAAATAAATTACAAGGTAGAGAGGCTGGTGGCAAAGAGGACGAAGAACATTTTCGTGGCATTTCTTGAGACATTGTTAGCCAACATGCGGATAGCCGAGGTGAACATCACCAGAACGTCTCGGAAAAATTTGGCTCCGGGTTGGTGATCGTTTGAGCGGCTTAGAGGAGGAAGTAAAGGCTGCTGAAAGCCAAGATGACAGAGGACAACGCGGTGGTGGTAGATGCTCGACCAACGATAAATCTGATTTCGAGTGCGTTGTTCCTCATGGAGACTCAGTGCGAACCCTTACGAGATGAAGTCAAAAAGGGGGAAGCAGTGGGCAAGAAAGATGGGAGGCCCTCACACTGGTGTCAAGGCCAATCTTGATAAGCTGAAAATCAAGGCGGACACGGTGAGTTGGAGGCGGCTAGGGCGGAGATGAAGATTAAAGCAGATGAGCTTGCCGCCCTTGGTGAGGGTAGCCCAGTTGAGAGACGCTATCCGGGAGGATGAAGAGAGAAGGAAGAAGGAAGAGGAGGAAAGGATTGAGAAGGTGATGGTCAAGATTAAAGAAGCCGAGAAAACTACGAGAGGCTAGAGGCAAAGGAAAAGGGAAAGGTGTTTGAAGAGAAGCCGGTAGAAGCTACTGATTACAAAATCTTCCAAGGCTAAGAAAAAGAAGAGAGAGCCGGACTACTCCAATCTATTTGAGAAGCGAGATAAGGAGAATCAAACAGAGAAGGAGTGGTTCGGAGAGAGAAAGGAAGAAGCGAGGAAGCCGAACAAAGGGGTCGAGATGAAGTGGGATAGGGGCATCGGGAAGTGGGTATCAAAGGCTGGCGATGAATCGGACTTCCGCCCCTTCCACCGCTCATCTTCCCCACCTAAGATGGTCACGGGTCAACTCACCAAGGAGTATCGTGAGAAGAACATGGATGTCAAATGGATGTTCCATTGGTATATCTTGAAGGCATTCGTGTCTGGAGGTGAAGATGAAGATCTCGGATGGCATGAGTGGATGGAGAAGGAAGACCCGGACATGTACGAAGGCTACTCGATGAGGCAAGCAATGCGTTCAACGTTGATCTTATAGCTCCCTCCTACGAGCATGCCAAGCCGAAGCTGAATACGAGATGGAACCATCGACCTCACTGGGTAAAAACTATCATCAACAAAGTCAAGTCGAGTCACGGACTCAAAAGTGAAGACGAGCTCAAATCTCTAAAGAGGCTAATGGTTCCGTAAGCGGACCAGTGGGGTGTTTAGATAAGATTAAGCTATCTTTTCCCGTTTCTTTATCTTATCCGAACCAATATGTAAATATGTAATCATCTGTGAATATAATTAAACTTATCTAAATTATCTTGTCTTGTGTTTTAAGTTTCTTTCTTGCTTTCTAAGAAAACTTAAAATTTTTCTAAGTGTTAATCATCTCGAGGAAACTTCTATCTCGGATTAAAATTTTCTAAGTCCTAAGACTTAAAATTTTTGAAGTGCTAATAATCGATAAAGTCTTTAAGACTTAAACTTTTCTAAAAACTTTAAAAATTTTTTTCTAAGTATGAATTAAGTGCTCTTATGTGAACATATCTGAACTAAATGCTTATGTGCTTTAATGTGCTCATCGATTATCTGAATAATCTTGACTAACACCAGTGTGAGCTTGTTTCTTTCTTGTAGTTTTAACTTCATCAAAAAGGGGAAATTGTTAGATCGAAATAGTTTTGATGAGTTAAAGTGTATAGATTAGGTTGAGCTCATGTAGATAAGATGACTAGCTGAATGTGTATAGAATAGCCGATGAAATGAACATTAGTGCTAGGCCGATCAGACTAGGTAAAGCTAGTGTAGTCACCAAGTCCAGAAAGAGAAGGTCATCGAAGACGATCTTGAAAAAGTCATCTGTTGGAGACAATAATGAAAAGCTCAAGACGAGGTCAAGACCAGCTGAGTAGAATAAGAAAGGCAAGTCTTCACCAAGTCGAGCAGACGACTAGCTCGAGATTAGTCGAAGTCAAGACGGTTTTCAAGAATAAGTTTGTTAAACGGTTTTTAGTTTGTTACAACAAACTAATCGTCTCTGAGCTTATAAATAAGTTTGAGCACGTTCTCAAAAGTACAATCAACACTCATTCCAATATTCATGAATTTTCTAGAGCACTCACTAAGTTTTCAAAAGAATCTTCATAAGGTTTTAAGTGTTTATAGAACATTCTCTTGTATATCTTCAAACTTCCCGCACCGTACTTTACCGAGTTTTCTAGTTAGTTTGATAGATTGAAGATAGGATTGAAGGAAGAGATCATCACATTGTTGTACTTGTAATTTCATTAAGTAAGTAAGAAAGTAAGTCGAGTCGAGACCCTTCTTCAAGTTGAAGAAGGAGAGTGGATGTAGAATCGGTTTGATCCGAACCACTATAATTTCCGGTGTTCTTTACTTCCTATTTTTACTTATCTGTTGATAATCAATTACTCAAGTAAATTAATTTCGGATTCAATTCAGATTGCTTTTTGATCCTAAAAGATTGAGTTAAAATTTATTTCATTTGTTCGGCTTTGATATCTTGAATAAATAATCGATCTTTGAATAAGATTTTGATAATCTATTCAACCCCCCTTCCGGATTATCTGCGGGAGGCGATCTAAGCTTGTTTTAATGACTCGGTCTCGGGACCAACACCCACCGCGCGCCGCCGCCGTCGTTGACGTCCCCACCCCAGCTGCCGACGCAAGCTCAATCTTCACAAGTATTGTTCTCCTATCTCTCCCTGAATCTTTTATTTTCTTTGAAGATTGTATTTTAATTTCTTGTTGTTGCATAACTTATTATGTTAATTAATATTATGGATCTATTTTGTGGTAATTCAATAATTAGTCCTTGAGTAAGCTAGGATTAAGAGAGAATTGACATTGCCTTTTGTTGCATATCACCGTGAATTATTTGTACTATGTATATCTATCCGATCTTTTTCATTAATTAATATTGCCTTTTGTTGTTTATGTTCTTATTATCTTAATAGATGTGTAAATATTTGGATAATCTTAATTAATTAATTATGAAGATATACGTAGAGCTTTTAATTCATTCTCGTGTTTCATATGCTTTAATAAATGACTTGGACTATTTGGATTATCAAGTTGGGTATATTTTGATGGTTTGGATTAATTTGTCCTACAACAATATGCAAAAACTAAGTAAGTTTATAAGTTAGTCGCACTTTTTGTAATTAATATTTAGATCCGAGACAACTCATACGGTAGTTTTTCAAAATTCTCAACAAGATCCTCAAATGAGTGTTGTGTATTTCTCTCCAAAAAGGAGAAAATATTACTGGTTTGATAATGTTATTGATGGTACTCGGTGGTATAATATTTATGTGCATGAGAATTATTAAATGCTAACAAATTAATAAGGCATGTAATAAGTACATTAAGACTTAGGCTCGATCTATAACATGCTCTAGCTAGAAGTTATAAAGTTTTAGAATGTAGTAGTAATTGAGTTGGATTGCTAATTATATATAGACTCAACTCGTGCGCTTTTCGGTTTAATCTATGTAGGCATCTCTAGTTCTATATTGATTGAAAGTGGGTTCGAGTAG
Source organism: Paraleonurus japonicus (assembly GCA_030762865.1). Taxonomy (NCBI): domain Eukaryota; kingdom Viridiplantae; phylum Streptophyta; class Magnoliopsida; order Lamiales; family Lamiaceae; genus Paraleonurus; species Paraleonurus japonicus. The sequence continues at coordinate 20,024,702 of CM061053.1, forward strand.
ATAGATTATCAGAGGAGTATAGGAATGGGGTGGAAGAGTTTTGTAACCATGCAATTAGACATTGCACCGACCATCGATACATTCCATGTCCGTGTTGGAAACGTATGAATGGAAAAACCGTTAGTGGTCGAGAAAGTTTGTTTGACCACTTGATGTGTCACGGTATTGATAAAACATATACCGTTTGGACATTTCATGGTGAGAGAAGAGATAGATGTAGCTCAAGTAACCTAGGAACTGACTTTAGGTTTGAAGATACGGTGGATGAGGATAGTTTCGGAGATATACCAAGTGATGAAGAATCGAGTGGGGATAACACAAATATGCGAGATCACCCTTATATGTCGAGAGAAATTAAGGGATGACGCTGGATTGCCCCTTTGGCCCGGGTGTAAGAAGGCAACAAAAGTGTCATTTGTGTTGATATTGTTCAACCTAAAAACAACACACCGGTTGTCCGATGTGTGCTTCACAAGTATCTTTAGGCGATTAGCGGTCTATTGCCCGATTGGAGCATATGAGGCTAAGCAAATGCTTAAGTCCATCGGGTTAACACATCAAAAATTCATGCTTGCCCGGGTGATTGTATCTTATTTCGGAAGGAGTATGCAGACCTCGATGAATATCCCAAGTGTGGGAAGAAGAGATATCTCAAAAATAAATCTCCGTAAAGGAGATGTGGTACTTCCCAATAATACCAAGATTCAAGAGAATGTATAGTAGCGTTGTGGATGCTAGAAATTTAACTTGGCATCATGATGATAGGATCAAGGATGGATTGCTAAGACACCCCGCCGATTCACCCTAGTGGAAGACATTCGATGCCGGACATCCAGAATTTGGCAACGAGCCACGACACTTGCGTCTTGCACTCTCAACCGACGGAATGAATCCGTTCGGTATCCAAAGTACCAACCACGGTACATGGCCGTGATTACGATAGTTTATAATCTTTCACCCGAGTTGTGCATGAAGCGCACTTACATGATGTTGTCTATATTGATATTGAGACCCAAACAACCCGGTAACGACATAGATGTATATCTGGCTCCTTTGATAGAGGACTTGAAGCTCCTTTGGGATGAGGGTGTGGATGTGTATGATGCTTGTAGAAAGGAGAATTTTAAGTTGAAGGCCATGCTTTGTTTGGAACTATCAATGACTTCCCGCTTATGAGAATGTATGGATATAGTGTGAAGGGGGCCGATGCATGTATCTTGAATGTTTTTTTCATTCTGCTTTTATTAAATGTTGTTTTTTGCTTTATTAAATGTTGTTTCTTTTTGTTTATTTAATATATTTTTTCTATTTTATAGGATCATGAATTATTTGCCCTATAGTGGAGACAATGTAGATGATGGAGATTATCATGTTCACAATATACACTGTAACCACTATTACTTGTGATGGAGATGATGGATTAGTTCCTTTTTCTTTCAAAAAAAAATTAATATTCTTATTAAAGTATTATGTTCACAATATACACTGTAACCACTATTATTTGTGAAAATTAATATTTTATAAGCAATGATATTAGTTCTATAAATAATAGTAATAATGGTATATAGTTCACAAAGTGTATATAATATTTTATTTTTTTCATTAAAGTGTTTTATAAAAAAGAAATTTGAAAATACAATCTTTTTTATTAAAGGTATATTATTTTTATATAAAATAAAGTAATACAGATCGTGGAAAACAAATTAAAGTGTAAATTTTTTTGTTTTATTTATGAGTCAATATTAATATTATTATTTTACTATATAATTTTTTAAGATTAACCTATGCAATATGAAATATTTGTAATAGTTACAAATAAATTCTTATTAAACAAGATGTTAAAAAAATCAATAAAGTTTAAATGAATTAAATATTTGAAATATTTCTCTAAAAACACATTTTTTTATTATTTTTCGCCAATAGTTCCTCATCCCACACACTAAAATTTTCAATTCTTACAATTGATGATTCTCGAAACAACCACATACAACTTACTATATTGGCTTCTTCAAGAATTTGCCATCATTAGCCAATGATTGTCCTTGCTTCTTATTGATTGACATTGCATATGAGCAATTAATGAGAATTATCTCCTTTGAAACTTAAAATGGAAATCTCAGGTCGGAAGGAGACAGGGAGAGTCTAGGGATTATGATGCGAATAAGGGTCATGACCTCAAAAGATGTTTGTAACCGCGCAAGACGTGCAATGCGGGCCCTAGCTCGGGGAAGTGTCAAGCCAACACACAATCGTGTCCAAAATGAAGCGGTTGACAAGCTTGTACACACCGTCAAAACGCAATTATTTTCTTACCTTTTGGTCATTCATTTTGATCATGCAATCATTAATGAACTCAACGACTTCAATAGTAGCTAGATGCACTATCCTTCAAATAAATATTTTGATCATCCACAATATTCTTGTACGTGCTTTGTACAATCATACCAATACCATGTTTGTGTATCATTGGAGCTACATCCCATATTATAATTAGTTTGCATCTCACTAAATAAATAGTTATGTTTCGTTCACGTTAATTTTAATGACAATGAAAGTGTCATTAGATTTTTCTATATGCTCCTCTTTAATGTCAACTCTTAAAAGTGTCGTTAGAATTGAGCTCGAACATGCAGCAACATCCCTCTTCTAATAATGTCTTGGGACGAACAAATACCTCTCCAAGCATAACTCGGATTATGCCCCATCATGTCATTCAAAAATCCCCTCTAGGGTAGTATTTAGCATTGAATATTTTACAAAGTAATGTATTTGGATTAGAAAAATATTTCCAACCAATCTTCCCGAGCATTGCAAGATTAAAGATGTGTAAATTGCGAAAGTCCATACCACCGTTATCCTTCGAATGCAAAGCTTATCCCAAGTAGACCATTTCACACCTTTCCTCGGATCCACATTATTACCCCACCAATAAGAGTTCAACAATATCTCGCAACTCGTCCGCAAGAGTAACAAGTAGAAGAAATGAGGCCATGCAAAGCGTCGGGATTGCTTGAGAGTGGACTTGATTAAAACCTCCTTCCCAGACTTTGGAAACCTTTTTATTCCTCCACAATTGCAACTTGTGTCTCTTATGTAGCGGAAAATAGCCTTCTTGTTCCGACCCGGAAGAGATGGTAAACCCGAGATACTTTCTCGGTATTGAGAGGATTACTCGCACCCAAAATATCGAGATAAAAGTCGTCTATTATCCCGAGAAACATTAAAGCTAAAGAAGATCCCGACTTGTCAAAATTGATGGATTGGCCCGAGTCCAACTCATACCCAACTAAAATACACTTGAGAGTTGCACATTGCTGGCTGTCCGCTTCTACAAAATAAAAGGCGATCGTCGGCAAAAATAAGTGAGACACGAAGGAGCCGTATGACAAACCCCTGCTACCGTGAAGCAGTCCTTCCCGATTGGCACGATGGAGCAACATAGAGAGACCCTCAAAGACAAATAATAAATAGGTATGGGGATAAAGGGTCGCCTTGCGGTAAACCCCTACTAAGAATCACCGGACCCACACTATCGTTATTAATAATAAAATTGTAACTTATAGTTTGGATGCAGAGCATCATCCAATGAATCCATTTCGGGCTAAAACCAAGTTTAGTATGTATAAAATTCAATAAGCTCTAGTCGACACGATCGTAAGCTTTGCTAATATCGATTTTTAACGCAATATCTCCCAATTTACCTTCCCGTTTAGTTTTCATCGCATTATAGTTTCGAAAGCAATCAAAATATTATCTTGGATAGATCTATTCGAAACAAAAGCCGATTGCTGAGTCCACAAGCCAAGGCAAAACCCCTTCAACCGGTTGCACAAAACTTTTACGAGAACCTTATAGATCACATTACAAAGCGAAATGGGACAAAGATCTTTCATGGACGAGGGAGATTCACTTTTAGATATAAGAACAACGCTGGTCTTACAAAGATCAGCAGGGAAATCCTCTTCATGCAACCATGTCATGCATGCATGCACGACATCTGGTCCCACGGTCCCCCAAAACTTACGGAAAAATCCTGGATTAAAGCCATCGAGCCGGGGGCCTTATCACTATGCATGTTATCCACAACTTCTTTGAATTCATCCACGTAAAAGGGACGAGTAAGGTTGTCATTATCCTCGGCCAAAACTAAGGGTTGAGCGTAGGGAATGAAATTATACGCTTCGGTGTTATTAAAAGCACCGAGAAAACAAACTAGAAAAATACTCTAAAACCACTTGGTTCACACCACAGGTCATTAACCCATTCATCATGAGCATTCTTGATTTTATCAATTCTATTAGCTCTTTTCCACGCCATAGCTGATTGGTGAAAGAAGCGGGTATTAAAATCACCATCCCGCAACAAAAAGATCTTAGCTCTCTGTCTCCAATGAGTCTCCTCGAGAGATTAGGATTTTCGCAAGATCAGCACGAACAAGCTTTAGAGAAACAGATTGACTCGGCATCATTTTTCTCCTGAAGTTGAGAAATGCGTTTCTTGCAATCTCTTCTTTGTTTTTAGAAAGGCGGTGGCAATATGTTTACCCCCACACCCTAAAGGTATCGGTGTGGCCTCGTAGCCTATTTAGCTTTGTCGAGATCACCAAACCCCTCCAACACTTGTCAATGATAGAACAAAGGTCCGATTCCTCAAACCATTTATTCTCGAACCTAAAGGGTCCGTGCTTCCTTACAAAAGCAGGTAGAATTGGTGTCCACCATAATAGGATATGATCCGAAATGGGAGCTACAAGATTCAACAACCTAGCTTCAGGAACACCTCACGCCATCTCGGATTAAACATTGCTCTATCCAACCCTTCCTCCACCGCAATAGGGGACCCTTTACTCATACTCCATGTAAATTGATAACCTATAAGAGGAAGGTCCCCAAGATTACAATCAAAGATAGCATTGCGAAATCCCCTGGTAAAACCAATTCGGGTGATCCACCTTACCCCTCTTATCGTCGGATTCAATAAATCATTAAAATCCCCTATGCATAACCAAGGTAAGCCATCAACAGCGCGAGAACGAAGCGAGGTTCCATGAAAGATTACGATCATTTCTATTTGGGAACTGTAATAACCGATGACATGCCACATACGACTTTCTTCATTAACATTCAAACTGATATGGTTGTTAGAGTAGCTAGCAACACTACATAGGGAAGAGACTTTCTAAAGAACACAAATACCATCGCTACGACCCACACAATGTACATTAAAACAAGAACTCGAACTTCAACTTAACTCGATCTCCTCAATCCCGAAGCAGCCACAAGGGTTTCATAGAGGAAAACAACGTCGGACCTACGAGCTTTAACGAGCTCGCACAACGCCTTAATTGTAGCGGAATTGTCCAACCCTCTACGGTTCCAACTTAAGAGAATCATTATGGTAGGTGGGCCCGCTCATGAGACCCACCTCTAAAAATTATTTTAATTTTAGTAGAAACTTACTTCCCATCCGACTTATCCCCATCATACCGAGCATCCTTATGAATTGTGGAAGCCACTTTCCTTTTCTTGGAATCGAATATCATGGGATGCACATAAAAACCCCTTCCTCGCATGGAAGAAACCTCGAAAATAGGGTTTGAGATTATATTGAGCTCCATAACATCTTCTCCCGCCGAATCTTGAGATTTGAAGGAATCGAGTTGAAGTTCTTCCAAGATTATCGGGAAGTGGGATATTAAGGGGATAACTTCAAAGATTATCGAATTAGGGTTTACCGAACAAAACCCTCCCCCAAAAATGGCACCTTATCGCACGGCCCCCGGTTTAACCCAACCTACCTCCATCGCCCGCGCGTAGCCAACGATCACCTGCTGTTAGTGAGGGTTTCCGATCATCCACCTTCAAAAATAAACCTCACCCTTTGGCGGCGTGGCGCACGGTTGTTACTTGCTCCTCGGTTAGGTCAAATAGTATCACATAAATTTTCCATGTGACCTAATTTTCCGCAGATGAAACAAAACGTCTAGAGTTTTTCATACTTGAAATTTACTTGTCCACTTGAACCTCTGTTATGTTTTATTTTCTTGAAAGCTTTAGTGGTGGATTCACGTCCAATTCCACTCTTATGCACATGTATTCGCGCCACACCGATACTCGAATCGTGTCATCAAACTCCAAGAAACGTCCCACAAAATTGCCTAAAGATTTTCCTATATTTTACGAAAAGAAACCCACTTTGGTAACCCATGGATATGAATCGAGAATGGAATATGATCCAGCGGGACATGATGAGGATATCTCCGGTTTGAAGGCGATGCAGAACCAATGGATGAGAATCAAAAGACCATGGAGCTCCATCCATGACCCTCTTAACGTCAACATGATGAAAGAATTGGAAAAAAAAGCTATTACCACCTATTTCCTTTACGCAAACCCCTTTGTTTGGCTTTCAAATCATAGCCATGCGGGATCTTAGATGGTTGAAAACGACCGGGCAATCGGTAACAACTCGCCCCACAACACAATACTCCACTGTTCCCCCTCGGATGAATTCGTCTTTGGTTCCAAAATCAATTCATTATCCTCTTCCTCAAGAATTAAGAGACAGATTCTCGAAAGCTGCATCCATTGACAAAGAAAATCAAGAATCAAAAGCTCCGACAAGGGAGAAAGCAAGGGCTCCTAATAAGAATATTAATAAGGACTCTAAAAAATACAAAAACACTTTAATAAAAATTAATTGTGCAATTATCGCGATGCACATGTTCAATTACGAGTATATTGTAAATTTTCCTATATTTAATATCAAGCTAATGCAAACTATATAATTTAGGTAACAAAATGCATCAACTTTGTTTTTGTGAATATTTATTTATAATTAGCTACATCTCTATTTTTTTATCAAACAAATAGTGACCTTTTTTTAATCGGGCAAGTTGACTCGAATTCATGACCTTAGGGAATAGATAGTGGGGCTCCAACCACTTGAGATATACCACTTCGTCAACAAATAAATAAATAAATAGTGACTCTTTAACTACAAACATTGTACTCCATAAAATGTTTTTATTCCTGCAACTGAATGTTTTTACACTTGCACTAGTAATCTACCATAATCTAACAAAAGATTCTACACTACCATAAGAATCAAACTAGTGTTCTCATTCATTCATTTTGTCAAACACCTAGTCTACCATATAACAAAACTAAAAATTCTACAATTAAACGTATCAACAAGATTCAAAGAGGACAAAACAGAGGTCTGAGTTCCTCCTAAAGCACCACAACTGAACACTCTGATCAACTTTCAATCTGAAATCACGACAAACATCACTCCAACCTCCGATCAAGACGTACATGCTATTCTTCTCCCAGTTCTTCAATCTCATGGCGTGTTTATCTCCACGAGCTCCAAAGAGTGTCACTGGAATCCCTTCTTTATCCAACCCGTCAGCTTCACTCTTCAACAATTTCTCCAAAAACTGCCCGTTCACCTGCCGGTGAGGTATCGAAAATCTGCACAGCCCCGGGTTGACGTCACTCTCAAAAAGCTTCTTCTCAATTACCAAATCTATGCTCTCTTCACTCCCACCGCAATCAAGAATGTATTTCTTGATTTCTTGAGAAAGAAGAGGCCCTGTTTTCTTGATCGGTGGTATCATCACTTTTCCATTCATCTTTACCACCAATTTTTTAATGGGTTTTGGTTCATCATGATTTACCAGAAGATTGTTATTTGGTATTTCAATTTTTGTCTCAGACTCTGTTCTTATTCTCTTCATCTTCTTGATTTCATCTGATTTTTTGTTTGCAATCTCTTGAGCCAAGGCGTCCAAATCAAGCTTGCCTTCCAAGAGCATTGCTGATACATCTAACAAAGCATTCCATCGTTGATTGCACTCCATCGTTCTTGATTGTTCGCAAGAAAATATCTAATTTAATTTGCAAACACAGAGATGATTTCCTTATGTAAGGTTAGGAGAGTTTAATTTATATCCAAGTTTCCGTAATTAAGGGAAGATCACCATAAAATGTGGAAACTAGTCTCATATCAAATATACGGAATCAGATATTAAGAAAATCTGTGTTGGAGATTGGCTCGAATCTTTGTTCCAATTCAAATTACAGCCGTTAGATCAGTGTTTTTGACTAAATATAATTATTTTTATAATTAATTTATCTTAAATATAATATTTTTTAAAAAAAGTTAAAGATATACTTTTATCCTTATATCTCTCTTTATCTCACGTATATCTTTATCTTGAATATAACTACTTAAAAATTAAAGATATAATTTTATCCCTCATATTTCATATGTGTATCTCTTCTCTTTGTTCTAAAAGACATAAAAGACATGAGAAGATGTTACATTATTGTCTTACAAGGTGATGCGAACCGCGATTTCCACATCGTAAATTCGTCGCTCCGACTCGGGCCGGCAAGCGTCACGAAACCATAATCGAGGCCCTAGTTCGGGCTAGCAAGCTCTCGAAAGATAAATTGACATTGATTTGTCAAAATACTATTCTATTTTCCTTCCCTTTTCATAATTGTCAAGGTACAATATATAGAGTTTGAATAATAACCAAATCCCTAATTAAGTGGGATATCTAATATAATCAACTAATAAATCGATATATATCCTAATTAAATCAATTAAATAATCTAAATCAAATCTAAATTAATTTCTCCTAATCTATAATGGAATCTTATCATTATCGCCGTCTTTGAAACGAACCTTGTCCTCAAGGTTAAGATCTGAAAATCACGTCCACAGTATTCGCAATCGAAATGCGGATTAGGATCGATGATATTGATGCCCCAACTCGGGTTGGCAAGCCGAACTCCTCAAACCTACGTAATTTTTGATACCCCAACTCGGGTTGACAAGCAACGAAACTCAAGCCGATACTCTAGCTCGGGCTAGAAAGTATTCATATTTCGATCGCGGTTCAAAATACTCTCAATGAAAGCACCAATGATGCGAACCGCGATTTCCACATCGTAAATTCGTCGCTCCGACTCGGGCCGGCAAGCGTCACGAAACCATAATCGAGGCCCTAGTTCAGCTAGCAAGCTCTCGAAAGATAAATTGACATTGATTTGTCAAAATACTATTCTATTTTCCTTCCCTTTTCATAATTGTCAAGGTACAATATATAGAGTTTGAATAATAACCAAATCCTAATTAAGTGGGATATCTAATCTAATCAACTAATAAATCGATATATATCCTAATTAAATCAATTAAATAATCTAAATCAAATCTAAATTAATTTCTCCTAATCTATAATGGAATCTTATCATATCCGACTAACTCTAATTACGGAAATATCCCCTCCTAACACCGTTTCTTGACAAATGTTGTTGGCTAATTTTAGGAAATCTTGAAAAGGTACTACGAACAAAGATGATACATCTATGTGGACATCTATGTGGCATTTTAAATGATTATGTTAGTTAATTGTTGGTGAAAAATGATCACATGCATTGCATTATAAAACTTAAAAAGGTGGTATATCAAATTGCAAAAGCATGTGTTGTTATATGAAAAAAATGCGTTACTAATGAACAAAACCCGATTACAACAAATATTTTATTCTTTTAAGGACTAGTAACACGTACTTTCCCTTGCGGTAACACATGTTTGATCTTATAGTAACACAACTAGGAGCGAAATTTTAATTTTGTCTTTGCGCGAGTGTTACTATATGAACACAAACATGTTCTTGTATAGAGGAATATATGTTACTATATGAAAAAAATGTGTTACTATATGAACACAAACATGTTCTTGTATAGAAAAAGTTGTGTTACTATATGAAAAAAGTGCTAGTATATGAATACAAACGTGTTCTTTGTACAAAGAAATACGTGTTACTATACAAACAAATCGAAAGCAGGATAATAGTTGCAAATTAATTCCAGTTTTTAGAAAAACATGCAACCGATAACAAAGATGATCCAGCATGACAACACACTTCAATTTGATGTTGTTGATAAACTTTGTTTTTGTTTTGATAAAATTTATAGCAATTATTTGAAAATTAAAAAAAAAACATCCGTATCTTGTTCTTTTTCTTTTTGTATCTCTGCGTGTTTCTTTTCAATTTGATATTTTCGTTGAACTCCACTAGTGTTTTCATCGGAATTCTCTGTTGAATCGCCTCACGATCGCCGTCGTCTCTGTCTTTGGTGGTATTACATAAAATTATCTGTAAATTTAGTTTTAAAATTTAAAATATGTATCTCAAAAATTCAATTTAATCCAAATAAATTAAAGATATATAGTCAAAGTGCTTATGTTGGATGGTAACAACGCTACAAAGGTTAGATACTTTTAATACAAGATAATATTCTTAGACGGTTTAAAAGTTCCCGCCAATTTTTTTGTCAAATTGGGAAACATGTACGTTTTAAATATTTAGGATATAATTTATGATAGATATTTGATTATTAAATGAAATTTTAGAATCTTTTAGATATAATTTATGATAAACAAGATATATTTAAACCTAGATATCTAATGATGTTTGGACAAATTTGAGGAGGTACTGCATAATATTTATTTGTGAATTTAATTTTAAAATTTAAAGAAAAAAATCTTTAGAATTCAATTGCAACCAAATAAATTAAACGCATGGGTAATATATTTTTGCAGTCCCTTAATTTTGGCCCAACTTTGGTTTTAGTTCCTTATCTTTTTCATTTTGAAATTAGTCCGGTATGTACATATATCTTCAAATTTTGGTTCGTTAACCTGCTATCACTGGTAAGCATCATGTTCCAGGTGATGTGATATTTTCTATTTATTTTTATTTAAAAAAATAATATACTCATCCATCCAATTTTAATTAATCAATATTTCTCTTTAGTCCGTCCAATTTTAATATGTCATACCAAAATGGAAAATTTTTTACTTATTTCTACCCTCACAATACACAATTATTTACACCATTTGTCATTTGAACCCCACACTATTTTCTCTCTCCTATTAATAATTTGATAATAATACCCTTATTTTTTACTTCACTCATCTACATTATACATAAACAATTAATATTTCTTAAAACAAGTGCCCAACCTATTTGCCTAATTAAAATTAGACGGAGGGAGTAATAAATCTGAAATATAAAATAAAAATATTAAAATAATCAATTAAATCTTTAAAATAATTAAATTAAAAATATAAATTTAATTTTTTAATAAAATTGGAAATATATTAAAAAAATAATTTTTCAGTATTTAATTTAATAATTTTTAAAATTTTAGTTAATTATCTTAATACTTTTCAAATATTATAAAAAATTTATATGTTCATATATTTGAAATAAACTATATAAACTCTTAAAAATATTTAAAAAATTGATTAAATCTTAAAAATAATAAATTAATATAATCAATTACAAAAATAAAAGTCATAATTTTTTAAGATTTAATTGAATTTCTAATAGAGATTTTTTAAATTTAATTATTTTTGTATATACAATTGATTTTTAATATTGTTAAGATTTTATTTAATTTTTTATTTTTTAAATTTAATTTTTTAAAGATTTTAATTGATTATTTTAATATTTTAAATTTAGAAATTAATTTTTATTTTTAGTTTAATTATCCCTCCGTCCGAAAAAGTTTGCGAGAATCTTTTGACACAAAGTTTAAGAAAATGTGATGGGTGAAGTATTGAGGAGTAATTTTGTAAATTTTTATGAATAAAATAAAAGAATTAATTGGATTGAGTGTATGTGGGGTCTCAAAAGTAATGACATGAAGGGTAAATATGTATGTATTGCGAGGGTGAAGGTTATGAGGAATATTTTCATTTTGGGGTATGCAAACTTTTGTGGGACAAATTTAAAAGGAAAATATGCAAACTTTTATGGGACAAACTAAAAAGGAAAGTATGCAAACATTTGTGGGACGGAGGAGTATATTAACTTTTATAAATAAAATTAAATAAAAAAATATCACATCACATTATGATTACCTATGATAGCATGTAAGAGGGACCAAATTTAAAAATATATACTTAAGGGACTAATTTCAAAATAAAAAAAAGATAAAAGGACTAAAACCAAAGTTAAGCCAAATTAAGGGACTAAAAAAATAATTTACCTCAAAGGTACAGAGTCAAAGTGTTTGTAAAGGATGGTAATTGAGCAATGTTGCCTGTTCGAGCTCTTTAGTTTTAATGAACAACACTTTCGAGTTTAGATTCTTTTAATACAATATAATTTTCTTAGTTGATTTTTTTTTCCTTCTAAAGAAGTACTCTCTTCATCCAATTTTTTATTGTTCAAGTCAAAATGACACGATTTTTAATGAAAAAAATATTTATTAGTATTAAAAGATGTAAAGTTGAGAGTAATTCAACTTTATTAAAGAAATATTGCTTTAGTTTGAGAAGATAGAATGAGTAATTGAGTAACATGTGCTGTAAATAAGATATATTTAATATAGTTTAGTTTGAGAGAGTAGAGTTACGTTTTTGCATGAAAAAATAAAAATAAGATATATATTTTTAATTTTTTAACAATTTAAAATGCAATGAAGAGAGTATGAATTATAGGGGGTGGTATAGCAATGAACTACAATATATTATTGGAAAAGAGTTGATGTTCAAGATTGACATTAAAGGGGAGCATATAGAAAATTCTAATGACACTTTCATTGTTATTAAAATTAAATGCGAACGAGACATAACTATTTGCTTGGTGAGATAAGCAGATTAATAATATGGGATGCAGCTTCAATGTTACACAAACATCATATTACATGAAGCATTGAATAATACTCTTGGGGAAAATGATCTTTAGAATGGATGACAGTAATTGAAGATGGTACATTTAATTTGGAGATGAGAATGATGTTGGTGCAGAGATCAAAGTGTTGAATGATCATTTGTTGGAAGATAGCAAGGATCTTATTGGTATGGTTGGAGTAAAAATATAATTTGGTCTCATAACTTTGAACTTTTTTGTAAAAGGTTCCAAAAATCAACGATTTTTAATTTTATCACATAATTTCATAATTGGTCTTATTTCAATCCAAAAGTCGCCAAAATCCACAAACAATGTCGTATTGACCTATATTTTCTTGCGAAAAAACACAAAGTTATGGGATAAAAGTACAAAATCCGGCATATAAAAGACCAGACTTGGAACAATTGCAGAGTTACATACACCACCACCAAGTCCCTAAGTACACCAAAAGTCCAATTGCCAAGATTCAAGTCCAAGGGCACGAGCCCGAGGCGCGGGCGCGAGGCACGGCCGGATGGGCGTAGCGCGCGTGTGGCCCATTTATATATGCATAGTCCACTTATAATTTGAATTCTTTTAATCACTTCTTACATATAAGAGGTGAATTAACTCTCACATTATCCGATGTGTGACAATTATCACTTGAGTTAATGTAGCACATTTAATACTCAAGTGTGATACTCTAACGCTTCAATATTTATATCAATTTATCACTCAACGAAATTCAGTTTTAGGAAATTAACTAAACAACCAACACAATCTCGTTTAATTTCCCAGAAATTAAACCTCAAATTATTTTAATTAAATAACCAAATAAATTGATTAAAATAATTAAACCTAATTTCTCCAACAATAATAAAACTAAAAATTCAAAAATTAAACGTATCAACAAGATTCAAAGGAGGACAAAACAGAGGTCTGAGTTCCTCCTAAAACACCACAACTGAACACTCTGATCAACTTTCAATCTGAAATCACGACAAACATCACTCCAACCTCCGATCAAGACGTACATGCTATTCTTCTCCCAGTTCTTCAATCTCATGGCGTGTTTATCTCCACGAGCTCCAAAGAGTGTCACTGGAATCCCTTCTTTATCCAACCCGTCAGCTTCACTCTTCAACAATTTCTCCAAAAACTGCCCGTTCACCTGCCGGTGAGGTATCGAAAATCTGCACAGCCCGGGTTGACGTCACTCTCAAAAAGCTTCTTCTCAATTACCAAATCTATGCTCTCTTCACTCCCACCGCAATCAAGAATGTATTTCTTGATTTCTTGAAAAGAAGAGGCCCTGTTTTCTTGATCGGTGGTATCATCACTTTTCCATTCATCTTGACCACCAATTTTTTGTTGGGTTTTGGTTCATCATGATTTACAAGAAGATTGTTATTTGGTAATTCAATTTTTGTCTCAGACTCTGTTCTTATTCTCTTCATTTTCTTGATTTCATCTGATTTTTTGTTTGCAATCTCTTGAGCCAAGGCGTCCAAATCAAGCTTGCCTTCCAAGAGCATTGCTGATAAATCTAACAAAGCATTCCATCGTTGATTGCGGTCCATCGTTCTTGATTGTTCGCAAGAAAATATCTAATTTAATTTGCAAACACAGAAGTGATTTCCTTATGTAAGGCTGGTTAGGAGAGTTTAATTTATATCCAAGTTTCCTTAATTAAGGAAGATCACCATAAAATGTGGAAACTAGTCTCATATCAAATCTACAGAATCAGATATTCAGAAAATCTGTGTTGGAGATTGGCTCGGATCTTTGTTCCAATTCAAATTACAGCCGTTAGATCAGTGTTTTTTAGACTAAATATAATTATTTTTATAATTAATTTATCTTAAATATAATATTTTTAAAAAAAATTAAAGATATACTTTTATCCTTATATATATATATATATATATTTTGAGAGGTACTTTTATCCTTATATTACTCTTTATCTCACGTATATCTTTATCTTGAATATAACTATTAAAAAAATTAAAGATATAATTTTATCCCTCACATTTCATATGTGTATCTCTTCTCTTTGTTCTAAAAGACATGAGAAGATGTTACATTATTATGTTACAAGGCATCTGACTAACTCTAATTACGGAAATATCCTCCTAACACCGTTTCTTTGACAAATATTGTTAGCTAATTTTAGGAAATCTTGAAAAGGAAATACGAACAAAGATGATACATCTACGTGGACATCTATGTGGCATTTTCGGCAGCTATGTTAGTTAATTGTTGGTGAAAAATGATCACATGCATTGCATTATAAAACTTAAAAGGTGGTATATCAAATTCCAAAAACATGTGTTTTTGTATGAAGAAAAAATGTGTTACTAATGAACAAAATCGTACAACAAATATTTTATTCTTTTAAGGACTAGTAACACGTACTTTCCCTTACGGTAATACATGTTTGATCTTATAGTATCACAACTAGGAGCGAGATTTTAATTTTGTCTTTGCGCGAGTGTTACTATATGAACACAAACGTGTTACTATATAGAGAAATATATGTTACTATATGAAAAAAATGTGTTACTATATGAACACAAACATGTTACTATATAGAGAAAGTTGTGTTACTATATAAAAAAAAATATGTTAGTATATGAATACAAACGTGTTCTTGTCTGAGAGAAATATGTGTTACTATATGAATAAATCGAAACATGATAACTTGATATGCGAATTAATTCCCATTTTTATAAAAACATGCAATCGATAACAAAGATGATCAGCATGACAACATACTTTAATTTGATGTTGTTGATAAACTTTGTTATTGTTTTGATAAGATACTGTAGCAATTACTTGAAAATAAAAAAATCAATATCTTCTCCTTTTTTCTTTTTGTATCTTTTCGTGTTTCTTTTCAATTTGATATTTTTGTTGAACTCGCTATTGTTTTCGTCGGAATTCTCTCGTTGAATAGCTTCACGATCGCCGTCGTCTACTGCTGGTGGTTGCCATCGCGATTTTTGCCCTAATTCGCGCAAATCTGCGTGTTTTTTATCTTGACCGGATCTATATGATGACCTGCGAATTTTAAATCTTTATGTTTTTAACTAATATTGCACGGGGCAATATTTCACAAGAGACTAGCTCTCGTGATTTTTTTACAATTAACCCTATAATTTAGGATAAACAATATATATTTTAAAATTTAGATGATTATTATGTTTGACAAATTTGAGGTATTACATAAAATTATCTGTAAATTTAGTTTTAAAATTTAAAATAAGTATCTCAAAAATTCAATTTAATCCAAATAAATTAAAGATATATAGTCAAAGTGCTTATGATGGATGGTAACAACGCTACAAAGGTTAGACACTTTTAATACAAGATAATATTCTTAGACAGTTTAAAAGTTCCCGCCAATTTTTTTGTCAAATTGGGAAGCATGTACGTTTTAAATATTTAGGATATAATTTATGATAGATATTTGATTATTAAATGAAATTTTAGAATCTTTTAGATATAATTTATGATAAACAAGATATATTTAAACCTAGATATCTAATGATGTTTGGACAAATTTGAGGTACTGCATAATATTTATTTGTAAATTTAATTTTAAAATTAAAAAAATATATTTAGAATTCAATTGCAACAAAATAAATTAAACGCATGGGTAATATATTTTTGTAGTCCCTTAATTTTGGTCCAATTTTGGTTTTAATTCCCATATGTTTTTCATTTTAAAATTAGTCCTTTATGTACATATATCTTCAAATTTTGGTTCGTTTATGATGCGGGAAGGCGTATAAACACAATAAAAATAACAAATAAAACGACTTGAATCAAATGATTCTTCATCTCAAAAGGATCGATATCCTCATTTTTTCAATAATTCATTCAACTCCCTTTACAAAATCACTTTAACTCCTATTTATAACTAAAAAAGCCCATAAATTCTAAAAGCCAATAAAATTAAAATCTAAAACTATATAAAATATAATAAATAAATAAATAATAAAATACAATTCCATCTCCATCATTCTCTTCCTCTTCGAAAAGATTCGTCCTCGAATCGACATTAATTCCATCTCCGGCAGTATGAGAGAGTTCACAAGGTACACTTTTCCCAGTAAGAGCAAAATTAACTAATGATTAGTAACATATAACCTCAAAAATATCTGCGGTTCGTATGTGGCTCGAGTGTTTTGAGACGATAAACATAAAGATTTTGCAAACAATTACCCACAAAATAACTATCATTATTAATGAAATAATAATAGTTCTTCCGCGAGGAGTACTCAACAACACCACCGAGACTCTTATCAAAACACGACTCAACTTCAGGCTCGGTATCATAAATAGAAAACCCAGATTTAAGAACAAACTGCTCATCAACGGATTCCTCATCAAATATCGGTGGCCCTATCATAATTTGTCTCAAACTCAGCATAATTTGGCTCATCACAATTAATTAATTCACCAAATAGATAATCTTCCTCAACAAATAAAGCAGGCCCATTATTAACTAGGGCAACAGGCCGATCTACATGAATACTGAACGCGTAGCCAAGGCCAAAGATTCACGGTGGATGTCGGCACTGGAACCGCGCTCCGGAGAACAAAGATCGGCGGCGGTGCGCCGGAAGACGGCGCTAGGGACGCGCGGCTGAGCGGAACAGACTACGGAGAGGGCAGGCTGAGCGTGGAGGTGATGCGGCGGAGAGAGAGAGTTCGACGGAGCGCCATTTCTGATCAATACTCTTTCGTTCACGGTGGCGGTCCTCCATAGCGAGCGGCGCGAAGAGGTCGTCGACTGTCACCTCGGCGTTGAAAGAAACGCCGTCCATGGGAGGCGACGGAATTGGCAGCGGCGGCGGAGGCTCCTCCATTGCGAACGGCGCGACGAGGTTGTCGACTGTCTCTTCGTCGACGGACGATAACTCAGCGCCGGGCAGAGGGGGCAGATGGGGACGCGGAGGCGGGGGAGGGTTTGGGTGTGGCGGTGGTGGTGGGGGAACAGTTGGGGGCGGCGGTCGTCTGTGCTTAAAACAACCGTTCGGTGGCGGCTGTGGGTGGGGTGGAGGCTGCGGCTTGGGGTTGCGGGCTTGCCGGTGAGGGGCCTGGCCGGTGGTGGCGGCCTGGGCTTGCAGCCATTGAACCACTATTCTCAGCTGCCGGTTCAACGCATCGAGCCTTTGAACGAGTGCCTCGTCTCCGTACGGATCACGACGTGACGGCATTGGGAACGGAAACCTGGATCTGGATATCAACTGATGCAGGGAAGCGTATAAATACAATAAAAATAACAAATAAAACGACTTCGAATCAAATGATTCTTCGTCTCAAAAGGATCGATATCCTCATTTTTTCAATAATTCATTCAACTCCCTTTGCAAAATCACTTTAACTCCTATTTATAACTAAAAAAGCCCATAAATTCTAAAAGTCAATAAAATTAAAATCTAAAACTATATAAAATATAATAAATAAATAAATAATAAAATACAATTCCATCGCCATCAGTTTACCTGCTATCACTGGTAAGCATCATGTTCCAGGTGATGTGTTATTTTCTATTTATTTTTATTTTTTAAAAAATAATATACTCATCCATCCAATTTTAATTAGTTAATATATCTCTAAATTGCTCAATTTTAATATATCATTCCAAAATGAAATTTTTTTACTTATTTCTACCCTTACAATATACACTTATTTACACTATTTGCCATTTGAACCCCACACTATTTTCTATCTCCTATTAATAATTTGACAATAATATCCTTATTTTTTTTTAACTTCACTCATCTACTTTATACATAAACAATTAATATTTCTTAAAACCGGTGTCCAACCTATTTGCCTAATTAAAATTAGACGGAGGGAGTAATAAATCTGAAATATAAAATAATAATATTAATATAATCAATTAAATCTTTAAAATAATTAAATTAAAAATATAAATTTAATTTTTAATAAAATCGTAAATATATTAAAAAAATTCAGTATTTAATTTAATAATTTTTTAAATTTTAGTTGATTATCTCAATACTTTTCAAATATTATAAAAATTTATATGTTCATATATTTGAAAAACTATATAAACTCTTAAAAATATTGAAAAAAATTGATTAAATCTTAAAAATAATAAATTAATATGATCAATTACAAAAATAAAAGTCATAATTTTTGAAGATTTAATTGAATTGTTAATAGAGATTTTTAAATTTAATTATTTTTGTATATATAATTGATTTTCTAATATTGTTCAGATTTTATTTAATTTTTAAATTTTTTATTTTTTTAATTTAATTTTTTAAAGATTTTAATTGATTATTTTAATATTTTAAATTTAGAAATTAATTTTTATTTTTAGTTTAATTATCCCTCCGTCCGAAAAAATTTGCGAGAATCTTTTACATAAAGTTTAAGAAAAAAGTGTGATGGGTGAAGTATTGAGGAGTAATTTTGTAAATTTTTATGAATAAAATAAAAGAATTAGTTGGATTGAGTGTATGTGGGGTCTCAAAAGTAATGACATGAAGGGTAAATATGTATGTATTGCGAGGGTGAAGGTTGTGAGGAATAATTCCGTTTTGGGGTATGCAAACTTTAGTGGGACAAATTAAAAAGGAAAGTATGCAAACTTTTGTGGGACA
This sequence comes from Paraleonurus japonicus, assembly GCA_030762865.1. Classification (NCBI taxonomy): domain Eukaryota; kingdom Viridiplantae; phylum Streptophyta; class Magnoliopsida; order Lamiales; family Lamiaceae; genus Paraleonurus; species Paraleonurus japonicus. The sequence continues at coordinate 20,044,046 of CM061053.1, forward strand.
AACTAAAAGGAAATTATGCAAACTTTTGTGGGACGGAGGGAATATATTAATTTTTTATAAATAAAATTAAATAAAAATATCACATCACATTATGATTACCTATGATAGTGGTAAGAGGGACCAAATTTTAAAAATATATACTTAAAGGACTAATTTCAAAATATAAAAGATAAAAGGACTAAAACCAAAGTTAAGCCAAATTAAGGGACTAAAAAAATAATTTACCTCAAAGGTACAGAGTCAAAGTGTTTGTAATGGATATTACGAGCAATGTTGCGTGTTCGAGCTCTTTAGTTTTTAATGAACAACACTTTCGAGTTTAGATTCTTTTAATACAATATAATTTTCTTAGTCGATCTATTTTTTTTTCTTCTAAAGAAGTACTTTCTCCATCCCCTTTTTTATTGTTCAAGTCAAAATAACACGATTTTTAATAAAAAAATATTTATTAGTATTAAAAGATGTAAAGTTGAGGGTAATTCAACTTTATTAAAGAAATATTGCTTTAGTTTGAGAAGATAGAATGAGTAATTGAGTAACATGAGGTGTAAATAAGATATGTTTAATATAGTTTAGTTTGAGAGAGTAGAATTACTTGAATATAAGTCAATTCTTGAAGTTCTAACTGATTCCAATTGGATTAATGCTATGCAAGAAGAAGCTGAATTAGTTTCAAAGACAAGATGTGTGGGAGCTTGTTGAAAGACCTCATCATCAAAAAGTCATTGGAACTAAATGGGTCTTTAAAAACAAAAGGGATGAGAACAATATTGTGGTTAGAAATAAAGTCGACTAGTTGCTTAAGGTTATTCACAATCGGAAGGAATTGATTATGATGAAACTTTTGCACGATAACTCGTCTGGAGGCCATACGATTGTTCTTAGCCTATGTTGCTTTTAAAAGATTCACGCTTTTCAAATGGATGTAAAATCAACATTTTTAAATGGAATCTTAGTTGAAGAGGTTTATGTAGAATAGCCCCAAGGCTTTGTCAAAGGAGACAAGGTCTACAAATTGAGGAAAGCCCTATATGGACTTAAACAGGCTCCAAGAGCACGATATGATATCTTGTCGATTATCTAATTCAAAATGATTTAGTAAAAGGTAAAATAGATAGAACTCTATTTAGAAAAGAATTTGATAATGATCTTTTATTAGTACAAATTTATGTTGATGATGTTATTTTTGGATCAACTAACCTATCTTTGTGTGAAGAATTTAGTCATCTCATGAAAAAGCAGATTTGAAATGTCCATGATGGGTGAAATGACATACTTTCTTGGACTTCAAGTCAAACGGACTAAGAAGAGGATCTTCATAAATCAAGCCAATATGCAAAGGATCCGATTGAAAAGTTTGGAATATGTACCCGTAGAGAAGCTAAGATACCTATGATGAAAAACTTCTCCATAGATCCAGATGATAAGGGGGAAGACAGCGATCGGACGGAATACATGGGTCTAATAGGTTCATTATTATACTTAATCGCTAGTAGACTGATATTTCTTTTGCGGTAGGTGTACTGTGCATGTTTCCAAGCAAAGCTAAAGAAGAGTCATCTTGAAGCGGCCAAGAAGATTCTTACATTCTTAAAAGGTACAATAAATGTAGGACTGTGGTACCAAGTCGACGATTTATAATTTCGAGTTGTTAGGATACTCAGTTCAAATTTTGGTGGGTGCAAGATAGATAGGAAATCTACTTCTAGAACTTGCCAATTTCGGGAAGTAAGTGATTTCATGGTTGTCTAAGAAACAAACCTCTGTAGCTACTTCCACTCAAGCCGAGTATATGGCAACCTGGAAGTTGTTGTTCTTAGGTGATCCGGATCCGTCAACAACTAAGGGGTTATAATATTATCACTAGAGATGTACCAATCTTTTGTGATAGTAATAGTGTCATAGCAATTACCCAAAATCCGAGTTCTACATACTAGATGCAAACATGTTGATATTCGACATCACTTTATTCGTGATCATGTAGAAAAATGTGACATTAGTGTAAGCACAAATTTTCGTATTTAAATAAATAAATAACGAAAACTGGAATTACAAAGATAATTAAATTTAAATCAAGCGATTGTTCGGGTACATTCTCTAGAAACTCCTCCGATTCTCTCTTCGTGGTTGACTTTGATTTTGACTTTCGAATTTGTCGGGGTTGAAACCGTTGTTGGCGAACTTCGGAGGAGAAAACGTCGATGGGAGGGGCTTAGCACCTTGATCTCGAGATCAAATGCCATCTTTGACGAAGAACTTTAAGAATTACGTGGGAGAAACGCCAATCGGAGGAGCTTAACACCTTGATCTTGGATTGACGCCATTCTTGATGAAGAACGTGAAGAACTCCTTGAATCACCGGACTTGATCTCCAAAACTCGAAATCCGGTGTGTTTCGATGCTCTCCGTATGCTTCGTGTACTCAAATGGTGAAATGAGACCCTATTTATAGATGATGGAAACACTAGGTTTAACGGGCTGGCTTTGTTGAACTAGGGAATATTCCCGGCATCTACGGGAGTATTCCTTATTTTCAATTTAATTTGTTGGGCTTTAGAAACTGACATGATTTATTGGGCTTTTAGAAGCCCAACTCAATTAATTGGACTTTAGAGGCCCAAATTGATTTATTGGTCTTTAAAGGCCCATTTCATTTTATTGGACTTTAGAAATCCAATTCATTTTATTGACTTTAGAGGCCCAATTCGATTAATTGGACTTTAGAGACTAAATTGATTTATTGGGCTTTAGGGGCCCAACTCGGTTTATTGGACTTTTGAGGCCCAATTCATTTATTAAGCTTTAGAGGCCCAATATAACTTATTGGACTTTAGAGGTCCAATTTCATTTATCGACTTTAGAGGCTAATATGACTTATTGGACTTTAGAGGTCCAATTTTATTTATCGACTTTAGAGGCCCGATTTTATTTAATGGACTTAGAAGCCCAAATTATTTTATTAGGACTCAATACTTGGATTGAGCCTAATTAATTTAATAGACCAATTAAATTATCAATTATTTATTATATTAGAAATTATATGTATTTAAATTCCTAAATAATAAATTTAATTGATATTTAATATATAATTTCCACGTGTCGCTTCTTGATTTGGCAATTAAATTTTGCTTGCTTACAAATGCCCCATCGCACTTCGTTCACGAGTGATCTTGTCTTCGATGTGGACGAATTGTGAAATATATTTTTTCCGTGCTCGTATAAACGATCCACTTCAATATTTCAACTTCTCGGGTTATACCAATTTCTTGGGCCAACGAGCGAGATAAGTCCAAACTTATCGAACTTACGTACTTGTATTAATTTAAAATTTTAAAATTTCAAATTTACATATAATATCAAATAAGATTTTTTTATTTGTATTAATTTGAAAATTTGAATTTTCGAATTTTATAATATCAAATAAGATTATGATATTATCGTATCTATCACCAAGATTCATAATATCGATTTATCTCTATATAAAGAACCCTTGCGCATACTTTTTCCATCATAAGCGACACGTGGAGAATTGAAAGAAAGCGGGTACTTTTTTTTCCATTTCCTTTTCCTTTTCCTTTTTCTTTTTTTTTCCTTCTTTATTCACATCACTTCCTTTTTCCCTTTTTTTTTTCTTCTTTTATTTTTTTCTTCCATTTTCACGTCACTTCCTCTTTTCTTTGTTTTGTCTCTAAAATTCACTATTCGTTTTTAATATATTTGCAGATCACTTTTTCTACAGAGACGCATCAACAAGGAATTCAACGATAAAATTTATTATGCCTTTATGCTCACTTTTTTTTCCTCCCTTTTCCTAGAATTTTATTTGTGTATGCAACTACTCATCCGCCACTACAACTACACAACCATGCTCATTTGCCGTTCATATTTCGACAACCATAATGTTTGATTCGTTATATTTCGACAACCATAATGTTTGATTCGTGCACATATGATATGCCTATGGGCATTTCTTCAAACAGGTTGTTTGTATGAACACCACCCAATCATGCCACTACAATTACTGTGCTCATTTGCCATTCATATTTTGACAACCATAATATTTGATTCGTGCCCATATGATACGTCTATGGGTATTTCATCGAACGGATTGTTTGTATGAACAACACCTGTTTACTACCTCTACAACTACCGTGTTCATTTGCCGTTCATATTTCGACAACCATAACATTTGATTCGTGCCCATATGACGCGTCTATGGGCATTTCATCGGACGGGTTGTTTGTATGAACCCTGACCAAATACATTGGAAGTGACGGCGACGGCGACAGACTCAAACGGCGGCATCGGCTACTGGCGGAATCAGCGTCGGCCTCAACGGCGATTTTTTTTTGCTGGTGGCGTGCATCTCCGGCGCCGTGGAGCTGTTGTTGGACGACGACGGCTGACGCTGCAACTGGCGATGGCGACTGTCCGTGAGAGAGGGGCGGCGACGCGGCAGAACTTCCAGCGTCGGCAGCACGTTACGACGGCGGAGGCTTGAGCGCCGGCGGCGTGCTGCTGGGCTAGACGACGCGTGGTGAAGGTGGAGACGGCGTTTGTCTTCAGCGGCTGGTCGCGACGGCTCGCGGATTCGCAGCGATGACTTCAACTGCTGTCGGCCATTATCCGTGGTTCGACGATGATCTGCGTCAGCGTGACTTTCAAGAACGAATTGGGGAAGAAAGGGGCTGAACTCATATTTGAATAATTTAGGTTTTTGGGTGCAGATAACGTGGGCCTTTGTTTTCTGTTTGCTGTGTGAATTTTGGAAGAAGATTTGACTGAGATTTTTCCTCTTTCTTCAGCGTGTTTATCTATTGCCTTTTTTTTTTTTTTTTTTGGACTTTCTGTTTGCAGCGTGGAAAAGAAAGAAACAGAATAGAATTTGGGATTTCTGTTTCAGCGTGAATGTGATTCTGCAAGATTGCCTTGATTGGGCCTATTCTGAAATGGGCTTCTTCTTTTTATTTGACAAAATAATTTTGGCCCAGGTTATTGACACCACCGTAATTGTTAAAGACACCATCCTAAATTTTCAGTTTTTATGGAAGCACATAAAATGTCAATTCTACCCCTCTTTCAATTTATCTGCTACATATATTAATAAATACACCACCTCTGAAAAATCATTTTGGTTTCCCTACCAATTTATTAGTAAAACACCATCTAAATTGGTAAAACACCATCTCTTTATCATAAAGACAAGAACATATACACCGCATATGTTCGAATTTTTTCGTAAAATAAACAAAATTTTGTTTTCTTTCCTTTTAAAATATTTGTATAAAACACCATTTCATTTTTTTTTCGTAAATATGAGCAACATTTCAAATTTTTTTCCCTAACATATGTTCAATTCTTTTTACAAATATATTAAACTTGTTCAAAAATTAAGTCCGAAAATATTTATTTTGTTCGAAAAAATAAACAAAATTGTTCAAAAATTTTGATTTTTTGAACACATGTTCGAGTATATTTTCGAAAATATTGAATTTGTTTGAAAATTTAGACCGAAAATATTCATTTTGTTCGAGAAAAATAATCAAAATTGTGCAAAAATTTTGAATATTTTTTCTAAACATATGTTCGAATTTTTTTACCGAAAAATTGAATTCGTTCGAAAATTTAGTCTTAAAATATTCATTTTGTTGAAACAAATAATCGAAATTGTGCAATAATTTCGGCGAACCGATGTGAAATTAAAAATTTGTGCGGCCTGCATAAACGGAAATCATAAAAGGAGAAAGAAAGTGAGATCTTCAAGCCGAAAAAAATATAGCGGAATCTTTAAACCTGGGTGCGATGCGAAGTTGTGATTGGATAAGGATGAGAAACCGTTTGTTGCTGAGATAATTCGAATTAAATTGTGGATTTGTATTTCAAGACTTCGATTAGGATTTCGGCGGCAACGGGAAGGAGATCGCGGCGTTGGAAGATGATGACGGCCGACAGCAACGGAGTGAAGATGATGGTGGAGCACGACTTCTTGAATAGCAGCGTGTGGAAGGAGGAAAAGAAATAGGAAGGAGGGAAATAGAAAGAAAGCGGCGGTGGTTGTGTGAATTAAGAGGAAGAAATCTAGGGTTTCAATTTATTAACGGTGGTGAATTAAGAGGAAGAAACCGTATGTGTGATATTACTCCTTTGCAAGATTAATAAGGGCAAAATAGATAATTTAAACATGGTGTGTTTACCAAATAATTAAAATAGGGTGGTGTCTTCCTCCAAGTGGTGTCTTTAACAAATATGGTGGTGTCAATAACTTTGAGCCAATAATTTTTTTCTATTGTGTGAATTATTTTGGACCGTGCCATCCCAACTTAATGTATTGATTTGTTGGACTGTTGGGCTTTAATTTTCAATTTTTAAAAAAAAATTATTTAGATTAATTAATTAATAACCTCATTAAATTAATAAATAATCATAATAAATTAATTAATACTCACAATAATATCTGTTTGAAAGATTATTATTGAGGCTTCACTTTTGATTTATGCCGGATATTTTCTTGCCCCCAAATATATATTTTGCCTTTGTAGTTCAATATTTCACTTAGTATATGTACTTAAATGAAATAATTGAGCAGTGCCCATACTTAGAGAATTTCTAAGTTGCTTTCATCCGTCTTTTTTTTTTTTTTTTTCATATTACCTTTTGTACTTCAATATCTATAAGTTCAATATATGAACTTAAATGAAGGTCATGGCTGTACTTAGAGGATTTCTAAGTTGCCTACGTACCTCTTTGAAGAGGATCAAGCCATAACGTAGTTCAAGGAGAAATATGATTTGATTTGGGGGCCGTACACAATTTAACCTCATGCGAGCCAGGAAGGACTTTTTTGTAACCACTATAGTCAAAGTGAGGTATTTAATATTTAACCACTAAATACCTTTAGTGGGTTGGGAGTCTTGTACGCAGTTTTACCTCATGCGGGCCGGGAGGGTATTAATATTTAACCACTAAATACCTTTAGTGGATTGGGGTGTCGTACAGTTTTACCTCATGCGGGCCGGGAGGGGTATTAATATTTAACCACCAAATACCTTTAGTGGATCGGGGTGCCGTACAGTTTTACCTCATGCGGGTCGGGAGGGGTATTAATATTTAACCACCAAATACCTTTAGTGGATTGGGGTGCCGCATACACGCTTTTACCTCATGCGGGCTAGGAGGGATATTAAATATTTAGCCACTAAATATCTTTAGTGGGGTAATTTAACATTTTAGCCACATGTAATTACCTTTGGTGGTTGTCGTGCACAGATTTAACCTCATGCGGACCGGGAGGGATAAACAGTTTAGGCTCGTGTATCATGGAGTTTTCTTAACTTATGCGTAGTAGCATTTCAAGAATTTTCCATTTTTGGGATTGATGTTTACTTCGCCTTGAGATCAACTCATATGTATCATCCGTGTAAACTTCTTTTACCACATGTGGACCATCCCGCTTATGTAAGATTTAACATCTTTTGCCTTTATCGAGTATCTTCGCATATGGTGATGTGGTTTATGGTGGCAACGTCTTCATTGACTTCTCTTGCATTTGCAAAATCCACGCATGCCCTCATTCGACCATCTCTTCCTCTAATCATAACTATCTCGCACAATCTTGATATCAACAATGATCTTATTTCTAAGCATTGAGGTTATTCTCCTTTGCGAGAATCATGTCCATGCCTTGAGGAGTTGCTTGTCGAGGATTGCGAATGTCAACAAAGTTAGATGAGGCTACACTCTCTCCATCATCTTCTTTACCTTTTGTGTGGATAATTGTCTGTATGTTCGTAGTCAAGCCGTCTTCATATGATGCGATCAAGTTTGTTTATCGTCTCATACGAGATGGAATTAGGCTTCAATTTTCCGAGAATCTACAGGCTCAAAATTTTCCAACTCTTTGCGGTTGTTTGCTTTACGTGGCCCTAATCTTTTGAAGACAGTTCCCAACTTTTGATGATTACTCTTCCCGCGTGGTCCCAATCTTTTGAAGACGAAACTCGTTTCGCTATCTCAACATCTTTGTCTAACACATCTTCTATTGCACAAGACTTCTCCCTTTGTGAGGTAATTCGTGCTTGCTCTTTTGATAGCAATGCGGATCGGAGTTTGAAAAATGTATCCCAAGCCAACTCTATTGCTCTTGGCGGTGTACTCAGCGTCTTCACAAGGTTGTTTGCCTTCGTCAGTATGAAATAAAGGTGAGCTATTTTCGCTACCTTTAACTTGCTCATCTTTGGCCACTTCTTTTGACGTATTCTTTTGAGCTTGAACTATTTTTGGACTGTTGAAGAAGTACTTAGCATCGGCAAAGTATGACTCAACTTCGGTGAAGGGTTTATCATCGCCAAATACCGTTTTTATGTTGTGACCTTCACGATATTTGAAGCATTGGTGCAATGTTGAAGGTATCACGCCATATTCATGCAACCATGGGCGTCCTAGATGTATGTTGTATGATGTCTTCGCATCTATGACATGGAATAATGCGGTTGAAGTCATCTCGCCAATCAACAAATATAGCATTATTGTGCCTAAAGCTCTTTGTCCTTCTAAATTAAACCCTTGGATCATCAAACGAGTACTTGCGAGGTTATTTGTTAGTATCCCCAAATTTTTCATCACCCTTAAGGGCAAGATGTTCACTCCCAAACCTCCATCAATTAGGATTCAGTTCACCTTTGTCAGAGTAGAGTATAACCATTTACGAATAACGGTCGATTGTGAGATTGTGAACCAAGTAGCAAGTCCTTATCTCGAAAAGGCTATAGCTACCAAACAATCTTCACTTTTATCATTGGGCTCTTTGCCAAACCGGTTTATTTTGTTGCTTTGCTCATTAATAATGCGGCATGAGGCATCATCATTTTTAATGGTGAGGAAATTTGTGGTTGCTTCTTCTAGTACAATCCTCCCTTGCTCAAGCCGCATGATTTTGTCCTTGAGTATAAAACAGTCTTGAATTGGATGGCCTACCAATCGGTGATACTTGCAATATCCGGGGTCATCAATTCGCTCACTTCTTCCTCGGTCCTTTCATTTACGGAAGTTCAATGAGTTTCGCTTGCATCAGGTCATCGAATATGCCGTAAACATCCGAATCGAGAAACGGCACGCTTTCGTTGCATCTCTCTCGAGTTCTCCTTTTTTGCCAATTATCTTGCATGACATTGTCCTTTTTGTCATTTTTATGAACTTTAATAATTGTGAAAGCAGCTTACCGCCATGGATTCTTTGTTCGAGGCTTGGGCAAAGGGCTTGCCCCCTTTTTGACTTCTTGGCAATCTTTGGATTTGTGGAATTCTTGAACTGGTGGTCCTTCAACTCCGCTTGCACACATGCTTAACTCCATATCATGAGCTTTGGTAGCCAACTCTTCAAATGGCCTTGGCTGAATTGCTTGGAGAATGTACCAAGGCTCCACCGCATTCCTTGGATGTACATTTCGATCTTGAAGTTTCGCATAATCTATCTTTGCAACTTAGGCTCAGATTTGTCCATCGATTTATATAATTGATGACCGACTCTTCTTTCCACCGACGGGTGTTTGTCGGTTCAATCATGCTAACCATTCATTGAGTATCGTAGAAACGGTTAAGAAACTCTTGCTCCATTTGCTCCCAGCTATCGATTGAATTGGCTTTCTGTGTCAATGTACCACCAAATGCATTTCCCTTTAGTGGGCACACAAACCGCTTCACTAGGTGATCTCCATAGGTCCCAACATCATTGCAAGTTTCTACAAAGTGAGCAACATGTTGCTTCGGGTTACCCTTACCGTCGAATTGTTGGAACTTGGGAGGTTGATAGACTATCGACATTTTCAAATTATCGATCCTCTTTGTGTATGGCTCGGTGTAGGTGAAGGATGACTTTGAAGTTTTCCTCTAATTTGTCCTTCATTGTGTCGAGTACTATTTTCCTTATCTCGATCGATAGGAATTAATCTATCCGAAGGACCGTGCTTTGTGATTGGATCTTCCTCCATTGATTGTTGTCCGCCGATGTTTTAGCTACATCCTGGTCTTCCACTTGCTTTTCTTTAGCACGACTCGCCTCGCCGCTATCAACGTTACTCATGAGCTTAACGATTTGTGCATCTTGTTCTTGGACATGCTTTGTGATCCTTCAATAGCTTTACTTAGACTTGCTAACTGTTCCTCGATAGTCGTTGTATTTGTCATCATTGCTGCGGCAATGCTAGAAGGCGATGATGAGCTTGAAGTGGAACGGAGTGGAACTTGCAGAGTTGTCCTCCTCATTTGCAATATCTTGTGGTACTTCCTCCGCGGTAGCATTGAGAGAAGTAGTGAGTGGTTGTGAATCTCTTGACATACTCTGGTGGTGACATTCACAGCTTTAATCCATAATCGAGGGTCCAGCAAATTCTACCAAGCTTGATCTTGAGGGGCGTCATTTCGTGCTTTGAATCTTTCAAGAGAAGAGATGAGAGGTAGAGATGGTCCCACTGGCGTGCCAAATTTTGTAAGCACAAATTTTCGTATTTAAATAAATAAATAACAAAAATTAGAATTACAAAGATAATTAAATTTAAATTAAGCGATTGTTCGAGTACAATCTCTAGAAACTCCTCCGATTCTCTCTTCGTGGTTGACTTCGACTTTGACTTTCGAATTTGTCGGGGTTGAAACCGTTGTTGACGAACCGAAGGAGAAAACGCCGATCGGAGGGGCTTAGCACCTTGATCTCAGTATCAAACGCCGTCTTTGACGAAGAACTTGAAGAATTCTCAGGGAGAAACGCCAATCGGAGGGGCTTAGCACCTTGATCTCGGATTGACGCCGTTCTTGATGAAGAACCTGAAGAACTCCTTGAATCGCCGGACTTGATCTCCAAAGCTCGAAATCCAATGTGTTTCGATGCTCTCCGTATGCTTCGTGTGTTACGAAATGGCTGAAATGAGACCCTATTTATAGATGATGGAAACCCTAGGTTTAACGGGCCCGACTGTTGAACTGGATAATATTCCCGACATCTACAGGGAATATTCCTTTTTCAATTTGATTTGTTGGGATTTAGAAACCTGGCATGATTTATTGGGCTTTTAAAAGCCCAACTCAATTAATTGGACTTTAGAGGCCCAAATTGATTTATTGGTCTTTAAAGGCCCATTTAATTTTATTGGACTTTAGAGGCCCAATTCATTTTATTGGACTTTAGATGCCCAATTGATTAATTGGACTTTAGAGACCCAAATTGATTTATTGAGCTTTAGGGGCCTAACTCGGTTTATTGGACTTTTGAGGCCCAATTCATTTATTAGGCTTTAGAGGCCCAATATGACTTATTAGACTTTAGAGGTCCAATTTTATTTATCAAACTTTAGAGGCCCGATTTTATTTAATGGACTTAGAAGCCCAAATTATTTTATTAGGACTCAATACTTGGATTGAGCCTAATTAATTTAATAGACCAATTAAATTATCAATTATTTATTATATTAGAAATTATATGTATTTAAATTCCTAAATAATAAATTTAATTGATATTTAATATATAATTTCCACGTGTCGCTTCTTGATTTGAAAATTATATTTTGCTTGCTTACAATTAGATTAGAGAAGATACTAATCGATTTTTAAAGAGCCGATATACTTACCAAAACCATTAGTTGAGACAAGATTTAAAGAACTGTGTTTAGATTTAGGATTACTTGATGCTTCATTGGTTGATTTATAATTTTCTTTTGATTGTATCTTGTATTTCGTCTATCTCATTTTCCTTATTAGGTCTAGAAAGAAATATCGGACTTGATATGTGTCAAAGGACAATCACAGAGTGATATCATTGATTTTCTTTCTAAAGAAATCAAGAATCAAGGATTAGTCATATTGACCTTATCTAACTTGATATTTGCTTCTCTAAACATCAAGTAAATCGACAAAGACACAATAATCGGTTGATTTTCTCACAAGTCGATGAGTATGCGCATCTTGTCTCGATCTACTCGGATACTAATAGTTTCAAAAGTTTGTGTATTTGCGGGAATAGGTTCGTGACAACATTGTTAGATCGGTTTGAATCATCTCTATCTATTCTTAACCAAACACCCTTGTTTTCAAAAATTGTTTCAAAATACTCTCACAAAGCAGCCTCATCAAATTCCAATCTTTCGGATGAGTTATCTTTTGAAAAACCTCACCGAGTTGAGTGTCTTTATGAACTAGTTATATAAAGATATGAGACTTAGTAAATTTTTTAAATAATGGCACAAAGTTAACTCGGACTTTAAATGTTTTGTTTTCAAAATAATCGACTAGGAAGTACTTTCAAAACTTCGACAAGGTCATTTTCAGACCAAGTCATCCTAAATTCATCCGATTTGGGAAACCTTTATGCAAAGAAATGTATATTTCGCCACGCTGTGTATACTTACTTCTCGCATAAAGTAGCCCCTAAAACCGTCTAATCAATAGGTTGGCGGTTACTTTTACGCATTTCAAAGCCGAGTTAATACCACGCGCTTACACCCCAAACGTCTAAATACAATTAGCCGTTGATCTCAAACAAGGCGACATTTGAATAAACGGTCCCGATTTAAAATCACTTTACACATGGACCACTTACCCGGTTTTCCCTCCTATAAACGATCATCTTCTTCATTTTACCATTTTCACTTTAGAAAAACCCTTTTACTCTCTGTAATTTTTCACTTACCAAAATTTCCAAAATCCTTAGTAAATGTCCAGATAACCCACAAAACTTATCGCAACCATGGTAAACTTCAACAAGGAAGCATACAATAAGAAAATAAAGTCGAGATGTACGTAGACTTTGACACCACTCAGATGAGAGAATCGTTGGAGATTCTCCGACATCGGAGCGATCAAGGTTAAAGGTCATTTGTTTGAAGGAACAAGACCCTTGATATGCGAGGGATTGAGTTTTACATTAATGGGAGTTATGAAGATGGTGTGTTTAAATCTACGGTGGAAGAAGAGAGTGTCTGTTACAAGGTCGCTTATTGCAATAGTTTTTGAGACAAATGAAGAAGGAGTAGATCCTTACACTTATAAGGATGATGATTAGGTCGAATCATTCGAGATGATGGCCCGATCTTCTTGCAAAAATCGAAGGAAAGAGTTGAATAAGAACATGTTGAGAAGGAAGTATCATCTTCTAATGACGATATTCACAAAATCTATCCTTGGTGAGCGTAACTCACACGACGGACTATCAAAGCCAAGATTAAATTGTTTAAGGGCCATTCTAGATGGAATGCAAGTCAACTGGGCGGAAATGTTGATGGGGAGAATTAAGGATGAGAAGAAGAGGTTATAAGTGTGCAACGATAGAGAATGGACAGCAAAGACGATCACTAGCCTCTTCAACAAAAAAGCTGTGCCGCTTGAGGATCTATTGCCCAAAGGCAATCAATTGGTCGAGATGGGGTGAGGAGATACACCGCGAGAATGAGATCCTAACAAAGAATGAGCAAATTGGAGGCCCCCTTGATTGAGACGATGAGGTCAGTAGAAGCAAGGGAAGCTCAACCCGCATCTCGAGGAAGCCCAACCTCGTAACCAACAAAGAAGCTCAGTTGAGGCTTCACACCAATGAAGTCAAGGAGAAGGTAAAGAAGAGGAGGCGGCTGGTGAAAGGCATGCGGAGAAGAAGGCAACTGGGAATCCTATGCAGCCCCTTCGAGTTCTTTGCCAGAGGAAGCTATCACTCTGGAGGTAGATGCCGCAGCCACACACCGAGGCCGAGGTCCTAGAGGAACCCGGCTCAGAGAGGACACCTCAACCGAGAGGACTAGGTCGAAGGTACATCATGTAACCTTTATATCCGATGAGCCTACCCCACCCCCTCTCCTATCAAAATCGGGCAATGAAGAGGTAGTCTTGGCCGCTACCTCGCAGCCTCTAAATCGCCTAATCTCCCAAACCGTCCAAACAACTTCTCTTGAAACCCTCACTATCCCAATCCCCACTACATCCTCACCCGAGTCAACTCCATTAACTATCATCCCTATACTTGAACCACCATCACCCCCATCATCACTCTACCATCCACCGAACCTATAACATCCTCACCACCTCCAACCATCGCCGAACTCTCAGCCTTCCTCATCTCAACTCCCCCATCTCCGCCAACACAAATTCCCCTTACCCAACCCATCCCTTCGTACAAATCTAAAATCTCCCATTCCCTCTTCGAGGACATATAGATGAACTCTCCCTCACCTCGAGACTCCCTCATCATCCTCCTCGACCGAATCCTCTCTAAAAGATGATGACAGTGATGATCCCACCTCAGCCTTCTCTACTACCGCCTTTACAAGCCTCCAACGCAAAGTAGATGCAAGGGTAGAGAAGCCGGTGGCGAAGCGAATGAAGAAGATAACCCGGCCGTCACAGACACGATGATCGCCACCATGCGCATAACCGAGGTAAACATTATTAAAAATGTTTCAAATTCCACTAACACCTTGTTGGATGATCGAGTGAGTAAGCTGGAAGAGGAGCTGAAAGAGCCGAAAAAGAAGATGATCAAGACAATGCCATTGTCGTAGATGCCATCGTTCTAGACAAAACCGACTTCCATGTTCACCGCTTCTTTCCTAGAAACTCAGCTACGTGACCTATCGGATAAAGTTAAAAAGGGAGAAATAACTTGGAAAGAAAGGATTGAAACCTTCACGGTGATGTCAAGGCCACCAAGAAGGAGATAACTCGAAGGTAGACACACCGAAATGGAGGCGACTAAGGTGGATGTAAAAATCAAATCGATGAGCTTGCCGCACTTCAGCCCTTCGAGAGGATGAGGAGAGGAGAAAGAAAGAAGAAGAGGAGAAGTCGAGAAGCCGATGGCAAGGCCGAAAGAAGCTGAAAAATCATCGAAGCCAAAGGCAAGGGAAAGGGGAAGGTTGTTGAAGAGCCGACTCCGACCGAGATCACCGCCAAGTCCTCGCGAGTTGAGGAATGAAAAAGAGAGCCAGATTACTCAAACCTATCTCGAGGAGCAGATAAGGCGGATCTAGAAAGAGAAGGCTATGTATGGGGAAAGGGAGAGGAAGAGAATGAAGAAGCGAGACTAAGTGGTCCGGAAATGAAGTGGAGCCGAGATATCGGGAAGTGGGTGATGAAGACAAATGACGAAGAATCCTTCCGACCTTACCATCGATCGATCGCCGCCTCCCAAGATGGTTGCGAGTCAATTCACAAGAGAATACAAAGAGAAGAATCTGGATGCCGGATGGATGTACTCTTGGTACATTTTGAAGGCATCTCGGGACTTCACCAAGACGAAGACCCGAGGTGGCACGAGTCGATAGAGAAAGAGGATGCCGATCTCTACCACAAGTTGATTGACGAGGCAGACGGGTCTTCAATGCCGACCTGTCTCGCCCAAAGATACGAACCGGCCGCACTCCAAGAAGAATGCCGACGGACCATCGACTTAAGCCGGGTAAAAGGGATTGTGACCAAAGTCGAACTAAAGTCGGGACTCATAGATGAAGGTGAATCAAGCGGCTTAGAAAACGAAGTCTTCAATCGGTGATGGTACCTAAGTTGATCAATGGGGTGTTTAGATAAGATTTCACTACTTCTTTTTATCTTTTTCTTTATCTTATCTCGCACAACTTGTAACTTGTATAACCTGTTTTGCCAATATGAATGAAATGTGATGAACTTATCTCGAATGACATTGTATTATCTTTCAAAGTTCAAGTTCCTTTTAAGCTTTCAAGAAAATCTCAAGAAATTTTTCTAAGTGTTAATCATCCGATAAGAACTTTACACCTTAAAACAAAATTTTCTTTAAACTTTCTAAGTATGGATATTTACTTAAGTGCGAATAAGTGCTCTTATGTGAACTTATCTCGATTAAATGGTGTTTATATGCTTAGTGTGCTTGTTTGTTTATCTTGAATAACCTTGACTAACACCAGCTTGTGAGTTCTTTTCTTTCTTGTAGTTTTAACTTCATCAAAAAGGGGGAAATTGTTAGATCAGGGTTTTAGTTTTGATGAGTTAAAAATGTATAAGTTAGATAAGCTCATGGAAAATAAGATGACCAAATGAAATTGTATAGACCAAATTAAGTAGTACTTTTCACTAGTAGACTCGATCGACTAGGTGAGATGAATGAAGTCACCGAGATCGAGAAAGCATGAAGGTCATTTGAAGATAGCTTTGAAGAAGTCATCTGTTTGAGAAATTAATGAAGAACTCAAGACGAGGTCAAGACTTTGAGTAGAATAAGAAAGACAGTTTTCACCAAGTCAAAGACAGACGACTAACTCAAGATCACCGAGGTCGTGATGCTTTTAAAGAAATGTTTGTTAAGCGGTTTTAAGTTTGTTACAACAAACTAACCGTCTTCTGACCTTTTAAATAGGACTAAGCACAGTTCTTAGAAGGACTTTTGCACTTATTCTCAAAGCTCGATTATCGAAAAGCACGCACTAACTTTCAAAAGCATTTTCTTATAATATTTTCTAAGTGTTTGAAGAACACTTGTTGTAAACCTTCAAATCACAATCTACACTGTAATCTTATATTTGTTAGATAGATTGATAGATTGAAGGAGAATCAAATACGAAGAACGTCTTCATTATAACGTGTAATCAACAATAAGCAAGATAGTAAGTAAGAAGGTAGAGTCCCTTCTTCAATCTTGAAGGAGAGTGGATGTAGAATCTTTTGATCTAAACCACTATAAATCCCGTGTTCTTTACTTTTTACATTTAATTTCGTTGATTCCTTACAAATTGGCTAAAATCATTTCAGATCGTTTTAGATCCGAAAATATAGATTGAGTATAAATCTATTTTCGCTGACTTTTTATTTTGGGGTTTGCAATTTAAGTTTGTCAATTAAGAATCTGAATTTTGAGAAAAATTGAGATAATCTATTCAACCTTCTAGATTATCTCTGGAAGATTTGTTCAAATTTTTTAAAACACTCAATCTAGGGACCAACAAGAATGTATTTCTTGATTTCTTGAAAAAGAAGAGGCCCTGTTTTCTTGATCCTTTTTGAAGGAACATAATCTTCAATATTGATCGGTGGAATCAACACTTTTCCATTCATCTTGACCACCAATTTTTTTATGGGTTTTTGTTCATCATGATTTACAGGAAGATTGTTATTTGGGATTTCAATTTTTGTCTCAGACTCTGTCTTATTCTCTTCACGATCAGTCTCTCCTTCATCTGATTTTTTGTTTGCAATCACTTGAGCCAAGGCGTCCAAATCAAGGTCGCCTCTCCAGAGCAATACTGATAAAACTACCAAAGACTTCCATCGTTGTGATTGCGGCTCATAGTTCTTGATTGTTCGCAAGAAAATATTTAATTTAATTTGCAAAACAGAGATATTAATTTCCTTATGCAAGGTTAAGAGATCACTTTAATTTATATCCAAGTTTCCTTAATTAAGGGAAGATCACCATAAAATGTGGAAACTAGTCTCATATCAAATCTACAGAATCAGATATTAAGAAAATCTGTGTTCCAATTCAAATTACACCGTTAGATCAGTGTTTTTAGACTAAATATAATTATTTTTTCAAAAAAAAAAATAATTTTTAAGAAAATTAAAGATATAATTTTATCCTTATATCTCACGTATATATTTATCTTGAATATAATTATTTTAAAATTTTAAAGATAAATTCTTATCCCTCATATCTCATATGTATATCTCTTCTCTTTGTTCTAAAAGACACGAGAAGATGTTACATCATTATGTTACAAGACATCCAACTAAATCTAATTACGGAAATATCCTCCTAACACCGTTTGCTAACAAATTTATTCTTTAAAAAAAAACACCATTTGTTAACAAATATTGTTGGCTAATCTCAAAAATCTTGAAAAGGAAATACGTACAAAGATAATACATCTACGTCTATGTGGCATTTTCGAAAATTATGTCATTTAATTGTTGGTGAAAAATGACCACGTGCATCGCATTATAAAACTTAAAAAGATGGTATATCAAATTGCAAAGAAAAAAAAAGATGTGTTGTCATTGAAAAAATCCTAAAGATCGTGATTGTTTTTGCAATTAACCCTGTGATTTAGGATAAATAAGATATTTTTAAAATTTAGATATTTATTATGTTTGACAAATTTGAGGTATTACATAATATTTATCCGTAAATTTAGTTTTAAAATTTAAAATAAGTATCTCAAAAATTAAATTTAAACCAAATAAATTAAAAATTTATAGTCAAAGTGCTTATAATGGATGATAACAACGCTACAAAGGTTAGATCTATAAATATATAATACACCAATGAATTTCCTTTCGGAAATAGGCGGGAAACGTTTGATGCCATTGATTGTAAACTCTTGATTTAATCTTGGCCGTATATTTTAATTTAGGAAGTTTTTTTTTAATTTTTTTGGAATTTTAATAAATTGACAAATTCTCATATGAAATATTTCACGGATCCTAGATCCGTGAAATAATCCATATTCATACCCAAATAAAGAAATTCGCGGATCCTCGAAGGGGGTGGGGCGGGTCCAACGGATATTTCCCAAAAACTCGCTACTGGGCAAAAAAAAAAAAAAAAATTCGCCCGCGTGTTCCTGTGGGTATTACTATTATGTTAAACATGTGTTACTTTAACAATAAATATGTGTTACTATAAAATGCATATTTGTCTAAAAATAATCACTCAAATGTAAAAATAAAAATAAAAATGGTCAAATAAATCTCTACTCTAATTATATGTGTGAAGCAAATAAGTCTCTAATCTTCGACAACTTTATTGTTATTAATAGAGTGTGATTTTATTAAGATGATAACTTATTTGATCTCAATATTAAAGAGAAATGATTTAAATGTGTTAAGAAAAAGTTCATGGGTCTATTTGATCCCCAAGTGTAAGATTTGGGGTAAATATGTATTATTGTAAGGGCAAATATGTGTATTAAACTTCGTACAAAGGTAAAAATAAATTTTTACTCTCTGGTTGTGTTATCATAAGGTCAAACACGTGTTACTGTATAAAGAAACAATGTGTTACTAATGAACAAAATCAATACAACACATGGATAAATATTTTATTCTTTTAAGGACTAGTAACACGTACTTGCTTACAAGAACACATTTTTGCTCTTATAGAACACATATTTTTTTAAAAAATATGTTACTATATGAATACAAACTTGTTAATGTATAGTGAAAGATGTGTTACTATATGAAAAAAATGTGTTACTATATGAACACAAACGTGTTACCGTAGAGAAATATGTGTTACAATATGAACAAATCGTAAATGCAGTAATAAAGAAATGCAAAATTAATTCCTCGTTTTTTAGAAAAACATGTAATCGGTAACAAAGACGATCCGGACAACAACACACTTCAATTTGATGTTTGTTGATAAATTTTGTTATTGTTTTGATCGATCTCTGTAGCAATTATTTGACAATTTTCAAAAAAATCATCCATATCTTCTCTTTTTCTTTTGTATCTTTGCGTGTTTCTTTTCAATTTGATGTCTTCGTTGATTTCCGCCGTTGTTTTCGTGGAATTATCTCGTTAAATTGCATCCCGATCACCGCTGCCTTTGCGCCGATGGTTGTCATCGCGATTTACGCCTCTAATTCGCTCAAATCTGCGTGATTTCTTATCTTGACCCGATTTGTGTGGATGACCCGCGAATTTCTCTCTCTTTCTATTATTAATCGATATTTCACCGTGAAATATTTCACGCGAGACTAGCTCATAGTTTATTTATGGGTGTCATTAATCAATCAATTAATTGCTTGATTGTTAAAATTAATTGTTTGATTGGTGCAACTTCATCCCTATATAATATTTTCTTTCTCATCCACCATTTATGTTTGCAACCTAATTTTATATTCATACGAAATACATTTGCGGAAATCAATTATTTAGTACGCATTATAAATATATTATATGCGTGGCCATAGAAATTGAAACACCGCTTATGTATTCGGTGAGAGAATTTAGGTTCTTCAATTCTATATTTGCAAACTAATATATTTTTTTTTCTGATTTTTTTGAATTAATTTCTATTTGATAAATGTATATTTATTGAATATTATTGTATTGTAATTGACTTATGTAAATAACTTTAATTTTTTATTTATACCAATTATTTAGTACACATAATCAACATATGGAATAATATTTGTTGTGAATTTATTCAGATAAAGCTCACGAATTATTGGAGAAAAATAATATTAATCACCGTGCGGCAAAACCTAGTACTTTTAATACAAGATAATATTCTTAGACGGTTTATAAGAGTTCCCGCCATTTTTTTTGGGTTTTCAAATAGGGAAACATTCGTTTTAAATATTTAGGATATAATTTATGATAGATATTTGATTATTAAATGAAATTTTAAAATCTTTTAAATATAATTTATGATAAACAAGATATATTTAATCTAGATATCTAATGGGCAAATTTGAGGTACTGCATAACATTTCATATTGCATAAGTTGTAACTAGGGGTGGAAACGGATCGGATATTTCCGACCGATCCGAGCCGTATCCGGTTGGATTCGGATACGGATAGTTGACTTCGGATACGAGAATCGGATACGGAATGCATAATATCCGACCGTATCCTAGTTTTACCATATTTTATCGGATATTATCCGGATAGCAAATCCGGATATCCATTTTTTTAATATATTTTATTTTATATTTTATATTAAAATAATAATATATATAATAATATAATAATATTAAAAAAAAGAAAAATATTAAAAGAAATAGAAAGAGGACGCGTACTCTTCCAGTCTTCCTCCTTAATTATATTTCCATTTTAAACCTAGGTGCCGCCGCCGATTCCCAACCATCAACCACCGCCGCGATTCCCGACCACTTCCACCTCCACGGGTCCACCGGACCACCGCACACCATCCTCGTCGCCGAGGAGCTTCCATGATTTTTTTTTCTTTCTTTTGAGGGAGATGTATTATATATATATATATATATATATATATATATATATATATATATATATATATATATATATATATATATGTCGATTTAGGCTTTATATTTACACAAAACTCTATGTATTACATGATTTTATACATAGTTATACTAGTGTATTTTGTTTTTTGAAGGTATACTAGTGTATTCAAAGTATTATAAAATGCCATCTTATTTAAGATTGCAGTTTATATATTTGTGGGTTAAGCTAATTTAATTCTCTTTTCAAAGGTATGTATTGATTGCAATTCTCTTTTTAGTTTCTATATTTGTTTTGATGATTTTCGTATGAAATATATTATCCGATTATAGGTATTCGAATCCGCCCGGATTCGTCCGATATTCGCCCCGTATCCGTATACCGAATGATCCGAATTCGTATTCGAATCCGGTTTTTCCGTATTCGACTCCGAATTCGAGAAAAAATATGATTTAGGATACGGTATAAGCACTATCCGTCCGTATCCGATCCGTTTTCACCTCTAGTTGTAACAATTTTATATCCTCAAATTGTTATTAAAGAAATTAACATCCGAATCCATTCATTTAGCTTTTCTCTATTTTAGTTTGTATGAATGCATGTTATATTATTCTCAAATCTCTTGATTTCAAATCCACTCCATCCAAATGGAGCCTAAGGGAGATTTTGGTTACTCGATCGATCTTGAGTTAGACATTTTACGTCTTAATCTAAAGGTGGATTAAATTGCTGATTTTAGGTGGTTCCAATCTTTCTAGTGGGGCAGAGTATGGAGATTATGTGCTCTTGGTAAGCTTCATAAATAATCATCATAAAAATTAATAGTGAAATTCTCCTGATGGTTGTTGATGTGTAACTCCGTTTGCTTTTTTCAATCTTGTGCAAGTTTCTTTATTAGCTTCACAGGCCCAAAAATTATACTCTGCTTACTCTTGAATGGGTGCAAATATATTTTGAACCAATATAATTTGTTTTTGCACTGATGTAATTTTATTTGAACTAAAGTAAATTGTTTCTTGAACCAATATATTATTTTTGAACAGGTGCAAATTTATTTTGAGCCAACTATTGATCTGAGATTTGAAATTTAATTCTTGTAAGGTAATTTTATTTTTGCACAGGTGTAGTTTTTTTAAACTTGTACGAATCATATCTTTAATTAAGAAGCCCTTTTGAAGAAGAAGAAGATGAAGAAAAAGAAGAGGGTGTAAATACTGATAATTTTTTGCATCAATGTGACCAACATATTTGCACCTATGTATTATTTTTGAACGGGTGCAAATTTATTTTGAACCAATTTAGTTTTATTTAAAGCAATGTAATTTTGTTTTTGCACCGATATAATATTATTTGAACCAAAGTAAATTTGTTCTTAAACCGACGTATTTTTTTGAACCAAAGTAATTTTATCTTTACCAAAGTATTTTAATTTTTTTGAACCACCGCAGATATATTTCACTGGTACCGATGGTATTAGTTTTATATTTTAGTACTATAAGTTGAACTGTGTGGTATTTATTTGTATTGGAGTTTCAAATAAAATTACATCAGTTCAAAATAAATTTGCAACCGATGCATAACAAAAGGTCTCTCAGTGCAAATTCAATGGTAAAATTATAACAGTTAAAAAAAAATATTCATCGGTTCAAAATAGATTTACGAGGGCGAATTTTCAGTTCAAATTTGAATTTGAACTACATTATTTTTTTATTTATAATTGGCATTGGAATAGTTAAGCATTAGGATAAATACAAAATTAATACTTGTACTGATGGTATTGATTTCATGTTTTAGTACTATAGGTTGAACTGTGTGATATTTATTTGTACTAGAGCTTCAAATAAAATTACACTAGTTCAACCAGTTCAAGAAAATTAATCGATGCAAAAATAAAATTGCATCAGTTCAAGAAAAGTAATCGGTGCGAAAATAAAATTATTTTGCTTCAAATAAAATTACATCAGTTCAAAATAAAGGAGAAGAATCAAACCAGAATCATATATATAACATAACCAGTTGGAATGTAAGCATAAAACACAGTAAGGTTAGTTTCTTTAATAAATTCCAAACCTGCAGCTCTGCTGACATTCAAACAAAAAAACAAAATATTTTTTTTTATGCGTGAATATATATATATATATATATATATATATATATATATATATATTTATTTATTTATTTCTATGCTGAAGTTTCCAAAGATATAAATTTTTCCTTTTTCCCTAGCACCACCCACTTTCTTCAGCTTTAAAATTCATTTTTTCATAATTTTTCTATTAAAAACTTGTAGAGCTTCTTATATTTTCATCAATCCACATTTCCTTAGTGAAGAAATAAATTCCTTGCAATATACCAAGTTTCAGAAATACGCCTTGAAAGTATTATTTGCACCATAACGGATTGACTATGCATCAGATTTGAGTCATTAATATGTGTTTTTAGAATGATCATCAGAATAAACACAGAAATAAAAGCCACACCTCAACAAATCTACTACCACTAACAGAAAATTACAAACAAATTTTGCAAAATATAAAAATTTAAACGACTGATTCCCAAACAAGCGAAATCTAAGAACTAAAATGCGATCAGTGAAACAAAGATAATATTAAGGTAGAGCAACCAAATGATACACTAATCAACCAAATGATACACGAATAACTTATGCAAATTCAAAAATTGTGCGTAACCTTTGTGTTCTTCGATCCGTGACTTTCTCGGAAAAATATCGTGTAGCCCAAAAGTCAAGATTATACAAAATGTGATAATATGTATGTATATATATATATATATATGTATAATATTGAGATTTGTTACGATTGACACATATTCAATTTTACCGCTTACAAAATTGAGGTAGTGGAGCGTCGTTATTGGCGAATGCGGCGATTGCCTCCCACGAGTCGGCGCTGGAATGCCCGGATTTGAATTTGTGGAGACAAGAAAAAATCGTAAGCAAGAGCAAGAGCGATTTTGAATGGGTAAAAATTGGATAGGAAAGAAAAAAAAATTCTTAATTTGTTTCAATTCAAAATTTGAATTTTGAGAGAGTATTTGCAGCTTGTAGGGATGATGGATTAGACGTGTGAATAGGAAAGTGTGAGAGAAAGTCACCATTGTTTTATTAATATAATTTAAAATGGTTAAAAAGTTGTGTGAGATATTTTTGTACTGAAGAGTAATGTTACAAAAAGGGTAAAAAAGGAAGTTTTGTAGTATAACGAAATTTTAAATAGTAATAAGAATATAAAACAAATGGGGGTGCTGACTTTGTACCTCAAAACAATTTTCTCATAATAATGTTCTTAGACGGTTTATAAGTTCCCGCCAAGTGTTTTTGTCAAATTGGGAAACTTACGTTTAAATATTTAGGATATAATTTATGATAGATATTTGATTATTAAATGAAAATTTAAAATATTTTAGATATAATTTATGATAAACAAGATATATTTAATCTAGATATCTAATGGGCAAATTTGTGGTACTACATAATATTTATTTGTAAATTTAGTTTTAAAATTAAAAAAATATATATATCTAGAATTCAATAGCAAAATATTAGTTGTTAGTAATTAGTTTACCAAACACCCAAACACTTCTAGATTTATCTAAGGGTCTCCTACTAAAGTTAGGAACCCGGTGGTTAGGTGGGCTAAGCCACCTAGTTGCGGGGGCAATTCGAATTTTAAATATTTTCTATTATATGTGTAGTTTTTTTATTTACACCTTAAATTCGTAATATACTTTGTCATTTTGTCCACCTTTGAATTATAAAAATTTTCTCCCTTTACTTTATGAAGTATTTCGCTCTCCATGGGACGAAAACATGCATATGTCCTTGATAAGAGCAATGTTTCTTTAATGAGACAACTCTTTTTAGCCCAATTCAACTAGGCAAAACCAATATTGTCCTTTGACTAAAAAAACTCTTTTTGCTCAATCCACCATGAGAAATGTCCCAAATACTGATTGTCGTCATTTTATCGTAGCAAATAATTTCGACCAATCAAGATATCGAACCCACGAGAATTAGGAGAGCAAGGATCCCTAGAGCTACAAACTTCACGGAATTATTGAGTCAAACACGGGACTATGCAATAACTAAAATCAACAAATAAACTAGAACAATAAACTAAGAGCAAGCAAATAAAAAGCAATTAAACAAGAAAGCTAATAGCACGAGACAAATACCAAGGAGAAACGAGTGCTCGGGTGCAATTCACCAAAGAATCATCAATTACGGATCAAACAAGATTGGAAAATCCACATGCAAGAGAATGATAAGGTCAATCGCGTATGAAGCACTCAACCGCATCGATAAGCCTAGGACGAGCACACATTAAGCACGTAGATTGTCTTAGAGACGACACTCTAAGCCCCCTCACTAATTACCCAATTATAAATCAAGCAATTACGCACCCTTTATGCCGGTTCTAATGAAATTAACCAAGTCTCCTTGAGTTAACCCAATATTGATATTGATCACACCTCTAATCCTAACACCTAAGCACCGATTTAACTACCCATGTCTCCATGCGATAATTAATCAAGCAACAAAGGATCAAATCATAGATTAGCAATCAACACATACAAATCCCATAAGAATAATCAATCTCTCACACAAAAGGAAAATCCAATCAAATCATCACCATAATCAAATCATCAATGGATCCTCACACCCAAGCATCAAAGGATCTAGCCAATCATCATCAATTCAACAAAACCCATGGCAATTAAGAGTGAAATTAAGAAACTCATAACAATTGCAGTAAAATAAAAGAGAGATGAAAGGGAATACACCTTGAATTCTTCAATACTTGAAATAAATTCTTACAAAATCCTCCAATCCTTGCTTGAAATTGAAATAACAATGGAATAAACTAGATATCTATGCTAGATAATCCTTGGGCAATGCCAATTTAACTCTAATCTAAGGAAATTAAAAGGCAATCTCAGATTCTAAGCTAAAGTGTGTGTAAAAGGTGAGGAGTGTGTGTGAGAGCTCTATCTAATTCTAAGTGTTGGAGTATGGAATGGGTTCCCCTTCAAATCAATTGGGATCTATTTATACTGAGGACTTTGAGTGCAAAAATATTCTTTGCAATTAGATCCCCGAAAATCTTAATCTCTGCAAATTCCCGCGAACATGTCTAACTCGGTCCGAGTTGGGTGACTCGGTCCGAGTTGATGCTTGACCGAGTCGAGTCGCTTTGATCCGAGTCGAGGACGTATCCCCGAGGTCGAAACGAGAATATGCATAATCAAGCTTCCTCCTCCTCGACTCGGTTTGGCCCCTCTGATCGAAAGTTAGGCAACTCGACCGAGGCGAGTTGATGGTAAACCGAGTTGGTTTTTGCTTCGTAACTTTCTGCCTTCCTTAATTTGACTCGGTTCGATTTAGCCTTGTGACTCGGACCGAGTTGCCCTCTAAGCATGGCGTCACCAACTTCGATTCTTCATATCTTGAGCTCCCGAACTCCGATTTGAATGATTCTTCTTGCTACGTAACCCTCTCTTTCTCATCTTTCCAGATCTTCAGCTCTCGGAGTCGATTTCTTGCCCTATTCTTGTACGGAACTTGTTTTTGATCTAAATCACCAATAGAAACCTACAAAACACGCAAACAGAGACCCTTCTCGGCTCATTAGCACCATATACAAGGATTAGGTGAAGAAATGCAATCAAAATATGCAAAATTAAGCAGTTATATCACAGTTAAAACATGCAATTATTCATCTAATCAAACTCCCCCAAACTAAAAATGTTGCTCGTCCCGAGCAACTAAACTTTAAAGCACATGGGACAAGACAAAGGAGAAATGATTTCAAAATGTTCAAACAACACTAATGTGATCAAAGGTCCTCAAGCAATCTCAATGTCAAACAAGAATCCAAGCAACCCTCAATTCACAATCAACATTTTTGTGTTCAAACCTTTCTTTGGATCAAATGCTCAATTAAAAGTTCCTTTCCTAAGTGTTTCACTCATCACTCAAAAGTGTTTAAGGAATTCATAAGCACTCAATATCATTCCACAAGAATGCATCCCATAAGCTTGCCACAAAACTCAATTTCAATCATCCTTTTGTGTGTCAAAATCAATCAAAGAGGTCTTTCCAAGGGTTGTAACGTTAGCTCTTTGGACTTGGTAGGTAACTTTAGGAAAAGTGACACAACAATAGTAGAACAAATGAAAATTGACCAAGCATTCATTTCATTCATCTCAAATCTCAACATTCATCCTCTTTCTTCTCATTTTTCCTTGTTGTTCAACAGATTTTGTAATCCACCACCAAACATCCATTAAGACTTTCTTTCACTTCAAGTTCACAATTGAATTTTCTTTTCATCCAATTTTTTTCTTTTCACAATTCAATTTCTTTTCAACTCCCTCTCTTTTTTTTCTCTTCATTTTTTCTCAACCTTAGCACATAAAACCCACACACTTCCTTTTCAATCACCATTTGTCAACAATCAAGCTCTACTATTTGTTAGGACAAAAGGCTCATAAGGATAGACAGAATGGTTGCATTCACATGGCTTGCCAAAGAAATAGGCTTCAAGGCTCAAATTGGCTCACTATGGAATTAGTGCTTTGGCGGGTTAAAATTGTGGCTAAGTGACTTCTTTTACGCAAAAATGGCCTCTTATCATTTTAGAAATCTTCACACAAAATTCCAATCTTCACAAGTTTTAAGGCAAGTTCTAGAACATAAAGCGTAGATGACACACTCCATGAAAAGATTAAACCGTCAATATGCACGATTTAAGGCCCAAAACTCACCGGTTTTAATTGAACAAGTATCAAGCATTATCACCAACATTAATTCTCCCACAAATCAATCTCAAGTGAGTTTTTGGGCTATTCTTCAACTCATTATTATCTCAAAAGCTGGTTTTTTCACGATCGACACTAATGCTCATGAACTAAATCTCAATCACAACTCCATCATCTTATTCAAAACAAGTCATCACACATGTTCAATCATTCACAAAGATCAATAAGAAAAATAATTCAACTAAAAATCCTCAAAACACAAATCATTCCCAAATCACAATTCATCCAAACATATCACAGAAAATCAATGCAAAATCAATCCAACATCACACAAATAAAACATCCATCAATCACAATTCAAGTACAATCCCAAAACAAAGGTCAAAAGAGTTAAGAATGAAGTACACATCATCATCAAATAGCAAAGGGAAGAAAAACTAGATCACCACTGGAGGTGGTGGTGGATCCCTTGGAGGGAAATGTCCTTGGTTGATATGCCACCCGTACATTGCTTCCTCGCATTTCCATCCGCCTCCTCATCATCTCTATTGCTGTTGCATCTCAAATTGCCGCCGCCGCATTATCTCCACTCCTTCCAAACGTATTCCGTACTGCCGTGTATGATTGCGTTACGAGCTTCAACCCGAATGTTCAATCCCTCGAGTCCTCTCATGAGATTCTCGCATCTCTCCTCTTCGATGATAAACTTGAGTAAGCTGGAGGAGTGCGATCTCTACGGGTCTCCCTTATCGGAGAAACATACGGTGGTGGCATCTCCTCTTTGCACCGGTTCCTCGTCTTCATCCTCTTCTCTTCCACGGGCGCTTCTCGGAGGACTCACCCATCTGCCTTGCTCTCTTTCCCCGCGAAGGACCCTCGGTTGCCCTGCTCATCCATTCAATATGAGCTGGTGACGACATGTTCAAATTTCCTCTTCTTCCGCTAAACACCGAGGTCAACTCTTGCTTCGCAAAGGAAATAGGCCATTCGGATCAAGCTTTAGGAAGAAACGATCCCCCAATCTCATTATCATTCTTGACCTAACCATGCATGATATGTCAAGCCTCATGTCACCCGCTATCGGTCTTTCATTGTCTTCGGGTAGCATCCGAAATGTTCGGCTATATGTGTAATTAGGCCTCCGATTTGAATGTTCTTAACCGGCCTCCTTTGCCTACTAAATCGCTTCAATCAACCTTGACCCAAGGCAAGAATGCTTCCCATGTATCATACGATGAAGCAGCTTGAGCTCGGTGCTCCTTGCCGACCCTACCTCATAGCGAGCGAACACGGTATTGGCCACGATTCTTTGCACATCTTGAAGAACGGGATTTCGATTTGTGATGCTTTCGAACGACTCGGATCAAAAGAGGACTGATCATCCTCATCCACTCCGGCAATCTCTTTCCAAAATCTAGCTTCATTGTAACGCCTTGCCTCCACGTTGGAATTTTCCATTGTTACCCTCCTAGTCTCGAAGATGGTATTGATATCATCTAGAGAGAGATATCGATCTTGATTTCCCAACCGAAAATTCACTCCAACCGGGTTCTGTCCTCTCCAATCACCTCTTTGTTAGTGCTAAAGAACTCTATAACAAACCTTTCATAGGTAGGCTTCCTTATCCTCAAAAAGTTCTTCCACCCGACTGCCGAACAACTCCTCCACTTCTTCCCTTATGCCTAGTGCTTGGCACATTCCTCATCATAGTAGCGGGTTGGCACGATAGTCATTTCTACAATCTCCTCGGAAATAGTCTGTATAATCAAATGATTCGTATACTATCCCATAATCTCTCGGCCTTTTCCCACAAACCGCCATCAACTCCTCATTCAAAATATCTTCCACATCCGCAAGGTACTCCTCATCCCTTCCTGCCTATTCCTCTGTCTTTGATTTCGGTCATCATTTTTCTCGTGAATTAAGAAAGCAAAACGATTACAACCATTAAGAATTTATCAAGCAAATAAACGAAATCTCTCACAACCTCAACCTATCATCAAATTCATGCCTTCTATCATAACAATTCCCAACTAATTATCAAAAGCAATCATTCAACAACAAGGCATGCAAGAAATTCAACCTCCTTCTTCATACACTTCTTCACATAAATTTTCAACTTCATTCACAAGCCAATATGCTCACATCTCAATTCAAGAGAAAGTTTTCACAATTGACATAAAATTGGAACTACCCATCATGCAAAATCAACAATAGTCCTTTACTATCACACGATTAGCAAGAATTTCTTGTCAATTCATAAATTCCCCAATTAAAAAAAAAAAAAAATTGGCAATACAAGACCTAGGGTTAAGAATATCTAAATTCTTCCAAAATTGGTAGCACCCATCTAAAATTGAACCAAGAATTGCAATACCCATACCTCAAATGTATCAATTTCATCACAATTAAGGCAAACATATACCAATTTCCTCAAAGAAGACAAAATCCCTAATTTGAAATTCTAGGGTTCTAAGCAAAACTCACAAAAATCATGCTCCCATCTTGAAATGAAATGAGAATGGAGAAGAAGATACCTTTCTTGGATTATGCTTGGAATAAATGAATTAAATCTTGAAGAAGTGCAACTCGAGCCGAGTGGAAAAATGGACGGATGAAGTTGAACCGAGGGAGAAAGTGAAGATATGCGTGTGTGTTGTGTTTGTGAAAGTGATGATGTGATGAGTGAATCTATGTGAATATAGTGACGTGGGTGCGTGAGTGTGTCCGGTTCGTGTATGAAAGGAAATGGAAGAGAGGAAATGAAAAAGAATGAAACGACCGACCTTTTAAATCCATTTACGCCTGTTTCGACTTTCAACTCGGTCCGAGTTGGTTCCTGCATCGAGCCGAGTTGGTTTAAATTTTGAATTTTTGAATCTGCTCGTCACTCCCGCCTCGACTCGGTTGAAATCCCGCCTCGACCCGAGTTACTTCTAAACCGAGTCGAGTTGATGTCTAACCGAGGTGGAATTGGCTCCAACCTTCCGATCTCCCATCATAGCCTCGCCTCGACCTGACCTTGTGACTCGGACCGAGTTGGTCCAGCCGAGTCAAGTTAGGCATCTCTAACCGAGGTGGATTTAGCACTGTCCTTCTGCTCGCCGATTCCGACTCGGTTTGAGCATTTCAACTCGGTCCGAGTTGGAGAATTTCCAGAATTTACTCTGCTCCGCACTCTACTCTCCTTTTTACCTATACAATAATCCAAAACAACACAAAACACCACAAAGCAAAGATCTCTAACATATGCAATCAAAACAATGCCAATTACAATCCAATTTCACAAAAATTTTTACACTATCTTGAGCAAATGGAATTGTAAAACGAACATACCGCCCCAAACTTTTCATTGCTACACAATTAAAAGTTTGAAAAAGAGTGTACAATGGAATCTGCGACCCACAACGCACAATAAAACAAGCACTCAATCACCTATTTCACACGTATCATGCAATGAAGCTCAATAACATATCTCGTAAACGAACAAAGTCATCCAACATATAATAGGCACAAAAATATCTCAGCTAGACTAGCATATCCGATGAAAATCAAGCATAACACATGAAAACGGATAGTGCGCCCGTGCAATGGACTGCAAATAAATGAAACTCCCCAAACTTAGGCTTTACAAGAAAGTCTAAGTTCGAGCCCTGAGTACAATACCGCATGAACCTTGTCAGCCACCAAATTGCACTGATGCTCTTCCTCTTCAAAACGTGTCAAATTTGCAACTTGTTCCACACCCCACTCCTCTCGCAAAGAAAAAACAACACACTTATTCAAAAAGCAACAAAACAAAAACGACAAAAAACAAGAACACGATGGGTTGCCTCCCATCCAAATAAGCTATTTTTCACGCCCTATGCCGGACGGAGCTTGAGTCGCTCAACTCTCCAAGTATAAGCTTTCAACCACCTTCGCTTGAATGGCACAAATGTAAGGCTTTACTCGGTGCCCATTAGCGAAGAAATGATCATCTTTCTCGTCTTTCAATTCTAAGAATCCACTTGGGAAAACCTTCACTACCTCAAAGGGACCACTCCATCTCGATTTTAACTTTCCCGGAAACAACTTCAGCCTAGAGTTAAACAATAACACCTTTTGTCCTTCATGAAACTCCTTTTTCTTCAATTTCTTGTCATGCCACTTCTTTGTTTGCTCCTTAAAAATCTTGGCACTTTCATAGGCTTGCTCTCGAACTCATGTTTGATGTAATGGGATTAGATTTCATGGGCCCATTTCCACCTTCTTATGGTTGCATTTATATTTTGGTGGGAGTAGATTATGTCTCCAAGTGGGTAGAAGCAACGACCAAGACAAATGATGCGAAGGTGGTGCTACAATTTTTAAAGAAAACATTTTCACTCAATTTGGTGTACCACGGCATTGATTAGTGATGGAGGGTCGCATTTTGTGAATCGTCCTCATGGAGAAGATGCTTAAGAGATATGGAGTAAAGCATAAGATTGCCACCGCTTACCACCCTCAAACGAATGGTTTAGCCGAGGTGTCAAATCGACAAGTGAAGCAAATTTTAGAGAAGGTGGTGAAGGCAAGTAGGAAGGATTGGGTATTGCACTTGGACGACACTTTGTGCGCATATCGCACGGCTTTCAAGACACCTTTACAAATGTCCCCATACCAATTAGTATTCGGAAAACCGTGTCACCTTCCCGTTGAGTTAGAACATAGAGCATATTGGGCTATAAAGAAGTTGAATTTTGATAGTGATATTGTTGGGAAAAACGGTTACTCCAATCTCATCATTTTTGTTATAGATCCACTTCGTTGGCAACGATCACACCCTTTCACGAACTCATGGCTATCTTTAAAAATCGTGGGCCAATAAAACTCGGATCGCAACACCTTCATAGCCGTCTTCACACCACCAAAATGTCCCCCACTTGGCAATGCATGACAATGTGTAAGAATTTCATGCACTTCTTCCTTAGGAACACACCGTCTAATGATGGAGTCAAGACCCTCTTATAAAGAAATGGATCATCCCATATGTAACTTCTCACATCTTTAAGGAACTTTTTCTTAGCGTATTTAAGGCAAGTCACTAGGTATCGCTCCACCCACCAGATAATTTGCGATATCGGCATACCATGGTTCATCAAACACTTCAACCTTGCCCAACAATTTCCCTCTAACACCACATACCTCCTTGATACCATACAACTTTTCGTCCGTAAAGCATTCTTGCACCTCACCATCATCTTCAATGGACTCATTCCCTCTCTCAAGGCGGGATAAGTGATCGGCTATCACGTTTTCACTTCCCTTCTTGTCTCTTATCTCTATGTCAACTTCTGAAGGAGCAACACCCACCTTATAAGTCTAGGCTTAGCATCTTTCTTACTCATCAAGTAACTAATAGCTGCATGATCCGTATAAACTATCGTTTTTCCCCCAAGCAAATAAGGCGGAACTTATCCACTGCATATACCACAGCAAGGAGTTCTTTCTCTGTGGTGGTGTAGTTAACTGAGCCGAATTGAATGTCTTTGAAGCATAGTATATGGCTACTGAAGATCTTCTCTCGGATTTGGCCTAGCACAACACCCATTGCAAAGTCGCCGCATCACACATGAGCACAAATGGCTCATTCCAATTAGGACTTACCAATATTGGGGATGACACCAAAATGCCTCTTTTAATGCCTGAAAGAAGACAAACAATCATCATCAAAATTGAATGGGATATCTTTTTCAAGTAGATGAGATAGGGGCTTTGAGAGTTTAGAAAAATCCTTTATAAACCGGCGGTAGAAACCCGCATGGCCAAGGAATGAACGAATCCCTTTCTCACTAGACGGAGGTGGAAGCCTTTCAATAGCAACAATCTTAGCCTTATCCACTTGGAGGCCCTTGGAAGATATGTGATGACCTAACACAATGCCTTCATTAACCATGAAATGACATTTCTCCCAATTCAAAACAAGGTTAGTATCTTCACATCTTTGTAGAACAATATCCAAATTATGCAAACATGCAAGGAATGAATCACCAAAGACCGAAAAATCATCCATAAAGACCTCCATGATATTTTCAATTAAGCCATGAAAGATAGGAAAGATGTTTTCTCTTGATCCTCCGCGCAATCATAATTTGATTATAGCAGAGTAACCATCCAAGAAACAATAATGGGAAAATCCACTTAATCTATCCAACATTTGGTCCATGAATGGCAATGGAAAATGATCCTTACACGTTGCCTTATTCAATTCACGATAGTCAACGCACACTCTCCAACCCGTAGCAACTCTAGTAGCAACTAACTCATCATTCTCCCCCTTGACCCACGTCATGCCCCCTTTCTTAGAAACAACATGAAGAGGAGAAACCCACTCACTATCAGTAAATAGGAAATATCATTCCTACATCTAAAAATTTTATTATCTCTTTTCTTATAACCTCTTGCATGACCGGGTTCACCCTTCTTTGGCTTTGCACAATTGATTTCCTATCCTTTTCTAAACGAATATGATGCATGCATATAGAAGGAATAATGCCTTTCAAATCATGGATAGACCATCCTAATGCAGATTTATGCTTTCTAAGAACACCAAGCAAAGCACATAACTCATGATCATTGAGGGAAGAAGATACAATTACCGGACAAGAGTTCCCTTTTTCTAGATATACATACTTGAGATGCTCCGGAGTGGCTTCAAGCCTTCTTTCTTTTCCTCGGGCATCACTCCATGAACCGGTTCTCTCAAAGGCAAGAATGGAGCCTTCATTCTCTATTTGTCCATGGCATCGACACTCTCCACTAAGTCCCTACAATCATCAACATCATTCAAAAGAAGAATATTAGACTCAAGTGAAGGCAAGTTTCTACACAAGAATGAAGAAGAATCAATAGCTAGAGAAAAGTTAGAGAATTCTTCCCATTCTTCTTGTAAGATTCCATCAATCTTGCTCACAAAGTTGCATTTTTCCACTTGATCGTGCCTTCTCAAGGAGTCACTCAAAGAAAATTTCACCACATCGTTATTGAAACTAAGTGTCAACTCCCCTTGTTTGACATTGATCATGGCCTCTCCCGTAGCCTAGAAGGGTCTTCCCAAAATCAATGGAACTTGTTCATCCTCCTCCATATCTAAGATCACAAAATCTGCCGGAAAGA
This sequence comes from Paraleonurus japonicus, assembly GCA_030762865.1. Classification (NCBI taxonomy): domain Eukaryota; kingdom Viridiplantae; phylum Streptophyta; class Magnoliopsida; order Lamiales; family Lamiaceae; genus Paraleonurus; species Paraleonurus japonicus. The sequence continues at coordinate 20,078,903 of CM061053.1, forward strand.
TGAATCGGTCCACCTTAACTAGCACGTCTTCTACCACCCCCTTGGCTTTTTGTAAGATCGATCGGCAAATTGCAATGTCATTGGCACCTCAATAATCTCGCCCAAATCTAGCCTTTTGTAAATTGAGAAAGGCATCAAGTTGATGCTCGCTCCAAGATCGCACAATGCCAAAATCGGGTCACACCCCCTATTTCACAAGGCAATGTGAAACTACCCGGATCTTGCAATTTTTAGGGTAGCTACACTCCTAGGTAAGACTCACCATCTCATAGCTTCCAAGCTTCCTCTTATTAGCCATAACATCCTTCAAGAATTTCATGTAGTGCGACATTTGTTCCAAGGCATCAATAAAGGGAATGTTTATGTGAATCTTCTTGAAAATTTCAAGAAATTTAGCAAACTTATCGGCCAGCCCTTGCTTCATGAATCTTGTGGGATACGGTAAAGGAATAGGAGTAATGGGTACTCCCCACTTATCACGAGGGAAGTCTTCACTTCTTTTTCCTTTAATTCCTTAGCAAGCTTCCACTTAGGAGTTTTCTTTGAGCCTTCTCATTTCTCTTCCTTCTTTTCTTTCTTCAAGTCCTTGTCCACATCTACACCTCCTTCAACAACCTCATGCTCTTCCCCTTTTTCCTCACTTTGGCCTTCATCTACCCCATTATCTTCCTTAGCATCTCTTTCTTGATCTTCATCTTCAACATCACTTGGCATTGGTGGACCACTATAATGTGTCCCACTCCTTAGCTTAATCCCTTTACAATGCTCACGAGGGTTCACCTCGGTGGTGGCAGAAATTTGCCTTTTGTGTGTTGTTGTCCCAAGGTATTTGCTATTTGCCCCATTTGAAACTCTAATTGCTTGATTTGATTACCTTGGGCATGTGTGATCTTCATGTTTTCATCTACCTTGGCTTCCATTTTTGAATTACTCTCCTCAATCTTGTCCATCTTCTTCAAAATTAAGGCAAGCATCTCATCCGTACTTGGCTTCCCTTCTCCATTCGGTGGCTTTGACCGGGATCAAACCCCGGTGGGTATTGCACGACCGTCTTTGGATTGGCGTAGGAGAAATTTTTGTGCTTCCTCCAACCTTGGTTGAATCCCGAGGAGTAGGTTGTGAAGGAAATTGAGTTTGAGCATTGAATGAATTACCCCCTTGTTGATTTTGATATGTCCCTTGAGGTGGAATTGTGGTTCTTGGTTGAGGTTGGCTTTGATGATAAGGATTCCTATTTCCTTGGAAATTTTGTTGGTAGCCACTGGTACTGAGGCCTCCCATGTAGTTCACCTCCTCATTAGGCCCAATAGGAGAACAACTTTGAATTTGATCTCCATATGCCGTTGGTGGTGAGTGATTGGCTTGATTTGGCAAAAGATGTCCAAATTTCTCCATCATAGCCATCATAGCAGCCTTCATAGTCTCAACCTCATCGACTTGGGACACTCTATTGTAAGCTCCCCTATTCATGCTCACTTGAAAGGAGTCTTGTGCGATGTTCTCCATAATTTCGTTTATTTGTCCACGATTTTTGACCAAATCGACCCGTTTGCACAAACATTTAGAAAAGAACGATCCACGTCCGACAATCCATTACAAAAGTACATAATCGTGCTCCTCCGGAAATCCATGTTGCGGGCATGCTAGAAGTAGTGCCCCATATCTTTCCCAAGCCGATGGAATTGACTCCCATTCTTTTGCCTAAAGTGAGAAATGGCCTCTTTTGCTTGCACCATTTTGGAAGGCGGATAAAATTTCATCAAAAACTTCTTACTTAACTCCTCCCAAGTACGGATCGATCCTGGAGTTAGAGAGTTTAGCCACGCCTTGGCTCTTCCCGTAAGTGTGAAGGGGAAGAGCCTTAACTTCTTAGCGTCCTCCGTTACCCCATTGTACTTAGTGGTATCCGCTGTCTCCAAAAATTGGGCTAAATATTGTTGAGGACATTCTTTATCATCGCTCCCGTCAAATGGCTTCTCTTTCAAAATCCGTAAAAATGCCGGGCTAACTTCAAAGTTATTATCCTCGATCCGTGGCCTAGCAATTCCATCGTAATGCTCTCTCATTTGTGGCTCGAAATACTCACGAAGTAGCCTTCCATCTTGGGGCGGTTCTTGAGCTCTTGGTTGAACAATAGGTGGTGGAGGTTCGGGTTGTCTCCACTCTTGAGGATATGGAGGTGGATTTGGGTAAGGGTAGGGAAAGTTATAGTAGGCTTGTGGAGGAGGATAGTATGGTTGTGGAAATTGAGGGTAAGGGTAAGGTGGATTTTGGTTGTTTTGGTAAGGGAATGGGTTAGGATAAGGGCCTCCTTGATCATTAGGCATATGCCTCTCACCATCTCCTCCTTGGGCAATAGGCAAATTCACCCCATTTAACCCCCTTCATCTTGTCTCACACCTTCCTTCCATGGGGTGATTCTCCTCCGGATTCTCACCGTTCATGTCTTTGTTCCTTCTTCGACTCCTACTACGATTCCTTCTACGAGCGGTGGCTTCAATTTCGGGATCAATGGGCACGAGATTTCCTCTTTGAGCTCTTGTGATCATATACCTACGAAATTCAAACAAAGTGCCTTAAATTCCAAGAAAGTCAACCAAAAATAAAACAACAACAACACAAAATAAAAGACTCAAGTAACCCCACTACACAAGCTCTAAGTCCCTCTTAGCGCTCTCAACTAATTCCCCGGCAACGGCGCCATTTGATTGTCGTCATTTTATCGTAGCAAATAATTTCACCAATCAGATATCGAACCCACGAGAATTAGGAGAGCAAGGATCCCTAGAGCTACAAGCTTCACGGAATTATTGAGTCAAACACGGGACTATGCAATAACTAAAATCAACAAATAAATTAGAACAATAAACTAAGAGCAAGCAAATAAAAAGCAATTAAACAAGAAAGCTAATAGCACGAGACAAATACCAAGGAGAAACGAGTGCTCGGGTGCAATTCACCAAAGAATCATCAACTACGGATCAAACAAGATTGGAAAATCCACATGCAAGAGAATGATAGGGTCAATCACGTATGAAGCACTCAACCGTCTTTGGATAAGCCTAGGACGAGCACACATTAAGCACGTAGATTATCTTAGAGACGACACTCTAAGCCCCTCACTAATTACCCAATTATAAATCAAGCAATTACGCACTTTATGCCGGTTCTAATGAAATTAACCAAGTCTCCTTGAGTTAACCCAATATTGATATTGATCACACCTCTAATCCTAACACCTAAGCACCGATTTAACTACCCATGTCTCCATGCGATAATTAATCAAGCAACAAAGGATCAAATCATAGATTAGCAATCAACACATACAAATCCCATAAGAATAATCAATCTCTCACACAAAAGGAAAATCCAATCAAATCATCACCATAATCAAATCATCAATGGATCCTCACACCCAAGCACCAAAGGATCTAGCCAATCATCATCAATTCAACAAAACCCATGGCAATTAAGAGTGAAATTAAGAAACCCATAACAATTGCAGTAAAATAAAAGAGAGATGAAAGGGAATACACCTTGAATTCTTCAATACTTGAAATAAAATGCAATTCTTACAAAATCCTCCAATCCTTGCTTGAAATTGAAATAACAATGGAATAAACTAGATATCTATGCTAGATAATCCTTGGGCAATGCCAATTTAACTCTAATCTAAGGAAATTAAAAGGCAATCTCAGATTCTAAGCTAAAGTGTGTGTAAAAGGTGAGGAGTGTGTGTGAGAGCTCTATCTAATTCTAAGTGTTGGAGTATGGAATGGGTTCCCTTACGAAATACGAATTGGGATCTATTTATACGGAGGACTTTGAGTGCAAAAATATTCTTTGCAATTAGATCCTGAAAATCTTAATCTCTGAAAATTCCCGCGAACATGTCTAACTCGGTCCGAGTTGGGTGACTCGGTCCGAGTTGATGCTTGACCGAGTCGAGTCGCTTTGATCCGAGTCGAGGACGTATCCCGAGGTCGAATGCACCGCATAATCGAGCTTCCTCCTCCCTCGACTCGGTTTGGCCCCTCGGATCGAAGTTAGGCAACTTCGGACCGAGGCGAGTTGATGGTAAAGCTGAGTTGATTTTTGCTTCGTAACTTTCTGTCTTCCTCAATTTGACTCGGTTCGATTTAGCCTTGTGACTCGGACCGAGTTGCCCTCTAACATGGCGTCACCAACTTCGATTCTTCATATCTTGAGCTCCCGAACTCCGATTTGAATGATTCTTGTTGCTACGTAACCCTCTCTTTCTCATCTTTCCAGATCTTCAGCTCTCGGAGTCGATTTCTTGCCCTATTCTTGTACGGAACTTGTTTTTGCTCTAAATCACCAATAGAAACCTACAAAACACGCAAACAGTCCCTTCTCGGCTCATTAGCACCATATACAAGGATTAGGTGAAGAAATGCAATCAAAATATGCAAAATTAAGCAGTTATATCACAGTTAAAACATGCAATTATTCACCTAATCAAATACCCTTAATGAGCTTTGGGCATTCCAATCCTTTATTCCATTCCCAACTTCTTCATTCTCATTCCATTCATATAATTTTCCAATATTTTAAATTCAATGCAAATTAAAATGATTAAAGATCAACCATTTTAACACAAAATAATATTACTCATTAAAAGAACACAAAGAACAAAACTTGAAGAAAACCTCCCGTCGCCAAAACGCCGCCCTCCCACCGCCTCCCGCCGCCGGAAGCTGCCCTCCCTATCGCCGGACGTTGCCCTCCTGCTGCTGGACGTCGCCTCCCGTGGCTGGATGTCGACCACGACGTCATCGGTTGCTTCCTTTGCCCTTTAATTTTTTTGTTGTAAGTTGTTCTTTTAACTTTTTTAGATTGATATGTGTTGTTGTTGATAGTTGAATATAACATAAAGAATCTTAACAATTTGATTATTATCAAGTGAAGCATGCTATTTTTGTCCACAAGGTATTTGATAAAATGCTCAAGAGAAAATCAAATACTTGTTTCATTCTATTTGAAGCATTCTATTTTTGCTTGCTCTATTAAAGATTTTATTTTTGCTTTCTTTGTTAATTTGAGAGGTAATTTAGGCTTTCTTTGTTAATTGTAGAGCTAATGTAGGTTTGAGTTAGACAACTTTTTTTTTTTTTTTTTGCTAATCGGTCAAAATCTTGAATTGTATTGAGAATTTGATATTTGTTGATTAGTAAAAACTTGTAAAGAGATTTTTGCATGATTTTTTGTTTGTATAATTTGGATTTTCTATTTCACATAACTTATAGTTGTAAATCTTAAATTAAAATTTGTAATTATTGACCATGTTTGTAATTATGAGAACAATATTGGTTGAAAAATATTGTCGCTTTTTTTATGCATTTGAACACGGTCGAATCTAATGCATTTCAAATAATTTTCTAACAAGTTATCCCACTTTTTCCAACAATATTGGTTGTAATTATTGCATTTGTTTATAGAAGCCTAACAAATATCGGTAAAGATACACGCAGTTAGCGGATCTCGACTCATCATATAGAAAAAAATGGACATTTACTAGGGAAAAATATTTTAAAGTTCTAGGTTTTGTATTTTTCACCTTTTCAAAAGATGAAAAATACAAAATTTCATGGTCAACTATGGTATCATCTTTTAAGATGCCAAGATACAAGCGAATCACCGAAGAATATTATTTTTCATGTTGCTAACAAAGAGGCAATATTCAGACCAAGAGAATTCGCTTTGGTCACTAGTTTAAAATTCCGTGTCCAGATTATATGTCCGACAAGTTCCGATATATACGACAAATATTTCAAACACTTGAAGCGTGTGGTTGTTTGAGATATTGAGCGAGCATTTCGGAAAAGCATGGAGACTCAAGATTATCTCGAAATTGGGGTTCTTGTAGATTATATACGTTGTCCTCTTTGCACAACACAAGGACTCTAGGACTATAGACATGAAATTCTTTCATTTGGTAGATAATCTTCAACTATTTAATAAATTTCCATGGGGTCTTATGGCATTTGAGTTCTTTGTTGACGATATACGTACTAAACATATAGGATGTTCTCGAGGCCAATTCAAGTTTAGCTAGGAAAAACACCGCAAACCATTTAAGTGGTTAACATGCGCTGGATTTGTATATGCGTTGCGGTGTTGGGCCTTTGAGGCGATGCCCTCTCGTTGCAAGTTTGTGTGGAATACCAGTTAGAATTAACAATAAGATTTGTGGTCCTAGGATGTTGTGGTGGGATCCTTTTACACTTCTTTCAAAGATTTGAAGAAGAGAATCTTCATTGACTATAGTGACTTGCATATTTGGGCAAGCATTGTAAGTGGCCCCAAAAAATTTACTTTTTATAATTATTATTTATTTTCTCTTTCGAATGTGTAATCATTTAACCTTTTTGCCTCTCGTATAACTATCCACCATCGGTTGGATATATATAATTTTGAGTTTAGTTCTCCATTATATGTAAGTCTTTGTTAAATGGGAAGAAGAAATTTCTCTAAAAAAAGGTTCATTATTATTCTATAATATATTTAAAAATTATTTAAGGCTTATTATGGATATATATTTTACAATGTCTTTGGTTTGTCGTTAGTCTCCGCAAAGTGACGGATATGCTTCAAATATAAATGTCAATATTATGGGGCATTGCTATGAAGCCAAGTCAATTGATCCAAATAACCATGACACCGTAAGTTTAGTTTTTTTATTTTATTTTAGGTTTTTTTAAATGTTTTTTTCCCTAAATAATATGATCGTAATATTTCATGTTTAATTCAACTTGCTCTGCATAACTAATTTTTAATTCTTTGTGAATTTAATTTTATCTATTTATATATTAAACAAACAGGAGGACCGGGAAAAAGTTCTACCGACACTGTTCAATTAGTTAAAATAACCGAACAAAATTGGAATCTAAGACAATTGTTAAAGTCATCGTTCAGAAAATTCAATAACCACATCTTTCACGGTAGTAATAAAGTTAAATTAATCATGAACAAGCCCCCTTTCATTGACATTGACTCCATGTACAACCCATTTTATTCATATTTGCCCGTATAAAGAACACGAATTTCTTAGATGGTGGAGTATGAATACGGAACCGATGTCCGACTTAATCTTCTAGTGTCAATCATAAAATTCGTGAATGTCGATTGGTTTAATCGTATATGGAAACCCACAGGAATGCTTGATGGAGAGGTAATATTTTTACTAATTTTATTGTTCATTTTTTATGTCTTAAATTTAATATTTTTATGGTCTATTGTTGTTGTGAATATTGTAGAACATTAATGTGTTGATCCATATGGTGTTGTTAAAGGCGTTGACATCTCCTAAACTTTTTTGAGTGATTGGACTTATGTTGATTTAATTTTTGGGTAAGTTATTATACAACAATGTTTAAACTACTGTGATTATTTATGAACATTGTCATATTTTTATATTTTTTTAATTTATATTTTGTAGGACTTGTTGCAAAGAATGTATCCCTTGTGGAAGAAGGCCAAGGAAGATCAAGTTGAGTGGGTTTGGAGTTACAGATTCTGTACTATAATAAAATATGTTTATGGATTTCGCCCCATGATGGACCAACTTTGTCTTAGAAAAAGTTAAATCGGTGTACGGTGTTGCACTTGTGAATGATGATCACTGGGTCTTGTACGATATTGATATAATCCATCAACATATCACCGTGCTTGATTCATTGAGAAATGATGAAACAAGATGGCCAAAGAAATCAACTCCGTCGGTTTCACCAAATGGCTGAAATGTTGTCATCGTTGTATCGTAAGTTATTACTATGCACGTGGTTTTAGGGGAATTTCATAGAAGATAGGTGGACCATTGATTGTTGTTCGAAGCTCCACAATAAATCAATGCATCCGATTGTTGAATTATGTGTATTAAGGACCTGTTTGGTATATAAGATAAGTTGTGGGGCCGACAATTTGTCTCCCATTATTGACGTGTGCCTATTCTTGGGGCATATAATTTAAATTGTATTTGATTTGACCAAAGATTTTCCCGATAAATTCGCCTCCTTCATGATTTTCATATAATAAATTATAAGCGGCATTACCAAGAATACCCTCCCCGAGAATTGAAAATTTAAAACCTCGGCTTTAATATAAAGGATTCCAGAAGTTTTTCATCTTCTGCTTTCTAAATCGAAAATAAAAACCCTCATCTAAACTAAACTCCCACTTTCATTTCTCCACCATTTCCGATAAATCCGCCGCGATTTACCGCTCTTCGACTTCTTTATTCAGTTTTAGTTCTTAAATTTGGCCGTGATTTCGCATCGGACATTTAATTTCAATGTGTTCTAATGTTGTGTTTTTCCTATTTATTTTCTTTTTTGCAGACACGCGCATACACGATATGGGCGATTCAAATTCCACTCCGTGGTGTAATTATGGGAAGGGGCTGATGGTCCAGTGCGTAGCCGGAAAACTCACAAAGAATTCAGGACAAGCGTACTACAAGTGCCCGAATGACGACAAACATTACAAATTATTCATCCGGTGTGACCAGATTTCAAAACCCCTTTAACACGTTGAAGTCGTCATCTAGTATCGGGACCTCTTGGTACGCCCATCTCCGATATCGCCTTTCCAAAATGTGACAAAAATATAGGGACGCTGCTTTTTCGCCGGTGAAGGGATTCGTAATCGTAGAGTGGGCACATCCGCTTCGGGTTATGAAGATCGAGGATCCTATGAGCTACGGGTTGTTTTACCCGGTTTGGTACATAGTTCCTTTGCATATGTTGTGATTGTAATATTGATTGCATTTGTGTTGTTAGTGTTGGGATTTGTATTGGGAGTGATAGTTGGTTATGCTTGAGTTTCATCTTGCCAATAGTTGTTATTGCTTGTTTTACTCAATTTTTGATGTCCAAATGTTTATGACTTTGGATTGCGGGCTCTTAATATTGGTATTTTTCAATTCCGATATGCATTATAATACACGAAAGTTAATATCTGATAGTGGTACTTTGTGATATGACAATTCGTAATAAAAGTTCTTTTTGTTGGCTCAATGAATGCACACCCTTTATTATTAGAGTAGTTAGTGCATTTATGTCACAACTTATTAAATTTCACCCGCATGTTGGTTGGTGGTTGTGGAATTTAGTACGATGAATGCCTATATAATAGTTTGTGTCATAGACAGTATGTGCCAAAAAAAATGAAAATTATGAGTTTTCATTCTCCTTGCCCTTAAGAGTGTTTCTTTTACCAAGGAAAGTGGAATGAGGAGATTGCAGACATCTTCATTTGGGTGTTGTTGGATGATATTAAGTTAGGAGTATGGGTTGTGGGTGGTGAGAATCATTAAGAGTTAGTTGATGCACAAGCATTTATCAACATGATGATGGACAAAGATTTCTCACGGGATGAAGTTGTTTCACTTGTCAACCTTGCTGAAGAAGAGGTACTCGACATTCAAGAAAGTGCTCGATTCCGACAGTTGTTCACCGGGATCGTCGGTTCAATCACGTGCATGTCTCCCCGAGGAAGTTTAGGACTCTTTGTTCAAGGTATGTGTCATATACTGTAATCGGAAGCCAATGGAGTCAAAAGTATCATTCTCAACAATGGAAGATTATTAGTTGGACTTGGGTCATTTTTATTTACAATAATTTAGTTTGGTCCATTTCTTTTTATTTACTTAATTTTAGACTTCATGAAGTTGAGCCCATATATTTTATTTGAATGTTTAAATAGGGCAAGAACTGATGAAATGAAACAAGCAAAAGTTTCAACCTCAATCTCTCCTTCTCTCTCTCTCTCTCTCTCTCTCTCTCTCTCTCTCTCTCTCTCTCTCTCTCTCTCTCTCTCTCTCTCTCTCTCTCTCTCTCTCTCTCTCTCTCTCTCTCTCTCTCTCCTATTTCTCAATCTATTTTCCCTCCCATTTCTATCAATTTAGTGTGATCATAATAGTATGATGTTCATTGTTTTTATCTACTATGTTAGGACTATATTCTCTACATAAATTACGAGCGTGCTTGATTTTTTTGAAGTGAGATGAATTCACCAAGGCTTTCTACCATAAGGGTGACGCTATGTTCGAAAGTTTGAAGTCGTTGTTTGGTTTTGACGTTGACGTGCCTCCCACTACAATTGAAATTAGCTCCGACGGACCTGCCAAGTATGAGCCTAATAAGCGCAGCTGCGCCGATCATAATAGCGGACTCGGACAATGAAGAGGTAACCTCTCCTTCGTTGTTGGTCGTAAACCACCACGGAAGAAGTTGTTCGACGATGGAGCAACGACTGCATATCCAGCTGCTACAAGTGAAGAGTCCAACACCGCATATCTCCGCAAACACATACCAAAAACAGGTCAAAGACTGTGTTGCGTGGATTGGACAATATGAAGAAAGAGTCGTCTTCGTGTGCTTCATCAAATCCTCTGAGACTCACTTACCCTCCACTTGGCAAGGAGTAATATGGTGTAACAACAATGGTAGTATAACTGTTTTCCCATTAATTTTCGTGTATTACCATTGCTAATATCTTCCAGTATTGACTTTTGACTTGTAGTTGTGTATGGGGTACCCGTTCGGGTTGAAGTTTCGTAGTGATGGTGTGTGTATGACTAAGAACTTATATTTTATATGTTTAATATTAAATTTTGGCTGTTGTTTTAAATTGGCGTAGTGCTCGTTACAGTTTCTTAATTTTTAGATTTCTTGCTTACATACTACAAGTTGTTGCATTAGAAATTCATAGAGATGTGCATCTATATATTTCATAGAGGAGCCATTAATTGCTTACAGATAGGTTCCTTTTTTAAACACACCTCATACATGAAAATTATGGGTAATCCAAACAATAAATATACATATTTTTGGATAGCATCATTTTCAATGTCAGTTATTTTTTTCCAAAATATGTTCGCAATTTCCCATTTCGAAAAAATATGTATGCCATAATATTTTGATAAATTCGCGTCCTGATATATTTATGGATAGTTTGAAATTGAATTCAAATTAAGGGGATTTCGTTTGATACAATTTATGAGTCAAACTTATCTAAAATTAAATTAGCTGAAAATCCAAAGCTATGCAAACCTACCAAATTACCAACCCCATCAGAATTTAACTAGTACTTATTATTCACTAGCTTAGCTCTCGCATGCTACGTGGATTTTTTTAGTATTATATATATAAATATTATTTAAATTATGATATTATAATACTCCATTAATAATATTATATTATTATTTTAAATTTTTAAACATACAATGTTATGTATAAAAGACTAAATGCCTATAAATTAAATAAGATAAATAAATGAATTATTATATTTTCAAGACAATATGAATAAGTAAATCAAATACAAATTTTCACATAATTAGAATTTTAAGATTTAATTAATTAATTCATCAATATAATAACTATATTAAATTTCATATTTTGAAATGCACAAAATTAAAATTTTTAAATATATGATTTTCTCAAATATATTGAGATAAAACAAAAGTTGATACAATCACAAATTTTTTTATAAAAATTTATATGTTTAAGTTAAATATAATATTATGTTTAAAAATTGTCATATGATAAAAATATTAAATATAAAATAAAGATTATATTGTATTTAATAAAATAGAAATTGGAAGACCTTTTTTGTTTCTTGGCACTCTTAACTCTGGTTTTAAGTCACACATACTTTCCAATCGCAACTCTAAAAAATAAAATAAAAAAATCAAAGAAAGTTTAACAAAAAAATTAATCAATGTTGTGGCAGAGGAATTGATCTTGTCGAATACATGTTGGAATGGGGTTAATTGTATAAATTGGAATGATTATCGTAAAAGGAAAAAAAAACCCTCAACAAGGGGATACAAATATTATGTAAAATAATAGTAGTTCATACTGGTTGGAGTTATACAATATTTGCTGGAACTAGGCAAAAAGTGTAACAGCTTCACTATTTCAGCAAACTCCCTTTGACATTCCCATTACTAGTTTTTTGTATTAGACAACCCCATAGACCACAAAAGATGAGTGTATCGAGCAGACAATATATGGGCTGTTGTTGTCCTACTTACTTGTGTTCACGTTCCAACAACCGTGCTGCATATAGAGCCCTTGCTTCTTGAGATAAACCCATGAAAATCTCTAATCGGTCATTTCGTGCACCTATTAGTTCAGTTGCATCCAACTTATCTCGCAATGGTTAACCCGGGAACATTAATCGAGCGGACCATAAACTTGTGTTCTCAATCGACCTGTGTCTCTCATATCCGATTGTCGATGCCATAGTCTCTTGCCATTCATTTGTTATCCGACAAAAATTCTCTAGCACGGCCATGTAAGGCTCACTAGATTCTGGAGTATGTTTCCTCTTTCTTGATGTGTTAGAAGACGATTGCGGCACGTCTTTGTCGAATGCAACAACTGCTTTCTCCGTGCTCACCCATAGCAGGTTGTTACGAGGGCGGGCCGTTGTCGTCTTCCAAATTCACGTAATTGTAATCATCATCGCCATTATTAGCCACTCCTTCTACTCCCGGACGTTGAACGATCGCGTGAACGCATAGTGGTTGCAGCATCGTGGACGCCCTCGGCTATCTCACCGTTGCACGATCCTTGCCAAAGATTTCTAGGCAGTCAAAATAGGGGTGACTCCTTATATCTCATACCTTTCATCGAGGGAACTTTACGCAAAATAGTTATTCGTTACTTTAAGGAGCATCAAATAATACTTATTTGAAATATTATACAATTAAATATTTGGAACCACTTACATTCACTAAAAACTCCCACTGCTCGTCACCACCTCAATGGTTGTGTTAAAACCAAACTCCGACCGTATCGCGTTGTGCCGATACTAACGAGCCATACCACTTTCTCCACATAGTGGGCTTAGATACTATGTTATGATCTTTTTGCAAATCGGTGTTTGGGAATGCCTTTTTCAACGCATCTTCGAGCTTAGTCAAGTACTGTGCGAAACCCGTTGTCGGACTTTCAACCGTTACTAACTAAATCCTTCAAAGGCCAATAGCAAAACCGCTTTCTCTCTGTTTGTCCATCTTGGATCGAATTCAAATAGGGTTATCGGGAGTCAAAGTGGCGCGTGCCACCATTCATTTTTTATTCGCACCTCGCCTCGTTAATCGGGCTTTTCCATACTAATACATGTCAATAACAAAATAATAACCAACAAAAAAATGTTACAAAAACATCAATACATATGGACAAAATAATAATGGCACCAGTCTGTTTCAATGCATTTCGAAATATAGAGTCATCATACCAAATTTTCAATGCCAATAGATGGACAATATACCAAGACACCACACTCAATGAAATTTTGGCAACAAATCCTAAAAAATTAGTCACAACATTCATCATACAGCAACAAAGATCATGGAAAACAATGGTACAAACAACGTTTTCAAGACAAGCACACTCGATTCCTACACTCCATTTGTGTATTCTTCCCACATAGTTTGTGCAAGCAACTCTCTATGCGCACTCTATTCGTGTGTGGCTTCGACAAGAGAGATAAATTCATCGGGAGGAACGACATCGGATTGTCTAGAATGTTGTCATCTACGCAATTGTAGTCTTTTGGGTCAATCAATATTTCATTTCGAATGAAATTATGGAGCGTAAAGCATGCCATGATTAGGCAGATTTGGGTTCTTATGGGATAATATGACGCACTCTGAAGGACACCCAGCCGCATTTTTAAAATGTCGAACGCTCATTCTATAACATTACGGGCCCTTGTATGTCGCATATTATAATGTTCCTTGGATGCGGCAGATCTGTGTGTTCGGACCTCATTCACTTAGGTGGTAGCGCACACCCCGATATGGTGAAAGGAATCCGTGGCTGTTGGCATATCCGTTATCACACAAGTAATAGTTGCCTATACAAAAGTGGAATAATAATGGGCCTACCTATAGGGACTTTCAATCCATTAGTTCATCCAATCGCATCTCGTAAGATCCGAGCATCGGAGGCTGACCCTTCCTACCCCGGGTAGCAAATATGAGAACTGCATATCTCGGTTAGAAATAAATAAGACATTCGTGGATATTTGACCTTTCAGGTCCTATATCGCCCTCTATCAACTTGCGGCACATGTACATTTATATAGGTACCATCTAGTGCCCCAAACAACTCTAGAAATAGCACAAAGGTTAACAAAGATAATATGATAATCAAAATATAAGATCATAAAGAAACAAATAGAATTTTGAGAGCACCTTGAACCACTTCCGGCGAGGGTCAAGGCAATCGATGGGTACGGGGATGGGCTTCACCATAAGGACAATGTGAAGTTGTAAACCGCCGTTAAAACTACATGCACATAATGGGAGATCGTCTCGCCTAGACCGACGAAATCTATATTTCACCACCCCGGTTTTTTTGTGATGTGCTAGTATTGACAAAAATATAGCAACCTCGCTCCTCGATTGACACAAATTTACCTCTAGTGAGACCCCCTAGGTTGTTTAATAACAAGCATATCCTACCAAATGTATTTTGATCCATCCGAATATTATCAAAACAATCGTATCATAGTTCCCAACCAATCTTTCCATTTCCCGTACTGGTAAGGTATCCGTTCAATCATACTATACCTAGACCCATGTTGGCATTTCCGTCGCCCTTTGTTCAAGTGTTCAATTATCAAACAAATAACCATTATAGTCTCCGCATCATTTCGTCAAACAACATGAACATAATCTCATCAAGCCTAGTCAATGAATTCGTCATACGTGGTTGTAAAATTAGTAGAAGATTCTCGCACCCAATAGCAACATCACCATTCATCAAAAGAATGTAAACAACGACCAACAATGGTATGCGGTATAGTATAAATTTTCCACATAGAGCTTTTGTAATTAAGTCGAAACACATTATCAAGACAAAGAAAAAATGTTATGCTAACAAACAATATGTCAAGACCTCGACATACACTAAACACTATAAAACCAAATTTTGTATCGGCTATCTCAAAGAACATTAATTCCCAGCCATTAGCCTAACAATGTGAAAAACTACCGATGCGTGAAAAATCAATATAACAAAAATGGCATCTACGCAGTAATGTATCCGAGAACATGTTGGTGTATGCGTAAAGGAACTTGATAAATTGTATACATAAAGAAAGGGTATACAATTCTTGCACATTCAGTTGGTGTATTCTTATCATAAAATTTATTTTACTTGGAAAAAAAACTGACTTACTTGTCGCTTTATGAACCCGGTTTGTCTCAAATCATATAGCGTTGAATGCAATCGTGAAATAAAGAAGGTCATCAAACTTTTAGAGCAGCCCAATTATTCAAGCCAAAAGATGAAATATAATTCCTAGAATTTAACTACTATATGGCTTACGGTTGGTCCCAGATTGAGTGATTTAACAAAGAGCTTAGACAACCTTCTAGCGAAAATCTAGAGGGGGGTTGAATAGATTTTCAAATCCTTTTTCAAAGACAAAGATGATCTATTCAAAGTATCAAAGCTCAGCAAATGAAAACAATTTTAACTCAATCTTCTTAAGGATAAAAAGCAACTGATTAAGAATCAAACCGATTTTGTTGGAAAGTTTGATTAAGAAAAAGATAAGTAAAATAAAGCAAGAAAAGAACACCAACACTTATAGTAGTTCGGATCAAACAGATCCTACATCCACTCTCCTTCTTCAACTTGAAGAAGGGCCTCGACTACTTACTAATTTACTTACTTACAACTTTACAATTACAACTTTTTGAAGATCTCTATCTTCGATTCTATCTTCAATCTTCCTATCTTCCTAGAAATTCTAGATTACAAGGCAAAAGTGTTGAAGATATACAATTTAAGTGTTCTATAAACACTTTGAACTTATGAATATTGCTTTGAAAAATTTTTTGTGTGATTCTAGAGAACTTGTGAATAATGGGAATGAGAGTGCTGAAAGTTATTTTTGAAACTACGCCTAAACATATTTATAAGCTCGTGAAACGGTTAGTTTGTTGTAACAAACTAAAAACCGCTTAACAAACTTAATCTTGAAAACCGCTTTGTTCTCACCGATCTTGGTCTTAGTCATCTCAGGTGACTTGGTGAAGACTCGCCTTTCTTATTCTACTCGGCTTGTCTTAACCTCATCTCGAGCTCTTCATTATTGTCTCCAATAGACGACCATCTCAAGCTCGTCTTCGATGACCTTCTCCTTCTTCGACCACGCCTGACTTTTCTAGCTCGCCTAGTCTGGTCACCTAATGCTAGGACTCTACCTCAACCTGTCCTATGTATTTAGCTGGTCATCTTACTTTGTATGAGTTGACTTTAGTCTCGATTATTTTTAACTCATCAAAACTTCTTCGGATCTAACAATTTTCCCCTTTTTGATGAAGTTAAAGCTGTAAGAAAGAGACAAACTCACAAAATGATGTTAGTCAAGGTTATTCAAGATAATCGGATGAGTATATTAAAGATGCACTTAGTTCAGATTTATTCACATAAAAACATTTAATTCACACTTAGAAATATTTTTAGAAAAGTTTTATAAAGAGTTTTAAGAAAAGTTTTAGGTCTTATGACTTTATCGATGATTAGTACTTAGAAAAATTTTAAGTCTTAGGACGTAGAAAATTTTTTGAAATTTTTTTGAAAATTTTAATCGAGATGGAAGTTTTCTCGGATGATTAACACTTAGGAAAATTTTTAAGTTTTCTTAGAAAGCAAGAAAGAAAGCTTAAAAATAAGACAAGGTAAATCGATAAGATCAAGTATATTCATAGATGATTTACACATTTACAAAGATGGTGCAGATAAGAAAGAAAATAAGGAAAGAAAAATCCTGTTTCTTATCAAACACCCCAACGACTTGCTTCAGTGGACATCCGGCCAAGTAAAGACTCGTGTTCTCGCCTTCTTCGCCTCTTCCTCGTCTCGTGAGTCTTGACTCAACCTCGACTTTCATGATTACGGTCTTCACCTGGATTCGATCAGAGTCCCATCGTGTTCACTTGGGCTTGGCATGCTCGTAAGCTGGGGCGACTAGGTCGCAGATTGAAAATATCGCTTGCCTCATCGAGCAACCTTCCATAGAGGCTCGGGTCTTCTTTTTCCATCCACTCGTGCCACCGAATATCTTCATCGCAACTCCGGTTGGGGATGCCTTCAAGATGTACCAAGAGTACATCCATCCGGCATCCATGTTCTTTTCTCGATATTCTTTGGTGTATTGACTGACACCATCTTTGGAGGAGCAGACGAGCGGTGGACAGTGGCGGAAGTCTGTTTCATCACCGCTTTGGAGACCCACTTCCGAATACTCCTGCCCCACTTCACATCTGCTCCTTTGCCCATCTTCTTCGCCTGTTCCTCTCTCTTTCCCCGAACCACTCCTTTTCGCTTTGATCCTTCCGACCGCTCTTCGATAAGTTGGAGTAGTCCTGTTCTCTCTCTTCTTTCTCTATGCCTTGAGTGATTTAGCAATGTCGACCTCCTGCCTCGGCTCCTTCTCACCGCCTTTCCTTTACCCTTGCCTTTGGCCTCAACTGTCTTCTCTCGACTCCTTTAGTCTGCCGCCAGCCTTCTCCGTCTTTTCTTCCTCTTCTTTCCTTTTCTTCTCCTCATCCTCTCGGATGGCTTCCTCAATCTGAGTCACCTCTAGCTCACCGTGCCAGCCTTGATCTCCAATTTATCTGAATTGGCCTTGACATCAGCCTATGAGGGCCTCCTACTTAGCTTGTCCAGCCTACTTCCCCTTTTTACTTCATCGGTGAGGGCTTGTAGCTGGTCTTCTAGAGAGGCACAACGCACTCGAAATCCGCTTTATCGCCGGTTAATGCTTCTACCAGGATTGTGTTGTCCTCTCGCCACCTTGGCCTTCATAAGTTTCACCTCCTCCTCCAGCCGCTTAGACGATTTAACAATACGGAGCCGGTCTGTCAGATGATTTCTTGAGATATTGACCTCGGCAATCCGCATGTTTTTCAACATAGTCTCCTTCACCGCCCGACTATGTGCTTCGCCTTTTTTCCACCAGTCTCTCTACCTTCCGCATGATCTTTTGTTGTTGATTTTGGAAGGCAGACGAGATGGCGCATGTGGGCTGTCGGTGTCTTCGCCTCGAGGAGTCGATGATGTAGGAGAGGAGGGGTTTGGGGAGAAGGAGAGCTCATCCGGATATCCCCAAAGATATTGTGGGAAATATCCAGAATTTGGACTTGAGGAGTGGGTGAAAGTGAAGGTGGGGGTGGTGGGGGTGGGGAAGATGGTAGGGGTGGTGGTATTTCAGAAGTTGGTGGTGGAGTAGGTGTTGGCCGAGATATGGAGGGTGCGGGGTCGTCCGTTTGAGGGTGGAGATGATGTGGTAGGTAAGATGGTGGGAGGGGAGATGGTGGTTATTGGAGTGGGAGAGTAGACAGGGGCCAATGAGAAGGGGCAGGGATTCACTGGGGATGGTGAGGGTGTGGTTTGTGTTTGGGGTAAGGGGTTGGATGGGAGATTGGTTTGGACTTCTTGGGAGGTAGAGTGTTGAAGAGGCTCGGAGGTGCCGACTTGGGACACCTCTTCATTGCTGTGGTGGGCAGATGAGGGGGAGGGGGAAGAAGATAAACTAGATGTAGTGCCAAAGGAAGGTACCTCCCGAGCTTTCTCCTTCTTCTTTGGCGAGGAGGGGGTCCTCTCGAGCTTATTTCACGAATCTCCCGCGATTGGACCACTACTGCTACAGCCACTTCCCGAGTTTGGGCTTCCTCTATTAGCAGATCGGCCGAGCAGCAGATGTCACCCCCTCCTTCTCTCGAGGCCTTGACGAGCCTCCTCCGCTTGGATGCCTTCTCCTTCGCCTTCATTGGCCGTGAAGCCTCAACTAAGCTCATGGTTGGCTCTGTCGATTGTTCCTCCTTGGGCCGAGGGCTCGGCTACCTCTCTGCTCAGCCGCTTCTTCATCCGAGTTTGCTGGCCCGCCGATTAGCTCATTTTTGGTGAGGAGCCCTTTACGCTTGGTGTAGCTCCTCACCCCATCTCTGGCCCGATTCGGGTTGTCGGCCGCAGATCCTCTAGAAGGACTGTTATCTTATTGAACAAGCTGGTAATGGACTTAGTCGTCCATTCACCATTGAGGAAGATGATCCTCTCTTTCTCGCCTTCAATCTTCCCATTAACAACTCTGCCCGCTAACTCCGCACCCCATCCAAGATTGCTTCGATGCAGCTTTTAATCGGGCCTTGTCACCCATCATGGGAGTTCGCTCCCTAGAATACACTTAGTCAAGATCGCCATCGCCAGACGATACTTCCTCCTAAGCATATTCTTTTTCAACTCCTTCCTTCTATCCCTAAATGAGGATCGGGCAATCATCACGAATGATTCTATCCAATCCTCATCTTTATATACCAAGGGATTTACTCCTTCGATTTCGTCTCAAACACCCTTGCCACCTCTTCCTTCGTCACCACTACTTCATCACCATCTATCTTCGATTTGAATACCTCATTCTCCGTAACTCCATTAACGTAAAACTCGATCCTCGCATGTCGAGGGTCTTGTTTTTCTCGACTTTTTGAACGAGAAGGTTCTCGGCTGGATCTCTCCAACAATCCTGCATTTGAGGATTACGCGCCGGTGGTGGTGTCGAAATCGACATAGATTGCCGACTTAATCTTTTTGTTGTATGCTTCTTTGTTGAAATCCACCATTTTGGATGTAATCTTGATGAATTTACGGTTCATAAAAGGTTTTAAGAGGGGTCTTAAGAATTAGAAATTTTACGAGAGGTTAAAAGGATTTTACGAAAGTGAAAAGGGTTAATCGAAGAAGTAGATGAATTTATAGGAGGGAAAATTTGGTGAGAGAAAAACGTTGAGGGTGATTTTAAATCTGAAAAGTTTATTTGAAATGATTTCTTGTCTGAATCAACGGTTAAAAATGAGATAAACGATTGGGATTCAGCGCGTGAGATTAACTCGACTTTGAAATGCGTAAAAGTAAATCAGTATAGGCAATGGATTTGACCTAGTAGGGTTACTTTATGCAGAGAAGTAAGTAAACCTGACGTAAGCCTAGATTTTCCTTTCTTTGCACAAAGGTTTTCTAAAATGCAGACAAGGTTTCGAATTCGCTCCCGAGAAGTGACCTTGTCCGGGTTTTTTCAAAAGACACTCGCTTCATCCCTTTTAGCAAAATTTAAGACAAGTTAATCGGCACCTTTTTATTTTAAATAAACTAAGTCTTATATTCAAATATCACTAGTGTATAAGAATATCGAGACTTGGTGGAGTTTTCAAAAACCAACTCATCCGAAAAGTTTTGAAATAGATGAGTGAGAGAATAATTTTGAAAACAAATTTTGAAGTAAATAAAGAAGGGGTGAACAGATGAGGAGGTTTATTAGTTTAGAAGATTCAAGTGATCTAACAATGTTGATCTATTACCCATTCCTGTGAGATACACAAACTCAAGAACCCATTAGTAGCAACATTAAGTCGAGATAGGATGCGAGATAGTCATATGTTTTGAAGAAATCACCGACTATTGTGTCCTTGTGCGATTTACTTGATGTCGATAAGCAATTGTCAAGTCGGATAAGGTCAATATGACTAATCTTTGATTCTTGATTCCTAAGAAGGAGATCAATGATATCGGCTTTGTGATTGTCCTTTGACACATATCTAGTCGACAATTCTTTCTAGACAAGATTTAAAGAAAAGAAAAGAAAGAAATACAAGATACAAATAATAGTAATTAAAAATCAGCTAAGGATGCATCAAGTAATCCTAACTCTAAACACAATTCCTTAAATCTAGATTCAGCTAGGGTTTTGTAAGTAGGTCGCCCTCCGAGACTCAATTGCTATCTTTTCTATTCTAATGTCATTCTTTTCAACATGATCTCTAATGAAGTGATGTATGATATCTATATGCTTACACCTAGAATGCAAGACAGATTGTATGTCATAGCTATTGCACTATTACTATCACAAAAGAAATAGGAGCAGATGATGTTAGAATGTTATAATCCCTAAGCTGGCCGACTAATTCAGAGGAGTTGAGAGCAACAACTACTACCGTCATGTATTCACTTGATTGTGGAGGTTGCAACAAATGTACATTTCTTAGATAGCCAAGAAATTAATTTGTTGCCTAAAAATTGACAAGTTCCAGAGGTGGATTTCCTATCAATTTTATCGCCTCCAAATTCTCGAGCCCGAATAGCACGATAGCTCAAAGTTGTCATCGATGGGTACCACAACCCAACCTGCAAAGTCCCTTTAAGATATTTAAAGATTTTCTTAGCCGTCTCCAGGATGAGTTTTCTTGGGATTTGATTGGAATCTTGCACACACCCCAACCGCAAAGGCTATGTCCGGCCTACTTGCGGTGAGATAGAGAAGGGATCCAATCACCCACGATACTCCATTGCATCCGTGGGTATCCCCGCTCATCTAAATCCATAGGAGAAGTTAGTTGCCAAAGGTATTTTAACTTCCCTACTAGTAATCATCCCAAATTTATCTATAAGGTCCTTAGCATACTTAGTCGATGTATGAATATGCCCTTACTCGTCTGTTTAATTTGCAAGCCTTGAAAATATGTTAATTCACCCATCATTGACATTTTAAACTGTTTTTCATGAGAGTACTAAATTCTTCACACAAGGTCGATTAGGTGAACCAAATATAATATCATCCACATAAATTTGAACCAACAAGATGTTGCCATCTATTTCTTTTCTAAACAAAGTTCTGTCTATCTTACCTTTTGAGAAACCACTTGATATCAAGAATTCAGACAGGTATCACACCAAGCCCCGGGAGCTTGCTTCAATCGATATAGAGCCTTATGGAGTTTATAGACCTTATTATTGATCCTAAACCTCGGGGACTGTTCTACATAGACCTCTTCAAGTAACACACCATTCGTAAAGGTAGACTTGACATCCATGTTAGGTCAAGGAAGGTTTTGATGAGTTAAAAGATCAACCTAGATGAACAGAGGCGACTATGAAGAACAGCTAAGATCAAAGTCCGGTACTAAGCCGATCGAGACGAGGTCGAGGATCGAACTAGTCACCGAGACTAGGAGTTGCAAGTCATCCGGAGACAAGCTCAAGTCTAGTCATCTGCAGGAGACAATTATGAAGAGCTCGCATAAGGTCGAGACAAGCCGAGTAAAATAAGAAAGGCGAGTCTTCACCAAGTCACCGCAGACGAGTAGAGTAAAATCACCGAGGAGCAAAGCAGTTTTCAAGATTAAGTTTGTTGAGCGATTTTCAATTTGTTAGAACTAACTAACAAACTAAGCTGTCTTTTCGAGACTTATAAATAGGTCTAGTTTTTATTTTTTCAAATCACTTATGCAAATTTGATTTACACTTTATTCACTATTCAGATATCTATCATCACAATCAATTCACAAGTTTTTCAAAAGTTCTAAGTGTTTATAGAACACTTTACTTGTAATCTTCAAAGTCCAATATTCACCGTAATAGTTAGATTTTAGAGAAAGATTTAGGAGATTGAAGATTTGAAGATCTTTATGAATTGTAAGTGTAAGTTGAAAGTAAGTAAGTAAGTGGTAAGCATAGTCCCTTCTTCAAGTTGAAGGAGGAGAGTGGATGTAGGATTATTTATAATCCGAACCACTATAAAACACAGTGTTCTTTATTGCTTTTCTTTACTTATATCTGCTTCTTTCAATTTCTAGTTTTTCAATCAAAGTTAAATTTCGTAATTGAAGTAAGAACTAAAATATCGGTTTGCTTTTGATCCGAATTAAGTTGAGTTTAATCTTACTTTCCGTGTGATTCTCGGTGTATTGAATAAATTTTGAAAGATTTGTAAATATCTGAAAAATCTATTCAACCCCCTTCTAGATTTTTCCTATAAGGCTAGATCAAGTTTTGTTCAATCTACTCAACTAAATGGGACCAACAAGTGGTATCGAGCAGTGTTAAGCTGTTCTAATATTGATTTTAGGTCTTAACCAATATTCTGAAATTTGTTCTTGATTATCTTCATATCCTTAATTTCACTAACTCGCTACTAATCGATGCATGTAAGTTGTTGTTATCTTATCTCATCATGTCATCCGACAAGAACAAGAAATCCAGGAGTCTACCTGAATTTTCAATTGAAGAATATGACTATTGGAAATTCAGGATGGAAAATCATCTCAAGGCAATCCATGATAGGATGGAGGAGGTTCTTGAAGAAGGACCTATTAAATTTTATCATGGAGGCACCGCAATGGCACCGAATCAGCAGAATCAAGAGTCGACAAGAGAAAAAGAGCTCAGAATCGACAAGTGATGAGAGGAAAATCCACAACCTAGATCGGGTAGCTAGGACTGAAATCATTGAAACTCGAGTAAAGACTGGGATTGAAAAAGTCAAAAGATGCAAATCAGCTAAGGAGATGTGGCAAACACTTGCAAATGTTTGTGAAGAATCTAACCAAGTGAAAGACAATAAGTCTGCAAATTCGGTATTACATGCCTTTGATACCTTCAAGATGAAGGAGATTGAGACAGTGGATCACCTAGATGTGAGATTAACAAATCTTCTCAACAAAGCGGTGATCTAGGAAAGAGCTATACGTAAAAGGAGATCAATAATAAGATACCGAGATCTATGACCAAGAGATGGAGAGAAAAGTCTAATATCCTTAAAGCAACCCAAAAATTTATCTTCTATTACTCATCATACCTTATTTTCTCATCTTAAAGCTTTAGAGTATGACATTCAGATAGAAGATGAGGAAGATGAGATAAAGTCAAGCACCTCATCCAAATCTGTTGCCTTTGTCAACAAAGAAGACAATATGACAAATTAATCAGTAGGAGCCGATCTATCTCTCGAAGGAGCATATGGCGTTGCTCACCAAAAAGGTATGACAAATTAAGAATGAAATATAAGCGTAACAAATTAAGGTTTGCAGGTAAGGACAGATCTAGATCCAAGTCAAGAAGAAAGGAAGATGACTCAACAGATGATGACAAGAGTAGGAGCCAGACAAGGAGGTTCAGATCTCCCGCTAGAAGAAATCCTACTAGTCCTAAATCAGATAGGAGTGACACTTGCTACACTTGCAACAAGCCAGACACTTCACTATGATTGTCCTCAACCGACTCCTAAGGAAAGGGAAGAGAAAAGGAAAAAGAGAGACAGAGATTTGCGAGATCAAAGGGCTCTTGGCTGAAGAAAAGGAATCAAGAAAATCATCATCATCATCATCCTCATCGATTTTGGATCAGACGATGAAGTTTGTCTCATGGCTAAAGAGGTAGTCAATTCTTCTTCTTCCGATAATGATTCCTATAAACTGCTTTCGTATAATGATCAAACCGTTATTCAAGGATTATTGAAAGACTTAAAGATGTCCTTGGCTGCTTATAAACAGCTAGGATAGAAAAATTGACTTTAAAAGATCAAATTGATTCTAGCCAAAAGCAAGCAGGTGGTGAACTACTCAAAATCCGAGGAAACATTCAAGGGGAATGTTTAACCCAGCCGAGGCCAAGACATCAGCTAGCTTGTCCGAAAGATTAGAGAATGAATTGAAATCTTTAAAAGACAAATTTGAGATGATTTGTGCTGAAAATGAATTAATTAAGAAAGACAATGAGAAGCTTGTCTTCAAAATAAGTCAACTTAATAATTCACAATCAACAATTGATCACATCTTTAATACTTCTCAAAAATCTCATGACAAAAGCAGGTCTTGGTTATGATAGGAATAATAAATCGGATGTTAGAAACCTAGGAAATTTGTGAAGGCATCTGAAAACTCAAAAGAGATTAGAATTGGTCCTTGGAAACCACATAGTCGATAAGGATCGCATCTCCTAGTCCGAAAACAAAAATTCAGCTAAGGACTCCTTCTCGAGACCAAGAGAATTCCAAGAACTAAGACAAGAAGAAATTCTTATTATAGTCCTTTTGATGGGAGAAGCAGATGCTATCCTACTTTTCCTAAGTTCAAGAAGATTACTAAATCGAATACAATAAATTGTCATTTTCATGTGATATAATTGTGGATGATTTGGTAGGCAACTTAAGTCGATTTATTATTTGGAAATGAGATATTTGTCTGGTTACCTAAAGTGATGTTTGACCTCGAGGACCCAAGATCACTAGGGTACCTTATAACTAATCTGCTTTTTCAGATTCACGAGGATCATCACTCAAGGAAGAGATCTTAGCTTCTATATGGTACATAGACGGTGGTTGCTCACAACATATGACTTATAACAAGAAGCTACTATCAAATTTCCAGAACATTGATGGTCTTAGAGTATTATTTGGAGACAACAATTGTGGACAAACTAAAGGAGTAGGTACTCTAATTATCAAGGATATTCAGGTATCTCGAGGTATATTTTGTTGAAGGTTTAAAACATAACCGCTATTTGTCTCCCAACTTTGTGATAAAGGCTTTCTTGTAAAATTTTTCTAAAGATAAATGTGATATCTTAGATAGTTCCTCGACAAGGTACCTCTAATCGGCTTCAGACATGGTAATGTCTATGTGGCCAACTTTAATAGTTGTCCTAAAGATACTTGTACGATAGCTAAGGGTGGAGATGACCTCATCTCGGCTATGGCACAAGAGGCTTAGTCATCTAAACTTCAAGACCCTTAGTAAGTCGCTAGAAAGAATCTTGTTAAGGGATTACTGAGAAACTTTATTCCACCGATCTGAAGTGTGATGCTTGTCAAAAAGGTAAACAACCTAGACACTCATTTAAGAGTATTAACACCTCATCATCCGAAAGAGTATTACAACTACTTCATCTTGATCTGTTTGGACTCGTTTCACCTCTCGGCTTCAAAGTGGAAGGAAATATACTCTTGTTGTGGTAGATGATTTTTCTAGATACACTTGGGTTATATTTCTTTTCAAGAAGAATGAGACTATAAACAAGATTCATGATCTGCTCGCATGCATTCAAAATGAGAAGCGGTGTTAATATTATTAAAATCGGAGTGATAAGGGCACCGAATTTTTAAATTTTTGTTTATCTAACTTTTTCAATGAGTGTGGAATTATTCATGAGACATCATCAGCAAGAACTCCACAACAAAATGGAGTAGTCGAAAGAAGGAATAGAACCTTGAAGGAAGCAGCCATGAGCATGTTAGCCGAGTATGAAACCTTCACGTGTTCTGGGTCAAGCCGCCAACACAAATTTGTTATACCTGCAGTGCTTAATTGTTAAAGACAAGGGTAAGACTCCATATGAGATTTGGAAGGGTAAGATTCCAAGAATCTCATATTTTAGAGCTTTTGGTTGTAAATGTTTCATCCATAACAACGAGAAATCTAAGCCGAGAACTTTTGATGCTAAGGCGGTGATAGAATATTCTTGGGATATTCCAACACTTCCAAGACATTTAGAGTTTTCAACAAGACAACTCTTTGTGTGGAGGAAACTCCTCATGTAGTTTTTGATGAATTATATTCCTTCTCGTATAAAGTGAATTAAATTTCTAATGGTCTAGATAAGATTGAACTAACCAAAACTAAACCTAGAACACTATCTACCTAGTCTTGATTCAGATTCAGATGAAGAAGAATCCCCATCCGATAGTCAAGACAACTTCTAATCGAGACCCATCTCGAGGAGACACCCTTGACATCGGCTGATCGGGGTCGCAGATGAAGGGGGAACGTCGGCAGTAGAGTCGGATGAGTTGTCTCGGCCGAGTCTCAAGATGAGAATTCTTCTACTCAAATAGGCAAGAGGATGAGAAGCTATCATCCATCTCGACTGCATTATTGGAGACCCATCGAGTAGTGTGCAGACACGAATGATGCCGGACTCGAGAGTCTATCCAGTTGTTATGTATCACTTCGAACCTAAGTATATCGAGGAAGCTATATCGATCCAAATCGGATAACACCATGCAGAAGAACTGCATCGCTTTGAAAGGCAAAATGTTTGGGAATTAGTGGAAAGACCCTTACATAGAAAGATTATAGGCACCAAATGGGTGTTCAAAAATAAAACAGATGAGAACAACATTATTGTTCGTAATAAGGCAAGATTGGTAGCTCAAGGTTACTCACAATCGAAGGGATAGATTATGGTGAAACCTATGCTCCAGCTTGCCGATTAGAAGCAATAAGGTTGTTCTTGGCATTTGCTGCTTATAAATCTTTCAAAGTCTTTCAAATGGATGTTAAGTTTGCTTTCCTTAATGGTGTGTTACTTGAGGAAGTCTATGTGGAGCAGCCTCACGGGTTTAAGATCAACAACAAGGTCTATAAACTCTATAAGACTCTATATGGACTGAAATAAGCTCCCAGAGCTTGGTATGATACCTTATCTCGATTTCTTGATATCAAATGGATTTTCAAAAGGTAAGATTGATAGGACTCGTTTAGAAAGGAAGTAGATGGAAACATCTTGATAGTTCAAATTTATGTGGATGACATTATCTTTGGTTCACCTAATCAAATTATGTGAAGATTTTAGTATTCTCATGAAAAATAGGTTTGAAATGTCAATGATGGGCGAATTAACATATTTTCTAGGCTTACAGATTAAACAGATGAGTAAGGGTATTTTTATACATCGACTAAATATGCTAAGGACCTAATTGAGAAATTTGGGATGACTACTAGTAGAGAAGTTAAAATACCTATGGCAACTAACTTCTCTATGGATTCAGATGAGCAGGGATACCCACGGATGCAACGGAGTATCGTGGACCGATTGGATCCCTTCTCTATCTCACCGCAAGTAGGCCGGACATAGCCTTTGCGGTTAGGGTATGTGCAAGATTCCAATCTAATCCCAAGAAAACTCATCCGGAGTCTCGCTAAGAAAATCCTTAAATATCTCAGAGGAACTTTGCAAGTAGGGTTATGGTACCCACTGATGACAACTTTGAAATGGGCAGTTATTCAGACTCAGACTTTGGGGGTTGCAAGATTGATAGGAAATCCACTTCAGAACTTGTCAATTCTTGGGCAACAAATTAATTTCTTGGTTATCTAAGAAACAGACATCTGTTGCCACCTCCACGACCGAGGTTGAATACATGGCAATGGAAGTTGTTGCTCTCAACTCCTCCGGATTAGTCAATGGCTTAGAGATTATAACATTCAAACATCATCTGCTCCTATTTACCGTGATAGTAATAGTGCAATAGCCATGACTTACAATCTCGTTCTGCATTCTAGGTGTAAGCATATAGATATTAGACATCACTTCATTAGAGATTATGTGGAGAAGAATGACATTAGGATTGAAAAGATAGCCACCGAATCACAAAGAGCAGATATTCTTACAAAACCTTTAATTTGAGTCTAGATTTAAAGAATTGTGTTTAGAATTAGGACTACTTGATGCATCTTTGGCTGATTTTTGATTCTCATTGCCTGCATCTATTAATTGTATTCCTTATTTCTTTCTCTCTCTTTTCTTTAAATCAATGTCTAGAAAGAATTATCGACTAGATATGAGTCAAAGGACAATTAGGTAGCTGATATCATTGATTTCCTTCTTAGGAATCAAGAATCAAGGATTAGTCATATTGACCTTATCTCGACATGATGATTTCTTATTCGACATTCGGTAAATCGGACTAGGCACAATAGTCACCTGATTTCTCGAAAACAGATGACTATCTCGCACTCTATCCGATCTACCTCAGCTACTAATAGTTTTGATGAGTTTGTTTGCAGGAACAGGTGTACAGTTTTAATTCTAGAACTCTTCAATCGTAAAAACACCTCATTTTTGTTTTGCACTTTCCTCAAAATTGTTGTTCCCAAATAACTATATTAAGTCCTGCTTATTTCCAAATAACCCGTACAAATGATTAGTTTGAAAATGTTTTGTTCAGTTTTTGCATCAAAATTTTGTGTTTTTCAAAATCGGACTCGAAGGAATTTTTCAAAATATAAGACAAGGTCACTTTTGACCAAGTCCGATAAAACCCCATCGAAATAGGAAAACTATTTGCAAAGAAAGGTATCTTTTAGCTTACGTCAGTATACTAATTACCTTTGTATAAAGCAAACCTATTTGTCGTCTAATCCGTAGGATAAACGGTTACTTTTACACAATTCAAGACTCGCTGATGCCACGCGCTGAAGTCGAAGCGCTTTTTTCGCTAAATCGTTGATATTTTACACGCGCTTTCATTAATCAATGGATAAAAATCATTTTCTAAAATCGTGACACGTATCAACTTCCTAGTTTTCCTCTCTCTCTTCGTGGTTTAAAAATTTGCCTTCTTCGTTTCAAAATTTCACTTTCACACTTTTCCTTGTTCAAAATTTATCTGCAAAATTTTCCATTCTCTAAAAATTATTCAAATGGCTTCAACTTCTTCTAAAACTCCAAAACCCCCACTTATATAACCGCATCCACCTCGAATTCAAGATGAACACTCGAGGTCATGTGAAAAATAAACTCAATGCAGAGATGTACGTGGATTTTGATACAACGCAAGATAGAGAATCTAGCGAGATTCTGGGGTTACTAGAGGCATCAAGGCTACGTGGATTCTATTCAATGAAATCGCCGAAAATAAAACTATGGATTTCATTAGGGTAATTTCTCGTGAATAGCGAATTCACGTAAAATGGATTCAATACAACCGTAGAAGGTACTCGGCTAGAGTTTATCAAAGAGAATGTGGCCCGAATTCTTGATACCACGGCGGATGGGGTGAATCCATTGAATTACAAGGAAGAGGAATGGGAACAATGCTTTGTTATTTTTGCAAGGATTACTTACGAGAGGAATAAGGAGGGATCTCAAGAAGCATCTCCTAAGGAGGAAATATAGGCTATTAATGATGATAGTGACCAAATCCATCTTGGGAGATCAGAGTTCTCATGATGGTGTGACAAAATCCAGGTTGTGTTGTATGCGGGCAATTTATGATGGAGTCGTGGTAGATCGGGTGGAGTTGTTGTTTCAAAGGTTGAAGGAAGAGAAGGTTAGGTTGGTGTATAATCCGGATGAAGGGCTGGATCGCTAGTCCAAGCTGTGAGTCTATTTAATAAGATCACGATCGATGGAAGGATTGAATAAAAGGGTGCAAACAAGAGAAGGGCGGAAAAAATATTCAAAACAAAAAGGACTTTTGACAAAGAATGAAAGGCTAAGTGGGCTGCCGATTCGGACGATGAATCGGATGAGGCAAGGGCACAAAGGATTGAAGCAAAGCAGCAGTGCCTGCAGACCGGCACTAGGGTACAAGAAGGCGAGGTACTGCAGAGGCCGAGGTACTAGCACTGAGGTCGGTGTACTCGAGGGGCAACCACCGAGGAGATAGCCGGGAGTAGAACTAGAGGTCATCTTACTCGAAGAAGCAAGACCTGATGTTCCACTTCAGAGAAGGCCGAAGGAGATTGGTGAAAGCTGCAGATGTGGCAACCAGGGAGAATCCTCTACAGCCTCCCGCAAGCCTATTACGGAGGAAGTCGCCACGCCGGAGATAGCAAGAAGCAGCAGAGGCCGAGGCAGATGTGCCGGATGAGCCCACTCGAACGGAAAGCATCTCCTGAAAAGCAGTCTTAGCAGTACATCCTCTAACGTCTCCTCCTCTCGAAAATCACCATCCCACCCAGCGATGAAGAAGTATCCCAGCCGGTACTTCTAAGTCTCTTGAACGACCTACTCCCGATATAGTCCAAACACAAACCATCACAACTCAACCATCCACCACTCCACCTCCCACCTCATCTCCAATCCCGTAAATACCTCCCACCTCCACTCAACCGTTTGATTTCCTAGACTTCCTCTCCACCAAATATCCCACCCTATCTCCCCAAATCAGCCCAATACACACCCCCAAACCCGATGGATCAATGGGAAGCTTTGAGGTTTCTCTATGATCAGATGCCCAGAGGAGGTTGGTGGAACTTATTCCCGAACTTCGCCTCAACTCGAAGTAATGAAGGAATCTGCTGAGGTCCTGGCCGATTCATCACCGAGAGCCGGAGACCTAGAGGAGATGAGCATGTTTGGCCAAGAGGTTGGCTGGGATAACCTCATCTCATGGGAGAAAGCCGTGTTGGAGTCTGCCGATCATTTCCATTTCATCTATCCTATCAAGAGCAGCTCCTAAATCACGTGCGAGGTCGTCTTGGTATGCCAGAGACCTCACCGCCGCTCCTCCCAACAGCCCAGATCCACCTTCTCCTCCATCCTCAACCACCTGGAGAAGAGAGTTGAGGACGGGTTCACCCAGATGCTTACATCAAAAGCTGCAGATATAGTATTACATCGGTGTCACTATGGAAGAAATTCTCAAAGCATCTCGAGGTAAATCTCTTATCTTCTATCTCCGATTCCGTTAAATTCTCTCGTGAAAGAAGAGTTGGCCGAGGTTAAGAAAGAGGTTGGAGAGTGAAAAGCCAAGTTCAAGCCGATAATCAAATCCCGTGATGAGATCATACGAAATCAAACCTTAGCTTCCACCTATTTTACCGTTATCAAGGAGCAGCTTGCTATGCTACTTGATGATGTTAAAAAGGGGGAAGATGTGGAGATTATCAAAGCCGAGCTTAATCAGATCAAGCTATCAACAGCCAAAACAGACGAGCTCACCGCCCTTAAGATCGGGATCGAACAGATAGAGGAGGCAATAAGGGCAGATGAGCAGGCCAGAAAGAAAGAGGCTGAGCTGAAATTAGAAAGGTTCATGGCCAAAATCAGGGAGAGAAAGGAGGAGGCCAAGGCGAAGCCGAAGCCGAACAGGCAAGGGCAAAGAGCCGATGATAGCCGAGAAAGGGAAGGAGAAGGAGCTTGAGCAGATCTCATCTCCAATGACAAAGCCTTATGTCCAAAGCTGCCCGGAAAAGACCTCTTGAAAAATCACCGAATGTATCAGGATCGAGGCAGAGAGGGATAGGCGGATAAAGGCCGAGAAGGTCTACTATGGCCGAAGGGAAGCCAGAGGAAGATCAAGTCTGCCAAGGAAGTCGGCGGGGTCTTCGGCAGATCCTTAAAAAATGGGTAGTCCCAACAATCGGAGGAGGAGCAGACACGGCTTGGATCAGCCTCAGAAAGAATCGATGCACCTCCGAAGATGATCGCGCATCCATCTTGGGCAGCCGAATACATGAAGTATGAGGCTAAGTGGACTTTCTTTTGGTACATCCGTCGGGAGTCTGAGCGTCGTCTAAAGATGAGACCATTGCATGGCACGATTTGATGGAAAAGGAGAATCCAGACTTATACCGTAAATTACTTGATGAAGGTGATGAATGGTATAATGTGGACTTAGTTGCTCCACTACTCATCCATTCCAATCAAGCTGAACGATGATGGCTCAATCGACAAGGAGTGGATCGATCAACTATCAATTATTCAAGTTGAAGGAGGAGAGTGGATGTAGGATTATTCATAATCCAAACCACTATAAAACCTCGGTGTTCTTTATTGCTTTTCTTTACTTATATCTGCTTTCTTTCAATTTCTAGTTTTTCAATCAAAGTTAAATTTGAATTGAAGTAAGAACTAAAATATCGGTTTGCTTTTGATCTAAATTAAGTTGAGTTTAATCTTACTTTCATGTGGTGATTCTCGTGTATTGAATAAATTTTGAAAGATTTGTAAATATCTCAAAATCTATTCAACCCCCTTCTAGATTTTTCCTAGAAGGCTAGATCAAGTTTTGTTCAATCTACTCAACTAAACGGGACAAACAATCCATGTGAAAGACTTTGAAAGATTTATAAGCAACAAATGCTAAAAACAACCTTATTGCTTCTAATCGGCAACCTGGAGCATAGGTTTCATCATAGTCTATCCCCTCAGACCGTGAATAACCTTTTGCTACCAATCTTACCTTATTACGAACAATAATGTTGTTTTCATCAGTTTTATTCTTAAATACCCATTTGGTGCCTATAATCTTTCTATGTAAAGGTCTGTCCACTAGTTCCCAAACATTTTGCCTTTCAAACTGATGCAGCTTCTTCCCGCATGGTACGTTATCCAGCTTTGGATCAGATAGAGTCTCCTCAATAGACTTAGGCTCGAGAAGTGACACATAGCAGCTTGAACATACTTTGGGAATCTAACATTGTTCGTGTCCCGAACACTACTTGATGGATCCCCAATGATCTCGATCACCGGATGATAACTTCTCATCCTCTTGCTCGCTTGAGTTGAAGTACCCTCATCTGTAGTCTCGTGAGGTAACTCAACTAATTCTTCCCGAGCAGACGTTCCCCCTTCATCTACCGACTCGGCCGATCGATGATGTCAAGGGTGTCTCCTCGCTTGGAGCCTCGAAGATGGGTTGCCTTCTCGATTCTCGGATGGGGATTCTTCATCATTTGAATCGAATCAAAAGTAGGCAGATAGATTGTCCTATGTTTAGTTTTAGTTAGTTCAATTTTATCTAGATCATCCGTAATTTGATTCACTTTATCCGAAAAAGTATGTAATTCATCAAATACCACATGAGGAGTTTCCTTCACACAAAGAGTTGTCTTATTGAAGACTCAAAGCTTTGGAAGTGTTGGAATATCCCATCGACCTTAGCATCAAAAGTCCTCAGCTTAGACTTCCCATTGTTATGGATGAAGCATTAACAACCAAAAGCACGAAAGTATGAGATTCTTGGAACCTTACCCTTGTTAGATCAAGAAGAGTTTTGATGAGTTAAAAGGAACAATCCAGATGAACAGACAACGTTGATAAACAAATGCATCGAAGCCGATGCTAAGTCGATCGACTAGGTCGAAAGCCGATTAAGTTAGCCGGAGATCAGAATTTACATGTCATCCGGAGACAAGCTCAAATCTTACCATCTGCAGGAGACGATCATAAAGAGCTCAGACGAGGTCAAGACAAGCCGAGTAGAATAAGAAAGGCAAGTCTTCACCAAGTCACCGCAGACGAGTAGGAAGAATCACCGAGGTCAAGAGTAGTTTTCAAGATTAGGTTTGTTAAGCAGTTTCTAGTTTGTTAGAACTGCCTAACAAACTAACCTGTCTTTTCGACTTATAAATAGGACTAGATTTTATTTTTCTATACACTTATGCAAATTTGATTTTCACACTATTCACTATTGATTTCACAGAGTATTTGTAAAGAGAGATTTCAAATATTTTTTAAGTGTTTATAAAACACTTCACTTCATATCTTCAAAAACACATCTTATTCTTAGAGTTAGATTTCAGAGAGTTGATTAGATTGTTGAAGAGCTGAAGTTCAAGTTGTAATTTGTAAAGATTGTACGGTGAGTAAGTAAGCGGCTAGTGAAGACCTTCCTTCAAAGTTTGAAGAAGGAGAGTGGATGTAGGATTATTCATAATCCGAACCACTATAAATCCCGGTGTTATTTCTTGCTTTCTTTAATTTCTGCTCAAATTACAATATTGATTAATTCAAGATTAAAGTTCAGAATCTTAACTAAAATCGAATATCACCTTGCTTTTGATCTTGTTAAAAGTTGAGTTCTCAATTATATTCTCACTGTGATAATCGATACTTTGAATTGATTTTGAAAAGATTTGAAAAATCAACAAAATCTATTCAAACCCCCTTTCTAGATTTTGTTCTAGGAAGCTAACTCAAGGTTTTAATCAACTCAACATTCCGGGACCAACAAGTGGTATTGTGAGCAAGTGTTAAGTCATTTACGATATTGATTTTAGGTCTTGAACAAGATTCTGAAATTATCTTGATTTTCTTCATTGTCTTCATTTTACTAATAGTGCTACTAATTAGTTTGTGGAGTATTTTGTTCTTTGTTTCATCATGTCATCGGGAAAAACAAAAAGTCTAGGAATCTTCCTGAATTCACTATTGAAGATTATGATTATCGGAAATTCAGGATGGAGAATCATCTAAAGGCCATACATGATAGGATGGAAGAGGTTCTTGAAGAAGGACCTATAAAATTTTATCATGGAGGCACCAAAGATCGAGCTGAGTCACCAATCCGAACTGCATAAGAAAAGAAGAGTTACAATTGACAAATGATGAAAGAAAGGTCCACAATCTTGACCAAGTAGCTCGAATCGAAATCATTGAGACTCTAAGTAAGGATTGGATAGAAAAGGTTAAGAGATGCAAAACGCAAAGAGATGTGGCAAACTCTAGCCAATGTTTGTGAAGGATCGATCAAGTCAAAGAAAACAAGATGCGATGGGTCTTGCATACATTTGAAACATTCAAAATGAAAGAAAATGAGTCTCGTGGATCGCTTAGATGTAAGGTTGACCAATCTTCTCAACAAAGCAAATTGACCTTGGAAAGAATTATTCAGAGAAAGAGATTAATAACAAGATTCTCGAGATCATTAACCAAGAGATGGAGAGAAAAGTCCAATATCCTTAAGGCTACTCAAGATTTATCTTCTATTACTCACCATACTTTGTTTTCACATCTTAAGGCTCTAGAATATGATATTCAAATAGAAGACGAGGAGGATGAGATGGAGTCAAGTACCTCATCCAAGTCTGTTGCCTTTGTCAAGAAAGAAGACAAGGTGTCAACAGAGTTTGTAGGAGCCGATTTATCTCTCGAAGGAGCAGATGGCGTTACTTACAAAGAGGTATGATAAATTGAGAATAAAGTATAAAAGAAATAAATTGAGATTTGCAGGAAAGGATAAATCAAGATCCGAGATCGTAGAAAGGAAGATGAATCAACAGATGATGATAAAAGCGTAAATCGACAAGAAGATACGTATCACTTGCCGAAGAAATCCTTCTAGCCCTAGATCGACAGGAGTGATATTTGTTATACATGCAACAAGCGAGGACATTTCAGCTTATGATTGTCCTCAACCGACTCCTAAGGAAAGGGAAGAAAAGAGGAAGAAAAGAGACAGGAGGTTTGCGAGATCAAAGGGCTCTATTGGCTGAAGAAAAAGAGCCAAAGAAATCATCATCATCCTCATCATCCTCATCGATTTCGGATCGAGATGATGAAATCTGTCTCATGGCTAATGAGGTAATCTACTATTCATCGTCGAGATAATGATTCTTGTCGACCGCATCGATCATGACCAAACTGTTATCCATGAGTTATTGAGAGATTTAAAGACATCTTTGGCTGCTTATAAACAGCTAGAGACATATAATTTGGTTTTAAAGGATCGAGATTCAAATTCTAATTAAAGGAAAATAGGTGATGAAGCGCTAGAGGCCGATGAAACATTCAAGGGGAATGTTTTCTTCAGACTGGAGCTAGTACATCACCCAACTTACCCGAAAGGCTAGAAAATGAATTGAAAACTTTAAACGACAAATTTGAGGTAGTCTGTGCTGAAAATGAATCAATCAAGAAAGACAATGAGAAGCTTATCTTCAAAATCACCAACTTAATAATTCACAATCAGCAATAGATCATATTTTTAATACTTCTCAAAAATCTCATGACAAGACAGGTCTTGGTTATGATAGGAACAATAAATCGATGTCCAAAAATCTAGAAAATTTGTGAAAGCATCTGCTAAATCAAAGGATGTTAAAATTGGTCCATGGAAACTCCCTATCGGACTAGGAGAGATCCAAGAACCAAAATAAGAAGACATTCTTATTATAATCCTTTTGATGGAAGGAGCAAATGCTATCCTACATTTCCTAAGTTTAGGAAAATTACTCAATCTGAATACAACAAGTTATCATTCAAAAATGATATAATTATAGACAGATTTGGTAGAAAACAGCAGTCGATTTATTATGCGGAGATGAGATGTTTATTTGGTTACCTAAAGTGATATTTGACCTTAAAGGACCCAAGATCACTAGGGTACCTTATAACCGATTTGTTTTTCAGGATACACAGGGATCATCACTCAAAGAAGAGATCTTAGCTTCAATATGGTACATTGATAGTGGCTGTTCACAACACATGACTCCATAACAAGAGGCTGTTATCAAATTTCCAAAGCATTGATGGTCTAGGAGTTTTATTTGGTGATAATAATTGTGGTCGACTAAAGGTGTAGGTACTGATTATCAAGGATATTCAGTGTATAGAGGTATATTTTGTTGAAGGTTTGAAACATAATCATTGTCTGTTTCCCAGCTTTGTGATAAAGGTTTTCTTGTCAAATTCTCAAAGGATAAATGTGATATTTTAGATAATTCATCGAGATAAGGTATTAGCGGCTTGAGACATGGTAATGTCTATGTGGCCAACTTTAATAGTTGTCCCAAAGATACTGTCTGATAGCTAAGGGTGGAGAAGATATCGGTGGCTATGGCACAAGAGGCTTAGTCATCCGAATTTTAAAACTCTTAGTAAGCTAGCCAAAAAGAACCTTGTCAAGGGATTACCTGAAAAACTTTTATCCACCGATCTTAAATGTGATGCTTTTCAAAAAGGTAAACAGCCTAGACACTCATTTAAGAGTATTAACTCCTCTTCATCTGAAAGAGTGTTGCAACTACTTCATCCGGATCTGTTTGGACTGTTTCACCTCTAAGTTTCAGTGGAAGGAAATATACTCTTGTTGTAGTAGATGACTTTTCTAGATACACTTGGGTTATATTTCTTTTCAAGAAAAATGAGACTATGAACAAGATTCCCGATCTGTTCGAGATAGATTCAAAATGAAAAGGGTGTTAATATTATTAAAATAAGGAGTGATAAAGGCACATAATTTTTGAATTCTTGTTTATCTAACTTTTTCAATGAGTGTGGAATCATACATGAGACATCTTCAGCAAGAACTCCTCAACAAAATGGAGTAGTTGAAAGAAGGAATAGAACCTTGAAGGAAGCGGCCGGGGAGCATGTTGGTGAGTATGATACCCCTCATAGGTTACGGTGAAGCCATCAACACACTTGCTATACCCGAGCAGTGCTTAATTGTCAAAGACAAGGGTAAGACTCCATATGAGATTTGGAAGGGTAAGATTCCAAGGATCTCATATTTCGAGCTTTTGGTTGTAAGTGTTTTATCCACAACAATGGAAAATCTAAGTTAAGAACTTTTGATGCTAAGGCGGTGATGGAATATTCTTGGGATATTCTAACACTTCCAAGGCATTTAGAGTCTTTAATAAGACAACCCTTTGTTTGGAGGAAACCCCTCATGTTGTTTTTGATGAGTTGTATTCCTTCTCGAGATAAAGTGAATCAAATTTACGAAAGTCTAGATAAAATTGAAGCTGCCCCAAGACTAAACATAGAACTGTCTATCTACCTAGTCTTGATTGAGAATCGATGAAGAAGAATCCCCATCCGATAATCGGAAGACAACTTCACGATCGACTCCATCGAGATCGACACCCTTGACATCACCGATCGGCGGGGGACAGCTAATGAAGGGGGAACGTCGGTGAGGTTGAGTCGAGAAGAGTTGCCTACCGAGACTCAAGATGAGGATCCTTCTCCTCACATAGGCAAAAGGATGAAAAGCTACCATCCATCCGATCGATTATAGGAGACCCATCTAGTAGTGTGCGTACACGAATGATGTTGGACTCGAAAGTCTCTTCGATTGTTATGTGTCGCTTCTTGAACCTAAGCCTATTGAGGAAGCTCTATCAGATCCAAATGGATAAGCGCCATGCAGGAAGAACTACATCGGTTTGAAAGGCAAAATGTATGGGATCTAGTGGAAAGACCCTTACGAGAAAGATTATAGGCACCAAATGGGTGTTTAAAAATAAAGCAGATGAGAATAACATTATTGTTCGAAATAAGGCAAGATTGGTTGCACAAGGTTACTCATCTGAGGGAATAGACTATGATGAAACCTATGCTCTAGTTGCGAGATTAGAGGCAATAAGGTTGTTCTTGGCATTTCTTTGCATATAAATCTTTCAAAGTCTATCAAATGGATGTTAAGTCTGTCTTTCTTAATGGTGTGTTACTTGAGGAAGTCTATGTGGAGTAGCCTCACAGGTTTAAGATCAATAACAAGGTCTATAAACTCAACAAAGCTCTATATGGACTAAAACAAGCTCCCAGAGTCCTGGTATGATACATTATCTCGATTTCTTGACATCAAATGGTTTTTCAAAAGGCAAGATTGATAGAACTTTGTTTAGAAAGGAAGTAGATGACAACATCTTACTAGTTCATTTATGTAGATGACATAATCTTTGGTTCACCTAATCTGAAATTATGTGAAGAGTTTAGCATTCTCATGAAAAACAGGTTTGAAATGTCAATGATGGGTGAATTAACATACTTTCTAGGCTTACAGATTAAACAGATGAGTAAGGGTATATTTATACATCGGTCTAAATATGCTAAGGATCCGATTGAGAAATTTGGGATGACTACTAGCAGAGAAGTTAAAATACCTATGGCAACTAACTTCTCTATGAATTCAGATGAGCAGGGAATACCCACCGATGCAACGGAGTATCGTGGGTGATTGGATCTCTTCTCTATCTCACCGCAAGTAGGCCGGACATAGCCTTTGCGGTTGGGGTATGTGCAAGATTCCAATCTAATCCCAAGAAGACTCATCCGGAGACGGCTAAGAAAATTCTTAAATATCTCAAAGGAACCTTGCAAGTAGGGTTATGGTACCCGGTGATGACAACTTTGGTGACGGGTTATTCGGACTCGAGACTTTGGAGGATGTAAGATTGATAGAAAATCCACTCGGAACTTGTCAATTCTTAGGCAACAAATTAATTTCTTGGTTATCTAAGAAATAGACATTTGTTGCCACCTCTACAACCGAAGTGAATACATGGCGGTGGAAGTTGTTGTTCTCAACTCCTCTGGATTAGTCAGCGGCTTAGAGATTATAATATTCAAACATCACTGTTCCTATTCTTGTGATAGTAATAGTGCAATAGCAATGACTTACAATCCTGTTCTACATTCTAGATGTAAGCATATAGATATTAGGCATCATTTCATTAGGGATCATATTGAGAAGAATGACATTAGATTGAGAAAATTGCCACTTTGAATCACAAAAAGCGACATTCTTACAAAACCATTAGTGAGTCTAAGTTTAAAGAATTATGCTTAGAATTAGGATTACTTGATGCATCCTTAGCTGGTTTCTAAAATTACTTGCATCTGGTATATTTTCTTTAAATTAATATCTAGAAAGAATTATCAGACTTGATATGAGTCAAAGGACAATCAGTAGGATATCATTGATCTCCAGTTTAGGAATCAAGAATCAAGGATTAGTCATATTGACCTTATCGACATGATAATTGCTTATCGACATATGGTAAATCGAGACTTGGGAACAATAGTCACTGATTGTCGAAAAGCAGATGACTATCTCGCACCTTATCTCGATTTACCTCACTACTAATGAGTTTTTGATGAGTTGTTTGCAGGAACAGTATATCGATTAGATTCATAAATCTCTTCTTTCGTAAAAACCTTCATCCTTGTTCTTCTCAAAATTGTTGTATCCAAATAAAGTTCTTAAGTGTGTATTTCAAGTAATCGAACTTTGTAATCAAGCTGAAATTTTTAAAAACTTCCAAAAATCGACTAGGAAAGAGTTTTCAAAAATATCGATAAGATCTTTGACCTAGTCGACTTTTTACCAAGTCTCGAAATAGAATACTGAGTGTTAAGTAAGGCACCTCATTGCTTACGTCGGGTATACTAATTATTTACGATAAAGTAAGTCTATTAGCCGCCTAATCCGTAGGAGGATAAACGGTTACTTTTACACAATTCAAGACACGTGAAGGTCACGCGCCTGAATTTCAAGCGTTTTTCTCGCTAAACCGTCGATGTTTTACACGCGCCTTCTAAAATCAACGGTTTAAAATAAAAACTACGAGATCGTGCCACGTTTTGCATTCCCAAACTATCCCTCTCTCTCCTCTAAGTTTAAAAACTTACCTTCTTCTTTAAAATTTTTCACTTTCACATTTCACTTACCAAAATCCCTGTAAAAATGCTCTCTCACAAAAACT
This sequence comes from Paraleonurus japonicus, assembly GCA_030762865.1. Lineage (NCBI taxonomy): Eukaryota > Viridiplantae > Streptophyta > Magnoliopsida > Lamiales > Lamiaceae > Paraleonurus > Paraleonurus japonicus. The sequence continues at coordinate 20,119,722 of CM061053.1, forward strand.
TATTCAAAATGGCTTCTTCTTCATCCCAACCCCCAAACCTCCCACTTATATAACCGCATCAAGATATCAAATTTCAAAATGAATACAAGACTGTTAAAAATAAACTCAAAGCCGAAATGTACGTCGACTTTGAAACCACTCAGACAGAGAATCCAGCGAAGTTCTAAGGCTGTTGGAAGCATCAAGACTTCGAGGGTTTTGTTCACTCAAATCCGCAGAAAACAAAACAATGGACTTCATAGGCACGAGAATTCCTAGTAAACCGTGTGAGTTTTCTCGATGATGGGTTTAGTACTACCGTTGAGGGGACTAGATTAGAGTTTACAAAAGAAAATGTGGCTAGGACTTTGGATACATCTCGCGAGGGTGTGAATCCATTAGTATATAAGGAAGAGGAATGGGAACAATCATTTGATTTGTTCGCCAGGGTGACGTATAAGGGAACTAGGAGGGATTTGAAAAAGCACATGTTAAGAAGAAGGAGATATAGGTTGTTGATGACGATAGTAACTAAGTCAATTCTCGGGTTATCGAGTTCACATGATGGGGTTACTAAGTCTAGGCAGGCCGTATGAGAGCTATAGTTGATGGTGTGAGGGTTGATTGGGTAGAATTGATTTTTAGGAGGTTAAAGGAAGAACAGGCGAGGTTGGTGTTTAACCCTACAAGTGGAGATTGGGTTCCTCAATCTACTCGTGAGTCTGTTTAATAAGATCACAAGATCTTGATGGATGGACTGAATAAGAGGGTCCAAACGAGGGAAGGAAAGAAGAAATTTTCTAAGCAAAAGGGTTTGCTTACGAAGAATGAAAGAGTGGGTGGTGCGGATTCGGACGATTAATCGAGATGAGGCACGAGCCCAGAGACTTGAATTGGTAGTAGCTGGGTGCAGAGGCAGCCACCGAGGTACTGTGCAGAGGTCCCAGCAGCTCGAGGAAGAGGCACCACCGCTCGCTTGAGGAAGCAAGGGATAGAAGTTGATGTGGTTCAACCACTCGGGAGAAGGACCGAGAGGAGGCTGGTCAAGGCTGCCGATATTCGGGGGAGTCTTCCTCAACTCCTGCTAGTCTGTTACGAGAGGAAGTCTGTAACACTTCAAATAGTCGGTGGTACATTTGAGACGGAGGTGGAAGATCCCGGCTCTGAGCGAACCGCATCCGCCGAAAGGCAGCCTCTCCATGTACATCCTCCAACATCTCATCCTCGATAAATCCCCCACCCACCTAGGCGATGAAGAAGTATACAAGGCTGGTACTTCGAGCCTGCAAACAGACCTACTCCCGAAATTATCCAAATACAAACACCTCCCACCTCATCTCCCGTATCGAAATACCTCCCACCTCATCTTCTATACCAGAAATACCTCCCACCGCATCTCCCACACCCGATATTCCTCCCACCTCTACTCAACCTTTTTGATTTTCTTGATTTTCTCTCCGCCAAGTATCCCACTCCATCACCCCAAATCAGTCCAATACACACTCCACGACCAGATGGATCTGTAGGAAGCTTTGAGCTGTCCCTACGAGCAGATGCCAAACGGAGGTTAGCCGAGTTAATTCTGAACTTGCTTTAACCACGAAGTAATGAAGGAGTCTCGTTGAGATTTGGCTGGTTCATCATTTGAGGACGGGGATGCGGAGGAGATGAGCCTCTTCACCGATGAAGTAGGTGGGACAACTTCATCTCATGGGAAAAGATTATTTTGGAGTTCTGAGGTCGCATCCGTATCTGTCATCTTATCAGAGACGCAGCCTCCCGAATTTCATTCGAAGCCGCCTTGGCTTATTCTGAAACACTACCAGCCGTCCCTCCCAGAGCCCGGGATCCACCTTTTCTTTAATTTTAAACCAGTGGAGAAGAGGGTAGAGGACAAGTTTACTCGAGATGCTTACAATGAAGGCTGCAGACATCGTGGATTACGTCGGTGTAACTATGGAGGACATGCTAAAAGCATACGAGGTAAATCTTCTATCTTCTATTTCAAATTCTCGTAAAACTTGCTGTCAAAGAAGAACTGGAAGGAGTGAAGAAAGAGGTTGGCGAGCTAAGAATCCAGACTTCGGTGATAATCAGCTGTGGTGATGAGATCCTCCTTAATCAATCCTCGGCTTCCACCTATTTCTTGTTATCAAGGAGCAGCTTGCTATGTTACTTGATGATGTTAAAAAGGGGAAGATGTGGAGATTGTGAAAGCCGAAGCCGAACTGATCAAACTTTCAGCGGCTAGCCAAGCAGATGAGCTCACCGCCTTAAAAATCAGAATAGATCAGATTGAGGAAGCAATCGGGGCGAGATGAGCAGCTAGAAAGAAAGAAGCCGAGTGAAGTCTCGAAAGATATATGGCTAAGATCGAGAGAGGAAGGAGGAGGCTAGAGCCAAAGCGGAAGCCGAGAAGGGAAAGGGGAAGGAGCTGGTGGTGGTTGAGAAAGAAAAGGAAAAGGAGATAGAGAAGGTCGTGTCGCCTATCGTGCAGAGCCTCGATGTCCAAAGCCGCTGGAAAGAGGCCATTGGAAAAATCAGCCGAGCGGCTTAGGATAGAGGCGAAAGGGACCGACGTATCAAGGCTGAAAAAGTATACTATGGCGTAAGGGAAGCAAGGAGAAAGATTAAGTCGGCAAAGGAGGCTGGCCGCATTTTTGACAAATTCCGTAAGAAGTGGGTAATCCCATCCGCTGGAGGAGCAGAGGCAGCTTGGATCAAACTCGAGGAAAGGATCGATGCCCCCAAAAATGATTGCACATCCTTCGTGGGCGGTGAGTACATGAAGTACGAAGCCAAGTGGACCTTCTTCTCGTATATTTGCAAAGGAGTTGGAGCGTCATCAGCCGATGAGACGATCGCTTGGCATGATTGGATGGAGAAGGAAAATCCGAGTTTGTACGAAACTTCTTGATGAAGGAGATGAATGGTATAACGTGGATTTGGTTGCTCCGAACTACTCATCCATTCCGATAAAGCTTAAAGATGATGGCTCGATAGACAAGGAATGGATCAGTCAACTATCAACTATGGCATAAATCGATGAAGTTGGTGATCCAAAGGAAATTGCCGAGCTAAAAATAAGAATATTTGATTGGATGCGACTTCGATGGCATGATGATGGAGCATTAGATAAGCTTAAATTTTCTTCCTTTATCTTCTTATCTATTCCACATGTAAATTTGTAAATCAGTGAATATGAATGAGATGACTGGTTCTTATCTCTGCTTTACTTGTTTTTTTAAGTTTTTTTCATCTTAATTTTTTTTTTTAAGTATGAAACATCTCGAGAAAATTTATCATCTCGCACTCGGTATTTGAAATTTTTTTTTAAAACCTAAAATTTTTCTAAGTCCTAAGACTAAGTTTTTAAAAAAAAAAATTTTTAAAAAGTCTTAAGACTTAAAGTCTTTTAAACTTTCTAAGTATGAGTTAAACATGCTTTAATCTGAATTGATAGTGTGAATGAATTCTAACTTGTTTATCTCGATTGATTTGAATAACTTTGACTAACATCACCGTGAGCATGTTTCTTTATAGTTTTAACATCATCAAAAAGGGGGAAATTGTTAGATCAAGAAGAGTTTTGATGAGTTAAAAGGAACAATCCAGATGAGCAGCATAACGTTGATAAACAACTCAGATCGAAGCCGATGCTAAGGCGACTGACTCAGGTCGAAAGCCGATTAAGTTAGTGGAGATCGAATTTACAAAGTCATCCGAGACAAGCTCAAATCTTACCATCTGCAGGAGACGATCATAAAGAGCTTAGACGAGGTCAAGACAAGCCGAGTAGAATAAGAAAGGCAAGTCTTCACCAAGTCACCTGCAGACAGTAGGAAGAATCACCGAGGTCAAGAGTAGTTTTCAAGATTAGGTTTGTTAAGCTTTCTAGTTTGTTAGAACTGTCTAACAAACTAACCGTCTTTTCAGACTTATAAATAGGACTTGTTGGTCCCGGGAAGTTGAGTTGACTTAAGCCTTGAATAAACTTTCTAGAACAAAATCTAGAAAGGGGGTTTGAATAGATTTTGTAGATTTTTCAAATCTTTCAAAACCAATTCAAAATATCGATTGAGCACGGCGGATTATGATTAAATTCTCAACTTCTTATAAGATCAAAAGCAAGGTTGATATACTGATTTTAGTTAAGATTCTGAATTTAACTCTTGATGTAACACAATTGTAAAATAAACGAAACTAAAGAAAGCAAGAAATAACACTGTGATTTATAGTGGTTCGGATTTTAAAAATCCTACATCCACTCTCCTTCTTCAATTTGAAGAAGGGACTCGCATCGCTTACTTTCTCACTTCCTTACAACTTACAACTTGTACAATTCTTCAAATTTCCAATCTCCTAGACTCTTCTTCTAGAAATCTAACTAATACAATGTGTATCGGATTTTGAAGATTATCGGAAAAGTGTTCTAAAAACACTTAGAACTCTTTGAGACCTCTCTAGAATTTCTTGTGTAAAGATTGTGAAATCGAGTAGTGAATTATGTAAATCAAAAATGCATAAGTGTTGTTACTAAAGAATGAAAAACCTAGACCTATATATAAGTCGAGAAGACAGCTTAGTTTGTTAGTTAGTTCTAACAAACTTGAAACTCGCTTAACAAACTTAAAGCTCTAGACCTCGGTGATTCTTCATACTCATCTGCACCGACTTGGTGAAAACTTCGCCTTTCTTATTCTACTCGGCTTATCTTGACCTCGCCTCGAGCTCTTCATATTTGTCTCACTGCAGATGACTAGACTTGAGCTTGTCTTCGATGACTAGCATGTTATCGACCTCGGTGACTAGCTTAATGCATGACCCCGTCTGATCACCTTACATCCTCACTGTTCTTTTTGGTGATTAGTCCGACCGCTCTTTAACTCATCAAAACCTCTTGATCCAACAATTTCCCCCTTTTGATGAAGTTAAAACCTATAAGAAGGAAACATACTCACAATGAAGTTAGTACTAGATCTAGTTAAATCAATCGATAGATACAACACAATTTCACACTTCAAATGCATTCAATCACAATAAGAAATTTAAGTCTTTTAGACTCTTTTAGAAGTATATTTTTTTAAAAAAATTCAACAAAAGATTTTAACTCGAGATATAAGAATTTCTCGATGTTTTATATTTTTTTAAAAATTTTAATTCCGAGATATAAAATTTCTCGATGATTTATACTTAGAAAAATTAAAATTTTTTTTTAATTCGAGATATAAAATTTCTCGTAAAAAAAAATTTAAGACAACTAATACACAAAATTCACATAAGACTCGAATATATTCATTCACAGACTTTACAGATTACAAAATAAGAGAACTCGATAGAAAATAAAAGATAAGGAAAGAAAGATCTGTTTCTATCGATTCCCATCGATCAGCCTGGAATGTTTAGCGGTGAAAATCCTTGCTCTAAGTCTGTTTGAGATCATTCTCATCTCGTGAGCTCGGATTCCCTTTCGCCTTGGCCACAATGTTCGACCCATTCGGATCGGGAGAACCATCTTCTTTAAGCTTGGGGGTGACTGCTCGTGGTGGTGCGATCAGATCGCGATTGAACACATTATGTGCCTCATCGAGCAGCTTCCCATAAAGATCTCGCATCCTCCTTCTCCATCCATTCATGCCAGCAGATGTCTTCATTGGTTGCTCCAGATGGCGATGCCTTGAGAATGTACCAAGAATACATCCACTTAGCATCCAGGGCTTGCTTTTATATTCACTGGTGAACTTCCTCGAAACCATCTTTGGAGGAGGAGTGGTGCGGTGGACAGGGCGGAAATCACCATTCGCTTTGGACACCCACTTCCGAGTATCCCCTGTCCCACTTCATTTCAGCCTTTCCCCATCTTCTTCACCTCTTCTTTTCTCTCTTTTCAAACATCTCCTTTTCAAAGACTGATTCTTCTAATCTGCTTTCGGTGATAAGTTGGAGAAGTCTGGTTCCTTTCTTTTGCGCTCGGTGATCTGGGGCTGATCATCTCGCTCGGTGATGGAGTCTTCTCGATCTGCTGCCATCGCTTTCCTTTACCTTTGCCCTTGGGCTCTGGTTCTTCGACTCTTTCATGCGAGCCAGCTTTCTCGCCTTCTCTTCTTCCTCCTTCTTCCTTTTCTCCTCATCCTCTCGGATGGCTTCTTCAATCTGCGTCACCCTCAGCTTGCAAGGCAGCCAACCTGCGTCGATTTGATTTTGATCTCCACAGCTGCCTCCAACTCGGTTCTGCTTTTGTATCAAGTCTATCTCATATTGACATGACACCAGTGTGAGGGTTTCCATTCTCAAGACCTTTCCCCTTTTAACTTCATCCTTGATGGATCGAAGCTCATCCTCAATTGCCGCACAACGTCGTCTCAAGTCATTCGATCGAAGTGAGGGTTGAGACCACGACTTCGTTGTCACCTGCAGTCTTCTCTTTCGATGCCTTGACCTCGTCTTCAAGCGCACTTAGTATGGAACCAACAGCAAATGATCTTGAGATTGGCCGATAAGTTTTCGGTCATGTTGACCTCAAGAATCCGCATGTTGGCGAGCATGGTGTCTCTGTGGATTGCTCGAATCACTTTTCTCGGTTTTCTTCTCCATCATCCTCTGGACTTGGGAAATAATTTTGCTGTGAAGTTGCTCAAAAGCCGAGGAGATGGCAAGAATTGTCCGTCCTCTTCCTCCAATCGGATGAGGAAGAGGTGGTAGGAGAAGTTGGATCGGGGAGCTCATGGGAATATCCCCAAAAATGTTTGAGGTATCCACATGAGGTTCGGCCGAGATAGAAGAAGTGGGGGTGTCGATGGTGGGGGTGGGATTTGGTGGGGGAGATGATGGTGGGGGTGGAATTTGAAGTGATGTGGTAGGGGAGAAGATTGTAGTGATTGGAGTAAGATGAGTTGGGGTTGAGCTGGGGAGATATGGAGATGGGGTTGGGGAGAATATCGGTCCAGATAAAAGGACAAAGATATGAGATGGGGATGGTGGAGGAGATGAGGTTTGGATTTGAGGGAGAGGAGATGAGGAAGGACTTTGGACGGTTTCGAGAGTAGGCTGTTTTAGAGGCTCGAGGTGCCACTGGGACACCTCTTCATTGCCGTTTGGGTTGGAGATGGGGAGGGGAGAAATGTACCGACCTCGGCCGGGGGAGGGGGTCCCTTCGTAACTTATTAGCCGGACCTCCTCCAGTGCACCACTTGAGCTGCAATTTGCGGCGTGGATACCTCCTCCGGAAGGAGAGTGGGTTGATCACAGACGATCCTCCCAACTCGTGAGGTTTTCACCAACCTTCGTCTCCTTGGTGCCTTCTCCTTCAGCTTCATTGGGTCGTTCAGCCTCACCGAGCTCACGAGACGGCAGCCTCCACCTCCACATCCTCTTCCTCTTCCTCCTCGCCTTCCTCTTCACCGGAGCTTGAGCTCTACCCTCGCCTCCACCTTCATCGAGTCACTGGAGCCCCGAGTGGCTCATCCTTGGTCAATATCCCCTTTTGTTTTGTGTAAGCTCGGACCCCGTCTCGACCAATTAATTTGAGCCGACAAAGAAGTCCTCCAAAATCACAGTCACTTTGTTAAAGAGACTAGTGATTGACTTCGCCGCCACTTTCCATTGACAACCTCCAGACGTTTTCTCTCCGTCTCCGGCCTTTCCAGGAAAACCAGCCCGGTTGGCACGAACCCCGTCTAGAATAGTTCTCATGACGCAGTAGTCTGGTCTCGGTCAGCCCATCGTGGGAGCTCTGCTCACCCAATATTACCTTAGTGACAATGGTCATCGGGAAGGCGATATCGGGCGTCGGAGCAGCCTCTTCTTCAACTCCGATCGACATTCCTTCATGGAGTTCCTGGCAATCATCTCAAATGATTCTACCCATTCATCGCTTTTGTAGGTGAGGGGGTTCACACCTTCACCGCTTGTATCAAATATCCTGCCACCTCCGCCGGAGAAACATGAGTTCTTCTCCATATACCCTTGTCCTAAACACTCCCTGTTCATATGTCCCATCGACATAGAACTCCAGCCCTCTCATATCCAATGTCTTATTGGAGGGAGATTTCTTGAGCAAAACGTCCTCAATCCTCTCCAATAATGACAGGATTTCCTGGATTCTACATCGGTGGTGGTGTCGAAGTCGACATACATTTCGACTTCACCTTCTTTGCATATGTTTCATTTTGTACATCCACCATTGTTGAAGTTATCCCTCTTACGTAAATGCTCATATACGGATTTTAGAGAGAGTGAAAAATTTGCAGAGAATTTTGATAAGAACCGAAAGTGAAAAGAATGAATTTGGAGAAGAAGATGTATTTATAGGGGAATAGATTGGAAAGAGAAACCGCCATTTTTGAAATCTTGAATTAATCTTAGCCATTTATTCAAAAAGTTTTTACCGAGTATTAATCAACGGTTAAAAACTAAGATAAGCGATTAGGATTCAGCGCGTGAACTATAATCGCCTTTGGAATGCGTAAATAGTTACTTTATAGATCGTTGATTTGTGGATGTAGGTTACTTTATGCAGAGAAGTAAGTATACCCGACGTCGCCTAGGGCTACCTTACTTCGCCTAAGGGTTTGTAAATCGAGATGAGTTTGAAAAGCATAAGTTTTAAAAATGATCGGTGTAAAAACAGATGGGTTTTAGGAAATCATCGATAGAGTAACTCGTCGATTAAAACCAACAGCTTTAGAAGTATCTTTTTAGCAATTTTCAAACCGAGGTTTAAACAAAAGCAGACTCAGATTTACTTTACTAAAAACAAATTTGATTAATTTTTTATAAGAAAAGAAATAGAAGAAAGGAATTTGAATAAAAGAATGAAACAATGTTATCTCGTGACCTATTCTGCAAAAACATAAACTCAAAAGAAACCATCGAAGCTTAAGGTAAATCGTATAAGATATAAATAGTCATCTGCTTTCTTCAGGAGTTCGGTGACTATTATGCCCTTGTTCGATTTACTCAATGTCGAACAAGTAATTATCAATTCAGGATAAGGTCAATATGGCTAATCCTTGATTCTTGATTCCTAAAAGGAGATCAATGATATCGCCACTGATTGCCCTTTGACACATATCTAGTCCGATAATTCTTTCTAGACATTAATTTAAAGAATGGAAAAAGAAATAAGGAACCAAATGCACACAAATTAGAAACCAGACTAAAGATGCATCAAGCAATCCTAATTCTAAGCACATTTCTTTGAACCTAGACTCGGCTAATGGTTTTGTAAGAATGTCACTTTTTGTGATTCGGTGGCAATTTTCTCAATTCTAATATCATTCTTTTCAACATGATCCCTAATGAAATGATGCCTAATATCTATATGCTTGCATCTAGAATGTAAAACAGGATTGTAAGTCATTGCTATTGCACTATTACTATCACAAGAAATAGGAACAGTGATGTTTGAATATTGTAGTCTCTAAGCCGTTGACTAATCCAGGAGTTGAGAGCAACAACTTCCAGTGCCATGTATTCGGCTTGGTTGTGGAGGTGGCAACAGATGTTTGTTTCTTAGATAACCAAGAAATTAATTTGTTGCCTAAGAATTGACAAGTTCTGAAGTGGATTTTCTATCAATCTTACACCCTCCAAAGTCTCGAATCGAATAACCTGTTAGCTCAAAGTTGTCATCACCGGGTACCATAACCCTACTTGCAAGGTTCCTTTGAGATATCTAAGAATTTTCTTAGCAGTCTCGAGATGAGTTTTCTTGGGATTAGGCTGGAATCTTGCACATACCCCAACCTGCAAAGGCTATGTCGGCCTACTTGCGGTGAGATAGAGAAGAGATCCAATCGATCCACGATACTCCGTTGCATCGGTGGATATCCCGCTCATCTGAATCCATTGAGAAGTTAGTTGCCATAGGTATTTTGACTTCTCTGCTAGTAATCATTCCAAATTTCTCAATCAGATCCTTAGCATACTTAGGCGATGTATAAATATACCCTTACTCATCTGTTTAATTTGTAAGCCTAGAAAGTATGTCAATTCTCCCATCATTGATATTTCAAACTCGTTTTTCATGAGAATGCTAAACTCTTCACATAATTTGATTAGGTGAACCAAAAATTATGTCATCTACATAAATTTGAACTAGTAAGATGTTGCCATCTACTTCCTTTCTAAACAAAGTTCTATCAATCTTACCTTTAGAAAAACCATTTGATGTCAAGAAATCGAGATAGAGTATCATACCAAGCTCGGGAGCTTGTTTTGATCCATATAGAGCTTTGTTGAGTTTATAGACCTTGTTATTGATCTTAAACCCGGGAGGCTGCTCTACATAGACCTCTTCAAGTAACACACCATTAAGAAAAGCAGACTTAACATCCATTTGAAAAACTTTGAAAGACTTATATGCATCAAATGCCAAGAACAATCTTATTGCCTCTAATCTGGCAAGTGGAGCATAGGTTTCATCATAGTCTATTCCCTCGGTGTGAATAACCTTGTGCGGCCAGTCTTGCCTTATTTCGAACAATAATATTGTTCTCATCTGCTTTATTTTTAAACACCCATTTGGTGCCTATAATCTTTACGTGTAAAGTCTTTCCACTAGATCCCATACTTTTGTCTTTCAAAGCGATGCGATTATTCTGCATGGTGTTATCGATTTGGAGTCGATAATGCTTCCTCAATAGACTTGGGTTCAAGAAGCGACACATAACAATCGAAAAGACTTTCGAGTCTAACATCATTCGTGTAATACGCACACTACTAGATGGGTCTCTATAATCGATCGAGATGGATGATAGCTTCTCACCCTCTTGCCTATATGAGGAGAAGTATCCTCATCTTGAGTCTCGCCGGCAACTCATCATCGACTCAACCTGCCGACGTTCCTTCTCTTCATCACCGACTCAGGCCGATCACCGATGTCAAAGGTGTCCCGATTCGGAAGGAGTCCGATCAAGTTGTCTTCGATTATCGGATGGGGATTCTTCTTCATCGATTACGAATCAAGAGTAGGTAGATAAATAGTTCTATGTTTAGTCTTGGATAATTCAATTTTATCTAGATTTTCAGAAATTTGATTCACTTTATCGAGAAGGAATACAACTCATCAAAAACAACATGAGGAGTTTCTTCCACACAAAGGGTTGTCTTGTTAAAAACTCTAAATGCCTTTGAAGTATTAGAATATCCTAAGAATATTCCATCACCGCTTTAGCATCAAAAGTTCTTAACTTAGATTTCCCATTGTTATGAATGAATCACTTACAACCAAAAGCTTTGAAGTATGAGATTCTTGGAATCTTACCCTTCCAAATCTCATAAGGAGTCTTACCCTTATCTTTGACAACTAAGCACATTGCAGGTATAGCAAATTTGTGTTGATAGCTTGACCGAGAACCTATGAGGGTATTATACTCGGCCAACATGCTCTGTTGCTTCCTTCAAAGTTCTATTCCTTCTTTCAACCACTCCATTTTGTTGAGGAGTTCTTGCTTGAAGATGTCTCATGAATAATTCCAAACTCATTGAAGAAATTAGATAAACAAGAATTCAAAAATTACGTACTCTTATCACTCCCGATTTTAATAATATTAACTCCCTTCTCATTACGAATTTATGCAAACAGATCGGGAATCTTGTTCATAGTCTCATTTTTCTTGAAAAGAAATATGACCCAAGTGTATCTAGAAAAGTCATCTACTACAACAAGAGTATATTTCCTTCCACTTTGAAACTAAGAGGAGTAACAGGTCCAAACAAATCCGGATGAAGGAGTTGCAACACTCTTTCGGATGAGGAGGAGTTAATACTCTTAAATGAGTGTCTAGGCTGTTTACCTTTTTGACAAGCATCACATTTAAGATCGAGTTGATAAAAGTTTTTGAGTAATCCCTTAACAAGGTTCTTCTTAGCCACTTACTAAGGGTCTTGAAATTGAGATGACTAAGCCTTTTATGCCATAGCCGGTGACATCTTCTCCACCCTTAGCCATCAGACAAGTATCTTGGGGACAACTATTAAAGTTGGCCACATAGACATTACCATGTCGAAGCCGATTAATAATACCTTATACGAGGAATTATCCAAAATATCACATTTATCCCTCGAGATACCGAATATCCTTGATAATCAAAGTACCTACACCTTTAGTCCGACCACAATTATTATCACCAAATAAAACTCTTGGACCATCAATGCTTTGAAAATTTGATAATGACTTCTTGTTATGGGTCATATGTTGTGAGCGACCTGTCGATGTACCATATTGAAGCTAAGATTTCTTCCTTAAGTGATGATCCTGTGAATCTGTAAAGCAGATTAGTTTTGAGGTACCCTAGTGATCTTGGGTCCTTTTGGGTCAAGAATCACTTTAGGAATCCAAACAAACATCTCATCTGCAGACAATAAGTCGGACTCAGATTTTCTACCAAATCTGTCTACAATAATATCATTTTTAAATGACAACTTGTTGTATTCAGATTGGGTAATTTTCCTAAACTTAGGAAATGTAGGATAGCATTTGCTCCTTCCATCAAAGGAATTATAATAAGAAAATCTTCTTATTTTGGTTCTTGGATTCCTTCTAGTCGATAGGAATTCTTCAGGTGAATTCTTGGTTCCAGATGGAAGTTGTAGTCCTTATCCGACTAGTTGGTTTCCATGGACCAATTTTAATATCCTTTGATTGAGCAGATGCTTTCACAAATTTCCTAGGTTTTTGAACATCTGATTTATTGTTCCTATCATAACCAAGTCCTGTCTTATCATGAGATTTCGGGAAGTATTAAAAATATGATCTATTCTTGATTGTGAATTATTAAGGTGACTAATTTTGAAGACAAGCTTCTCATTGTCTTTCTTAATTAATTCATTTTCGCACAGACTACTTCAAATTTATCTTTTAAAGTTTTGATTCATTTTCTAACCTTTCGAGGTAAGGTGGTGATGTACTAGCTTGATCTGATGAAAACATTCCCCTTGAATGTTTCCTCGGTCTACGATTTGTTCATCACCTTCTTGCCTTTATTTAGAATTTGAATCGATCCTTTAAAATTAAATTCTCTGTCTCATTGTTTATAAGCGGCTAAAGATATTTTTAAATCTCTCAATAATTCATGTATAACGGTTTGGTCATGATCGGATGCGGATGACAAGAATCATTATGCGAAGATGAATAGTAGATTACCTCATTAGCCATGAGACAGATCTCATCATCTAATCCGAAATCGAGATGAGGATGATGAAGATGATGATGATTTCTTTGGCTCTTTTTCTTCAGCCAACAAAGCTCTTTGATCTGCAAATCTCTGTCTCTTTTCTTCCTCTTTTCTTCCCTTTCTTTAGGAGTCGATTGAGGACAATCATAGGTGAAATGTCCTGGCTTGTTGCAAGTATAGCAAATGTCACTCCTATCGATCTGGCTGGAAGTATTTCTTGACAGGTGATCTGTATCTTCTTATGCAGCTCTTGTTTTTGTCATCATCGAAGATTTGTCTACCTTCCTATCTCGATCTGGATCTTTGTCTATCTCTACCTGCAAATCTCAATTTATTTCTCTTATACTTCATTCTCAATTTATCATACCTTTTTGTAAGTAAAGCCATCTGCTCTTTCAAAGATAGATCGGCTCCTCTGACTACTGTTGATACCTTGTCTTCTTTACTAACAAAGGCAACAGATTTGGATAAGGTGCTTGACTCCATCTCATCTTCTTCATCTTCTATCTGGATATCATACTCTAAAGCTTTAAGATGAGAAAATAAAGTATGATGAGTAATAGAGGATAAATCTTGAGTTGCTTTAAGGATATTGGATTTTTCCCTCCATCTCTTGGTTAATGATCTCGGAGAATCTTGTTATTAATTTCCTTCTCTGAATAATTCTTTCCAAGGTCATTGCTTTGTTGAGAAGATTGGTCAACCTCATATCAAACTGATCTACTGAGACTCATTTTCTTTCATCTTGAATGTTTCAAATGTATGCAATCTTGTTGTAGCTTGTTCTCCTTAACTTGGTCGAGATCCTTCACAAACATTAGCTAAGGTTTGCCACATTTCTTTAATTTGTTTTACATCTTTTAACCTTCTCTATCCAATCTTTACTCAAAGTCTCTATGATTTCTGTTCTAGCTACTTGGTCAAGATTGTGGACCTTCCTTTCATCATTAGTCAATTCGAACTCTTCTTCTCTTGCCTAGTTCTTGATTCTGCCTGCCTCATGGAAAAACTTTATAGGACCTTCCTCAAGAACCTCTTCCATTTTATCATGAATGGCCTTTAGATGATTTTCCATCCTAAATTTCCAATAATCATACTCTTCAATTGAAAATTCAGCGATTCTGGACTTATTACTTTTACTGATGACATGATGAAACAAAGACAAAATACTCCACAAAAAGCTTATTAGTAGCAACTGTTAGAAATGAAAGAAAATGAAGAAAATCAAGATTATTCAGAATCTTGTTCAAGACCTAAAATCAATATCGAACTAGAGCCGTCAAAATGGGTTAGGCCGTTGGGCCAGCCGCCCGCCATGCTCAAAATGAGGGTTGGGTTGAATTTTGTTTAGCCCGTTTGGAAGCGGGCCTATATGGGTTGGCCCGTTTGGGGCTGCGGGGCTTTGGCGGGTTGGGCGGGCTTTGGCGGGCCGGCCCGCCTAATTTTTTTATTTTTATTTATTTTTTTAATATTTTTATATACAATATTATCAATTATAATATCATTTTTAAGGATATTTTGTAAAGTTTATATTTATAAATGATAAATTTAATTTGTAGGAGACTATATTTTTAGTTATTATGGTTAATGAATTATAAACTTTAATTTGTAAGAAATTATTTTGTAATAAAAAAACAATGAACTTTATCTATGAGATAAATATTGTTTTTATTTATTTAAAGTGATAATCACTAACATACATTATTTGATTATATTTGATTGTTATAAATTTAATGTATTAAAGCTTTAAAATTATTATTTTTAAAATTTTAAAAAATAAAAAAATATAAAAATTAATGTGGGTTGGCCCGCCTAAACCGCGGCCCGCCAATAAGTGGGTTGGGTTGGGGGTTTTGCAGCCCGCCATATTTTTGGCTCGCTCGCCCGCCCCGCCAAAAGACGGGCTTTTGCGGGTTTAGGCCCGTCCGCCCCTCCGGCCCGTTTCGGCGGCTCTGTCGTAATGACTTAACACCGCTCCGATACCACTTGTTGGTCCCGGGAAGTTGAGTTGACTTAAGCCTTGAATAAACTTTCTAGAACAAAATCTAGAAAGGGGGTTTGAATAGATTTTGTATATTTTTCAAATCTTTCAAAACCAATTCAAAATATCGATTGAGCACATGGATTATGATTAAATTCTCAACTTCTTATAAGATCAAAAGCAAGGTTGATATACTGATTTTAGTTAAGATTCTGAATTTAACTCTTGATGTAACACAATTGTAAAATAAACGAAACTAAAGAAAGCAAGAAATAACACCAGGATTTATAGTGGTTCGGATTTTAAAATCCTACATCCACTCTCCTTCTTCAATTTGAAGAAGGGACTCGCCATCGCTTTACTTTCTCACTTCCACTTACAACTTACAACTTGTACAATTCTTCAAATTTCCAATCTCTAGACTCTTCTTCTAGAAATCTAACTAATACAATGTGTATCGGATTTTGAAGATTACGGAAAAGTGTTCTAAAAACACTTAGAACTCTTTGAGACCTCTCTAGAATTTCTTGTGTAAAGATTGTGAAATCGAGTAGTGAATTATGTAAATCAAAAATGCATAAGTGTTGTTACTAAAGAATGAAAAACCTAGACCTATATATAAGTACGAGAAGACAGTTAGTTTGTTAGTTAGTTCTAACAAACTTGAAACCGCTACTTAACAAACTTAAGCTGCTCTAGACCTCGGTGATTCTTCATACTCATCTCGGTGACTTGGTGAAAACTCGTCTTTCTTATTCTACTCGGCTTATCTTGACCTCGTCTGAGCTCTTCATATTTGTCTCCCAGATGACTAGACTTGAGCTTGTCTTCGATGACTAGCATGTTATCGGACCTCGGTGACTAGCTTAATGCATGACCCCGTCGATCGGCTTACATCCTCATTGTTCTTGATTTGGTGATTAGTACGATCCGCTCTTTAACTCATCAAAACCTCTTGATCCAACAATTTCCCCTTTTTGATGAAGTTAAAACCTATAAGAAGGAAACATACTCACAGTGAAGTTAGTACTAGATCTAGTTAAATCAATCGATAGATACAAAGACAATTTCACACTTCAACAAATTCAATCACAATAAGAAATTTAAGTCTTTTAGACTCTTTTAGAAGTATATTTTTTTAAAAAAATTCAACAAAAGATTTTAACTCTGAGATATAAGAATTTCTCGGATGTTTTATATTTTTTAAAAATTTTAATTACGAGATATAAAATTTCTCAAATGATTTATACTTAGAAAAAATTAAAATTTTTTTTTTTTTAATTACGAGATATAAAATTTCTCGAGAAAAAAAAAAATTTAAGACAACTAATACACAAAATTCACATAAGACTGAATATATTCATTCACAGACATTTACTGATTACAAAATAAGAGAACCGATAGAAAATAAAAAGATAAGGAAAGAAAGATCCTGTTCTATCGATTCCCCATCGATCACCTTCGGAATGTTTAGCGGTGAAAATCCTTGCTCTAAGTTGTTTTGAGATCATTCTCATGTGAGCTCGGATTCCTTTACGCCTTGGCCACAAGCTATTCGACCCATTCAGATCGGGAGAACCATCTTCTTTAAGCTTGGGGGTGACTGCTTTCGTAGGCTGGTGCGATCAGATCGCGATTGAACACATTATGTGCCTCATCGAGCGGCTTCCCATAAAGATCTGCATCCTCCTTCTCCATCCATTCATGCCAGATGTCTTCATTGGCTGCTCCAGATGGCGATGCCTTGAGAATGTACCAGAATACATCCACTTAGCATCCAGGCTTGCTTTTATATTCACCGGTGAACTTCCACGAAACCATCTTTGGAGGAGCCGTGGTGCGGTGGACAGGGCGGAAATCGGCTTCATTCTTGCTTTGGACACCCACTTCCGAGTATCCCCTGTCCCACTTCATTTCAAATTTTCCCCATCTTCTTCAAATTCTTCTTTTCTCTCTTTTCAAACATCTCCTTTTCAAAGACTGATTCTTCTAATCGCTTTCACCGATAAGTTGGAGAAGTCTGGTTCCTTTCTTTTGCGCTCGGCTGATCTGGGCCGATCATCTGCTCACCTGATGGAGTCTTCTCGCTTTTCCTTTACCTTTGCCCTTGGGCTCTGGTTCTTCGACTCTTTCATGCGAGCCAGCCAGCTTTCGCCTTTCTCTTCTTCCTCCTTCTTCCTTTTCTCCTCATCCTCTCGGATGGCTTCTTCAATCTGCGTCACCCTCGGTTGCAAGGCGGCCAACTGCGTCTCGATTTGATTTTGATCTCCACCTTGGCTGCCTCCAACTCGGCTGTCCGCCTTTGTATCAAGTCTATTCATTATTGACATGACACGGTGTGAGGGTTTCCATTCCGCCAAAGACCTTCCCCTTTTTAACTTCATCCTTGATGGTGAAGCTCATCCTCAATTGCCGCACAACGTCGCCTCAAGTCATTCGATCAGAAGTGAGGTTGAGACCACGACTTCGTTGTCCACCGCAGCTTTCTTCAAGCCTTGACTCGTCCTTCAAGCGCACTTAGTATGGAAACTAAACCAGCAGCAGTCTTGAGATTGGCTGATAAGTTTCTCGGTCATGTTGACCTCGGCCAGTCTGCATGTTGGCGAGCATGGTGTCTTGGATCGCTCGAATCACTTTTCTCTCGGTTTTCTTCTCCATCATCCTCTGGACTTGGGAAATAATTTTCTTTGTGAAGTTGCTCAAAAGCCGAGGAGATGGCAAGAATTGGTCTGTCCTCTTCCTCTGAATCGGATGAGGAAGAGGTGGTAGGAGAAGTTGGATCGGGGGAGCTCATGGGAATATCCCCAAAAATGTTTGAGGTATCCACATGAGGTTCGGTGGGATAGAAGAAGTGGGGGTGTCGATGGTGGGGGTGGGATTGGTGGGGGAGATGATGGTGGGGGTGGAATTTGAAGTGATGTGGTAGGGGAGAAGATTGTAGTGATTGGAGTAAGATGAGTTGGGGTTGAGTGGGGGAGATATGGAGATGGGGGTTGGGGAGAATCTTGGTCCAGATAAAAAGGACAAAGATATGAGATGGGGATGGTGGAGGAGATGAGGTTTGGATTTGAGGGAGAGGAGATGAGGAAGGACTTTGGACAGTTTCGGGAGTAGGCTGTTTTAGAGGCTCACGAGGTGCCCGGCTGGGACACCTCTTCATTGCCGGTTGGGTTGGAGATGGGAGGGGGAGAAATGTGCGACCTCGGTGGGGGAGGGGGTCCTCTGTAACTTATTAGGCTGGACCTCCTCCAGTGCACCACTTGAGCTGCAATTTGCGGCGTGGATACCTCCTCGGAAGGAGAGTGGGTTGATCAACAGACGATCCTCCCAACTCGCAGGTTTTCACCAACCTTCGTCTCCTTGGTGCCTTCTCCTTCGACTTCATTGGCTGTTCGGCCTCGTGAGCTCACGACGGCAGCTCCACCTCCACATCCTCTTCCTCTTCCTCCTCGCCTTCCTCTTCAGTGGAGCTTGAGCTCTACCCTCGCCTCCACCTTCATCAGAGTCACTGGAGCCCCGAGTGGCTCATCCTTGGTCAATATCCCCTTTTGTTTTGTGTAAGCTCGGACCCCGTCGACTAATTAATTTGAGCCGACAAAGAGTCCTCCAAAATCACGGTCACTTTGTTAAAGAGACTAGTGATTGACTTCGCCTGCCACTTTCCATTGACAACCTCCAGACGTTTTCTCTCCGTCTCGGCCTTTCGCAAACCAGCCCATTGGCACGAACCCCGTCTAGAATAGTTCTCATGACGCAGTAGTCTGGGTCAGTCACCCATCGTGGGAGCTCTGCTCACCCAATATTACCTTAGTGACAATGGTCATCGAGAAGGCGATATCGGCGTCGGAGCATCCTCTTCTTCAACTCCGATCGACATTCCTTCATGGAGTTCCGGCAATCATCTCAAATGATTCTACCCATTCATCAGTTTTGTAGGTGAGGGGTTCACACCTTCACCGCTTGTATCAAATATCCTGGCCACCTCCGCCGGAGAAACAGTGAGTTCTTCTCCATATACCCTTGTCCTAAACACTATTCACTATTGATTTCACGAGTATTTGTCAAGAGAGATTTCAAATATTTTCTAAGTGTTTATAGAACACTTCACTTCATATCTTCAAAAACACATCTTATTCTTAGAGTTAGATTTGAGAGAGTTGATTAGATTGTTGAAGAGCTGAAGTTCAAGTTGTAATTTGTAAAGATTGTACGGTGAGTAAGTAAGCGGCTAGTGAAGACCTTCCTTCAAAGTTTGAAGAAGGAGAGTGGATGTAGGATTATTCATAATCCGAACCACTATAAATCTGGTGTTATTTCTTGCTTTCTTTAATTTGTTCAAATTACAATATTGATTAATTCAAGATTAAAGTTCGAATCTTAACTAAAATCTGAATATCACCTTGCTTTTGATCTTGTTAAAAGTTGAGTTCTCAATTATATTCTATTGTGATAATCTAATACTTTGAATTGATTTTGAAAAGATTTGAAAAATCAACAAAATCTATTCAAACCCCCTTTCTAGATTTTGTTCTAGGAAGCTAACTCAAGGTTTTAATCAACTTAACATTAGGGACCAACACCTTCCAAATCTCATAAGGTGTCGTACCCTTGCTCTTGGTAGTAAGCATGCATTCTAGGTGTAGCAAGCAATATTGATAGCCTCGGCCGGAACCTATGAGGTGTTCCATACTCGGCTAGCATGCTCTTGTTTGCTTCTTTGAGAGTTTTATTTCTTCTCTCCACAACTCCATTCTGCTGTGGTGTTCTAGCTGAAGAAGTCTCATGAACTATACCATTCTCATTCGGATAGTTTGATAAACAAGAATTCAAGAATTCGGTTCCCTTATCACTCCTAATTTTAATAATATTAACATCTTTCTCATTTTGAATTTGTGCGAACAGATCAGAGATCTTGTTCACTCTCATTCTTTTTGAAAAGAAATATTACCCAAGTGTATCTAGAAAAATCATCAACAACAACAAGAGTATATTTCCTTCCACTAAAGGTGAGTGGTGTAACAGTCCAAACAAATCAAGATGAAGGAGTTGTAGAACTCTTTCGAGATGAGGATGTGTTAATACTTTTAAAAGAGTGTATGCAGGCGGTTTACCTTTTTAATAAGCATCACATTTCAGACCGAGTTGAACAAAGCTTCTCGGGTAGTCCTTTGACAAGATTCATTTTGGCTAGCTTGCTAAGGGTTTTGAAATTTAGATGACTAAGCCTTTTATTCAATAGCCAATGAGATCATCTCCACCTTTAGCTACAAGACATGTGTCTTTGGGACAACTATTAAAATTTTCCACATAGACATTACCATGTCTAAAGCCGATTAAGAGTACATTGTTTGAGGAACTATCTAAGATATCACACTTATCTTTAGAAAATTTAACAAGAAAGCCTTTATCACAGAGTTGAGAAACAGACAACAAGTTATGCCTTAAACCTTCTACAAAATAAACCTCGAGATACACGGACATCCCTTATAATTAATATACCAACTCCCTTAGTTTGTCCACAGTTATTATCTCCAAACAAGACTCTAGGACCATCAATATTCTGAAAGTTTGATAATAGATTCTTATCACATGTAATGTGCTTTGTGAACAACCACTGTCTATGTACCAGATAGAAGCTAGAATCTCTTCTTTAAGTGATAGTCCACAGGATTCTGCAAGGCAGTTAAGTATGAGGTACCCTAGTGATCTTGGGTCCTTTGAGGTCAATAATCACTTTGGGTATCCAGACAAACATCTCATTCTTTAATAATAAATTAGATTGGATACATCTGCCAAATCTGTCTACAAAAACATCACATTTGAATGAGATTTTATTATAATCGGATCTAGTGACTTTCTTAAACTTTGGAAAAGTGGGATAGCCGCTTCTCCCATCAAAAGAACTATAATAAGAGTTCCTCTTATTCTTGGTTCTTGGAACCTTCTTTGTCGACTCTTCATCTGAATTTTGTTTTTCGATTAGGAGATGTAGTCCTCATCGACTCTCTGGTTTCCAAGGCCCAATTTTAACTTCTTTTGATGTTTCAGTGACCTTCACAAATTTCCTTGGTTTTGAACTTCGATTTATTATTTCTATCATAGCCAAGTCATGTTTTATCATGGGATTTTTGAGAAGTACTAAAGATGTGGTCTATGACTGATTGTGAGTTATTAAGGTGGCTCAATTTGAAGACAAGCTTTTCATTGGCCTTCTTAATTGACTAATTTTCATTACAAACCATTTCAAATTTATCTTTCAAAGATTTTAATTCATTATCTAATCTTTCGGGCAGACTAGGCTGATGTACTAGCCTCGGCTGGGGTAAACATTCCCCCTTGAATGTTTTCTCGGACTCGAATAGTTTACAACTTGTTTGCCTTTAACTAGAGTCTGAATCGATCTTTCAAAGTTAAATTTTCAATATCTAATTGTTTATAAACACTTAGAGACATCTTTAGATCTTTCAAAAGTCCTTTGATAACAGTTTGGTCATTGTGCAAAGCAGATTTGTAAGAATCATTATTAGATGAGGAATATTAATCTACCTCTTTGGCCATCAGACAGACTTCATCGTCGATCCAAAATTAGATGAAGATGATGATGATGATGATGACTTTCTTGACTCTTTCTCTTCAGCAAGAAGAGCTCCACGATCTCGCAAAATGCCTATCTCTCTTCTTCCTTTTCTCCTCTCTTTCCTTGGGAGTTAGGCGGGGACAATCATAGTTGAAGTGTCTGGCTTGTTGCAGTGTAACACGTATCTCCCGGTCGATTTAGGACTAATAGGATTCCTTTTTGCAGGATATTTATATCTTCTTGGTGATCTCTTCTTTTGTCATCATCTGTTGACTCATCATCTTTCCTCTTTGATGCGGATCTGGATCTGTCCTTCTCTGCAAATTTCAATTTATTACGCTTATATTTCATCCTTAATCGATCATACCTTTTTGTTAGCAAAGCCATCTGTTCCTTCAAGGATAGATCAACTCCTTTAGGCTCATCTAATGTCTTGTCCTCTTTGTTGACAAAGGCAAGTCTTAGATGAGGTGCTAGACTCCATCTCATCTTCCTCATCTTTAATCGAATATCATATTCTAAAGCTTTAAGATGAGAAAATAAGGTATGATTTGAGATTGAGGACAAATTCTGAGTTGCTTTAAGGATATTGGTCTTTTCTCTCCATCTTTTACTCAAAGATCTGAGTATCTTGTTATTAATCTCCTTTTATGTATAATTCTTTCCCAAATTTGCGGCTTTGTTGAGAAGATTTGTCAATCTAACATCCGGCTCGTCTACAATTTCATTTTCTTTCATCTTGAATGTATCAAATGCATGCAATCTTGACTGAAACTTATTTTCCTTGACTTGATCGAGATCCTCGCACACATTAGCAAGTGTTTCCCACATTTCCTTGCTGTCTTGCATCTTTTAACTTTCTCAATCCAATCTTTGCTTAGTGTCTCAATAATTTCAGTCCTTTCCACTTGGTCTAGATTATGGATCTTTCTCTCATCATTAGTCGGCTCGGCACTTTTCTTCTCTTGCCTTACCCTCATCCCTTCACTCCAGTTCCATCACTTGTACCTCCATGATAGAATTTTATTGGACCTTCTTCAAGAACTTCTTTCATACGATCTTTCGAGATGATTTTCCATTCTGAATTTCCAATAATCATATTCCTCAATAGAGAACTCGGGTAGGCTCCTGGTTTTCTTGCTCTTAACAGATGACATAGTGAAACAAGAACTTGTTAGCAAGATTAGTGGACCGAAAATAAAGAGAATAAACAAAAAAATTCCATAAACTTTTCAAGACCACAAATCTATATCGAAACATCTTAACACCTGCTCTGAACCACTTGTTGGTCCTACTGATTGAGTGATTTAACAAAGAGCTTAGACAACCTTATAGTGAAAATCTAGAGGGGAGGGGGTTGAATAGATTTTCAAATCCTTTTTCAAAGACAAGATGATATATTCAAAGTATCAAAGCTTGTGCAGTGGAAAATAATTTTAACTAAATCTTCTTAAGGATAAAAACAATCGATTAAGAATGCAAACTGATTTTGTTGGAAAGTTTGATTAAGAACAAGATAAGTAAAATAAAGCGATAAAGAACACCAAGACTTATAGTGGTTCGAATCAAAGCAGATACTACATCCACTCTCTTTCTTCAACTTGAAAAAGGGCCTCGACTACTTACTATTTTACTTACTTACAACTTTACAATTACAACTTTTTGAAGATCTCTATCTTTGATTCTATCTTCAATCTTCCTATCTTCCTATCTTCCTGGAAATTCTAGATTACGGTGCGAAGTGTTGAAGATATACAATTTAAGTGTTCTATAAACACTTTGAACTTATGAATATTTCTTTGAAAAACTTTTTGTGTGATTCTAGAGAACTTGTGAATAATGTGAATGAGAGTGCTTTGAAAGTTATTTTTGAAATTGTGCCTAAACATATTTATAAGCTCAGTGAAACGGTTAGTTTGTTGTATCAAACTAAAAACCGCTTAACAAACTTAATTTTGAAAACTGTCTAGTTCTCGGTGATCTTGGTCTTAGTCATCTGCAGCTAACTTGGTGAAGACTCGCCTTTCTTATTCTACTCGGCTTGTCTTGACCTCATCTCGAGATCTTCATTATTGTCTCCAATAGACGACCATCTCAAGCTCGTCTTCGATGACCTTCTCCTTCTTCGACCACGGTGACTTTTCTAGCTGCTGCCTAACTGGTCGACTAATGCTAGAATTCTACCTCAATTTGTCCTATGTATTTAGCTGGTCATCTTACTTTGTATGAGTTAACTTTAGTCGATTATTTTTAACTCATCAAAACTTCTTCCGATCTAACACTTACAACTCACATGTTAAAATTCAATATAATAAATATTTGAATGTAAGTCTTATGATGCTCTCGTACACTAAGTCTATGAATGAATTCTTCAAATTCAATTACACCATTCCTTTTCTCGGAAAAAGATAAAAACACGTGAGCAAAAGAAGGACCACTAAGGAACATCTTCAGTACATGTAGATAAGTTGCTACTTGCTAGAATATCATATTAATTATAACTAATATGCACGCTATCTATGTAAGGGGGTGGGGGATAGAGATCTCGGGATATCTCACCTATTTTTTATGCGGCGAGAACTACTTGAGTGCTCTTTCAAAGAGAACAAAACTCAAATCTGCACTGTAAACAAAAGGAGGAACACCGAAATAATAAATAAAGAACAAACCTAGGACAAATTAATAGTAAAAAGAATCAACGAAATCAGTGATGTCTAATGCAATAAAGCTTGTTAGTCGTGCAAAAGGTTGTCTTCGAACCAAATACAACTATTTTCCATTCAATTACGTCTTCTTGGCTGCATCTTTGATACTCTATTCGAGAGCGAGAGAGATGGGCGACTTCTTAAAACAGGTAGATCACAATAATTGATGTAGCCTTAATTTTTAAGCGAGAGGGAGGAGCAAAAAAATGAGCGAAAAATTGAAAAATTTGAGTAGTCACCAAAAAAGTGCGAATCTTTGAAGAAAGCATACGCAGAGGAGAAATCTTACCAATTTTGCAAGTTACAATATCGGTTATGAATAGTGTTTAGTGGCGGGCTGGGGCAATTGTAGTGGGCCTGCATGACACATACCAAACTACAAATATGGACCGATTATGCTCTAATCTTGGCTCAATCTTGACTACCAAACGAGTAGTAAGTATTTTGAGTGTTTGATCACGAGTCGTTACTGTTATAGACATCGATGCAAACAAATGCCAAGATTTTCATTGTGCCATTTGTTGTGACCTCTTTAGTCACTCTAACATTTCTATTATTTTATAACTTTTGTATAAAATTGTCTCAATATATGTGTCTTTTTTTTTAATTTATATTTAAAACATATTGGTTGCAATAAGATGTGTCCATTCACACTTTGGTAAATAAAAATGTAACAAAATAAAATTACATTATTATTTATTTTAGTTCATTGATAAATTAGTATCAAATGTTTAATTTGTATATACAAAATTTTATAACCTATGTACTAAAAATTGCATGATTATTGAGGTCTTAATCTTCTCATTTTGATAAGAAAATCAATGCATAATTCACTATTAATTCACTATTAATTAGCTATCTAAACTTGAGAAAGAGAATGTCGTATTGTTTTGTTCAATGTGAAGGGAATTGTCAATTTTTACAGTCAATAGAGGATATTTATTGTATTCAAATCAATGTAGCTATTGCACTATTTGAAAGATATGCGAGAGACGGTCGCATTAAAAATTCGGCTGAATCGGAGTTCGTGCGTGGAAGATATGATCGATCGAATTATTGGACGGTGTACCGAGTCACTCAATCGAGTGGCACACAAGGCTGCCGAGGCGAGCTCAGCCCTCACTCCAACTCGTCTCGAGGTATTACCACTCGATTCGAGTTGGTCAAATATCAGCCGAGCTGAGGTACACAAAACCGCCCGAGCCGAGTTGAATTTGCCTCCGTCCAAAATGTCGAGAACCAACTCGACCCATGCCCAAGTTCAACTCGAACCGAGGCAACCACTCCAACCGAGTGAATATTTTATTTATTTTGTTAAAGGTTAATACACAATTTAAAATTCACAAAACATTTCATTTAACGCGCCCTCTCTCACAGACATGTTGCCCTCGACCGAGCTCCACCTCATCTCAACCGCCCAAAGCACCGATAGTCATCTCCGCCTCACTCCTTCCGCTCATCTCCGGCTCTCGGCCTGGCCCAGGCTCAGCCGTTTAGAACCATCGCTAATCTCCACCTCTCAGAGCCGCCGCACTTCTCCGCCTCTCAACGCCGGCGGTCTTCTCCGCCTCTCAACACTGCCGATATCCTCCGCCTCTCACCACCGCCGGTATGTTTTATCTTTTTTTTTAAGAGCAACATGACGTTTTATATTGTGAACATGATATAGACACTACAATAATTCTTCTAAATCACGATTTTCATTGTGAACATGATTGAGCATGTTATAGAAAATGTTTGGGATAAAATCACGTTTTTCATTGTGAACAATAATTATTCTAGTTACTTCAATGGCAACATTTATACATATATATAGATTATGTTGTCACTCTAGATTTTAGGGGCATTTGGTTCTATGCTCATGTAATATTGGAGGAAGAATTGTTCGAATAGATGTTATATTGTAATTTTTTTGCTCTAGGTTTGAAATAAAGAGGACAAAAGAAATTGTTTGTGAACAATAGTGGAAAATTGGGGAGAAATGGTTATATGATGGGAGATAGTTAATCGGGATGGGGTAATGATTAACTTATTTTGAGTTTTAATATCCCGCATGAATTATGATGATGGTAAATTGATCATGTGTTACTATTCACAATAATTACTCCGTGTTCATTGTCATTACTATTCCCATGATTTTGAACCAAGCACCCCCTTACTTTTTTGCCGGTTCAACAAATGCACGCTCTTTCTTATAATTTGTAATTATCGCAGTAAGAAATGAAGTCTTCAGCAGTTGATATAATAATGTTAATTAGTAGAAAGTAGAGATGTCATGAGTTCTATTGTTGTTCTCACTTCTTGTTTCTAATTTGTATGTTTTTTTACGCAGGTTCTAATGGTGATGTTTAAGGATAAAGAAGCTGTTTAATGCGAAAGTAAACCCTCGTGCGGATTTAAATCATATTATGGAGACCATAAGGAACACACTTTGGATGCCAAAAATCTTGGAAGATTTGAAGACAATTGCTTTACGCTTTTGAAAATGGAATCGATCAAATTTCAAGGACAGCTTGTACTGCATTTGTTAATGAAACAAGACAAGACATGTTCAAGAAAGAAAATTACTTTCCATGTTAACGGTTGTCAAGCGAGAATTTGGTCCTCCAGAGTTCGCGATCATCACCGGTTTACATTTTCGAACCATCCAGGAACACCGTACTCTTCAATTTTTTTCCAAAGTGTATTCCTAGAGAAGAAATTCTTATTTTTAACTAACATTAAAGATGCATTCGAAAGAAGGCGTGGGTGCGAAAATGCCCCGAGATTGGCATTGCTTTAGGCATCTATGGAATGTTAGTCGTACAACATCGGACAAACAAAAAGCTAGACATTCCATACCCACACATGATTGACGATCTTGAACAATTCAACAATTTTCCTTGGGGTGTGGTGGCATTTGAGTTCTTGGTTGATAACATCCGGCATGTCATGGAGAAGGTCGCAAAAAAGCTAAAAATAGTTAAAAAGCCAAAGAAGAAGTCCAATATTAATACACCATGCAAGCCGTATATTGATGTCATGGTTTTGCACAAGCCCTACAATTGTGGGCATTTGAAGTTATTCCCAAAGTTGCAGTAATAGGTGCATTACCGGTGAACGATAAATAAGATGTGATCCCGTGCATGGTGCGTTGGACAGCTAATGAATTTATGAGTGATCAAAAACTAAAGAGGCACATATTCAAAGTGTGCAAGCCGGTGAATGACTCGATCAACGATGTAAGTACTCTATTAACAATTTAAGAAAATAAATGTAATACACTTATATGTTATTTTCCGTTTACTAACTACAATTATATTTTAAATTTGTACAAGATAATTGTTCATAAGAGGTTGATTCCATCGAGGAAGAGGCTATTTACGCAAATTATGTTAGTGATGTGCGGTGGGAGAATGATTATCAAAGCACTACTACTGAACCATCTCATAAACATTAACGAGTCGCGACCGAATCAAAACGAGGACGCCGAAAAAGAGGATGATCCCGAAGCTGTGGCCGACTCTAGCATACCTATGCGGTGAGAAGTTTGATTCGTTTAAGGAGTACATTAAGTCCCAGTTTGACTTGGTGCATGAGACCATAAGAGTATGTTGAAACATTGTTGACGAATATGTTAAATCATATGGGCTGCCCACTTCCCTCCATGTCAAATCAAAAAGGTTAGTTCTATTTTTTTCTTGATTTAACTTTGTTTAATGTGAATGATGTTTTTAAGATTATGTTGTAACTAGATTTTTATAGCCTATGCAGGAAAATGATCGAGAAAATTATGGCAATGATGATTCAAGTTATCAAAAACCAAAGAGGTGAGCTACGTGCCTATTTTATTTTTTAAATTAAGCTTTATATATTCATTTTTGATTTTATGCGATACGATCATCGAGAAACCATTCACCATACCGATTCACAATTTGAGAAAGACAAAGAGGTGTGTTAATTTAAACAATATGATAACAATCATAATAGGAATATTTTTATATTTAATTTGTGAGTGTATGCAGGTCGATGATGAATCATTATTCAAAAATTGCAAAGAGGTATGTCGCATGCTTTATATGACTCCAATTTAAGATGTTAATATTGAATTTGTGTGTATATGCAGGACGAGGACGGCGATGGTGGTTTGAAGAAAGATGACCGAATTGAAAGTCATGGTGATGATTCTATTTTTGAAACAACCAAAGCGGTAGCATTGTATAAGGTGCCATAATCTTACATTGTTGAACTCACATTGATTTTAGAAGTTACGTGTATTTTTATATTTTGTTGTTCGATAACTTAAAACTAGGCATCCAAACTTCAAGTACTTGTACTTTATGCAGGACAATGATGAAGTAAAGAATGGTCCTCGGAAGGGTTGTGACTATGCTACGGCCTATGCGAAAGATCATGATCGAAACACACCTCAAAATGAACTAAGAGGATGGGGCCAAGCATAGTTAGTCCATTCACTGACCTCGATCATCACGTTCTAAACATGCGTACGAAGCAAAGGGCTAAGAGGACAAAAAGGCAAAGGTAATGTCCCAACCTAAGTCATCCGAGGATATACAATTAACTAATATGGTTGACCCCATGGCTTGTGAGGAGGTGAACACAATAAAATTTGAGAAATGGTTGAGCATTGCCAAGGAGTCAAATTTGACGACAACCGTTGTTATCGAAAATATACCAAGAGTAAATGCAAAGTGGTTTAGTGCATTGTGGAATCTAGACGGTTGGTTGTGACGAGGTATTATATCTACAATTATACTATATTAGTCTTCTCTCTATATTGCATAAACTATTTATCCAAGTTTTCTTTATTTCTACTGACAACACATGGATGCATTGATGAGTTTTGTCTCGTTAAAGTCTAAAAAATTTCTAGAATGCTATTTGGACGAGTGGACTTTTGTGGATTTTTATTTTACTGTAAGTTTGCTAAACACAGGGAATAGTTAATGTGATGTTTGCCATTGTTGAGGTTTTTCCAAAGATGATATTAATTTGTATTGCGAGCATGCTGATTGGACAAAATAGAGTTATATCTTGATGGAGTACATTTCTGGTTTTCGACCACCGATTGGCCCCGATATCCCCTGGTTGAACGCAAAGTGTGTGTATGGCATCATGCATTTGTTAGGAAAACATTGGGTACTATATGAGCTTGAGATCCAAAGGTGTCTAATAGTAGTATATGACTAAATATCGAGACTTCTCGTTGGACCATTATAAGAAGAAATTTTGATAAACTTGTTGCAATGCTACCTTCAATTTGCAAGCGAGAGAATGGTGTGGGGCGAGGAGACGGACAAAACAAAAGATGCACCACTGGCTGTGGAGAGGTATAAAATGCCTCCTCAACAAATAAACGAAAGCGATTGTGGTGTACTAACGATTAAATTCTTTGAATGTCTGGTCACGGGGCACAGGTGTTAGTCATATTGATTCGTCAAGTGTGTTTTATTTAGAAAAAAATTTGTGCCGACCTGTTTTCGATTTCTGAAGTGGATAACATTTTAGTTTTTGGATATTGCTTGTATACGATGAATTTATCTAACATTTCTCAATTAATTTTTAGTACGTATGAAGTTGGAGATTGCATATCAATCATAAGGATACAATCTTAATGAACTCTTTTTCATCGTTTTTTTTTTCTATAATGTTAATTTGTGAATGTCATGCAGGCTACATTAAAACACTTAAAAAATTTTGAGAATTTTCCTAGTTACGTTTGTGTGTATGTTTTTTGAAGGAAGAACGTGGAGAAAGATGTGAAATATATTCGGGTTGAAAGCCCACCCAATTTGAGTTCAAATCCAATGGAGTCTCAAGTTAAGCATTGATCGATAAGTGATTTTCACACACTCGATCCGAGTGAGATCCTACAATTGATCCGAGGTGCAGATAGATCGTCGTGGCTTAACTCGACCCAAGGTAACCTATAAGTGCCGAGTCAAATCGTCACACCTCGACTCGAGTTTAGTCGAGAATCGAACCGAGGCGTTTAGATATCGTCGTGGCTCTACTCAAGAACTGTGGATTGAACTTGATCCGAGGTGATGCACGAGCCGTGTTAGTTAAGGACACCTCGAACCGAGTTGTTTCGAATCGAGCTGAAGCGTTGAGATATCGTCGTGGCTCAACTCGACTAGGTCTGTAAATTCAACTTGATCCGAGGTGATTGTCGAGCCGAGTTTTTAAGGTTGTTGACTCGATCATTTTTTTAATTTAAATTCTTAGGTTTAGGGTTTTAATTCTGTCACCTATTTAAGTAGACCTTTTTCCCTTTTTCTATCATTCACACTGACCACCATATATAGTCTCTAATACTCTCTATTTTCTTCAAAAAAATTTGCTTCTTTCGCTATTATCTCTTCTCGTCTTGGCTTGTCGCATACTATTGGATCGAGTCTTCCAATTTCAACTCAACAAAGGTATTGTTATACTCTATTTCTAATTTTGTCCAAGCTTGAAGCATGATAAGTATGATTTTTAGTAAAAACCATTCAAATTATATTATTAGGGCTTTAAATGGATTGAAAAAATTTGTTCAATTTGAGACATAGTTATGATGAAATTGATGTTATTACATGATGGGCTTTTCATATCTTTAGTGAAAATTATTTAAATTTCAATTATTGGCGAATTGTCTTTGTATAAAGATTTAATTTAAAATTATTTTGTAATGTTTATGTATCAAGATGTTGCCACGAAGAATACAAGGGGGAATAGAGGTATGGAACAAGGAAATCTTGTACCAATGGTAAGATATGATCAAAGAATGTTTCTTTGAGGAAATGAGGGGAACCATTGACTACGATTGCTACCAAGCTTGCGAAGGAAGCCCTCGATTTCGGGATTAATTTTGGGGTGGACGGATATCAATATTTGAGTTGGCGGGGATGACAATGAGACCTACAAGATACTATGATGAAAAATGGGTAGAATTCTTGGGAATTAAGGAAGAAGTGGGGAACTTTTTCTAGAGTTGGATGGGGAGCCCGTTGAGGATCGAGAGAAGCAACTTATAAGTCTCTTAAATTCGAATTCCTTTATCTTGTGGAAGAAGGAGTGGATGATGAAGGGATCATTGTCGTAGAATGAGTTTCCGTCTAGGAAACCAAGATCGTTACCTATCAGTTTCAACAACTCGGTGATATCTTCCACACTCGAATGTCTCGACTAGATGGAGGGGTTCGCCCTACAATGAAGCTAAGTTTTGGATGAGCATTGCTGGAGTCGATGCCCCTGGTTATAACCCTAGTCGATCAAAGGCGTCACCGATTAGAAATCTCATATTCCAATATGTGCAAAGAATTCTTTCTCAAACTATTTGTGCTAGATATGAGATTGGATCCATACGTGCGCACGAGCTTGAAATTTTATGCAAAGTGACGAGGGGTGTGGGGATCCAACTAGGTATTGAGCTTATTTACCAATTTATAAGACAAAAAAACACTGTTAAAAATATCCAGTTGGTGGTTTGATAACCCTAATTGCATTTTGGGTGTGTGGCCAACGATGTAGAACCACTTGAGGGTGAAATAAGATTCGATCTTAGGGCTATGATCCGATCGCGTATGATAGTGAAGAGAGGGGGAGTTTACCGCCTTAAAGCTCGGAGAACGATGGATTATTCCATTGCCATATCCGGGGTTGACTTACGTGCTTGGATCGAGCATCCAAAATTGGCAATTATCTTCGATTGCTCATAGAGAATGGATAAATGCTAGTGAAAAGTTCCACCTATGAGGGGAAGAAGAGAGCGAGGAGAATCATCTAGAGCTCGAACATGACAGAAAGAGATGATGAACCTCAACACGAGGAAGAAAGGCAACAAGCCTTTTTCGGCGGGCGTATCAAAGAAGAACGGAAATGCAATGTCTTATTCGAGGGATGGAGAGTCTTAATTTGAGGATGACAAATGTTGAATCTAGCCAAGATAGAATGGAAGACCTCATGACCGAGCAAACTATGATGCAAAGAGCAATGTATGAGTGGCACGTCACCAAGGATTTCTATAGCTTCCTGGGGAATGTGACCCAGTGATCGAGTGTACTTTTATTTTAGTTTTCCTTCGAATACATTGATCTTAGAATTTGAGTTGTTTTGTTGACTTATTGTTTTGCAAATATTTGATTAAGTTTCATCTTGGTAAACATTACTTGTTGTTACATAATTGAGATTTTCGTGTTTATTCTTTTCAATGATTTGAATTTACTTTTGTCCAATGTAATATTGAACACCGGTTGTCCAGAATCTAACAAGGGCTGGATAAAGCTGTGGAAAATCGAATCGAGTCGAATCAGCTAGACCCGAGTCAATTCCCTCGACTCCGAGTCACTATCGGCTCGAACCGAGTTGTTTCCCTCCACCCGAGTTAAAATCAGCTCGACCGAGTTGTTCCCTTGACCGAATCACAATCAACTCGACCCGAGTTGTTCTATTTGATACGAGGTGTTGTAGTCGAGCCGAGAAGGAACTATAATAGTACACGTAGTGGATGAGATTAGATATTTCCATCCCGAGGGACTTTAGCGTAAATTGTAACACTTTAACATAGTCCACTACTATAAATGCTCCCTATATTTTTGTGCACAATCAATTTTATCCAACTTATTTGGTTTAAAAAATGGGTAGTATAACAATCTTTCCTCAAAAGAATATTTTGGGATGATAATTGGACATACGAGATGGAATCATATTTCATAAATTCATTGGTGAAGCAAAAACACCAAGGTAAGTGGGATGGGCCAAAAGCATTGAACTATAATGCTATTGCAACCGCAATTGGCAACATTAATGAAGTTTTTCTAAGTCATTTCGGTAAGAAGATGCACAGTCATATCTTATTTTTCTACGACAATGGTACGACACCTTCATCAAATGTCAACACACCGAGGGTGTTTGTTGAGATGAAAGCACCAACAAATTACAAGCAGCCAACAAAGTATGGCTTTTCTTGATAAAGGTCAGTCTTACTTCTTGACCGTTTATATTGCAACAAGTCATTCAGAATTTCTAATACACATTTTAAATTCAAATATATTGTAGCGTGATTGCCTTGTTAAGGCCTTCTACCATAAAGGAGATCGATTCATTTTGGAGTTGACACAATTGTTTGTGGCGGTCGAGGCTCATGTACCGACACTTCCTCCCGTAATCATACCGGACTCGGATGACAAAAGCTCATCTCCCGATATTTCCAGTCTTTCTTGTACTAAAAGGAGGTTATTCCATAATGCGAGCGGCTCCCGCCCCTAAATCCTAAGTAAAAATTCAGTCGATCTCTTTAGAATGTCATGATTTACTATTTCATATTATCATGTACGCTAGTTATTAACTTTTGTACCAGATTTGCTTATTATGTAATTTCAAAATTATTAAATATATAATTTTTAGCTCATGAACAAGTTTTGTTGATATTTAAATTTCGTGTGGGCTCATATTGGTTAAAATAATTGTCTTAAGGATAAGCAAAAAAAGAGAAAATGACGCATCAAATATATGACCATTCTTATATGTCTTTCTTATTTAAAAAAACAATAAAATTATCAATACATGTTATTATGATCGAGACGAGCTATCTTCTTCTTTTTCCTTTTGAATTGCAATGTCATCTTGTTCACTGGAGAAGCGGGTGGTGACCAAATAGAATTTTCAACCACTCCCAACAAGGATCACCGTATATCTTGTACGCATAGGCAAATGCATCCACCTACAAAATTCCAAATAATTTTAAAGTTGAGACTTAAAAAAATAAACTAAGTAGACCATTAGGACAACAATTTGTAGAGTTTACCTCGACTAAGGAATGCCGGAGTGAATGTTCGGCATGGATACGGTTTGTCGCTTTATCATACGAAACTCCAGGGGACATTTATCAACCATGAGAAGACATGATACCTTTACGCAGCCTTTTGAGCTTGTATCCAACAATCTTTATAGTCAAGCTTCTTTTTGTAGACCATATTAATAAATCATTTGTGCGATCGATAGCATCAGCTTTTGAGAATATATTAACATATTATCGCCTATTGGATGAAAGTTGCCCATCGGTGCTTGGTCGGATAGTGCTTCAAAGAAACAAAGAGTCTACCTGGGCATCCCATTCGAGGCTCGTGCAAGAACGCTTCTTGAGAAAATCTTGCCATATTTGAGGATTGAAATGAGAATATTTGAATTTTGTGTTATGAACCGGTGTTTTAAGGAAATAGACAATTTGTAGATGATGTAAGATGAATTTGAACGTGTATTTAGAACCAATGTGTATACATCTTTTTATAAAAAAATATGTGTATTCAAATCAAATAAAAAAATCAAAATAATAATAATAATAAAAATAATAAATTCATGATAAGAGACCCACATGTTGGTATAGTGTACATGTGACAATATCTATTGTGTAAACAAGTAAAGTAAATTGAATAAGTTAAAAAATGTGTCATAGACTTGTCATCTTTCACACATGTGAAAGAATCTAATGATGTCATAAATGTGTAGAAATGAAATAGTAAATTTTCAACATAACTATTTTCTTACAAGCAAATTAATGAATACACGAATTCTAAATTTATTTGGTAGCCCACATGTGATAATAGCTATTGTGTAAGTAAGTAAGTAAGTACCCTAAAGTGAAAAAGTTAAAAATGGTGTCATTGACTTGTCATCTTTCACACAAGTGTAAGATTCTAATGTTGACATAAATGTGTAATGATGAAATAGTAAATTTTCAACACAACTATTTTCTTACACTTACACAATAACTATTGTGTAAGTAAGCCACTATTAATTAAACGGGTTGGACAACGTTTGAGAACATGTTCCTTTGTAGTAGAATATATGTTAGACGTCCCATAGTAATTTATGTAACATAGTGTTGAAATAAAGAAGTACTAGAAGTTCATATTAGTTACTTAAATATGGATAACACATTACAATGAAGTCCACATCACAGAAAATTAAATTTAACATTAAAACAACATACTTTAATACATAATTTAAAATATTTGCTAAACACTAAACCCTAAACTACAGCGTGGGAAGTGGATCCACTTGAACATGCACTTGAGACATTTTTATTACAGGTTGCAGGTTTGGGAAATAAAGCAGTAAGATCGCCCACAATGGTTATTCACCGAACGGATAACATGGTGGCCATGTGATCACCTGCATAAATTTATATTATTTTTATTAAAGAAAGCTAAATCATTGACTATATATTAAAAGAGTAAATGAAATAATCTTACAAAGAAACCAATTCTTCCACATTGCCTGCGGTGTTACCATATATGTCCACTCTCTATCCCAATATGCACCATTTGTGTTGATCATCATGTACCAACAATCGTGCCTCATTTTTAGCTTTTTAATTTGTTTGTTGATATGGTCGCTGTCAAAATTCCAAGTAGGGAAATCCCTATAAAGATTAGCAACAACATTGGAAATTATCTGTATTGTCGCTACCTTCATATTTCCAACGACCGATCTGAGTGCTCGTGGAACTAGTATTTTGACAACAACTTTATCTCGCCATCGGAGTCCAAAACCAATCATTTTCCATCCTCTCAAAACTATTTGTTGCCTCCCGTCGATATGAATTTGTCATTAGTTTGTGTTGTTTGAAATAAGAATTGACAAAGTTAAGAAGTCGTTTTGGGCAATGTCATCTTGAAAATAACTTGTATTTGTAGAAGTGAGAAATATTGTGATTGGAGACCATTTCATGAGGGGTCACCTTTTCCACAAATCAAGAAGGATCAACAATCAATATCATTCAACTCGACTCCAAGAAATCAAAATTTGTCATTGAACTATCATTCGCATAGTTTTTTCATCACAAATTATTTACTTGAAGCTGTTCAAATATTATATGTTGGAAGTAATTTTATTATACAAAATAACTTAAGTGTTTTTTTTGTTAATCAAAATTTTTCCCGTTGTTGGAAATGAATTTGATAAGATTTGATAACAAAGTTGCGCGGTGGTTGAACATATATAAACGTTAATCGAAAAGGGTTGGAGAAATATTTTTAATGGTTTTAGCAACACATAATAATACACATGTATGTAAAGTATATTTTAATACATGTCAACTTAATCTTCTCAATTAAGATTAACATGGAATAAAAATAGAAATATAACAAAGTGTCATTGAATGGTTAAAGAGAATAAAGTGAGCAAGTACCACCTAGTCTAATATATTATCACTCATACAAGTACACATGTTAGAGATGGATGTCATTGAGAGGTCACATTTTTTCCTTTATCCAAGAAATAAAAATTTGTCATTGAGCTATCACTTGCATATTTTTTTATAATAAGTTATTTTCTTGTGGGGTGTTCAAAATATTATATGTTAGAAGCACCTTTATTATACAAAATAGCTAAAGTGATTTTTTTGTTAATCAAATTTTTACCCGTTGTTGGAAATAGGTTGGATAAGTTTTGATAACAAGTTGCGCAGATGGTTGAACCTATGTAAACGTTAACCGAAAAGGGTTGGAGAAATATTTTTTAATGGTTTTAGCAACACATAATAATACACATATATGTAAAATATATTTTAATGCATTCCAAGTTAATGTTCTCAATTAAGATTAACTTGAAAAAAATAGAAATATAACAAAGTGTCATTGCATGGTCAAAGAGAATAAAGTGCACAAGTACTACCTAGACTAATATGTTGTCACTCATTGAGTGGTGAACTTTACCTTTATCCAAGAAAGCAAAATTTGTCATCGAGCCATCATTTGCATATTTTTTTATAATAACTTATTTTCTTGTGGGGTGTTCAAAATATTATATGTTGGAAGTACCTTTATTATACAAGATAACTTAAGTGAATTTTTTTTTTTTTGTAATCAAATTTTCCCGATAGTTGGAAATTGGTTGGATAAGGTTTGAAAATAGGTTACGCACTGGTTGAACCTATGTAAACGTCAACCGAAAAGGGTTGGAGAATTGTTAAAATAATATTTAATCATCATATACTAATATATATTTCACCAAAACTAACCTTTAATGTATTATGTAAAAAAATTCAACTATGATTCACTTGGAAAAAAACATTCTTTTGAAATGAGCATTCAAAAGTTTTAAAGCGGTTATTGGTTAAGGGTCTTGAAAGAAAATGTGTATTTATAGATGAGATAATGATAGTATTATGAATGTAGTATTAACATGTTTGTGAATGGAGACAAAATAATATGAATGTCGGAATTGAGAATTGGATATGGTTTTTAGTGAATCCCACTATCAATGTAAATGTAGTCAATAAGAACTTTATCAAGATTCTTACTGAAATTTAATATTATGGAATGGCCATTCAATGACAAGAATCTTTAAAGTAAATATTAGTCAAGAAAGAAATAATCTAAACATATCCAATGTAGGTGGGAACTTATATTACCGTCCAAACCTTCGTATTGTATATAAAGTTCAATTTACATTGAAGAAATATCACTTTGATAAAATAATTACTTATTTTTCTAATGGAAGAAATACCCCCAAGAATTATTTCTCTACAATGCAAAATGGAACTCGAAATGGATAATGTGTTCATCAACAATTTGTTCACACAATAGAAACTTGGTTATTGGTTAGGAAGGGGTGAAGTAAACTTTACCGCCATTAATAATGATATTTGAATGCTTAACGAAATATTTAGTTTATCGTACACGTGGATTGATGGTCTCCAACGACGTGGTGAACTACAAAAACGTTATGATTGCTTCAAGCTTATTAAAGACCATCCTCTTGTTTGGTGGGATCGCGATTCCTACATCGTACATACATCCAAACTTTTGTGGAAACGAATGATAGAGGTTTATTATACTTATATTATTTTGAATCACATTACTCAAATATCGTGATAAGAATTTAATTATTAATAGGAAAACGAGTTTGCAAAAGCTTACTTCCATCGTGGGGAGCCAGAGTATCAAATCCTACATATGCTTTTGGAAATGAGGCGTATATTATTCCACAGATTCTGATGTAGGTGGTAGCTCATCAAGCACTACAAAAAAATGAAAGACATCGGTTTTTAACCGATGTCTATCAAGAAAAAAACGTTGTAGTAGCCAACGTTGTAAAAGTGGGCTGAAATACAACGGTTGAAAGTCTGTTGTCTTTCCACTTCTTTTACAATGATTCTGACGTTGTCTTTACTTAAAAACCGTTGTAGTATGCAACAAAATTATCTAATTCAGCGGATAGACAACGGTTTATAACCGTTGTATTTCCATATAATATACAACGTTTTTTAACCGTTGTCTTTACCTAAAAAACCGTTGTGTATTCCAACAAAATACGATAGACAACGGTTGAGAATCGTTGTCTTTATAAAGAATATACAACGGTTTATAACCGTTGTCTTTACCCCAAAAATCATTGTTTATTCCCATAAAATGCTGATAGACAACGGTTGAAAACCGTTGTTGTTATAATCGTATTACAATGTTTTGGAACCGTTGTCTTTCTATACGTAAATCGTTGTTTGTCACACGTATATACAACGGTTTAGAACCGTTGTTGTTTCTATTTTATTACAATATTTTTTACCCGTTGTCTTTTTGTTAAATAAGCGTTGTGTTAACTACATTATAGATAATAGTTTTGGAACATTGTCTTTTTAAATTTTTATTAATTTCCTAATAAAACTCATTATTAATTATATCAATAGCAAAATAAAAAATTCAAAATAAATCCATAAACATTCAACTATCAATCCGTCAACAAAATGAAGTTTATAAAAATATTCTTCCCATTCAACTACAACCAACAATAATTTCATAAAGTTCAATACCACCAACAAATCATTTACAATAATTTTCGAATACCATCAACAATCATTGACAAAAGGTTTGTCTACTATTTACCAACATCCATGCAAAAATAGACAAGCTAGCCAAATTCTTCCGCCAACATTTGTGCACCATCTCTCTCAACACTATATTACAAAGAAAAAACATAAGTAACAAATAAAATCACACACGTATAGTCCAAGAATGGAAAAATAAGTAAACGAACCTCGATCTATTCATACATATATTTAGTACATTACATTTATCTTCCTTATGACAACATTATAGTCCCAATTACCATGACCTTTTTGTTGGCCTTGAGATCATCCAATATCTTGACATTTATCACTTTGAGATTCGACGTGATACATAAAACTATAAATTAAAAAGATAACCAGATATATGTAATTAAATCCAACAAGAACTAATACATAATAAAAAATATAAGGCAATAAATGTACTAATTCAATAAAAGTTCTAACCATTGTTTTGCATACTCTTGAGAAATTTCCCACCAAGTTCCCGTTGAAATTTGTAACTTCATTTTAACCTCACTCATAGTAAAAATAATAAAAGCTTCACACCTAATTATGATGAAAGAGCTCACCTTGTATGTAGCTTAAATAATTTACATAAAGAGTGCAAATCCCCACCGACATACTCAAGACCCCATTAACCAATATCACCCTCTCGCGCTAATCAATCAGTATTTCAGCCCTCCCGAAATTATTGAGATTTCGAGTAATAATTACATGTCACACTTTTCTAGAAGAATACTATCAAGCAAGAAAAAATGTGTTATCTTTGAAGAGTACTACCTTCCAAAACCTCTAGTTATTAACTCATTCCATAATCTAATATGCAAAACCGAACTTGAAGAAAACCGAGATCAAGAAAAACAAGACTCATAGAAAATAATATAAATATCGAAATATAGTGATTTGATCGGGGTGCTTAAATAATATCTAGATTAAGATTAAATAGTATGTTATTCAAATTCAACGAAATTATTTTGTTAACTCACCTTCAGATTGGTTTTGCATGGAAGCAAGTAAATTTTTGACATAGGGGTCATTTGGATCAACTCCTGAAATGGTAAAAGAAAATCCAAAACATAAAGACGAGTTCGTTTATTAATGTGTCCTACATTTAGATTAATATGTACTATATATTTAATTTCAATTGAATCTAGTTTTAACTTAAGCGAAATGTATATTAAAGGAAACTAATAAATGCAAGGCAAAATGTAGACAAAAAAAATAGGCATTTGATAAAAGCAGGACAAAATGTAAAAAGGGAAAAATAGGGAGAGATAAAGTCGATAGATACTAATAGTTTACTCTTGATGAGCAAAGAGCCAAAGAGACAAGTATCAACCAATTAGATATTCACTATATACGAAATAGTGAAGCATATTTACCTTTATGCCTGTTTGTACTTGAGCGAGAGATTAATCAATTGCGATCACGACAAGCATGAAACCTGTCCACACAAATTTAGAGGGAACCAGTGCAATGTCTTTGACGAAAGTCCGAAATGCAAATTAACCCCAACCTCAGTAAAGTGGTTCATATACTTGAGCATAGATCAATCAAATTCTGAAAATCACAAGCCTCCACTTAGCAAAATATAGAGAATCTGAAAAAAAAAAATCAAGAAAAGAGTGCATTGAATTTGGATAAAATGAAAAATAAAATGACAATCAAATCCTAAGAAAAGTAGAGCATGTTGCATGCCTGTAATAAAGCCTATGTGGTCTCGATAATTCTTGACTTTACAATCCCTAGATGCACATCATTTATGCTTACATTTGCTATTCTTTCTGAAGATTCGTCAAAACATTATGCTCGAGAACAAATTAAGGTTGGGGTTCAAAAGTTAAAAAAAAAAAGAACTGAATTTTGAATACAAGTAATTCCATTCCATATGTAGGTATGTTTTACCTTTAGTCTTGAAAGTTCTTTGGCATGCAATATGTTTGCTAGTTTTGATTGAGCATAAGCTTTAGTTCCATTATAACCGCATACATTGGAACATGACTTTTTATCAACCAAATATTGAATTGGAGGAAACAATAAAGAAAGAAATAAAGTGGAAATTGTAATAATTTTTGTTTGAATGTTGTCCAAGGCACCTCTACCGCTAAGGGACAGATTAAAACTACTTCCTCTCGTATTTTTCAATTTCTTTCCATCATGAAGTTTTCATCGTAATTTTATCGGACAATCCACCATCTAATAACCATGTCTAATTTTACACGGGAAAATAATTTTAAAAAATAGAGACAACAAAGCTATCTATAGAAAAACACATTCTAACTCGTGGAAATGCACTACATGTAACGATGACAAAGTCAAATTTCATATCTATTAACACATTGCACTGCATATAATGTTTTTACACCAGAACAACAACAACAGTGTCTCGGCCTCTACTACACTATATGAAGCATCACTTGCAAATATAAGTAAATTGTGATTATGAAATCTGGAAATATATGCCTTAAACCGTGAAAATTAAAAGTTCGAGAGAGATTTGAGGAGAAAAAGAGACTACCTACAAAGTCGGCCGTCATTCTAGAATGCGAATGTGAAATCAAAACCAAAAACCATTTGACGATTTCACGACCAGCATGATGATATCGATTTCACGACCAAAAAACTAAAAATCCATTTCAAACCAAAATCACGAAGGTGATTAGCTCTAAGGGAAAAAATCATTCCAAACCAAAATAGTACCCTTTCAATAATCGCATCATGTTTTAAAAAAATGCACCAAAAGCGTATATGAGGAGAGCCGATGAATTTTTCTTTTATTTCGTTACAACAGATACCAACTTGAGCAAAACAGATTCAAATTAAATTGGGGATGAATAAAAATAAATTAGGGCTTACAAGAGAGCACAAGACAAAGACAGTACACGGCCAACGATGTGACGGCGACGATTAAACTTCAAAGATTAGGACATACCTTCAAGCAATTTTGGAGGAACGGCGTAGTCGCGGTTAATCAATTTGGATGATGGAATTGAGCTTTGGATCCGGAAGAAACACAGCGGCTTCTCCTTTCTTGCATGAGAAGTTGAGAAATCTGCGATCGATGAGAAATCGAAACACAGCGCGTCTTCTCCTTTCTTGCGCGAGAAGTTGAGAAATCTGCTATCGAGTGGAGATGAGAAATCCGAGATTATTGAAATATTTTCAGATTCCAAAATGATCTGTTAGATTATAATTATGGTTTTTAGTTTAGGATATAATACTAATATAATAAATATCTTTTAATTAGAATAATAAAAAGAGTAATTATTATTTTTATAAAATTATATTTATTACTTTTAATGACGGTACACTTTTTTAGAGATAATATTTGACATTTTACTAGAGTACTTTTATACTCTCATTAAAGTTATTTCAAAAATGACAATTAGTGAGAGATATACATCCTCTCATTAATAATTTTGTAATTAAAAGTCATCTTTCTTGTAGTGTAAGTCAATAAATATTCAATTATATATAAAAAAATAACTAAATTTTTATCATATGTAAACCGTGATACAAGAGCAAGATATTGAGCATAGTCGACAAAAGGTGTTATTGAAATAGTTTAAAGTGCTATTTGATTTTTTAAAGTATATTAAAATTGTTAATTTTATTTAATAAAGATATTATTCAAGTATTTAAAAGTGTTATTTAACTTTTTTAAGTGTATTAAAAGTGTTGATTAGATTTAATAAAGGTATTATTGAAATAGTTAAAAGTGTTATTTGATTTGTTATGTATTAAAAGTGTTCATTTAATTTAATAAAGGTATTATTCAAGTATTTAAAATTGCTATATGATTTTTTAAGTGTATTCAAATGTTGAATATATAAAGTTATTATTCAAATAGTTAAAAGTGTTATTTAATTTTTTTTTAAAAAAATTGTATTAAAAGTGTTTATTTAATTTGATAAAAGTGTTATTCAAATAGTTCAATTTTATTTTTTAAATTTGTTTCAAAAGAAAAATTATTTTCTAAATTTATTAAAAGTACTAATTTAATTTAATAAAAGTGTTATTCAAATAGTAAAAAAATTCTAAGTGCATTAAAAGTGCTAACTTAATTCATTAAATTAAAAATATTATTTAAAAGAGTTAAAAGTGCTAATTTAAATATTTATATG
This sequence comes from Paraleonurus japonicus, assembly GCA_030762865.1. Taxonomy (NCBI): domain Eukaryota; kingdom Viridiplantae; phylum Streptophyta; class Magnoliopsida; order Lamiales; family Lamiaceae; genus Paraleonurus; species Paraleonurus japonicus. The sequence goes on from CM061053.1 coordinate 20,163,099, forward strand.
TAAAGTGTTAATTCAAATACATAAAAGTGCTAATTCAAATACATAAAAGTGTTATTTAAACAAATTGAAATGTGAGAATGATTAGACAACGGTCATGAGGCGTTGTATTTTATGAATTTTAGCAACACAAAACTACAACGGTTTCTAACCGTTGTCTATCAGCGCATAAGCTATTTCAATTGAGAACGTTTAGACAACGTTCATGAGGCGTTGTATTTTCCAATTTTGGCAACACAAAGCGCAACAGCTTTGGAGCCGTTGTCTATCAGCGCTTAAATGTGAATCTACAACGGTTAAACATAACCGTTGTTTTTCGGCGTCTTTCACCCTGATTTCGCAACGCCTTACTACAATGGTTGGCTAAAACGGTTCGACTTTAAACAATAGTTTCTTTACTTTAGACAACGGTTTTTTTAAAAACTGTTGTCTTTCAGGCATTGTAAAATCCCATTTTTCTTGTAGTGAAGCCATGGTCAAAAGAGATAGTAACTTGAGAAAATCAGTGTTATATCTATAAGTGTAGTTCCTTTATTAAGTTTATTATTTGATTGTGTAATGCTTTTATTGGTTTAGCTTTCATTAAATTTAGTTATATATTGTTTTAGTTTGCTTATGTAATGAGCTAGTTTAATTGTGCATTATTTTAGTTTGATTGTAAGTGTCTAATGATTTAATCTAATTATGTTCTATTTTAATTTGGATGTGTAATAATTTATTTTAACAATGTTTTCACTAACTTTAATTATGTTTTCTATATTTAAAAATAATAATATCGCCTATCATATAGAAAAATAAACTATACTCGTTTAAAGGCCACCAAAATCGCCCACAACCCAAGGTAATACTTGAGACCGAGTCGAGGCACGACTCCAAGGCCGTAGGCCGCCTCGACCGTGCTAAGTTGGTCTCGACCCAAGGCCAAACCCCAAGCCCCGCCGAGGTGCGATTCCATCCAGCCGTAGCCCGCCTAGCTGCGGCTCGACTCGAGGCACCACATCCATCCGAGCCGAGCACATAAGCTATCGTCGTAGAATGCCTCGGCCTAGTGCCCGAATACACTCGCACCGGCATCCCTTCTAACTCGGACCGAGTATTATAATGAAGTAGACAATGTCCACATTTCAGCTTTGGAATTTCATTTTTACGCACAAATATACACATTCTTTTGAGCAAGTTGTAAGAATACCTATAGGTGATATTTTTCTATTAAATTATACTCCTTTATTTTTTGTATGTACATATAATTTTATATCAATTACCATATCAAAATAATAACCCTTATCAAAGAGAGTCAAAAACATAAGTACTTAATAAAATGACCTTTTCCAACAATATGTCCAATGTCAAAGAAATTTTTAAATAAAAATAAATATGATTCAAACATATATATAACAAGAGTGAATACTAATAAATATTGATGCATTACAAATTATTTCAACAACACTTATTGTCATACACAACAAATCAAATAATACAAAATAAGTTCAAGTTTATCGATCATCAACCATAGACGGTTGTGGTAAATCACATGCTCGTTAATTTTTTGGGTCAGCTTCTAGAATATATACGTGACAATTAACTCGATTGTGGGATGTTTGATTGCAACGTGAACATTTTTGTCTCTTACGAGTACTTGAGGATGAAGACTCAAGGGTCGACCGTCTCCTTCTTAGTCTAGGACGCCCGCCCGCTTGGGACAAGGTGGAGAATTGCATATGAGAGATTTCATGTGAGCAGGCAACACCCATTCATTTGGCTCAAGTAGGGCGTGATAGATCCACCCCACATTCTCTTTACATAATGAGAGGTATAAAAATCCTCAATATATGTGTTCGCATCATACTTTGAATGCCTGCAGATAGAGTGAATGACAAAAAGGTCAATTAGCAATAGTTTTATAGTTGGTGGATGAAAAAATTCGTAAATTAATATAAATATTATTGAGTAATTTTTACCGATTGCAGCAAGAGCGTGATCGCAAGGAATCTCTTCTAATCGAAATTCACAACAATCGTATTTACGGTTGATCAAATCTACTAAGTGAGACCTAGTACCATGAACAACCTTAAAATGATCATTTGACAAGGGTTGCACGGTACACTTGTCGGTTAACTTTGTAACGCCCAATTTAATATATACTAATATTAATATTGAGACGTTACTAAATAATTACATAATAAAATTTAATAAGGGCAATTATAATATTTGAATATTATAATTCAATTAAAAGTTGAAGTAAATCTCCACCGTCTGTAGTATAACACTTAAGTTATCTGATATTTTGAAATTTTAAAAAAAAAAAAAAAAATTTGAGGGTCATCCTCATCAACTCATGTCACTGCTTTTTATAGAAGAAATAAAATGATAGCCCATATACTTGAGAGCAATTATAGTGTTGGAGCTATACCTCCCTATTCAATTGTCCTACTGCTACCGTCACATTTATTATCTTATCTTCAGTAGCTTTTTTATTATTATTTTTTATCTTCATACTTACTACCACTACTTGGTTAATGCATGGCGTAAATATATATTTTTATATATATCTTGGTCACACCATTACTGTTAATTTATGAATGCATGTGTACATTTCTTCCTTAGTACTAGTTGTCATATACGTACATGCATGTGCTTATTAGCTTATTAGCTTATTTGCTTCAATCATGCATGTATGCATATATGTTTACCTTATTATAGCCTATCATTAGCCTATTATATAACCTATTTTATATATGTATAAAAAGGTGGTAATATAATATAGTTATTATATGTAGGCGTATTTTATATATATATATATATATATATATATATAATTTACATATCTATGCATTCATACATTTTTTATGAAGTATATATTATTTATGTGTATATATATATATAGTTAGAATATACATGCATACATAAAGAAGGTGGTTTTCTAATTGTTTAGAAAGTATATATATATGTTAGTGTGTAATTTGATAAATACACCCTCTTGTATGATTTAATCAATATATGCATAATTTGCTAGAATAATTTCAAGCCTAAGAAATCATAGGTATATTCCTTGGAATTTAAAGAATAAATTGTGTGTGTCTGTATACATATACACATATTCAAATATTAGAAATAATTATTTTTGGATGTTATAGCCTCCCCACTACTAAAAATTTCATCCTCGAAATTATAGATATTACCGAGCAAAAGTAGATTCGGATATTTGGCTAAAATTTCATCTTCTTGTTCCCACGTCTTCTTCCTTCCCATGTCTGCTCTATTTCACTTTAACTAAGGCGATGTCGCGGTTTCATAATTTTTTAATTTTCCTATCAAGAATAGGCTGCTGGGATTTCTTCATACGTTAAGAGACTTTGTCAATTTCTATTGCATCTCGATTAACTATGTGGTTGGGATCAGGTATATACTTACGTAACATGGACACGTGAAATACGTTATGTACTCCATCTAGCTCGCGGTAAAGCTAGTCTATAAGCTAATTCTCCTACTCGCTCGAGTATCTCATATGGTCCAATAAATCTTGGTCTCAACTTTCCTCGTTTTCCAAATCGAATGACACCTCTTGTTGGTGACACCTTTAAGAATACCTTAGCTCCGACCTCAAATTCTAAATCTTTACGTCATTGGTCGGCATATAATTTTTGTCTCATTCCCGAGCCGCTTGTATTCTTTCTCTAATTTTCTTGATTATCCTAGTAGTTTCTTCTACTAATTCGGGACCTAAGACTTTCTTCTCTCCAACTTCGTCCCAATACAGAGGTGATCTCGCATTTCCTCCTATAGAGCGCTTCATAGGGTGTCATACCGATTGTTGCTTGGTAGCTATTGTTATAAGCAAATTCGACTAGGGGTAATAATTTCTCCCAATTTTCACCAAAGCCGATTATACAATCTCTCAACATGTCTTCCAATGTTTGAATTGTTCTCTCAAAATGCCCGTCCATCCGAGGGTGAAAGGCGATCTTGAAATTTAGCTTGGTTCCTATGGCATTACGTAGGCTCCGCCAAAATTTTGATGTAAATCGTGTATCCCTGTCTGATATTATTGAGACAGGCACTCCGTGCAACCCGATGACTTCCTCCAAATAAATTTGAGCCAACTTGTCTAAACCGAAGGTCATTTTAATTGGTAGAAAGTGTGCTGATTTTGTCAGGGCGGTCAATTATAACCCATATAGCTTGATTTCCTGTATGATCTTGGTAATCCGACCACAAAATCCATAGCTATATGTTCTCATTTTCACTCAGGAATCTCGATTGGCTTTAGTAATCACCGATGATCGTTGATGTTCGGCTTTTACTGCCGGGCAAGTCATGCATTTTCGCATTTAAGTCCCTAATGCTTCCTTTCATGTTCCTCCACCAAAATAACTTCTTCAGGTCTTGATACATCTTTGTTCCTCCCGGATGTGCGGTGTAAGGAGTGTAATGAGCTTTTTCCATGATTTTTTCTAAGTGCTTCTACTTTTGGTATACAAAGTCTTCCTTTGTAAAGTATCGCACCTTCATGTGTCAAGGAAAAATCTTTGATTCTTCCTTCGACTTTCTTCTTTATTTTCTCCAAAAACTTGTCTCCTTTTTTAGCTTCCACGATCTTTTCCTTCAGGTACATTTTACCATCATGGATGCCACCCTTGCTTAGGTGGTATCTCGGTGGCAATACCACTTCTATGCTCATTTTTGTAAGGTCTTTAATTAGTACTGGTGATACATACTAGTTTACTTCTCTCCGTCGGCTTAATGCGTTAGTTACCACATTTGTCTTGCCTAGATGATAGAGTATTGTGCAATCGTAGTCTTTCACCAATTCCAGCCATCTTCTTTGTCTTATGTTCAACTCCTTTTGTTCAAAGAAGTACTTCAGACTTTTGTGGTCTGTATAAATTTTGCATTTTGCGCCATACAAGTAATGTCGCCAAATCTTCGGAGCGTAGACTACTGCGGCGAGCTCTAAATCATGTGTGGGGTAATTTTGTTCGTGTATCTTCAATTGCCTCGGAGGCGTAGGCAACTACTTTCCCACCTGCATCAAAACACACCCCAAGCCTTGTTTTGAGGCGTCGCTATAAATGATGAATCCTCGTATGCGGAATGGTTAGGACAGAGCTGAAGTTAGTCGTTGCTTTAGCTCTTGGAAAGCTGTCCTCGTTTTCCTTTGTCTGTGGAACTTTACTTCTTTCCTCATCAATTGTGTTAATGGTCTTGCAATCTTTGAAAAACCTTCAATGAATCTGCGATAATATCCTGCTAGCCCTAGAAAGCTACGAACTTCGTAAACATTCGTCGGAGTCTTCCATTGGCTCACAGCCTTCTACCTTTGTCGGGTCGACCTCAATTCCACGAGCAGAGATGATGTGTCCTAGGAAAACGACTTGACTTAGCCAAAATTCACATTTTTTAAACTTGACATAAAGTCTCTCTTTTAGAGCACCTCTAGGGTGGTTTTGAGATGTTCTTCATGTTGAATTTGGTCTTTAAAGTAGACCAAAATATCATTGATGAACACGATCACGAATCGATCCGGTATGGATGGAATACCCGAATTCATAAGGTCCATAAAAACTGCTTTGGTGTGTTCTTTGAGTCCCAATGGCATTTACCACGAACTCGTAATACCCATAACGTGTTCTCAAGGTCATCTTTGGGATGTCTTCCTCCTTGATTTTCACTTGGTGATATCCAGACCTTAGATCTATCTTTGAGAACATGTTGGCGCCTCTTAATTGATCAAACAGGTCCTCGATCTTCGATAATGGATATTTATTTTTATGGTAAGTTTGTTCAATTCTCGTAATCGATGCATATTCTAAAGGTACCATCTTTCTTTTCACGAACAAGATGTGTGCTCCCCATGGCGAGATCTTTGGTCGCATAAAGCCTTTATCCAAGAGTTTTTGTAATTGTACCTTCATCTCTTGTAGCTCCTTTGGTGCCATTCGCACGGTGCTTTCGAGACCGGTGTTGTTCCCGGTATTAAATCGATCGTAAACTCCACTGGCGTTTTGGGGGTAAACCGTAGGTCTTCCGAAACACGTCCTTGTAATCTCGCATAATGGGTACCCTTTTGATCGTTAAATCATCTACTTGTGATTGCACAATGTTTACTAGAAATGTCGTGCAATTTCCCTTTTTAGCAAATTCGTTCCTTTTATTGCAGACACTATTTGAGGTAGTGTCCCTACTTTGGCCCCGTAGAAAGTGTTTGTTCCACCTTCCGAATTTTGGAATGTTACTTCTTCTCATGGCACATAATGGTGGCATGATTGGTTGTAAGTCAATCCATTCCAAGATTACGCCAAAATCTCTCATATTAATGACGTGTAAGTCACCTAACAAGCTTTTATCTTCCAACCCAATCATTATGTCAATGCATAGTTGAGTGATTTGGATAATTGTACTGACGGGAAACTTCTAGAAAATCTCTTTCCACTAACGTGTTGACATTTCTTATTTTGTCAAACATTCTTTTGGAAATGAATGAGTGTGTGGCTCCCGTGTCAAATAATACTAGAGCAGTGTACTGTAAATAGTCAACATACCTGTCATCGTCCACTGGTTCATCGTGACCTCTTCTTTGAGTCATTGTGAAGACACGAGCGGGTCCCACCTTTTGTTTTCCTTTATTTTTGAGTGTTGGATAGTTGTTTAGTCCGTGGCCTGGTTCCTTGCGGTGATAGCATAGTTCGATCCGTACAAACACCGCCCGTCGTGGTTCTTTCCGCATTTTTAGCATGTCGGTCCGGTCCTTTGTAGGATGCGGCTTGGTTTTCCTTCTCGGCGAACTTGTTTATCGCGTGTGTAGTCCCTTCCTTGATTTGGATTCATTGTCCTTCTCTTATTTAGAAATTCGATGACTCTTTTCTTCGGATTTTCAATTTTTAGTCAGAAGCAATTTCTGAGCTTTGGAAAAAGCCTCTGCGTGAGGTCAATGTTCCTTGTCCGGTCAAAATCTGCTGATTTTTGCCTTAGATTTTTCTCAAGCGTCGAGCTTTCTTAAATTCGGTGTTCACCAAGTGAGGAGCGTATCTACCGAGTTGGCTAAATTTTTGCTCGTACTCAAGTACCGTCATGGTACCTTGTTTGAGGTGGATGAATTTCGTCTCCTTTTGATCGTGAAAGGACCGAGGCATATAATTTTAGATCATTGCCTCCTTAAATTCCTCCCGTGTTATAAACGCCTTCGAGCTGCAGTCTTTGTCCAGAAGAGGCTTCCTACCAGCCGCTTCATCCGTCAATTGAAAGACAGCGCATGAAACTTTCTCGCTCGTTTGTGCACACAATATATGTGAATATTTTCTCAAGTGCTCTTAACCAATTTTTAGCTTCCGCGGGACTCTCTCTCTTGTTAAAAGTAGGTGGACGATAAGCGTCTAAATTGTTCAACTACGGTACTCATCTCGTTGCGATGAGCTTGAAGAGGTGGTGCGGTTTGTGAGGGGAACTGAAAAATATTGTGCAAGACCTCGAAGAATGACCGCAATATTATTTCCTATTTCGTCATTGGTTGATAGTGGGTTTCCCGAGCCGGAAGTTGTGTGCGGCGTGGTCGTCCACGACTCATGATCTATTTAACCAGGTTAAAAAAATTCATTAATCTTGCTTTGTAACTTGATTAAGTCAACTCACTAGAAGTTAAAATCCGGATGAACAAACTACACATTAATATAAATGTGTATATAAATTTTATTTTATATATATGTATGTATACACAAGCACATAATATACTAATTTTTTATTATTGGCAGCATTCATAGTCTTTGCATGAGTACATAATTTTTTTAAGCATACATAGTTTCGGTACAAAACGGGACCTATCTTTTAGGGGTATAGCAATATTAAGCATTAACACGCATTCATATGCCTAAGCAAAATGAGTCCAAGTTTATCCCGGAAAGACGTTGTCGATAAGTAGTACGTAAGCAACATTTGATAGGTCGGAACCTATTATGGGCCTTAACACGATCCTGCGGAGGAGTATCGGCCATCTTCCCTTTATTGGAGAACTACCTGGGTTCTTCCTCCACCATCACCGGTGCCGCTGCCTCTTGTAGATAAGATTGTTCCGCATCGGCGAATGTCCTTCTCGAATCCAATCCCAGAACAAACTTGTGGAGAGACTTCGAAAACACGTATTCCCACATTGACCAGCCAAGTTCCATATAGGCTACAAGTATTGAGACTCCAATTTTCCGATAATGTGGTGATTAACATAAGACATGCTTCATGGTCACCGAGAGGGTTCTCGGTGCGGAAAGAACTTCGCCAATATGCGGCTATTTCTCCAATGTGGATTCCTAAATCATTTGTTTCGCTCCTCCGGAGTGCTACACACCTATTTAGCCGGTTGGCTATTAAGCGTTGTCCCAAATCCATCTAAGGCATACACAAAAATAATCGATTTTATTTTTTATATTTTTTTCTCTCGTAGTACATTTAAGTGATTATCAAAATTTAACAATTATAACGCACTTACTTGATTTCGACGTGGATGGATGATCGAAGAGGGCTATGGCCTTAATCTCTTTCCTTATTCCTACTATATAGACTACTGGTTTTCATTTTGAAGAAGTGTGTATATATATATACTTCGAACCAGTTCTTATCCTTTCTTCTAATTATTATATAAATGTATACGTTTGTCTTTTTTTTTTTCAGCCTTTTACCATTTCTTAGCAGACCTTTACTTCACTTCTGTTACCATTTAAATTATTTATTATTCTCTATATGTGGTATATTATATATATATATATATATATATATATATATATATATATATATATATATATATATATAATTTATTATGACAACACAAATTTGGGCAAGTCTGTAGAAACTTTTTGCTCGATACCACGCTATAATGCCCCAATTTAATATATACTAATATTAATGTTGAGACGTTACTAAATAATTAGATAAAAATTTAATAAGGACAATTATAATACTTGAATATTATAACTTAATTAAGAGTTGAAGTAAATACCCACCTTTTCTAGTATAACACTTAAAGTTATCTGATATTTTGAAATTTAAAAACAATTGAGGGTCGACCTCATCAACTCATGTTACTGCTATTTATAGAAGAAATAAAATGATAGCCTATATACTCGAGAGCAATTATAGTGTTGGAGCTATACCTCCCTATTCAATTGCCCTACTGCTTCCGCCACCTTTATTATCTTATCTTCAGTAATTTTTTTATTAATATTTTATTTTATCTTCATACTTACTGCCACTACTTGGTTCATTCATGGTGTAAATATATATTTTTATATATATCTTGGTCACACCATTATTGTTAATTTATGAATGCATGTGTACATTTCTTCCTTAGTACTAGTTGTCATATACGTACATGCATGTGCATATTAGCTTATTTGCTTCAATCATGCATGTATACATATATGTTTACCTTATTATAGCCTATCATTAGCCTATTTACATATCTATGCATCCATACATTTTTTATGACGTATATATATATATGCATATATATATATATATATATATATATGTTAGCATGTAATTTGATAAATACACCCTCTTTAATCAATTTAGGCATAATTTGCTAGAATAATTTCAAGCCTAAGAAAGCATAGGTATATTCCTTGGAATTGTGTGTGTATACATATACACATATTCAAATATTAGAAATAATTATTTTGGGGAGTTATAAACTTATTAAGGTCCGACAAATGAGATGACACCTGCTACATAAATTTCCCACAGATTGATTTGGCATCTTTTAGTCGGGTGTGAAACAAATCTTGAGTGGCTTGTCTAATACATTCCAACACATATACAATAGGCTTATTACGGGCCCACATAATACTTTTGTTCCAGGATTCAGCTACATTAGATGTCATAAATTCGCACTGCCTCACAAGACAATGCACCCGAGACCATCATTGAGGTTTTGCACTAGTCAAAACTGGAGGAACTTGCCATTGTCAACAAGTGAAATAGAGTCCATAATTCTGTCATTGAATGAAGCTCGAGTAAAATATACATTTATATATATAAAAAGATTATATTAAAAAAATGAGGAACAAAAAAAGTAAATATTAATGAACTGTCGTATTGATTCACGATTTAATATGAAACTCTCTTAAAACAATCGATCAATTTTTTACCATAAGCGGCAAACTTCTTTTGCATGTGGTAGTAGTACAATCCATGATTTGCATCGGGAACACGGTCTTCACAAAGATGGATTATACTTTTGTGTTGATTAGATACAATCAACAAGTCATCGGACAACCATATGCTTCTCGTAATATCTGAAGAAACCAAGTCCAAGATTCATTATTTTCTACACCACCGATGCCGTAGCAAGTGGAAAAACTTGATGATTGCAATCTTGAGTTACTGACAACAAAAATCATTCCCTTGTACTTGCCTTTAAGATATGTACCATCAATAACAATAACAGCCTTCCGAAATTGAAGAAACCATTGATAGACGCACGAAGCGCGTAGAAACAATATTTAAACCTATCTTCTTCATCAGTTGATAACTTTACATGACTCCCGGGATTCGCTTCAAGAAGGCCGATGCAAATAAGATGGCAACATCTTAAAGAATCCTTCAAAGATCACCATATATTAAATCGTTGGCCCGATGTTTGGCCCTCAACGCCTTTGATTGTATGATAAATCCAACCCATGCTTCAATTTTAAATCCTTCACAATAGCTTTCGGGGTCATGGTTGTAAATTTATCTTGTTATTAAGCCGAATAATATGATCCTACTACTTTTGAGTGAATCATACGTGGTGCGTTGCGAGAAGGATCAAAAAGACATGTGTGAGGGGTGAACTTCAATGTCCTCCACAGCACCGGTGTTTCCATTTGCATGGAACACAAAATAGCGATTTTCATGCTTGCATCTCAAATTCCATCTGCTTGGATCTGATTTTTAACGTGGTACTCTAGCGCATTCTCTAGATGGTAGTATCGACTAATGTACACATCTCATCTTTGCTAAGGAAGCTAGCATCTTCACCGAGTACACCGGACGGACATTCACATATTGATGATCGACACGAGGAGGGGAAAAAGATGCAGGTTTTACTCGGGATGGACCACGACGTGCAAATTGGGTAGGAATTTCTAGAGGAATGTTAGAGGTATTTTCAAAGGACGCGTAATCACCGTAATCGTCATCGAATCATCACTCTACGTACTAGTATCATCATCAACGCTCACGTCATTATTGTGATCGGATGTGGGGACATCTTCACTCGATTCAGGGATGTTCATAGTATAATTATTAAAAAGACGTGTGGCCTTCAATGCAATGAATGTATCCATCATTTCTACAAAGCCCCCACGTTATGTGAATGAAGAACAACTACCAACTAGATCAACATCGAACCGATCGTAGTTCATTCCAAGTTTTGAAGTTGAAGAGACACATATATCTCGGGTGAATGGGTTGTACAAAATAATGACTTCACATCCTCATTAGAAATTATCTTCGCCATAATCAAATTACCATCAACATTCACAAGTTCATGGATTTGATAGTCACTTGCAGATCTGGTCAAGTACTAAAAGTTGGTTTACAAATCCTAAAACAGTTGATAAATTGATAGGCTCATCACGGATCCGAATGTCTTGGACACTACCGCCTACGCAAGAAGAGCCATACAATTTTTCATTAAAATGAACTACCAAAAATCTTCTTTCACTCATCTACAAACAAAATATGTGTAACAAATAAGAGTATCATAATATCAAAGAAATGAAACTACACAAATAGTTGTTCAGCTTTACAATTGCTAAAAATAGTGGTTATAGGTTCATAAAGGTTCCAATGAAATATTTAAAAAAATTTATCACTGTAAGTCCCACCCAACATTAATCAATTATCCACATATGTTTACATTAGCTCAATTACAATTACCAAAAGCCAAAATTTATTCCACGATGTAAAAGAAGAATCAAGAAAAAAATTTCAACAAGCATACAAGCAATTTTTCCCTCACAACATTACTTCATCCATGAAATATTACTAAATTATTATAAAAGCAATTTATTCCTCAAAACATTACTTCATCCATGAAACAATATTACTAACTTATTTATTATGAGAAAGACAATGTTTAAGATTTATAAGATTCATCACAATTCAGTTGGAGTATGTCAATACATGAGAAATAAAAACATATTAAAAGATAAACTTCATTGAGACATTTTCTCAAACACTTAGAGGGTGCCAATACATGAGAAATAAAAACATAAATTTTAATTCCAAGCTAATATCACCCATGCTTTATTCCAACAAAAATACAAATATACATAATCAATAGAGTGAGTTTTCATACCTTTGTTGAAGTTTCCCACTAAATTTAATTCAACCTAAAAAAATTGAAGGGCAAAGGTCGATGTCCGGCAAGGAAAGGCGACATCCGGTGAAGGGAGGACGACGTCCGGCGACGGGAGGGCGACTTGGGCTCTGTTTATTTTCTTCAAGTTTTGTTATTTTTGTTCTTTTAATTAGTAATATTATTTTGTGTTAAATGGTTGATCTTTATTTAATTTAATTTGCATTGAATTTAGAATATTGGAAGAAGGAAAAAAATAGAATGGGAATGAAGAAGTTGGGAATGGAATAAAGGTTTGGAATGCCCAAAGCTCATTAAGGGTATTTGGGACATTTCACATAGTGTACTGGGCAAAAAGAGTTTTTTTGAGTCAAAGGGTAATATTGGTTTTGCCTAGTTGAATTGAACAATTTTAATAGGTCTCGCTTCTTTAATTATGTGGGATGTTGCATGCATGTTGGAGCTTAATTCTAATGACACTTTCAAGAGTTGATGTTCAAGATTGACATTAAAGAGGAGCATATATATAGAAAATTATAATGACACTTTCATTGTCATTAAAATTAATGTGAATGAAACATAACTATTTATTTAGTGAGATGCGAGACTAATAATATGGGATATAGCTCCAATGATACACAATCATCATATTGCGTGAAGCATTGGATAATACTCTTTCGGGCATATATAATGTAACTCATTGATCAATCATTTTCGTAATTAACTTTCGGTGGAAAGACACTTGTTTTTTATTGTAATTTTCGTCAAATATTATCGATCGCTCCAAACCTAGAACAACTCTTCCTTCCAGTGGAACTATTAGGGTGATGATATAAATGGATTGATTACTAACCTCTCTATAAGTTCGGACTTTAGATGAGGCAAAATCCTTTTATAAAATCGAGCAAAACTCTAGGTTCAAACCATCTTTAGGAAGCTCTGTCCATTTTAATTAAATACTTGTTGGGCCTCCCATAATGGAGTTACGTTAGCCCACATGTACACTTGTTGGGCCTTCTCAGTCCTCCCAATGATCTTTTGTTGAAAAATAGTAAGGATCTTATTGAAGTCGTCGAGTTCATTAATGATTGCATGATCAAAATGAATGACCAAAAGGTAAGAAAATATTTGAGTTTTGACACAAGTCTAATATGAATGTTGATATTTTGGTGGAAATATAGATCATTTAAGAGGATCATGTTACATAATTTGATTGGTCCTAACAAAACTAGGTGAATGTGTTTTGGAAGGTAAGGTCATAATTGGAAGCAATTCTTGTGACCTGGTGTTAATCCCTATACTCTTCCTAACTCTCTCTAACCTGAGATTTTTGTTCAAGTTTCAAAGGAGACAATTCTCATTAATTGTCTCACATGCAATTTCAATAAATAAGAGTCAAGGACAATCATTGGCTAATGTTGGCAAATTCTTGAAGAAGCCGATTTTCGATCCTGATCGATTATGCGTGTATGTGGTTATTTTCAATGTTTTTAAAATTGGACCGATTAGTGAATTGGACAATGAATCGGGTCATTGGTTCACTGGTTCAAGCGGTTGAACCATTGTGAAAAAATTGATAACTCGGATATTTATTTAGTTATATATTTATGTATAATATATATTAATATATTATAAATATTCATAAAGACATAACATAAAATTCAATATTATGACAAAACATTGGATATGATTACGCAAAAATTAAAACTTCACACTACATGTTCAAAAATAAAATCTAAAATTTAAACTTTTACAATTAAAAATAACTCGTAACAATTACAAATCTTCAACTAAAATCAATCCAAAAACGCTAAAAATTAAATTTAAAAAAATCAAAAATACTGGATCGCGGTTAAACCCGATTTTTGGCGGTTCATCTTGGTTTTTCTAAGAATCGGTATGCGTAAAGAACCGATATGCAGAAAGAACCGAACCACACCGTGACCGATTCTCGGTTAAACCGGTCAAACCGGCAGTCCATCCGATTTTCAAAACACCGATTATTTCGAGAGTCACCAATTGTAATGATGGAAGATTTTGGTGTGTGGCGATGAGGAACAATTACTAAAAATGTGTTTTTAGAGAGATATTTAGAAATATGTAGTTCATTTAAACTTTATTTATTTTTAACATCGTATTTAATAAGAATTTATTTGTATCTATTACAAATATTTCATATTGCATATATACGATGTAACATTTTTATATAGTAAAATAAAAATAATGGTATATATTAGGAAAAATTATAAATAGGTTGAAGAGAAAATTCAAAATTACAAATAAATTTATGTTCAAATATTTTTGGGTGTTTGTTCAAATATATTTTTGTGCTTCTGTTCAAATTTTTTGAACCTATTTGTAATCGTGTTATTTTTTAACCTATATATATAAATGACCCATAATATTAATAATGACTCTTATAAATAAAACAAAAATTATTGAACCTTGTTTTCCAAGATCTATATTACTTTATTTTATTAAAAAAATGTACCTTTAATAAAGGAAATTGTCTTTTCAAAATTTAAGAAAAAACACTTTAATAAAAAAGGTAGGGCCAAGAACTCTAGGGTACAAATTTAGACACCCTATTACTATTAGGTACAATTTTTTTCCAAATTACTAGGAGGTACAACATTTTTCCAATTTTACCCTTCCTTCTCAATTTTGTGCGTAAAGCTGTCTACTTTTCAATTGTGCGTAAACTTCTCAATTGTGATGTCACATATTTTTTGCCTACATATTTTTACACATTACATTATTCATATTTACGATTTCATTATTAATTATTGTGCCCAAAATATTTTGTCCCCATTTTTTCATTTTTGGTGAATTTTGTTCCCGTATTTTTTCCTACATTTTTACATGATTTTTCATTTTTTTCATTTCTTCCATTTTTGTCGCCGTATTTTTTCTTACATTTTGATTCAAGATTCAAAAGTAACACGAAAATCATCAAAATTCAAAAATAACACAAAAATCAACACACAACATTCAAAAAATAGTTCCGTAATTATTTCACGAGAAGAAAATCTCGCACATGTGCAGCTTAATTACATTTTATTGCATATTATTTCGCACATATGCATATGCAACTTCCTTACACATGTGCGAGAAAAAAAAATTGGAACGCTCCGATTACTTCCTCTTTTCACTCCTACTCATCAACACTGAAAGCACAAATCAAGAACAAAAGCACAAATTAATTAGCAAAATGTGAAGGAGCGTCCAAATCACACAAAATGGTTTTCCCCATTTCAAAATCAAGAGCCAAGAACACAAAGAAAAATCACACAAAAATCAACAAAAAAATCAACAAAAAATCAGCAGGACAAAAATCAACAAAAATCAACAAAAATCGGTGGAGGAGGGTCGCCGCCGCCGTCTGGGTGGAGGAGGTCGCCGTCGCGTGTGGGAGGAGCGTCGCCGTCGCCGTCTCGGGTGGAAGATCGCCGCCGCATGCATCTATGCGCATTGCCGTTGCAGATCTGGGTGGAAGACACCGTCCGGTGAAGAAATCGAAATCGGAGAAGGAATAGATGAATACTTGATCGGTGGTTTGCGCGATCTCTCGTCGCCGTGCGTCATCGTCGTCGCGTCGCCTTCGTCGCCGCCTCGCCGCCTAGGGTTTTGCTCTTCTTCCCAGCGCCGCCATCGATTCACTCGTCCTGGGCGCCGCCGTCGACACTCTTCTTCCCAGCGCCGCCGACACTCTTCTTCCCAGCGCCGCGGCGGTCGCGGTGGTGGATCGGTGTTGCAGACCATGAGGGAGTGAGAGAGAGGGGTGAGGCCGTGGGTTCGTCGTCGTCGTGGGTTTGGGAGGGAGAGGGATTTCTGCGGGATTTTTGGGAGAGAGAGAAAGGGAATTAGATGGATTTTTGGGATATGTACGTATATGAGGGATTTCTTGGGGAGAGAGAGGGGGATTTTAGGGTAAAATTGGAATGAATTTGTTTGACTTGTAGTAGATAGTATTTTGACTTTTTTATTGTATCTCATAGTAATAAAATTGTGAATATGGTATCTTATAGTAATAAGTTCAAAAAAGTATTATATACACTTTGTAAACTATACACCTCTATTACTATTGTTTATAAGAACTAACATTATCACTTATAAACATAAATTTTTACTAGTAATAATAATAGAAGTTACATTATATACAATACACATAATACTTTGCCTGATAAGAATATTAATACTCTCATTAATATAAAAAAATTAATGAAAATTAATTGTACGTGCGATGCACATGTTCAATAACTAGTATATTATATTGTAAATTTTCCTATATTTTTTACATTTAATTTATACTTCTTTTAGCTACCAAAAATTTGGATGTATCATTCTTTTTTTGCTTCTTGCGAAGTGTTTGCTGTCCTTGTCTCTTTGATATATCCTCAAATTGATATTTACCGATAAAAAAACATTTAAATGTTAATTTACGTAATAAACAATTTGAGGATATATCAAAGAGGACAAGGACAGGCAAACACTTCGCAAGAAGCAAAAGAAAGAATGATACATCCAAACACTTCACCAAGTCTCCTTACAATTCCTAATTTCTCCAAGTCTCCTTATACTTCCCACTCCAATTCGTTCTCAAAGGGAATCGAACCCAGGTCTCCCACTTAAGTGAGAGCCCGGTGGCAAGTGGGCTATAATGATTAATATTATATATGATTTTAACAAAAGAAAATAGAAATTAACTTTTGAATGGTAAATACTATGTAATTAGATATCAACAGTTACAGTTGAGGTCTAAATATTGAAAAAAAAAAAATGAAAGTTCACTAGTATTAATTTTTTGAACTTCATGTTGTAATCGTTAATTTAATCAAAATATATATTACTTATTTCTTATGAAAGTGAGAATTGTTTATTTCCTTTCAACAATTAATAATATCATTTTCAAAATATTTAAATTGTATGATGTGAATAGTGAATAGAAAAATTTGTCGTTAATTAATAAGGTTTATTTTGGAATAAGAGGCCTTCTAACAATTGGCAGCATTCAAGGCCAAAACATAAAGAAAAATGTCATATTAATAATAAAATAATGATAAATTGGTAATACTTAATAGTGATTAAGTTAATTAATATGTACGGTAAGAATGAACGTAATTGATGAGGACAATAGATGGCCGGAGTACGGACAGACGTAGAATTGATCAACAAAATAAAATTAGTTTAATTGTCTAATTAATAAATTAAACAAATTAGTATACAACCAAGCAGTATAGATAGGTGAGTTGTTGAAATTTTGCATGGTGCAAATTTATTAAAATACAATATATCAATTTTTACGATCCAAATTTAGTTATAATCTAAAAATTAGGAATGAAGATCATACTTTAATAAAAAGATTGCGATCATAAAAATACTCCCATCCTTCCGAATTTAATGTGACATAATCATGAACCCCACAATTATTTAATTAATTGCTTATATGGCATCACATTTGTGGTGGGTATATAAATTTGTATCCACAGGTGGGCATGTGATCAATTTCGTTAATATAAGATTTGTTTAATTATATAATTTTTATGAGGATGGAGTAATATTTTTAACTTTAATAAAATAGTTGTTTAAAAGTATTAAATTGAGTTAATGTGAGAAAAATAATGGTAGGTGGTGTAATATTTAAAAAAATTAAAGGTGAATTTGACACTTCGTGACTTGAATTTAGATATATAGATTTTTTTTTTTATCGGACAAAGGTGACTCGAACTCATTAACTTTGGGTCATATAGTACTCTACCCACTTAACCTATACCACTTTGTTAGATATATAAATTAATTATTAATGCCAGTATGCGTGAACCAGCGCAATATTCTTAAAACTTAAATATATTTTAAAATAAATATTAATTATTTTATTTAAATAATATTATTGTAAAATTAATGTTTTAATTAAATAACTAATACAGTAAAATATTTTCACGGCGAACTCCTATACTTTGCCAAATTAATTATGAGTAATGAAAAGTCCAAGGGCAATTAATGATACACATGACTTATATAAGGTTTCATTTTCAATAATATATACAAAAGTCTTGAGATAATTACTTCCATACTTTTGACCTCATATATATATATATATATATATATATATATATATATATATATATATATGGCCAATTTGATTCATACCAATATTTGGTTTCATATTCAGTTATTTTAAACAATTATTTAATTTTGCGAGAGTAAGGAGAATTTATAGTATAGAAATCTAAGACAGATTGATGGAGAATTGGAGATATTAATAAAGATGGTGTTAATTTATATTTATATATTTATGTTTAGGATTTGATTTGATTTTATTATAATTATGATTTAGTTAACTTCTTTGCTCATTGAGTTATTTTAAATAGATAGGTTCTATATTGTTATTAAAGGAGGGTTGAAATTGATTAATGAAGAATGAGAAATTAATGATTTTATTTCAATGTCTCTTTTATGTTATTTTTATGAATCAACGTATTTAAGTTTGTATTTTTTTTTTTTTTTTTTGAAAGGAGTTTGTCATATTTTTAAAATTCTCATTATTAACAAAATTTGTATGTATCTTTTTGTTCTTTCGTATTTATCATTTTTATTTTAGACTGGGTCATTGGCTCTGCATCACATATCAATATACAAAATTAGTGTGAATAATTAAATAATTAACTAAAAATCTTGAAAAATTAAAATCACGTACGTGAGGGCATGCATCGTCCCCAATATTTGCTTAGCCGGACACGGCAAAAACTACTTAACATAAATCCATATTTCTAATTTTTTATAGCTAATTTTATATTCCTAATTATCTTTTTCCAGTATACAAATTAATATTAAAAAATTATCTTGATAAAGATGGTAAGAAGTAAATCAACTTCATTTTACAGAAGATTTCAGCAAAGCTGATTTAAGTTTTAAACTACTACATTAATTAAGACAAGAAAGCATGCCACTTGCTTTGACCCCTTCACAGTTTAAATACCTTAATTATTTTTTAATTAAAAGAAATTATTTAAGGTATCGGAAAACTATATTTCATTGGAAAGATGTGACACATACACAAGAATTATATTTAACAAAAAAATAAAATTTTGATTATATCATCATTATACAAGACTTGTTCAGTTGTCAATTAATTAACTAGCTAGTGTATATGAAAATCCTTTAAATTTGTGTATTTTGAACATATCAAACAACACTACCCAAGGAAGAGAGAGAATCATAAATTGAAGGTGGCTTTCTCTCTCTTGCATTCTCATTGGCATTTTCTCAGAGTTATATTGTCAGGTAACAAATTTTATTTTTGTCTTGTATCTTTCTATTCGGATTATAGGTTTAATTATAGAGTAATTCTTGCTCGGATCAGTTATGTCGCTCATTCAATTTGGAATCTGTATCACTTATCAAATAATATTTCTACATTTATAAAATAATATTTCAACATTTTTCACACAATTTGACATGCATGTGTGTAAAAATATTGGAATATTATTTTATAAACGTAGAAATATTGTTAAATAAGTGGTAAAGTATTGCAAATTGCAAGAACAAAAACTAGTTGCATAACTTATGCATACAAGAATTATTGCTAATTATATATACTTATCGTTTTACCTTGCAAGAAATGAGCAAAATTTTGTGTGAGGCTGTCTTATGGTGAGATAGTTTATAAACCAACATGAATTAATATTCACCCTTTACATGGTGTTAAACGTCATTCCCAAATTATATTCTGTCTCACACAAGACCTACTCCAAGAAAGAGTGGGTTTTGCATGAGATTATCTTATGGTGAGACAAAACATATTTGAGAATGTTACTTTTTTTTTTTTGAACAAGAATGTTACTTGAATACTTTAAAAGGAGATAATGATAATTTGTACTAATATGTAAAGCTGTCTTACCGTGAAATCATCCCACACAGATTTTTATCGTAAAAATTACTGGAGATTTTATGATATTTGATTGCATATATTGTGTATTTGTGCTTTCACACTCTATACATAAGTTGTTTTAGACGTGGAAGGAAACTTTGGCTTCAATATATACCTTAAATGAATTTTATATACAAATAGATTCATTTTATAAATAAATTACAAATAAAATAATGTGAATCAACTTCATACAAGGATTTCTCACAAATTGTACTTAGATTTGATTTTAAGAAGTATTAATAGATGGATGTCAATGTCATAAAAATTAATATTTAATGGATGTCTTTTTGCTTGAAAATGAGTTTTTTTTTAGAAAATGAATTGTTAATTAGCTAAGAGGATATGTGAAAATCGTAACGTGCTAAATCCTTGGGAATATATATATAAATATATATATATATATATATATATATATATATATATATATATATATATAACACTAAAACTTATGTAACAAGATCTAAAAGACTTGTTTAACAGGTCTTATAATTTTTAATAGGTTTTGTGTGAGACGGTGAGATGTAGTATAAATTGAGAATGATGATTTAACATTTTGAAAGGATATAAATTAATTTATGCTAATTTGTGAACCAAAAAAATGTATATATTAGGAGAAAGAAAAATAAAATTTATTTGTGTGAACCAATTTACAATTAATATCTTATAATAAAACAAATAATATCTTTCAAGTAATATCCTTTACTGAAATAATAAATATCATTCAAAATTAATAATTTAATAAAATCACAAATGCTCTTAAAATAATTTTTACAATTAATCTTATGCATACAATAATTTGCTAAAAAATATACTTGTAAGGAAACAAACTATATAAAATTTTCAAGAATTAAACTAAATCTCAACGGTAATTTTTATGATCATACCAAAAATGTAACTTATATCTTGGAAAAGATCATGAACACCATTTATATTATCAGTTTGTGATATGTATTATGATATTTTCAATTTATAATTTGTATAATTTTTTTATACAATTGCTACCTAAAATAGTATGCATTACAATCTAATTTATATAATCTAAATTAGAATCGGATAAAAATAATTGTACAAATTACAAAATGAATAAAATAGTCATATTACAATAAACTACATAGAATTTTCAAAACTAAACTAAATCATCCAGTTTTTTTATAATCATCCCAAAAAAGATTAAACTTATATCTTGGAAATGATCAGGAACACCATCTCTAAAGACTAAATCCAACAACTACTGTTAAATGTTAAATATTGTCCATTTCAAGGCCAAAATTTTAAATGTTTGACAGGTTTAAATAAATAATTTTACAAAATCTGGTGTATGCAATCTTTGATTGCATATTCTTTATTAATTACAATTTGATTTAGGAAATCAGCCCAATCAAAGGCGTGACTAATGCAGATTAAAAGAAATTAAATAAAATGTTCAAAATATAATAATAAAAATAATAACAGATATAACAACTGTAACGCGGCGCCTATTGCATAAAGGCTAGCTAATACGCGTTCCGTTTAAAACCCACACGCAAACAGACAGCCATTTCTCACTCATATCACGTCGCCTGCATTTCGTTTGTGTATTTAATCAATTGCATACTCTCTCTCTCTCTCTCTCTGCATTCTGTTTTGATGATCTAATTTTACAGAAGAATGGCTGATCAGCGTGTTCATCCGATCACTGTTGATGCAAATTCGCCACCGAAGTCATCTTCGTCAGCCGCGACATCGCCCGAGGTTTCCGGCGAGCATCTAAAGCCACTGAATCAGCCTACATCGAAACCTGTTCCGCCGCCGGCTACTTACGTAGTCCAATTACCCAGGGAACAAATACTCCGCTACCCGCCGCCGGAGAACGCCAGGAAATTCCAAGCTCTCTCACGCCGTAAAAGCCGACAGAGTTGCTGCCGCCGCTGCTGCTGCTTCACGCTCTGCCTGCTCGTGCTCCTCGTCGTTGCCGCCACGATCTCCGGCGGAGTGCTCTACCTCGTCTTCCGATTCAAATCGCCCAAATACTCATTGACAAACCTAGGTATCAAGGGGATCAATCTGACGTCGCCGGCGCCAACCTCGCCGGAATTTAACGTCACCATCAGATCTGAGAACCCTAACGGGAAGGTCGGCATCGATTATTTGAAAGGCAGCTCCGTCAGCGTTTTCTACGACGGCGTGAAGCTGAGTAACGGCGTTTTGCCTGCTTTTATCAGCCGAGGAAGAACGTGACGGTATTCCAGACGACGTTAAAGGGATCCAGCGTTTTAATGGGTGGCGCCGTGAAGACGGAGTTAAGGAAAGCTCAAAATAAAGGAAGGATTCCGTTTGTGGTGAAAATGAAGATGCCCCTTAAAATAAAGGTGGGGTCCATTAAGACTTGGGAAATTACCGTTAAAGTGCAATGCGACGTCGTAGTGAATGCATTGAATGAAAGGGCTAATATTGTTTCTAAAGATTGTGACTATAGTGTGAGACTATGGTAGTAAAAATGTTACTATTAGTTTTTTTTTCTTTTGTAATTGAGGATTGTGATTATTTTGGAAATTAGCATAGTAGATTTTTTTCTGTCTTTTAGTTAAAGAGGTCATATATTGTTTTATGAATATTAAAGACAAAATTCATGATAAATTATTTGATCAATATTAAAGAGATGTTAATCTCGCTTTAATTGTGGTTTGGGGCTTTTGTCGGGTTAAGTTGAAAGATATATTATCAATTTGGGATCCGAAAGATAAAATTTATGGCACGAAAGATGATTATATTAAGAGATTTTAGGCCCTTGGATTGATAATTAACATATCTTTCGCGACTTGTACCGATAAAAATCATATATAAAAAGAGTAATACTTCAATACATCAAAATCAATTATTATATTGAATTAGTGGTGAGAAAAATAGTGGCATACAATATATAATTTTGATTAACATGTAAAAGAGTATCGCGATAAAAAAGTATAGATTAAGTGGTTAGAGTTGCAGCTACATATAGCTTTAAAGGTTATGGGTTTCAAAGATTTTGGGTTCGAGCTACCATTTGTCGATAAAAAAATGTATAAAGAGTACCTCAATTATAATTTATACCATTATCCAATAAAATAATTTCTAGAGAGAAGCTCAAGCTAAGCAGATTTATTGAAATCCTCATATACAAATGCCCCTATCAATCAATCTATATGTATGTATGGATAATTCTTTATTTTCTTCACTTCTGCTTTGCAAAATCTTGAGCTTATTTCATACACCAATATCAATCACTGCTGCACATTTTGTTGTCCATAGTTGTTCTTAGCTTCTTCAATAACCTTCTGCAGATCAGAGAACATCTTCACAGTAGTCTCAGCACAGTTGTTCAGCTGTCCAAGAAAACCAGCTAAGCTCGTCTTAAAACGATCCAAAGCAAGTACACGATCCTCATAAACCTCGTCTTTCAACACAGGGTCGCCGTGTGGTCCACTCTTCCCATGGTTCTTCTCTTGAAGGGGTAGAAAGTGAGAGACTTCAGAAGCCAAATCTTTGATAGAATCGAGGACTGGTTTAGCAGGAACAGCGTCGATCATCTCCAACCAGGTCCCGCAGATCATGTATATCGGTGGTCCCTTATCTCTTATGGGTTGTGGGGGCCTCTGCCTTCGGCTCCTCTTGGAAGTATTCTTTGGAAGCACAACACACTTGATCAGCCATTTGTCGATAGCTTCCACGTATTGTTTCTGAGCAGCAATCCCTTTTGTGAAAAGAGATGAAAACACACTCAGTTCGTTTCCCAGATGGATCGTAATCTGTCTCCTTGAATCTGACTGCATTGCGATTTTCGTGCTTCCAGGTGTATGGGATACTGATATGATGTGAAATTGAAGCTTGTGACAATCAAGAATCATCTCCCACATTTTCCTTAATCTGATATCAGTAACATAAGGATAACATATCGTTCATTTGTCAGTATAATCATAGAATTTCACATAACATTATAGTAAAATCTAGGGGTGGGCAATGGGTTTCGGGTACCGAATCGAACCCGAAAAAATCCCGATCGGTTCGGATTTAATCGGGTTTCGGGTAACCCGAACCCGAAATTTAAAATACGGGTTCGGGATCGGGTATTACATCCAAACCCGAAAATCCCGATCGGGTACCCGATTTTTTTTTAAATCCTGAAATTTTTTATTTTTAATACTTTCGAACAACTGTAGCCTTGATCCTTGCATATGTTTTAGTCTTTAATTAATGAATGCTAGTAGATATTTTAGTCTTTAATTAATTAATGCTAGTAGATAATTAAATATTACATATACTTGTATTCAATCAACAAAAACATTTCCTTGATAACATAATTCTTGAATGTTGCAACACAAATGGGAAGCTACAATAATTGCCATAAAAATGGCCGATTTAATCAACAACCCAAGGCAACAAACCCATAATTGCTTTAATTAAAAACATTGCTTGTAAATAAATGCAGACGAAGCACCTCTCTATAACATTAGTGTTTAAATTGTTTGTAAATATATTTCTTTTTTTTAATTGCTCTCACACATTTTTAATTACATTAACTATTTATTAGGTATTTAGGTATCTAAGTAAATGTCTCAAGACTCAAGAGATTAAAAAAAAATGGGTACCCGAAATTTCGGTCCCGAACCCGAAAAACCCGAACCGATGCCCACCCCTAGTAAAATCTATGAATTTTGACGAAAAATTGTAAACTATTAATTAGAGGCTTGAAAGATTTTTCCTACTAAAAATATAGGGTGAAGTAGTTTCATAAAATGATATTAATATCATTACATTAATTCACCGATATCATAACATTCATTTAGTGATAATATTACACTTATAAACTAATATCACTGCATAAAATGTTACGACATCGTTGAATGAACATAATGGTATCGGTGAATGAATGCAATGGTATCAGTGTTATACTATAAACAAATTTCATAGGAGAGTGACTCTCACCGATTCGAGGCTGAAAAATACGAAATTATAAATTTTAGACCTGAAATATTGAAACTTTCAATTTAAGACTTACAAATTTTAAGACCACATTTGGTATCTTATAGTTTAGAGTCTTATATTAATTAATATACATAATTGATTTTTTATTCTTAATTTCTTATCTTATTTTTTTCACTCACATGAAATTATTGATATTTCATTTTCTTTTTTGAATTGTGATTTATAAAAATATTATTGGATAACTAGAAACTATAAGAATTCAAATATGGTTCTAAATTGATAGTTTCTCATTTTGCATGTAATGAATTGATAGGAAAATCTGTCAAACCCTAAAATGATACTCCCTTCGTCCAATATGTTCTTCGATTGATTTTTCAACCATTTTTGTGTGAGAGTTATATCATAGTATTATGTGTACAAAACTTATTTTTATGAATGATATGTCAGTTCATAAGGTTAACTAGCATATCATTCATATAAAATAAGTTTTGTATACATAATATTATGATATAACTCTCACACAAAAATGGTTGAAAAGTCAACTGAAGAACATTTTGAGACGGAGAGAGTAGTTTATTAATTTTTCTATTTTTCAGGCTCAATTGATAAAAATTCTAAATCAATTTTGAGTGAGATAATAAGAACAGCAGATTACCAAATTATAAGCGACAGAGAATCAAGAAAGACAGTGCATACCCCTCAATTAACTCCTCAAGTTGTGGCTGCAACTCTTTGTCTCTAATTTCTTCGATTTTCTTGGAGATGGAGTCGATTCTCTGAACAGCAACTCTAATTCTTGAATGCAGAGCTTTAACAGCAGCTCGTGTCTTGTCAGTATTCTGCTCTCGTGATTCTTGCTGTCGAAGGAGCTTGCACTTCTGATCGAAATTACTCCGAAGAACCTGACTAGCCTGAAACAACAGGAACGATATCTAGTATCACATGTAGCAAAATCGGTCCACGTAGCAACCGTATTAATGGCTTGAAGTTGCTTACATGACATAATGAGACCACAACATATTATTATCGATTAAAAATCACATTAATTATCATCTTAAAACAAAAAATTGTCAACATAAGACTAAAATTGCAAACCACATTAATTATCATTCTAAAGTTATGGGACTTAATTGAGAAATTTGATTCGTATGAGACTAAAGTCGCTGACACCCAATAAATATGGGACCAATTTTGCAAATTACTGAAACGAGATGCATCCAAAAGCACAAGATAACTAAACAAACTATAAGGACAAAAACTTATACAAAATTTAGTGGATGTCCAAAGGAATATCGACTGAAACTCAGTAATGGATGTCCACAAATATAATTTAACCACAGCCAAACACGACCCTTACTTTCGTATACGTAAATATTTCAGGAACAAATGCTTGGCAAACTAACAAAAGAGAGAGAATGGTCCAATTTTCAACTAGACACGCTAAACGTACCTTAACTTCGTCATAAAGCTTCTTCTCCCATGCATAAAGCCTGTCTAAGGTTGAGGCATGACTTCCTGAAACCATGCAGAAGTCGTCAAAGAGGTTTTTAGTTACATCTTCAACACCATCAATAGAATTCGCCCCTATAAGATTCCGAGATGAAGCAGAGCGAGATGATGTTGTTCGATGCCAAGTTAAGTACTTGACAGAATCTTGAGGTGGTTCTACACAAAGAACAGAAATTAAATTAGGGTTCCATCTTTTCAGTGCGATAATTATGGAATAAAAGACTTAGAAGACGACAGACTTATAAAACAGAAAAGTGCACGTGGGCAATGATAAGTCCCAATCAAAATCGAGTTATTAATTGCAGAAATAGGCATAACTGAACTCAACAATTCAGAAGATTGAACGTGTATATTTCCTTTAGTTGTCCGAAAGTTACTTTTACTGCACCAATCTCCTACGGCATTAGCATTTATTGTACTCGTAAAACAAGATTATCCAGGAAAAAATAAAAGCCATGTATGTTACTAAAAATAAATTCCGAAATAAAATTAAAATGTCATTGATTATATTTAATGATCACGAGATCGCGATGTTTTGACAGCTATGACATCAACCAATAGTAGTTTGAATAAAAATAATATGCTATAACTTTTCCAACAGATCCAAATAACGGAAACACTTTTCTAAAACTTAAGCTCTAAAGAAAAGAAAACTGTTCATCTTTTTCTTTGTCACGAATTCATATCACTCACTGATCATTTCTCATTACAAAATTACAAATAGAAAAGTACATTGATAATATGAATATAAGCCATTAATACGTATACTTTTGTCCAACAAACTGCAAGAAAATCAAGTCAAATGTAACCATAATCTAGTAGTACTGCATTTACAATAAACGTTCATTTACTCATTACTCTCCTTTCCATAAGTAGAAGCTTAAGATTCCTGACAAATTGCTACACATAAGGTAAATCGGATAGGAATACCTTTTGGAACCTCAGTCGGATCCTCCCCACAGGAGAAACAAGATTTTAGCAATGAAGAACCAACTGCCAAAAGAGAAATCATCAAATTTCAGCCTTTTTACATAATAAAAGCCAGTATTCAACAGAGAGAGAAAGAGAGAGATTACGTTCTTTTCCAGGGTAAACTGGACGGAAATGGAATTTATTAGCTTCAAGCATCCTGGGAACTTCCTTTCCTGCTTCAGATGCTTTAACAAAAAGCTGTTCAATATCTTTCATGCTTGAAAAGAAGTCCTTAGGTGCAATCGTATCTTCAGCTTCTTCAACTTCACTTTGTTTCATTGGTGTTATCTTCACATCATTCGAATGCACAAATCTTGAGGATGCAGTTCGTAGTGGTGATAAATCAGGAGAGTTGTTTTTCTTCCCATTCAAAGGCTTGATTTCTGACGGCCTGGTCGGTGAATTTCCTCCTCCATTGACGAGCTTTTCATTTGCTTCAGTCCCATTTTTTTGGTACTGTTTTCTAGTACCTTATCTTCCAACGATATATGGGATGAATCTCCAATAGCAACATTTTCTTTTTCTCTATTGACATTTTTAAAACTTCGAACAAGGGTATCTGAGGAGGGTTCATCAAATTCATCTTCAGAATCTTGGGATTCATCTATTCCATCCAAGGATAACTTTTCTTCTTCTATTTCGGAAACCCCGTCTCCACTCTTGAGTGTCTTACCTCATTGAAGTTATCCGAAGCCTGATCAAATCCCGGTCTTCTTGATTATCAACTGGAGTAAAAAGACCAAAATAGTCCCAAGGTGCCTCTTCTGACGGAATAGGAGTTTCAAATGATGATGCCTCTGGCTCTGGTGCTACAGTGGGGGAGGAGGATACGTAGTACCAACCGATACTGCAATAGCAGCAGGAGGCTTTTCTTCAACTTTTCTGGAAAATGCACCTCTGAATTTCATGTGACTAGATTGGAATTTATTTGAGACAGGTGTTGAAAACGACGGTGATAAATTTGCAGTTGCATCCACATTTTGTGATTGAGTTTGAGAAGATAAGGATGACCGGAGATAGACTTCAAAAACGAGGCTCTGGAGTTAGGCTCCTTGTAGGATGTACAAAAGACTCATCTAGAGCATCAACTTCCACAAATCTCCTTAAAGCAGCTCCTATAATTTTCAGTTCCTCAATATAAGCAATATGAGCTGCTGCAAAAGAACACCTGCCATTAAGGGCTTGTTTGACAAATTTCTTTCTTGCACGGCAAAGCTGAAGACTCTTGTCTTCTTCAAATTTAGAATTTGAAGCTCCCATGATAACTCATATATGAAATCTAGCTCTCCCAGTTGTCAAATCAGCATACAGATTTCTTTCTTTGATTTGAAATGTCCTAAGAGCACATAAATAAAATGACACAAGTTACTCAATATATCAGATATAGGGCGATTTCTTTAATGTAGACATATCATGGTTATATTAGAAGACAATGACGATAGAAACAAAGAGAACATCTATAAATTTCCATGAGAAGCAGCACTATAACTTAGAAATGCACCAAAATAGTATTTAACATCTGATTGACCTACGCAAAACCATTTCTCCTACCATCGGGACTTAGCAAATAAGCTTAGCACTTATTTACTAGTGGAGAATTAAAAATCATGCCTGTTATATCCATTTCCGTTGGATATATCTCATTTTTATACCGAAAACACTTTTCATCCCATATTTTCATTTTTTAAACCTATTCACAACCAATTACATCTAATTATAATATTGATAATTTCAATTTTTCATATTTAATGGGACTTGCGTAATATTATAAAAAATTAATCATGAACGAAAATTCAAAGTGGACCCCAGCACCACCAACCCAAACCGTTACTATATACATAAAAGTTGAGAAAAATGTCATAAATATTTCTAAAACCGAACATAATCTCATTTCTATCACGTGTTTTTCGTATAAAAACACAAAAAATCATCTTAAATCAAACATTCTTGTCTATAAAACAAAATTGAGAATAAAATAAAACCAAACAAGGAGTTACAATCTAAAACGAGACAACCACGTAGTTTCCATGCAACGAACATGAGAAACAGAAACCCTGTGCACATTATTTGAAAAATATCTCAAGCGTAAAAAGAAGTGGCAGGTATATACAGAGTTAACATATACTCAATATCCCTAATTGTCTAAAGATTGGATTCAGTAAAAAAAAACCAACAAAAGGATACATAGATTTACCCTAATAAGATTTTGAATACCGAAGATTAACATATAACCAAAAGATAACCTAACTCTAACAGAAAAATAGAAAGCATTAATGCGGATGAGGTTTTCCCGTCATCATTCTCTGTCGCAGGTAATAGTGTTCAGATTACTAGCAATGGTGAAATAAATGTGATCGAATAATGAACTAATGATATTACTTGTGTCCAATAACATCTTATTATCACATCAAAATGTATTTATACGTTGACCAAATCTAGCTAATCACAGAAATTGATACACAGAAAATCACACAAGTAAGGATTCATGAATAAAGGAACACAAACATGATCGGCGAGGTTACGCACACACAAACAATTCACACAAGAAGCTGAATCAATGAATAACATCATTGATAGTGCATATGATAAAGCCATCAATTTTCAGATACTTGAAAAAAATATCATACATACTTAGCTAATAGTTTATATGATAAAGTCACCAATTAACAGATACCTAGAAAAAAAAATGTCATACCTAAATAACAATGATAAACAGAATGATGATAAATTCAGCACCTCTTATATTGCACCAAATGCTCTTCTGCAATCAGAGAAGGAAACAAGAATTATATATACCTGATTTGCCCCTGCAATCCATAGACAAAATCAAATAAACCCAACTCCTTAAGCAGAAGGTAACATCTTAAACATAAACAAGACCCCTCAAACAAGGGGAAAAACTGGAAATCCGCCAAAAAAAAATGATGACCGACAAAATCAAAACCCAGAATCATTAAATATAACAAGTGATTTAAGCTCCCAAAACCATCAATCATCAATCAGATAGCACAAATTCACACAACCAGTCTCGAGAAAATTAAAAAGATCCCAATTCAAAACACAATCACAAGTCGATCAAGATTCAGAAACTGAGAAACGCTATACAAATCAAGACCAATTCGAACAGAACCCACATCAAGAATCGCCCAAACAAGGTGAAATCAAGCAAGAAAACTCATAATTTCTCGCTTTCAATTGTACCTGAGATTTGTGTAACGCTTATGGGAAAGTAAAGCCGAATTGGCGGTATAAATACCAGGATTTCAGTGAGGAGATTACGAAGTTACAACTCTTTACACACTAAGAGAAAGTGAAACCCTTTTCGGGAATTGTTTTATGAGAGAGAAAGATGGAGTGGCAATAGTCCAAATCAGGATGAGGGAATTATGCACAAAGTCTGCATGCAACTGTGATGAAAATGGGATATGGACAGAGGAGGGAGAGCCATAGGAGCTGCGTGGATGTGGGCCATCGCTGACTGAGAAAAAGCAATGGTATTTGTACTGATTCTTCCCGGTACTATAATTAAACAAAATAAAAAATTTGTCTAAAAAGTTAAATCTTGATTCCTCGCGCTGTCAATTTTTTTCTGCGGAAAGGTCTTCCTTTCCATCATAGAAATGTGTACGTTAAAGTTAAAACCATCCCACTGAAAAGAAAATAAGGAAAGTTGTCACTTTTAGTTCTACAGTGGAGGTTTCTCTCACTCATAGTCATAGAAATAGTGTTCTTCCACACCAAGTAATTTTTAGAACGATATCCGTCTTCTATTAAGTTTCACATTTGTTTTTTGTGCGATTTTTTAGGAATATAGTATTAAATATATATTAAATATGATAAAAAAGAAAAAAGGTATAAAGTGGTGAGAGATAAAAGTAGATAAAAACATGTGGAATACGCTTTAACAAATATTAAAATTGATTATTTATATTGAAAACGATAACTTAATGGCAAAATTGAATGTGAAACAGTTTTATAGTATAAAATTAATATCATTGGAGTCATTTCATCGATACCATAACATTCATTCAGTGATACCATTACACTTTATAATCCGATATCACAAAGTATAAATTGATTATGGTATCGGTGAATGATTCTAATGGTACAAGTGAGTGATTCTAATAGTATCGCTTTCATACTATAAAACTGCTTTCACATGAGAGTGACTCTTATAATCTCGCCTTGATTTCATCCACTATTTTGTTAAATGATAGCTTCTTGTCTCTAAATTTTTTTAAAATTAAGTCATTTCCACAAAGTCCATGCCACACACTCCCAAATACATATCACGAATTTTTGCTTCTTTTCCTTCTCAACAAAGTGTTAAACATAAGTAAATCCACAACCGCATCCGAATGTAAAATCATGTTCACTCCTAGCCATTTGCAATAACTCATCCACACACGATTGGAGAACGAGCATTCAAACATAACGTGTCTTACGTTTCATTTTGATCATCATAAAAGACGCATTTGTTGCCCCCGAAAATGATATTATATTTCACCTTTACAAATTACTCCTTGTTGGAATTTTCTCGTGCATGACCCTCCGTGGTGTACAATAAACTTCCAACACCATACTCCCTCCCTCTATTCCCTTACTATCCCACCTTACACTCTTTCTTTCGGTTTAGTTGGTATAACCTATTAAAGTTATTCCTCAATCTTCCCTCTTCCCCAAGCTTCATTCCAATATAGAGTATTCTCACCATTCTCCACCCTCTTCGATAAACTCTCATAGAACCAGCCTCCCCTCCTACGGCTTTCTCCCTCTTCTCCCACTAGTCCGCCCCCAACCCAAACCTCCCAAAAGTTCCCCATCTAAGCTCTACTACTCTTACCCAATCACTTTTCGTAAAAATCTCCACGCTCATTTTTCAAAGAGAGTTTTGTTAAAAAGCTCAAGATTTCTCACCCCAAGCTTCTTTTATTTTTTATTTTGCAAATAATGTTTCACTTCACAAAAGAAATTTTATTGGTACTTTCACACCCCCTAGGAAATTTCTTTGTAATTTAACAATCTCACTCAAGGTTTTTGGGTGCTTTGTAGATAATAAGTAATACACTAGAGAGAAGATAAAATTGCATTTAACAAAGTGTGTGTCATCCCCAGCCAAGATTATGAGATTCTCCCACTCTCACCCCCAAACATGTAAATGGGCAGGCATCCTTTCGGGCATCCCAACTCTGTAGCCCAATTAATCAACACAATTTCATCGACATTCAACCCATACATGCATCATTTCTCCATATTATTTTAAGGCTTTCAATCAATTCAAAAATTAATAGGAACCGTTTTAGAGATCGGGTGTTATCACAAGACATCTTCCCTACGAAGAGTGAGTCATCGGCAAATTGTAAGTGTGATATTTTGATTTTGTTTACCCCAATCTCTACTAGTACATAAAGGTCCTTCTCCATAGCTCTATTCATCATAATACTAATTGTTTTTTGCCGCTATGAGAAACGAGGAAAAATGGTGATAAAGGGTCTCATGTCCGAGATCCTTCTCCAACTTAAATTCGCTTAAAGGGTTGTCATTTACGAGCATTGATGCATAAGCAGATGAAATACACTCCAATACCCAATTAATCAATTTCAAATAAAAATTGAACTTGTCCATGAACACTTTCTTAAAAACTTTAATGTTCAAATTAATGCACATGAGAAAAATCCTCAAAATACTCACAAATACTTGAATGAAATGTAAATAAAATATTTAGAGATCGTATTAAAATTAATTGATTAAAGACCAGCTTAACTATAACCACGACAACATAAATGTCTCATCGTCACCTTCCACTTGAATCGAGTAGATTTCTCAAAAGACACGTGTCCAATTCATAAGTTATACAAAGTTAACATAAATGAGAATGATTATTGAATTTTGACGTATTTACCTCAATATTGTAATGATGTCCAATGATTATAAAATGTCGATTTCAATGGTAAAAATTACGAACCATGATTTCTTGTTCTTCATTTTATTTCAGTTTTTTAGTTTTTTTATCCCGGTAAATTTGAAGTTATAACTTACGTTGGATTCTGGATAAATATCAAGGTATACTAACTGCCGGAAATGATATTCGTTATATATGTAAACCGTGATTCCGATGATTTAAAACACAATTACGAGAATTGTTTCTATGCAATTCACAATTTAAGTGTCCTTTGGTATATTATCTATGAAAGGAATTCTCGGTGTTTTTGTTCTACATTGTGGGAATGAACGTAATTCTCTTAAGCGCTTTTGTTTCTTTTTACCGAGAAAAGGATTAAACCGTTGTATCACCAAATAAGAAGTTATTTAACTTCCTCATTAATTATCCACTTCATGGGTGGATAAATTAAATATTAAATATATAATTAATATATATTAATATTTAATATTTTATTATCCAAACCAAGGGTGATGTACTTAAAGAATTCATGACTTATAAGATGAAACCATATCACAACATTAGGGATCATGAACTTCATATGAATGAGTTATATGTCCAATTGCAATTTCTTCTATGCAATAGAAGATTACCAATATTTTTAGCCGATCGATTAAAAGTCTAGATTCATGGGCGAGGACTCTTGATCCCTATTTACGTAAGGTGTTTTGGGACAAGTGGTCTTCTCGGCAAACGTGGTTTTCTCGGACAAAAGTCTACGGCATCTCGATACAATGAGATTAATGGCTAAAGAATCTGAAGAGATTGATAAAAAAACAAGCTATTAAAATGGTGTGCTCAAGGATGGGAGGTCTTAGATGTTCGATGTTCTTAGATTGAGTGGTAGATCTAAGAGTAAGATTAAAAACCCTCTTATAGATCCTTTAGTACAAGTTGTTTTCAACGTTGGCACTAGAAAGGTTGACAAACATCGAGAGAATGTCCTAGTTAGACATTTAAATGGTCGTTATTTTGTATGAATATTGATGCATTTTCTTACATGGTTATTTGAAAATGTTTATATTCGATTACCTTGATGTGGTTTTATGAGTTTTTTTTTTTTTGAATTACTTAACTCATGTGTTTTTTTATGTTTTAAGTACAAAATCTTTTATTGAGATATTTGACATTGATCGATGATTGATAGCAATAAGTTATTTTTTGAAATCAAGTCTTGTATCTATTTATTAGATGTTTATGACTTAACTTAAAAAATTTGTTTAAATAAGTGATAATATTATTAACATATTGAGTTACTTCTCTCTGAAAAGACAATGGCATCCAAATCAATTGTTGCCGAAAGTTAAACAAAAGTGAAAAACTCAATGGGGATAGTTATGATGCTTGGCATCACAAGATATGGTATATTTTGGACGAGCAAGATGTTCTCGACGCTATAAACCATGTGATGGCAGATCCTAGAGTTGGGATAGGAACTCAAGGAAGGAGGGACCAAGAAGCTTATCTTGCGTGGAAAAAAAAATTCCATTGCTCGTGGGATTTTGGTGAGTTCGGTAATTGATGATATGATTCACGAGTGTGAACAAGATCCCACTGCCTATGATATCCGGGTGTATCTACGGGAAAAGTATGGTGGCACATCGCTTACTCGATTAAGGCAAATTGACGATTAAGTTCGATACTTACAAAAAGAAAGTTGATCATACCATAAGACAACACCTTTGGGAAATATCTAATATGATCAGAGAACTTAAATGTCGGACACATACTCTCCGACGAGCAATAGATCCAAGCTTTGATTAGGTCACTTCCCGATCGGTGGGAACATCTTAAGGTTAATCTAACTCACAACGAGAGCATTATGACTTTCGGTGATGCGGCTCAACATGTTGAGTTAGAAGATGAACGCCTTGGGGCCGCCAAGCCATTATCGTGTGCTTATTTTGCTGAATCCAGCTTTGAAACAAGCTTCGGGCTTTAAACGAAAGAGAAACTGGAAGAAAGGTAAAAAAATAAGCAACCTAAGACCGAGAATCCCGCCAATGCTCCTGCTAACAATCCTCAAGGAAAGAAGAAGAAAAAAATCATGCTAAAAAGAAGAAAGATAAGAGTAAAATGCCTTGTTATAATTGTCATCAACTTGTCCACTTTGCTCGTGAATGCCTGAGCCCAAGAGGGACAAGGTAATTCATATGAATTCTATTTTAAGCATGATATATGTCTCTAGTACTTGTCTTATTGACCTAATCTTATCCTTTGTGGATTATAAACTTAGGGGCAACAGACTACGTAATCAAGGACAGAGGAGCATATGTGGATTACCGTCGTGTTCCGAGGGGGACGAGATGGATATATGTGGGTAATAATGCTCGAGTTGAAGTCAAATGAGTTGGGACTTGCAAACTTGAGTTGGGTAATGGTCGTGCTTTTATCCTACATGATGTCTTATTTGCTCCCGAGATCACACGGAATCTTGTTTCGTAATAGTTCTTCTTAATTTAGGATTTAATGTGTTATTTTCAAAAGACATGTTATTATTAGTAAAGACGATGTTTCTTATGGTAATGGACGAATGATTGATGGTTTTATGATAATAGATTGTAATAGAACAACTTTTAGTTATTATGAAGATCGCTCATGTTTTCTTAATGTTTGTTCACCTAGTGATGCTTGTGTAGATAATAACATTTGGCATGCTAGATTAGGTCATATTGGGCAAGATAGGATGAATCGACTTATCAAGGAAGGACTCTTAAGTTCATCTTCGAAAGTCGAGTTATCCAGATGTGAACATTGTCTTGCGGGTAAAATGACTAAAAAAACCTTTTGGCAAAGCCGTTAGAGCTGATTTTCCATTGCAATTATTTCATTTTGATATATGTGGTCCCGTTAATGTGAGGGCACGACATGGAGCTTATTATTTCATTACTTTCATAGATGATTATTCGTGTTATGGATATGTTTTTTTATATCTCACAAATCTAAAGCATTAAGTTGTTTCAAACGCTACCTAAATGAAGTTGAGAATAAAAAAGATAGAATTGTAAAGGTTTTACGAACCGAGGATGTGAATATCTTTCTCGATCAATTCAAGGAATTGTGTAATGAAAAAGGAATAATCCGCGATTAATCTGTTCCTTACACTCCTCAACAAAAATGGTATTGCTAAGAGAAGGAATAGAACATTGTTAGAAACGGTTAGATCCATGATGACACAAGCTAATTTACCTGTCTCCTTTAGGGGGATGCGTTGCTAATCGCGGCTTATGTGTTGAATAGAGTGCCTTCAAAGTCAATCGCTTTAACTCCATACGAAATCTGGACGGGTAGAAAACCCAATTTGAGTAACCTTAGATCTTAGGGATCTGCAGCTTTCGTACATGATTCTACGAGTCAATATGGAAAGTTGGGTCCAAGAGGAAAGAAATGTATCTTCATAAGATCTGTGATCACTCTAAGGGATACGTGTTTCTCGGAGATCAAGGAGATAAGAGTGTGACTCGAAATAGAATCACGTAATGCAATTTTTCTCGAAACCAAATTTCCCGATCGAGGGGGTTCGAAATATTGAACCGATTTTTAGGCTCGATTTAAAATCACTCTATATCAAATCCAAGTGGGAGTGGTTTGATAAATAATGTGAATCTTGATAAGAGTTTTTCCGTTGAAGATCGGATGGATCTTGACGAAAATATTTTATCTAGAGAAGATCATACAACACGTCAACCTCGAAAAGTTCAAGGAAACATATGCCTAAGAGGCATTATGACATTGAAGGACACGTCTTCTTTGTTACTCTAGAAAATGGGAGGTAATCCTAGTAGATGAGGAGGAGCCTAGAAATATACAAGAGGCTTTATCCTGTCTCTGCAAAAGAAAATGGAAAAAAGCAATGGAAGAGGAAATGGAGTCTATGAGATCAAATAAAGTTTGGGAACTTGTTGATCTTCCAAAAGGATGCAAAGCAATTGGGAATAAATGGATTCTCAAAATTAAAAGAAAGGTTGATGGATCTCAGAGAAAGGTTTAAAGCTCACTTGGTGGCAAAAGGTTATACTCAGCTGAGGGTATAGATTATGAAGAAACCTTTACACTGCGGTGAGATTTGCCTCAATTCGTCTACTTCTAGCTTTAGTTGCTAGTATGGAATTAGAATTACATCAAATGGACGTTAAAATGGTTTTTCTCAATGGAGAATTAGAAGAAGAAATCTACATGCAACATTGTAGGATTCATTCTTCAAGGTCAAGAAGAGAAGGTTTGTAAGTTGAAAAGATCAATTTACGGACTTAAGCAAATTCCTCAAGACAGGTGGTATTTGAGATTTTACAAAACGATAATCTTATATAACTTTGTCATGATAGACGAAGACCACCGCGTGTATGTTAAACGATTCATGAAAAGTTTTGTGATTCTATCTTTGTATGTGGACGATATTTTGTTGGTTGGAAACAACAAAGAGTATCTTGAGACCATTAAAAATGGTTATTCTCAAACTTTGAAATGAAAGACATGGGTGAAGCAAAATACATACTTGATGCAAAAATTCATAGAGATCGTTCAAGAAAACTACTTGGTTTGTCTCAAGAGACTTACATAAGAAAACTTCTAGAACGGTTCAAAATGGTCACCTGTGGATACTCCTATTGTTAAAGGCGAATCATTAAGCCGTGATATGTTGCCAAAGACTCCAGAGGATAAAGTTGAAATGTCCAAAGTACCATACACTAATGCAATTAGAAGTCTAATGTACGCAATATTGTGTACACGCTCGCACATCTGTTATGCCGTTGGCACCGGTCGAGGTATCAATCCAACTGGGTAAAAACACTTAATGGCAAAGAAGAGGATTTTCAGATATCTAAAGGGAACTGCAGATTATTATCTTTGTTACCAAGGAAATAATGTGACATTAAATGGGTATACAGATGCAGATTGGAGTGGTGTTTTAGATGAACGTAAATCAACCTTTGGTTATGTCTTTTTGCTCAACAATGGAGCGATCTCATGGTGCAAAGAAGAAACAATCTTGCATTGCATTGTCCACAATGGAAGCTGAACATGTGGCATGTGCATCTCTAGTACAAGAATCGATTTGGCTAAGGAGATTTTTGAAACATTTGGGAGTTGTGAACTCTCCGGTGGGAGCGATTACAATGCATTGTGATAATCAAGCAAAGAATTGCTTACACAAAAGATCCCAAGTATCATGGAAAGACCAAGCATATCGATACTAAGTATAATTTTTTTAGAGATATTATAGAGAAGAAGAAAGTGACTCTTAAATACATTTCTACGCGATTAATGTTAGCGAGATCATTTTACCAAAGCTATTCCTAGAGATGTTTTTCTCGAACATGTCAAGGCTTTTGGTTTACATATGATATAATGTAATGCGATGTAGATATTGTATGTTGTTGATGTTATATTTGTTATGGTTATAACAATTTATGTATCACAAATATATGAAATTCATATATTAGTATGTCTATAAGTTATGATTGACTCTCTCATATTACTAAAGCAAACCTAATACCTATGCATTAATTCAACCAATAAACATAAGATCAAAGCTCACCCAAGCAATTAAATCATGCAAATCATCATTAAGACTATTAATCACCTCAACAAATGAACACCCAATCATAAAATCACCAAAATCAACTCATCTAAGGGACAATACACCCAAGCACATAAGAGTTTAGCTAATCATGGCTAAATGCAAGAAACCCATCAACATCAAAATAGGGAAAAACATAATTAAAACGAAATAAATCAATTGATATATGAAATAAGGATGAAAGTCACCTTGTAAATGTGTATTACACTTGATTGTATGTAAACTATCTTCTACTTTGCAAGAAATTAAAAGAAAAATAAGAACACCTTTTACTATGTGTTACCGTGTGTGTACCGAAATCAAAATACCCCTAAAGCTAATGTTTCTAAGTGTGGGATTGCCTCTAAAGGCTGATAAGAGGGGGTATATATAGTGGGTAGTATGTAGGAGATCTTAATTTGCTAATTAGCCCCTTAAAAAGACCTAAATTTCGCCCAAAATACGTAAAAATGCGCACAAAAGGCCAACTCAAGTCTGACTTGGGCACCGACTTGGCCAAGTCGGGGTGGTTGGCCGAGTCCAGTTGGCTACGTAAAAATATGACTCGAGCAAAGCAGGGTGTGACTCGACCGAGTCGGATGCATTTTGCTCCCTCGGCAACTCGGGCATCATGATTTGTGACTCGGCCGAGCCGATTGGTTCCGCCGAGTCACTTCTCCTTGTGTGCCACCTCCGCTTCGATCGCTCTTATCTTTTGCATACAAACTACGATTTGTCCGATTCTTGTTGCTATGCGACCCTCTTCCGGCTCTCTCTATCCAATGATCCAAGACATTTCTTCATAATGATTGATTTGATCACCTGAATTTCTTCTTAAAGTTGGATCAAGTTTCCTCGTATAAATGAACTTCGTCACACTTAGCTAATTTGAGAGCACATTCGAACACAAAATACAATCAAATTAATACAATCACACACTAAAAGTCTATACAAATTCACCCTAATCAAATATATACAGTATTTTCATAGAAGACAATGAAAAAATGTATGCATTCTATCAAAAAACTTTGACCAAATAATAGATAATTATATATACATATATATATATATATATATATATATATATATATATAACATTTATTTACTTAATTAGTGAAATTAATTACATCTACTTCTACAAAAAAATATCACCTCTATTTTTTATTTGAAATGGACTTGATACAAAAATAAATTATATTATTAATATTTAACATGCTTATAAAAGGAAATATATAAAATAATAAAAAAGTTAATAATATTTAAATTAAATTAAGTAAATGCTTGAAATATTTACTCAAAAATTAATATTTTTTTCAACCCGCGTAACACGCGAAATTTTGCTCTAAGTATATATATATATATATATATATATATATATATATATATATATATATATATATATAACCTTATAAAGTAAAACTTAAGAAAACTTATGTGGCAAAGACACATTCTTCTATTTCAAAATATTCCCTCTCGTTCATTTAAGTTTTAAAAATTAATCTCAACCATCGATTTTATAAGTTTTAATCTCAATCATCCATCTACCTACATATTAGTCTATAAATATTTGATATCTCTCATTTATTTCTCATCACAAACCCTAATATATTTTTTCTCTCCTTCTTCGGCCAATTTTTCATTCATCTTTCTAACTTCTTTCTTTAATTCTTTTGTTTCTCATAAAAACCTGAATTGTTTCTTCTCTCTTTCTCTAATCGATTTTCTCATTCATCTTTCTATTAATTTTTTTTTTTGGTTTATTTACGATCTAATTTATTCTATAAGTTTTGACGTGCTAATCTATTTTTTTATTATTTTTGCAAATTCATATTTCAAAATTATGATAGGTCAAGTTGCTTTATATTTAATTTTTTTCGAAGATTAATTAATGTTTTTGATTCATATGCTTTAATTTTTTATTTTTATTTTTTTTACTGATTCATATTTTGAAGATTTTGATCGTTATTTTTTTGTTTTATGTTTTGTTATTTTTCTAGACTAGATGCATATTTCATATTTAAAGTCGATTTTAATATTTTTCTTTATTTTTTGATTTTTTTTTTGCAGATTAATATTTTGAAGATTGAGATCTTTTTTTTGAAAATTCATATTTTGGAAGTGAACGATCGGTATACGATGGACAACTAATTACCTTGAAGATTATGATCAATTCATAATATCGATTAATAATATTGTATATATTAGTTTTTTTTTTTTTGTATATTTTACTTAGTCAAGATAAAATATATTAGTTTCTTTAAATTTTTATCTTTTATTTAGTTAATATAAAAAATATTATATTTGTATCTTATATCTACTATTTGAGAATCTCTCTCACCCTCCAAAACTCATTATTTCAAAATACTCAAATTATATGCATTTGAGTTATTTATGGAATCATTTTAATCTCAACCATCCATCCCTTTTAATCTCAACCATCCATTAGTTTTTAAGTTTCTATATAAACTTCATCTTCATCCTTGCAAATCAACATAATTCTACCTTTTCATTCTTTTTCGTCTATTCATTTGGTTCCTCATCGTTCTTCGTCATTTCTACCTCATTTCTCAATGAAAGAAACGAGTGGTGAATTTTGGTTTGCGTATTTGTACATTATTGAATCTTATGTAATGATGTAAATGATCAAGTTGTAAATATGACATTTTGATCATCATTTATTCAGTTTCAATTTGTATGGTTTGTATATTTTTTTCCATGAAGATCTTACGTAATGATGTAAATTTTCAAGTTGTGAATATGACATTTTGATCATCATTTATTTAGTGTCAATTTGTATGGTTTGTTTTTCGTTGTTTTACAATATATATTCTCTAAAGCTTAATCTTCAAATGAGGCAAACACCCCAATTGAATGTAAACTTCGGAACTAATTGTAAAAGTTAATTAACTTAATCGTCAAATGATCAATCTGAAGAATTGTCAAAGATCTCAAAACATCAATTTCGAATAAGAATAAGGATGAAAGGCCTGTTCATTGACTTGCAATAGGAGAGAAACAATGTTTGTTGAATGTATTCATGTTCTTTCACATCAATCACTTGATCGATTTTACGATATAATTAATTCCACAATATTTTCTTAATTTATAATTCCGTTTTTATACCTTTAAACTCATTCAATTATTTATTTTACGTTCTCATTATTGTATAGATATGTTTTCATTATAGTGTCTAATTAAAATATTTAAATTTTTCGATAATTTGGTCTGCTTTTTAGTTGTTTTTGTCTGCTTTGATTTGTTATAAAAAAATGAGTAAATTTTCTTTAATTAATATTATTAGTCAACCATATAATTAATTCCATAAATCTCTTCCTAATCTAAAGTCTGATTTTAAAAATCTATACTCATTCAAATTTAATTTTCTTTCAAGTTCAAGTTTTGCATGTTTTAAAATTTAAGTTCTCAAGATTGTATAGATGTGTTTGATTCCATTAAATTAGTTAAATTTTTCTAAAGTTTTTCTCGTCTAAAAGATTATAAATTGAAAATATGTTTAACAAATTGACGAATATTACGTCGTTGTTGACCTCAATTTTCAAGTTAACTACGTGTTCTAATTATTCATTCTAATTGTGGTAGTTTAAAACAATGATTATATGTTTAGATTTTTTCCCATAATCTTTGTTAGTTGGACGTAAACTTTCTTGACTTTACATGTTGAAACTATTAAAAATAGTCTAAAATGTAAAAAGTTAAGAACTATAAAATTAAGGGTTAAATATATCACTAATTTTCAATTTAAAAATAGATTATGCATGATTTTTATCTATGTAAATGGCTTGACCAATTATTCTAAATAAAATCCTTAAATACTGCCAATTATTTTCAAATTTTACTAATTAGATAAAATATTTTCAATTTTTTGCATTTTTAGTTTTATTCTAAAATAAATTAATAATATTTTTCAAATAAATAATTTTAATTATTATTTTGCTGAAATTTGTGAATTAATATTGTAACTAATTGTTTGACCAATTGTTTTACATATATAAACTCCTTAAATAATGTCAGTTATTTTTATTCTAATTAAAAACTAATTAATTTTTAATCTTATTGCTTCAAATTCTAAATGGACTGATTATAGGCATCAATTTCGTCTAATTTTAAATGGACTAATTAATTGAGTAAATTTTCTTTAATTAATTTTATTAGTCAACCATATAATTAATTCCATAAATCTCTTCCTAATCTAAAGTCTGATTTTAAATATATTTAGATTTTTTTTTCCGTTTTGTTATCATATAGATGCAATTTATTGACTTTGCATGTTGACACTTATTAAGAAGATGTTTACAATATTAAAAATTATTTAAATTCTCTATTTCAAAATACTCAAATTTCATACATTTGAGTTATTTATGGTAATCTTTAATTTAATTTCTTTCAAAGTTAATGCATATCCTTCATTTTCATTAATTAAATTTCAACCATACATTTTCTCTTTCACATTGAAATTTAAATTTAGATTTTAGATATATTAGTATTTACTATGGTATTGTTGGGATAAATTTTTTTATTTAAAAATTTCAATTTTTATTTTAAAAAATATTTCATATTAATATAGTAGATAAATTATAAATCTATAACTTTAATATACAATCATTTAAAAAAGACTTATCATACATTACCAAAAAAATTATAATTTATAATACATAGATAATTTAATATTAAAAATAAATATAAACACATTTTAAAACTATAATATATGTTTAGAATAGAAAAATAATATATTTTTATGTTTTAATTTAATAATATATAAAATTTATTTTCAACCCTAGCGTGAATCACACCCTATTCACTATTTTTGAATTCTTAAATTTGCATGAATTAGAATTATTTGTGACATTCTTTTTAATTACAAATTATTTTTTTGATTGCAATTGATTAATTGACTATGTGTATTTTAAATCATTAAATATTATAAATTTTAAGTGCATTTTTTAAAAAATTATATTAAAGATCAATGTTTTTTTAATACTTTTCAAAATAAATTTTATGCTCATTTTACTTATACATTTTCATTCATATTATTAATAATTTATAATTTTAATATATACGATATTTTCATAGAGGACAATAAAGAATATGTATACATTCTATCCATAAACTTTGACCAAATATTAGATGAAATTATAATATATATATATATATATATATAATTACTTAATTAGTAAAATAATTACACATTTATAATTAATAAAATGAATAATACACATCTATAAAATAAAACCTACACCTCTAATTTTTATATTGTTACAAAAATAGATTACATAATTAATATTCAACATGCTTTAAAAATATATTTAAAAAGAAATATATAACATATGTACAATATTAAAAAATTAATTTTAT
Source organism: Paraleonurus japonicus (assembly GCA_030762865.1). NCBI lineage: Eukaryota > Viridiplantae > Streptophyta > Magnoliopsida > Lamiales > Lamiaceae > Paraleonurus > Paraleonurus japonicus. Next base: position 20,207,647 of record CM061053.1, read on the forward strand.
TTAAATCAAATTAATTAAATAAAATAAATGCTTGAAGTATTTACTCTAAAATTAATATTTTTTTTTCAACTCGCCGTGAATAATGCGGGATTGTGCTCTAGTGTCATATATACGGGAATCAAACTTCTTCAATCCTCAATTTTGAGGATAATATTTATCAGTGACACATTTAAATAATTGACGAGAAATAATAGTTTTTTTATTTGTTATGCACTTTATATTAAATTCAATTTTCTTTTATGTCCAGTTGAAATTACAATTATTAACATAAATTTTAAAGAATATTTTATTTCTATTAGAATCATTTACCCGTGGACTAATATAATCAACCATAAAAATTTTGTTGCACCGTAAATCATTATTCAAATATTTTTTTATTATCGTGTACTTTTAAGAATTTATAATATTTTTTTAAAAAAAAATTAAGAATTTATGTAAAGAATAATGTTCATGTATTATGCACATTTATAACAATGTATTGGTTTGTTATTTGATTAATTAATGTATTGATTGAATTTGTTTTGATGATTGTAAATTCGTAAATTTTATGTTGTACATTCAAAATTTCATACAAGTATTGAAATTATTTATTTATTTATTTATTAAGCTATGTATATGAAATCTATATTTGAAATTTGAAAGTTTAAATCATCATGAAATTTGTGTTCGGATGTGCAATTAATAAAAAAATATTACATAGGCTTATTTTTTTATACTAAATTAGATTAGTATAATTACTAATTAATTTGATATCCTATATAAAACCAACTACATATACATTTTAATATTGTACTTCTACATATCCCATATAATTTTTTTACAAGATCTTTGAATCATGGTAATATTTTAAACAAATATTATTTTCATTGATTATTAACTATACATTAATAAGGTAAACATATTTAAAATTAACTACTGCAAATACTTCTCATGATATTTGCTTATAAATTCAATTTTTTAATGTAACACTTTTCTATTAAAGTCAAATATTTAAAAATATAATCTGCAATATATTTTGATCAATATCATGATTATTTTAATACTTTGATTGCTCCTCAAATATTTTATTTAATAAATTTAAAAAAATTAGATTCAAATAATAGTTATTAATTTATTTGGCTTTGTAACATTTATTCACAAATTATTTAGCTTTGCAATAAGATTTGTCCACGAAATATTTATATAATTTTATGAGAATAATATTTTCATAGGCATTAATTTGACCTTGCAACCGCATTTATCCACAAATTGTTCTTTATATAGTTTTTTGGCATGAAATATAAATTTGTGGATTTTATAGGAGTTATTGAGTGATATATGTTTAATTTCACTTTTTACATATTTGAATTACAATTTTAATTTTTAAAAAAAATTATGTATTATAAATATTTAAATTTAATTTTTTATTATTATTATATTTTTTTATTACCCGTGAATTTCAAGGATCTAATACTAGTATGTATATATATATATATATATATATATATATATATATAATCTTATAGAGTTAAACCCGAGAAAGCTTATGTGGCAAAACCACGTTCTTCTATTTCAAAATTCCTCTCCTCTCATTCATTTAAGTTTTAAGTTGATCTCATCCACCAATTATATAAGTTTTAATCTCATCCGTTCATTTATTTGTATTAGTTTATAAATTATAAGTGAAGATACAAAAATCTACGTTTAAAATTTTGAAATTTTAAATCAAGTTGTTCAATTTGTATTCAAATATTTGAAAAATCTATATTTAATTTATGGGGTACTCTTGTGTGAGACCGTCTCGTGCATGAGACGGAGTCACTTTTTAATAAATTATTATCACTTTTTCATAATTTGTTATCACTTTTTCATAAATTGTTATCACTTTTCATAAATTGTTATCACTTTTAGTATCACTTTTATACTAATTTGTATCACTTTTTAAAAAAGTGATAACAATTTATTAAAAAGTGATTCGATCTCATGCATAAGACGGTCTAATACAAGTTTTTACCTTAATTTATTTGATAATATATACAGATTACATAGATATATTTAATTTATTTTATGATATATACAAATTATATAAAATGTGGGTAGAAAGCAAACATATATTTAATTTATTTGGTGATAATACAAATTATATAGATAGTCTACGCAGAAAGGGTATATTTAATTTATTTGATTATATACACAGATTATATAAACATATATTTAGTTTATTTAATGATATATACATATTATATAATTTATTTGGTGTTATATATAAATAATATAGATATCAGCTTTTGAGAAAATTGTATATTTAATTTATTTGGTGATATATTTATAATCATATAAACCTAAACTATGGCAAAATCACATTTTTCTATTTCAAAATCTCTCTCCTCTCATTCATTTAAGTTTTAAGTGTTGATCTCAACCATCGATTTTATAAATTTTAATCTCAATCATCCATCTATTTACGTATTAGTCTATAAATACTTGATACCTAATATTTGATATATACAAATTATGTAGATAGTTAAAAATTTCACACATTATTGACCAATTTTTTTTTGCAAAAATATAAAATTGAATTCCTATTTTTAGGAGGAGGTTCAATGGATATTATATGATATATATATGTGTGTGTGTGGAAATATAATATTTAGTTCAATAAATTATGCAACCTATGATACTTTAATATTTTTTTTATCGGGTCTCGTAAATTTATTATTATTTTATACCAAAATTATATAGGCAGAATAATTTTAAAAAAATAAAAAAACTAAATTGTCAATTCCTTAGAGAGAGTAAGGGGACTGAATTATGTGTCTTAGTTCGTATGTGAGATCATGCAAATATACAAATAATGTTGTTTATAAAGAAGTTTTTAAAATTATAATTGCAAGTATAGTTTTTTTATGTGAAATATAAATTTATGAATTTATTAGTGTTTTATATATTTAATTTGACTTTTTACATATAAAAATTATATTTTTAATTTAAATATTATATATATAAAACTTTTCTTTCATTTTCCCTTGAAATTTGCGCTATTATATATATATATATATATATATAGAGAGAGAGGCGTACATAAAGATTTTGTCCTAACTCATTGAAGAACAATTAACTTATAATTAATTAAAATTTTAAATTATAATTTTTTTAAAATTATAATTTTAAATTTTAAATTATAATTAACAACGATGGTTGTCATACTTTGAAATTTATGATTAATGATAGTTTTATTAGATACTTGATTACTTTTTAAATGATTTACTAATGAAATCTCTACTCGTATATATAAAAATTTACTTCAAACTACAAATAGATCACTTATATATAAGTTTAAAAACAAGTACAAATAGGTTAAAAGAAATTGAATAAAAGCACAAAAATATTTGAACCGCAAACACACAAAAATAATTGAACATGAATATATTTATAATTTTGAATTTTTCTTGAACTCGTTTATATTTTTTTCAATATAATAAATATTTAAGATGAAGTCTCTTGTAATATTTCACCATGAAATATGCGCAAAATAGAAAATTAAAAATCTCGCAGTCAACATTTAAAATGGGTCAAAAGCTGATTTTGGTGCGCAATAGGTCATAAATCGCGGTAAAAAACAAACAACGCATAAACGTCGGCGATTAGGAGGCGATTCAACAGTGAACTTCGGTGAAAACAACAATGAAATTGTTGGATCAAGAAGTTTTGATGAGTTAAAAGAAGCACTCGGATGATCGAGGCGACTGAAGAACAATTGAGATTGAGACCATAAGCTAAGCCGATCGACGAGGTTGAGAACCAATCTAGTCGGTGAGGTCTGAATAGTACAAGTCGCCCAAGACGAGGCTTGAGTCTAGTTATCTGCAGGAGACAAATATGAATAGCTCAGACGAGGTCAAGACAAGTGAGTAGAATAAGAAAGGCGAGTCTTCACCAAGTCGGTGTAGATGAGTAGAGTAAAAGCAGTGAGGTCTAGAGCGGTTTTCATGATTAAGTTTGTTAAAGCGAGTTTTCAGTTTGTTAAACCGACTAACAAACTAACTGTCTTTTCGAGACTTATAAATAGGTCTAGGCACTTCATATAGAATACATAGAATATTCGTAATACATAGAACACACAAATTATTTTTCCGAAAGTTATTCTCTCAAATCACTAGTTTTCTAAAAGCACAAAATAGTGTTCCAAGATTTCTTCATAGATTTTTCTAAGTGTTTGTAGAACACTTCCTTGCACATCTTCAAATACACTTCTTTTTCTTAGAGTTAGATTTTATAGTTTTGGTTAGTATTTTGAAGAGTTGAAGATCAAATTGTAAGTTGTAAGTTATGCGATTGTGAAGTAAGTAAGTAAGCGAGATAGTGGAGACCCTTCTTCAAATCGGAGAAGGAGAGTGGATGTAGGATTGTTATAATCCGAACCACTATAAAATTTGGTGTTCTTTACCGCATTTATTTACTTATCTGTTTAATTTCCAATTTATTGTTCAAAGCTTAACTTAGTAATCAAAGTTAAAATCAATATCGGTTTGCTTTTGATCTTAATAAAGTTGAGTCTAAAAGTAAATTTCATTGTGTACATTCTGGGTACTTTGAATATATTTTGAAAGATTTGAAAAATCAACAAAATCTATTCAATCCCCCCTTCTAGATTTTGTCCTAGAAGGTTAACTCAAATTTTCTTAATCAACTCAACAAATCGGGACCAACAAGTGGTATCGGAGCGTTGTTAAGTGTTTTCGATATTGATTTTAGAGTCTTAACTAAGATTCTGAAATTTTCTTGATTCTCTTCATCTTATTTATTGTTTACTAACTGTGCTACTAATAAGTTTTTGTGGAGTATTTTGTTTCTTTATCTCATCATGTCTTGAGGCAAAAGCAAGAAATCCAGGAATCTACCCGAATTTTCTATTGAAGATTATGATTATTGGAAATTCAGTAATGGAAAATCATCTCAAAGCTATCCATGATAGGATGGAGGAGGTTCTTGAAGAAGGGCCTATAAAATTTTATCATGCGAGGCACTAGCAATGACATCGAATCGGTGAATCCAGAGCGAGACAAGAGAAAAAGAGTTCAATTGACAAATGATGAAAAAAATTCACAATCTAGATCAAGTAGCTCGAACGAAATCATTGAGACTCTAAGTAAAGACTGGATTGATAAGGTTAAGAGATGCAAAACAGCCAAAGAAATGTGGCGGACTGCAAATGTTTGTGAGGGATCGAGATCAAGTAAAAGAGAATAAGGCTGCGATCGATCTTACACGCCTTTGATACATTCAAAATGAAGAAAAATGAATCGTGGATCAGTTAGATGTAAGGCCGACGAATCTCCTAAACAAAGCGGTGACCTTGGAAAGAACTATACAGAGAAGGAGATTAATAACAAGATACGAGATCATTAACCAAGAGATGGAGAGAAAATCCAATATCCTTAAAAGCAACTTAAAATTTATCTTCTATTACTCACCATACCTTGTTCTCTCATCTTAAAGCTCTAGAGTATGACATTCAAATAGAGGATGAAGAAGATGAGATGGAGTCGAGCACATCATCCAAGTCTATTGCCTTTGTCAAGAAAGAAGACAAGATGTCAACCGGAGTACAGTAGGAGCCGACCTATCTCTGAAGGAGCGAGATGGCCCCTGCTCACCAAAAGGTATGACAGATTGAGAATGAAGTATAAACGAAATAAATTGAGATTTGCGAGGTAAGGATAGATCAAGATCCAAATCAAGAAGAAAGGAAGATGAGTCTCTGAGATGATGACAAAAGCGAGAGCCGACAAGAAGATTCGAATCACTGTTAAAAGAAATCCATCCAGCCCTAAATCGAGGCGGGAGTGACACTTGCTACACGTGCAACAAGCCAGACACTTCAGCTATGATTGTCCTCAACTAACTCCTAAAGAAAGGGAAGAGAAAAGAAAAAGAGAGACAAGAGATTTGCAGATCAAATGGCTCTTCTGGCTGAAGAAAAGGAGTCAAGAAAATCATCATCATCATCATCCTTATCGATTTCGGATCGAGATGATGAAATCATCTCATGGCTAAAGAGGTAGTCTACTATTCATCTTCTCGATAATGATTCTTGTCGATCTGCATCGATAATGATCAAGCCGTTATTCATGAATTATTGAGAGACTTTAAGACATCTCTCAAGTTGCTTATAAACGGTAGAGGCAGAGAATTTGGCTTTAAAGGATCAAATTCAAATTCTAATTAAAGGAAGCGAGGTGATGAACTATCCGAGAAACTAAGGAAACATTCAAGGGGAATGTTTTCCTCGGATGAGGCTAGTACATCACGGCCGGCTTACCCGAAAGATTAGAAAGTGAATTGAAAACTTTAAAAGACAAATTTGAATTAATCTCTCTTTGAAAACGAATTAATTAAGAAAGACAATGATAAGCTAGTCTTCAAAATTAGTCAACTTAATAATTCACAATCAGTAATAGATCACATCTTTAATACATCTCAAAAATCCCATGACAAAACAGGTCTTGGTTATAATAGAAATAATAAATCGGATGTTCGAAACCTAGGAAATTTGTAAAAGCATTTGATCACTCTAAAGAGGTTAGAATTGGTCCTTGGAAACCAATTAGTCAAGTAAGGACTGCATCTCGGCTTGAAAACAAAAATTCAAGTGAGATCTCCTTATAAGACTAAGAGAAATTCAAGAACCAAAATAATAAGAAGAAATTCTTATTATAATCCTTTTGATGGGAGAAGCGAGATGTTATCCCACATTTCCTAAGTTTAGGAAAATTACTAAATCTGAATACAACAAGTTATCATTTAAAAGTGATACAATTGTAGAAGATTTGGTAGAAAGACTAAGTACGATTTATTATTTGGAGATGAGATTTTTATGCAGTTACCTAAAGTGATGCTTGACATTCAAGGACCCAAGATCACTAGGGTACCTTATAACTAATCTGCTTCAGGATTCACGGGGATCATCACTCAAGGAAGAGATTTTAACCTCTATATGGTACATTGATAGTGGTTGTTCACAACACATGACTTATAACAAAGAGGTCAAGTTATCAAATTTCCAAAGCATTGATGGTCCAAGAGTATTATTTGGAGACAATAATTGTGGAGGACTAAAGGAGTAGGTACTGCGATTATCAAGGATATTCGAGGTATCGAGGTATATTTTGTTGAAGGTTTGAAACATAATCGCTATCTGTTTCCCAGCTTTGTGATAAAGGTTTTCTTGTTAAATTTTCTAAGGATAAATGTGATATCTTAGATAGTTTCACGAGATAAGGTACTTTTAAGCGGCTTGGACATGGTAATGTCTATGTGGCCAACTTTAATAGTTGTCCTAAATATACTTGTCGATAGCTAAGGGTGGAGATGATCTCGGTGGCTATGGCACAAGAGGCTTAGTCATCTGAATTTCAAAACCCTTAGTAAGTGGCTAAAAAGAACCTTGTTAAGGGATTACCCGAGAAGCTTTTATCTACCGATCTTAAATGTGATGCTTGTCGAGAAAGGTAAAGCAGTCTAGACACTCATTTAAGAGTATTAACACCTCTTCATCCAGAAAGAGTTTTACAACTACATCATCTGATTTGTTTGGACCTGTTTCTCCTCTCGATTTCGGTGGAAGGAAATATACTCTTGTTGTAGTAGATGATTTTCTAGATACACTTGGGTTATATTTCTTTTCAAGAAAAATGAGACTATAAACAAGATCACGATGCATTGAATGATTGAGAATGAAAAGGGTGTTAATATTATTAAAATAAGAAGTGATAAGGGCACATAATTTTTGAATTCTTGTTTATCTAACTTTTTCAATGAGTGTGGAATTATTCACGAGACATCTTCAGCAAGAACTCCTCAACAAAATGGAGTGGTTGAAAGAAGGAATAGAACCTTGAAGGAAGCGGCCGAGGAGCATGTTAGGCGAGTATGAAACCCTCCACAGTTACGGTGAAGCCATCAACACAGCTTGTTATACCTGAGCAGGTGCTTGGTTGTTAAGGACAAGGGTAAGACTCCATATAAGATGCGGAAGGGTAAGATTCCAAGAATCTCATATTTCGAGCTTTTAGTTGTAAGTGTTTTATCCATAACAATGGGAAATCTAAGTTAAGAACTTTTGATGCTAAGGCAGTGATGGGATATTCTTGGGATATTCCAACACTTCCAAGGCATTTAGAGTTTTTAATAAGACAACTCTTTGTGTGGAGGAAACCCCTCATGTTGTTTTTGATGAGTTGTATTCCTTCTCGGATAAAGTGAATCAAATTTACGAAAGTCTAGATAAAATTGAACTGACTAAGACTAAACATAGAACGTGTCTATCTACCTAGTCTTGATTCAAAATCAGATGAAGAAGAATCCCCATCGATAATCGAAGACAACTTCGACCGAGACTCCATCGAGAACAAATACCCTTGGCGTCGGTGATCGGCGGGGGTCGGTGATGAAGGGGGAACGTCGGTGAGGTAGAGTCGGAGGAGTTGCCTACCGAGACTCAAGATGAGGATCCTTCTCCTCATATAGGCAAAAGGATGAGAAGCTACCATCCATCTGTTCGCATTATAGGAGACCCATTTAGTAGTGTGCGGAACCACGAATGATGCTGGACTACGAAAGTCTATTTAGTTATGTATCGCTTCTTGAACCCAAGTCTATTGAGGAAGCTCAATCGATCCAAACCGGATAAGCGCCATACGGAGGAAGCTGCATCGGTTTGAAAGGCAAAATGTTTGGGAATTAGTGGAAAGACCCTTACATAGAAAGATTATAGGCACCAAATGGGTGTTTAAAAACAAAGCAGATGAGAACAACATTATTGTTCGAAATAAGTCAAGATTGGTTGCACAAGGTTACTCATAGTCCGAGGGGATAGACTATGATGAAACCTATGCTCCAGATTGCCAGATTAGAAGCAATAAGGTTGTTCTTGGCATTTGCTTTGCATATAAATCTTTCAAAGTCTTTCAAATGGATGTTAAGTCTCGCCTTCCTTAATGGTGTGTTGCTTGAGGAAGTCTATGTGGAGCAGCCTCACGGGTTTAAGATCAATAACAAGGTCTATAAACTCAATAAAGCTCTATATGGACTGAAACAAGCTCCCAGGGGCTTGGTATGATACCTTATCGATTTCTTGACATCAAATGGATTTTCAAAAGGAAAGATTGATAGGACTTTGTTTAGGAAGGAAGTAGATGGTAACATCTTATTAGTTCAAGTTTATGTAGATGACATAATCTTTGATTCACCTAATCTGAAATTATGTGAAGAGTTTAGTATTCTCATGAAAAGCAGGTTTGAAATGTCAATGATGGGTTAATTAACATACTTTCTAGGCTTACAGATTAAACGAGATGAGTAAGAGTATATTTATACATCGATCTAAATATGCTAAGGATCCGATTGAGAAATTTGGGATGACTACTAGCATAGAAGTTAAAATACCTATGGCAACTAACTTCTCTATGGATTGAGATGAGCAGGGATACCCACAGATGCAACGGAGTATCATGGATTGATTGGATCTCTTCTCTATCTCACCTGCAAGTAGGCCGATATAGCCTTTGCGGTTGAGGAATGTGCAAGATTCAGTCTAATCCCAAGAAAACTCATCTGAGACAATTTAAGAAAATCCTTAAATATCTCAAAGGAACCTTGCATGTAGGGTTATGGTACCCGGTGATGACAACTTTGGTGACAGTTATTGATTCGACTTTGGAGGATGCAAGATTGATAGGAAATCCACTTCAGGAACTTGTCAATTCTTAGGCACCAAATTAATTTCTTGGTTATTTAAGAAGCAGACATCTGTTGCTACCTCCACAACCGAGGTGAATACATGGTAGCTGGAAGTTGTTGCTCTCAACTCCTCCGGATTAGTCAACGGCTTAGAGATTATAATATTCGGACATCACTGTTCCTATTTACTGTGATAGTAATAGTGCAATAGCTATGACTTACAATCCTTTGCCGCATTCTAGATGTAAGCATATAGACATTAGGCATCATTTCATTAGGGATCATGTTGAGAAGAATGACATTAGAATTGAGAAAATAGCCACACCGAGTCACAAAGAGCGAGACATTCTTACAAAACCATTGGTGAGTCTAGATTTAAAGAATTGTGCTTAGAATTAGGATTACTTGATGCATCTTTATCCGATTTTTAAATCGGCTGCAGATCTCGATTATTGTATTCCTTATTTACGGTTATTTCTTTTCTTTAAGTCAATGTCTAGAAAGAATTATCGAGACTAGATATGAGTCGAAGGACAATCGGTAGTGATATCATTGATTTCCTTCTTAGGAATCAAGAATCAAGGATTGGTCATATTGACCTTATACGACATGATAATTACTTATCGACATTTGGTAAATCAGACGAGGGCACAATAGTCACCTGATTTTCTTAAAAGCAGATGACTATCTGCACCCTATCCGATCTACCTCAAGTTACTAATGGTTTTCCTTAAGTCTATGTCTTTGCGGGAATAGGTCACAGATCGACTATTTCACCTCATCCGTCCTCAATCTTTTATTCGAGACACCTTTGTTTCGAAAATAAACTCCATATTTTTCATAAAATTCTTTTTGGATTAATTGGTTGTAAAAACCTAACTTTAGAAAATTAAGTCGATCCTCGTTTATTTAAATATTTTTAAGATTGCTAAAAAGTTAAAACTAAGCTATTTTTTAAAATCGACGAGTTACTTTATCGTAGATGACTTTACAAACCCATCTATTTTTAAAACCCATCTGTTTTGAAAACCGCTTGTCTGAGAGTAAGTAAGGTAACTAAGTGGCGTCGAGAGTATACTTACTTCCCGCATAAAGTAACCTACATCTGTCAAATCAACAGTCTATAAAGTAACTATTTACGCATTCCAAAGGCGAGTAGCATCCACGCCGAATCCCAATCGTTTATCGACTTTTAACCGTTGATTCATGCGCAATAAATTTTTAAATAAACGGCTTAGATCAATTCAAAATTTCTAAAAAGGCGGTTTCTCTTTCCAATCTTCCCTCCTATAAATACGTCTTCTTCCTCAAGTAAACTTTTTCACTTTGAAATTTATACATACACTCTGTAAATTTTCAAAACTCTTAGTTAGTTATTTTCATGAGCACTTCTCAAAAACGAATTGGAGTAACATCAACCATGGTAGAGGTACACAATGATACATACAACAAGAAGATAAAGTCGGAGATGTATGTCGACTTTGAAGCGACTTACGATGGTGAATCGAGGGAGATATTGGATTTATTGGAGAGGCGGGATTGAGGACATTTTGTTCCAAGAAATCCACCTCCAATAAAACTTTGGATATGAGGGGGATTGAGTTCTATGTCAACGGGACATTTGAAAATGGAGTGTTCAAGACTCGAGTATACGGCGAGGTTCTTCTTTGTTACTCTGGCGGATGTGGCCGGATATTTGATACCGGCGGTGAGGGAGTTAACCCCTTACATACAAATCGAGATACGGTAGAATTATTTGAGATGATTGCGGAATTCGATGAAGGACCGGCGATCGGAGCTGAAGAAGAAGATGCTCGGCGGAGAATATCGTCTTCTAATAACGATTGTGACGAAAGTTATTCTTGGGGAACAGAGTTCCCATGATGGGCTGACCAGACCAGGATGTGCGTTATGAGGGCGATTGATTGCAATTTTTTTGAGTAAGTATATTTAAGACACAACCAAGTTATCGAACCCAAATGAACTAAGTCGAGCAAGGATCCCTAAAGCTAAGAGTTGGCATGGTATTATAGAGTCGGGCTTGGGTATGCAAAATTAAATCTAAAATAAATAACTAAGAATAATCAACAAGCAAATTACCAAGAGATAACTAATATGGGAAAAATGTGCTCGGGTGCAAATCACCAAGGAATCCTTAATTACGAATCACACATGATCGGGGTTTCAATTAACGAGGGATAATAGGAGCTATCTAGCATAAAATCACATATCAACCGTCTTGGATAAGCCTAGGTTTAATATATCAAAGAAACACATAAGATAGTTTAGAGACGACACCCTAAGTCTCCTCACTTAATCACAAGAAATAGAATCAAGCAATTAACGTATCCTAATGTAGGTTCTAATGAAAATTAACCAAGTCTCCTTGGGTTAATCCAATATTGAATTCAATCACCAAACCAAGCCTAACACCTAAGCATCAATTTAATAAACCAAATCTCTTTGAGCAAATTAAATCAATTAACAAAGGATCAAAACTTAATTTAACAATTAAATCATGCAAATCACAATAGAATAATTAATCACCTCAATAAATGAAACACCTAATCACATGATCATCAAAATTAATTCACCCAAGGATCATCACACCCAACACAAAAGGAATTTAGCCAATCATCATGAATTGAAACAAACCATGAAAATTGAAAGAATTGAGGAAGAATAAAGCATAATAATTAAGAAATAATCCACTAAAATTAAGAGAAAAGGGATAGGTATCACCTTGAATTTGTTGAGACACTTGATTGAATTAAAGTCTAACCCTAATTTGCAAGAAATTCAAATGAAATTGAAGAACACCTATACTATGTGTGAATGTGTGTGTGGAAAATGAATTGTGCGTGAATGATGTCTCTCAAGAATTTTGAATTCTCCGTGAATATGTCTCCCCCTAAAAAATCTGAAATTGGAAGATATATGGGGTTTGAGGATTAATTTTAAAATAATGCAATTAAGCCCTCAAAATATGTGGAAATTGAGAAAAGAATCTTGTGCCGATACTGCCTTCCTTCAACTTGGTTTGGAATTTGCGCCTCGGTCCGAGTGGGTGAGGAAGAAATTGGGCGGTGAAGTATTCTGGACAAAATTGGTCTTCACACCTCGGCTCGAGTCGTATACGCCTCGGTTCGAGTTGTGGTGATCGAAGGCTTGGACGTTGCTCACGGCGGTGAATCGGGGCGAAGAAATTGCGACGGCGAGGCGCGGGCTGTTGGAGAAGCGGCGTGCGACAATGGTGGCAAATGGTGGTTACAGAAGTGACGGCGGCTATGGCGGTGGAAAGAGGCGGCGGCGACGGTGGGGCTGCTCACGGTGAATCGCGGTGGATGGTGGCCGTCGTGGTGGTGAATAGGTGATGGGTGGCGTGGATTTGTGATTTGTTTGGGTTGTTTGCAGATTGGGATTGGATTCTGCAGATTTGGGGAAGATCGCGAATGATGGTGGGTGAAATTCTCAATTTCGTGGGTGTAGAGGGTGGGTGCACTCACCAATATGGTGGGTGCATGCGTCTGTTTTGCCTACCACAACCGTTCGATCACATTTTCTTCATACGAGCTCCGTTTGACTTGATTCTTTTTGCATTGCGCTCGTCGCTTGGCCCTCTTTCTACCTATGCAATTACTTGTTTGATTTGAAGACAATAAATTTCCTCAATTTGCACTTAAAGTTTGCCTCAACCTACAAATTAAACACTTTCGAAACACCAATTCAAATAATTAAATGCAATTAGCCAATTAATGTGAATTAACATGAAAATAATATCAAATTAAGACAATTAAGCACACAATAATCATGCAATTTTCACACTAATCAACTCCCCAAACTTAAGGTGTTGCTCGTCGGCAACAAGACAAATAAGCACATTAGGGTGAATCGGTGCAATTATGTTCAATGAGCACAAGAGCGAAATAGGACAATCAAACCTCGTCAATGAAAATAAGAATCAATGCCAACTTTCCACTAGCACTAAAAAATATCATGCTTTGGCAAATGCAAACTCAAATGCTCAACTCGATGCTCGCTTCCAAGGAGTGTTTCACTCAAACTCTCAAGTGTATAAGGAAAATGTAATCACTTTCAATCATCAATCCACAAAAATGAACACCATAGGCTTGCCAAAAGACTCAATCTCAATTATATCTTTTTGTGCTTCAAACATGAATCAAAGAGGGCTTTCTCAAGGTTGTAATGTAGGCTCTTTGGAGCAAGGTAGAGTGAATTTTAGGCGAAAGTAACTTTCAACAATTAGTAGAAGCAAATGAAAGTTGATCAAGCAATACAATACAATTCAACTCAAATCTCAACAATCACCACTCTTTCTTTTCTTTTTACACTATTTCTCAAATATAATTCACCACCAAACTCCTTTGAGACTTTTCTTGCATTTTCAAACACTCAATTGAATTTTTCCACTATCATTTTTCTCATCTTTTCCACAATTCAATTTTTCTTTTCAACCTTTCTTTCTTTTTCTCTCCTCAATCTTAGCAAATTAAACCACCACACTTTTCTGTTAGATCAAGTAAAGTTTTGATGAGTTAAAAGATCAATCTGGACAAGCGAGATGAAGTATGTAGAAAAAGATCGGGTGCTCATCCTAAGTGATCGAGACTAAGTCAAAGACTAGTTAGGTCGGATGGAGATTAGAAGTTGCAAGTCATGCGGGAGACAAACTCAAGTCTAGTCATCTACAAGAGACGATCATGAAGAACTCGAGACGAGGTCAAGACAAGCTGAGTAGAATAAGAAAGGCGAGTCTTCACCAAGTCATTTGCGACGAGTAGGAAAAATCGGTGAGGTCAAGAGCGATTTTCAAGATTAAGTTTGTTGGCGGTTTCGGTTTGTTAGAACTAACTAACAAACTAAGCTGTCTTCAGACTTATAAATAGGTCTAGATTTTATTTTTCAACATACTTATGCAAATCTAATTTTTCACACTATTCACTATTCGAGTTCACAAAGTATTTTCAAAAGAGTTTTCAAATATTTTAAGTGTTTAGAGAACACTTCTCTTGTAATCTTCAAAATCCTATATTCACTTGTAATTCTTAGATTCATTAGAAGGAGTTAGGAGTACTTTGAAGAATTGAAGATCAAGTTGTAAGTTGTAAGATTGTAAAGTAAGTAAGTAAGCGGCTAGTGGAGACCGCTTCTTCAAAGTTTGGAGAAGGAGAGTGGATGTAGGATTATTATAATCCGAACCACTATAAGATGCAGTGTTCTTTCTTTGCTTTCATTTATTTTTCTGTTCAAATTACAATTTGTTGTTCAAAGTTTAATTTCGAGAATTAAAGTTAAAATCTGAATATCGGTGTTGCTTTTGATCTTATTAAAAGTTGAGATTAATATTGAATTCCATTTGTGTACATACGGTATTTTGAATATATTTTGAAAGATTTGAAAAATCTAAAAAATCTATTCAACCCCCTTCTAGATTTTTCTTAGAAGGTGATACTCGTTTTACCTAATCTACTCAACTAATCGGGACCAACAAGTGGTATCGGAGCGGTGTTAAGGCGTTACGATATTGATTTTAGGTCTTAACTAAGATACGAAATTATCTTGATTTTCTTCATTCTCTTTATTGTTACTAACAATGCTACCAATAAGTTTTGTGGAGTATTTTGTGTTTTTATTTCATCATGTCATCGGGAAAAAACAAGAAGTCAGGAACTTACGAATTTTCTATTGAAGATTATGATTCTTGGAAATTAGAATGGAGAATCATCTTAAGGCCATTCATGATAGGATGGAAGAGGTTCTTGAAGAGGGACCTATAAAATTTTATCATGGAGGCACTAGCTTGAGGTAGTCGGTGAATCCGAGGACAGACAAGAGAAAAAGAGTTACGAATTGACAAATGATGAAAGAAAGATCCACAATCTTGACCAAGTAGCTCGGCCGAAATCATTGAGACTCTAAGTAAAGATTGGATAGAGAAGGTTAAGAGATGCAAAGCGCCAAAAAAATGTGGCGGAGACTTTAGCAAATGTTTGTGAGGATCGAGATCAAGTTAAAGAGAACAAAGCTGTGATCGAGTCTTGCATGCATTTGATGTTAGGAAAAGAAGAATTGTATTTAGTTTTGATGTGTTAAAAGTGTAAAATAGGATGACGGTGAGCATCTTGTATAGGCAGTGAAGTATTTCTTTACAAATAAAACTAAGTATAGAATATCGACTAGGTCAAGATATCGACAAGAACGATGTCAGGATAATGAGAGAATATCAAATGAGGTCAAGATATCGACAAAGGACAACACAGATGATTGTTGAAGTACAAGACTAAACACCTAGAGCGGGAAAGAAGATGAAGGCGAGGAGAAGTAAACATCGGAGCGATGAGGTGTTAGAGAAATATTATACAAAGATTCAAGAAGCGGTTTTAACTAATCAAGAGGAGATTCTGAGAATTGATTTATATTTTTATAAGCTGATCAAAACCGAATTCAAGGAAGTTACAACTACGGGAGAAATGTTTCCAAAAGAAATCTAAAGACTAAATCAAAGTCATTTCCAAAGTATAATGGTTTTGATGGAAGAAGCAAGTCGTATCCATTCTTTCCAAGATATAAGACAATCACTAGAGATCAATTAAATAAAATTGATCTAGATAGTCTAATATTAGTAGGCAGATATGATTGCAAAATTCAATCATTGGTTACGAAAAACTTGGATGTGTTTATCTGGATACCTAAGTATCAACTTGACGAAAAAGGACCCAATACACAAAGGGTACCTAAGAATTAATTTGTGATTGCGAGGGAAATAAAGAGATAGTTGAGCGAGAAGATGTTCTTGAAGTCATACGGTATATAGGCAGTGGATGTTCTAAGCATATGACTTATGAGAAAAGACTTCTTTCTAACTATCGGAGCGATAGATGGACCTCGGGTAATGTTCGGTGACAACAATTTTGGTCTAACCAAAGGAGTTGGAACTGCAATGATTGGAGATGTCGAGGTTAATGAAGTTTATTTTGTGGAAGGATTGAAACATAATCTATTATACATTTCTGATTTTGTGACAAAGGATATTGTGTAAAATTCACTCATGATGCATGTTATATTTTGGATGGTTTAAACGAAAATATTTTACTTACTGGAGTCGAGACAAGGTAATATCTATGTTGCAAATTTCAAGAGTTGCCCTAAGGATACTTGTCTTATTGCTAAGAGTTACGAAGATTTAAGTTGGCTATGGCATAAACGTCTCGGTCATTTAAATTTCAAAACTCTTAACAAAATAGCAAGAAAATCTTTAGTCAAAGGACTTCCAGATAAAATATTTTGAAAAATCATATTTGTGATGCTTGTCAAAAAGGAAAACAAACCAAAATTTCTTTCAAAACAATAAATGGTCACCTTGAGAAAGGATTTTGGAACTTTTACATATGGATCTTTTTGGTCGATTACACCTCTAAGTTTTAGTGGAAGAAAGTATACTTTAGTGATTGTAGATGATTTTTCTAGATTCACTTGGGTTATTTTCTTGTACAAAAAGAATGAGGCTGTAACAAAAATTCTAGAATTTCTCAAAAGAATTCAAAATGAAAAAGGACTAAATATTGTCAAGATTAGAAGTGATAAAGTCTTGAGTTTCTAAACTCGTTTGTTACTAACTATTGTGCTTGAGAATGGTATAGCACATGAAACATCATCTGCAAGAACACCCCAGCAAAATGGAGTTGTAGAAAGGAGAAAGCAGAACCTTGAAAGAAGGCTGCAAGGACGATGTTATCCGAGTATGACACTCCACACGAGTTTTGGGCGAAGCCATTAATCTTGCATGTTTTGTTCAAAATAGGTGTTTAATTGTGAAAAACAAATGTAAAACTCCTTATGAAATATGGAAGGGTAGAATACCAAAAATTTCATATTTCCATATATTTGGTTGCAAGTGTTTCATCCATAATAATGGAAAATCTAAATTAAGAACTTTTGATGCTAAGATTGCGAAGGGATATTCTTAGGATACTCATACGTATCCAAAGCATATAGAGTTTTTAATAAGATTACATTATGTGTGGAAGAAACACCACATGTTGTTTTTGACGAAATTTCTAAGTGCGAAGGCACGAGATGATGTCACCAAGATAGTGAAGATCTCAGCCAGATTAAATATCAAGAAATCGGTCAAGTTCTACTTGCAGTCGAGAATCGGATGAGGAGGACACATCGAGACACGAATAAAGATAAGGAAGGCGAGAGTTATTCCATATCATCGATCAGACGACTACACTACCAGATGGACTAGAAGATATTCTGAAGGTATCTGAGAACCAATTGATGAAAATATCTCGAGATAAGACTTTATACTCGGTAAAAGATAAAGGTAAGCGAGTATTGACTTATCATCAGTGAGCAGAGATAATCGGAAGTTTAGATTAAGAGTCAGACAAGGACACGAGATAAACCAAGGCTATGCATTTAGTTGTTATGTATCATTACTTGAACCCAAAACTATTCTGAAGCTCTATGACTCCAATTGGATAAATGCAATGCAAGAAGAATTAAATCAATTTCAAAGACAAGATGTATGGGAGCTTGTTGAAAGACCTCATCATCAAAAAGTTATTGGAACAAAATGGGTTTTTAAGAATAAAAGAGATGAGAACAATATTGTGGTAAGAAATAAGGCTAGATTGGTTGCACAAGGTTATTCACAATCTGAGGGAATTGATTATGATGAAACCTTTGCACCGAGTTGCTCGTCTTGAAGCCATAAGATTGTTCTTAGCTTATCTTGCTTATAAAAGATTTCTTGTGTTCCAAATGGATGTGAAATCTGCTTTTCTAAATGGAGTCATTCTTTGAGGAAGTTTATGTAGAGCAACCCCCTGGCTTTGTCAACGGAGACAAAGTTTATAAACTAAGGAAAGCTCTATATGGACTTAAACAAGCACCTAGAGCTTGGTATGATACCTTATACGAATATTTAATTGAGAATGGCTTTGTAAAAGGTAAGATAGATAGAACATTATTTAGGAAAGAATCGATAAAGGTCTTTTGTTAGTTCAAATATATGTTGATGATATTATTTTTGGATCAACTAATCTAATCTTGTGTGAAGAATTTAGTCATCTTATGAAGACATGATTTGAAATGTCCATGATGGGAGAGATGACATACTTTCTTGGACTTCAAATTAAGCAGACAAAGAAAGGAATTTTCATAAGTTAAGCAAAATACACCAAAGATCTTATTGAAAATTTTGGAATAGGTACCAGCCGAGAAGCCAAAATACCTATGATGACAAATTTTTCAATGGATCCAGATGAGAAAGGGGAAGACACCGATCGAGACACGGTATAGAGGTTTAATTGGCTCTCTTTTATACTTAGCTGCTAGTAGACACGACATTTCTTTTGCGGTGGGTGTATGTGCACGTTTTCAAGCTAAACCTAAAAAGAGTCATCTTGAAGTGCAAAGAAGATTCTAAAATATTTGAAAGGTACAATCTATGTAGAAATTTTGTGGTATCGGTGACGATAACTTTGAGTTGTCGGGATACTCAGATTGATTTTGGTGGGTGTAAGATAGATAGGAAATCTACATCCGGAACTTGCCAATTTCTGGGAAGTAATGGTGATTTCATGGTTGTCTAAGAAACAAACCTCTGTAGCTACTTCTACTGCGAAGCCGAGTACATGGCGGTGGGAGTTGTTGTTCAGCTAATCTGGATCGATCAGCAGCTAAGGGACTATAACATTATCACCAAAGATGTACCAATCTTTTGTGATAGTAATAGTGCCATAGCTATTACCCGAACCCAGTCTTACATACCAGTGCAAACATGTTGACATTCATCATCATTTCATTCGAGATCATGTGGAAAAAGGCAATATCAGACTTGAGAAAATCTGGATTTTCAAAAAGCGGACATATTGACAAAGCCTCTTGCAGAGACAAGGTTTAAAGAACTTTCAGTAGAATTAGGATTATTAGATGCTTCTTTAGTCATTTTTAATCAAAATTCTTGAATTTACCTTGTCTTTCTCATTTTGGTCTATTATGTTGAGAAAGAATTATCGAGACAAGATATGAGTCAAAGGACAATCAGGTAGTGATATCATTGATCTCCTATCATTGGAATCAAGAATCAAGGATTAGTCACATTGATCATATCGACTTGATAATTACTTGTCGACATAAGTAAATCGAGATAAGGATGTAATAGTCAACTTACTTCTATAGAATCGGATGACTATTGACCTTATCGACTTACTCTTGTTACTAACAATTTGTCTAAGTGTCTGTGATTTCGGCAAAAACAAAGTCTACATGTCTCGGGAAATGCAAGACAAGGTCAATTTTTCCAAGGGTTTCAAGTAGCATGACGGTGATGCTATCAATCCGGACAAGGAGAAAAATCGGGAAGTTTTCTTAAATACTTTTAATTATGAATATTGGGTTCATATAATTAATATATGAATTTAATATCATAATTCACTCTATCATTCATTAAATTATTAAAGTTACTCGGTAAAATAAAATAGTTTGTTTTACAAAATAAAAGGATAAGGGTTCAAATTTGTTTTCTAAAAACAATAATATTTTATTTTATCTCTCCAATTAGCTGAAAATTATTTTCTCAAATAAGTAACTATGTCGGGGAGAAGTTACTACGGACAGAAATTTTATCAAATTCATTTTTGAAATACACTGAGTATACTTCACGCGCCGAAGTGGAGGCGGTTTACGAAATATGAACCGTCTCAACCTCACGCGCGACATATTAAATATTATTACGTGCACTTTTCAAAATAAATGCCATAATTGCATTAATGGTGATTCGAAAGGCTATATTTACACTTTTGCGAGGCAATTATTATTCTAATAATTGTTTATTATTATATTTTCCATATAAATAGACATTCGTGTGCATTACTTTCATTTACGCACACATAAAATCCTTCATATTCTCAAAACTTCTCTTTTCCCTCCTAAAAACCTTCAACATTCATCAATGGCGGAATCCAAAAAGAATATAAAGTTCGAGTATGATTTATCTTCCATCGAGAGATAAAACAAAGTCCGAAATGTATGTTGATTGGGATACTACCAGCGTCTTTGAAACAAGAGAGATTCTAAACCTACTAGAATCAAGGGGTTTAAAAGCGATCTTGCGATGAAACCGAGCGAAGAACTTGACGGTGGATGATCTCTATGCGAGTTTCGACTAGAGCAAAATCAACGCTGGATTAGAATCTAGAGTCGAACATTGGGGAAGAAAGCGAAGGATAGTTTTATCTATTTAAGATTGGTGCAATTTTCAATTTAAGCACCACTGGCGACAACCCGTTTACGTATAAATCATCGGAATATTTGGAGAGTTTCGGTTGATGGCAGGAGGACCTACCAAAATACAACGGCGAATTTGAAAAGGCCAATCTTTGAAGAGGAAGTATAGACTTTTGATCTTTGATCGACCAAGTGTATCTTGGGGAACAACAAAGTCATGATGGACTAACCAAGCCGAGAATATGTCTCGAGGGCTATCCTAGACGAGGCTGAGATAAGCCAGGCAGGTGGTTTACTCAAGGATAATGGAGGAAAGAAAGAAATTCACCAAAACTCCGAGTCCACGAGGCAGTGATGAGATGGTCCTTGACCAAGATTGCAAGTATGATGGCCAGGGATCATCACCAAAACTCCGATCAGCGAGGCGTGATGAGATGGTCGCTTGACCAAGATTGCAAGTATGATGGCGGAGATCACCATCATACTTGAACACAAGGTGGGTACGAGACAACCTTGGCCGGAGTGTTGGAGTTAAAAATACACCGAGACGAGAGGAGTGCATTGATAAAAGATGAGAAGCTCTATGGACAGTGGCTCGAAAAGGAGATGGAGGCGTTCGGCTCCACCTCCAGCCTCCTAAGAAAAAGGCTTCAAAAGCAAAGAAGACGGAGACAAAGACTGTGTTGGTGGATGAGTCCTCGTCTGTGAGACGGAGGAAGGCGAAGCGAAGAGGAGAGGACAGCTTCCCAAGGGAAGTGTCCCAGTGAGAGGTTGGTGTATCGGGCGAGACGGAGGCAGTAGAAGTCTCGTGCGAAGATGAATCGAGAAAAAGGAGAAGAAATTAAATCCCCTTCATCATCTTCATCCTCATCGAGGATGGAGTACCTAAATCCATCTCTTCCCAATCTCGCGATGAAGAGGCGAGACAAGGCCGCTGCCTCGAGCCTCTAAAAGCGGTCTACTCCCATAAGTCCAAAACACACCCAACCCTCATTCGACCCATTCTCTTTCCTACCCTCAACCTCATCTGAACCTAATCTCTATCTAAACATACCCAACCCATCCGGGAGATGGGACCCACTGAGACCTCTCTTGAATTCTTGGGAAGAAGTTTCTTCAAAGACAAGAATCCACTCTCGAGGCGAGCACGAGCTTTTGAAGGAGCTTATCGATGTCTATCTGCTAAGAAGACTCGAGGCTAGGATCTTTTGAAGAGACAGCTATTCGATAGGTAGGCGGAGGCAACAATCTTGCTATCCTGGGAGAAAGAGGTTCTCAAGAAGGCGAAATCGAAGTCGTTCCAAGATATACTCACTGAAAACACATTTGTTGATTATATTTTACAAAGAGTATATCTTGGAGATGAGACTCCGAGAGGAGGTGGTGAAAGCAGTGAGAAGGGGGAAGTGGTGAAGACAGATGTAGAAGCTGTTTTTAGGAGGAAAGAGTAGAGGAAGTAGTTAGTGGAAGCTGCCCGATGAGCAGTAGGATGGATCTGGTGAGGAGGCACAAGCAGAGCGAGATTGAGGAAAGGCAAATCATAGCGAAATTGAAGAAATAGATCTAACTCCATCGATGAGCAGATCTTGCCCTCCACATCTCGCTGCCTGTATCCGAAGTGGAAGCTCGAAAGCTGAAGTTCAAAATCTTAAGGCTGCTTGTGCGAATGCTTTCCAATGGTTCCTAATGTCATCACATCTTCAATCAAGGAGAATGTAGAAGCTGCAGTTCTAGAAAAAACAAAGATTGATCTATACTTCTCAGGAATGAGACATGAGGAGCAGATGGCGGAGGTCAAAAGAAAGTTGCCTCGAGAGATGAACTCTCAAGATGAGTGGGTTAAACAATATGTTTGCTCTGCTTATTTTGAAATAAGAGACTCTGTTGAGGATCAAGTGAAAGAAGCACTGGAAAGCAAAAGAAGCCTCATTTCATCAAGTCTTTGAAGATGCGGCTAGCTTTAGAAAAAGATAGATAGACAACTATCTTGAAGAAATTCATAGATGATGAATTAAGACGAGCCGAGGTCGGTCAAAAGAAGAGATATGATCGGCTTGATCAAAAGACAGGACTCGTTAGAGAAGAACTCATGGGATACATAGATCAAGTAGCCACTATCTGCAATACCCGATTTCTTGATGTCAAAAAGGGAAGATAGTGAGCTCAAGAAAAGAGTTGAGTTACAAGATGATCGGCTAATGGCGCTTAATACGAGGATAGATGAGCTTTACGAAGAACTATTGAAAGGCGAGGAGGAGAAGAAGAAAGCGGTGAGGAAAAATCTCGGAGGGCGTTGAGAAGGTTGAAAAGGAGAACCACTTCTTGAGTCCAGCTGAGTACGAGCACGAACCCGAACTTCCTTCCATGGCTGATCCTGCTCTGCCACGACTATCAAATCTCCCTCATCCTCTTCTAAGTCTGCTGGGAAAGCTAAGGCTTCAAGCCAAGTTCAAAAAGACCCAGTCGGGACGAGAAGAAGAAGAGGCAAGAGGTGCTTAAAAAGGAGAAGGGAGGAAAAAGAAAAATATAAGAGAAGAGAAGCCAAGAGAAGGAGGGAGCAAGAAAAGGCATTTGGGAAGGCGTCACGGCGGGGAAGGCGAGGAAGTGGGTGCGAAATCAAAGAATACGAGAGGGAGAAGAAGTTTTTCGCCCATTCCATAGAACAGAAGCTGTGCCCAAGGAAATCCTTCCCATGAATCAACAAGCTAAATGGAGAGCTTATGAAGGGAATGGATCTTCCTGTTTCACGTCTGCAAGAAGATCTCTTGGGGCACAGATGAGAACATTGCGTTTCATGAATGGTTGGAGGCGAAAGACCCAAACTTCTATCGGTATTTAATCGACCTTGGAGACGCGAGAATTTAATGTGGACATTGTCGCACCACCTTATGCAACCATATGCACTCCACCGACGCAAGATGGCCAACTAGACAGAGAAAAGGTGAAGCAGATGCCGATCCAAGTGAGACTGTGGTGATCTAGGCGAAGGTGGGGAGACGTTGAGCTGAAGAATCGTGTCTTCGATGGATGACAATTCGAGAAGAAGATAGGTGGTACGATTAAGTCTCTTCTTTTTATTCCTACGAATGTTTCTTGTGAGATAAAAAATGTGCAAATCCTGTGAATAGTTGTGAAATACATCTTTTTGAACTACTTTCACGAAATTTTGAAGTGTTTAACTAACTTGTTTCATAATTGCTTATTAACTCTTGATCTAAGTAACTGTTTTATAAACATATAACACTAAATCATCTGAAAACCTCGAATTATGTCTATGTTTTCTTCAAAGTATTTGAACTTGACTTTGAGCAACTACATTGTTACGATCATCTTGTTTATTAACTACATTACTCGATCATCCGACTATTGAACTATTGCTCGATTATCCGACTATGTGGCTTAGTTGTATACTTTGTTTCATTCTTATTTTTTAGAGTACTAACAGTTTTCTTTTCTTGAGTGAGTTTTAACATCATCAAAAAGGGGGAAATTGTTAGGAAAAGAAGAATTGTATTTAGTTTTGATGTGTTAAAAGTGTAAAATAGGATGACCAATGAGCATCTTGTATAGACAAGCGAAGTATTTCTTTACAAATAAAACTAAGTATAGAATATCGAGACTAGGTCAAGATATCGAGACAAGAACGATGTCGAGATAATGAGAGAATATCGAGATGAGGTCAAGATATCAGACAAGGACAATACGAGATGATTGTTGAAGTACAAGACTAAACACCTAGACGAGGAAAGAAGATGAGGACGAGGAGAAGTAAACATCGAGACGATGAGGTGTTAGAGAAATATTATACAAAGATTCAAGAAGCGATTTTAACTAATCAAGAGGAAGTTCTGAGAATTCGATTATATTGTTATAACCGAGTCAAAACCAATTCAAGGAAGCTACAACTACGAGGAGAAGATCTCTATAAATAGGGATAGAAATCATTTTAGAATGAACTTTTGACACTTAGCACTCATCATTATACTTTGTATTCACAAGCAACGAAATTATACACATTCCACGAGCGTTTTATGCGTTTCCAATTCTTAGTGTTTATAGAACACTTTTCAGATCTTCAAGCCATAGATATTCGAAATTAGGAAGATTCATTGTAAGGTGAAGATTCATCATTGTAAGTAAGTCACAAGAAGAAGAAAGTAAGTAAGTGAAGGCCCTTCTTCAAGTTTGAAGAAGGAGAGTGGACGTAGGATCGTTTGATCCGAACCACTATAAATCTTGTGTTGTTTCTTCTTATTGTTATTACTTGTTTTCATTGATTGTTTCTTGATCACAAAATTCAATATACGATAAAGCTTTAGATCTTATCTAAATTGAGTTTAATCAACAATTGTTTCATTTGTTAGAAGCTGTTTTTGGAGTTGATAGATTATCTAAGCTCAAAAAGTTTTTGATAATCTATTCACCCCCACTTCTAGATTATCACTAGAGGGCATCCTGTTTTTGTGATTAACTCTTTCTAAAGGGACCCAACATTTGAGACATTCAAAATGAAGGAAAATGAGTACGTGGATCGATTAGATGTAAGGTTGACTAATCTCCTCAACAAAGCGGCTGACCTTGGAAAGAATTATACGAGAAAATGAGATTAATAACAAGATTGAGATCATTAACCAAGAGATGGAGGAGAAATCCAATATCCTTAAAGCTACTCAAGATTTATCTTCTATTACTCACCATACTTTGTTTTCTCATCTTAAAGCTCTAGAATATGATATTCAAATAGAAGATGAGGAGGATGAGATGGAGTCGAGCACCTCATCCAAGTCTGTTGCCTTTGTCAAAGAAAGAAGACAAGGTGTCGACCGAGTCTCATAGGAGCCGACCTATCTTTGAAGGAAGCGAGATGGCTCTGCTCACCAAAAGGTATGATAAATTGAGAATGAAGTATAAAAGAAATAAATTGAGATTTGCAGGTGTTGAATCAAGAAGTTTTGATGAGTTAAAAGAAGCGGCTCGGTGATCGGCGACCTAAAGAACAGTGAGTTTAAGTTAGGGCGATTAGACGGGGTCGAGAACCAATCTAATCACCGAGATCTAATCATCTGCAGAAGACAAACATGAAGAGCTCGAGGACGAGGTCAAGATAAGCCGAGTAGAATAAGAAAGGCGAATCTTCACCAAGTCACCGGCAGACGAGGAGAGCAAGGACAGTGAGGACTAGCGCTTTTTAAGATTAAGTTTATTAAAGCGATTTCGATTTGTTAGAACTAACTAACAAACTAAGCGTCTTTTCAGACTTATAAATAGGTCTAGGCACTTCATTTTACAAAACATGATTACCGAACACAATATACAGAATTCACAAGTTACTTTTCCAGAAATTTATTCTCTCAAATCACAAGTTTTCAAATCACAAGATTTCTTCATAGAATTTTTCAAGTGTTTATAGAACACTTCACTTCACATCTTCAAAAACACATCTTATTCTTAGAGTTAGATTCCTAAGTTTGATTAGAATTTTTGAAGAGTTGAAGATCAAGTTGTAATTTGTAAAGATTGTAAAGTAAGTAAGTAAGCGGCTAGTGGAGACCCTTCTTCAAAGTTTGGAGAAGGAGAGTGGATGTACGATTGTTATAATCCGAACCACTATAAAATGCGGTGTTCTTTCTTTGCTTTCATTTATCTTTGTGTTCAAGTTACAATTGTTTGTTCAAAGTTTAATTTGAATCAAAGCTAAAATGCGAATATCGGTGTTGCTTTTGATCTTGTTAAAAGTTGAGTTTAAAATTGATTTCCGCTGTGTTAATCGATTCTTTGAATTGATTTTGAAAAGATTCGAAAAATCTACAAAATCTATTCAAACCCCCTTTCTAGATTTTGTTCTAGAAGGCTAACTCAAGGTTTTAATCAACTCAACATTCCGGGACCAACGGCGGAAAGGATAAATCAAGATCCAGATCGGGAAGAAAGGAAGATGAATCTACAAATGATGATAAAGCGAGAGCAGACAAGAAGATACAGATCACTGTCGAAGAAATCCTTCCGCCCTAGATCAGACAGAGTGATACTTGCTACACATGCAACAAACCAGGACACTTCAGCTATGATTGTCCTCAACCCGACTCCTAAAGAAAGGGAAGAAAAGAGGAAAAAGAGAGAGAAGATTTGCAGATCAAAGGGTTTTATTGGGTGAAGAAAAGGAGAAAGAAATCATCATCATCATCATCCTCATCGATTTTGGATCGAGATGATGAAATCTGTCTCATGACTAAAGAGGTAATCTACTATTCATCTTGATAATGATTCATGTCGATGCATTTGATCATGATCAAGCTGTTATTCATGAATTATTGAGAGATTTAAAGACATCTCTGGCCGCTTATAAACAGTAGAGACAGAGAATTTGGCTTTAAAGGATCAAATTCAAATTCTAATTAAAGGCAAGCGAGGTGATGAACTATTCGAAACCGAGGAAACATTCAAGGGGAATGTTTTCTCAGTGAGGCTAGTACATCGGCTTACTGAAAGATTAGAAAATGAATTGAAAACTCTAAAAGACATCAATTAAGAAAGACAATGAGAAGCTAGTCTTCAAAATGAGTCAACTTAATAATTCACAACAAGAATAGATCATATCTTTAATACATCTCAAAAATTCCATGACAAAAGCAGGTCTTGGTTATGATAGAAATAATAAATCGGATGTACAAAAATCTAGGAAATTTGTGAAAGCATCGATCAATCAAAAGAAGTTAAAATTGGTCCTTGGAAACCAATTAGTCAAGTAAGGGGAAGCTGCGTCTCGATGCGAAAACAAAAATTCAGTGAGGACTCCTTATCGAGACTAAGAGAAATCCAAGAACCAAAATAAGAAGAAATTCTTATTATAATCCTTTTGATGGAAGAAACAGATGTTATCCCACATTTCCTAAGTTTAGGAAAATTACTCAATCTGAATACAACAAGTTATCATTCAAAAGTGATACAATTGTAGACAGATTTGGTAGAAAACCGAGTCGATTTATTGTTTGGAGATGAGATGTTTATTTGGTTACCTAAAGTGATACTTGACCTTCAAGGACCCAAGATCACTAGGGTACCTTATAAGCGATCTGTTTTTCAGGATTCACGAGGATCATCACTCAAGGAAGAGATCTTAGCTTCTATATGGTACATTGATAGTGGTTGTTCACAACACATGACCTATAACAAGAGGTTGTTATCAGATTTCCAAAGCATTGATGGTCCAAGAGTATTATTTGGAGACAATAATTGTGGTCGGACTAAAGGTGTAGGTACTCTAATTATCAAGGATATTCAGGTATCCGAGGTATATTTTGTTGAAGGTTTGAAACATAATCATTATCTGTTCCCAACTTTGTGATAAAGGTTTTCTTGTCAAATTTTCAAGGGATAAATGTGATATTTTAGATAATTCCTCGAGATAAGGTACTTTTAAGCGGCTTGAGACATAGTAATGTCTATGTGGCCAACTTTAATAGTTGTCCTAAGGATACTTATCGATAGCTAAGGGTGGAGAAGATCTCAAATTGGCTATGACACAAGAGGCTTAGTCATCTGAATTTCAAGACCCTTAGTAAGTCGGCTAAAAAGAACTTTGTCAAGGGATTACAGAAAAACTTTTATCCACTCGATCTTAAATGTGATGCTTGTCGAGAAAGGTAAACAGCCTAGACACTCATTTAAGAGTATTAACTCCTCTTCATCCGAAAGAGTGTTGCAACTACTTCAATGCAGATCTGTTTGAACTGTTTCTCCTCTCGGTTTCGGTGGAAGGAAATATACTCTTGTTGTAGTAGATGACTTTTCTAGATACATATGGGTTATATTTCTTTTCAAGAAAAATGAGACTATGAACAAGATCCCCGATCTGTCTGCATGATTGAGAATGAAAAGGGTGTTAATATTATTAAAATAAGGAGTGATAAGTGGCACATAATTTTTGAATTCTTGTTTATCTAACTTTTCAATGAGTGTGGAATTATTCATGAGACATCTTCATCAAGATCTCCTCAACAAAATGGAGTGGTTGAAAGAAGGAATAGAACTTTGAAGGAAGCGGCCGGGGAGCATCTTAGGCGAGTATGAAACCCCTCACGAGTTACGGGCTGAAGCCATCAACACTGCTTTCTATGCCCGTAACAGGTGCTTAGTTGTCAAAGACAAGGGTAAGACTCCATATGAGATTTGGAAGGGTAAGATTCCAAGAATCTCATATTTGAGCTTTTGGTTGTAAGTGTTTTATCCATAACAATGGGAAATCTAAGTTAAGAACCTTTGATGCTAAGGCGGTGATGGAATATTCTTGGGATATTCTAACACTTCCAAGGCATTTAGAGTTTTTAACAAGACAACCCTTTGTGTGGAGGAAACCCCTCATGTTGTTTTTGATGAATTGTATTCTTTCTCATATAAAGTGAATCAAATTTACGAAAGTCTAGATAAAATTGAACTGTCCAAGACTAAACATAGAACCTGTCTATCTACCTAGTCTTGATTCGTAATCAAATGAAGAAGAATCCCCATCGATAATTAGAATACAACACGATCGGACTCCATCGAATCGAGATACCCTTGACGTCGGCTAATCGGCGGGGTCGGTGATGAAGAGGAACGTCGGTGAGGTTGAGTCGGAGGAGTTGCCTACCGAGACTCAAGATGAGGATCCTTCTCCTCACATAGGCAAAAGGATGAGAAGCTACCATCCATCCGATCGAATTATAGGAGACCCATCTAGTAGTGTGCGGTCACGAATGATGCTTTGGACTACGAAAGTCTTTTCAGTTATGTGTCGCTTCTTGAACCCAAGTCTATTGAGGAAGCTCTATCGAGATCCAAATTGGGTAAGCGCCATGCAGAGGAACTACATCAGTTTGAAAGGCAAAATGTATGGGAACTTGTGGAAAGACCCTTACGAGAAAGATTATAGGCACCAAATGGGTGTTTAAAAATAAAAGCAGATGAGAACAACATTATTGTTCGAAATAAGGCAAGATTGGTTGCACAAGGTTACTCACACACCGAGGGAATAGACTATGATGAAACCTATGCTCCGATTGCGATTAGAGGCAATAAGGTTGTTCTTGGCATTTCTTTGCATATAAATCTTTCAAAGTCTTTCAAATGGATGTTAAGTCTACTTTCCTTAATGGTGTGTTGCTTGAGGAAGTCTATGTGGAGCAGCCTCACGGGTTTAAGATCAATAACAAGGTCTATAAACTCAACAAAGCTCTATATGGGCTGAAACAAGCTCCAGAGCTTGGTATGATACCTTATCGATTTCTTGACATCAAATGGATTTTCAAAAGGTAAGATTGATAGAACTTTGTTTAGAAAGGAAGTAGATGGTAACATCTTATTAGTTCAAATTTATGTAGATGACATAATCTTTGGTTCACCTAATCAAAATTATGTGAAGAGTTTAGCATTCTCATGAAAAACGAGGTTTGAAATGTCAATGATGGGCGAATTAACATACTTTATAGGCTTCTGATTAAACAGATGAGTAAGGGTATATTTATACATCAGTCTAAATATGCTAAGGATCCGATTGAGAAATTTGGAATGACTACTAGTAGAGAAGTTAAAATACCTATGGCAACTAACTTCTCTATGGATTCGGATGAGCGAGGATACCCACAGATGCAACGGAGTATCGTGGACTGATTGGATCTCTTCTCTATCTCACTGCAAGTAGGCCGGACATAGCCTTTGCATTTGGGGTATGTGCAAGATTCTAGTCTAATCCCAAGAAAACTTATCAGAGACGGCTAAGAAAATTCTTAAATATCTCAAAGGAACCTTGCAAGTAGGGTTATGGTACCCGGTGATGACAACTTTGGTGACGAGTTATTCAGATTCGGACTTTGGAGGATGTAAGATTGATAGGAAATCCACTTCAAGAACTTGCCAATTCTTAGGCAACAAATTAATTTCTTGGTTATCTAAGAAGCAGAGACATCATTGCCACCTCTACAACCGAAGGCTGAATACATGGCGGTGGAAGTTGTTGCTCTCAACTCCTCCGGATTAGTCAACAGCGTAGAGACTATAATATTCAAACATCGATTGTTCCTATGTCTTGTGATAATAATAGTGCAATAGCAATGACTTACAATCTCGTTACGCATTCTAGATGTAAGCATATAGACATTAGGCATTATTTCATTAAAGATCATGTTGAGAAAAATGACATTAGGATTGAGAAAATAGCCCGAGTCACAAAGAGCAGACATTCTTACAAAACTATTAAATTTGAGTCTAGGTTTAAAGAATTGTGCTTAGAATTAGGATTACTTGATGCATCTTTAGCTGGTTTCTAGATTACTTGCATCCGATATTTGTATTCCTTATTTACGGTCTTTTCTTTTCTTTAAATCAATGTCTAGAAAGAATTATCGGACTAGATATGAGTCAAAGGACAATCGGTGGTGATATCATTGATCTCCTTTTTAGGAATCAAGAATCAAGGATTAGTCATATTGACCTTATCGACTTGATGATTACTTATCGACATTTGGTAAATCGACTAGGGCACAATAGTCACACGATTTCTAGAAAGCAGATGACTACATGCACCTGTCGATCTACCCAGCTACTAATAGTTTTGATGAGTTTATTTGCAGGAGCAATTACTGCAGTTAGTCTCTTAAATCTCTTCAATCGAGAAAACCTTCATCTTTGTTTCTCCTCAAAATCTTTGTTTTCAAATAAAGTTCTTAAGTCCTGTATATTTCAAGTAATCATGTACTTTGTAACTAAAGCTGTAAATCCTTTATTAAGTTTTGTTTCAAAATCGACTAGAGAGAAATTTTTGAAAAATATAAGACAAGGTCATTTTGACCAAGTCTCGACATTTACCAAGTCTGGAATAGAATACACGAGTACTAAGTAAGACATCTCATTGCTTACGTCGGGTATACTAATTACTTCGATAAAGCAAGTCTATTAGTCGTCTAATTCGTAGGTTAAATGGTTACTTTTACGTAATTCAAGACAGCGTAAAGGCCACGCACACGAATTGGCGATTTTCTCGCTAAACCGTCGATGTTTTACACGCGCTTTTTCAATCAACGGTTTAAAATTAAAACTACGAGATCGTGCCATGTTTCGTTTTCCCAACTCTACCTCTCTCTCCCCTCATTTAAAAACTTACCTTCTTCGATTTTAAAATTTTACTCTCACATTCCCTGTTTAGAGATTTCTGAAATTTTTCTTTCTCTCAAAATTTTATCAATGGCATCCTCTTCTTCTCAAACTCCTAAACCCCCTCTTATATATCCTCCTCAAATTCGATTTCAAAATGATTTGAGAATCGATCAAAAATAAACTCAAAGCTGAAATGTTTGTAGATTTTGAGACTACAAATGACAGAGAATCCAGAGAGATTATCGAATTATTGGAAGCTTCAAGGTTACGAGGATTTTGTTCGTTCAAATCTCCGCAGAACAAAACCGCAGATTTCATTGGAGCAGAGTTCCTTGCCAAGTGAGTTTACAGAGAATGGCTTCAAAACAATTGTTGAAGGTACTCAACCGGAGTACTCAAAGGAGAATGTTGCAAGGATTCTCGGATACCTCTATGGAAGGGGTGAATCCTCCGCCGTATAAGGAGAATGAATGGGAAGAGTCGTCGAATTGTTTGCTAGGATTACCTACGAGGAGTTAGGAGAGATTTGAAGAAGCATATGTTAAGGAGGAAATACAGTCGCTCATGACAATCGTAACCAAGTCAATCCTAGGAGATCAAAGCTCCCATGATGGAGTGACAAAGTCACGCCAGGCCGTATGAGAGCTATTTTTGATGGAGTACGAGTAGATTGGGTGGATCTGTTATTTAGGAGGCCGAAGGAGGAGAAGCCGAGGTTGTTGTTTAACCCAACCGACGGAGATCGGACAGTCACTTCAACCGTGAGCTTGTTCAACAAAATCACGGTGTTGATGGAAAGGGCTAAACAAGAGGTTTGAGACAAGGGAAGGACTGAAAAAATATTCAAAGCAAAAAGGCTTGTTGACGAAGGATGAAAGAATTGGAGGGCCGCTGACTCGGATGATGAGTCTAATGATGCACGAAGCGCAGAGAGCAAAGCAGCGGTGGGTCGAGGCAAGCGGTGAACCTCAACCAAGAGAAGTTGCCGTGCCAGCGAAGCTCAACCAGCCGAGATCCACTGTTGTGGAAGTAACAGCTTGATGAGGCAAAGAACTCGTAAGGTCCCGACACGGAGGAGGTCGAGGAGGAGGTTGGTCGAGCCTCGTAAAAGACACCCGATTCTTGAGCCATCTCGAACCTACTACCAGCCAATGAGACAGAGATGAGGACTGCGATGAAGATAACCAGTTTATTCTTGAGAGGAGGTCCTCCAGACGTCCCGAATCATCAAGCGGCTACAGGTCGTCGAGACGGAAGCCTCTACCCTCCCGCCCGAAGAAGTTCCTGCCTCCGAGATTGCAGTGAGGTTGCAAAGTCGGATGTCCCATCTTCTCCCCAAGGAAGTTGCACTCTCCCCATTCAGGAGGAAGGTACTACTTCATCTCTCTCTCTCTCTCTCTCTCTCTCTCTCTCAATCTCCACCGGCAATGAAGAGGTGTGCCCTGGCACCTCCGAGCCTCCGAAATGTACCCACGATTATCCCAAACAGTCCAAATCCAAGCCGAAACCACATCCGAAACTATCCCCCATACCTACCCAACCCGAAACCACCTCAAATCCCACCATCTCTCCACAAATTGAGCTACCCACTACATCCACCCCAAACCCACTGAAACTCAACACCTCACTTCTCCAACTCTAACCACACCTCCACTTGAGATAGATGTCACCTCTTATTCCTTCTTAGAGGACATCCAGATGAGCTCACCCGTTCCTCCCCCAAATTTCTCGAACTCCACACTCCCACTTCTTCCTCTTTCGAATCCTCATCGAGGATGAGGAAAGTGACTTAAGCCCCACCTCGGCTATCACTTCTATAATCGCCCAAATGGAGAGGAAGATGAAGCGAGGCCTTTGAGAAGAAGGCTGCGAAGCAAAACAAAAAGATGGTGAAGGCGATCACCGAGGCAATGATCACGAACATGCGAGAAGTAGAGGTAAATCTAACCGAAAAGATTACTTCTATTACTAAATCTGTTCTTGCCGAGAAGGTGAAAGCTATGGAGGAAGTGCATGGGCTGAAAACTCAAGTATTCGAATACAATGCAATAGTGGTGGACTCATTAGCTTTGGACAAGTCGGACTTCGAGGTAAAATGCAATGATCTAGAGACGGTTTGATCGCCTTAGGCGATGAAGTGAAAAAGGGGAAAAGGAAGTGAAAGAAAGAGAGTTGGCACTCACAACCGTGGTGGATGAGACGAGGAGCAAGGTCGACACAAAAGCTGACACAAGTGGAGTTGGAGGCGGCCAGGAGGAAGCTCGCATAAAATCGATGAGCCGGGCCGCACTTCACCGAGTGGTCACCAACTCGAGGAAGCTACGAAGGAAGATGAGGAGAGAAGGAAGAAGGAGGAAGAAGATAAGTCTCGCTCAACTGGCCGCGAAAATAAAAGAATTCAAAAGCGGCGAGTGAGGTAAAAGGAAAGGGAAAGGGGAAGCTGGTAGAGTGAGTCTGCTCAAGCGAAAGTTCTTAGTCCCAAGCTCACGGTTTCGAGAAAAGAAAGAGGGAGCCTGACTACTCTAACTTACGAGGAACGAGATCGGCAGGATTATGAGAGAGCAGGCTTTCTATGGAGAAAGGGAAAGAAAGAAGTGAAGAAGAAGAGTAAGGGATTAGAAATGAGATGGAGCGAGGATGTGAGGAAGTGGGAAATGAAGGAGGCGAGATGAAGCGCATTTCGTGCCCTATCACAGACACTCAATCCGCCGAAGGTCGTCGCCGGCAAACTCTTTAAAGAATACAAGGAAAAGAATTTGGACGCTTGAGATGGATGTACCACTGGTACATCTTGAAGGGATCTCGATTCAGCAGCGCAAGACGAGGACCTAAGGTGGCATGAGTGGATAGAGAAGGAGGACAAAGATCTATATCGGAGGCTTGGTGGAAGCGGAACAAGTTCTTTAATCTTGATCTTTGTGCTCCGGCTTATGAGACGGCAGGCCCAAGACCAATCCAGACGGCTTAATAGACATGAAGCTGGATCAAAGACATCATTGCCAAAGCGAAGTGGAGTCTGGGTTGAAAGATGAAGATTTGAGTGAAAAAGCTAAGGAAGAGGGTCTTCACCGGTTGGCCATTCACGAAGCCAATCAAATGGGGAATCGACAATAGGATCTTTCTCTTTTCCTTATCTTTTTATCTTTTGATTTTTGTATCTTGTAAATCTGATGTGAATAAATCTATGTTTGACCTATGAGTGTTACTTGTATTATTTTCTTAAAGTTTTTTTCTCGCTTTAAGAAATCTTTATATTTTTTTCTAAGTATAAGTCATCTCGAGAAATTTATCATCTCAAAATTAAAATTTTCAAATTTTTCTAAGTCTAAAATGTTTTTAAAATCTAAGACTTAAAAGTTTTCTAAGTTTAAATTTTTTTAAGTACTTTGTGTTAATTGAATCGATTAAAAGTGTAAATGTGTTACGATATACCTATTTGATTAATCTTGATTAACTCCAAACTAACTTCAATTTGTGAGTGTGTCTCTTTCTTGTAGATTTTAACTTCATCAAAAAGGGAAATTGTTAGATCAAGTAAAGTTTTGATGAGTTAAAAGATCAATCTGACAAGCATACGAAGTATGTAGAAAAAGATCGTGTGCTCATCCTAAGCCGATCGGACTAAGTCAAAGAATCACCTTTGACATCGAGAGAATGTGCAAAGTTGAGATTATATCATTCAAAATAATCGTAATAGATTTTAGCCACGAATATATTTAACTTGTTATAAAAGTTGAATCATCGATTTTCCACCAAAAGTAGGAGGAAATTCAAGTTAAGTGTTGTAGATACGCTTGAACTATGATTTATACAATGCCTAAAATTAAAATGACATACGCTTCCACCATGGGACGTTAAGACATTGTAACATGTGTTCTTCATACTACATGTGCTAAGATGACCATAAGGATATGAGAAATATAATCCCAAATTTTTTCTCATAGTATGAGTCCTTGAGGTTCAAACTAACCTCATAGAAGTACCCTTTAGACTTTTTGATTTATTTCCTAAGTCTTCACTATAGTGATGCTACTTTAGCATGTTATCAATAGCCATAACAATTCGGTGATACGATGCATGTCTAGGAAAGAAGCTATAGTGAGAGTCTCAGAGATATTTTGTGCAAAATGAAGAATATCTTTATTAACACATTCTATTGTGATTCATTGACCGGTCAATCGAGTTGTGAACTTCGATTATGAATACATAGTTATTTTGATAAAAGTTGAATATGTTCTAATAAATTACAAGGGATTGTAAGAGATATGTCAACTTGTGTTAATTGAAAGAATTCTCGTGTACAACGAAGTTTTGATTTTCTTCATGTGAAACTGGTTGAGTTGTTATATATCCTTAACAAGTGTATAACATTAAAACTCATATTCTCGAGGGTCACACGATTTATTTGTCCATATAAAAAGGTATATCAAATGGTGAATCGGAATGAAGCAAATGAGATTAAGTCTCTAACTTCATGTGTGAGTGGGAGATGAAAGTAATAAAATATTAAATATAAATATATATTAATTATATATTTAATATTTAATTTATCCACCCATGAAGTGGATAATTAATGAGGAAGTTAAATAACTTCTCATTTGGTGATACAATGGTTTAATCCTTTTCTTATTAAAAAGGAACAAAAACTACTTAAGAGGATTACGTTCATTCCCACAACGCAGAACAAAAAAGCAGGATGAGCCGCTCGGGGCTCCGGCCAGACTCGAGATAAAGGAGGAGCCGAGGTCGGAGCTCGGGGTCCAGCAGCCGAGGAGGCCGAGGAGGAGGAAGAAGAGGATAGAGAGGAGGAGCAGGGCGGTGAAGCTCACCCGAGGCTTCACACCCAATGAAGTCAAGGAGAAGGCCAAGAGAAGAAGGAGGTTGGTGAAAACCTCGGAGCTAGGGGATCATCTGCCGATCAGCCGAGTCTTGCTGAAGAGGCAATGACGCCGGAGATAGCAGCCTGTGGTCCAATCAGGAGGAGGTTCAAGACATAAGCTGCGAAAGGACACCCTCCCCCACTCACAGCAAGGTACAATTCTCCCCCTCCCCTCTCCAGCCCCACTGGCGATGAAGAGGTGACCCAGCCGGCACCTCCGAGCCTCTAAAACAGTCTACTCCCAAAACAGTCCCAAGCCACAACCTCATCTTCCCTCCCCAAACCCAAACTTCATCCCCTCCACCCTCCCCATCCGAGATCTTTGTCCTTCCTCACAGACCAAGATACTCACCTACCCCCATATCTACCATCTCCCCACCAGCCTTACTCACATCCTCCCCAACTCTTCCCCACAGCCTCAATCCAACCCACCATACCTCACCCAATCCCTTCTCCACCACCCACTACTTCGAAATTCCACCCTTCCATCTTCACCCCCACCGTAAATCCCTCCACCATCGACGCCCTACTTCTTCCCATCGCTTCGAACCCCAACCAGTGGATACCTCCAACATTTTTGGGGATATCCACATGAGCTCCCAGTCAACTTCTCCCACCACTTCTTCCTCATCCGATTCGAGAGGAAGAGATCAGTCCCAATCTTCACCATCTCCTCGGCCTTTGAGGACTGCACAAAAAGATCATATCCAAAGTTCGTGAGGCCGATAGAGAGGAAGACGGGGAAGGTGATTCGAGCAATCACGACACAATGCTCGCCAACATACGCAGATAGCCGAGGTCAATATCACACGCAACCTATCACCCAACCTCGACATCGCTGTTGGTACTAGGCCGAGTGACCCGGAGGAGGAGGTCAAGGCACTCAAGCGAAGGTGGCCGACAACGAAGTCTGGTCAACGCACTTACATCCGATCGCATCGACTTCGTGGTTCGTTGTTCAGCTTTGGAAAGACACCTCAGACCCTCCAGGATGAAATCAAAAAGGGGGAAGGAGGCTGAAGGAAGAATGGACACCCTCACAGTGGAGTCTTGTCACTCACAGACAAGGTAGACTCAAAGGCAGACTCACTGAGTTGGAGGCAGCCAAAGCAGACATCAAAATTAAATCGAGCCGATCGCTTTGCAAATCGAGGGTGACCCAGATAGAGGAGGCCATCCGAGAGGATGAGGAGAAGAGGAGGAAGGAGGAGGAAGAGAAGTCTCGAGGCACTCGCTGGCCAAAATGAAAGAATCGAAAAACCCGAGGCCAAGGGCAAGGGTAAAGGCAAGGCAAGAGAGAAGTCTTCATCACCGAGCACTGATCGCCCAGAGCCGAGCGCAAAGGAAGGAGCCCGACTACTCAAACCTCTCACCTGAGCAGATTAGAAGAATCCACGCCGAGAAAGAGAAGTATGAGAAGCAGGGGAGAAGAAGAGGCTGAAGAAGCTTGGGAAAGCGAGAGCTGAAGTGGGGCAGTGGATACTCGGAAGTGGGTATCCAAGGCGGCCCGATGAAGCGGACTTCCGCCTGTCCACCGAACATCGCCTCCTCCCAAGATGGTTTCAGTGGAAGTACACCCCGAGTACAAGAAGCAAGCCCTGGATGCAGGATGGATGTACTACCGGTACATCTTGAAGGCATCTCCATCTGGAGCAGGTGATGAAGATATGAAGTGGCACGAATGGATGGAAAAGGAGGACGCCGATCTATATGGGAAGTCGCTCGATGAGGCACACAATGTGTTCAATCGCAATCTAGTCGCACCACCCTATGAGCAAGTTACCCTAAGTGAAAGAAGACGGCTCTCCAGACTTGGAATGGGTCGATCACCATAGCCAAAGCGAAAGGGAATCCGAGCTCACGACGAGGATGAACTCAAACGACTTAGAGCGAGGATTTTCAACTCGGCCGAACATTCCGAAGCTAGCAGATGGGGAATCGATAGACGGATTTTCTTTTCCTTATCTTTTATTTTCTATCGCTTCATCTATCCGTAAATTTGTAAATTTGTGAATGAATATATTTGGACTTATGTGAAATACTTGTCTTATTTTCTTAAAGTTTTTTTTTCCGCTTTAAGAAAGACTTAAAATTTTTCTAAGTATAAATCATCCGAGAATTTTATCTCTCGAGACTTAAAAACTTTTTCCTAAAAAATTTATCTAAGTCTTAAGACTCAATTTTTTTAAGTATTTCTAAAAGAGTCTAAAGGACTTAATTTTTCTTAAATGCTTTAATGTGAATGAATCTGTTGTAATATGAAAAAGTGCTCGATATACCTATCTCGAGTATCTTGACTAACTCTAGTACTAACTTCACTGTGAGTGTGTTTTTTCCTTGTAGGTTTTAACTTCATCAAAAAGGGGGAAATTGTTGGATCAAGAAGTTTTGATGAGTTAAAAGAAGCGGCTTCAGAGATGATCGAGGCGACTTCAAGAAGCAGTGAGATTAAGATCATGAGCTAAGTCGATCGTGACGGTCGAGAACTAATCTAGTCACCTGAGGTCCGAAAGATTACAAGTCATCCGAAGACGAAGTTCAAGTCTAGTCATCTGCAGGAGACAAATATGAAGAGCTCGAGACGAGGTCAAGACAAGCCGAGTAGAATAAGAAAGGCGAGTCTTCACCAAGTCACCGCAGACGAGTAGAGTAAAATCCGAGGTCTAGAGCAGCTTTCAAGATTAAGTTTGTTAAAGCAGTTCTCGGTTTGTTAGAACCGACTAACAAACTAACTGTCTTTTGAGACTTATAAATAGGTTTAGACACTTCATACAGAACATATAGAATACACAGAAATCACAAGTTATTTTTTAGCAAGATATTCTCCCAAATCACAAGTTTTCTAAGAGCACAAAATAGTTTTCCAAGATTTCTTCATAGATTTTTCTAAGTGTTTGTAGAACACTTTCTTGCACATATTCAAATACACTTCTTTATCTTAGAGTTAGATTTCATGATTTGGTTAGGAGTTTGAAGAGTTAAAAGATCAAATTGTAAGTTGTAATTCTAGATCATCGGAATCACGGTTTACATATATAACAAATATCATTTCCGCAGTTAGTATACCTTGATATTTATCCGAGAATCCAACAACTTATGTCTTAGTTCTAAAAAAATTTATTAGCTTATATATTAGAGAGAAAAATATAATATGGACTAATATTACCAAAAACTTTGTATTTTAAAAAACATGTTCTTATCTCTAAGTTGGATGCAGAGTCGAATTTAACAAATATTAATTTGAGATAAACAAAAAAGTAAGCCATTTAAAATAAAATAATAAAAATATTAAATCAACACATTGTATATACACATAATAAATAACCAAAATATAAAATATATTGTAAATAAATATTTAAAACATTAATTTTGAGAAATAATTTTAGTAATAATATAACAATATTTGATATGGCATAAGTTGGACTTTTGGGGGCGTAATTGGTGAAATGGGCCTAGAAGGCCCAAAAGGTAATAGGGCCCATAAAGAATGACCACGTGAAATATATGAAATTAAGCTCATACGAACATATTGGGCTCAAATACCGATAAGATGAAGCGGTTGAGATAATATTTGAGATAAATCCCAAGAAAATAGTTAAAACCGTAGTAAAAATAGGGAGTTTAGCTGGATATAAGTGTTGAGCGAATTGAGACAGAGCCGTATTAACGTATGAAGAATATTTTGGAAGCGGTTATTCTCTCGGAATAAGAATGGGACGTGGAAGAAAGACGGAAAATAGGAGAAACATGATGGAGAGTGGGAGAACTCCATTGGAAGGTGGCATAAACCATTCTTTTCTCGTGTATTATTTATAAGCAATCAACATGATCATTGAAGGTACGAATTTCACTTATCAACTTATCATACTTTGAACACGACACTTTATCTTTATTATCACTTAACCAGCTAGTTCATATTAGCTCCTAGAGGTCCCTTACCGGGTATTAAGGGCCCTCTTCTTATACTCCGATCACCGACTTAAGCGTTGGAGTCCCTACGCTGGGACCTCTCCGGCGTGTTTTGCAGTGTATTCGGAGCTCGGAGTGCACGGGTTCGAATTGCGATGTTGTAGTTCGTATTCAAGGCGTGATTCCGCGAATATTAGGTACAGGGTTTGATTCTTGCTAGCGTGACTTTATTGCACACATCAAAATATTGATAATTTTAGGTTTTTATTTTTATTTAATAACAATCTAAAACCAATTTATCATAGTAATAAATTTAGAAATACTAGTAATAATAAAATGTGCATTGCGCATATTTTTCAATATTTTACCCGTTATAATTATATGTAGATATCATTATAGGTAAAATAAAAATAATATGTGCACATTTTGTGCACGATGCGTACATGCACATTCCATGCAAACTATTTTGCACGATACATATGTGTTTGTTTTATGCAATATGTGTATATTTCACAATTTGTATGTACACATTATGTGCATATTTTAATAAGTTAATAACGCTTCACAAAATATTATATTAGGTGGAAGATATAGATTTAAGTTCTTTTTTAAAAAAGATTTTGTTGATTGAATGATACATTAAAAACGTAGTGATACAATTAAACCTATCAACAAGATTAAAAAAAGGGCAAAACATAGGTCCGAGTTCCTCCTAAAACACCACAATTGAACACTCGAGCAACTTTCAATCTGAAATCACTCTCCAACCTCCAACGAAGACATACATGTTGTTCGACTTCCAATTCTTCAATCTCATGTCATGTTTTCTCTCCATGAGCTCCAAAGAGTGTCACCGAAATCCTCGCATCCAACCGAGCAGCCTTCACTCTCCCACAATTTCTCCAAAAGCGTCCGTTCACCTGCCTGTAGTCTCGTGACGTATCGAAAATCTGCACCGCCCTAAGTTGACATCACTCTCAAAGAGCTTCTTCTTAATAACCAACACTATACTCTCTTCACTCCCACCAAAATCAAGAATGCATTTCTTAATTTGTTCAGGTGAAAATAGGCCTGTTTTCTTGATTCTTTTGGAAGCAACAAAATCTTGAATGTTTATTGGAGAAATCAAAATTTTTCCTTCAATCTTAAACTATTACCTAAAATATTAAGTACACTTATATATGGAATATTATGTAACATATTTAAAATAAAAACATTACAAATATTAAATCAACATA
The DNA here is from genome assembly GCA_030762865.1 of Paraleonurus japonicus. Lineage (NCBI taxonomy): Eukaryota > Viridiplantae > Streptophyta > Magnoliopsida > Lamiales > Lamiaceae > Paraleonurus > Paraleonurus japonicus. The sequence continues at coordinate 20,249,782 of CM061053.1, forward strand.
TTAAACTATTACCTGAAAAGTAAGTCATTTTAAATAAAAACAGTACAAATATTAAATCAACACATTGTACATACATATAAAAAATATAAATAACAAAAGTATAAAATATGTCGTTTAAAATAACTATTTAAAACATTAATTTCGAGAAATAAGTTTAGTAATAATACAATAATATTTATAATTTTAGGTTTTAATTTTTATTCAATAACAATCTAAAACCAATTTATCATAGTAATAAATTTAGAAATACTAGTAATTATAAAATGTGCATTGCACATATTTTTCAATATTTTACATGTTACAATTATGCGTACATATCGTAAAATAAAAGGTTTTTATCGGTACAAGTCCCGAAAGATGTGTTAATTATCAATTTGGGGCCTGAAATATAAAATTTATCAATTCGGGACCTAAAAGATATTTATATTAAGTGATTTTATCAATTAGTGACTTGAAATTAAGGTCCCGAATTGATAATTGTCGGATCTTTCAGGTCCCGAATTGATAAAATCTCTTAATATAAATATCTTTCAGGTCCCGAATTGATAAATAAAAATGATATATGCACATTTTGTGCACGATGCGTACATGCACATTCCATGCAAATTTTTTTGCACGATACTTATGTGGGATGTTTTATGCATGATCGCTATGTGTATATTTCACAATTTGTACGTGCTTGTTATAATAAGTTAATAACGCTGGACAAAATATTATATTAGGTAGAGGATATAGATTTATGAAAATTAGTAATTAGATTAAATTTTTTTTTTTAAATAAGATTTTGTTGATTGAATGATACATGAAAAAAATTTAATGAGATTTTATTTAAGAAGATCATATTAAATATTAACATAAACTTATATACAATATTTCACGGATCTAGGATTCGTGAAATAACTCAAATAAAGAAATTCACGGATCCTAGGTGTGTCGGATCGGGTCCAATGAATATTTCTAAAAAAATTTCACAAGAGAAAAATAAAATTTTCACTCCCATGTGCTCTCGGGGTGTTACTATTAGGTTAAACATGTTTTATTATAACGATAAATATGTGTAATCACAAACAAATAATACATATTTATCTAAAATACTCGCCAAATGCAAAAATAAAAATAAAAAAATGGTCAAAAAATCTCTAATCTTTTATGTGTGGATCAAATAGGTCTCTAATCTTAAAATGAGGCTCATTTGATCAACATTAAGGAAAAATGATTTACATGTGTCAAGAAAAAGTTCATGAGTCTATTTGATCCCCACATATAAGATTTGGGGTATACATGTGTTACTTTAAGGATAAATATGTGTACTAAACTCGCAAAAATAAAAATAAAATTTTATTCTCAGGTTGTGTTACTATATGGTCAAACACGTGTTATTGTATGAAGAAAAATGTGTTACTATATGAACAAACCTAGGGATGACAATGAGTCGAGTTCAAACTACGAGGCGAGTTTGGACACAGTCAAGCGGGTATGGCTTAGATCATAATTTTTGTAGAACCAGCCCCGCCAACCCCGTCTCAAACCCGCCCCTTTGCTATCCCTAAACAAACTCAAGACAACACATGGACAAATATTTTATTTTTAAGGACTAGTAACACGTACTTGCCCTTAAAGTAACACATATTTTATCTTATATTAACATACTTGGGAGCATGATTTTATTATTGTCTTTGTGCAAGTTTTTTTTTTTTTTTGGAAAAAATGTGATATTAATTGAACACAAACATGTTAATGTATAGAGAAAAATGTGTTAATATATGAACAAACCCAAAAGCAGAGTAACAATTAATTGTGATATGAATTCCAGTTTACACATAAATTTATCATCGAAGTTCGCTTAAACTTTGTATTCATCATTGTTTAAGTTTTCTCTACTTGTTTTCATTAATTGGATCATCCAATAGATGATTATCCGATAATTTTAAAAAAATCATCCATATTTTCTCTTTTTTTTTTTTTTTTTGTATTTTTGCATGTTTCTCTTCAATTCGATGTGGTCATTGAATTTCGTTGGTCCCGATTTGTTGAGTTGATTAAGAAAATGAGTTAACCTTCTAGGACAAAATGCGGAAGGGGGGGTTGAATAGATTTTGTTGATTTTTCAAATCTTTCAAAATATATTCAAAGTATCGGATGTACACAAATGGAAATTCACTTTTAGACTCAACTTTATTAAGATCAAAAGCAAACCGATATTCAGCATTTTAACATTGATTACGAAATTAAGCTTTGAACAATAAATTGGAAATTAAATAGATAAGTAAATGCAGTAAAGAACACCAGATTTTATAGTGGTTCGGATTATAACAATCCTACATCCACTCTCCTTCTCCGATTTGAAGAAGGGTCTCCACTATCTCTTACTTACTTACTTCACAATAGTACAACTTACAACTTACAATTTGATCTTCAACTCTTCAAAATACTAACCAAAACTATGAAATCTAACTCTAAGAAAAAGAAGTGTATTTGAAGATGTGCAAGGAAGTGTTCTACAAACACTTAGAAAAATCTATGAAGAAATCTTGGAACACTATTTTGTGCTTTTAGAAAACTAGTGATTTGAGAGAATAACTTTACGGAAAAATAATTTGTGTGTTCTGTGTATTCGAATATTCTATGTATTCTATATGAAGTGCCTAGACCTATTTATAAGTCCGAAAAGGCAGGTTAGTTTGTTAGTCGGTTCTAACAAATCGAAAGCTGTTTTAACAAACTTAATCATGAAAACTGCTCTAGACCTCAATTTGTTTTACTCTACTCATCTCGCAGTGACTTAGTGAAGACTCGCCTTTCTTATTCTACTCGGCTTGTCTTGACCTCGTCCCCGAGCTCTTCATATTTGTCTCCCTCGCAGATGACTAGACTTGAGTTTGTCTCGGATGACTTGCAACTTCTAATCTCCATCCGACCTAACAAGTAGCCCTTTCTGTTTGGTGTAGGCTCGACTCCATCGGCCCAGCTTTATCTCGTGGCAGCCCAGGGTCCTCAGAATCACCGTCACCTTGTGGAATAAGCTGGTGATTGACCTCGCTTTGCCATTTTCCACCTACCACCTCCAGCCTCTTTCTCTCCGTCTCAAATTTCTCCAAGGTAACATCCCACCGGGGCCAGTCGGCTTGAACTCCGTCAATTATCGTTCTTATGCAAGACACTGGGTCCTGGGTCACCCATCATGGGAACTCTGCTCCCCAAGAATGACTTTAGTCACTATCGTCATCGAAGGCGATATCTCCATCGAGCATCTTCTTCTTCAACTCCGATCGACGGTCCTTCATCGAATTCGGGCAATCATCTCAAATGATTCTACCCGATCATCCCGATTTGTATGTGAGGGGAGTTAACTCCCTCCTTCTTTGGTGTGTCAAATATACGGGCCACCTCATAGAATGCACTTGATCAGAACCTCGCCGTAGACTCGGGTTTTGAACACTCCGTTCTCAAACGTCCCATTGACGTAGAACTCAATCCCCTCATATCCAAAGTTTTATTGGAGGTGGATTTCTTGGAACAAAATGTCCTCAATCCCGAACTCTCCAATAAACCCGATTATCTCCCTCGATTCACCATCGGTGAAAGTATATCCAAAATCAACATACATCTCGGACTTAATCTTCTTGTTATACGTTTCATTGTGTACCTCCACCATGGTTGATGTCACTCCAATTGGTTTTTGAGAAGTGCTCATGAAAATAATCGACTAAGAGTTTTGAAAATTTGCAGAGTGTATGTATAAATTTCTGAAAGTGAAAAGGTTTGATTGAGGAAGAAGACGTATTTATAGGAGGGAAAATTGGAAAGAGAAACCGCCTTTTAGAAAATTTGAATTGATCTAAGCCGTTTATTTAAAAAGTTTTACCGCGCATGAATCAACGGTTAAAAATCAGGATAAACGATTGGGATTCAGCGCGTGGATGCTACTCGCCTTTGGAATGCGTAAATAGTTACTTTATAGGCTGTTGATTTGTGAGATGTAGGTTACTTTATGCGGGAAAGTAAGTATACTGACGTCGACCTAGTGGTTACCTTACTTGAATAAGGGTTTTTAAAGCAGATGGGTTTGTAAAGTCATCCGATAAAGTAACTGTCGATTTTAAAAACGGCTTAGTTTTAACTTTTTAGCAAACTTAAAAATATTTAAATAAATAGGCTCGTATTTAATTTTCTAAAGTTAGGTTTTCCAGCCAATCAATCCAAAAGAATTTTATGAAGAAAAAAATATGGAATTTATTTAGGAACAAAGGTGTCTCGAATAAAAGATTGAGGAAAGATGAGGTGAAACAGTCGATCTCGAGACCTATTCTGCAAAGACATAGACTTAAGGAAAACCATTAGAACTTGAGGTAGATCGGATAGGTGCAGATAGTCATCTATTTCTCAGAAATCACCGACTATTGTGCCCTCGTCTCGATTTACCGAATGTCGAATAAGTAATTATCATGTCGATAAGGTCAATATGACTAATCCTTGATTCTTGATTCCTAAGAAAGAAATCAATGATATCAGCTACTTGATTGTCTTTTGACTCATATCTAGTCCGATAATTCTTTCTAGACATTAATTTTAAGAAAAGAAATATCTAGAAATAAGGAATACATTAATCGATGCAAACAATTTAAAAACAGATAAAGATGCATCGAGTAATCCTAATTCTAAGCATAATTCTTTAAACCTAGACTCAGCTAATGGTTTTGTAAGAATGTCTGTTCTTTGTGACTCGTGGTTATCTTCTCAATTCTAATGTCATTTTTCCACATGATCTCTAATGAAATGATGCCTAATGTCTATATGCTTACATCTAGAATGCGAAACGGGATTGTAAGTCATAGCTATTGCACTATTACTATCACAAGTAAATAGGAACAACTCGATGTTTGAATATTATAATCTCTAAGTCGTTAACTAATCCAGAGGAGTTAAGAGCAACAAATTCATTGCCATGTATTGACCTCGGTTGTGGAGGTAGCAACAGATGTCCTGTTTCTTAGATAACCAAGAAATTAATTTGTTGCCTAAGAATTGACAAGTTCCTGAAGTGGATTTCCTATCAATCTTGCATCCTCCAAAGTCCGAATCAATAACCTGCCACCAAGTTGTCATCACCGGGTACCATAACCCTACTTGCAAGGTTCCTTTGAGATATTTAAGGATTTTCTTAGCGAGACTCCGGATGAGTTTTCTTGGGATTAGAAAGAATCTTGCACATACCCCAACCGCAAAAGCTATGTCCGGCCTACTTGCAGGTGAGATAAAGAAGAGATCCAATCAGTCCACGATACTCCATTGCATCTCGTGGGTATCCCCGCTCATCTGAATCCATAGAGAAGTTAGTTGCCATAGGTATTTTAACTTCTCTCGCTAGTAGTCATCCCAAATTTCTCAATCAGATCCTTAGCATATTTAGATCGATGTATAAATATACCCTTACTCATCTGTTTAACTGTAAGCCTAGAAAGTATGTTAATTCACCCATCATTGATATTTCAAACTGTTTTTCATGAGAATACTAAACTCTTCACATAATTTCGATTAGGTGAACCAAAGATAATGTCATCTACATAAATTTGAACTAATAAGATGTTACCATCTACTTCCTTTCTAAACAAAGTTCTATCAATCTTACCTTTTAAAACCATTTGATGTCAAGAAATCGTATAAGGTATCATACCAAGCCACGGGAGCTTGTTTCACCATATAGAGCTTTGTTGAGTTTATAGACCTTGTTATTGATCTTAAACCCGTGAGGCTGCTCCAAATAGACTTCCTCAAGCAACACACCATTAAGGAAGGCAGACTTAACATCCATTTGAAAGACTTTGAAAGAATTATATGCAAAGCAAATGCCAAGAACAACCTTATTGCTTCTAATCGCAATCTGGAGCATAGGTTTCATCATAGTCTATCCCCTCGCATGAGTAACCTTGAGCTACCAATTTTGCCTTATTACGAACAATAATGTTGTTCTCATCTGCTTTTGTTTTTAAACACCCATTTGGTGCCTATAATCTTTCTATGTAAGGGTCTTTCCACTAATTCCCAAACATTTTGCCTTTCAAACTCGATGCGGTTCCTCCTGCATGGCTATTATCCAACTTGGATCAGATAGAGCTTCCTCAATAGACTTGGGTTCAAGAAGCGACACATAACAATTTGAATGACTTTCGCAGTCCAAAGATCATTCATGTCTCGCACACTACTAGATGGGTCTCCTATAACTGATCGGATGGATGGTAGCTTCTCATCCTTTTGCCTATATGAGGAGAAGGATCCTCATCTTGAGTCTCGTGAGGCAACTCCTCCGACTCTACCTCAACCGACGTTCCCCCTTCATCACCGACCCCCGCCGATCACCGATGTCAAGGGTATCTCGTTTCGATGGAGTCTCGATCGAAGTTGTCTTCGATTATCCGATGGGATCCTTCTTCATCCGATTACTGAATCAAGACTAGGTAGATAGACGGTTCTATGTTTAGTCTTGGTTAGTTCAATCTTATCTAGACTTTCGAAATTTGATTCACTTTATTTGAGAAGGAATACAACTCATAAAAATAACATGAGGGTTTCCTCCACACAAAGGGTTGTCTTGTTAAAAACTCTAAATGCCTTGGAAGTGTTGGAATATCCCAAGAATATTCCATCACCGCCTTAGCATCAAAAGTCCTTAACTTAGATTTCCCATTGTTATGGATAAAACACTTACAACCAAAAGCTTCGAAATATGAGATTCTTGGAATCTTACCCTTCCAGATCTCATATGGAGTCTTACCCTTGTCTTTAATAACCAAGCACTGCTCGGGTATAACAAGTTGTGTTGATGGCTTCACCCGTAACCTCGTGAGGGGTTTTATACTCGCCTAACATGCTCCCCGGCCGCTTCCTTCAAGGTTCAATTCCTTCTTTCAACCACTCCATTTTGTTGAGGAGTTCTTGCTGAAGATGTCTCATGAGTAATTCCACACTCATTAAAAAAGTTAGATAAACAGAATTCAAAAATTATGTGCCCTTATCACTTCTTATTTTAATAATATTAACACCCTTTTCATTCTCGAATCATTCAAGCAGATCGGGGATCTTGTTTATAGTCTCATTTTTCTTGAAAAGAAATATAACCCAAGTGTATCTAGAAAAGTTATTTACTACAACAAGAGTATATTTCCTTCCACCGAAACCGAGAGGAGAAACAGGTCCAAACAGATCCAGATGAAGTAGTCGTGAAACTCTTTCAAATGAAGAGGTGTTAATACTCTTAAATGAGTGTCTAGCTGTTTACCTTTCCGACAAGCATCACATTTAAGATCAGTAGATAAAAGTTTCTCGTAAACCCTTAACAAGGTTCTTTTAGCCACTTACTAAGGGTCTTGAAATTTAGATGACTAAGCCTCTTGTGCCATAGCCACCGAGATCATCTCCACCCTTAGCTATCAGACAAGTATCTTTAGGACAACTATTAAAGTTGGCCACATAGACATTACAATGTCTCAAGCCGCTTAAAAGTACCTTATCCGAGGAACTATCTAAGATATCACATTTATCCTTAGAAAATTTGACAAGAAAACCTTTATCACAAAGCTGGGAAACAGATAGCAGATTATGTTTCAAACCTTCAACAAAATATACCTCGGATACCTGAATATCCTTGATAATCGTAGTACCTACTCCTTTAGTCCGACCACAATTATTGTCTCCAAATAATACTCTTGGACCATCAATGCTCTGGAAATTTGATAGTAGCCTCTTGTTATAAGTCATGTGTTGTGAACAACCACTATCAATGTACCATATGGAAGCTAAGATCTCTTCCTTGAGTGATGATCCTCGTGAATCTGAAAAGCAGATTAGTTATAAGGTACCCTAGTGATCTTGGGTCCTTGAAGGTCAAGCATCACTTTAGGTTACCAGATAAAAATCTCATCTCCACATAATAAATCGTACTTGGTCCCTCTACCAAATCTGTCTACAATTGTATCACTTTTAAATGATAACTTGTTGTATTCAGATTTAGTAATTTTCTGAACTTAGGAAATGTGGGATAACATCTCGCTTCTCCCATCAAAAGGATTATAATAAGAATTTCTTCTTATTATTTTGGTTCTTGGATTTCTCTTAGTCTTATAAGGATACCTCAAATTTGTATTTTTGTTTTCAAGGCAAGGAAGTGCGGTCCTTACTTGACTAATTGGTTTCCAAGGACCAATTTTAACCTCTTTAGAGTGATCGACGCTTTTACAAATTTCCTAGGTTTCGAACATCCGATTTATTATTTTTGTCATAACCAAAACCTGTTTTGTCATGGGATTTTTGAGATGTATTAAAGATGTGATCTATTCTTTGATTGTGAATTATTAAGTTGACTAATTTTGAAGACTAGCTTCTCATTATCTTTCTTAATTAATTCATTTTCAGCATAGATTGTTTCAAATTTGTCTTTTAAAGTTTTCAATTCACTTTCTAATATTTCGTAGGTGATGTACTATGTACTAGCCTCGGGGAAAACATTCTCCCTTGAATGTTTCCTCGGTTCTGGATAGTTCATCACCTGCTTTCCTTTAATTAGAATTTGAATTTGATCCTTTAAAGCCAAATTCTCTCGTCTCTAACTATAAGCAGACAGAGATGTCTTTAAGTCTCTCAATAATTCATGAATAACAGTTTGATTATTATCGATGCAGATCGATAAGAATCATTATCGAAGATGAATAATAGACTACCTCTTTAGCCATGAGAGACTTCATCATCTCGATCCGAAATCGATGAGGATGATGATGATGATGATGATTTTCTTGACTCCTTTTCTTCAGCCAAGAAAGCCCTTTGATCTCGTAAATCTCTTGTCTCTCTTTTTCCTTTTCTCTTCCCTTTCTTTAGGAGTCGATTGAGGACAATCATAACTAAAGTGTCCCGGCTTGTTGCATGTATAGCAAGTGTCACTCCTATCCGATTTAGGACTGGATGGATTTCATTTGATAGGGGATCTGAATCTTCTCGTCGGCTCCTATTCTTGTGATCATCTCAGACTCATCTTCATTTCTTCTTGATTTGGATCTTGATCTGTCCTTACCTGCAAATCTCAATTTATTTCTTTTATAATTCATTCTTAATTTGTCATACCTTTTGGTGAGCAAAGCCATCTCGCTTCCTTCGTAGATAGGTCGGCTCCACAGACTCGAGTTGACATCTTGTCTTCTTTGCCGACAAAGGCAAATGACTTGGACGAGGTGCTTGACTCCATCTCATCCTCTTCATCTTCTATTTGAATGTCATACTCTAAAGCTTTAAGATGAGAGAATAAGGTATGGTGAGTAATAGAAGATAAATTTTGAGTTGCTTTAAGGATATTGGATTTTTCTCTCCATCTCTTGGTTAATGATCTCGGTATCTTGTTATTAATCTCCTTCTCTGTATAGTTCTTTCCTGTGTCACCGCTTTATTGAGGAGATTCGTCAACCTTACATCTAGCCGATCCACAGATTCATTTTCCTTCATCTTGAAGGTATCAAAGGCGTGTAAGACCGATTGCAACTTATTCTCTTTTACTTGATCCGATCCTTCACAAACATTTGCTAGAGTCCGCCACATTTCTTTGGGTTGTTTTGCATCTCTTAACCTTCTCAATCCAAGTATTTACTCGTAGTCTCAATGATTTTGATTCGAGCTACTTGATCTAGGTTGTGGATTTTCCTTTCATCATTTGTCAGTTCGAACTCTTTTTCTCTTGTCTAGCTCCGGATTGGTGATTGATGCCATTGCTAGTGGCCTCCATGATAAAATTTTATAGGCCCTTCTTCAAGAACCTCCTCCATCCTATCATGAATAGCCTTGAGATGATTTTCCATCTGAATTTCCAATAATCATAATCTTCAATTGAAAATTCTGGTAGATTCCTGGATTTCTTGCTTTTGCACGAAGACATGATGAGATAGAAAAACAAAATACTCCACAAACTTGTTAGTAGGACGATTAGTAACAATAAAGAAGATGAAGGAAATCAAGAAAATTTCAGAATCTTAGTTAAGACCTAAAATCAATATCAAAACAAATTTTAACACTCTGCTCCGATACCACTTGTTGGTCCCGATTGGTTGAGTTGATTAAGAAACTTTGAGTTAATCTTCTAGGACAAAATCTAGAAGGGAGGGTTGAATTGATTTTGTAGATTTTTCAAATCTTTCAAAATTGATTCAAAGTACGAGATGTACACTGGAAATTCAATATTAAACTCAACTTTATTAAGATCAAAGCAAACCGATATTCAAATTTTAATTTTGATTATGAAATTAATCTTTGAACAATAAATTGAAAATTGAACAGATAAGTAAATAAAAGCAGAAAGAACACTGCATTTTATAGTGGTTCGGATTATAACAATCCTACATCCACTCTCCTTCTCCAACTTGAAGAAGGGTCTCCACTATCTCGCTTACTCACTTTACAATCGTACAACTTACAACTTACAATTTGATCTTTAACTCTTCAAACTCCTAACCAAATCATGTGAAATATAACTCTAAGATAAAGAAGTGTATTTGAAGATGTGCAAGAAAGTGTTCTACAAACACTTAGAAAAATCTATGAAGAAATCTTGGAAAACTATTTTGTGCTCTTAGAAAACTTGTGATTTGGGAGAATATCTTGCTAAAAAAATAACTTGTGATTTCTTTGTATTCTATATGTTCTGTATGAAGTGCCTAAACCTATTTATAAGTCCGAAAAGGCGGTTAGTTTGTTAGTCGATTCTAACAAACTCGAGAACCGCTTTAACAAACTTAATCTTGAAAACCGCTCTAGACCTCGGTTGATTTTACTTTACTCGTCTGCGGTGACTTGGTGAAGACTCGCCTTTCTTATTCTACTCGGCTTGTCTTCGACCTCGTCCCGAGCTCTTCATATTTGTCTCCTGCAGATGACTAGACTTGAACTCGTCTTCGATGACTTGTAATCTTTCAGACCTCACCGACTAGATTAGTTCTCGACCCCGTCCGATCGCCTTAGCTCATGATCTTAATCTCACTGCTTCTTCAGTCGTCTCGATCATCTCGAGCCGCTTCTTTTAACTCATCAAAATTTCTTGATCCAACAAATCGATTACATAAAGGTACAATGTGAAAGAGAATATTACAAAGTTGTAATACAAGAATTTCATCTAATAACAAGAAAGTACAATTTGCTCCATTAACATGACTGGTATGCTCCACATTCTTGTTCAAACACTCAGTAGATAGATTGAACATAAAGTAAGTGCATTTCCGTAATTTTTAAGGACGTTGGCACTAAAATCGAGGCAACATAGTTGAACAACTATATGATTAGTTGCACACCAATAAAATTATATTAAACCACAAATATTGTATATGAGTAATGCATATAGATTGGACATAAAGTAAGTGCGCTTGTAGTCATTTTTTTCAGACGTTTGGCACGAAAAATAAGGCATGATAACTATACGATTAGTTGCACAATAATAACATTACATTGAACTACATAATGTTGCACAACAATAAAATTAAACTACATAATGTTGCATATTATTATAATTAGTTGCATTATGCACAAAATTAATTGCAACACAACAATAAAAACTCAACAACACAAAAACATTACCATTTTTGTATAAAATATATTAATTTTATGTATAAATTACACCTTATAAACATATCATTTTGAACAAAATTATATCACTTATTCTACTTTGGTATTTCATATTATGTTTCATTATCGATCTTTAATATATCCAGGTGTCATTATAATGATTTGTAATGTCATTTATTACATTTATCATCATGTATTAAAAAAATAAAATATAAGATGAAACACTAAAACAAAATAGGAGATTCGTCTGATTTTGATTAACTAAAAATATCAGTTTTAACTTTAAATATCGTCACTTTTCAATTTTTTCGTCTAATGGACTGAATTCTCTAATAATGAGAAATTTTTTTCTGAATAGACGTGATTACCTCTAGTACTGATTAAGTCTGATTAATTGGTATTTAAGATCATGAGACGATATAATATAATTTTTTTCCAATTTATTTATTAATAAATGCGTTACGAATGATGTAGTTCAATCAATTCTTTTAAATTTTATGATAAAATGTTATGTGGGACGATGTAATTTAATGTTTTTGAGATGATGTAATATTAAAAATTGTGACTTGTGGGGTGGTATAATGTATGTAAAAAATTACGAGAAAAATTTTAATTAAATGTATGTCACTTTTTTTTTAATAAAAAAATAAATAGCTTATATAAAAGGAATAAGTACAAGCATGATCAAGTTGTCTCCTCGGACTTAAACAATCGCCTCCAAATCAATCGAGAGGAGTGGAGGGACTACCGCAATTTTCACTGCTGAGAAGCGGTCTCCGATTTCGAAAGAGAAAAATTCGGATACCTCAAACAATTTCATTCCAAAAGTAAAAAAACAGAGGCAAAGATCCACCAAAACCGAATCTCAACGGGTTATTGACTCCACAAGCAACCTCCACAAGGGAGGGAGGAGCACACAACGTGATGGAAACCGCACACGGCGTCGAGGCTTCACCACCTAAGTCGAAATAGCGAAAAATTGCTAAACAAAAACATAGAAAGAAACAAAAACTAAAAAGACTACAAAACACCAAAATAAACAAAACTAGAAGACTACAAAAACAAAGCTAAAAGACTACAAAAACAGGACCAAAACCTAAAAAGCAAAAATTGAAAACATCGAATTAAATGGGGTCAATAGGACGATCCGTCAACTAGCCGTCGCATGCACGACGTCGTTGGAAGAGTCGCCCCGCTGGCCTCACGAACAAAGAACGACGGCCGAGCTAGCAACAACGAAAAGGCGTATAATGACGACAAAGGCGAAAGCAGATGCAAAGTGAGGCGACGATTTACAACATGTACAAGGCAAAGCCGCCTTGTTCTTTCTTCTTTTTCTCTCTATAGCTAGATTTGCAGACTTTAAGACCTCCTTTTACGCTTTTTATTTCGAGGAGAGATATATTTAATTAGGAGTTTGGATGGATCACCGGCGATGATCTCGAGTTTATGTGTGCCGGGAGAGAAAGTGAAGAGTTTTAGAGAGAGAAACTCTCTTGGTATATTAGAGAGAGAAACTCTCCCATTTTGTAAGTAGTTATATGTTAAAAAAATAAGATTATTAAATGTATGTCACTTATTTACACATTACGATCATGACTCTAAATTTAATTTTTTTTTTTCAAAGTAATTAATGGATTTAACTTCGTTTCATATGAGCATCTCAAATTTATTATCCCAATCTCACATTTAACAAAGATCCCTTTTGGTATGAAAGCTCTTTAAAAAAGGTTTATTCTTGTATGGGTAACTTATGTGTTAAGGACAACCATAAGACATTTAAATATTCTTTTCATATATAAAAATAAAATAAGAAACTTATTATTAATCAACATGCAAACAGGTTAAAAAAACATCAACATGCAAACAGCACATGTCAATGTCTAGAATAACAGTAATATATTTCTGAATATTCTCTTATTTATTTTTAATATATAAAATTAGATTAACTCAAATTCAAATAAAGTAAAAAGTATCCAAAGGAATAGAAGCATCTTTTTTCGTATAGTGTGCACTATGCAAAAACTTCCAATTTCCATACATTCATGAGTAAGCCCAATTCTTTTTTTTTTTAAATAAAACTATCCAAAATAATAATCATTTTGTACTAATTTAGTAGAATTAAATTTTATATTCTAGTTTTATCCATCTACTTATTTTTTTATAATAATATGCATTAAATGTTTGTAAAGATATAAATTAAAAAGACAAAAATATCATATTTTATATATACTTATTGTAATTTAATATATTTTTTTATTTCGTGTGAAATTAAATAACAAACGAAATGAATCATGGCGTATTTGTTAATTGAATGTGTAACTGAAAAAGGTGAAGACATTTTCTTTTTTGGCGATTTTTTCATATGAAAATAGCTGAAAAACATTCATTAATATAATGATTTTTTTAATTCATATACCAAAAAATATTAATTTTATACTCCATATTAAATATATTAATATTATCACTAATATTTTCATTATCACCTCTAAAACTATTTTTCTAAACATCTTCCTTTTCATTTTGCAAATAATGATCGTTTAAAAAAATGGATAACTAAGATTTATAATCATTCGCCTAGAGAAATTTCATGTTGTATAATTACTCGTGAAATTGGTCAAATGACTAAAGAAATTAGAGTTGAAATGATTAATATGTTTGCCAGATTAAATGAACCTGCTTATTTGGTTAGACATCAAGAAGTTTTAAGAAAATGAAAAAGGTTTTGTCTTGCTCATAGAATTTGTAGCGCCACAAGTTCTCTTTCTTTTTAAAATAATATCACTTTGGTGAGGCGCTACTAAAATATCATTTTAAACTCATTTCCAGAGATACGATAATAAAATTATTATCTTTATAAGCGGAAGCTATAACCAAATTAAAATAATACCCCAAAGCAACCAAATCGGTGATATGTACTTGAGAAAGAAGAATTTAACAAACCTCGCTCACATGCGATAATTACACATCAAAAGAAAAAGGGCAAAATATGTTTTATTACACGTTTCAACTAGTATATTTATACTAGTCAAACAAAAGAACCATTATTTTTCACTCGGTAGCATAACTCATAATATATACAATGATTACACAACCGAACCAAAAGGTGCAGTCTTTGCATCCTCATCGTCCCTCCACATCAAACTCAAGATCCGTAACAATGGATATGAGGGGTGAGTGTTTCAAATACACCCAGGTGGAATAATCTCAATGATTGCCTTGATAAAATGTATATGCAAATAACACATAACATGAAAACATAACTCATGTGCACATTTTACGGGCCATTACCGGCTTGAACATTATGCGGGCCATTACCCGGCTTGAACATAGTACGGGCCATTACCCGGCAGAACATAATACACATAGTACGGGCCATTACCCAGCTTGAACATTATGCGGGCCATTACCCGGCTTGAACATAATATCACAATTGTTGCATAATCATGACATATATTACTCACATATTGCACCTTAACATAGCAATCATAACATGGAATGTTAAACTCAATTAAGAGTGGAAATTATCCCACGATTAGATATGAGCCTTGTTTTGGAGCAGAATCGCTTTTATGCTTGAGTTCTTCTCAGCCCTACAAATAATATTTTCTCTCGAGATCATTGTAATAGATATGATAATTAACTTATAATAACTATAATAAGAGCTTCCTAGAGTTATAGGACCACCTGGATTTGGTCTAGGGTTAAAGGGCAAACCAATCTTTTCCTAAGGATTTTAAAGTTCGATTAATGTGTTAGATGGTCAAAAGACAAACTAGCTAGTTTATTAATAATATAATCCTATTTAGAGCGTGTAGAAACTTATTGGGATAAAAACGGACTTGAAACGAAGAATTTGGATTAAAAACGGGAGTTTACGGTGCTGACCGTTCAGGGGTAAAACGGTCATTTTTATAATGTTGTTCGTCCCGTGATTTTAGAATTAAAATGTAGATCTTTGAATTTGGAACAGTTTGACGCTGGTTTGGATCAAATCGGATGAAAAGCGAAGATTCTACAAGCGTTTGAAAATGAGGGGCAAAATTGTAATTAAATGGAAAGTCAACACTGACCGTTGACTGGTCAACTGACCAGAATTCAGAATTTGCATTTTAGTCCCTAAAGTTAATCTAATTCTTTTGGCCCTCCCCTCTACTTTCAAGCTTTTGTTCAAAGGTCCCTACGGTCATTCTACACCTCCGATTGGAAAACCGAAAATACCGTTGGAATCCTTACAATCTCGGCTTCCTATTTCACCCAAGCCTCGCCTCAAGCGGTCACCGGAAAGGTGGCGGCCATTTTGATAGAGAACGACGAATTTTTCACTTACGCCATTAACGTCCATTTCAAGCTTTTGATACTCTATTTTTATCGTTTCCTACTCATAATTAGGCCTATGACCTTTACTACATCCCATAATGACTCGAAACGTAAGAATCCACAAAAATAAAGTTTAATTCTAAACGTTGAAACCCGTTTCTACGCTTCACTTTCGGCTTATTTTTCTACTAATTTCATACACCGATTCTAACAATGGAGAATAGAATTCTACTCTACGCACAACAGACTTCGCAACGGTATAAGCCTCGCCACCTATCGTTTGCAGAAGCAGCGGTGGTGATTGAATGAAAAAGCACATTTAAACAATAATTTTGAAGCTTCGCACTAAATTATCGGACGCTACAGAATCGAAACAACAAGCTGATCTTATTTCTACAATCTACTTAATTGCTACGAGCATTTCCATATATAATATGATAATACGGAGAAAGCGTGGCGAAGAAATAAGGCGGCGTAATGGCCAAACGTACTTTACCTGTTTCTCTTAGCTTACCGAGGAAGCAAATGAAAAAGAAGAAGATAGGATTGCACGTAACCCGATAACTTTTATTTACTTAACTTTATCAATTTAACATATAAATATTTATATATTTACTTAACTTTATCCTTTTAATATATATATATATATATATATATATATATATATATTCTATTTAATACTTCTAATGAAAATATATTTGTACATAAATACACATTATTAAACACTACAAAATATTTAATTTTCTATTTCAATTAGAAAAATTATCAAATTATAATACTTAATTTATTAAAATTAATAACATGCATTAATAATTCATATAAGGATTTCGGGATATTACAACCTACCTACCCTTAAAAAAATTTCGTCCTCGAAATTATAATTATCAAGCTAAGGCTGATTAGGATACTTTTCTCGAACTCCATCTTCTCGTTCCCAGTTGTCTCTTCTTGATCATGCCTACTCCATTGGACTTTAACTAATGTAATTCCTTTATTCTTCGATTAGTGAATTTTTCGGTCGAGAATAACTACCGGAAATTCCTCATATGATATATTGTTGTCAACCTCAATCACTTCTCGGTTGACTATATGGCTTGGATCAAACACATATTTTCTCGGCATAGATACGTGAAATACATTATGTACTCCGACCAGTTGGGTGGTAGCGCCAATCTATAAGCTATGTTTCCTACGCGTTCGAGAATTTCATAAGGTCCAATAAATGCGGGTTTGATTTTCCCCTCTTGCCAAAGCGAATAACTCCTTTCGTCGGGGTAACCTTTAGAAATATTTTATCTCTGGCTGAAATTCCAAATCTTTGCGCCGTTTATCAACATATGACTTTTGTCTATCTTGAGCCGCTTGGATTCTTTCTTTGATCTTTTCAATTGCCGTTACTGTCTTTTCTATTATCTCTGGCCCTAAAACTTTCTTTTCGCCTACTTCGTCCCAATATAAGGGCGATCTACACTTCCTTCCGTAAAGAGCTTCATAAGGAGACATACTTATTGTGGTACGATAAGCTGTTATTGTAGGTGAATTCTACTAATGACAAATAGTTTTCCCATCCTCCTTTAAAATCCAAAGACGCAAGCTCTTAGCATGTCTTCTAATGTTTGGATAGTCCTTTCAGATTGTCCATCGGTCCGAGGATGAAAAGTTGTCTTGAAATTTAACCGTACCCATGTCGGTTTACGGTGTACTCAAAATTTAGAAGTAAATCTTGGATCTCTATCACCGACTATGGAAACGGCACTCCATGTAATCGACAATTTCTTCAAGGTATATCTCGTGCAAGCTTATCTAATCAGTGTGTTATTTTCATTGGTAGAAAATGAGCTGGTTTGGTCAATCGATCGACAATGGCGGATGGCTTGATTTCCTCGCATGATTTTGGTAAGCCGACCACGAAATCCATCGTGATATGTGATTGGAGTGAATTGATACATGTTTTTAGGGCTATTTTTAGTGCAAAAAGTGAGCTAAAGTGTTAGTTTTTGTGCCTAAATGTGAAAAGTATCACTCTTTTGCCTAAAAGTATTATTTGTGAGGTTTTGATGTATTTCGCCCGCTTTGCAGGTAAATCGGTGGAATTTTGCCAAACCGAGAGTACCGGATTCTTAGAATGAAAAGACGAACATACGGACGAAAACGGGTCGGGCCCGAGCCCTTCTCGATAAAAATTCCACGATCTCGAGTTCGAGTCGAGGGTGCATGAACCTCGACTCGAGGTTCATGCCGGAGGGAAATCATTTCAAAAATTGGCAAGCTCGACTCGAGGGAGGAGCCTCGAGTCGAGGGGACAAAATTGCAGCGAGCTCGACTCGAGGGCTAGGCCTCGACTCGAGGCAGGAGAGATTTTTGAAGAAACGTGTTGTTAGCGACTTTAGGCCTCGACTCGAGGGCATGAAGCTCGACTCGAGGAGTGCCCAAAACCGAAAAATTCAGTTTTTAAGCCATGGAAAGCCAAAACAGAGGAGAGTTAATTCTAGCGGTTCAGAGCAGTTTCTAGGAGTTCCTTTGAGCGAATTTTTACATTTTGTAGCTTGAATTTACTTGTAATTGCACTAGATTGTTAGAATTTAGATAGATTCCACATTTAGATCATTAGATTAGTAGATTGGTGATTGTAATTGAAGTTTGCAATGAGAATTGAGAAGAAGTGAAGTTGAATTGAAGCATTGTACAAGATTAATCATTCTTATTTTTGCCTATTGAAGCTTAATTGGTGATGTTCTTAACCTTTGATCTCTTTAATTCATTGCTTGTAGTGATTAGATTTTCAATTGCTTTCTTAGATTTTCTAGCCATGGATTTTGCTTGTAGCACCATGGGCTAATAGCCTTGTGCTTGGGATAATTGAAATTAGGGATGAAGTGATTGCCTCATGCTATGATTGTTGACAATTGTGATCAATTGAATTAGATTGCTTCCTAATTGTGATTCTTAATTGTGCTTCATGAAAAATTGTCTCTTTTGATTAATGGTTGATCACCCTAGCAATAGGCGAGAGTTGAGCTAACGTGATTAGGTGTTAATCGGGTTTCAATTTTGCATGATTGTATGAATTGGGGACTTCTACATTGAGAGATGGGAAGAACTAAGGATGCTCACATTAGGCATTGTGATATTAATGGAGTGATTAATTTCATGATGGTTTATGCTTTCTAATTTGATTGATTTGCATTTGGATACAATTATAGCTTGTTAATCATGGATTCCTTGATGGAGATTATCCCTTGCACCCTATTCCCTCATTGATTTTAGTCTATTTGATCTTGCATTCTAAGTGTTTGATAAATTGTTTGCATAATCTTGCCATTTAAATTCTTGCAATTTGTAGTGATTTAGTTCAAGAGCTTGTTGCAACTCTAGCCATTTAGAACTCTTATCCTTGAATTTCATTTGCATACTTTCTCCCTTGGGTTCGATATTTTTGTTGATTGGTCTTAATAACTCTTACACTATACACTCCAATCAAATGGCGCCGTTGTCGGGGAGTTAGTTTTTGCGCCAATAAGTGAGATTCGAGGATTGTTTGAAGTGGCTATTTGTTGTTTTTATTTTTGTTTTTGTTGATTTTATTGGTGAGAAGTTGATACTTGGATTTGTGGCATTGTAGGTGCATGCGAACAAGATCGAGTGGTGTTCCACCCTTGCCACTAAATCCGGAAATTGAGGCTACGTTGAGAAGAAATCGTGTGAGGCGACGAAGGGAAGATATGGAAGGAGAAGATCAACGGAATGAGGAGAGAGTGGGTGGTGAACCACAAGTTGAGGAGTTGAATGGACATGGAGAGGGAAGAGTAGACAATGGAGGTCATGGGAACAATTTTAATGCTCAAGATAACCCTTTATTTCAAGGGATGCCACCACAACACTTTCCTTACCAAAATCCATACCCTTATCCTCCACAAGTCCATCAATACCCATATTATCCACCTTATCCACCATACTACCCTCAAATGCCTTACATGAATGGGCCACGATACCATGAGCCACCCAACATTCCAAATGCTCAACCACAACCACAACCTATGAATGAACTACCACCTCAAGGGAGGCCATTGAGAGAGTTTTTGAGCCACAACCTAGAGAGCACTACGATGGGATAGCAAGGCCGAGAATAGAAGCCAACAATTTTGAGATAAGTCCCGCTTTGGTGAGGATGCTTAGAGAGAGACAATTCGAAGGCAAGGACGAAGATGAATGTCCACATCAACATATGGCACAATTCTTAGAGATTTCGGACACTACAAAATACCATGGGGTACCCGAAGATGCAAAGAAGCTTAGGCTTTTCTCCTTCACTCTTACGGGAGAGCCAAAGCTTGGCTTAATTCTATTCCACCCCGGAACCGTACGTACATGGGAGGACCTTAGCAAAAGATTCTTGATGAAATTCTATCCGCCATCCAAGACGGTGCAAGCAAAGGAAGCTATTTCTCACTTTCGCAAAAGAATGGAGAGACTATTCCGAAGCATGGGAGAGGTATGGTATGTTACTCATCAATTTGTCCGCAACATGGTTTTTCCGATGAGCAAACCATTATGTATTTCTACACCGGCCTCAATGATTCCGATAGAGCTTTCTTGAATGCTTGTGCCAATGGGTCAATTTGGTCCAAGTCGGTGATAGAAATGAAACAAATCATGGAAAATATTGCTCAAGATTCGTTTCAAGCAAGTGTTAGTAGGGAACAACCATCGGGTGTCTCAAGTGGAGGAAATGGAGAGTATGAAGTCTATGATGATGGCCATGATGGACAAGATTGGAGCTCTTACCGTGTCACAACAAGGGGGAAATCCTCCACCACATGCTCAAGTTGATAGTTTTCAAAGCTTAATGCCTATGGAAGAAGTGAACTATATGGGGAGGCCTCCATTTCAAGGAGGCTATCAAGGAAGCAATCATCAAGGCAATCTCCAAGGTGCAAGGCCCTATCAAGTGCCATACCAAAATAGACACCAAGGAAGTTATCCACCTCAACCTCACTTCAATGGCAACAATTGGAGAAGTCACGAAAATTTCTCATATGCCAACCCGAGAATCGCCATCCAAACCCCTCAGTACTAGATCAAGATGCCAAAGCTCCTAATAATGTGGGGAAAGCAACTACGGAGGAGTTAATTGGGATGATAGTGAAGAAGTTGGAGGAAAATGATGCAAAATTCAAGACCATTGAGCACCAAGTGGGACAATTAGCCACAACGGTTGGGAAGCTTTCTTCTACGGTGGATCACATGCAAAACAAGGGGAAGTATCCATCTACCACCGAGCCTAATCCAAAGGAGTTTTGTAGTGCTATTCAACTAAGGAGTGGTGTTAGCTATGAAGGCCCAAAGATGCCTAAAGATGGGGATGTTGAAAAAGAGGTGGTGAAAGAGGAAGAAGTTATTGAAGAAAATGTGGTTGTGGAGAAAGAAGAGGCAAGTGAAGAGCAAGCAAGAAGAGAGTCCAAGAAAAAAGAAGAGAAGTCCAAGAAAGGTGCATGGGGAGTGCCTATGAAAGCTAAGCCGGTTCCCTTTCCTCAAAGACTTGTGAGGAAGAAGCTTGATGAGGAGTTTGGTAAGTTTTTAAAGGTTTTTAAAAGCTTGCGTGTTGATATTCCACTATTGGATGCCCTTGAACAAATACCCCACTATAAGAAGTTCTTGAAGGAGATTATGGCTAAGAAGAGGAGTTGGGATGAAAAGGGTATGCTCAAGCTAGTGGAGGAGTGCAAGGAGATCTTGGAAAGACACTTACCACAAAAGAGAAAGGATCCGGGGAGCTTTATAATTTCATGTGAGATTGGTGAGAGTGGGAACCTCAAAGGCTTGTGTGATTTGGGAGCTAGTATAAATGTCATGCCACTTTGTCCGTGTTTGAGAAGTTGGAGCTAGGAGAGGTGATTCCTACAAATATAAATCTTCAATTGGCGGATCGATCATATGCTCAACCATTTGGGATCATTGAAGATGTATTAGTAGGAGTTGGCAAGTTCATCTTCCGGTTGATTTTATTGTTCTTGACATGAAGGAAGAACTTGAGGCACCTATCATACTTGGTAGACCTTTCCTTGCAACCGAAAAGCCATTGTGAATGTTGAAAAAGGGGAGCTTACGTTGAGCTTTAATGGCGATGAAGTGACATTTTCTAGAGCTCCAATGGAAGAAGTTGTTCAAAGCAAGATGGAGAAGAATAAATGTGGCTACATAGAGATCATTGATTTGTGCCCTTCAATGGATAGGGATGATTCTCCACCTTCTACTTCTTCTAATTCTTTAATTCATGAGCATTTTATTCCTTCTTGTAATAGGATTTCTAATAATTCTTGTGTTTCTCTTGATGATTTTAGGAAAGAGAAGGCTCTTCATGTACCTTTGCTTGATCCGGGAGATAGGAAGAAAAAGAAGGAGTGAAGGAAGTGACCAAACTTGAACAATGCTCAAGTTTGGGGGTGTTAGAAGAAAGGAAACCACCACTTGAGAAGAAAGTTGAAAATTTTGTGGTTGGAGATCAAGTGGTATGGAGGGAGTCAAATTGGATGAGACTACTAGGAGTAGAAAGACTCAAAGAGGTGTTGAAAGTGAAGGAGATCAAAGAAGAAGGAAAACTCCTAGTGGAAGACGAAATGGGATGTTGTCTATTGACAAAGGAGATTTTGGTTAGGCACAAGGACCCTTCCATCTCAAAAGAAGTGCCTAACATTCTCGTAGATAAAAGGGAAGTATGAACTCTTAGAGTTCCGTCCGGCAAAGGACGTTAAACTTAGCGCTAGATGGGAGGCAACCCATCATTTTATTGCTTTGGTGTGTTTGGTGTGTGTTTGTGTTTTGCTCTTTTTGTGGTTTTTGCCTTGGATTCTTAGGAATTGCTCATGCTTAGGAAATTATGCTCTTTGTTTTGAGATTCATAGGGTATTTGGAGCTTGATTGTTAATATCATTTAGAGTTGCATATTTTTATCACTCTCATTCTAAATCTTGAATTCATGCTATCATTCAAGTTTGGGGGTATTGGTCATTATTTGTTCTTGCATCTCTTAGTGGTAATTATTTGATGTGTCGTATGCCCAATTGTAGGTACACGCACTACATTTGTTTGGGGAGTGATTGAAATTGCAAGGAAATGCAAGATCAAGAAGGAAAGCGCATAAAGCATGATGAGCCCTACATGTTCGAAGAAAGATGGAGTTTAAAGGCTTATTGGTACAACATTTCCTTTCAAACTTAGACTTGTCTAAGTTTGGGGGAGGTGTTTTTCTTAATTTGCCTATCTTTTTGTGTTATTTTATGATTATGGGGTTTATTGAGCTTATTGCTTATTGATGATGAGGCTATAATTGTGACTTGTATTTCTTGCATATCTTCTTGGATTGATTGATTTTGAGCTTTATTGTGGATTTAGTGTCATATTTTTTAGTATCATTCATGTGGTAGTGAGTGTGCTTGAGATTATGTACATGTGCACTTGTGTTTGAATTGCAAGATTAATTGGATTTTGATTTGATCACTAGTTGATTTGTGTCTTGAAGCTAGTTGCTTGATTAATTATGTGAAGATGAATGTGATTGAAAATTCTTGATTCATTGCTCAAGTTAAGCCCGTGAGTTTTGTGCCTTATAATCGTACATCTTACTTCGGTTGATTTGATTCCTTTGTGAGTGCATCGTTCATGATTTGTATACTAGAACTTGCCACGTGACTTGTTGATATTGGATCTTTGTGTAATGTTTTGAAAATGATAAGAGGCCATGTTTGATATGATGAGTCACTTTGCCAAATACGTTCCTACCAAATACATTTGATTTCCTTAGTGAGCCATGTTGAGCCTATGATCCATATTCTTTGGCAAGCCAAGTGAAATTGAAACCATTTAGCCTATTTTTATGAGCCTTTCTTGTCCTATGCTTAGTAGAGCTTGAATGTTGGCTAATGATGGTGATTTGATTGCTAAGTGTGGGAAGATGATGAGCTAAGTGATGATGTGTTAAGAGATAAAAGAAAAGAAAGGTTGTGAAAAATTGAATTGTGAAGGAAATGAAAAAATGAAATGATTCAATTTGTGAGCTTAAAAAGAGAAAGCTCAAGTGAATGGTGGATTGATTATTGAAGTTCAATAGTAAGAGTGTGCTAGATGAAAGTGAAGAGATGTGCATTGTATGGATTAGTTTACATTCAAGTCTCTACTACTTAGTCACTCTTATCCATAAATATCCCACCTTTCCAAAGAGCCAACATTACAACCTAGAAGAAAGACCTCTTTGATTCTTGATTGATCACAAATGATTTTGATTGAGATTAAGTCTTGTGGCAAGCATATGGTGTACTTATTTGTGAATTTGATGATTGAGAGCTTTAAACCTTGATACACTTGAGTGAAGAGTGAAACACTCCATGGAAGGAGCAATGTGTTGAGTATTTGATTGAGCATTTATTTGAGCATGATTCATCTTGATGGCTAGTGGATAGTTGCATTAATACAAGTGATCATTGATGAGTTCGATTGACTTATTTTTCGCCTATGATGCCATGTGACATAATTGCAATCAATTCACTCCTTTGTTCTTAGTTTCTACGTTGCTCGAGGACGAGCAACAATTCAAGTTTGGGGTATGATTGGAGTGAATTGATACATGTTTTTAGGGCTATTTTAGTGCAAAAAGTGAGCTAAAGTGTTAGTTTTTGTGCCTAAATGTGAAAAGTATCACTCTTTTGCCTAAAAGTATTATTTGTGAGGTTTTGATGTATTTCGCCCGTTTTGCAGGTAAATCGGTGGAATTTTGCCAAACCGAGAGTACCGGATTCTTAGAATGAAAAGACGAACATACGGGGCGAAAACGGGGGTCGGGCAGGAGCCCTTCTCGATAAAAATTCCCGATCTCGAGTTAGTCGAGGGTGCACAGACCTCGACTCGAGGTTCATGCTGGAGGGAAATCATTTCAAAAATTGGCAAGCTCGACTGAGGGAGGAGCCTCGAGTCGAGGGGGACAAAATTGCAGCGAGCTCGACTCGAGGCTAGGCCTCGACTCGAGGCGGAGAGATTTTTGAAGAAACGTGTTAGCGACTTTAGGCCTCGACTCGAGGGCATGAAGCTCGACTCGAGGAGTGCCCAAAACCGAAAAATTCAGTTTTTAAGCCATGGAAAGCCAAAACAGAGGAGAGTTAATTCTAGCGAGTTCAGAGCGGTTTCTAGGAGTTCCTTTGAGCGAATTTTACATTTTGTAGCTTGAATTTACTTGTAATTGCACTAGATTGTTAGAATTTAGATAGATTCCACATTTAGATCATTAGATTAGTAGATTGGTGATTGTAATTGAAGTTTGCAGCTGAGAATTGAGAAGAAGTGAAGTTGAATTGAAGCATTGTACAAGATTAATCATTCTTATTTTTGCCTATTGAAGCTTAATTGGTGATGTTCTTAACCTTTGATCTCTTTAATTCATTGCTTGTAGTGATTAGATTTTCAATTGCTTTCTTAGATTTTCTAGCCATGGATTTTGCTTGTAGCACCATGGGCTAATAATAGCCTTGTGCTTGGGATAATTGAAATTAGGGATGAAGTGATTGCCTCATGCTATGATTGTTGACAATTGTGATCAATTGAATTAGATTGCTTCCTAATTGTGATTCTTAATTGTGCTTCATGAAAAATTGTCTCTTTTGATTAATGGTTGATCACCCTAGCAATAGGCGAGAGTTGAGCTAACGTGATTAGGTGTTAATCGGGTTTCAATTTTGCATGATTGTATGAATTGGGGACTTCTACATTGAGAGATGGGAAGAACTAAGGATGCTCACATTAGGCATTGTGATATTAATGGAGTGATTAATTTCATGATGGTTTATGCTTTCTAATTTGATTGATTTGCATTTGGATACAATTATAGCTTGTTAATCATGGATTCCTTGATGGAGATTATCCCTTGCACCCTATTCCCTCATTGATTTTAGTCTATTTGATCTTGCATTCTAAGTGTTTGATAAATTGTTTGCATAATCTTGCCATTTAAATTCTTGCAATTTGTAGTGATTTAGTTCAAGAGCTTGTTGCAACTCTAGCCATTTAGAACTCTTATCCTTGAATTTCATTTGCATACTTTCTCCCTTGGGTTCGATATTTTTGTTGATTGGTCTTAATAACTCTTACACTATACACTCCAATCAATATGCTCCCATTTCCATTCTGGAATTTCCAATGGTTTTAGAAGTCCCGCTGTCGTTGATGTTCGATTTTCACTTGCCGACATGTCATACACTTTTGAATAAAAGATCATATACTCCTCTTCATATTTCTCCACCAAAATATCTTTTTCAAGTCTTGATACATTTTTGTGCCTCTGGATGTGCATTGTATGGAGCACAATGTGCCTCCTCCAATATCTTTTTCTGAAGTTCTTCATCCTTAGGGACACACAACCTTCCTTCATAAACAAGTGCTCCTCCCTCGGTTAATGCAAAACCTCTTGTCTTTCCCGTTCCAACGTGATCTTTAATCTTTTTCAAAAGTTCATCTTTCTCCGAGCTTCAATGATTTCTTCTTTTAAGGTTGGCTTCACCACCATGGCGGCTATCATCATTTCGATCTTCTTTGGGGGTATTACTACTTCTAGTCTTAATCGTGTGAATTCAGGTTATCAATTGCTTTTGACTTGTCGGTGCACAAGCCATTTCCCCTTTTCCCTTTCGACTTAGGGCATCTCGCCACCACGTTCGCTTACCTGGGGTGATATAGAATTGTGCGGTCATAGTCTTTTATTAATTCTAACCACCTTCTTTGCCTCATGTTCAACTCCTTCCATTCAAAGAAATACTTTAAACTTTTATGGTTCGTGTAGATTTGACACTTCCCTCCATATAAATAGTATCGCCAAATCTTCAAAGCATACACTACGCCGCTAATTCTAAATCATGAGTTGGATAGTTACATTTCATGAGGCTTTAATTGCCTAGAAGCATAGGCAATCACCTTTCCATGTTGCATTAAAACACAACCCAATCCTTGCTTCGACGCGCCGCTATAGATGACGAATTCTTCGACCCATCACGGAAGGGCTAGCTTACAGTCTTTGAGACCAATTTCTGCTTCAATTAACGAATTTGACTTCCTTCCTGGTCAATTTTGTTAAGGGTCCTGCAATCTTCGAGAAACCTTCGATGAATCTTCTATAATATCCAGCTAAACCCATAAAGCTTCGTACTTCACTCACACTCGTAGATGTCTTCTACTTATTCACGGCTTCGACTTTTGTTGGATCTACTTCGATTCCTCGAGTTGAAATAATGTGGCCAAGAAAAATTACTCTATCAAGCCAAAATTCACATTTCTTAAATTTAGCATATAATTTCTCCCTCCTTAGTGTGTCTAGAGTGATTCTTAGATGTTCTTTGTGTTGTTCCCAATTTTTCGAATACACAAGGATATCATCAATAAACACAATCACAAACCTATAAAGGTAAGGATGAAAAACACGATTCATCGAGATCCATAAAAATGGTTGTGCATTACTAAGCCCAAATGGCATCACTATGAACTCATAGTGTCCATAACGTGTTCGAAAATTTGTCTTCAAAATATCACCCTCTCTAATCCCGACTCGATGATATCCTCGACCTTAGATCAATCTTAGAGAATACTGTTGCCCCATTTAATTGATCAAACAAATCATCTATCCTTGGTAGAGAGTATTTATTCTTGATGGTAAGTTTATTTAATTCCCGATAGTCTATACACATCCTAAACGAACCATCTTTCTTTTTCACAAATAGTACAAAGGGCGCTCCCATGGTGAAACACTAGGTCGTATAAAATCCATATCTAAAAGCTCCTGAAGTTGGACTTTTAGTTCTTGCAATTCTTTCGGCGCCATCCTATAAGGTGCTTTCGACATCTGGTGCGACTCTGGCACTAGATCGATCGTAAATTCTACTTGTCGATCCCGGTGGCAAACCTGAAAGATCTTCCGAAACACGTCCCGGTAATCTCACACGATAGGAATGTCATCTATTTTTGGCCCTTTTATTCGGAATTTATAATGTTCACCAGATATGCTTGACAATTTCCTTCTCTCAACATTCTCCTTGCTTTCATCATAGTCACTATTGGTGGTAATATTCCAACCTTTGTTCCACAAAAAGTGAATTTTTCTTCCTCGGGCGGTTGAAATATCACTTCTTTCTCATGACACTCGAATAACAGCGTGATTAGCTCTAAGCCAATCCATACCCAAGATTACATCAAAAACTTTCGTCTTAAGTACATGCAAATTTGCCATCAAAATTTTGTTATCAATTCCTACCGGTACACTTCGACACAATTTTTCGGTCTGTATTACTCTACCAGATGGTATACTAACCTCAAGTATGTCATTCTCTATTGTCTCAACTTCAACACAATTTTTCGGTATGTATTACTCTAAATTCTTTGATAGATTCTAGAGGAGCAAAGGTGATGTAATACCCTGTGTTGCCTCTTCATTTACATACTTGTCGATATAAAAAAATGAATAGTGTAATGATACATGTAAAATTAACCCAAATGGCAACAACAAATTTTACTTTAGACCATATAAATATTTTCAACATAGGTCATTTATGAGATAATAACACAATAAGATAGCAAATATATAGAATATCATAAACTTAAAGCGATCGATTCTAAATAATCTAAAACGAATCACAATTGTTTTAACGTAGTAAAGTAGTAAAGTAAAATAAATAAAAATTCGCATATTTACTTACTTTAATTCAATCATATTCTTTTCTTTTCAAGTCATCATGTAATTCGCGGTAGTACTAGTCTTTGTATCACTAGGGTGTTACCACAAATTAACTCTACATATCACGGAACATATGCATGTGAAATAACTCATTTAACTCAAACCTAAAGCGCGCCCAAAACCATAACTACCACACACGCATCGTGCACCGATACACATGCACGACCACACACGCTCACGAGCACACGCGGCTGCGCGGGGCGCGTAGCGATCAAACAATAGCATCTTAGCCACAGTAACATTATGCGAAGTAAGATAATTAGAGTCATTCTATAATATTTCTTGTGTATTATGTTCATTCGAACAAAGTCATATGTATAGTTCTCTATCTTTATTAATCTCCAAATATTTTATCATATGATCATTATTTCTCTTTTCTATGCCGGATGCAAAAATAAGATATTTACGTGCTACCGACGTTCGGTGACGTGGAGCAGGTGGTGCGAGGATTTCCCCTAAATTGTTGTGCTAATCCTCGGAGAACGATAAGATCATCATCGTGGTTTTCATCGGCATATCCAGTATCGGTGGAGCCTCTACTAATGCTTGCTTACGTGGTCTACCACGTGACATGATCTATCACACAAAATAATTTACCCTCTAAGTCTCTAACTTATTTATCCAATACTTAAACATTCACATGACCTAAAAATATTTCACCTTAGGTCTAGCTTGATTTGCTCCAAAACACATATTACAAATGCATTCATATTAATCACATTGTATGCCAAAGAATATGCATCACATAATCAAATTATGTCACATCAAGTCAAAGAGGGCACATAGTACACATCAAAGCACTTACTGCAGTCTAATGAGGTCGAACGTCTATCGGATGCGCATAATCGGTATAATCTTATAAATCAACAATTTTGACTTAATAAAATGCATGAGCTAAACATTCAGAGCAAATCTACCCGATATAGACCTTTGCTACGATACCACGCCGTAGCGCCCCAAGTTCTCTTTCTTTTTAAAATAATATCACTTTGAGGCTGAGGCGCTACTAAAATACCATTTTAAACTCATTTCCAGGAGATACGATAATAAAATTATTATCTTTATAAGCGGAAGCTATAACCAAATTAAAAATAAAACCCCAAAGCAAACCAGAAATCAAATTGATATGTACTTGAGAAAGAAGAATTTAACAAACCTCGCTCACATGCGATAATTACACATCAAAAGAAAAAGGGCAAAATATGTTTTGTTACACGTTTCAACTAGTATATTTATACTAGTCAAACAAAAAGAACCATTATTTTTCACTCGGTAGCATAACTCATAATATATACAATGATTACACAACCGAACCAAAAGGTACAGCCGCATCCTCATCGTCCCTCCACATCAAACTCAAGATCTCAGAATAATGGATATGAGGGGTGAGTGTTTCAAATACACCCAAAGGTGGAATAATCTCAATGATTGCGGTGATAAAATGTATATGCAAATAACACATAACATGAAAACATAACTCATGTGCACATTATGCGGGCCATTACCCGGCTTGAACATTATACGGGCCATTACCCGACTTGAACATAGTACGGGTCATTACCCGGCTTGAATATAATACACATAGTACGGGCCATTACCCGGCTTGAACATTGTACGGGCCATTACCCGGCTTGAACATAATACACACATAGTACGGGCCATTACCCGGCTTGAACATAATATCACAATTGTTGCATAATCATGACATATATTACTCACATATTGCACCTTAACATAGCAATCATAACATGGAATGTTAAACTTCAATTAAGAGTGGAAATTATCCCACCCGATTAGATATGAGCACTGTTTTGGAGCGGAATCGCTTTTATGCTTCAGTTCTTCTCGCCCTACAAATAATATTGTGCTCAGATCATTGTAATAGATATGATAATTAATTTATAATAACTATAATAAGAGCTTCCTAGAGTTATAGGACCACCGGATTTGGTCTAGGGGTTAAAGGGCAAACCGACTTTTCCTAAGGATTTTAAAGTTCGATTAATGTGTTAGATGGTCAAAAGACAAACTAGCTAGTTTATTGATAATATAATCCTATTTAGAGCGTGTAGAAACTTGTTGGGATAAAAACGGACTTGAAACGAAGAATTTGGATTAAAAACGGGAGTTTACGGCGTCTTCAACAATGATCGTTCGGGGTAAAACGGTCATTTTTATAATGCTGTTCGTCCCGTGATTTTAGAATTAAAATGTAGATCTTTGAATTTGGAACAATTTGACGCTGGTTAGGATCAAATCGGATGAAAAACGAAGATTCTACAAGCGTTTGAAAATGAGGGGCAAAATTGTAATTAAATGGAAAGTCAACATCGACCGTTGACTGGTCAACTCGACCAGAATTCAGAATTTGCATTTTAGTCGCTGAAGTTAATCTAATTCTCTTTGGCCTCCCCTCTACTTTCAAGCTTTCGTACAAAATGTCCCTACGGTCCATTCTACACCTCCGATTGGAAAACCGAAAATACCGTTGGAATCCTTACAATCTCGGCTTCCTATTTCACCCAAGCCTCGCCTCAAACGTTCACCGGAAAGGTGACGGCCATTTTGGCAGAGAACGACGAATTTTTCACTTACGCCATTAACGTCCATTTCAAGCTTTTGATACTCTATTTTTATCA
Organism: Paraleonurus japonicus; assembly: GCA_030762865.1. Lineage (NCBI taxonomy): Eukaryota > Viridiplantae > Streptophyta > Magnoliopsida > Lamiales > Lamiaceae > Paraleonurus > Paraleonurus japonicus. The sequence continues at coordinate 20,281,096 of CM061053.1, forward strand.
AGCTTCCTACTCATAATTAGGCCTATGACCTTTACTACATCCCATAATGACTCAAAACGTAAGAATCCACAAAAATAAAGTTTAATTCTAAACATTGAAACCCGTTTCTACGCGTCACTTTCGGCTTATTTTTCTACTAATTTCATACACTGATTCTAACAATGGAGAATAAAATTCTACTCTACGCACAACAGACTTCGCAACGGTATAAGCCTCGCCACCTATCGTCACGAAACGACGGTGGTGATTGAATGAAAAAGCACATTTAAATAATAATTTTGAAGCTTCGCACTAAATTATCGGACGCTACAGAATCGAAACAACAAGCTGATCTTATTTCTACAATCTCACTTAATTGCTACGAGCATTTCCATATATAATATGATAATACCGGAGAAAATCGGCGAAGAAATAAGGCGCGAACGTAAACGCATTTACTGCTTTCTCTTAGCTTACGAGGAAGCAAATGAAAAAGAAGAAGATAGGATTGTCGTGAACTTCTGATAACTTTTATTTACTTAACTTTATCAATTTAACATATAAATATTTATATATTTACTTAACTTTATCCTTTTTAATATATATATATATATATATATATATATATATAAATATATATATCTATTTAATATTTCGATGAAAATATATTTGTACATAAATACACATTATTAAACACTACAAAATATTTAATTTTCTATTTCAATTAGAAAAATTATCAAATTATAATACTTAGTTTATTAAAATTAATAACATGCATTAATAATTCATATAAGGATTTGGGATATTACGAATTACTCCCAAAAAGTTTTCATATGGTTTTTCTACTAGATGAAACTCAACTTATAAAATGTTTAATACATCTTGTGATCATAGAAATGCATTTATGCAATTTTTTTCACAAGAATAATCTGATTTTACTTTATTTCCTAGTTAATGGGGTTCATGTTCTAATTTATGTGAGCTTAGAATAATTCGGTGCTTGATTTAAATTAATCACTATTTTGATTTTTTTTTTTTTAAATGTAGTTGCAATTTTTCGATGTTAAAATTGTAATTATTTTATGTTCCAATGATATAAAATTGCAATTATGTTAAATTCTAATTATTCAAGTGCTTTGTTATATGATGTCATTTCTTCAATTATAGTTAAATGGTTGATTTTTTTAATCGATTAAATAGTGATTCAAATTTATGATCTCACAACATAGGTAGTGGGTGATTGTCAAATTCGTTAATGCACAAATTCAACTATTCACAAGTGTATGAGATCGTTCAAGTATTAGATAGATGACCAAGTTAAATATCAAACCACGGGAGATGAATTACGTGCAATGAGTCTCTAATTCTATGCGATGGCATATTTCTAAAGTTGCGTTATTTTATTTTTTAAACTAAAACACGAAATAACAAATTAACTATATAAAAGCAATTAAACAATAACCAACCAATTAAACTAACTAATATGATTTAACTAACGACGAGTAAAAGAAACAAACGCTTTATCTAACTTCGGAGTGTATACAAGATTGGAGATATGCTTCGTATATTTTCCATTATATAGTCTTCAAATGCTATCGAATTTATGTCAAGTTAGAGTCTCGTTGGGGAGGGTTAAGCATAAGTGCATACGGACAACACTTCATTAAGCATTCAAATTCAACATTCAAACATGTAATGCTCAATTTGTGAGTGTTCTTTACACCCATTCTCTCTCAAGCGTCCTAGATGTACAACTCACACATTCGATCGTTCACACCCCTCAATTATACACTAATCTTAACTAACACAACTCTCTCATGTACAATCCTAATAGATGCAATTGATCAAAGTGCAATGATATTCATCAATTAAGAACAAACCATCCCCAATTCAACCAACAAGACATAAATTTCTTCATAATTTTCAATACCCAAAGCATAAGAAGATTACCTTTTCGTGCTACAAGCAATACCCATAGCTAAGGAACAACAAATCATCATGATCATAACTAGATTGAGCTAAAATTTGCAATAATAGAAAGATATCACCTCTTGTTCTTGATTGTATTGAAAAAACTTGAAATAATCCACAAATAACTCTTGATGTTTGGTTGAAATTGAAATTACAATTAAAAGAAACTCTAATATAAGCTATCTATGGTGGAATTGAAGGAAAATTGCAAGGGAAAATGATATGGTATCACTACAAAAAATACCGAATTTAACGAGGGGGACAAAACCCTCGCTAATAACGAGGGGCGAGATGAGGGCCCAATTAGCGAGGGAATTAGCGACGGAACAGAGCCCTCTCTAGTTAACGAGGGCGGGCCCTTCGACAGGCCCATGTTAACGAGGGCGGGGCCCCTCGATAAGGCCCCGAAATAATTTAGCGAGTGCGGCCCCTCGCCCGGCCCAGATTTTTGTTTACCGAGGGCGGACCCCTCGCTAGCCCATAAAATTAACGAGGCGGGGCCCTCGCTAGGCCCCTCACTAAGCCCAATTAAATTAAACCAGATCCCCTTTCTCCGCCACGGCTCACGTCGACCCTCTCAACTTAAAAAAAGTCGCGCCGCCGCTCCTTTCAACCGCCACCCCCGCCGGAAAATTGACCCTACTTTTAGCTCGGGCTTTGTAGTACGCGTTCCCGGAAATATTTCTACGGTAATTTTTAAGATTTAATCGGTTAATTTTGTTGTTATTTTAGTGGATAAATTTTGTATTTTTAATTTTTCATATGCATGTATTTGTGTAATTTTGTTGTTATAGGTATTGATTGATTAATTATTTAGTGTTAATTTGTGTAATTGTTATGTGAATTTTAATTATTAGTAATTATTTAGGAATATAATTAGTAGTATAAGATTATTAATTATTTAGAGTTAATTAATTAGTATGTATGCAATTATATAAATTTATTTTTAATATTATTATAATTTTAATTTAATTGCTATAATTTATATATTTGTAGGTGTGTACGCAAATTGAAATTTTTTTGATCCGAGCGTATAATTTCATACACTACACGCCATCACTATCACCGTAAGTATTCTTTTTTAATTAATTATTTAAATATGCTTTTAATTTAATTATAATAATTATTTGATTTAAAAATTATTTTGCATATATGATATAATAATTTATATATGGTGATCGATGTTTGATCAAATTTTGTATGATAGTTCAATTATAATATTAATTTTGAAAATTGAATCGATGTTCGATTCAAATTGATGTTGGAGTTGAGGGTTGATGAATTGTTTGGTATTGTTTATTGTAGAATGTGTGTTCGATTCAAATTTTTTTGATCCGAGCGTATAATTTCATACACTACACGCCATCACTATCACCGTAAGTATTCTTTTTTAATTAATTATTTAAATATGCTTTTAATTTAATTATAATAATTATTTGATTTAAAAAATTATTTTGCATATATGATATAATAATTTATATATGGTGATTGATGTTTGATCAAATTTTGTATGATAGTTCAATTATAATATTAATTTTGAAAATTGAATCGATGTTCGATTCAAATTGATGTTGGAGTTGAGGGTTGATGAATTGTTTGGTATTATTTATTGTAGAATGTGTGTTCCGACTTTATTAATTTTAATTAAGTCGGAAATGGATGCACTAGGAACTTGATATTTTAACCGGGAATACGATAAAATAAAACAAAACTCACAAATTTTTAGAAAATATATATATTAATATTAGGAAAAAATATATTAACTGGAAGAATTAATTATGATTTAATTAAATTTTGAATCTTCATTAATTTGAAATAGATTCGTATGAATTATTCAAGGCGTAGTTGGATGTATGGTCCAAGAACGATTAATGGCATAATATCTCCCAAATTTCTTAGTGGACTCAAATCGCTTTATAGAATTCGCTACTAGTAAACCGGATTGGATGAATGGAGGAAAGAATAGGTGTCCTTGCTCAAATTCAAATGTAGGAACCAGAGTTTTAGAGAACCCATTGACGTGAAATCACATTTGTATAGGCATGGGTTTATATCTAATTATCACGGTTGAATTTTGCACGGTGAACAAAAATGGAATTCTATACCACACCGAAACTATGATCAGCCGATCGTCGACTTCATATAGAGTTGACGATATTTGCAAAGCATCTAGCTCGTACTCACAATATGATAATGGACTTAACTTCCGGTCCTAACATTAGTTTCCAAAATATGAAAGAAAAATCCCTTAGTGAGGAACCTCTTAATCAAAGCATGTTGCATATTTTTTGACATGCTTCGTGCAAACGGATCGGATTTGTATCACGGTTGCAAGTCTCATTCTCGATTGTCATTCAATGCTCGTCTTTAAACATTAAAACCGAGAACAGATCGTTTGAAAGGGGTTATAATCAAATAGTTGACTTGATTAGTGAGATTTGCCCTCCGGTAAATTCCCGTGCCCAAGAAATTTTCTAATACTAAACAGTTGATGGGTGGGATGGGTCTTCCGTAGAGAGGATTGATTGTTGTGCAAATAATTGTATGATATATTGGGGTGCAGACAGAGAACTTGAATCTTGTAAGCTTTGTGGTCGGTCATGATTCAAACCTCGCTAGACGTGGTGTGGATGGTCGATGGAAAAAGAACAGCTTCTTTCAAAGAGATGTTCTATTTTCCTATCATTCCTCGATTGCAAAGACCGTATCACCCAATACTACCGCTAAGGATATGATATGACATGCTAGTTGCTATAATGATGAGTCTGGTGTTATGCGTCACCCCGCAAATTCGTTGGCTTGGAAACACTGGATTATTCATATCCCGATTTTGCAAACAAATACGGAATGTGAGGTTGATTTGAGCATCGATGGTTTTCACCGTTTGGGCGTCGGAAAACAAAGATTCGCCATGGCGGCTATGATAGTGACACCGCATAATCGCCCCTCATGGTTGTGCATGAAAGAACAATTCATGTTTCCGACTTGCGGTTTTGGTGCCTCGGTCCTAAAATCCAAAGGATAATTTAGATGTCTTTTTACAACCACTAATTCATGATTTGAACATGTTGTGGAAAAATGGGGTGGAAATGTATGATGTTGCTAGAAAGAAATTTTATGATGCGAGGTGTATTAACTGGACCATTAGCGACTTTCCAGCCTTACTCAATGTTATCTGGATGGAGCAACGCTAGAAGGATTGCTTGTCCATATTGTGCCGGATACTCCGATGCCTTCACTTTAAGACTCGCCGCAAACAAATGTGGGTTTGATAACCATAGTAAGTTCTTACCTAGGGGACATCCGTATCGTAGGAACAAGACCGCATTCATGAAGAATGTAGTAGTTACAGATGACCCACCGCCCATCCGAACAGGTGAAATGCTTCTACAAGAAATTAATTGGGTGGGGTACCGGAAAGTGACGAGAGAAGATGGTGCCGAGGCCCACAACAAAAGATTGGATGGTGGCTGGAGGAAGAAAAGTATTTTTGGGATATGTCGTATTGAGTACCCTTTTGATCCGGCATAATTTGGATGTGATGCACATTGAAAAAATGTGTTTGATAATTTGTTCTACAGTTGATGAATGTGGAAGTGGAAAACAAAAGACACAAATAAGTCTAGGGATGAACTTAATGAATACTGCCGTCGTCCCTCTCTAGAGAAATGTAAAATCACAGGAAAGTATCTCAAAGCTTGTTATTCACTTGATAAGAGTGAAAAGGATGATCTCGTGCGTATGGGTAAATCGAGTCAAGTTTTCCGATGACTATGTGCTCCAACTCCGTCTCGATGTGTAGACTGGAGCAGATCGAAGATGTTTGAGATGAAGAGTCATGATTGCCATGTGTTTATGCAGAGACTACTCCCGATTACTTTTCGTGAAACTCGTCACACCCAATGTGTGGAAAGCAATCACCGAACTTAGTTTGTTATTTAGGAAGTTAACTTCTACATCCATTACGATTGAGAACATGGCTCGATTGGAAGCAGATATTCCAGCTTATATTGTGTAAGTTGGAACGTATATTTCCACCTAGCTTCTTCAATTCGATGGAGCATCCGCCGTGCACCTTGCATACGAAGCAAAAATAGTTAGTCTGTGTAATATAGATGGATGTATCCATATGAGAGGTAATTTATAACTCTAAATTATTTGATTACCTAAAACGGTTATACTATATATATAACAATTGATTCATTTAATTAGGTATCTTCACAATTTAAAGCTCTGTTGGTAACAAGGCGCATGTTGAAGCATCGATTGTAAATGCGTATTTAATCGAAAGAGGCCTCAATATTTTATTCCCACTATTTTAGCGATCACATTCGACGAGGCGACACAATGTACCTCGTAATTACGATGTTCGTGGCGAAGTACCCCAAGTAGCGAAAGGTACTCTGTCCATATTTATACCTCTGGTCTACATCTTGGAAGGATGAACAAAAGATGAATTGTAGATGAAAAGAAAAACACGGCTCATACGTACGTGTTATCAATTGCAAATGAAGTTGCAACCGTATAGCAAGTAAGTTTATAACGCTCAACTTCGTTAATTATAACGTTAATCAAGATATTAAATAATCAAATCCCCTTTTGTAGTATGTTTTCCGAGCAATCGCAAAAATTCCAACCGGAACTCTCGAGGGCTGAACAAGATGATAGACTACAAGAGGAGTTTACTTCGTGGTTTGAACAACTTGTAAAGATAAACAATATTCAAAATCGGTGGATATGTGATCTTTCTAGCGGTCCTTCAAGTTGTGTCACCACATACCCCGGATATTACGTGAATGGTTACAAATTTCACACACGAACTTATGGCTCATCCAAATCAACTTCAAATTGTGGAGTTTGTATCAAGAGTAAAAACTATGATGCAGATGAGAATGATTTCTATGGGATCCTCGAGGAAGTAGTGCAATTGGAATACCCCGGACGTATTGAGAAAAATGTTGTTCTCTGTTCAAGTGTGAGTGGTTTCGATCCATCTGCGCCAAATGGAACAAGAGTACATCCTCATTACAAACTTGTGGACGTTAATCAAATGGGAAGATACGGCCGCCACGATCCTTTTGTGTTAGCAAGTCAAGTCACTCAAGTTTACTATTGCAAGTACCCGAGAAAGCGTAGACATGAATGGTTGGCCGCTTACAAAATCAAACCGAGATCCTTGGTCGAAACCGTGCCAACGAATGAACAAGAGCTTCCCTTTCAAGACGACCTTGAATCTCAAATTAATGTTGTGCAAACGAATGATGATCCAATCATATTAAAAGATGTCAACGGTGCACTAATTGATATTGAGAAGAAGAAGAAGAAGAAGAAGAAGAAGAAGAAGAAGAAGAAGAAGAAGAAGAAGAAGAAGAAGAAGAAGAAGAAGAAGAAGAAGAAGAAGAAGAAGAAGAAAATGATGATGATGAGGATGAGGAGGATGGAGGATGATAAATGAGCACTCGATGAATATTGAATATATAAAGTGTAATAATTATTTGTTATTGAATAATGTAATAATTATATGTATTTTATTTTAATGTTATATATATGATGAATTATTTGTTATCAATAAAGTGTAATAATGTGGTTTTATTTAATTATTGTTACGTATGAGCGGACAGATGGATCGAGGGGGACCGTCTGGGTCCGTGTGGACCATCTCGGGTCGTGCGGACTATCCGGGGTCCAGGGACCATCTGGGTAGTGGTCGAGATGTCGGATCTAGAGTACCGTGCACGTACCGATTATTCATCCGGAGGAAAAGGAAGAGGCTCTCGGCTTCCGAGTCTTATGAGGACCATCCACTCCAACTCATGAGGGGGAGATCCTAGATATATGGATCTACAGGAACACGTAAGTTAAATACTTATGAATAATAAATTGTGTCATATTTATATGTCTATTAATTTCGCATGCTTATTCCCTTTTTGCAGGTTGATGCCATCGAATACGGTATCCAAGACTATTCGAGAGATTATGTATCGGCATATGGAGCTTGGAGCAAATTGAGTTTGCATATGACTTTGTAAGTAATTTTTTAATGCTAGTTCGATATTTTAATTAAACACGTTCTAATTAAATAAATACAAGAGAGGACTCAAGGATGGCCCGTCATCGATCGGGACATAGTAGAGCATTACCACTACTATGGTGAAGGGGAGTACACCTACGAGACTATTAGTGACACACTTGTAAGTATTTTCATTTTATATTATGTAATAATTTATATATATATATATATATATATATTATATATGTCTATTTTTGTAATCTAAAATTTTAATTGTGAAAAAATTTGTACAGCATGAAGTACAAGAGATGGCTCCCGATGCCTCCTCTCGAGGGGTCGAGCTCAACCCCAACTGCACTTATCCCAATTGTACGTCGGTTCCATTGGAAAACAACACGAGCATGTTTGGGGTCTTGGTCAATCGGTTAAGTCTAGACGCATCCCCTCTCGGCTCTTGCTCATCGAGTACTCCTCCTATTGGCACCCACCCTAATCTCGATGGGACACTTGCTCCAAGAGGAGCGTGAGAGGGTGCGGGTGGAGATGGAGCGAAGAGAGGCAGCCTTGAGAGAGGAGTTGACGGCGAACATGCAACGTTAAATCCAGGAGCTATTGCAGGGGATGCAGGGTTCCTTACTCCGGTGGTGGTATTCCCCGGTTGGTCCGAGTGGTTCTGATTACCATCCCGTTGGTCCCGGGTTCTAGGCGCCGAATTCATTATTTGTGTTTAAAACTATGAATTTTTCTAATGTTGATTAAGAATTTATGAATTTTAAATGTTTACGAGTATGAATTTTAATTGATTAAGATGATGAATTTTAATTATTTAAAGTATTAATTTTAATTGTTTAAGAGTACATATTTATACACATGATAATATAGTTGACAATTTAATTGAATATATATGTGATAATAATAACAATTATAGACATGATAATATACATATATATATATATAATAACATACATGATAATTATAATTATAATAATTGAATATATATGTGATAATAATAATAATAACAATTATAAATGATAATATATATAGTGAATATATATGTGATAATAATAATTAACAATTATAAATGATAATATACATATAGTGAATATATGTATACAATTTAATTGATATATATATGTGATAATAATAATAATTATTATAACTCCTTATTTCTTGAAAAACTCACCAAAGGACTTATTAAATCTTTCGTTTCAACTATGGAGGAAGTATCGGCTCGGAATAGGACACATTCGAATTAAATCTTTCAGCCTGTGGATTGGATGAATTTCATACATGTATGATCGACGATACGTAGTCAGTAAGGAAGAATCTATCAACATGCCGAGCAATATTTAACCCAAGGAACTATATAACACCAATAGCATGATAACACGGAAACCAGGATCTACCACCGTGAGCACGTGCATATTTTTTCATCAAGTCGCGAAATGGATGGATATGATTTAACTTCAAATTCAACAACACTAAATTGTTTTATCTTCAAAGACCAGCACAAATCACAACCATATGCCCATTTACCATCCTTCACATGACACAATACGAATTCCAAAGGTTGCTTTCACCCTTCGCTTGAAATGTAATAGACTCAACTCTACAAAAAAAAATGAGCATACATTTGTTTTTTCCCATTATATTACACAATACAAAAATAAAGTATAAAAGGTAATATATGAAGATCTTAATTAAATAACCCGTACGAATATAATCAATCATGTTTGTCATCGGTAGACCCCTACCTTTCTTGATCCAGTTATTGAATGATTCAACCGCATTAGAAGTCATTTCACCATAACGCTTAATGTTAGGAGAAAATGCAATAGCCCATTTTTCAAAGGGCAATTCGATAACCACTCATCAACCCTATTGCCACCGTGATTCCCTAAAAATCGCTAACTTATCTTGAAAAATGCGCATGTTGGGTGCATATGCACAATCCCGAAAAGATCTACAATTTTAATTCGCTTGGTATTTTTGTGAACACTCGCAAAACGACCCTTCAAGTTCAACATTAAATGAAATAAATAGAAAAAGTGTACAGTGGATTATCAAAAACAATAGGGAATGCAGCCATAAGACCACGCTTCCTATCGTAAAGAAAAATCAGCTTGTTCATCATGTAGGCATTCATCACATATCTTTGATAAAAACCACGTCCAATTATAAGTGTTCTCAATGAAAAACAATGACCATTGCAATCGGGAACAACCCTATAACACATTCAAATAAAAAGACATAAAAATAAAGAGAAAGACAAAAAAAAAAAAAAAAAGCAATACACACATGGGTTGTAAAAAGAGCTATACAATACTATACAACATGACTAAATTTTAACGTAACAAAAATAATATACAACATTGGTACCAAATAAAAATGCTCTTTAAATTATTATCATCATTCTCATCCTTTGCGATTCTTTGTTAGTAGAGTACCTTGGCTCTACCAATCATGAAAGTATCATCTATAAATAACAATGACCGACAATATCTAAACCCATCTAGACAAGCTTTAAAAGCAAACAAAACCCGCTCAAAGTGATTGGTCTCCTTATTAACATCAATATCAACACTATTGCCTACAAGATAAAAAATACAATACATTACATAACAACAACAAAAAAACACCTCAAGGATTTATATTTAATCCGATTCGTATGTTGCACTTTGCAGCTCAAGCACTCAATGTAATTGATCATATGATTCAAAGATAAGATCCATATAACTCATCTCTCGCACATTCTATTGTACGCCATGCTTTATAATACGGAATACGGATTCCGTAGTGAATACGCATATGTTTAACAATGTCCTTCCCGAATTTTATTATTTTCTTTCACTTTCTCCTCAACTAAATTAGCCATTATTCTAGTGGCACGGCCTTCTATCCTTAGTAGATGAGAACCTACTAGTACATTTATGCGTGAGGTTTAATTTATATACCTCAAAAGATTTAGATGCAACCAACCTTCTAGCCTTTACAAACCACTCGCACTCCACAGCTACTTCTCTATACACAAAGCCGCATGAATATAGTCACTATCATTCCTATGACACTTAAAAAGAAACTCAAGACACGAAGCATATTTGATGAGCCGACCCTAAAATGTGGCCGCACCACTTAAAAATACCTACCCCCTAGCAAAAATATCTCCCCATACATCCGACAACAATGGAGTCTTCTCAACATATGGACATATATTATATGCTAAACTCGTTCGTACTAATATTGCATTCTGGTTCTACAAACCCGTGCATCGATCGACTATACTGTGTGAATTCGTAACCATAATGGGTGACAAGGAGTGTTACGAAACTCGAAATTGGGGTCAACAAAGTGTCATCTAATATTGAATAACTATACCTACTCTTCTTCGATTTACTTGTTGATGATGCATCTACGTTTTCAATGACCTTTTCTTGTGAAGACACACTTACTACAACAACTTTTTCTAATATATGACAACATAACGAAATCAAATTCAAAATATCAACATCGACCCCAAAATACAATTACAGTAAATAACCTATCAATAACGGTAAAATCGAATACTATCACCGCAGTAGCGCCGGCCACATATCAAGAACTTGTACACAAAAATCATTAAACGACGATTATCTTGCATTCTCCGTTGAACCGCACTTTCAAAATAATTTCATGTCCGGTATCCATATTGCGATCAAAAAATACAAAAAGAACACTTCGTCAATAAAAGAAACCCAAAATATAAAAATAGAAAATAAAAACAAAATTCCATGGCGAAATAGCTTCCAAAAATCTCATAACAAATTCAAAATTCAAATTTTGAAATTTGAAAATTGCCAGAAAAAAAAACAAAAATTTAATAGACAAAATACCTAATAACAAAAACATTAGATACAAATTCTCTTTCAGGCTTGTGGAATAAGATATGAGATGTTGATGATAGAAAGAAGTCAACATGATGTAACGTACACTCGAGGGAAAAGTTCTATCTTCCACTAGAAGTTTCAAAAGATTATTTTTGCCAAAACCACCGAAGAAATCGTACCCCATTGCAAATATGAATAGTGTTTGAATAATTATGCAATATGACCACACTAATTTGTACTACATTGTTATAAATTCAAATATATATTCTGCAAGAAAATAAAATGATCTATAATTAAAAAAATTTAAGCAACTTAACTAGCAAGTTTGCTTTTAATATAAAAGTGAAATAAAGAATCAGATAACAGCAAAGGTATATCTACTTTTGAATTCGAAGATATATATATATAAAAAAATTATAAATAAATTTATGGGTGATGTCAAAGGTGGCGTGTTTCAGAGAATTTATAATGAATCATTACCTACTAAGCCTATACCCATGCAATATTGATCAGTTGTAGAAGTTAATATATGTAATTCAGTTTAAAATCTAGCTAAGCAACAAATACAACCGTCTATTTGTATTTTGGAATTGACAGTTATCGCAGCTAGAAGACTTAATTGTCATTGCATTTAATGTTCTAGCTTATACAGTACAAAATTATAATAAGTAATATTTTTAAAACAAATATGCTTTATTATATTATAATTGCTCTAAAGATATTAGATTTATTTATTAATTAGTATTCCAAGTGTAAAAAATTTGTAAAGATATATATATATATATATATATATATATATATATATTCATTTAATATATATATCAATATATTAAATTGAAAAACAAAATTAAAAACGTTTGCAATTAAAGAATAATTTTAATTTATTATTTATTAAACAGATAATATTAACAAATAACAAAAACTATAAATTATTGAATATTAATCCAATATACTAATACAAACATAAATATATAATAAAAAGACAAAAGTATGCATCTATTGTTCACTATTCCAGTCTTTTTTTATGAAAGTTTATATTTATCAGCTGATTGAGTGAACTAAAGTGTTTAGTTTGATTATTCACCAATTTAACTTTTTTAAAACTGGACATCGGTAGTCATAGACCATTTGATTAAAAATAGTAAAAATTATAAGATGTTTATATTATTTAAATTTGCTTTATTATTAAAAATGTATTGCTTACGAAAATGGAATTAGCTTAATACTTGAAAAGGCGCAAAATGTGAATGTTAAATATTAATTATTATATAGAATATTAATATATTAATCCATCAGAAATTATTATATAAAAAAATAATAATGTTCAAGAATAATCTATTTGGTACAATTAAATAATAAAATAACTATTTAATAATATATAATTCGAAGAATTCATGATTTTAAAATTATTAAGTTGTGTTGGGGTTTCTTTTCTTCAAGTATAACTAGTATGTGTACAAAATCAGAATATACAATTTAAAAGTGAATGTACATAAATGTATTTCCCTCCAAAAACGTATCGTATACGGTGTCAAATTTTATTTTGGGAATAGCAAAGTACAGCAGCCTTTACCACGTCTATTTAGTAGATTGAAAAGCTAACTGATTAAATCATCTTCCTAAAAAGGAACTCAAATTCTTCTTCAAAGAGTTTGAGGAAAAAAAAACAATGGTATCCATAAAAACAACGCTTGTGAACCAATTGCAACTATTGGTGGAACAAAGATTTCCCGGATGAAATAGTAACAGATATTATTTCAAGGTTACCGCCAAAACCGCTTGCAAGATTGAAGGTGATAAATCAAGCATGGTACCATCTCATCAATAGCATGAGATATTTCCAAATATATCAACACTGAAAAGATGAAGTCGAAAAACAAGGTTTGTTTCATACTACAAAAAGAATTTGGTTTTACACCTATTTCATACAAGCCCACACCACCGGGCCGCACCGGAAATCGCCGAATCATTTCGTTGGAGATAAACCAATAAATTATCTAGCTAGTTGCAATGGGCTGGTGCTTTATTGTAATCGGCTGATGAGTTTTACCTACGAAACCCAATAATCGATTATATTGTTATATTGTTAGGATAAAAACAACACCTATAGATTTTCCAACGGATGCAATGCCGCTTATGCTTATTTTGGGTTAGGGTTTGATGTTAGGACTAACAACTATAAAATCATCAAAGTTGGTATTATTTGTGAGATTCAAATAAAACCGAGGTAAAGGTGTTTTCTGTGAGGGAAGTAAGTTGGCATTATGTGGGTGAGTTATCATACGATTTCCTGCATGGAGACTCCTGCCGCTTTCATATGTGGAAATATACATTGGCGTGTGTCACAATACAACAGGCATTTCGGCCTTTCATGCTTCTCATGCAAGAATGAAACATTCGAACCGATTCGAATGCCCGATGAAGTGCACTATTGGACTAAGTTGGAGTTTGGATCCTGGATGATGAGCATTTAGTGGTATACACAACATTGGCACACTGCTCGAGCAGTGGAGATGTGGGTGATGAATGAATACAAGGTGCATGAGTCGTGGACCAAAATTCGCATTAATGTTGGATTGGCAATACCAAATTACGGGCCAATAATGAGAATTCATCCAAAGGCGGCCTTATGAAGAGGTCTAACAAATGTAATTTTATTTAGGGTGGAGCCGGTCGGTATATATCTCGGTTTTCGATACGAAAGAAAGATATTACTATCAAATAAGGGGTGAAGTGGAGGGTATTTCGATCAGATCGCTTTCTCAAGAATTCAAAGTCTTGAGTGTCCATCAAGACTGATTGGTGATTGGTTTGTTTAAATATTATTAGTATTAGTATGATTTATGAAGTTTGTAAAATAGGGTTCTTTTGCTATGAATGGCCAAGATTGTAAAATAAGGTACTTTTGGGTTAGGGAATTACTCCGGTTTATTTAGTGGGGATATTTTGATGCATATGTTAATATTATGTTAATGAAAATGGAATTTTCTATATTTCTTGTTTGAATTGTTTTATTTCAAGTTTGTAATGAATGGATACTTAATTTTTTTAAGTACATGTTTGCTATATTGTGAGCACAAAAAGAGAATATACGTACAACTTAAAAAATATATTTAAGTATAAAATAATTTTCTATCACAAAAAAACAAATAAAAGCTATTGGTGAATTGTAAGATACAAAAATGGAATGTAGAGATAACAAAAATTTCAAAATGTAAAATAAAGCGCTAAAAATTGTTCATTTACTAATATCATGTACATAATTAAATTGAAGTGTAAAGGCACACTATATCGGTGTGAAATAATTTTAGATAAAGTGAATGTTCAATTACTAAAAATGCATAGTGAAATGTGAATATGGTAATAATTTTAAACCGTTATGTTTTGCGCTTTTGCAAATAAATTTATTTCATTTTTTTTTGTGCACAAAGCTAAATACAAACCTCATCTTCTTTGTTAAAAAATAATTTAAAAGGACGAATTCGTATTATTTTAGCCCGTTTAAATACGGTGTTCTTCGCTTTTTTTTTTTTTTTTTTGTCAGTGCAAATAAAGGTTATCATTTTTTTCTATGTTTTTTTAATGGGCCTGTGGAAAAAAATTCTCATCAAACTGTTCAATATAAAGGTATTAATCATTCAGAGAACGTATTCATTTCGATTCATTGGAAGTTGAACAATTTCAAATTTTGAAAGGTCACGTCTTATTGTTCTAAGCAAAGACACGCTTGTTCAAATTAATTATATAAGAATGCAGTAATCATTCCAATGCATCCTTTTTATCTAAATCATTCACTTCGATCAAACTCTTAATTCTTCTCTATCATACTCATGCTTCTTAAGGAAAAAAATGGTATGATCATCTCATCATCTTTTTCATTTCTATTTATCCTCATGTGACTACAAGAAAAAAGAGTTACACCGACAAAATTATTAGTCGATTAACTAAAAGTTCATCGTAAATGTATTATTACCGACTAACATATCGTCATTAATATTTATCACAACAAGTCTGCCTTTGATTGTTTTTTACCGTCTCTGAATGAAGTTGTCGGTATTATCACCTTATTACCGACCAACATTCGGCCGAACAAACATATTTTTTATTTAAATATAATTCACATATATTATATTTACCGACCGTGATATTAGTCGAATAAATATATTTTTAATTAAATTTAATTCACATATATTATTTATACCACCAACTCTTAGTCGCAAATAAGTATTCAATATATATTAATCAACTTAAATTTACTTTTACAAGTATATTTATACAAGCAAGGGTGTTTTACGAATGTAAGTCCGTCGTAATTGCCTATTGATATATATATATATATATATATATATATATATAAAGAAAAAAGAAACAAAAACTAACCAAATTTCTCTTTGTTATGTGCATTAGCTTTTCAGAGAATAGCATTATTTTTACAAAAATAAAAGCTGAAAATTTATAAAAATGACCATCAATTGATAGTTTAGTTGATATTAAGAAAAATTCATAATGCATAACACCTCTTCTCTAAAAGCAAAAATCAAATAACTCAAACTTCTATAACTTTAATGAAAAGAATACACATAAGAGCAATCTATATAGCAACTAATGCTAGCATACACATATGAGAAACTTTCCTTGTAGAAACCCACATGTTGGGTCCCTTTTAGAAAGAGTTTAAACACGAAAACGAGATGCCCTCTAGTGATAATCTAGAAGGGGGGATGAATAGATTATCAAAAACTTTTTCGAGCTTAGATAATCTATCAACTCCAAAATCAGCTTTTAACAATGGAAACAATTTTTGATTAAACTCACTTCAAATAGGATCTAAAGCTTTATCGATAAATTGAACTTGCGATCAAGAAATAATCAAAGTAAACAAGTAAAGAACTGAAAGAAATAACACCGTATTTATAGTGGTTCGGATCAAACGATCCTACGTCCACTCTCCTCCTTCAACTTGAAGAAGGGACTCTACTTACCTGCCTTTCTTCTTTCTTTCTTTCTTCACTTACAACGTATATCTTCAAATTTACAAGTTGATACTATCTCTATTTGGCTTTTGAAGATTTACAAAGAAAATGGTGTTCTATAAACACCAGAAATGGATGAACACTAAGTGTGTTCGTGAATGATACAAATGATAGTGGAGTGGACTTTGAATTCTCAGATTTCTCAAGTGCTAAAATTGCTATATTGCGAAGTTTCTCTCACGTATATTTTAAAATTCTGAATCTCTGAATCTATTTATAGATCTTCTCGTTGATGACGGTTATAACTCCTGATTCTCGTTTGAGGTTGGTTGTAAATCGACAACCAATTCTGAAACCGCTTCTTGTTTGGTTGTAATCGACTCTTGAATTTGACTAACTCTTCTAGCTTGTTCGATTCTTCACCCTCGCTTTTGAATCTTTCACTCGTCTTATTCTTCACCCTCGCCTCGATTCTTCACCCCGCTTTGAATCTTTCACTGTCCGATTCTTCACCCCGCCTCGATTCTTCACCTCGTCTCGATTCTACATCTTGGTGAATGTCTTGATCTTCCTCCTCGCCTCTGCCTCTTGTCGCTGTCTCGATTTTGTTCTTGTCTCCATCTCGACTTTCTTTGAGTAACCTTATCTTACTATCCTATACTTAGTCTATTTACAAAGATTTTCATTACATCACCGGCTTATACATTTTCTCCAAATGGTCATCCTAGTCTTATACTTTTAACTCATCAAAACTAAGTACATCTTTTTCATCCTAACAATTTCCCCTTTTGTGATGTTAAAACACAGCTCAAGAAAAGAAATGTTAGTAATCTTAGAAAGTAAGAATAATTCAATTAAGTCATGTAGACAGATAATTAGAACAATCGGTGTTATTTACAGATGATCGAGAGAATCATAAATCGATAATCGTGAATCATATAATCAGAGCATTTTAGTTATATAATCGATGATTAAAAAAATTATAAGAGCCAAAAAAAAAAAAAATTAATCGTATTAGTTTCAAGAAGTTTAAGGTTAATTAACAGATTCTAAAGTAGATCAAAAGTTAATTCACAAAATTCACAACTTCACTATCATGCACGCAGTATAGATATCGATAAGATGAGTGAGATAGAAATCTAGTCATACCACCTATCCTCCTCAGAATCTTCACTACCAAAGACCCTATTTTTAAGGATATGGTCTCTCCACCTTCAAGCAAGATCGGCTATGGATTCACCTTGATTAATAATCGCTTGATCTTTTCACGATCTGGTCGGCCATCCTTTGTTAGTGGAGGTTCCATCTCGAGAGTAGGAAGGTGCAACAACGCCTCAATTGAATTCCACGTGAGCAAGGTCGATTACATACCGGTACATCTCGAGGATCTCTTTCTTCCAACCAGTTATGAAATGCGCGTTCTCATCCAAACCCCATTTGATATTCTTGCATACGTGAAACTGGAAAACCCAATCTACTTCAAATGGTCTCCATTTCACCTCGATCTCGCCACCAAGAGGATTTCTTTGGGAACCACTTCACCTCTATGTACCGGGTCTCAAGATGTCCTCGCCTTTGCTCATCTTGTTCTTTACGAACCCATCTTCTTAATGATCTTGTCATAAAACTTCCTCGCCGCTTTCTCCGTTCTCTTCTTTTCTTAGCATCCCTTCTCTTATACTTCTCCTTCTCCTCCCTTCTCCTCTTAAGCACCCTTGCTTCTTCTTCGGTTTCAGATCGGGTTTTCGAATTTGGCTCAAGCCTTAGCTTTCCCGGGCCGCTTTGGATGAGGATGAAGGGGATTTGATTGATAAGATGGGAGCAGGATCAGCAGTAGGTGGAAGATCGTGCCTGTGGATCGACTCAGTTGACTCACTTTCTCCTTTTTAATCTCCTTAAAGCTCTCTCGGGACTTCTCTTCACCGCCTTTTTCTTATCTTCTTCACCTTTAACAACTCTTTTCCGACAACTCATCTATTCTTATATTCAAGGCCATCACCGATCATCCCAGCACCTCAACTCTTTTCTTGAGCTCACTATCTTCCCCCTTTTGACATCAAAGCCAATCGGGTATTGCGAGATAGTGGCTACTTGATCTATATATCCCATGAGTTCTTCTCTAACGAAGTCCTCGCTCTTTTGATCAAGCTGATCATACCTCTTCTTTTGACCGACCTCACTTGTCTCGAATTCATCGCCTATGAACCGCTTTAAGATAGTTGTCTGTCTATCTTTTTCCAAAGCGAGTTGCATCTTCAAAGACTTGATGAAATGAGGCTTCTTTTGCTTTCCGTGCTTCTTTCACTTGATCCTCAACAGAGTCTCCGATTTCAAGTATAAGCAGAGCGAACATATTGTTTAACCCACTCATCTTGAGAGTTCATCTCTCGAGGCAACTTTCTTTTTAACTTCCGTCATCTGCTCCTCATGTCTTAATCCGAGAAGTATAGATCAATCTTGGTTTTTTCTAGAATCGCAGTTTCTATATTCTCCTTGATTGAAGATGTGATGACATTAGGAACCGCTTGGAAAGCATTCAGACAAGAGCCTTTAGATTTTGAACTTCAACTTTTCGTGGCTTCCACTTCGGATACAGACGCTGGATGTGGAGGGCAAGGTCTGTTCATCGGATGGAGTTAGATCTATTTCTTCAATCTCGCTCAGTTTGCACCTCCTCGCCTCGCTCCGTTTGTGCCTCCTCACCAGTATCCATCTCACCGGCTTCATCGGCAGCTCCACCAACTATTTCTTCCTCCACCCTTTCCTCCTCAATAACAAAGATCTTTCTTCTCGCTTCTTCCTCCTTTTCACCGCTTTCTACCTCCTCTGGAGTCTCATCTCCAAGATATACTCTTTGTAAAATATAATCAACAAATGTGTTTTCGGTGAGTATATCTTGGAATGACTTTCGATTTCGCCTTCTTGAGAACCTCCTTTTCCCAGATGGCAAGATTGTTGCCTCCCGCCTCGCCTATCGAATAGCTGTCTCTTCAAAAGATCCTAGCCTCGAGTCTTCTTAGTAGATAGACATCGATAAGCTCCTTCAAAAGTTCGTGCTCGTCCTGAGAGTAGATTCTTGTCTTAGAAGAAACTTCTTCCCAAGAATTCGAAGAGAGGTCTCGGGTCATTGGCCCCATCTCCCAGTATGGGTTGGGTGTGTTTAGATAAAGATCAGATTCGAAGTGGTCAGGTGTAGGAAAGAAAACGGTCGACGTAGGGTTGGGTTTGTTTTGGACTTATGGGGAGTAGACTGCTTTTAGAGGCCTGCCAGAGGCGCTGCCTTGTCTCGCCTTCATCTCCGATTGGGAATAGATGGATTTAGTGTACTCCATCCTCGATGAGGATTTAAGATGATGAAGGTGACTTGATTTCTTCTTTTTTTTTTGATACACCAATCTCCTCATCCGGGAGATTGGTGTATCGTATGGTTGTGGGTAGGAAAGAAAACGGGTCGAATGAGGGTTGGGTTTGTTTTGGACTTATGGGAGTAGACTGCTTTAGAGGCTCGCAGGCAGCGGCCTTGTCCGCCTCTTCATCTCCGCATTGGGAATAGATGGATTTAGGTACTCCATCCTCGATGAGGATGAAGATGATGAAGGTGACTTGATTTCTTCTCCTTTTTCTCGATACACCAATCTCCTCACTGGGACACTTCCCCTTGGGAAGGCTGTCCTCTCCTCTTCGTCTTTCTCCGTCTCACAGACGAGGACTCATCCACCAATACAGCTCTTTGTCTCTGTCTTCTTGGTTTTCAAGCCTTTTTCTTAGGAGCCGGAGGTGGAGCCGAACGCCTCCATCTCCTTCGAGCCGATTGGGCCGTAGAGCTTCTCATCTTTTATCAACAGCTCCTTCGTCTCATGCGGTATATTTTTAACTCCTACACTCACCAAGATTGTCCGTACCCACCTTGTGTTCAAGTATGATGGTGATCCCGACCATCATACTGCAATCTTGGTCAAAGACCATCTCATCACTCGTCCGTGACTCGGAGTTTTGGTGAATTTCTTTATTTCCTCCATTATTCTTGAGTAAACCAGCCTCGGCCCAGCTTTATCTCTCGCCTGCCTAGGATAGCCCTCGACAAAGATATCCTTGGCTTAGTTAACCCATCATGGCTTTGTTGTTCCCCAAGATACACTTAGTTAGAATCAACATAAGTAATCAGATTTCCTCTTCAACATTGGCCTCTTCAAATTCGCCGTTGTATTTTGGTAGGTCCTCCCGGCCATCAACCGAAACTCTCCAAATATTCCGATGATTTATACGTAAACGGGTTGTCGCCATTGTGCTCAAATTGAAAATTGCACCAATCTCGAAATAGATAAAACTATTTTTCGCTTCTTCCCAATGTTCTCGACTCTAGATTCTAATCCAGGTTCGCTGATTTTGCTCTAGTCGTAAACTCGCACAGAGATCATCCACCGTCAAGTTCTTCGTCGGTTTCATCGCGGCAAGATCGCTTTTAAACCCCTTGATTCTAGTAGGTTGAGAATCTCTCTTGTTTCAAAGATCGCTGGTAGTATCCCAATCAACATACATTTCGGACTTCGTTTTATCTCTCGATGGAAGATAAATCATACTCGAATTTTATATTCTTTTTGGGTTCCGCCATTGATGAATGTTGAAGGTTTTAGGAGGGAAGAGAGAAGTTTTGAGAATATGAAAATTTATGTGTGCGTAAATGAATATAATGCACACGAATGTCTATTTATATGGACAAATATAATAATAAACAATTATTAGAATAATAATTGCCTCGTAAAAGTGTAAATATAGCCTTTCGAATCGCCATTAATGCAATTATGGCATTTATTTTGAAAAGTGCATAGAATAATATTAAATATGTCGCGCGTGAATCGCTTGACGGTTCATATTTCGTAAACCGCCTCCAATTCTTGCGCGTGAACGCCACTCACCGTATTTCAAAAATGAATTTGATAAAATTTCGGTCCGTAGTAACTTCTCCCCGACATAGTTACTTATTTGAGAAATTACTTTTCAGCTTAATTGGAGAGATAAAATAAAATATTATTGTTTTTAGAAAACAAATTCGAACTCCTTATCCTTTTATTTTGTAAAACAAAAATATTTTATTTTCTTGAGTAACTTCAATTTTTTTAAAAGAATAAAAAGAGAATTATGATATTAAATTCATATATTAATTATATGAACCCAATATTCATAATTAAAAGTATTTGAGAGAAACTTCCCGATTTTTCTCCTTGTCTGGATTGATAGCGTCACCGCCTTGTTACTTGAAATACTTGGATAAATTGACCTTGTCTTGTATTTCGAGACATGTAAACTTTGTTTTTGCTGAAATCACAGACACTTAGACAAATTGTTAGTAACAAGAGTAAGTCGATAAGGTTCAATAGTCATCCGATTCTCAGAGAAGTAAGTTGACTATTACATCCTTATCTCGATTTACTTATGTCGCATAAGTAATTATCAAGTCGATATGGTCAATATGACTAATCCTTGATTCTTGATTCCAATGAAAGCGAGATCAATGATATCGGCTACACGATTGTCCTTTGACTCATATCTTGTCCGATAATTCTTTCTAATCATTATAATAAACCGAAAGAGGAAGACAAGGTAAATTCAAGAATTTTGATCAAATATGATTAAAGAAGCATCTAATAATCCTAATTCTACTGAAAGTTCTTTAAACCTTGTCTCTGCAAGAGGCTTTGTTAATATGTTCCGCTTTTGAAAATCAACAGATTTTCTCAAGTCTCGATATTGCCTTTTTCAACATGATCTCGAATGAAATGATGGCGAATGTCAACATGTTTGCACTGGTATGTAAGATCGGGTTTTGGGTAATAGCTATGGCACTATTACTATCACAAAAGATTGGTACATCTTTGGTGATAATGTTATAGTCCCTTAGGCGTTGATCGATCCAGATTAGCCGAGAACAACAACTTCCACCGCCATGTACTCAGCAGAGTAGAAGTAGCTACAGAGGTTTGTTTCTTAGACAACCATGAAATCAGCTTACTTCCTGAAATTGGCAAGTTCCGGATGTAGATTTCCTATCTATCTTACACCCACCAAAATCAATTCGAGTATCCCGACAACTCAAAGTTGTCGTCACCGATACCATGACCTCTACATAGATTGTACTTTTCAAATACTTTAGAATCTTCTTTTGCAGCCTTCAAGATGACTCTTTTTAGGTTTAGCTTGAAAACGTGCACATACACCCACCGCAAAAGAAATGTCGTGTCTACTAGCAGTTAAGTATAAAAGAGAGCCAATTAAACCTCTATACCGTGTCCGATCGGTGTCTTCTCCTTTCTCATCGGATCCATTGAAAAATTTGTCATCATAGGTATTTCGGCTTCTCGGCTGGTACCTATTCCAAATTTTTCAATAAGATCTTTGGTGTATTTTGCTTGACTTATGAAAATTCCTTTCTTTGTCTCGCTTAATTTGAAGTCCAAGAAAGTATGTCATCTCTCCCATCATGGACATTTCAAATCTGCTCTTCATAAGATGATTAAATTCTTCACACAAGATTAGGTTAGTTGATCCAAAAATAATATCATCAACATAGATTTGTACTAACAAGAGACCTTTATCGATTCTTTCCTAAATAAAGTTCTATCTATTTTACCTTTTACAAAACCATTTTGAATTAAATACTCGGATAATGTATCATACCATGCTCTAGGAGCCTCGTTTGAGTCCATATAGGGCTTTCCTCAGCCTGTAGACCTTGTCTCCTTTGACAAAGCCTCGGAGGTTGCTCTACATAGACCTCTTCGGCTATGACTCCATTTAGAAATGCAGATTTCACATCCATTTGGAACACAAGAAATCTTTTATAAGCAAAGCATAAGCTAAGAACAATCTTATGGCTTCAAGACGAGCAACCGGTGCAAAGGTTTCATCATAATCAATTCCCTCCGATTGTGAATAACCTTGTGCAACCAATCTAGCCTTATTTCTTACCACAATGTTGTTCTCATCTCTTTGTTCTTAAAAACCCATTTTGTTCCAATAACTTTTTGATGATGAGGTCTTTCAACCAGCTCCCATACATCTTGTCTTTGAAATTGATTTAATTCTTCTTGCATTGCATTTATCCAATTGGAGTCCGTTAGAGCTTCGGTAATAGTTTTAGGTTCGAGCAATGATACATAACAACTAAACAGACAGTCTTGGTTTATCTCGTGTCCTTGTCTGGACTCCGATTCTAAACTTCCGATTATCCTGTTTCAAATTGGATGATAAGTCAATACTCGTTTACCTTTATCTTTTATGAGTATGAAGTCTTATCTCGAGATATTTTCATCAATTGATTACGTATTACCTTCAGGGAATATCTTCTAGTCCATCCGATATTGTAGTTGTGCGATCGGATGATATGGAAGATCTCTCGGCTTCCTTATCTTTATTCATGTTCGATGTGTCCTCCTCATCCGATTCGACTCTGGTAAGTAGAACTTGGTGATTTCTTGATATTTAATCTGTTAAGATCTTCACTATCTTGGTGACATCATCCGTACTTTGAGACTTAGAAATTTCGTCAAAAACAACATGTGGTGTTTCTTCTACACATAATGTAATCTTATTAAAAACTCTATATGCTTTGGATACGAGATGAGTATCCTAAGAATATCCCTTCGCAATCTTAGCATCAAAAGTTCTTAATTTTGATTTTCCATTATTATGGATGAAACACTTACAACCAAATATATGGAAATATGAAATTTTTGGTATTCTACCCTTCCATATTTCATAAGGAGTTTTGCATTTATCTTTCACAACTAAACACCTATTTTGAACAAAACATGCAAGGTATTAATGGCTTCTCGCCCAAAACCCGTGTGGAGTGTCATACTCGAGATAACATCATCCTTGCAGCCTTCCTTCAAGGTTCTCGTTTCTCCTTTCTACAACTCCATTTCTTTGGGGTGTTCTTGCAGATGATGTTTCATGTGCTATACCATTCTCGGTACAATAGTTAGTAACAAACGAGTTTAGAAACTCAAGACCTTTATCACTTCTAATCTTGACAATATTTAGTCCTTTTTTATTTTGAATTCTTTTGAGAAATTACGGAATTTTGTTACAATCTCATTCTTTTTGTACAAGAAAATAACCCAAGTGAATCTAGAAAAATCATCTACAATCACTAAAGTATACTTTCTTCCACTAAAACTTAGAGGTGTAAGCTGGACCAAAGAGATCCATGTGCAAAAGTTCCAAAATCCTTTCGAAAACAGGACCATTTATTGTTTTGAAAGAAGTTTTGGTCTGTTTTCCTTTTTGACAAGCATCACAAATATGATTTTTCGAAAATATTTTATCTGGAAGTCCTTTGACTAAAGATTTTCTTGCTATTTTGTTAAGAGTTTTGAAATTTAAATGACTAAGACGTTTATGCCATAGCCAACTTAAATCTTACGAACTCTTAGCAATAAGACAAGTATCCTTAGGGCAACTCTTGAAATTTGCAACATAGATATTACCTTGTGCGACTCCAAGTAAAATATTTTCGTTTAAACCATCCAAAATATAACATGCATCATGAGTGAATTTTACACAATATCCTTTGTCACAAAGCGTGAGATGGATAATAGATTATGTTTCAATCCTTCCACAAAATAAACTTCATTAACCTGGACATCTCCAATCATTAGAGTTTCAACTCCTTTGGTTAGACCAAAATTGTTGTCACCGAACATTACCCGAGGTCC
Organism: Paraleonurus japonicus; assembly: GCA_030762865.1. Classification (NCBI taxonomy): domain Eukaryota; kingdom Viridiplantae; phylum Streptophyta; class Magnoliopsida; order Lamiales; family Lamiaceae; genus Paraleonurus; species Paraleonurus japonicus. Next base: position 20,306,609 of record CM061053.1, read on the forward strand.
ATCTATCGTCGATAGTTAGAAAGAAGTCTTTTCTCATAAGTCATATGCTTAGAACATCCACTGTCTATATACCGGATGACTTCAAGAACATCTTCTCGTTCAACTATCTCCTTATTTCTCTCGCAATCACAAATTAATTCTTAGGTACCCTTTGTGTATTGGGTCCTTTCTCGTCAAGTTGATACTTAGGTATCCAGATAAACACATCCAAGTTTTTCAGAACCAATGATTGAATTTTGCAACCATATACTGTCTACTAATATCAGACTATCTAGATCAATTTTATTTAATTGATCTCTAGTGATTGTCTTATATCTTGGAAAGAATGGATACGACTTGCTTCTTCCATCAAAACCATTATACTTTGGAAATGACTTTGATTTAGTCTTTAGATTTCTTTTGGAAACATTTCTCCTCATCGTATTTTCTCTTTAGATATATCGGATGAGGTGATTTGCTCCTTAGATTTCTTTGGACTAATTTCGTCTTTTCCAAAGTCTTAGTAACTTTGACAAAAACTCTTGGTTTGATAGAATCATTTTTCGTGTTCCTATCAAAACCCAATCGATTTTATCACTAGGCTTCGAGAAATCTTGAAGATGTTATCAATTGTAGACTGAGAGAGTTATTAAGATGTCCTAACTTGAGATTCAAATCTCTGTTAGTCTTTTTAAAATTCTCATTCTCCATTTTGATATTTGAAAATTTAATTTTTAAAGTACTCAATTCTTTTTCCAACTTATTATTGGTTTTCTCGAGACGAGGAACTAGTAGAAGTCTTAGATTGACATTCCCCCTTGAATGTACAATCTAGATTCTTCCTTGTCCTGTCTAATGTTCCTTTGTTAGATTAAGAATTTGATCCTTTAAACTTAAATTTTCAGTCTCTATCTCGTTTATAAGCGAGATAAAGCTGTCTTGAGATCTTTTAGAAGCTTGTTAATAAGACATGGATCAGATTCAGATAGGTTATCACAATCATTATCCGAGGAAGAGTAATAGTTTACCTCTCTAGCCATTAAGCATACGTCATCGTCTGCTCCAAATCCAGATGAGGATGAGGATGATGTTGTTTCATGTACTTCCTCTTTTCGCTAGAAGAGCTCGTTGATCTGCATACCTCCTATCCCGTTTCTTCCTCTTTTCTTCTCTCTCTCGAGGAGTGAGTTGAGGACAATCATAGCTAAAATGACCAGGTTTATTGCGGGTATAACAAATATCTCCTCTATCTCGATTTTGGACTATTCTCACCTCGTCGATTGGTGACTTGTACCTTTTCACCGGATTCTTTTTGTCATTATACGAATACTTCTCTTCCTTGTACTGATTTATAATTTTGGCGATTAAACCTATCTCTCTTATTCCTTTTATACTTCATCTTGAGTCTCTCATATCGTCGATTAATAATGTCATTTCCTCCTTTCTTGTGAGATCGATGCCTTAGAAATCTTGTCGAGAATCTTCTTGATGAAGAAATGCCACAGTCTTTCCGAGAAGTAGATGACTCTGCCTCATCTTCTTCATCTTCAATGTGTATATCATATTCCAATGCTTTTAGATGAGAAAATAGAGTATGATGTGATATAGATGACAGGTTACGTGTTGCTTTGAGAATATTTGCTTTTTCCCTCCATCTTTTGCTCAATGATCCGAGTACCTTATTATTAATTTCTTTCTCGGTGTAGGTTTTACCCAAATCAAGACTTTGTTCACTAGATTAGTCAATCTCACATCCAATTGATCCACGGTTTCTCCATCTTTCATCTTGAATGTGTCAAATGCATGTAAAGCGGATCTGCACCCTCTTCACGAGACATTTGCAAGAGTCTCCCACATATCCTTAGCAGTTTTACATCTCTTTACCTTTTCTATCCAGTCTTTGCTCAATGTCTCTATAATTTCTGTCCTTGCTACCGATCCAAATTGTGAATTTTCCTTTCATCGTAGTTAACTCGGCACTCTTCTTTTCTTGTTGACTTCTTGTAGCGATGAAGATCTCGCTCCAGTGCTAACAACTCCATGATAGAATTTTATCGGACCTTCCTCAAGAACCTCTTCCATACGGTCATGAATGGCCTTCAAATGATTCTCCATTACGAACTTCCAATAATCATATTCTTCGATAGAAAAATCAGCAAACTCCTGGTTTTCTTACTTTTAACGAGAAGACATTGTAACTCAAGATGCTAAATGACGACTTATCGAAATGTTAGTGACTCAATGATAAGAAATCGATTTCAATAAGAACTCGAAATTTCAAGACCACAAATTTTCTATCGAATGACTTAACACCGCTCCGATACCACTTGTTGGGTCCCTTTAGAAAGAGTTTAAACACGAAAACGAGATGCCCTCTAGTGATAATCTAGAAGGGGGGATGAATAGATTATCAAAAACTTTTTCGAGCTTAGATAATCTATCAACTCCAAAATCGGTTTTAACAATGAAATAATTTTTGATTAAACTCACTTCAAATAGGATCTAAAGTTTTATCGAGATAAATTGAACTTGCGATCAAGAAATAATCAAAGTAAACAAGTAAAGAACTGAAAGAAATAACACGGTTTATAGTGGTTCGGATCAAGCGATCCTACGTCCACTCTCCTCCTTCAACTTGAAGAAGGGACTCTACTTCTTGTCTTTCTTCTTTCTTTCTTTCTTCACTTACAACGTATATCTTGACCTTACAAGTTGATGCTATCTCTATTTGGCTTTTGAAGATTTACAAAGAAAATGGTGTTCTATAAACACGAGAAAATGGATGAACACTAAGTGTGTTCGTGAATGATACAAATGATAGTGGAGTGGACTTTGAATTCTCGATTTCTCAAGTGCTAAAATTGCTATATTGCGAAGTTTCTCTCACGTATATTTTAAAATTCTGAATCTCTGAATCTATTTATAGATCTTACATTGATGACGGTTATAACTCCTTGATTCGCTTTGAGGTTGGTTGTAACCGATTAACCAATTCTTGAAACCGCTTCTTGTTTGGTTATAGCTGACTCTTGAATTTGACTAACTCTTCTAGCTTGTCCGATTCTTCACCTGTTTGAATCTTTCACTGCCTCGATTCTTCACCCTCGTCGATTCTTCACCTGTTTGAATCTTTCACTCTGTCGATTCTTCACCTGTCGATTCTTCACCTGTCTCGATTCTACATCTTGGTGAATGTCTTGATCTTCCTCCTCGCTCGTCTCTGTCGTTGTCTCGATTTTCTCGTTCTTGTCTCCATCTCGACTTTCTTTGAGTAACCTTATCTTACTATCCTATACTTAGTCTATTTACAAAGATTTCATTACATCACCGGCTTATACATTTTCTCCACTGGTCATCCTAGTCTTATACTTTTAACTCATCCAAACTAAGTACATCTTTTTCATCCTAACACCACCTCACACTTCACAACACTATTAGCAAAATACCACAAGAAAGAGGTCTATATCTGATTGGAGTGAATTGATGCATGATTGTAGGGGGTATTTTAGTGCAAAAAGTGATCAAAAGTGTTATATTTTGTGCCTAAATGTGTAGAGTATCACTACTTTGCCTAAAAGTATTACTTATGAGATTTTTGATATTTTTCGTCCCGTTTTCAAGTAAATCGGTGGAATTTGGTCAAACCGAGAGTATCGGCATTCATGAGATCGGGCGAAAGCGGGGTCGTGAGGCGAGTCCGAGTCGAGAAAATTCCTGGACTCGACCTGCAGTCGAGGGCCGAGGCCTCGACCCGAGGGTGCCGATAGAAAGTTGGAATTCAAAATTTTGAAGCAAGCTCGACTCGGGGCTGAGCCTCGAGTCGAGGATCGGGCAAAATGGCAAGCTCGAGTCGAGGGCTGGAGCTCGACTTGAGGCTGGAGGCAAATTTGAAAAGCGCACCCACGATTTCACAAGCCTCGACTCGAGGTTGGGGGCCCTCGAGTCGAGGGTGCCGATTTTCGGAAATTTGGGATTTAATGCCATTTGAGCGGAAAAACAGAGCATAATCTCCATAACCTTCATTAGAGTAGTTAGGAGCGATTTTTAGGCGATTTTACGGGTTCCATAGCATAATTCTCATTGTATCTTGATTAGATTGTTAGATTTAGATAAATTTTAATCATTTGTACCTTAGATTAGCATTTGATCCAATAGTTTTTCCATTTCAATTTGTAATTCAAGTGGAGGAGAATTTGTATTTGAAGATTGCTTTGAAGATTCAAGCATTCCTATTATTGATCATTGTCATTTCAATTCATTAATTATTGTAATTAGCTTTGTGATTTTGCAATTAGATTTTTTTCTACCCATGGGTTTTACACTTTGCACCATGGGCTAATACTCTTGTGCTTGGGATAATTGAAATTGAGGATGATTTGATTGTCTTATGCTATGATTGTTGATGATTGTGGATCAATTGAGATAGTTTGTTCCCTAATTGTGATTCTAATTATGCTTCATGCATTTTTATCTCTTTAGATTAATGTTTGATCACCTTAGCAAGAGGCGAGAGTTGAGCTAACGTGATCCGGGATTAATCGAGCTATAATTGTGTATGATTGTATGAATTGGGTGCTTCTTAATTGAGAGATTAGTTGCACTAAGGATATTCACATTAGGCATTGTGTGATTAATGGAGACTTAATTGCATGATGGTTTTATGCTTTCTATCTTAGTTGATTAGCAATTTAATTCAATCATAGCTTGTTGATCATTGATTTCTTGATGGATATTATCCCTAGCACCCCAATCCCTCATTGATTTTAGCTACTTGTTCTGGCATTCAAGGTGTTTGATATATTGCTTGCTTGTTGTTTGATTTTTAATTCTAGCTTTGTATTTTGTTTTTAGAGCGAGTAACCACTTTGCGACAATAGTCATAGAGAACTTGTATTCCTAGGGCCTCATCGCATACTTTTTTCCTTGGGTTCGATATACTTGGTTGTCTTAAAATCGTTTGCCCAATACTCGCAATCAATATCCCAAGTAAAGTACCTTCAATATGCAATCCATGAATGTAAGAACCTTTAATTCCAATATACTCTTGGATGCTCTACCATGTTAGTAGCCTGAGAGAAAAAATTGCAAGAAATATTAAATGCAAAAACATTGCTAATTTATTGTTTAAAATGCAAAAGAACAACATAAGTAAAAAGTTTACCTCAACATTGAAGCCTAATTGCTGCAAAGAAAAAAACTAGACACTATGAGTTTCAATATATAATCAAATAAGAAGAATAATACATGTATGATAAAAAAATATAATATAGCAAGGATGAAACATTTTTTTGTTGTGGGAAGGTAAAAAAATATTGTAGAGGAAAAGAGTGGGAAATGAATCGTAAGATATGAGAAGGTGTAGTTTTAAAGGCTGAAATTATATTTGGGCGCCAATATGAATTTTTTGGGCGAAGTGAAAATTTTGAGCGGGTATATGGACTCTTGTACTAAACTTATTACCGACCAACAAGTGGTCGTGAACTACTATAGGAACATATTACCGACTACATTGCTTTTGTAAAAATGTACCTAAATAACAACTTCTAAATAAGCAATAAATAAAATTATAACGATGAAATGTAGGTCGTTAAATATGTTATTCCCGATGAACAATCCATCGTTACAAGTATGTGTACAATACACATAATATTTAGTGATATTTTTTCACATATTATTTATACCGACCAAATTGTAGTAGAAAATAACATGTTTTTTTGGACACAAGCTCTCTCTTGACCAATATTTGGTCGTAATTAATATAAAATTGTGCCAACTAATTATTTGTACTTACAAGTATTTGTACTTTACACAACACGTTTTGGGATATTTATTTCACATATTATGTATACCGACCAAATATTGGTCGGAAATAATATGTATATTTATTTTCACGAGATTTAAATTGGATATAAACTCTCTACCGACCAACAATTGGTCATAAATGATATACCAACATTACAACACATTAATTGGTGGTTGGTATGCAGTAAATATACAATTTTGCCAGCGGACGGCAACCGGCAGACGCGAACGGCGGAGAACGGAGGACTGAACGGCTGCGAAAATCACCCCGAACCCTAAGAATTACGGCGTGAATGTTCGGTAAGTTTGATGGCTTTTTTTGTCAGAAAAGTAATTTGGGCTTAACCTTGGGCAAAAATTAACTTGGGCTTTATTTGTGACGGGCTTACGGTTATTAACGACAAATATTTAGTCTATAATAGTTTAAAAACTACAATTTTAATTATTATTACCGATTTAATTGTTAGTAACAAAAATATTTTAAAATTTTGATAGTTTATTTCCTCTTTTGGGAGTTGAGCTTAATTTGTGACGAAATCCGAGGTTATTGGTGACAAAAAAATAGTCTCGTAATATTTGTAAAAAAATCAAAATTTTATTCAATATTACAGACAAATTTTTGTCGGCAAATTAATAAAATGTTATTAAAATTTTGATAATTTATTTTCCTACTAGGAGTTGGTCGAATTACATTTGGAGGGAAAATTATTCTTCCCTCCTTTAATTTTAGTGACCACTTTATTATTTTTACCGATGGAGTTTAAATTGGTCGGAGTTTTATTTGTTAATTTTGTATCTTGTCGGTTCCGACTAACAATTGGTCGGTAAAAATATTATTTACGATGAAATTATTGTAGTCGGTATAAATTCGTCGGAAAAACTCATGTTTCTTGTAGTGTGTTTTGATATACATTTAACACTATTTCTTCTTATCTCTTTTCAATAAAGCTCTAAAACGCTTGAAATGTTGGAGATTATAGACAAGAACAAAAAAGTTAGTGGAGTTGGCAAAAAAATAGGAGGTTTGTGTTTTTTTTTTTTTGGTTATTATTTTAGATTTCTTCTTTGTATTTATTTACCTCCTATTCTTTTTAGTTAACCGTTGTTTTTAACTATCATATATCTGCGGAGGGAGAAGGTCCTACTTGAGTTGGCTAATCAACGAGAAGAAGTTGTTGCTGGATAAAATACATGCGGCTATGTGGAAGGTGATTACTCGAGCATCGATTTAAAGGAAGCAAGCATTCCTGAAGAGAAGATCCGTTTAGAAGTTCTTTAGGGGCCAACTACGAAGAGTACGTGTACTTAGAGGAAAAACACAAGCAACAACTAATGTCCAAGACCCGATCCCTTATTAAATATGTTGTCCTAATCTTATTTGCGTTGAACAATGTCTTTTATTTTATTTTTTATTTTTTATTTGAACTACTTTTTTATTACCGAACTCTGTTTAAGTTTTTTTATGATACTATCTCTGCTTCTTATTAATGTGTTTTATTTCGAACTATGTTTATGCTTTTTTATGATATTATTTGTTTCTTATTGATGTGTTTTGCATTTAGTGCTCTGTTTTGGTTTTCCTAAAACGCAAAATCAAGTTTTTAATCATAGCCTCGCAAGAATACATCAAATGAATGTTAATATGTATATTGTATACATCAAGATTTTCTTCTGCATATACATATATTATGTGTTTTTATCGCTTTTTTTTTTTTATGTATGAAAAAAATGAAGTATATTATTATTTTTTTATGTCAATATGTGTTTTTCTTGCTCTTTTTTTTTAGTTTTATCAGGATTTTAGACTTATATAAGGCGTTTTTTTTTACATTGTGATGTGAATATTCGATAATAATTGTATAAGATATAAGAACATTGTGCATAACAATGTACAAACGTGGACATATTAATAAAGGAGATATAGTTGAATAGTTCAAAATAGAGATATTTTTAAATTTTGTATATATCTTTGTTGATTTATTGTTGATCCTTTTTTTATTTATAGGATCATTTACTTGGGCACCAAGTTGTAATTCTTTATTTATTGTGTGAATATCATACACACCAATTAAGGGTGATTTCATAATTATCCTATATGGTATCAAACAGATACACTTTAAAACCCTATTTCCCTATTTTTAAAAAAGCTTTTTTCTCCTTGGTCAATCATGGCGGCCACCGCTTCCTCGATTCAATTCCCTTGGCTACTCTTTTCCATATGATAACCATTCGCCTTTCCTCCTCAAATTATCTTCTCTGGAAAAATCAAATTGTTCCTATGCTTCGTGACAATTTGCTTTCTTTTGTTGATGGCTCTGCTTCGAACCTTCTCTCACGGTAAAGGACAAGCAATGCCTCCGATGTTCCAAACCCAAAATATGTTACGTGGTCCAAACGTCACGATCGAGTCTGAGTCTTCTTCTCTCCTCTCTAACGAGAAGAGGCCATGGCCGAGGTTGTCGGCATCACCAAAGCTCGCAATGTATGGCTCACATTGGAGGCGGCTTTTAGTCCGTCTTCCCTTCCCATGCGCAAAGCAACTTCGGGATGAATTGCGGTTCCTCGTCGAGGTTCTCATTCCGCTGTTGATTTTGGCGCAAAAATTTAATACTCTTTGTCATCAATTGGCGGCCATCGGCCAAGTTGTTTCCCGAACCAGGATAAATGTCGCTGGTTCCTTCGAGGTCTCGGCCCTCAATTTTGCTCTTTATCGAGGTTCGTCTTGCGCTCTCTCCTCTCCTCCCGTTCGCGATCTCATATCTCAGGCTCGGGATCATGGTGCGCGAGAAATCCATGGAGTCCGCCGACTCGCGCTCTCCTTGCTCGGGCGCGACATTTTATGCAAACTCCCACCCCCTTCTAACAGGTCTCGCGGTAATGGTGGTTCGCTCCGCTGGTCGTGAAAATCATGGCTCGCCCCACTCTTACAGTTCGCATAACCCGGGTCGCGGCCGCCAAGATGGTAATGGTAAGAAGAATTACACCCCTCGTTGTCAAATTTGCGGGGGCCCTCACTACGCTAACAATTGCCGGAGCGTTACACTCGGCCTTCTTCATCTCCGATCGCGAATTTGGCCTGTGCTTTTGAAGCCCGGTGTGGTATTGCTCCTACGTCTCAAACTCGATTGGTATGTTGATACCGGTGCTTACGCACATATGACATCCTCGTCTTCTACCCCCGGATGCCTTTGGACCTTATAATGGTAATGGTAAAGTCGTTGTTGGTAACGGTGATGCTCTTTCCATAACTCACTTAGGCTCTCGGTTTCTTTATAATAAGCTGCCTCTTTTGGATGTTTTAGTAGTTCCTCATATTACTAAAAATTTACTTTCTATTAGCAAGCTTACATCCGATTTACTGTTGATGTTATATTTTCTAATGATTCTTTTCGTGTACGCACTCGGTTGACAAAGGAGATATTGGCGCGGAAGATATAAAGATGGCCTTTACATTTTGGACAATGCTTCCTCTGCTTTAGTTCTTGCTCTAGACTCTAGGATTTTTAAATCTTCTTTTGAATTATGGCACTCCCGTTTGGGTCATGCTCCCTTTTCTATTATTCAACTCTTAAAATGTTTAGGATATTTGGATGTTACTTCTATTTTACCTAAACCTTCTCTTTGCTCATCTTGTCAAAGAGCTAAAAGCAAAAAGTTATCTTTTCCGTTAAATGAAAAACGTGCCTCTCATGTGCTTGATTTAATTCATTGTGATTTATGGGGTCCGTCTCCGGTAGCTTCTATTGATGGGTATCGTTATTATGTTATTTTTGTGGATGATTATTCTCGATTCTCTTGGCTTTATCCATTAAGGGCTAAATCTGAATTTTTCTTTGTTCTTGGTGTTTCACTACACTTGTGTGCAATCAATTTGACTCTAATATTAAATTCTTTCAAAGTGATGGTGGCACCGAATTTACTAATAATTGTGTTCGTGAGTTTTGAGTCTCGGGGTGTTTTCCATCGCTTTTTCTTGTCCCTATACCCTCAAAGAAATGGTAGAGCCGAGAGAAAATATCGTCATATTATCAAACCGGTTTATCTTTGTTATTTCATGCTCATGCTCCGATTCCTCATTGGATTGATGCTTTTTACACCGCTGTTTATATCATTAAATCGTTTGCCCACTCCTATCTTAAATAATAAATCTCCCTTTGAGGTTTTATTTAATTGTGCTCCAAATTATGGTACCTTTAAGGTCTTTGGTTGTCGTGTTTTTCCTTATCTCCGTGATTATGCATCTCATAAATTGGCCCCACGTAGTCTTCCATGTATTTTCCTTGGCTATAGTAGTACTCATAAGGGTTTTAGGTGTTTTGATCCTGTTGCTTCCCGCATTTATATTACTCGCCATGCTCAATTTGATGAATCTGTGTTTCCATTTTCTTCTAATTTTATTGAGAGCTCTTGATCTAGAATTTTCAAAATTTTTGGATGTACGAATGATTTTTTCACTTCTACTGGAGCTCCTTCACCCACAGCCCCCTCTCGAGCCCATTTCTAATGGGTCCACTCACCGCCTCGGCCAGGATGATTCGGCTTCAAGTCCCTCTTTTTGTCACTCCGGGTCAGGCACTCCTGAAAGACTAGCTGCCCATTCACGGAGCCAACCTCTGCAAGCCCATGATCCTCTCGCCCTTCGCTTCCTGCAGAACCAGTTCCCACAGGCCCGGTCCCACATGGGCCCATCTCCCTACTTCACAGCCGCGTCAAGCTTCTTCGATCCTAGTCTTCCTTGACCGATCACCCCGCTCCTTCGATGGTTTCTGCTCCTCTAGTTGATCATCCGCCACCGGTTCCCTCTCATCCCATGCAAACTAGATCTAAGTCCGGTATTTTTAAGCCCCGTCATTCATTGAATATCGCGTGCACTAATTTGCTTTATCCTTTGTCAACTTCTACAAAACCCAAAGGCATCAATTTCGCTTTAAAAATTTTCACCGGCTTATCGCTATGCGTGAAGAGATGGATGCCCTTTCTTTTAACAATACTTGGGACTTAGTTCCTCGTCCCCGGGTGAAAATATTGTTGGCTCTAAATGGGTGTTTCGGACTAAGTATAAATCCGATGGTTCAATTAAACGTTACAAAGCTCGATTGGTAGCTCGTGGTTTTACCCAAATTCCAGGTTTCGATTTCTCTCACACGTTTAGCCCGGTGGTTCGGCCGCCATGCGTACGTGTGATCCTATCATTAGTGCAACGTAATTGGACCTTACGTCAATCGGATGTCAAAAATGCCTTTTTGCATGGCTTACTTGATAAACCTGTCTTCATGTCTCAACCTCCTGGTTTTATTGATCCTCGTTTTCCTAATCATGTTTGCAGTTAAAAAGGCTCTTTACAGCCTTTCGCCAAGCCCTCGAGCCTCGGTTTGATAGATTTAGTGCATTTTTGCTTTCTATGGAATTTACTAGAAGTCGTTCGGATACTTCTTTATTTTTTTCATAAGCCTGATTGCACTATTTTCCTACTTCGTATGTTGAAGATATTATTATTACGGGAAATAACCTCGTGTGCTTAACAGTTTATTGCTCGTATTAACAAGGAGTTTGCTATTAAGGATCTTGGACACTTAAGATATTTTCTTGGTCTTGAGATCACTCACACTACTTCCGGCCTCGTTCTTGGGACAAGCCAAATATGCTCATGATATTCTCACACGGTGAAATGCTCGATTCTAAGCCCTCGTCTCCACCACTCTCGCCGGTGAATCCTTGGTCAATGATGGAGACTCTTTCAAGGATCCTACTCTTTACGAGGTCCTTGGTTGGTGCCTTGCAATATCTCACGATTACCCGTCCGAGATATTTCCTATGCGGTTAATCATGTTAGATTTCTTCATAATCCCACATCGATCACTTTAAAGTACATTAGCGAATACTTCGCTATGTCAAAGGAACTATTAACTTTGGGCTTACTTTTTCGCCTTCTTCGGACTACAACATTCTTGGTTATTCTAATGTTGATTGGGCCCGTTGTGTGGAAACTCGTCGATCCACATATGGTTACTCTATCTTCTTAGGCGGTAACCTAGTTTCTTGGAGTGCTAAGAAACAACCCAACGCTTTCTCGATCCAGTTGTGAATCCGAATATCGTGCACTTGCTAATACCGCTCAAGAAATGGTTTGGCTATCCCATTTATTGAAAGAATTATGTGTACCGCCCTCCTCTCGTCCGCTTCTTCTTTGTGATAACAAGAGTGCTCTCTTCTTGAGCCTAAATCCAATTGCTCACAAGCATGCCAAACATATAGATATTGATTGCCACTTTGTTCGAGAACTTGTAGCAAATGGACACTTGGACACTAAATTTGTGCCGTCGCATCTCCAAGTAGCGGACATCTTCACCAAGAGCTTACCCCGTCCCATGTTTGATCTTCTTCGTACCAAGCTTCGAGTTGATCCGAATCCCACTCTTTGCTTGAGGGGGTAATAGAGGAGATATAGTTGAATAGTTCAAAATAGAGATATTTTAAATTTTGTATATATCTTTGTTGATTTATTGTTGATCATTTCCTTATTTATAGGATCATTTACTTGGGCACCAAGTTGTAATTCTTTCTTTATTGTGTGAATATCATACACACCAATTAAGGGTGATTTCATAATTATCCTATACATATCAAAGTAGCAAATATATAGAGAAAAACTTGCTTTTACCCACTGCCATAAAAAAATATTTTCTACCCACCTACTTAACAAAAAAATGTTTTCTACCCACTTTAAAAAAATATTTTCTACCCACCCCTACCCCACCCCCAAAAGCTTCCTGTGCCCCCACCCCACGTCCTCCCACCCCTTCCCCATTCCCCACACCCTCATCCCCTCCCTCTCCCCATTCCCCAATGTCGGGAATTGATTCCCTCTTTGCATGCATGAGTCCTCGCTTTATGTCACATAAAGTAGGGAATCATATAAGGTGGGAAATTTATTTTTTTAAAAAAATGAATTCATTTAAAACGTGCTCAAACGTGCTCTTTCATCAAGATAATTTATTCACTTCATTCTCCAAAACAAGTGGGCCCATGTATGTTGTAAGGTTAGACGTTATGAGTTCATGACGTCTAATGCTGCTTGAGAGTTGGAACAAAAGCTACTTTGGTCTCGAAAGCTTCCAATCTTTGCTATCTTGTAATCCACTAGATTGTTACTCGAAGAATGGTTCACTACGAGACGTAATGCGGCCGCTCATAATCGATTTGTGTGATAAAGTATTGAAAAAATTGGTTGAAATAAGGAATCTGGCAAACAACTTGGTTGTAACGTCTTTGGGTGGATATAGATTCAAGGTCGTTGTCATTTCACAATTTTTATTGTGGATCTAAGCCTTAGAACTTGTCATTGTGGGGAATTTGACCTCTTGCGGATGTCGTGTATTCATCTTCTTTGCATTTATTAGGTATGTTATTCTATTTTTGTTAATAGTGTGTTTTTTATATAAATTTGTTTAACAATTTTGTATAATTTTTATTTTTCTCCGTGTTTTCGAATTACAACCTCGGTGAATTTGTGAGCCCCTATTACACTCGAGTTAGAAATATGTGGGCAGGTACTATTGAGCCAGGTACCTCATCCAGGACCACTAGGATCTTCCGCATTGCCAAATTGAGTGCAATGCTACCCACCCATGCAGCCTAAGCAAGGGCCGGGCCACGTCAAAGCAGTATTTACAATCCGGAGTAGACTCATCAAGGCCTACTCGTAAATCCAACATTTGTTCTAATTGTCAAGAATCGACCACAACCGAGCTAAGTGTTTCCAATAGTTTACTCAACAATTTAGTGGAATGCCAAGCTGCGTAGACCAATCGAAGTTCCCGGGAGGCGAGCAAGAAAAATTGTTCAAGATGTGGGAAACAGGACATACTAGACGTAATTGTCCTAATATTGTATTGTAAACGAATTACGGTGATGTTATTTGAATTTGTAATCGAATTGTGCTTTGATTTTAATTGATGAATGATATTGGTATTTGTTGCTTATTAATTGAAATGTAATATTTCATTTTGTGCTCGTTTGTGGTATTTCACGTGATATTTCGGTGGTGCAACATTCACGGGATAAGATTTAATTTATAACAATATAAGATAGTAAAATTACACAAATACAAATTTTGGGGGATCTTAAACTTGATATATCTATACAAATTATATGCAATATCATTTCGATGCTCATAGACAAATTCGTTATGTCTATGTCTCGGATCCATGCTATTCTCGAGCAATGCCCGTGTGTGTAGAGTAGTGAGAACACCCCACATGAACAACTATCGGTCGCACGTAGGGGGCATCGCGTGGAGGCCACGTAAATATAAACTCTGTTTTCTCGGTCGTGTTTGGACGTACTTGATGCAAAGCGGCATATCTCATCGCAACCGGGAGTAACCGTCGTAGGGTAGGGTTGCTTTCTCCCGAGCTCTGCTTTTATTTCAACGGTCCATTTGTGTGCCAACGAATCCCAAACAATGAAGGTGCCTCCCTCTAGATCCGCTCTATAAGCCATAAAGTGCCCGTGAGAGTGAATGATCATCACAATCTAAAAAACAAAAAAAAATTGTTAGTGAGGAACATAAATAAATATAATTATTATAAAAAAACTCACGTAATCCACATTGACCCATCCTTGTTCGCTTTCTCCAATATTCGACTCAACCCCGAGCATTGCGAATGAGTGTATCTACTTCTTCAGTGTATAATTGACATTAAATTGCATACTTACGGTGATTGGTCTAGACATAATCGTCGTTTTCTCATGAAGGCAAATTCTTCCATTCATCACAAAATCGAGATCCTCATGTAGAATGCGCGGGTATACGTCGATGTGCTAAATATAAAATAGATAAAAATCGTGAGTTATTCCTAAATATATAACAAAATATATATTATTTATTAATAAATACATACCGTTGACTCGAAATCCGCAATCGGATCCATCACCTCTTTGAACCATTTGGAATCCACAGCTTACTTCGCTGATTAACAAACTATATATTATTTCATGAAAATTAAACGTATGTGAGACACATGAATATAGTAATAGACACAAAATTTAATACTCCCTCTGTCCTTCAATTTTATGCTCATTGAGCAATGCACAATATTTAAGGAATAATGTTTTTATTCAAAAGTTGCTGAAATCATAAAGTAGAAAGGGGTAGAATAGGAAAAACATTGACTTATTAATCAAAGTCAAAAGGAGATTAAAAGGTTAAACACTCCCTCCAATTTGAATCTGGAAGGAACCAAAAATATGGCAAAAGTATCAAGCATTAAATCTTGATTGACATTTCACAATAAAAAAATTAAAATCGCATAATTAAAGAAAATGCGCATCACTACACCACCGATTTGATTAAAAATGTTAAATTCCTCCAACAACAATTTTCAACTTTCCCACCTAAATTCTCTATCATAAATATACAATCGGTTTCATTAAAGATTACAACCACCATTATAGCAAAAGAAACTTCAATAAATGAGAGATTAAAGTAAAAGTTTGTCCATTGAATTAAAGACAAGGATAACATTATTGTTGATTGAGAATTCCATAAATGATCAGCTTACAAAAGGTAAGATCAAGGAGATTGCTGCAGAATTTGGAATATGCGGAAGGTCAAGCAACATCGATATGGGTCGCAACAAAAACAAAAATAAGGAATGGTGAAGGTATTCTATTCAAGCCAACAAAATACAAGAAGCATGTTGATGTCTTATAGATAGATATTGAAAAACTCAAGAGTCTACCATTGCAAAATAGAACTACTTATAGAAGGATTGCTCTTTGAAATGGGAGTGAGCAAAAGTGCGGTGGGGATTTGGGTTAAAGAGGGGCCGATCAAAGCATATTCAAATGCCATCAATCCTTAACATCTCAAAATAAGCTTCTAAGATTGAATTTATGCTTAAGTTCACTACAACATGATAGAGAACTCAACACAATCAAGTTCAAGTCCATGCATGATGTAATCCACATAGATGAAAAGTGGTTATACATAACCAAACAAAGTGAGAGGTATTACTTGAGTCTAGATGAAACAGAACCATATAGAGCATGCAAGAGCAAGAGATTTATCACCAAACTTATGTTCATGTGTGTTGTGACTAGGCCACAATATGCATTGAATGGTGATTTGATTTTTGATGGGAAAATAGGGTTATTTTCATTCACTAAACAAGAGGCAAGAAGGAATAGCAAGAACAGAATTAAAGGGACAATGGAAACAAAACCTATTGACACAATCAACAAGGAAGTCATCAAGGATTGTTTAATCAATAAGGTACTATCAGAATATTTTCATCATTTAGTTTTTCAATCAAAGCAAGTATCCTAAACTGTTTAGAATAAGTTGGTTACATTACTTTGAGCAGATTATACCAAAGAATCAAGGAGAAATGGCCAGCTAATGCATCAAAGCAGATTTACATTCAACGAGACAATGCCAAACCACACATTTCAAACAATGATGTTGATTTTAGAGCAGCTGCAAGCTCAAATGGATTCAATATCCAGATTAATTTGTCACCGCTAATTCTCCAGATACTAACATCAATGATCTAGGATATTTTAGAAGCAATTGAGTCTACAAACAGAGACATCATCATATACTGTTGATGATCTAGTTAAGAATGTTATTGCTTCATATGACAAACTCACACGCATCACATTAAACAATGTTTTCTTAAGCTTGCAGAATTGCATGATTGAGATTATGAAGGTTAAAGGCCACAACTTATACAAAGTGCCTCATATGAACAAGGGAAGACTCTCAAGAGAAGGAATACTACGGAAGCACTACAAGTTGATGGAGCACTAGTCAAAGAATGCATTGACTACTTAAGAGAATCAAAACCAAGTTGTTTGTTCATATGATATGCAAGATCTTGAAAGACTTGATGTGGCTAGTATAAAAATATGCATGTTCAATCATTTTGTCAATGTTTACAGCATAAACATTCAACATGTGTATGTCATTGCTTAAAGTGTAAACATTTTTGTAACCTTTTTTTGTCAATGAAAACTATTTTAAGCCTCCTAAAACTAGCATGCACATACTAGTGGTGGCTATTAACATAAGTTTCCTCGGACATGATTTAAAAAAAAATTGCATCATTAGATTCAAAAGACATGGCCTAAGCCTCCTAAAACTAGCATGCACATACTAGTGGTGGCTATTAACGTTAGATTTCATCATAACAATCAAATACCCTTAGATAAGATTTAAAAAAAAAATTAGCATCATTAGGTTCAAAAAATATGTTTAAGCCTCCTAAAACTAGCATGCACATAACTAGTAGTGGTCAGAAACTTAATTACCATAAAGTAAACCGTAAATCTTTATCAAGTACATCAAGCAATTTTATCAAGTAACCGTAAATCACAATAAACCATCAAGTAAACCGAAATATTTATCAAGGAAACGAAATATTTATCAAGGAAAACGATTCATTTATCAAGACATGAAATCTTTATCAAGTAAACCAGAAATATTTATCAAGTAAACGATTCACCATCGTGTAAACCAGAAATCACCATAAACCATCTAATAAACTAGAAATCTTTATCAAGTAACCGTAAATCACCATAAACCATCAAGTAAACCGAGAAATATTTATCAAGTAAACCAAATTCACCATCAAGTAAACCAGAAATCACCATAAACCATCTAATAAACAAGAAATCTTTATCAAGTAAACTAGAAATCACCATAAACCATCTAATAAACCCAGAAATCTTTATCAAGTAACACTAGTACAAAAAAGGGCTTAGATAATCGGTTATAATTGAGCTTAGATAGCGGTTATAACCGCTCTCTATGAATCAGCTATATAAGTGGCGAGGGCTTAGATAGCGGTTAAAAACCGCTATCTAAGAGGGGGACAGCGGTTAAAAACCGCTATCTAAGAGGGGGCTTAGATAAGTGACAACCGCTATCTAAGAGGGGCTTAAGACGGGTTGACAACCGCTATGTAAGAGGGCTTTAGACGGTTAATAACCGCTATCTAAGTGAATCCTTAGACAACGATTTTTAACCGCTATCTAAGCCTATTTTTTTCGTTATATTTATTTAAAAACCTGTTTTAAATATTAATTTCTAATCCCACTAATATTAATTTTAATTGGTTTTTCAAATAAATAAATATAATTAAATATACAAAAAAGGTAACATCAAATAAATAAATATAATTAAATATACAAAAAATATGAAATATTTATATATCATATAAAATTAATATATAAGTTGCATGTTACCAAAATTTACGTACAAGAATAATATTATTACAAGAATCGATCGTATAAATACCCAATCCAATCCATTTTCCATTTGTCCATTCTATCATTGTTGTAAAAATTGATCCGAGGCGTATGCACAAACTGCAAATTACATTGAAAATTTAATTAAATAATACGAATTTTTATTTAATCAATGATACTTTAAATAAATCGATAAATCGACTTACTTCGAATGGAATGGTCGTCTCATAAGTCTGTATTATATCTTCAATGAAGCAACACACAAAATATCCACAGTGAATGCCATCTTGCTGCTTCTAACCTATTGATTAACAATTAAAGTCACGTACTACAACTATGATTATTAATTTCTATTGATTTGATAATTTTCTAAAGTTTACCTTAATATTTTTCCACATCACTTTACCGATAGATTGTGAGTTTTGATGCTGAAGGCTACTCGACACATTCTCATCACACTATATTATATTTAAAAAATAAAAATAGATTAGATATGCATAATTTTTAAAGTAAAATAAATCATAATATGAAAATATTAAAGATTAACTTACCCATCCATAAATCTAACGAGATCGGGATGATGTGTATACACCCGACCCTTAGTGGATCCATATAATACACAATAAGTGTACTCGTGTGTATGGCCACCAAAGACTCAATGCTCACTACATTATATTAACAATATTTAAAACTAACATTGGTTTATATAAATAGAAAATTTTATGATATATTTATTGTACTCACCCCACATTTGTTGGCCAAAAATGAGATGGTCTCTCCTTAAAATTTCATAATATGATGAGCGACGTCCCTCATAAACCGCTCCGTCTCGACCAAACATGCAACGAGACTTGGGGGAGATAAAGGAATACTTTCTACGCCTCGATATCTATGGAGAGATATACCTCACCCAGATATCTTTAACCAACACATGCAAATTAATATTTTATAAGAAAATTAAAATATATATATATATATGAAGTAAATGCTTTGAGAATTATTAATAAACACGTACGAGGTAAAAGCCATCGTACTTGCACTCAACCATTTATCGTAGAGGACTTCATGCACATTATCTCGTTGCCAAATTATGGATGTCCGGCATCAAATGTCTTCCACTGGGGTGAATCAAGAGGGTGTCTTAGCAATCCATCCTTGATCCTATCATCATGATGCCAAGTCAAATTTCTAGCATCCACAACGCTACTATACATTCTCCTGAATCTTGGTAT
Source organism: Paraleonurus japonicus (assembly GCA_030762865.1). Taxonomy (NCBI): domain Eukaryota; kingdom Viridiplantae; phylum Streptophyta; class Magnoliopsida; order Lamiales; family Lamiaceae; genus Paraleonurus; species Paraleonurus japonicus. Next base: position 20,325,874 of record CM061053.1, read on the forward strand.
TATTGGGAAGTACCACATCACCTTCGCGGAGATTTATTTTGAGATATCTCTTCTTCCCACACTTGGGACATTCATCGAGGTCTGCATACTTCTTCCAAAATAAGATATAATCACCCGGGCAAGCATGAATTTTCTAATGTGTTAACCCAATGGACTTAAGCATTTGCTTAGCCTCATATGCTCTCGTAGGCGGTACATTTCCATCGGGCGAATAAGCCGCTAAGCTGCTTCAAAGATACTTGTGAGGCACGCATCGGACAACCGTGGTGTGCTAGTTTTAAGTTGAACAATATCAACCACGGTGACACTTTTGTTGCCTTCTTACACACCCACGGGCTAAAGGGGCAATCTAGCGTCATCCCTTTATTTTTCTCGACATATAAGGGTGATCTCGCAGATTTGTGTTATCCCCACTCAATTCTTCATCGCTCGGTACATCTCCGAAAATATCCTCATCCACCGTATCTTCAAACCTAAAGTCGGTTCCTAGGTTACTTGAGCTACATCCATCTCTTCTCTCACCATGAAATGTCCAAACTAAGTATATGTTTTATCAATACCGTGACACATCAAGTGGTCAAACAAACTTTCTCGACCACTAACGGTTTTTCCATTCATACATTTCCAACACGGACATGGAATGTATCGATGGTCGATGTAATGTCTAATTGCATGGTTACAAAACTCTTCCACCCTATTCCTATACTCCTCCGATAATTTATCTGCTCGAACCCACTTTCGATCCATATAGAACTAAAGATGCCTACATAGATTAAACCGAAAAGCACACGAGTTGAGTCTATATAACCTCTGCATTAGAGCATCTATAGATCGGAACCTAAGTCTTAAGGTACTTATGATACTAATTACTATGTATTCTATCTATTCTATTTTAACTAACTTTAAAAGATAAATTCTCTTTAAAAATTCTCATATTAACATTCTTTAGAAAAATGTGGTTATCATATTAATTTTAATGTATTTTTCTTTTATGTTGGCAAAGTCATAGTAAACTATTTGTATGGGTGTAATTGATTTGCATTATATATGTATTTTAAAATAATTTTAGATATTTTATTAAAATATATTAGCTTGATAGTATTAATTATATTCATTAAAAAATATTAATATAATCTTTTACTATAAATCATAATTGCAAACTAGAGTATCATAATTGCAAAATATTAATATATATTTTTAATTATTTTAATCTTTTTACATAAAGAAAAAATGAATTTCAAACTATCAATTAATGCAATAAATAATGAAAACTTTAACAACTCATATTATCTAAACTAAATAAACCATGCATAAACACTCCTCCTCATAACATATATCATAGCAAATTTCATCATTTCATTGCAAAATTTGAAAACAACTAATTTCATCATTTTAATCAAAATATCTCCTTCAATCCATAGAACAACAAATTTGAAACAAAATTTCATCTCTTTCATTGCAACTTCATCATTTTGTCATAGTAAATTTGAAAACAATAATAACAAACTAATAACTTTAATTTAAAATTGAACAATAACTATGAAATCAAGAACAATAACTTTAATTTAAAATTGAACAATAACTATGAAATCAAGAACATTAATAACTTTAATTTAAAATTGAACAATAATAGCAAACAATAACTATGAAATCAAGAACAACAATTCCACAAAAAATTAAAATTGAAATAAATTGAATTTCTAAGGACATTTTATCAAACACCTTTCATGCAAAGAAAATAAACATAACATTTTGGTGAAGCATACATCCATTTCCTTGACCATCTTATTATTTCAACAACAAAGCAAAAGAGCTGCAATTAAACAAACTATGATCTTCAACGAAGCAATTTCGATCGTATAAATACATATACATATCTCCTAGAAATTTGAATGAGCGAAAATGAAACTTAACGTACAAAGGGAAAATTTGCATAAAACAAACCTTGAGATTGTGTTGGCGGCGGTGGGGCTGAGTGACGGCGGCGGCGGCATGTGGTGGGCTGGAGGTGGCGGTGGCGGTGGGGTGGAGGTGCAACGGCGCAGGCGGTGGGAATTGAAGAAGATATATATAGATCGATTTGTGTATATTGAGATTGCGTTGGCGGCGGTGGGGCTGAGTGCGGCAGCGGCGGCGGCGCGCGGTGGGGCTGGAGGCGGCGGAGAGGACTTCATGCACATGATCCCGTTGGGTGCGGTAGCGCAGTGGGAATTGAAGAAGATATATATAGATCGATTTGTGTATATCGCGATATTCAAATGGGGGAGGAAGGCGGCGTTATATATTTATAGCCCGTTTGGTAGGCATGTTTAACAATAAGATAAGGACCTAATTTAGCCTAAATTAGGTCCTTATCTTATTGCTAAACATGTCTACCAAACAGTACTAAAGGTAACCGCTATCTAAGAATTATCTTAGATAGCGGTTATTAACCAATGTAATCCCCCAATACCTTAGCCAGAGAACCCTTAGATAGCGGTTTTTAACCGCTATCTAAGTATTATCTTAGATAGCGGTTAAAACCGCTATGTAATCCCATTCGCTTAGATAGCGGTTTCGAACATTTGCAAGAGTTAACCACTTAGATAGTGGTTTTTAACCGCTGTCTAAGAGTTAACCTTAGATAGTGTTTAAAACCGCCGTCTATAGTAATTTTTTAAATATAACCGCTCTCTAAGCCACCACTTAGAGAGCGGTTTTTTAAATGCTATCTAAGTAAACTGTCTAAGTCCAAATGTGTAGTAGTGTAAACCGAGAAATATTTATCAAGGAAACCAGAAATATTTATCAAGAAAAACCATAAATATTTATCAAGTAAACAAGAAATCTTTATAAGTACATAAAAAATCTTTATCAAGTAAACCGTAAATATTTATCAAGTAAACCCGATTCACCATCAAGTAAACCGTAAATCACCATAAACTATCTAATAAACCGGAAATCTTTATAAGTAAATCGAAATCACCAACCACCATCAAGTAAACCGAGAATCACCATAAACCATCAAGTAAACCAACATATCATCATTTCAACCATAATCTCATAAACCAACAGAATCCCCACAACAACAAATTGTTCATAATCTCGTAAACCAACTAAATCACCACAACAACAAATTGCTCATAATCTCATAAAGCAACAGAGACATCATGCATAAAGAAAAGATTCAGAGAAAACCTATATCATGCATAAAGAAAAGATTCAGAGAAAACCTATTTCAAGAGAGCTCTAGCGCACGGAATCAATCTGCGATAACAATCCACTTGCATATTGGCGGAGCTTAGTTGAAATTGGTCCACGTCAATGACCAAATAGTGTCGAATAATCATCGTACACTCGAGGTCCCACCTCAAAATCGTAAAACATACAACCGTCAACATTAGCAGAATACATAACATCACAAATCATAGAATTGGTAACCGTTTCATTCCCAGTGAGAGAAATCAGTTTTAGGCACCATAGAGATTGAATCGGTTTGGAGTACGCCACCGTCGGAGAAGGGGTCGCAATATTGAATCAGAAAAGGGGCTTCCGATTTCACCTCGCCGTCGACCTCCATAAAAGTGGAAGCATCGGGAGAGTGAATCGGAAAAGGGGCTTTTGATTTCACTCTCTCGATTTCACCCTCAATGATGACTTGGCCCTCGATATTCACAAAATTAGATATAGGCAAATCGAGAGACTCGAAATCGGACACGTAACCATCGAGGAAGAGAGCTCTAGTGCTCGGAATCCATCTACGATAACAATCCACCGCATATCGACGGAGCTCGGTTGAAATTGGTCCACGCCCATGACCAAATAGTGTCGAATAATGATCGTACACTCGAGGTCCCACCTCAAAATCAGAAAACATACAACCGACAACATTAGCAGAATACATAACATCACGAATCATAGAATCGGTAACCCTTTCATTCCCAGAGTGGGAGAAATCGCTTCGAGCACCATAGAGATTGAATCGGTTTGGTACGCTACCATCGGAGAAGGGGTTGCAATATTCTAAATCGAGAAAAGGGCTTCCGATTTCACCCTCGTCGCCGACCTCCATAAAAGTGGAAGCATCGGGAGAGTGAATCGGAAAAGGGGCTTTCGATTTCACTCTCTCGATTTCACCCTCAACGATGACTTGGCCCTCGATATACGGTAATCGGATATGGCAGATCGAGAGACTCGAGAATCGAACAAGTAACCATCGGGAAGGGGGTCACAATATTTAGAGAATTGAAAAAGGGGCTTCCGATTTCACCCTCGTCATCGATCTTCATAAAAATGGAAGCATCGGGAGAGAGGGACATGATCGAGAGGGTGGATGAAAGAATCGAGAGAGTGAGATGATCAAGAGAGACAAAGAATCAAGAGAGTGGAAGAATCGAGAGACGGATCTTATCGTAGTTAGGGTTTTGAAGAATCCAGAATATGGATCGACAAAATAAGTGGATGGGGGTTTTATTTGGGTTGGGTTATTAGAAATTGTATGGATTGAGTGGGTGGGTGTTTTAATTTGGGTTGGGTTTTTAAATGAATTAGTGGGTTTTGGTTTAGATTAATAGATTAGAGTTAGATTAAGTGTTTATTAATTGTGGCCCATCTAGTGGCATTTTTGTAAATAAATGTTGATGATAGAGGTAAAAATTATGGATTGTGTAATAGTAATATTTCTATAAAAGGAATGAGCATAAAATTGGTGGACGGACCAAAAAGGAAAGTGAGCATAAATTTGGTGGACGGAGGGAGTATTTAAATAAAAACTTTAAATCACATACCTCTTGTCCGTGTTGTTGAGGAATCTTTGAAATTCCTTAGTTACCCTAGGATCCATAACCGTATACGGAGAATGGATAAAACGGGATGGCTTCCGAAGTCTATCCCGAGAAAGCCCAGAGCTACACCAGAGTAACTGAGATGAAGATGGTGGAGGAGTCCGAAAATTACTTCCGCATCGACGTAATTTCGTATAGAAGGCATTCTGAGTGTGCTCATAGAGTCATCCATGCATGTTCCTTCGATCCATCTCGATGAAGAAATCCATCACCTCATTTTTGCAGATTCCACCCGAGTGTACACCGAATCCCTCACTCATCTTTTGCAGATTGCACTGAGTGTACACGTACTCTTTAATGCTCTCCTCATTTCCTGGCTTTCCTTCGGGTAATATACTCCGATGACGGACTCCTATGAACCCTGATCGGAGCGGGTGGGCTCTGCGAGGGTCGTCGTGGAGCACATTCTCGAACTTCATCAGCCACATGATGATCATACTCATCTTCTTCATTGACAACCGGATCTCCTCTGTGTTGGACTCGGCATCATATGTTCAAACAATTAACCAAGATGACATCCGAAGCTCGGACTCGGTGGGTGGCAAAAACACCCGACATATCAATCGACGCTACAATACAAACAACAAAAATATTAAAATTAAAGAATAATAATTTAATTTAATTAAAATAAACGAGTAGTAGGATCTCAGACTGATGACAAACCAACAATTCATCAACAGTCATTGAGTGATCTTTAATATTTTTTCTTAACCCCCAACGACATGACATTGGGGTACGCCTATCTGGATCATCCTTGTTTTTTTATCCCAAATAGCTTTCCCATTATGGGAATTGCCTCAAGCTCCAAACTGCGTTATGCAATAAAATTTTAGATTGCAATAATTTTAAAAAATATTAATATATAATTAAATATACGTACCACTAGTGCTAACGAGCACCCATGAACGTGATATCGTGTATCATCCGTGATGTTTGCCAATTGGTGAGGTATCTTAGTTATCCCGATCCCAAAGATGGCGAGAAACTATAAGACCCCCATGGGAACCGCATCCAATGATGCAAATCGTCGACTAAGTGTCACATCCAAAAGGGGATAAGACACTTCAAGTGATCTTTCCGGTGAGAATGAAGGAGACGAACAACACCTTTGCGATACCGGTTGCATCAGACAAAAGGATAGTCTGCAAAATGGCTTGAATTGAATCGTTTGCGAAGTTCTTGTGGACGCATTCCTTTCTTTAGGTTCTTGAAGTGGCGCATATATATCCCGTCCGTCTTTAGAGACGAGTATCGATGTTCTCGTCATAGGTCGGATCTCAAATTAAGACCCATGACAAGAGCAAACTCGCATGCGAGAATCGGATGAAGCGATCCCCAATCTTAAACCATAAAATATTGTGATCTACACTGGGGATGCTCACTTGGTATGCCAAGAACCCGTGAGTGCAACCATTGATCGAGTAATTCGACGTCTCCATTGATAGGAATCTCCCAAAACAGCTCAAATAAAAAAGGCGGAGACAATCTTCACTAATTCCATGTAGTACTCTCTTGATATCTTCCAATATGGTGAGTTGCACATATTGGTTAATCAAAATTCGGTGTCCCCGGAAAGTTGGTCTAATCTAACTCGATCAAAGAACCCGAGTATACAAAGACAAAAACACCGAAAGCAGACTAATACAATTTAATTTTTTTAAAATTTATCATTACTTATACCATAACATTCATCTATTAATACTAATACCATAACATTCATATATTAATAATAGTACCATAATATTCATGAACTAATATTAATACCAATGGGTGTCCGTGGATGTTTAATAAATTTTTTTAGTATTAAAAATAAATTTAAAAAAATTAATAAATAAATCTGGACACCCTCTCGCTCAAAGGGGTGTCCAGGATTTTTATTATTTTTTTAATATTAAAAATAAATTTATAACAAATTAATAAATATATCTAGAGGTGTCCAGGATTTTTATAATTTTTTTAGTATTAAAAATAAATTTAAAATAAATTAATAAATAAATCTGGACACCCTCTTGTTCAAAGGGGTGTCCAGAATTTTTATTATATTTTTAGTATTAAAAATAAATTTATAACAAATTAATAAATAAATCTGGAGGTGTCCAGGATTTTTATAATTTTTTTAGTATTAAAAATAAATTTAAAATAAATTAATGAAAAAATTACTACTAGATACCATTTTTCTAATTTTATTACTTTCTAATACAATTAAAAAGTCAAAATACTATCTACTACAAGTCAAACTAATTCATTCTAATTTTACCCTTAATAGCTAGCCGCCACGTCTACATATCTCTCTCTTCACGTGTTCCGTCATATCAAACTAATTCATCCCAATTTTACTCTCTCTCTCTCTCTCTCTCTCTCTCTCTCTCTCTCTCTCTCTCTCTCTCTCTCTCTCTCTCTATCTATCTATCTATGTTGGCCGTGTGAGAACGAAGACAAGACCACCGGCGGCCCGATAGACTGACCACCGCCGCGCCCCACCCGAGCGGAGCGTGCCACCGCGACCCTTCGGCCACCGCAGTGTTCCATCGCGCCGCCGCTACAGAGATCGACGCTCGACGACGAACACCACCACCGATAATAGCACGCCACCGCCACACAGAGCACACCAACCACCGACAGATCTGCAATTAAAATACCCTTCTGGCCAACCACCGTGACACTCGTCGGCGCCGATTCAAGGAGGAGTTGTGCTCTTGCCGTGTAGATCTACGAGCGACGGCGGCGAGAAGAACAAATCCATCAAGAAAATATCAATTGCGGTATCCATCAAGAACATATTTGTGATTTTTGGGATTTTTGTAAGCTTGGAAATCAATCGGTTCTTTTGTAAGCTTTTTGGGATTTTTTTCCTAATCGGTGGTTTGATTGGGTTTGATTGGTGGTTTGATTTTTTATTTTATGTATATGTTTAATTTTTTGCACATTTGCAAATACATACGCACATGTGCGACCTACAATTAATAGAGATGGTGATTTTGATTACGCAATGAGGTGATTCTCGCGTATGGAAATGGTGATTTTGTTTTGTGTATTGCGTATTTTAATTTTGAAATTTGAATGAGGTGATTACGCACATTTTATTTTTTTATTTGCGTATTGAGTCAACTTGAAAATGGTGATTACGCACATTTTTACACATTTTTTTCATTTATATTTGCGTATTATAAATTTGAATGGAAAGGGAAAATGAAAAGCTGCAATGGAAAAAATAATGTGCGAGAAAAGAATGAGAAAAAAAGTTGTTTTAGAATATTTAAGCAAAAGCAAGACAAAAGAAATGTGCAGAAAATGAAACCCAAGAAGAGAAATGTGCGTAAAAGCTTTAAAGAGATGGGAGAGAGTAATGGAAGAAATAGGTTGAGTGTGCAGAAAGTCGATTTTGTGCTTTGGGAAAAGGAAAAGTTTCGTACAAAAGCAACGAGCAAGTGGACAAATTGTGTTGATTAGATATAAGGGTAATGTGGGAACAAAACACAACATAATTGTATCTACAAGTAATTAACAAAAAAGTTGTATCTTAGAGTCATGTGACTCTTAAAATTGTATTGGAGAGTTATGGACCCTAAATTAATAAATAATCCGACACCCTCTCGCTCAAAGGGGTGTCCAAAATTTTATTATTTTTTTAGTATTAAAAATAAATTTATAACAAATTAATAAATAAATCGGAGGTGTCCAGGATTTTTATAATTTTTAGTATTAAAAATAAATTTAAAATAAATTAATAAATAATTCTGGACACTGTCTCATTTAAAGGGGTGTCCAGGATTTTTTATTATTTTTTAGTATTAAAAATAAATTTATAACAAATTAATAAATAAATGCGGACACCCTCTCGCTCAAAAGGGTGTCCAATTTTTTATTATTATTTTATTATTAAAAATAAATAATAATTAAATGAGAAAATAAATAAAATAATTAAATAATCCGCACGAGCCTCGGCCAGGAGTCGTGACGAGGACTCGTGGTGGTATTAAATTATTTATTTTAATTAATAATTAATTTTTACAATAAAAATAAACAATAAATAAAATAAAAATTAAAAAACAATTAAATAATCCGCACGAGCCTCGACCGACTCGTGCGGAAGGACTCGTGCAAGATTAATAAATTTATTTTAATTTATAATTAATTTATTCAAAATAATTAAAATATAAATTAAAAATCATTAAATAAGCCGCACGAGCCTCGACCGACTCGTGCGGTATTAATAAATTTATTTTAATTTATAATTAATTTATTCAATAAAAATAAATAATAATTAAAATATAAATTAAAAACAAATAAATAAGCCGCACGAGCCTCGACCGACTCGTGCGGGAGGACTAAATGTGGGTATTAATAAATTTGCTTTTGTTTTTTTCGTTTTGAGATATAATAAATTTATTTTAATTTATAATTAATTTATTCAATAAAAATAAATAATAGTAGTAAAATAATGCTGAACGAGCCCCGTACGACTCGTGCGAGGACTCGCTCGTAATAAAAAAATTAAAAAAATAATTGATTTAAATACTAATTGTGTAACAAATATTTTAATTAATTAAATATTAATAAAAAAATTGTGTAAATTTTTTTAAAAAAATTATAAATCTCCTGTAAAAGTAAATAAAATTGTGTAAAAATATTTTTTAATTATTTAAAAATTTACTTATACTGTATAGTAAAAATAATGAATAATTCATCTACTAATACTAATAATTGTTAATATTTTATTTAAATTATACTAACATACTAAAAACAAATATGGAGTTTAAAATTCAAAATTATTTAAAATAGTTTGTAACATTAACAAAAATTAATAATTTCTGCAAAATATTTTAAAAATAAAAAACTAGTATTATATAATCATATATTTTAAGAAAACTGATAATACCATAACACTAATGAAATAAATACTAATTATGTAACAAATATTTTAATTAATTAAATATTAATAAAAATTGTGTAAATTTTTTTAAAAAAATTATAAATCTCCTGTAACAATAAATAAAATTGTGTAAAAATATTTTTAAATTATTTAAAAATTTACTTATTCTATAGAGTAAAAAATAATGAACAACTCATCCACTAATACTAATAATTATTAATAAACTAGATGAGCTCGCGTGTTACGCTGTGATGTTCGTTAAATAAATTTTATAATAATATATAGGGAGAGTTACATCCAGTACAATCCTAAGAGCAAAATGACAACTAGATACAACTTTTTGGTAAATGACTACGAGATACAAAAAAAGTGTGATATTTTCCAACATTACCCCTCGATTAAACAAGATCTCGCATCTTAAGGGAATTTGATGTGACATTTGACATCTTTTGACTTCCCAATTCTTAAGTTTTCCATTGGTTCTTTTTGCTCGTAATATAGTCCATCTTCTTCAAAAATTCATCGCTCCTTTTTATTCTTTCTTGCTTTTACATTTTTGTTTCACAAGTTGAAAATAATTATTGTGCCCAAAAAAATATTTTGTCTCATTTTTTTCCTTTCTTCCATTTTCAGTTTGTTCGATCTCAATTTCTCACCGTTTTTTTTTGATTATATTTTGATTCAAAAAATCAAAGAAACACAAAAATCATCAAGCAACCAAAAAAATAGTTCGAGAATTATTCCCATTAAAAAAATCGCACATGTGCGAGAACATTTGCACATGTGCAGAAGAAAAATTACGCACATGTGCAGAAGAAAAAATACGCACATGTGCAGAACATTTGCACATGTGCGTAAGAAAAAATCTGCACATGCGAAGAAAACACAAACAACCGTAAATAAAAAATCAGACAAGAATTAGGAGTTCAATACTTTAATTTAACCATCACTTCAAAAGAAAAAGAACATCCGCACATGTGCGTAAAAACACAAACAAACTTAATAAAAAACTTTCACATCGAACTTACAAGAATAAAATATCAAAATTAAATCTAGAGAAAATAAAAATGGCTTTCATCTCTAATCCAAAAAATCATTACCTTTCTCATGATCATCTTATTCTTAATTATAATTACCAGTTCATCAAGCAAGAATTATTTCCAAGATTCGACATCACATGGGGTGCGAGATCGCGGTAAGATCCTCAACAATGGAGTTCTTCTCACTCTGTCTCTCGATAATTATTCCGGGTCGGGTGTGATTCACCACAGATCCACGTAAATCCGCCGTCGCGGCCGTCGCGTCTTCGTCTTGATCGCCGTCGCGTGGAGCACGAATCGCCGTCGCCGCCCACGACGCTCCTTCACAGCCAACCGTATCCGTCTTCGTGAGCACAGATCCGCCGTTGGTGGTCGCGCCCGGGAGCCCTCGTCGGTGGTCGCCTTCGCGGTGGGGGTGCGCCGTCGGGCTGGGTAGTCGTTGAACAGGCCGGGTGCGCCGATCTGTTCGCGAGTCGGATCTGTGAGTGCGGCGACGTCGTCGTCTTCTCCCGTCGTCGGTGGTCGCCTTCGCGGTGGGCGGTGGCGTTCGCTTGGGACCGGTGGGTGGTGGGGCGTTGTATGAGAGAGAGAGAGGGACGGTAGAGAGAGAGAGTGGGGAGAATGACTGAATGTGAGAGAGGATGCTAGGTGAATATCACGTGAGAGTACGATATGCTTGTGTACCTTTTCTCTTTATTTTTTTAATGCAAAAAGTAAAAGAGAGGGGCAAAATGGGGAGGGATTGACCTGGTAGTCATTTTTTCAAAAGTTAGTACCCCATAGTCATTTTCTTGAATATATAGTACCCATAGTCATTTTCCCTAATATATATATATATATATATATATATATATATATATATTATAATATTTTCCATCAAATAACAATATATATTATGTATAAAATTTTGTATATTATTAATAATTTTAATATTATTAATATTGTATATGAGACTCCGTAAAAATATATATATATATATATATATATATATATTGTATATGAGACTAATTATACATTAAACTTATCATCATTACTAATATATCAAACTCTTTATATAATTGACATCTAAACACATACATAAATTTATATTCTCATTTAATGACATATCATTGGAGTTCACAAAAAATTGAAACAAAAATATTATAAACTCCCTATTAATATATATGAGGATTCACTTGTTTGAAATAATCACAAATTAATATTTCATAAACATTGGAGTTTCTAAAATATAATAAGATAAAATATAAATTGATACGGTCACAAAAAAATTAATATACTTTTATATGCTAGAGTTAAATAAAATAATTTTTCAAATTATATAAATATTTATAGATTAGTTTAGTGGTAGGCATTTTAAAACCAACATAAGAGGTTTAGGGTTCAAATCTTTATTATTACTTTTTACAAACTTAATATATAAATGTCACATATACAAAATGACACATGGCAATTAAACATACAAAATCGACACATAGGCAAAATGCATAAAAGTTTGACACATAAGCAAAAATGAACTCCCTATTAGTATATAAGGGGATTTGTTTAAATTATACTAACATACTAGAAACAAATATGGAGTTTAAAATTCAAAATTGTTTAAAATAGTTTGTAACACTAACAAAAATTAATAATTTGTGCAAAATATTTTAAAATAAAAATTAGTATTATATAATAAAAAAATAACATAATCATATATTTTAAGAAAACTAATAATATCATAACACTAATGAAATAAATACTAACATCAACAATTTACTAAACAACTAATTGTATTAATAATAACAAATTCATTTTTTTAAAAATACTAACATCTACTAATACCAACTAACACCAAATACTAATACTAACATTAAACTAAAATACAATACTAAATACTAAAATTCAAATTAAACTCACAATAAATTAAAATTAAAATTATAGTAACATTTAACAAATACTAACAACAAATATATATGAAATCTAAAATTTAAATTTGTTCAAAATATTTTGTAACATTCAACCCTAAACCCTAACAACAAATATTAAATTAAAATTATACTAACATTCAACAAATACTAACAACAAATATATATGAAATCTAAAATTTAAATTTGTTCAAAATATTTTGTAACATTCAACCCTAAACCCTAACAACAAATATTAAATTAAAATTATACTAACATTCAACAAATACTAACAACAAATATATATGAAATCTAAAATTTAAATTTGTTCAAAATATTTTGTAACATTCAACCCTAAACCCTAACAACAAATATTAAATTAAAATTATACTAACATTCAAAAAATATTAACAACAAATATATATATGAAATCTAAAATTTAAATTTGTTCAAAATATTTTGTAACATTCAACCCTAAACCCTAACAACAAATATTAAATTAAAATTATACTAACATTCAAAAATTTAAAATTCAAATTTGTTCAAAAAATTTGTAACATTCAAAAAAAAAAAAAAATGCCGGAAAAACTTACCGAAAAAATTGTGCCGGCCGGAGCTTCGTTTATATCCTGAACTATATTGCTTCTTCAATTGGACAACTCATTTTCGTATGCAAGGATGATTCTTTATTAAATATGCACCATAATAATAAAATAAAATTAGAGTTATAATAAATAAAATGAAATTATACATAATGAAATAAATTAAAATAAAATAACAACCTTTAAACTTGGAGGTTGACGGAGGTCACGGAGGTCGCGAGCAAAGAGAGAGAGAAGAGAGAAAGCAGTGATGGAGGAGAACTTTTTTTTTTTTTTGTTTTAACGTGAAGTGGGGAGAGTAGCCGAGGGAGTGTAAAAGTGAAAGTGGGGAAATTAATTGAGAGGGTGGGCGGTTGGGGTTTGGGTGGGTGAAATTATTTCTCTTTGAATTTTGAATTGGGGTTTGATTGAAATTAAGGAGGGGGTTTGGACGGTGGTTTTAATTTGGTGGAGGTGTGGGGACCACAATAAAAGTTTGGGCGGTGAGTAAAAATATTTTTCCTTACCGACATGGGTAGAAAATATCTTTGTTATGAAAATGGGCATTTTACCCCATTGTTAGAAATATACAATGTGCACTGGTCAATATGTAATGTATATATTCAAAGATATTATGGATAAAGGGTAATATGTAATGTTCAAGATCTTGGATATACAATGTACAATAGACATCATGTAATGTATATGTAAGTATATATAATGTACATTGATCAAATATGTAATGTACATTAATAAAAATATAAAGATAGATTGAAAAATAAACTAGTATGCATAGACAAAGTAACATATAAATTGGTTGTATATAATGTACATAGTATAAGTTGAATGTGAACACTATTGTATGTGTGTACATATATGATTAAAAATGTACGTAAGCATATATAAATATGCATAATATGCATATACCTAATATGTAAAATAACATATACATTGATCAATATATCATTTATATGTTCAATATATATCTAATGTACAGATACACGTATAATATGCATATATCCAAAATGTACAGATGTATATAATATGTCTAAAACATAATATGTACACAAATATGACAAGGAATATAAACCTATAATATGATGTAGACAAACATGCCAAAAATACCAAGAATAGAAAACCTATAACATGACAAGTAGAATGAAATATCAAATAACGGTGTTAAGTCAAACAAACCAATTCAAAAAAGAACTCTGTATAGATTTTAGCAGTAAATACCAACAACTATCTCGGTTGAAAAAAAAAAACTATTACTTAAAACCAAATCATGAGAACAGCTTCAACACACTTCAATCTTCAATTTGGCTTGGATCAACAAACCAAGTAACCATCCGAGACCCGTAATAATCTGATTTAGAATGGGAAAGGATTCCAGTCTTTTAGGTTTACGAAGGATAAAGTAATCGATATTAAGACATACTAAAACACCACAATCAATGGAATATGGGCTCACTGTAAACAGCTTGATCGACTCGGGCTTCGACATAGGAACCTCGCATAGATTGTGAGACAAATTCTTACGAATAAAAATATCACACAATATTTTCTCTACGTATTCCATCTATTCAAATATAAAGGAAAAAAACTAAATTAGTCTAGTCAATATTACCTTTTTATATAACTAGTAAAAAATAACAAGAACATGAATAAAAACTCACAATAATCGGTGATCTCAATAGATGTGGATCATTGGCTACTCCTCTTCTTGGCCTTATAGAATTATAAAAAGACAAACGGCATGTAATTAAATCAAATGTCAACAGAGTCCAAAGTGATCCCTAAAGTCCTAGTTGATTGACCAAGACTCTTTACTAATAATGGGTACATTAAGAGATGATTTGGACCAACGAGTTCCAATCGGTCATCAACTAATGCTCGTAATGTTCTTGTTTGTGTTTTACGAGCAATTATATCCTAAAATTACAAGGTACAAAAATTAACATCCGTAAATACTTAGACTTTGTACACAATAAGTAGAAGAATGATATTTACCCAACAGCTTAGCGGTGAAGACCATTATCTTCTTAGCAGACTTCATATCCTTATAACTTATTAACAATACATCAGCCCATGAATCAATCATTTGAACAAATTTAGCAAACAATGCCAGCGTAAGAATAAATATGTGAAATATATAATTGAAATTTTATACAAACAAGATTTTTGAGGCAGAGATTATTGAAACTTACGTTGCTTGTGACAGACGCTCATGATGCAAAAGAGAAATCATGCCCTTAACAATAACGTGAGCTAAGGGGTTCTTCCTTTAAAAATAACCCTTCTGTTCTAAAAGGAAATATACCTAAGAATTTCATAAGAAGAAGTATATTGGATCCATATATAAAAAATTTAAAAAAAAATCTATGTTGAAATAACAAAATATGTGTATTGAATATTACAAAATTAATTAAGCAAACAACAATAAAACTTACCCATCACCTTTCTTTGCAAAAATCCTACAAATTGTATCTTTAATCTACGAACTAGTCTTCCCGATGCCTTCAAAAGAAGTATCCAAAACCAGCTTTTGGTTTCCTCCGAACAATATTCTTCTTCTGGTTCCTTTTCCCACCTTCATGATTCTCAATTATTTTCACAAATCTTCAACCGAGGAGTGGCACACATGGATTTCCTCTCATCATTTGTACTCCTTGCTTTCACTCGCTTTAGCTAATGAACTTGGTTCAGGTATTTTGATACACTTAACTTCCCTTGTGATGGTGATTTCCCCTTTGAATCAAGAGGCGCATTGGAATCTATTGTCTCATATGTATCAATAGTTTCCAACAGATCTCCTTTCTCCTCAATAAGTTTTTGTTTTCAAGCCTGGATCGGTGAAGTTTCTCTATAGTCTCAATATGTTGTAATGATTTAGTGGTTGTCACATATCCGAGTCAAAGAAGGCAACAGTGCTCACTTCTCAAGCTTATCCTTCAACGATCGAATATCCAGATTTAAGTGTTCTATCACATCATCACGCGATCTAACAATTATAGAAAACTTTTTCATTTACTCCAATCGGCATTCATGAGACAACTTCGCTTTTCTTCCAAAAGATTATTGAACCTAACCAAGTTATCTTCTACGTTCATTCTCAATCTCTCTTTCAACATCTCAATCTCTTTATCCTTTTGAAAAATAATCTCTTTTGACTCATCTATTTTTCTCTTGTAATCTTCAATCTCGTAGTTTGGGCACCATAAGAAATCGCAAAATCAACGACCCTCTTGAATCTCGCCAACACCTTTCTGTTCTTTTTCAATAGGCTCCTTTGGAAGAAGATCATCTAAAATAGGACCATCGGTGTGTTACGCCCTCAATAATCGCCTTCCGACTTTCCCATCTTTCAAAGGACTGTTTGTCAACCGCAGTGTTAAACGTTGGGATATCGGCTACCCGATCCCGAAACCTTAACATATTCTTGTCTCGTGAAACGCCTTCAAATAACAAACTAGTCTTAAAACCCTACATGATCCTCTTTTTTGGATGTGGAGGGATCCCCACCACTAGTTGGGGGTTCATTTAAAGGATTCTTAGTGAAACAAAATGAATCGATTTGGTTCCAAGATCAACGATTGGTGTACGACATCATCACCACTACCAAGTATCACTTTCGGTATGTGAGCTTTTTCAGTACCTTTTGACCACTACTATCACTGTCATCCTCATTTTCAATTTGTTGAGAACCATTATCTTGACCGCAATTATGCTCCTCCCAAAATAAATACAACTTTTAAAGTAATTTACTTCCCTCATAGAGGTCTTTAGCCGCCACACCGAACTTGATTTTGTAATTTGAATATTCAAAAGCAAGATCGAAAGAAATAATCAAGAAAGTATAGTAAATATTAAAATAAAGAAAGTATTTACATTAGAGAAAAAAATAAAGAGAGTTTACATATTTGGGCATCAAATCGCAATCTTGACTTTTTTCACCTTATTTTTGAGATCATTCAGATCCCATCGTAAAAATCTTGGAAATCCTACTTCATTTATGCTCGACAAGAGTTGTGTGCTCACACAACCAATACTTGCAATATTAACAAAAAAACAAATAATAGTAAAGTAAATATGACTTAAAAGGTAAAAAAGGAATAAGTAAGAAAATAAGAACCATAATCCTTACTGGAAGTAACATCGTGCATCCACCAACTTTCATAGTCTTTGAACCATTTATCTGGTTTAACAACATCTCAACTATATAGCCACACCAATCATAGTTGCAGATTTCATCAATTTTCTCTAAATAACCAAATATATATGAGGGGACTCACAGTATTCTCGATTAGGAGCTAATACAATGTATAAAAAGTATAGTACAGCTTAAACGAACATCATCTATAATCTGTTTTCACCCTCCTCCGAAAGAACTTCTCTCAATCTGTAATACCAAATGCTTATAAAGAACTAACTTCCCATTAGTCTTTTTATATCTTTCCTAAAACAAAGAGCAACCCATTTTGTTAAAACATAATCGAGTTCTTCAATGGAATCTTTACACTATCACCACCAATACCAAAAACTAACTCGGACATCTCTACTACTAACCGTTATAGCTTCTTCACCAATAACAAACTTCCCTAAGTCCTTATCATAACTCGCAAACTAACTCGACGAATGGTGTGTTCATATGTCCAACAATGTTTAATTAGATTGTACTTTTCACATTCTGGATTGCTCGAATATGTACCGTAAAGGAGTCTTCTTAAGCTCAAAACGGTTTTCTCATCATATGGAAGACTTCGTAATTCCTTAACACAGTTCTCAAGTTGCTTCTATAACATGTTGTTTGGGTTTCAAGTAAATCATCTAAAATGAATAAAGAGAAAAAGAACAACATGAAAAAATTAGCGATCGTTATAATTATAATTGAAGCAACGAAAACAAACAAAAATGGTCAAAATACCAAAGTACTTAGAAGAATTCTTCCTTCTTCTATTTTTCACTAAATCATTCCCGTAACTCCCATCGTCGAAACAGACAAGAGAAATCTTGTTTTCTATTTCTCTTCCTAATACAAATTCACATTCGTACATCGACAAAAAAACGAGATAACATTGTTCAAATATGAATACCCAACTCCAAAAAGCCATAACACGAATCTAAAAAGATAATCAGATACAATATAAACAATCGGAAGATATACATATAATTACTAAGACTAACTTAACTCTCAAAATCTTGTTTACGTTTTTTAGACCGATAACATCGCTTTGTTTCCTTTTCCTTATGGGCATCTTCGATTTCCCCAAATCTTGTCTCTTATTATGCTTTTTCTTATGCCTAAAACAGATGAAAAAAGATTAAGTTCTAACCGAACGAAACTATAAAAATTCAAGAATAATTTTTCCCAAAATTCACCAAACAACACAATACGTAAATGATCATTTAAATACAAAAAAATAAATTTATCAAAAATAAAAACTTACATCCGTAGAAGGTTTGAAAATTACTTGGATTCTACAAATTTCTTAAGCTAGATGTTCCAAAACTACGAATGAATGGCTTGAGTATTACCTTTAAACAAAGGTAAAGAAATAGTTCAGACACAAAACAACGAACGAAAATTGAATAGAGAAGATTATACCGTAGCAATGACAAGACGTTAACTTGTAGGAGTAAGTTTAATTAGGGTCTCGCAAAAGACCTATGCTATAGCGACATCATAGAAGTATAGCTATAGCACGACAACTTCTTGCGCCTATAAAAATCGATACAATTTTGATATATTTGATGTAGAAACCCAATTGTATCTAAGAGTAAAAAAGGGGATAAAAAGGTAAAACAATAATTATTTTTGTACCTTACAATGGGTTTGAATAGTTGTTGTATCTAAGGGTAAAAATCAAAGGTAGATTGTACTAGAGAATGATTAATTCTATTTTTCATCTCAATTAAGTAACTTCTTACTTTAAAATACACATGGTTTTTCAATTATACCCTTCACTTACACATGATCAACTTCTAAAAAGTGCATTTTGACTTCGGCAACTTTATTCTTATTAAAATAGTTGTGATTTTTATTTATAGATGATGATTTATTTGATCTCAATTAAAGAAAAATGATTTCTAATGTGTTAAGAAAAAATTCTTATTTGATCTCCAAGTATAAGATTTAATGGGTAAATATGTGTTATTGTAAGATCGCGATGGATATTTGTGCAAAAAAAAAAAAAATAAATTTTTACTCTGGGGACAAAAAAAGTGTTATTATTAGGTCAAACCACGTGTTATTAAAGAAAAATGTGTTATTAATATGTTTTATTCTTATAAGGACTAGTAAATAATAAACACATAATTGTTCTTATAGTAACACATACTTTTGAAAAACGCAAAATATGTTACTATATGAACACAAATGATAAAATAAATCTCTAATCTAATTATATGAAGAAAATAATGTATTTAATCTATATGAACAAAACATGTTACTTTATTGCAACTGGGCTTATCAAAATTACAAAAGAAAGCTTGCAATTTTTTGTACTGGTCACTAGCAGAATCCATCTAATTTATTAGGAAGGAATTTTTTTGTACTGATCACTAGATTGTAACTTGTAACCCAAAGTTTCTAATTTTTGGAATATTTTTGTACTGATCACTAGATTGTAACTTGTAACCCAAAGTTTCTAATTTTTTAAGTTATATTTTCATGTAATTTTTAAGTTATAAATTATAAACTTTGTATTTCATATTTTGAAAATTGTAAACGGTTTAGTTATTTGTAATTTTATATGTTGAATAAAATAAAATTTTAAATAATCTTTAATTCACTATCAAACTTTTTTTTTTTTTTTTTTATAATTGTACAAATTGTATTAATCAAAAAAGAAATAAAAACCCATCGAACCGGGAAACCAACGGTTTCAATTCTGGAACCGGCCAAACTAAAACCGACCAAATTACTTCATATACCTATAACCGGGTTTGTTTCAGTTCTACATTTTAGAACCGGAGCCGCCGGTTCAAAACAAAACCGGCGGTTCCAAGTTCCAACCATTCCAGAAAAGAAAAAGACTAAAAATGGAGGGCAATATTGTAATTCAAATATATACAGTAGCAAATTTTTGGGTTTTGGCCCAGACTTCACTCTCTAATCTCGTCTCTCCTCTCGCCTCTCACCTCTCAAAAACCCCCAAATCTGAAAATCACTACCCAGGGTTCCGCCGCCGCGAACGACGATGGCCGAAGTTCTAAGCGCCACCGCCGAAAATCTCGACCTTCCTGAGGCCGTAAACACCAACGCCGACAGTAATAACAAAAATCCATCCACCTCCGACGATGCTGGCCCCGGTGACACTTCAACACCGGCTTCCCTCCCCCTCCACCGCCCCGGCGAGGCATCCGAGACCGTGAACAGGACTCCAGAGAGAGGCGTGATGACCGGGACTTTGACCGCCCCCTCGGCGTGAGTATTACGACCGCAATCGGTCGCCTCCTCCACACCCGCCGCGTGAAAGGGATTATCATAAGCGGGGAGGGCAAGTCCCAGTCCTCCACCTCTGTACCGAGACCGACGAGGAGGTCCACATTCTCCCCTCCCAGGCGATCGCCCCCTTTCCCACCTTATAAGAGAAGGAGAGACGATGGGTTTGACGGAAGGAGAGGGAGTCCGAGAGGAGGATATGGGCCAGGGGACCGAAGGTGATTTAGCTTAGTCGTGTTAATTTGCTAATAAATCTTATCTGTCGAATTATATCATGACTTCATGATACGTGTTCTGGTCTAGGTTTTAAAGAGTACAATTAATGGATCATATTTTAGTTGTATATGTTATGTGTATAATTCAAACCAAAATTTGGAGAGGATAGAGACACGAAAGACTGTCCAATATGATTCTTTATACATGGACATTTAGGCTTAGCATCATACCCTATATGGCACTTTATATAAGGACACTTAGGCTTAGCATTGAATCTGCATTTATTGTCAACATCAGCTTTCACTGGAGATGCTTTGGATACACTTGAAGGTCCGTGATAGCCAAACATGTTTCTAAATGCCAATCAAATTGGATATGGGCCCAACTTTAAGCATCACGGTGTTCATTCTACTTTCACCTTTATTAATTATATCCTGTTGAAATACATTTATTTTATATATGATTCGCATATAGTAAGAATAATTATATATCAGCCTCTGTGATTATATATGCATTTCAGATAATTTTTATGCTATCTGCGAAATGGGATGTGTACTGATTTCCCAGTTATATGATGTTAACTACTCATTTAGCAAACGATTGTCTACTGTAGTGAACTTGTTATGTCTATTAATAACAGGGGTTCTCTGATTCAGGTTTGGATATGATTATCCTGGTGGATATGAGCGTGATGTGGGTGGGAGGCATGGTTATCCTGATGAAAGACCTCATGGTCGTTATATGGGCCGCCCATCTGGTGGCTATCAAGGTGGTCCATCTGATAATCTTTAGTCCTCTCTCTTGCGCTGTCTTTCTACTTGTTTCAGCTGTTCTGTTTTTGTGTTTATGTATCATATTAACAACAACATATATATCCTTTGCATTGCATTAAACTATTGCTTGCCTTCGTTGGGCTGGGATTTTCAGCTTCCATTTTATTTTCATCTCTCTTCAGGGTAGTTTATGGTTTCAATTGTCTACTGCTGTGTATGTCTGGAAGTTTGGAGGAATATATGAAAACACAACTACACTTATAAACAAAAACAAATGACTTTTAGTTGCACTATAGAAGTTGTCTCATGAAAGCACATGATCTTGATGACAACCCGGCGTGTTTTCCTGCTCAAAGAATATTCATCCGAGGTTATCAACTATGCATAAAATCTAATGTTTTTGACTTCTTAAAGATCTTGCAGACGTTAGTATTAAGTTTATCGCTTTCCAGAATCCTTATTTGAGCCTCATGATCATCAAGATTATTGTTACACGAGCACTTTGTGCTGAATAAGATGGACTATGAGGTAGATATTCTCATCCTAGATGCCTAATTTGTCCTCCCTGATTTGTGGCACAGATTTCTTGACTCAAATGGTGGGTTTTTATATAACCTAGATTGAATAGGTGGGTACTCAATCTGGATCGGTGACGAAGGTATTCAGTGCGCCCTATTAATTACACCCGTCTCAGATGCATAGTTGTTAGAGGCACGCTTAAGGCGCAAGGCACGTGAGGTTATAGGCGGTTGTTCGGGAACAGTTCGTAGGCGCGTGCCTTTTTGCCGATGAGGCGATATGTGCGCCTCTTGGTCAAATGCTTTCACAACAAGCTTTACATGTTTTCAAGTCATACATAGTTTTAAAAGGCACGAGGCGCACAAGGCTATGGGTAATGTGCCTTTTCGGGTGAGGGTGGGGCGCGATCAAAAGGCGCGTGCCTTTCTTGCCTAGGCTGAGGCTTAGGTGCGCCTCTTGGTCAAAATGTTTTCAGGTCATTTTTATAAATTAAACTAACGCTTTTAGTTTTTTTTTTTTTTTTTAACAATTTTAAGTCCTATACACATTTATTTAAATCTGAAAATAATACAACCCATTAAAACTAGGTTAAATAGAAACCAGGGTTTAGAAATTAGGACCCAAAACCAAGTTCCCTCCATTTCTTAAATCCCATTTCTGTTTTTCTTTTTCTTTTGAGTGTTGAACAGGTCCAGGAAAATGAACAGTTGGTTTGTTGACTTTGGGATGCAGCACAGAATTGAGGATTGACTGTGTTAACATTTTATTTTTTTTTCTGATTTAGATGTCTTTTTAGAACTGAGAGAAACTTAAACCTGCCAATGCTTGGTAAACATATATAATGGGTTGTGCGATGGTTGGCTTCAGAAGATAGATGTAATTTGAATTTTACACATTTTCCATGAGGGTTTAGGGCTTAGTAGTGCCTGAGGTTCCTAGTTATTTCACTTAATGGGAAGTAGCTTATGTAATTTTGTATTCCACTCCTGAAAAACACTATACTTCCTCCCATCATATTCAATTTGGGCCTTCAGCCTTCTGCATTACCAGAGTTAAATGTTGCTATGAGTTCCGCATATCAAAATGTGGTGATGCATAATGCGTCTGGCTCTTCTCATTTTGATTAGAAAATTTGGACTTGACGTTTGTTGAAAATTATGGATCTAGAAAACTTTATTGAACTGGGGCCTCTACTTTTCTTTTATTATTTTTGGATAACCTTATGTAAATCATCATATTGGCTTCTACATTTGTAGGAGTTCTCTGGAGTTAAATTGTTAAATAGAATTTCGTTGCTGAGTTGTTGAAGTGTATTAAGAAATATCATGTTTCTTGTAAAATGTATTATGTTAGAACTTAGAAATGACAGTTTTGTAGTTATTATTCATTTAAAATTCAAAATGGTTTGTAAATTCAGATCAAATTTAAAAATAATTTTGGATTCCTTAATTTATAAAACATTAAACACTAATATTTTAAGGGTTGCAAACTGTATTAATTGGCTTCTAGATTTTTTTTTCCATAGGGTGTGAGGAGTAGCTTTTGTAAAAGGGTTCTTACCTTATCTTGCAGAGTTTGCAAACACCACCTAAGTGTCTTAAAAATCCTATTTAATATGTTCGGAAGTTTTATAAATTTTAATGAATTTCCTCGTAATCTAACTCATCAAAATAGAAGTAAGAAGTTGTATCAGAGGTTGCAATATTCGGAAATTTGCAACGAAGTTCTGATTATCATGAGCAATTCTGTTCCTACACATTTTTTTTTTTTTGCTGGACATTTTTTGTGGTGACTAGCTTCCTTCTCTTCCCCCAGCACAATATAACATATTTTTGCAGACTACACCCATAGAACTATCACTTGTTTCCATGCTTTAAACAATTTATTTGCTTTCTGACTTTTCTTAGAGCCGTATAGCTTTATTAACATATAACATTTTGGATTGTAAGTTGGTTGTTGCCTAGTTAACGCAAGCCTGAGGCACATGGGGTGCCAGAAATAGCACCTTTATAACCCCTTTACTTCGAGGGTTATCCAGGGATAAATCCAGATAAGATAGGCCTATAATATTTTCTTATCTGGGTTTATTCTTGGATAATCCTCAAAGTAAACGGGCCCTTACAAGCTAGATGCATGCGCTGTTTGTCAGGTGTACCCTTTCCGCACCTCTTGCACTTTTCATGCACCAGAGGCGTGCCTGAGGTTATTTTTTATCTGCCCGATGTACATTGTTTCACGCCATCCATATCAGTTTTAATATTATTCAGCCGGTCTTTACTTGGGAAAACATAAATCTGTCAAATTTCTTCATTCTTGGAGGGAGTAACACATCGGGACCTAGGTTCTACTCATATATTATTTCATAGAAAAGAAGAAATAACACCTCTGCCTCTGAATCCCGATTACACAGACCCTTCTGACCTCATGTTCAAGTGGTGCACTCAGGCACTACCGCACTAGAAAGTAGAAACACCCTTGCACCTCTGTGTGTCTCTCGCCTCAACTATGGTTTTTATGTTGCTATTTTGTAATTTAGGTTTATGTAAATGTATCTGTTATGTGTTTTTTTTTTTTTTTTTTTTTTGTGTGTGTGTAAAGGCATTCATTGTAATGTGTTTTAATTTTTCTATCTTTCTTTCTGCAGATTGGGGTTCTGGTCGTCCTGGTTTTGCTGATGCTATTGGCGTTGGGGGAACCCAAAAGTATGTATCACTTCCCCCTCCTCTTTGTGGAATTTTATCTTGGTTAGACAAAATTCCATTGACCTGTTTGATTTTACTGTTTCACATTCACGTCAAATTAGAAGCCTTTTTCAGCGTTTCACCTTCTCAGTTAATCCATATGCATATGAGTGGGTGTGAGCATATTCCACTGGTGGCCCTGCTTATGATGAGTTATTTTTCTTGTGCCTCTTTTACATGTTTTTGGAATTCTACTGCTTTAGCTTTGTTTAGACTGTTTGAGATGTGAGAAATTTGTAAGACAATATTGGGGACTTAAGGTTGGGGTTTGAGGAGAGGGGAGTATTTGTTTAGCCATTTGGCTTTTCAGTGTTATCGTTGATGTATTCGGTCTTCATTTTATTTCACTCAAGCTGATTTATGCATAAACCCCACACCTTATGCCAGATTGATTGATTAGTTTGTTGTCCTTTTCAGGGAAGGAATGATGACATATAAGCAGTTTATTCAGGAACTTGAAGATGATATTTTACCATCTGAAGCAGAACGCAGGTCAGATTCTGATGTCTAGATAGCAGATGTTTGATATATATTGATTTGCTCCTTTGTATAACTTTTGTCTTGCTCCTTTTACTTTTCCATTATTTTCTTGGCTAATTGAAGTAATTGGAAGCATGACAGGTATCAAGAGTACAGGACAGAGTACATATCAACTCAGAAAAGAACTTATTTCAATGCACATAAGGATGAAGAGTGGTACAACTTATTTTTCTCATTGTTTACTATATTTATTTATTTACTGCTCTTTCCACACCTTGTATGACTCAATTTGCATGTTCAGGTTAAAAGACAAGTATCATCCGACAAACCTGCTCACTGTCATAGAACGGTAACATTCTTGCTCAAGCCTTGTTGGTATTGTGGATGTGATGTATTTTTACTTTTGTTTGGTTAGATTAAAACATCTCACTTATGGTTTTTGCAGGAGGAATGAACTTGCTAAGAAATTGGCAAAGGATTTTCATCTTGAATTACAGCATGGAACTCTGGATTTGTAAGTTCTCGCTGTAAAATTTCTGGCCTTCATCTTTAGGTGCTTGATATGTTCATTTTCTTATATTGATCAAACAAATCCTGCCTGTGATTCAGAGGTCCTGCTGTTACTCCCTCTTCTAACAAAGAAAAACAGACCAGGAGCCTACCTCTGATGATGATGATGTAGATGTGGACAACAAGAGAAGGCAGAATGGTCGTGGTACCAAAGAGACTGATCTTTCATCTGCCCCAAAGGCTCATCCAGTCTTTTCTGAACTCAGGCGTATCCAGATTGATGTTGAACAAGCACAAGCTCTTGTCCGGAAACTGGACATAGAAAAAGGAATCGAGGATAATGTTTTATGTCGCGCTGATAATGATAGGAGCAGAGATAAGTCTCATGGAAGTTCAAGTGGTCCAGTCATTATTATACGGGTCCGTCTACAATCAAAGGTCTTGAGGGCGTTGAGCTGTTGGACACCCTTCTAACTTATCTTTGGCGCATTCATGGGGTTGATTATTATGGGTCGGTTGAATCAAGTGAAGCTAAAGGTCTCCGACATGTTAGATCGGATGACAAAATCTTCAACACAGTTGGAAATGCTAATGAGTTGGAGAATAAACTAGACTCTCATTGGAAGGCAAGGCTGAAAGGTTCAGACCCCCTTGAAGTGATGACTGCAAAGGAGAAGATAGAAGCAACTGCTGCTGAAGCTTTGGATCCCCATGTCCGTAAAATTAGAGATGAAAAATATGGATGGAAATATGGGTGTGGAGCAAAAGGTTGTACAAAACTCTTTCATGCTGCTGAGTTTGTCCAGAAACATCTAAAATTGAAACACCCAGAGCTTGTGATGGATCTGACATCGAAATTGCGTGAGGAGTTGTATTTTGAGAATTATATGAAGTAAGTACTGCCAATTGGATAATTGTTTGTGATGTACTTTTGTCAGAATGGTTACTGACTAGCAGTTTTTGCAGTGATGAAAATGCACCTGGAGGGACACCTGTCATGCAGCCATCTATTCCTGTATGGTTTATTTATGTTTTCTCTATAATATTTTGTTTTGATAGTATATTTTATGAATTTTGGTATGCCTTTCCTTTTGTAGAAGGAGAAAACACTGAGACGTAGGCCTGGCCTGGATTATAGATTAAAAGATGAAAGAGGAAACCACAGAGAACGAGAGAGTCGTGCCAATGGCAATGAACGATTTGATAGATCTGAAAACTCCCAATCTGGTGATTTCCCATCCACCAATGATGGTGGTTCAGGAGACAATCCAGATGAACTAATGTTTGATACTTTTGCTGGGCATGGGATTTCTGTTGGCTCCTTCCCTTCAGATATGCATCCGCCTGTGCTGATGCCTGTACCTGGAGCTGGGTAAGCGCATTTTCCCTTATTTTGCCTTTTGTGGTAGTTTTATCCCCATCTTTCCCTGTTGTAACAAAGTAAATAAATGGTAGTTATCACCTTGTAGGCAGATTTCATTGCCTCTATTTAACTTCTATGGATATATGATCATTGCTTGCAGTCCATTGGGGCCTTTCGTACCTGCCCCTCCTGGAAGTTGCTATGCGAATGTTCCGAGAGCAAGGAGGGCCTTCCCCATTTGAAGGTGGCAGAAATGAAAGGACAGGGTCCCCAGATAAGTGGATCTGCCCCAATAATTGCTTTACCCCTTCATTTCACCAGGATCCTCGGCGTTTGCGTAGGTCAGTTGTATTTCTTTTCTTACTCCTATCTACTAAAACTTTTGTTGAAAATGCTGAAAATATCAAGCATCTATGTCTGACTTAATTAAAGGAGTCTGGATTTTTATGCTGGTGTTTGCTCATCATCTCTAACTAGGAAAGAAAGACGAAAAATTTAGGCGTTGGCTGATTTACAAAAAAAAAAAAAATAGGAAAATGATGAAAGATAAAGCTATGAATTTAACGAATATGCAATAGAATATTAGGAGTATAGATATAATCTATTTTGCTATGATGGTTGTCTCAAGACTTCAATCAGTTTAATTATCTTATCATTCGAAGAAACTAACTATGTCCCCTAGAAGTGCAATTTAATATGAAAATGTTTAACTAGTCAATAATGATGCAAAATTAGTTAATGTATAAGCACAACTCTTATCACTTTTAGTAATTAGTGATTAGTTATCTGATAATTATTCTATACTAAAATGTGACAGATCTTCTTTGTTATGAACTGTCAGTCGGTGATATCACCATAATTAATACATTACAAGTTAAATTTGAATTTAGAACAGAATGATTAGCTTAACATAAGCAATTAATTCTTTATTTCTTTGCTTAAATCTGACAAACTCTGTAGGAATGAGAGACGATCTGGGTATATATTATGCAAAAACTATGTTCACAATTTCATCATATTTTGCAAATATATAAATCCTGCTAGCCTTCATTAGTTTCTGGTGATTTTTTTTTTTTTTTGCTTTTGCAGCAATTCTGTAATTTATTTTGCATTCTCTCAAGACATGTCCTTGTGATTTTATCTGGCATACCAAACCTAGAACTTTTTAGATATGTGCCTCTCGACATAAGAGTGATGGACTATCCAAATATTTATTGAGCAAAATCTATTTTCATAATTTCTGCATATTTTGCAATATCTACTTCCTGCTGTAGTGCTTCTCGAATTCATCAGTTAGGTAATGATACTTACCATAATTTCTTTTTCACAAACATGATTCTTACCTGAATTTTGCAGCTATAACGATCTGGATGCCCCAGATGATGAAGTTACAGTTATAGATTACAGGAGTCTATAGGTTTATACCAAGGGAATGCAGAATGCTTTCTTATCTGGAAGATCAGATGACAAGGTTGCCCTTACTTCTGCTTTATCTTTGTATAAGAGCAAGAGCAGTTTCCAGAGACATTTTTCGTGAAGATGCAATCAGCCGATTAGCCAGAATTCGCATAAGTTTGCGGCATTGTTGTAAGTTTTCATCCCTCTGAGCCATGACTAATTTGCTAAGATGTGTTACTCAAGATGGAAAGTTGATTATAAATTAGCACATGGATTTTCATGTAATTTAATCTTTAGGTGTCAGTCAGCTTGTTATAAGTTTTACTGTTGAAGATTGTTGTTAGTAGAAGGAATATACTTTTCTTCATGAACCTTTGGTGGTGAGTTGATTTCTATCCAATTTTTCTGTTTCGACGTGTTTATTTTGGTACAGCTGTTTTTCTTGATTGGAAGGAATAAATGTGTATTGAAATCTACATTCTATTGTGTGCAAGTTTGTATTTGATTCGAGGTGAGGATTTTAAAATAATTTCATATAAAGTGGAGTTTGATCTAGCAAAATATTATTTTTCAAAATGAGAAAGTAATGGAATTTAGGTTTGTTGAGAGTGGAAGTGGACTCTAGAAGCAGTCTAAATACTATTACGCGTGAAAAACTAACACTATTATTAGGTGGTGTACAGGAGTTTCTTTGTGGGCGTAAAATTCTTGATGAATAATAGTAGTATGCTTGTTTTGAAAATGAAATTGTTGCTTTATGTCAAATCAAATATGTGAGAATGTGAGTGTGGAGTATAAAAAAGAGTGGGTATTATTATTTGTATTATTATTAACCAGAGGTTGGTACAATGGTGAAGATTTTGTGGATTAGGAGAGATGTTTTATAGGTTTCAGGTAAGAAACTTACAAAGATGCAAATAATTTTTAAGTTGGACAAGTCCGTACAAAGCTTGGTCTCTTATAGTGGTGGATTGATTTCTCAAATTAGTTGGTTCTTGAGATGGATATCGAGTCATCAAATTAACAAAAATGAAAAATTGTTTGTATTATTATTTGAAACAATGTCAATATTTATTACATTTCACATTTTTCTAGCATTTGAAAATTTTATCCTTGTATTAGTACCAACTGAATTAAATCTTTGGGTTTCTTTCCCCCATTTACAAACTTTACCTAAACCTTAAAACCCAAATAAAAGACAATATTATTCTATCCAAAAGAGAAGAAATGTAACAAGAAAAGGGAGAAAATGTTTTTAACATATTTTACCATTTAGTCAAAGCTATTTGGTATAAATTTGTTTGAATCGTGCAGATTTATAAATTTTATTTTTACTATTATCGTTATATATATTCACTATATTACTGTCAAAAGTGATTACTGTCAAAAGTGATTGAGTATGTGCATAATATTAATGGTAAAAATTACTGTTAAAAGTGATTGAGTATGTGGATAACATTAATGGTAAAAATTATGACATTCATTATATTATTATCAAAAGTGATTGAGTATGTGCATAATATTAATAGTAAAAATAAAAGTGATTAAGTATGTGCATAACATTAATAGTCAAGCTCTTTTCGCATTTACATGGAATATTTCAGTATATTATCGCGTCACCTTCATACCCACAATATTGGGTCATTAGAAATAAACAAATATTTCATTCTCAAAGGTTTGTTCGGTTGAAAAGTAGAACATGTCAACATGTAGGGTTGTAAACGAATTAAATCGAATATCGCTATTTTGAATTTGTATTAAATTTTTTGAATATCGAATTTGAATTCGAATATTTTTCGAATAGTAAATGTGATTTATATTCGATTTGAAATTAATATCAAAATTTTCGAACTATTCAAATATTCGAATCGATTTTTTCTCAAATATATTTTAAACAATATTTTTTGAGTATTCAATTCAAAATTAATTTCGTTGTTTCAATTCACAATACAAGTCACAAATTCAAAAGTTATATAATCAAATACAAAACGAAAAAAATAATTATCAAATTACATAACGAGAATCAATCTTCCATTGATTTTGCAAACCAAATTCAAGTTGTATGCAACATGACATGAATAGTCTCTTCTTGCTCCTAAATAAAAACAAAAATAATTAAAATCAGTTTATTCATAAAAATTCAATATTTCAAATGAATTAAAAAAATTAAAAGAACTTATGCTATAATGGGTTTCTTGATCCCATTAAGTCGGCGAACTTAATCGCTCCACAAATCAAAATTTCTACCATGTGAGGAGTTAACTTTGAACAATAAGGATCCAATACATCCAAATCTTTATTATGAATCGATGATGAAGAAGTCATTAGAGTCTTCCGAGAATTTACTAAAATTACATTAATGAACCAAAAATCGCAAGAAATATTGTGTAAAATTCGTCCAATCAAAATAATATTTTTAATTGATGTATTTATTAAAAATGGTGGTGTTTTTATTCGAGTGGTGTGGTGTATTTATAAAATATATGGTGCAATAATTGGAGCCTTAATATATTTATATAATATTAATATATAGATTTATACATTTGCTATAAAAATAATATATATTTAAATATCGAATCGAATATTTACGAATATCGAATCGAATATCATAATTTTGTATTTGTATTTGTATTTGTTTAATAATAAAATCAAATCGAATATTCGTAATCGAATTCGAATCATAAAATTTCGAATACGAATATCGAATTTCAATACTTGAATACCAAATCGAACAAAAGTATTTAATTCGTATAAAACTTTATGCCTACATGTGTTCGGTTGGGAAAAGTCGAGCATAAAGTTGTATTGGCCCCACCGTATCAAACTTTCTTGATTTTCAGTCTATCATTTTCTCCTGTCAAAAAAAAAAAAAAAAAGTCTATCATTTTCTTAGTTTAGAGAGTGTAATACTACAATAATGAAATGTATATGGAAATGTGATATTTTTTTATAATTTTAATAAGGTATGTATTGAAATGCATTAATTAGGAAAAATCACACATATTTATTATTATTTTTATATATAAATATGTATTTATATTCATATTATTGTATGTATATTTGTGAAGTATTAAATAAATATTAAATATTAATTTAAACAATTATAAGTTATAATTAGAACTTTAATATTTGTTTATATATATACTAGCACAAATCCAGCGTATTACGCGTGTTATAAAATATAAAAATTTTAATTTTTTTACACCAAAAGAAATTAAATTTTAATCTATAAAGTAATTGAATATCAAATATTAATAATTTTGTGAATTGAGGAAAGAATATTAATTACAATTAAATAAAATTGCACAATTTTAGGAAATTAGTATCATTACAAAAAAATTTAAAATTTCCATTTATATTAGGCATTTAATATAGACTTGTCATATAGACAAACATATATAACATATTGACACATAATTAAAATCAAAGAAAAATCGACACATAATCGAAATGAACCAAAAGACGACATGAAACAAATCAACCGTAAGACGATACCTCATCATTTTTAAACTCCCTATTAGTATAATAGGGGGATTTTTTGTATTTTAAAATTAATATAAATATAAGTGGGGCAGAGCGAATTTGGGTCCACTATTTTTTTGGTGGGACATGTTCCAAGACAAATCCGTCTCATATCCACTCTGTTATCATACCTAGTACTGTTTTGAAATTTCAAAACTAGGATTTCAAAATTCAAACTGTATTTACACCTAACAATACGAATATAAATTTTTTTGCAATAACAATATAATAATAATAATATCATAGCAAGTATATTGTGAACATCATAAAATTTATTTGTATTTTTGTGTGTATGTTTAATATTATTAGTTGTTTTATTAAAATATATTAGTTTGATAGTTATATTGTACTATATTAATAATCACTAATTTCGTTTTGATAAAATTGATTTACAAGAAATTTACTTTTATAAAATAAGTATTTAAATTGAAACTCAACCTGAAAATTGATTGGGACATGTGAGTAAGAATATACTAGATGACCTCCCGCGTATTACGCTGTATTTTTGTTAAATAAACTTTATAATATGATATTATATATATATATATATATATAATATTTTCAAATAATAATATATATATTAAAATAATGTATATGTATAAAAAAATTATAATTATAATATTAAATTTAAATAATGGTAATATTAATTGTATGACAATTCATGCTAGGGATTAGATTTATTATAATTATGTGAAAGAATTTATTATAAAATTTGTTTTAAATTTATTTTACAATTAATAAAAAAAAAGGAGACGATTAATATAATTTTTTTGTATAATTGATGCATAAATATTACTTGAATAATATATGTATATATATCGTATATTTACAATAAATATCATATATGATTATATTAAGTTTTTTTTTATAAAAGTTGACACAATCACAATTTTTCTTACATACATTTATAGGCTTAAATTAAATATAATTTAATGTTTACAAATTGTCATATGATAACACTTTTTAGATATAAAATAGATATTTAAAATATTTAAAGATTTATATATTAACTTATTTATTAAAAAATATACATATTATGCAAGAGGTCTAAGGTTCAAACCTCCTTAGAAATATATTTTTAATTAATTCATATATTAAAATGCCACATAGATGTCATATATTAATTATAAATCAATCGTAAAATGACACATAGATTATTAACATATATATGCATTTAATAAGAATGTGACACCTCATTCAAATTAACGTAATGACGACACCTAACCAAAAACAAACTCCCTATTAGTAATATAGGGATATATATTTTTAATAACAAATACATGTGCATTTTCACTACAGGATCGGATAGATTTTTTTTTTTCAATCAAAATGAGTATAATTATTCTTCTCCCATATAATAATATCACATCACATACTTTTATGCACTTAATTTAACATAAAATTTACATCCAATACAATTCAAAATCTCATTATAAACATATTATCACTCTATTCTTCAAAAATTTGAAATCTCTAAATTTCGACCATAACATTATCCCAATTCGTCACCTTATGAATTCAAAATTCATTCCCAAAGGAAATAAAACCCAGTCTCCCACTAAAGCTTAAAATCCTCGTGACTGTGGGCTAAGCCACCTAATTTTTATATTTGATATTTCTACTTTTTTTTTTTTTTTTCTCATTGTAGATGAGTGATACGTGAAAAGTGAAAAATAATCAATGAGTGTATACAATGTGGTGGGTGAAAATAATCAATAAATATGTACACTACTAATAAACCAATAAAATAAAACACCAAGTAAAATACTAAAAATAAAACAGAGAAATCAAAATGTGTGTTGGAGGTTTAATTTATGGTACTCCTCCCGTCCCTCCTAAGTTACTCATTTTGTCAAACAGACGCTCAAACATAAATTATCCATTTTATATTTGTCAAACCTATACTCCCTTCGTCTCAATATAAACTTTTTTTTTTTTGGTGTGTCTCATTATAAATTATTCATTCTATTTTGATAACTAAAATTATATTCCTACACTTTTGTATTATTTACATACGGATTTGATCATATTTCAATTATTTATCCTTATTTTTATCTAAATATTTTACTTTTTTTTTTCTCTCCATCATATTATTTGTAATTATATTTACCTAAATTTTTATGAAAAGAAAACGGAAAAATAAATATCGGCACGGCGAAAGTACTAGTACTATGTGTCAATTTTTAAAGTTTAACTTACTACTCCCTCCATCCACTAAAAGTTAATCGCTCGTTTGATTTTGACATGCTTTTAAGAAAACATAGATAAAATAGATAAAGTAAGGATATTTTGAAGTATTGTGGGTTCATTTATGAGCTTATATAATTGTTTATGATTATAAATTCGACAAAATATGAAAAAATTAAGTAATAGTTAAATGATGAAGAATAAAAATTGTGTGAGCATAAAAGAGGGAGTAATGAAATATGGTTTATGCGGAGAATCACATCTCCGATCTCACTAATGCCCAGACTTCATCTTCTTCGCGACAACCAACACTGATTTCTACAAACACCCCATTTCCATCAACGGAAATACCTCAGATACACTATGGAGGTCAAAGCGATACGCTCACCAACAAGGTAACCACAAATATCATCATTTCATTCAATAATCACAACCTTGCTGATGTGTTGTTCCGTATATAAAGGTACGCAGTGGTGACCGGAGCAAACCGAGGCATCGGTTTGGAGACGGTCCGGCAGCTGGCCGACGCCGGTGTAACCGTCGTCTTAACGGCTCGAGACCACAACAAAGGCATCGAAGCAACCAAGTTGCTCAATCGATCCAATGTACTATTCCATCAGCTTGATGTACAAGACGCTCAGAGCATACAAACCCTCGCAAACTTCATAGAAACAGAGTTCCACAGAATCGATATTCTGGTAATTTTGATTTCTTGTAATTAGAGATTTGTGATGAAGGGATGAGATCAAATGTTGAATTGGTGCAGGTAAATAATGCTGGCGCTTCTGGTGTGGTAGTTGATGGAGATGGATTAAGGGCCAAGAATATAGATCCTGCAACATGGGTAAGAATCGAATCGAATCAAATCAAATTAAATTGAGTTTCTTCTTCTTCTGATTGAGAATTGACCTCAAGTGCTATCCTGAAACTTAATTTCTTGTTTGTTTTGGGGTAATTTCCAGCTTTATTAATGCTAATTTGGGAGATGATTTGTCAATTTTGGCGAAAAAAGTCCTGGGGTGTGGGAGGGGTTTGATGCGAACCGCGATTTTTACACTATAAATTCGTCACTCCGACTCGGCTGGCAAGCATACGAAACAACAATCGAGGCCTTACTCGAGGCTAGCAAGCTTTCGAAAGATAAATTGACATTAATTTGTCAAAAGACTAATCTATTTTTCTCCCCTTTCATAATTCTCAAGAGTACAATATATAGAGTTTGAATAATAACCAAATCCCTAATTAGGTGGGATATCTAATCTAATCAATTAATAAATCAATCTATACTCTAACTAATTAAATCAATCAAATAACATAAATCAAATCAATCTAAATCTTTTTCTAATATTTCCTAATCTATAATGAAATCTCACCATTACCGCTGCTTTTTAAACGAACCATGTCCTCAAGCTTATGATCTCAAAATCATGCCCGCAAATTCTCAATCGATGCCCACGCCGCATCATCTTGCTCAATAGCTTTTTAACAATCCAATGCTTTTCATTCATCCTTGTTGAATGTTGAGAAATGAATAAGAATGATTTTCATTTATGGAAGAGAAAGGATTACGAGAATGTGAAGATGTAAACTAAAAGTATTTTTATCCTCCGTATCAATCCTCTTTTAAAGAGGAGAAAATTAACAAAACTAACTCACTCCTAAACTAACTAAGAAACTCGCTAAGTGGATAGAAAAATAAACAAAGGAGGGCAATTACAAACCATATATCTTAAGACCCCCTCAAAATGGGTGTGTATGTTGCACAAGCCCATTTTGGATTTGAACAAAGTGAATTGAGCAAGAGGTAAAGGCTTGGTTAACAAGTCTGCAAGGTTGTTCTCTGTGGGAATGTGTATGAGCTTGACCACTCCATCTTGAATCTTCTCCCTTGTAAGATGACAATCTATAGAGATATGCTTAGACTTTTCATGAAGACATGGATTGTGCGCCATTGCAAATGCCGATTTGCTATCCGTGTACACTCGCAGGTAAGTTGAGAACAATTTTTAGGTCTTGAAGAATGTAGATGATCCATCGAGTTTCACAAATAGTGGTCGCCATGGCCCTATATTCACTTTCCTAAGATCTACCGATAGTGGTCTCGCTTCTTAGATTTCCATGAGACAAGAGAATTCCCAAGGTAGATGACATAACTCGTTATACTTCGTCTAGTTACCGGACACCTAGCCCAATCCGAATCGTGAATACGTGAAGTTTTAAATCATTTTCCTTCGGATAGAAGATGCCTTGACCAGGAGTGCTTTTCAAATATCTAAGTAACCTCGTGAATGACTTTCATATGCATAGCATTAGGATTGCTCATGAATTGAGATAGAGTTTGCACACTATAGGAAATATCAGTCTAGTAATGGTTAAATATAATAACTTCCCAATAATCTTCCTATAGAGCAAAGATCAATAATTGATTCAAGTGTTAGGAGTATTCAAAAATCTTGTTTGGAATCCATAGGAGTAGAACAAGGTTTACTCCCTAAATATCCACAAGAATCAAGCAAGTCAAGAGTGTACTTTCTTTGGCATAATCGAAGACCTTTATCGATTTAGCTACCTCTATACCAAGCATGTATTTAAGGTTTCCAATATCTTTTATTGTGAACTTGTTATTAAGAAAAGATTTTAAAGACATAATTTCGTAAAGGTCATTTCCAAGAATAATAAGGTCATCTACATAGCAAAGAACAACAAGTTGAAAGAATGATCATTAGTTTTAGTAAACAAAGAATTATCACCTTTGATTGAATAAAACCAAGATGAATGAGACTTTCGTAAAGTTTTGAAAACCATATGCTTGGAAGCTTGTTTTAGGCCATAAATGCTTTTATTGAGTTTACAAACTCTTGTATCATTTATATCACAATAACCTGGTGGTGGAAGCATATAAATGTCCTCGGTTAAGTCACCATGCAAAAAGCATTGTTAACATCTAATTGATGGATTATCCAACATTTACTAATAGCTTGATGGCCAACAAGATTCTAACGGTAGTTATCTTTGCAACGGGAGAGAAAGTGTCAAAGTAATCAATACCTTCTTGTTGAGTGTAGCCTTTAGCAACTAACCTCGGCCTTGTATCTCTCTATGCCGCCATCGACTTATACTTGACCTTATATACCCATTTACACCCTATGCAATTCTTGTTTGTAGGCATGGGTACAAGAGACCAAGTGTTGGTCTTTTCAAGAGCATCAATCTCACTTTCATAGCATTTTGCCAATTAACATCACAGATGCTTGTTTAAAGGTTTTGGTTGATGATTTGAGTTATAGCAGTGAAAAAGCTTTAAAAGAAGGGGTTAATTGAGCAAAGAGACAAATAATCGATATAGGATATTGTTTGCCTATTGAAATAACATGAGCAGTGGAAGATTTATGAGCAATGTAAGGTGGTAATTGAGTTTCATAAACCCGTAAATATGCAGCCGACTCTTTGGTCTAGTGGACCTTCGATGCTACAAGATTCATCTACAAGACCTATGTGAGGAACAACTTGAGAAATATTATCTTGGAGTTCTTGTTGCAGATCTTGATGAAGCAGTTGTAGAATCGAAGGATCTTGGATAGGACTATGAGGATCATTGTGAGTAGCACTAGTAGGAACAAGATGAATAATATCGAAACACAAGTATCATCACAAGAATCTTCCACAGAGTTAAAGAATTTATGGTTTAAGGCTAACCGCTCAACAAAATTTTCAAGACCTATCTTGTCTTTAAAAGGGAATACATGCTCAATGAATTTAACATTTCTAGATATAAAGACTTTTCCATTGTTTAAATCAAGAACTTTATATCCCTTGGTGCCAAAAGGATATCCAAGAAATACACATTTAGTGGCTCTTGGATCAAATTTATGTCCTGCTGGCAACAAGGGTATTTGCAAAACAAAGACATCCAAACACTTTGAAATAAGAATAACTGGGGTTTATTAAAAAGTTTCAAAAGGGGAAACATAGTTTAAAACGACGAGGTAATCTATTTATAATATGTGTCAGCTTAAGACACACTCATTCCAATATTTCAAATGCAAACTCCTGAAAAAGTAATGACCTTGCAACGAAGAAGGTGTTGATGCTTTCTTTCAACAAGTCCATTCATTGTGGAGTTTCAACACAAGATGTTTGATGCAAGATGCCAAGTGTATGATAAAAATCATGTAAGAGAAATTCAGGACCATTGTCACTTGATTATTTTTATCTTTATGTTAAACCGAGTATAGACCATATTGTAGAAATTTTCCAAAGACA
Source organism: Paraleonurus japonicus (assembly GCA_030762865.1). NCBI lineage: Eukaryota > Viridiplantae > Streptophyta > Magnoliopsida > Lamiales > Lamiaceae > Paraleonurus > Paraleonurus japonicus. The sequence continues at coordinate 20,364,490 of CM061053.1, forward strand.
ATCTGACTTGGATTTGGATTTCATAAAATAAATCCAGTACATCGACTAAAGTCATCAACAATAGTTAGAAAATATCTATGTCCAAAGGTGAGAAGTTATGGAAAAGGGTCCCCATATGTCACAATGCACAAGATCAAAAGCAGATGGTTGAAACAGAGTTGCTAATAGGAAAACCGAGTTTCTTTTGTTTTGCTAAAGGGCAAATCTCACAAATTTTATTAGAATCACCACTTGTACATCAATGGAAGAAATATGCTTCATGGTTTTATCATTGAGATGCCCTAGTCTAGAATGCCAAACATCATAACTAGAAGAATGAAATACGAAGAAAAATTTAATGAGCAAGGCCTTGAGATGATATAAACCTCCACTTTGCTCAGTAACCAATCACTTTAAGTGTGTTGTTCTCCGCAATTCACAATGTGAGGCATAGAACTTGACAGAGCAATTAGAGTACCTTGTCAAATGACTAATAGATAAAAGATTAAAAGCAAAATCAGAACATATAGCACATTGTAAAGAGTTAAAGAATCATTTAAGGTAATATTGCCAATATGTGTAGCAATAGTAGTGTTACTTATTGGGTAAACCGATTTTGATATGAGCAAGAGTTGGAGGAGATGTAAACAAAGAAAGATCACAAACCATGTGATCACTGCACTTGATGTCAAGAATCCAAGAAGAATATCTCAAATTAGACAACTTAGAACGAGAAACTAAAATGAGTACTGCAGCACTGTGAGCCATAGGCAATTAAGGTCGAAAGAGAAAATATCAAAATGAAATTAATCAGGAAAAAGAAAACAAAGAACCCAAATTGCACTCGCAATTGAAAGAGAAAGAGGTTGCGATCAAGAATTGATCCCAACAACCAAGAAATTCCAAAGAGATATGGAAGTATATCGTAGAACTCGAACATAAACAGAATAGAGCATGCCGAGCGGCCAGTAATATTGATCGACGCCGCTAGGTTGTCTTCGAGTGTAACGCCAACGGTGATAACGGATGTAAAACCGCATTCGTGGACGAAGAATCAAGAATTCGTGATAAACACGATCTAGAATAGTGATAGGAAAGATGCGGAAGCAAGAAACCCAGGAATGGCTTTTCAAATTGGGAAACTGATACCATGTTGAATGTTGAGAAAGGAATAAGAATGATTTTCATTTATGGAAGAGAAAGGATTACTGAGAATGTGAAGATGTAAACTAAAAGTATTTTTATCCTCCGTATCAATCCTCTTTTAAAGAGGAGAAAATTAACAAAACTAACTCACTCCTAAACTAACTAAGAAACTGCTAAGTGGATAGAAAAATAAACAAAGGAGGGCAATTACAAACCATATATCTTAAGAATCCTTTTCGTATTGATTCGAAAGATAATTTCAATCGAGGAGTGAGTGCAACGTCGCTTGATATGAAATTAAATGATGCTCCACTATCCATCAAAATTAGCACGTCGGTACCTCCAAATTGATCACGAAATTTCAGCGTGTCCTTCCTTCGTCGTTGAATGACTCTTCATTTTGTACGGGACGTCCCTTCCCAAATGGTACAAGTCAATTATATCATCGATCTCTGTTTCTTCCCTTCCACAGTTCCACCTCATCGTACTTGGGTACCCCGTCCTTTATCATCATGATCCGAGTCATCATATGTTGGTCCCCCATTTTCCTCAAAATTATTAGTGGCCTCCGCTGAAAATTCAATCTCACCGCGGCCGATTCGATTTCTTGAAATTCGTCGGAGGTTTCTTCTTCCCATGATTTGAATTCGGTCACAATTTGGAAACAAGATTCTTGAAAATTAATCTCTTCATTCTCGTTGGCTTTCCTTGATTTTCTCGTTTGATCGTAACCTGTCTTTCTTGGTTTGTCGCCTAAGCATTCGCTTCAAAGATACGCTCAATTCGATCAATGGAAGCATTGATTCGATCCATGGAGTTACCAATCGCATTTGTATTCATAACTCTCATATTTCAATCGTGGTTCGAAATACTCTCAATGAAAGCACCAATGATGAGAACCACAATTTTCCACTGTAAATTCGCCGCTTCCGACTCAAAGCCAAGAAGCATACGAAACCACAATCGAGGTTCTAGCTCATGTTAGCAAGCTTTGAAAGATAAATTGACATTAATTTGTCAAAAGACTAATCTATATTCATTCCCCTTTCATAATTCTCAAGAGTACAATATAGAGTTTGAAAAATAACCAAATCCCTAATTAATCGGGATATCTAATCTAATCAATTAATAAATCAATCTATACTCTAACTAACTAAATCAATCAAATAACATAAATCAAATCAATCTAAATTAAATCAATCTAAATATTTTTCTAATATTTCCTAATGTATAATGAAATCTCATCGTGGTTTTAGGACATTTTGGGAAGATTTTATCTTCACAAGGGTAAAACGGGAAGACACTTAAGAATATGGTGGAAATATTAGAGCAAAATAGATTTTGTCCCCTTAAAAATGTGTATTCTTAGGTATTGAACATCACAAATTCTTTTACGAAATTAGTTAACATTATAAAATTGATATCATTATATTTATTTAGATTTTTTTTTATCGCTTAAATAGTGATTCTAACAAATGATCCCACATAATAGATATTATGATTTACCTATTATATACATTCAAGAATATTATATCATTCTTTGTTTTGCTAAACATAATAAAATTAATAATGACTTTGATAGTAGTGAGGAATGTTAATGGATATAATTATTATTAGTAAGTTATTTGATTTATATATAAGAATGACTATTATTACCATAAAAGATGATTTAGTAAAATCAAATAATAATAGAGAGTATAATAATAATAATATTTTTATATTTAAAAATATATATTGTACGTTAATAATGCTTACAATATTATAAATTTGGGAGACTAATTTAAAGAAAAATTAAAATATGAAATTTTAGGGAGCATCACTTTTATTTCCCATAATGTTGATATATGTCTTTCATTTCATACGTTTAGGATATCAAATAACTATTCAAGATTTTATACTCCTTTATTAAACAACTCACTTTCGTTTCATTATCATTCCTTAGTATTAAAGTCATCAAAACCCCTTATTAATACAATTGCACTTATAGTCATAATTAATAACAAAGTGTACGATGTTACTCCTCTCGTTCTATTTTTTTATTGCTAAAAATAAAAAAATGGACGTTCTTTTTTTTTTTTGATCGGAAAAAAGATATTCATTACTATGGGTATAAGACATACCCAAAGAATACAGAGGTATCGTATTTTACATCAAGCTAGCGTTTTCAAAGGATCACAAAGCCAATCACTAAAACTTCTATTACAAATTTACTGGATAAACAAATGTAAAACCAACTCCAAAGACGACCCCTAATCTCCTCAAATATGTTCTCCCAGGATGATTTGTTCTCAAAATGCACTTTATTTCTCTCTTTCCAAACAACCCAAATAAAACAGATCCACATACCCACTGCCAGATTCTTCTCCTTCTTGCCACAGAATAAACCCAATTAAGGAATGAAAATGTGCACTTAAATTGTTTAAGACAAGAGATTGCACATTAAGCCATTTGAAGCAGCTATACCATAAAGCACACGTACCTGGACATTCCAAAAAAAGATGCTTTGTTGACTCTGGGTATGATTTGCAAAAGGTACAACTAATATCATCATTTTCGCCCAAAACATTCCGCGATCGCAGGTTGTCTTTGGTAGGAAGGCGCTGCAAAGTGGCCCGCCAAGCTGTAGCGATTGACTTTTGCGGGCTGGATTTCTCTTTTCAGCAGCTGCTTATCAACTTCCCGCTCCGAGCTCGACTCGTGGACGAGAAGATGATACGCAGAATATGTGTTAAAGCCTCCATCCTTAGACCCTTTCCAAATCCACTTATCTTGTATACCATTAGAAATATTAATTCTGTCAACCAAGGCAAGAAGATCAGAGAGGTAGCTATTTTCTCTTTCAAAAAGGTCCCTTCTCCATTGCCAGCTCCACTCCCAAACCCCATCAATCCAACGACCCATATCTTTAACCGACCCAGCATTTGTTCGAACACAAATTGAAGAGTCTGGGAATTTGCATCTCAATGATTGATCGCCCACCCATGTATCTTCCCAAAATAGCAAAAAAAAAAAAAAAAAAAAACACTACCCTTTACATTGAACCCTTACAAACATCTCTTATTTACACCTCAATGTCATTCAATTAAATCTTTCAATAAAGTTGACTTTAAAATAATCCTTCTAATAAACTCGAAAATATTCATTTACCCTTCACCTTATACCTTTTAATACTAATAAACAACATATTTCTTAATTTTGTGTCAAATCCCTAGAGCCGGCAATTTATGCCCGGCCCGCCCGCCCGCATAATTACATAGGTTGGGCCGAGTTAATTATAAGCTCGAAAAAAATTGGGCCGTTTTGGCCCGACGGACGCGGCCGCCCGTTGGCCCGTGATTTTTTTAAATTATTTATTTATTTATTTTTCCATATTTCAGAGTATAAATAAATCACTGTTAATATATGAAATCAATATTAAGTTTGTAACTAATAGTTATAATTTATAATTTATATAAGAATGTGTTGTTTGGTTAATATGGAAGACATGAAATGCGATCATATTTCGTGGCGAACAAATTGTGAGAGAGAAAATTATGAAATGTTTTTATTGATCTAAATTTTTAAATACCGTTAGTGGCATTTGATAGGTTAACATATATATATATATATATATATATATATATATTATGTATAAACTGGATTGTGACCTCACGAATATCTCTTGCTTGAACCATTTTAGTTTTAATAAAATTTTCAACTTTTTGATCAAAAATTTTATAATTTATAATAATTTCAAATTATGAAAGTGAACCTTATCACATCAACATTCAATTGAGTCATTGATACTTCTATTTGGACTTGTAAATTTTAATGGATTAATATTATGAGCTTAATTATGATAGTTTATGTATTCTACATTAACTTATTTTGATATTCTTTTTGTATAGATTTATTAGTAATGTGTAAGTGGTAATTAAACTTAATTTTTATAAATAAAAATTATATGATCACTATTTTAATACAATTGTTATATATAATTTTTATTAATTAAAAAAACTAATGGGCCGGGCCAGCCTGATAGCCCGGTGGCCCATACAGGTCAGCTGGGCCTCCATTTTGTAGGCCCGATCAATTTTTGGCCCAACCCGGCCCAAAAATTTGTTTGGCCCGCCTAGCCCGCCCGATTTGCCACCTCCACAAATCCCCTTGAACAAACAAAATTGGAACGGAGAGAGTATGATATTAATTTATAAGAACCATTGTATTTAACTAATATCACAGTGTAAAATGTTATAAATTAATTTATAGAAATAATGATATTATTTAACGAATGTAATGTACCAATTTAATACTGCACTGGAGACTTGCACATTGAATATTATGTTTTGTGTACGGTATTCTTTAAAAATCTCCATTTTTCCGTTGCATAATTTGCAATGCAGCTAGAAGGAAAGGCCGTGAACATGATTCAAGATGTAATGAAAACAACCTATGAATCAGCAAAGGAATGCTTAGAAATCAATTACTATGGTGTCAAGAAAGTGACAGAAGCTCTTCTTCCATGGCTACAGCAATCCACCTTAGGAGCAACAATCGTCAATCTTTCTTCTCTAAGGAGTGAACTAAGTGTGAGCACTTCATCACATATACATATATATATGTTCAATGATAATCAAAATCTTAATGTATTTCTTGTTATGCAGCGTGTGCCTAATGAGCAGAGAAGGGAAGAACTGGGAGACATAGAGAAGCTAACGGAAGACAAAATCGACGCAATTCTGCAACAATTTCTGGGAGATGTTAAAGAAGATGCGATAGAAATGAATGGATGGCAGAAGATGCTTCCAGCTTACAGCATTTCAAAGGTTTCCCTTAATGCATATACGCGTATTCTTGCCAACAAATACCCGACAATGCGTATTAACTGCGTGCACCCAGGGTATGTGAATACGGATCTCAATTGGCGTACGGGACGATGACCGTGGAAGAGGGAGCTCAAGGCCCTGTTATGGCGGCTCTGTTGCCCGATGGCGGCCCCACCGGTTGCTACTTTGATCGTACAACGGTGCATCACTTTTGATTCATTCTTGTTGGAATGGATCCCTTTTCTTGCATATTTGCATTGCTTTCTTACAATTCCTAAATGACTTGAGCTTGTGTTTAACTTCAATCTCACAATCATGGCTAAGTTTTATGTGGAAAAGTTTCATCGTGAAACTGAGTTGAAGGGTACTAATTGTTTCATTAAAGATAAAGAGTAGAGTAACACTTGTGTGAAACGGGTGAATAAGATGAACACTATTTTTACTATCATTACCATGCACATTCATTAGTTGATTTATTGTCATGCATAGTGCATGCATGACTGTGATAGTACGTAAAAATAGCGTATGTATTCGGTTCACATAAGTCTTACTTTTTTATTTATCTTCAATCTTCTCCTATCATATTCTAAATTTAAATTGAAGAAATTCAGGAAAAGAAAAGAATTGGCAGTAGACACATAAATCATTAATTTTTCTTTATTGAATTTTATGACTCTTGTAAGGTAGAAAAAAGTTGATCGGATTTTGTTTAGGCTTTGCACTCTTACCCTTTAAAAGTTGAAATTTTAGTATGTAATATTGTGTAGTAAATTTTTTTGTATTTTATAATTTAAAGTATTAATGTTATCTTATTAAATGTTTGTAAGTTTCAAATTATATAATTTAACACAATCTAAAATTATTTAATATTACACAAACTAAATATAAAAAAATAAAGATTTGCGTTGTGAATAGTGCGTGGTAAAAGGAGTCGCCACTGGTTTTGCCACCGACGCTGAGAGAAGAAAAAAACAAGACACTGGAAAATAGAGTTACAACGACTGAATTTTTCCCAAATATTTTATTTCTGTAAGCATTGTCATTATTAGTCATGTAATTCAATGGTATATTGATCCGTTGTATTGACCAGGTCTCGCTTTAATGTCCAGGCCAACCGCCCCTTTCCTAACTTAAAAATCATGGGCACTAATTTTGTAAGGCAAAGTCTGATGTGAACAAGGGTTCACTGGCCAAACTGATCATTTATTAATGGGTATTAGTTGTAATGACTGAACGGTATTATCTATATTATTAAAAGGTTTCAGTCGTGATAACTTAAAAATATGTCTTATATTGCGAAAGAGTATCAATCGTGATAATTGAAGAGTATTACCTATATTATTAAAGAGTATCACCATTATTACGGAAGAGTATTACCTATATTACTAAAAGGTATTAGTCGGGATAACTAAAAAGTAAATTGATCTATTTTTTTCAATATGGATCAAATTTCACCGTGAAACTTGATTCACAATATACACACTCATTTTGCAATGGCAACCTACGTTATGAGTTTTATCGTGAAATTTATTTGCATTTTGTATGTATTTTTATAGTATTAATTATTTTATTAGTTTGATAGTTATATTATATAATAAAAATAAATAATATTATTTTAAATTATACGATAAAATTAATTTACATGAAACTTACTTTTTGCAATTTTTTTATCAGACAATAAAAATTTCATTAATAAGTCTAAGATATGAAAGATACCATGCAGAGACAAATATTACAATTTACATATCCATGAGTTATAATTCCTGGGATAACTTAACCAAGTATTAATAACTGTAACATTTTTATAAGAAAACTAGCTCCACGTTCTTCTGTTACTCTTGTGAAAAACTTACTCTTTTGCAGTTGGCCTAGTAAAATCATATGAAATGTTCTCATTAAGTATATATATTATCTTATGGTTTCTTCCTATTTTATATAATACACCATTTGTAAGGAGTCATTTAAAATTAATGGATTTGAGGATAATACACTATACATTTACAAATCAAAATAGAGAAAAACTAAATGAATGGACACATATATTACTTATAAGTGGAAGGATTTTTAATACGCAACAAAACCTAGTCATTTGAAATCTTCTCACTTCTCCCACTTATGCTTAATATTTGAGTGAATCAAATCCATTCATTTAATTTTTCTTCATTTTAATTTGTGTGAATGCATGATATATTATCTCAAATCCCTTGATTTCAAATTCACTCCATCCAAATGGAGCCTAAGGTTAATTAAAAAAGAGTTATGTTTTTGAATATTTTTATCAATTACAATAAATATATATATATATATATATATATATATATATATATATATATTTATATCCCTTCTTAAAATTTTGCAATTCAATACATCTATTTCTGGCCCAATTAAAAGATATGACTGATACATAAATGTCTAAATGCCGCCAAATATGATTTTAAAAAATAAAAAATAAAGTAAAACTAACGCTTTTAAAATTACTTTTTAGAAACTATGGCTTTAAAAGTCGTTATTTTCAGTTAAAAATATATAATTTCATTTATGGGCATCTATATGAACATCTAAATAACATCTCTGATACCCACATTATTTAATTGTTACTGAAAAATTATTTCAAATGTGTCGAATTACACAACTTATAAAAGTGTATATATATATATATATATATATATATATATATATATATATATATATATATATATATATATATATGTGTGTGTGTGTGTGTGTGTGTGCGCGCCACTCTTGTATGAGACCGTCTCATGCACGTCTCATGCATGAGACGAACATGAGATGAAGTCACTTTTTAATAAATTGTTATCGGCTTTTTCATAAATTGTTATCACTTTTTCATATAATGTTATCACTTTTTAATTTGTTATCGCTTTTATATTAATTTGTATCATTTTTTTAAAAAGTGATAACAATTTATTAAAAAGTGACTAGATCTCATACATGAGACCGTCTCATACAAGTTTTGCCTATATATATACATATTAAATTACAATGAAAAGAAGCTGGAAAGGGGAAGAGGAGCAGCCTACAAAGGCACAAGCGAAGGCCCCGAAGCAAAAGCCCGATGGGGGAGAGTGGAGTACGTAAGGAAGAAAACGTGCGGTTAAATAAGATGATGAAGGATAAGGTGGAGTATGATATTGAAGCGGCGCAAAATCTGGTGATATCAAATGGCTTTGCCGCCACTTGCGGAAATGGATGAAGATGGTGTCCAGGAGCACAACTCTAATAATTGCGCCAAAATGAGCAAATGCTAGTTGTTTCAAAGGGGCTTGTTGTTGGTACAGGCTCTTGTGGTGCGCCCGTGGAACTGTGGAGAGTGCGGGTTCGGAATCGAGGAATGAGGAGGAAGCTCAAGAGGAAGGCGAGGTGCATGAGCCGATTGCGGTGGATGACGTGCGTATTGGCACAAATGCAGGCTTATCAATTGATGCTCATGTGGATTACGGAAAGAATTCGAAGGATGAGTTGGGGAGGCAGGTACTTCTATTAGTTCGTCTTCGAATTCGTTCAGCTCACTTGTTCATGCCTCTAAGGCTACTACTAAAAGAGGGAAAACTCGAACTAAGACTCGGGATTATAACTTGCGAAACAAATCTAGCCGAGAGCGGAGTGAGGACCTCGCCTCCTTATGATAACAACTACGTGATTACCTCAAATGCCGATACAAATGCTCTTAAATCAATGCGAGTTGTGGCTTCTAAGAGTTGGACAGATATGTGTGAAGATGAGTTGCAATAGTATGATTGGTGTGACAACGTGATGAACTCAACAAAATAAGGTTTATGGATTGTACTTTGATTTTATATAGAGTGTCTTCTCTTCCTTTATTTAGGGGCTTACTTTTTGTTTGAATGGAGCTCCGCCTCCTGGATCGACGTGTGATCTTATGACATTTTTCTTTTCCTTTTTATATAAGAACTTATTAGACAATGAAAAGAAATATTGTAATTAATAAAAACCCTAAATTTCGTAATTTTTTTCCAATTAACCCTTTTATATGTTACAATTAATTTAACTTAATCTTAGAACGTTGTCATTTTTAGTTTCATGTTGGACTATTGCAATTGTTTTTCAATTCCATGGCACATGCATTTATCTTTATTTTCATTGTGATATACCGATAATATAGGGGTGAATTATTATTAGGTATAATTTTGAACACTCAATTACTACTAGGTACAATTCTTTTTCTAATTACTACTATGTATAATATGTTGATTGATTTTTAATTTTACCCTTACTTCTATTTGTGTTGTGCATGTGCATTACTTTTTCAATTCCCAAGAATATACTTTATCACAATTTTTTTCACTTTCCAATTTTGGTGATACAATATTTTCTCGCAATGTACAATATTTTGAATTATTTTCAAACACACAACATTCATCCATTTTCCAGTTTTGTTTCAGTCTCATTTTGTTGCACATTATCACAACATACAATTTTCGTAAATATTTTAATTATCACATAACAAACCAAAATTTGCACATTATTCGAGAAATATATCTTGAGTTATTCTAAAATAACTAAAAATTATCATACAACAACAAAAATATTCCGTAGTATTTCCACAAAAATTTTTTTGCACATGTGCACTTTGTTGCAAATTATTGCACATGTGCGTAAGTATCCCAAGAAATTAAACATAAAAATCATAAATGAAGAATCCCCAATATCATCACACCTATCTTCTTCCCGCCAAAGTTTCCATCTCTTAGGAAAATTTTCGCATTCCAAAATAGGTAGCCTTACCTCCTCGTCGATTCGAAGAGGAGTAGATAAGCAATTTTTTCCGTTCACGAGATCAAATCATCTCATTGCCTCGAATTCCATACTGATTTTAGAGTTGACCATCATCTCGCTCAAGATCTCCAGCCCGTTACAAAGACTCAAAACCTACCTTGCCGCCGATCGGAAGGTCAAGAGCCGACAAGATTTTGAATTCTCGATACATCGTTCGTCATTATCGAGATCTTCATGGTGGGATGGCTTCGCGACACCCCCGTTGATAGTCTTAAAGCCAACACTCACCCTTCAAGTGTAAAGGGATCGTGTAGCTAGTAAGTTACCCGTTAAATTACCGATCCACGGAAATCAAATGTGAGATAGCCCTAAATTTATTAATTTATTCGCAATTGTAGCACAAGTCTTATAATATGATCAATTGGTTTTATGTAAATAATTAACTAATCAAATAACTAAATTCTACTAACAACGAAATTCAATCAATAATAAAGACGTGCTAGGGTGCTTATCAACAAATGGGAATCGATCATGCGACGAATTCAAATGAGCATTTATCATGTTAATCAATTAATAAGAGCAAACTTTTAATCAAACAATAATTCCGTACTTGGTAAGCCTAGGAATTACGCTACGATTTAAGCTCGAAAGTTTGAGAGGACTAAGTCACCTTTCCTCCCGGGCTAGAGCATAAGTCAATAGGTTCCCCTAGCGTGTCTCCCCTTCGATGCTAAGGCACCTTACCTATGGTCTCTTCACAAATCACCCGACTACTAATCTAAGCAATTAATGTGGAGTTGATGTATTTCTAGTGGAATTAACCAAGTCTCCTTGTGTTAACCCAATATTAACTCTAATTACCCAATTAATTTTCTCACCTAAATGAGTTATCTAAATACCCAAGTCTCCTTACGATAATTAAACAACTATGCATGGAATTAGAAATTAATTAAATAAATAAATGACATTATTACTCTTACATACCATGTTTTAAATTTTATTACTATACAATACAACTCAAAAGTCAAAATACAATTAGGTACAAGTCAACACTTTCCATACCAATTTTACCCTCATTCCCAATTCACGTGACCCATCTTCCCTATATCTCTCTCTCCTTATTCCTTACCCTCAAATCTCTCTCTCCTTATTTCCTTTCTCGACTCTCCCTCATCTAACCTAGGCTATCAGCGCTTGCCTCTTCCCTTTTCTCTCTCCGTCAAACAACTCCTACCTCAAAGACGAAGGGACACCCACAACGACACTCGTCGGAGAGGGGCCGCTCCCCATCGCCGGATCTCGTGGAGATCTCGCGAGCCTCCACCCTGGACGAAGGCTCTCCCGTGCAACGCGACGACGATGAGGACAGAGTGCCACCGCCCAACGCCACCGTTTAGTTGCCACCGCCGGATCTGCGGCGCACGCCAACCGGACACACCACCGTGATTCTAGGCGTTGGATTCACCGACGAAGATGAAGGCACCGGATCTGTGAGGGTTTTTGGATCTGCTTTGCCGCAAAATGAGAAAATCAGAGTGACATAACGGGTTCTTGTTTCAAAATTAGTTAAAGTTTGAGATTTTTTTTTCCTTTTGGCCTGAGCAAAACAACCAATAATGGCGTGTAGCCAAATAAGTTTTAGAAAGTTTCAAATGATGTGGCTAAGTTTGAGAAAGTTTCGAAATGATGGCGTGTAGCCAAAACAACCAAGTTTGAGAAAGTTTCAAAATCAGAGTGCACGTAAATGATGGCGTGTAGCCAAATAAGTTTTTGCTTCGTTTATGGTGCATCTTTGTTGTTTGGTTTTGCACATGTGCAGATTTATTTATTCTCGCACATGTGCAGCAATACTTCTTCCGAAATGTTTTCTCATTGCGGTTATTCATATCAATATGTGTATTTTTATGTTTGTGTATTATGTTACTAAAGCTGCACATTTTTTTAATTCTTAATTTTGAATTTTTACAACTATAAATTTTGAATTGATAAATGAAAGTATGAAGAAAATTTTAAAAAAAAAATGAGACATTTATAAACTGTGAAAATAATAAGGCCGAGCAAGTTCAAAGTACTTATGGAACGAAAATGAATTCAGTATTGGAAAAGATTGTCCCTTGTATTGGGAATGATTAAAGTTTCGTATAAATGGGCGTAAAAGCTGGACAAAGATCAGCAAGGGAAGCCGACACAAATTGGAGCCGATAAGATATAAGGGTATTATTGGAAGTACACCTCAAATTATTGTACCTACAAGTAATTACCAAAAAAATTGTATCTTAGAGTTATGTGCATCTTAAAATTGTAGTGGAGAGTTATCCACCCTAAATAAATCAATCAAACCTCATCAATTCAATCAATTAATCAACAATCAAAATCACCCATAAGAATTTCTCACAAAATCAATCACCCATATGCATCAAAACACCCTAGCACTAGGAGTTTAGTTGATCATAATTAAAGAAATTGAATCCATGAAATTAATTGAATAACCGAATGTCATAACAAGAAAACTGAAATTAAAGGAAGAATATCACCTAATTGGCATCCAAACATAAAGATAACAACCATTGATCGTCTAAATTGCAAAAGAAATCGAAACCCTAGTTATGTGTGTGTGAAAGTGTGTGTTCTTGATCTTCTTCTCTCCCTCTTTATAAAAACCTCCCAAAACTCCCTCAAAATCGTATATCTTCATGTATATATATGTATATAACCGCCTTGCCACATGTCATGCTCCAATTGGTCGAAAAAATAATAAAATTCCAAAAATGCGCCTCGACTCGACTCGAGGCTTGGCTCCTCCTCGACTCGAGGCGGCTAAAAATCGGATTTTTAACTCGCCAATCCTCGACTCAAGGCTTCCCAAGCTCGAACCTAGGTCGAGCCCAAGGAATTTTTTTGGCCCGATACGCACCTCCGACCCCGTTTTTGCCCTACACATTCATCTCATCGCCATATGAATCCGGTACTTTCCGTTTCATCAAATTCCACCGGAAACTGAAAACGAAACAAAAACCACACGAAATGCATTAGTAATACTTTTAAGCACAAGAAGTGGTACTCTATACTTTTAAGCTTAAACAAGAATACTTTTCATCAAATTATGCATTTAAATCCCTCAAAACTCATGCAATAATTCACCCTAATCAACTCCCCCAAACTTAAAGTGTTGCTCGTCCGAGCAACAAGACAAATAAACACAAAGGGTGAATTGATTGCAACTATGTCTCATGGCACAAAGAATGAAATTTGGACAATCAAACTCATTAATGAACACAAGTTTTCAATGTAAACACTCAAAATGACATGCTTTGATAAGATGCAAATTCAAATACTTTCTCAATGCTCCTTCTAAGGAGTGTTTCTCTCATCACTCAAGTGTTTGAGGACAATAAAACACTCATTTATCAAATCACAACCATACACACCATAGGCTTGCCACAAGACTCAATCTCAATCGTCACTTTGTGTATCAACTATGAATCAAAAAGGTCTTTTCAAGAGGTTGTAATGAAGACTCTTTGGATGGGGTATGTGAATTTTGGGAAATAGTGACTCAATGTTAGTAGAGCAATGAATGTTGATCAAATAATGAAATGCAATTTACACATCATCTCAACAAACACATCTCCTTATTTCATTTTCTTCCTTTTCACATAACATTCACTACCAAACTCCTTTTGAGACTTTCTTTTGCATTCAAGCTCAAATTGAATTTTTCTTCTCATGATTTTTCATTTTTTTTTCATACTTCAATTTTTTTCTCCAACCTCTTTTCTTTATTCATCTCAACATACTCATCCAATTCATACCACCACACTTTTCAACCTCACTTCACCATTCATTTGCCAACAATCATGCTCTACTCAACATATGGGAACAAAGACTCATAAAGAAAGACGCTTAATTTCTCAAGCTTACCAAAGAATAAGGCTTTAAGGCACAAATTGGCTTACTAGGGAAATCAATGGCATTGTTGGGGTAAAATTTGGCTAAGTGACTTAACAATTCAAATATGGCCTGAAATCATCTTCATAGATCCACACAAAACTCGACTTCAACGAGTCTCTAGGCAAGTTCTAGCATGCAAGATTGCAATTGATGCACTCAACAAGGAATCAAACCGTTTTTCATGCACGATTTAAAAGGCTCAAAAGCTCACGGGCTTAAAATTAGCAAAGAGAAAGCATTCTTCATCACACTCATCATCATAAAACAACTTCTCATGCTAGAATCAAGCAACAAATCAACTCATCAATACATCAAAAGTTTATCATGTCCATCAATCAAAGCAAATATGCCACGTACATACCTCCAAGCATAACACCTCATCAAATTCACATAAAATAGACTCAAAGATAAGAATGAAATCCACATTTAAGCTCATCATTTACAAAAATTTTTACACAATTTTCTCATTACGAATGAGAGGAAAATTGGTGCAACAAGCATTGTTAACTAACACACACCCCCAAACTTTTCATTGCAAAACAATTAAAAGTTTGGCAAAGGTAGTTAGCTAGGTGAAGTTGCATAACTATCCACTATGAAATCCAAATAGCACATAACGAAAAGAAAAGAAAGGAAGAAACAAGGCACACCTCCCCCAAACTTAGACAAGTCTACGTCTAGAGAAGGTGTGGTACCGTAAAGGCTTCAAAATTCCTCTCGTCTTCAAGCTTGTAGCTCACCAAGCCTCACTTGCACACCTCGACCTCCTACAAGAAACACAAAAATAAATCACACACACTTATTGAAAGCAATAAATAAATAAAAAAACCGAAAACAAGAAAAACGATGGGTTGCCTCCCATCTAGCGCTAGTGTTAATGTCCTATGCCGGACGGAGCTTGAGTCGCTCAACTTTCCTCACCCTTGCATATTCACTCCACCCACTTCCATGGAGGATGAAGCATGATGATATTTCCTTCCTTTGTTTCTTCTCTTCTTCTTATCAAACCAATCCTTCTCCTTCTCCACTTCCTTTCCTAGCACACAAAGAGAATTATCATTAGTAACATTAAATTTGCTTGAACAATGATGATCATCAATAAAATAAGAGATAGAGAATATAGAACGAATTGAGCTTGATTTTGGAGAATCCTTCATGTTCATGGAGAATGAGATTTCTTCATCATCCACTTTGAGCTTGATCTTCCCCTCCTTCACATCAATTGTAACTCCACTAGTAGCCAAGAATAGTCTCCCAAGGATTAAGGGGATATTGGGATCCTCCTCCGACTCCATCACCACAAAGTCCGCATGGAAGCTAAATTTATCTACCTTCACCACCACATCTTCTACAACTCCTTTTGGATGAAAGAATGATCTATCGGCTAGTTGTAGGGCCATGTGGGTTGGTTTGAGATCACCGAGCTTCAAACGGTCATAGATAGATAATGGCATCAAATTAATGTTAGCTCCAAGGTCACAAAGGGCCTTCTTCTTCTCACCATTACCCAACTCACAAGTCAACGTGAAGCTTCCCGGATCCTTCAATTTTTGAGGTAGACTCTTTTGAATAAGAGCACTACATTCCATGGATAAACTCACCATCTCCACTTCATCAAACTTTCTCTTCTTGGTGATCAACTCTTTGAAGAATTTAGCATAAGTAGGCATTTCCTCAAGAGCATCCATCAAAGGTACATTAACATTCACGTTCTTAAAGATCTCCAAGAACTTTGAGAATTTCTCATCGAGCTTTTGCTTTATGAACCTTTGTGGATATGGTGGTGGGACATAAGTCTTGGGTACCCCCATGCATCACATTCAACGTTGGCACCTTCAAGCTCTTTCCTCTCTTTCTCTTTTCTCAACTCTTTTGCCTTCTTCCACTTGGGAATTCTCTCTACTTTCTTCTCTTCTTTCAACTCCTCTTTCTCTTCTTCAACACCAACTTCCTTCTCAACTTTATCCTCATCTTCCTCCACCGCATGCTTGGCCCTTCATAATTAGTACCACTCCGAAGTTTAATTGTCATACGATGCTCTTTCGGGTTCACTTACGTAGTAGAATAAGGTTTTCCTTTTTGGTTTCCACCACTTGAAGAAGCAACTTGACTAATTTGGAACTCTAGGTTCTTGACTTGATTGGCCAAAGAACTCACAATGTTCTCTATCTTCTCCATCTTTTGATTTTGAGCACCCATGAAACTTGTGAGCAAATCCTCAAGGCTTGGCTTCCCTCATTGTTGGGAGCATGAGCACCGGATCAATTCCTGAGGCAATGTAAGGGCGGCTTTTGGGTTTGAGAATGATAAGTTCTCATGCCTTCGAAAGTTGGGATTATATAGAGGGTTGTTTGCTTGGTAAGGAGGTGGGTGAGAGGCTTGATTTTGGAAATTAGATGAAGCATTATGTGGATAACGATTTGGGTAATTTTGGTGGTGAGATTGGTTTGGGAATGAATGGTTACCTTGGTAATTTTGTTGGAAAGGTGGTCTTCCCATATAGTTCGCTTCTTCCACTTGATCAACCATTTGAGGAGCTTCGTTTCCACCCCATTCCACTTCTCATGCCACCTTCTACTATCCCATCCACTTTTGTAGCCAACTTTTGAACCACATCGGCTAGCACCTTCAATGTCTCATTCTCTTCTACTTGAGCAACCTTGAAATGACCCCTTCTCTCGGTTGGCCAACTTGCGGTGTTGCAAGCTATGTTCTCAATCAACTCCTTAGCTTCTCTTTCGGACTTATCAAAGAGTGATCCACCCGCACTGAGTCAAGAATTCTCCGAGATGGAGGATCAAGTCCATAATAGAAGAAGCTCACTATTTGCTCATCTACAAAACCATGTTGAGGGCACTTCCGAAGTAAGCTATTAAATCTCTCTCAAGCTTCATGCATATTCTCCTCCTCCATTTGATGGAATTGAGCAATCAACGCCTTACATTGGAGAGTCATGGAAGGTGGGAAGAATTTCAAGAGAAATTTCTTACTCAACTCTTCCCAAGAACCCAAGTTATCTCGTGGTAGAGAGGCTATCCAATCCTTGGCTCGGTCTCTCAAAGTAAATGTGAAGAGACGAGCTCTCCATGCATCCTTAGTTACTCCATTCATCTTCACCGTATCGGCATACTTAAGGAATTGAGCAATATGTCGATTCGGGTCCTCTTTGGGATCTCCACCGAATTGCTTGCTTTGGAGAATGTGCAGCAATGCCAGCTTGATTTCGAAATTATTAGCCGTTAATGGTGGACGAGCTATCCTGGCCATAGTGGATTTGACCGGAGGCTCAAAATACTCCTGGATTGGTCTTTCCCTGATTTTCTCTTGGAGGTTCTCTTTGATTTGCTCTTCCATTCTCTCCCTTTCGACCACATCTTGGTCGTTGTTCTCCATTTCACGTTCTCTTTCTCTTGCTCGAGCTTGAGCCCTTCGACGATTTCGATTTCTCCTCGCGGTGCCTTCGATCTCCAAGTTCAAGGGAATTGGTTCTATTCCACGTGATCTTGTGTTCATACACACCAAAAACAACCAAGTATCAAATTCTCACAAGGCAAACAAAAACAAGATAAAACAAAAATAAAAGGCACTATCAACTACTTTCAACTTTCAATCTAAGTTATCTCAAACACCGATTCCCGGCAACGGCGCTAAAAACTTGATAGGCTTAAAAGCCAACAATCACTCTTCAAGTGTAAAGGGATCATGTAGCTAGTAAGTTACCCGGTTAAATTATCGATCCACGGAAATCAAATGTGAGATAGCCCTAAATTTACTAATTTATTCGCAATTGTAGCACAAGTCTTATAATAGGATCAATTGGTTTTATGCAAATGATTAACTAATCAAATAACTAAATTCTACTAACAACGAAATTCAATCAATAATAAAGACGTGCTCGGTGCTTATCAACAAATGAGAATCAATCATGGCGAATTCAAATGAGCATTTATCATGTTAATCAATTAATAAGAACAAACTTTTAATCAAACAATAATTCCGTACTTGGTAAGCCTAGGAATTATGCTACGATTTAAGCTCGAAAGTTTGAGAGGACTAAGTCACCCTTTCCTCCCGGGGCTAGAGCACGAGTCAATAGGTTCCCTAGTGTATCTCCCTTTCTATACTAAGGCACCTTACCTATGGTCTCTTCACAAATCACCCGACTACTAATCTAAGCAATTAATGTGGAGTTGATGTATTTCTAGTGGAATTAACCAAGTCTCCTTGTGTTAACCCAATATTAACTCTAACTACTCAATTAATTCCCTCACCCAAATGAGTAATCTAAATATCCAAGTCTCCTTGCGATAATTAAACAACTATGCATGGAATTAGAAATTAAATAAATAAATCAATCAAACCTCATCAATTCAATCAATTAATCAACAATCAAAATCACCCATAGGAATTCCTCACAAAATCAATCACTCATATGCATCAAAACACCCTAGCACTAGGAGTTTAGTTGATCATAATTAAAGAAATTGAATCCATGAAATTAATTGAATAACCAAATGTCATAACAAGAAATTGAATCAAGAAAACTGAAATTAAAGGAAGAATATCACCTAATTGGTATCCAAACATAAAGATAACAACCGTTGATCGTCTAAATTGAAAAAGAAATCGAAACCCTAGCTATGTGTGTGTGAAAGTGTGTGTTCTTGATCTTCTTATCTCCCTCTTTATCAAAAACCTCCCAAAACTCCCTCAAAATCGTGTATCTTCATGTATATATATGTATATAACCGTCTTGCCACGTGTTGTGCTCCAATTGGTCGAAAAATAATAAAATTCCGAAAAAAATGCACCCCTCGAATCGAGGACTAGGCCTCGACTCGAGGCGACTCCTTCCTTGACTCGAGGCCAGGCCTCGACTGAGGCGGCTGAAAATCGAGTTTTTATCTCTGGTCAATCCCTCGACTCGAGGCTTCCCAAGCTCGACCCTAGGTCGAGCCACGGGAATTTTTAGGCCCGATACGCACCTCCGACCCCGCGCCCAACACGTTTGTCTCATCGCCATATGAATCCCGGTACTTTCGGTTTGTCAAATTCCACCGGGAACTCAAAACGAGACAAAAACCACACGAAATGCATTAGTAATACTTTTAAGCACAAGAAGTGATATTCTATACTTTTAAACTTAAACAAGTAATACTTTTCATCAAATTATGCATTTAAATCCCTCAAAACTCATGGAATAATTCACCCTAATCACTGTCGGCTCCGTCACGGTCTTTGATCAACTTGATGCCTCCGTGAAGAAGGTCTTCACCTTCAACCGCCTCCACACGTCGATCACCCGCCTTCGTCTTCGTCGGGAGAGAGAGGTGCGTTGTCGCGGTGGGCTCACCTTTATCTTCATCGGGAGAGAGAGAGACGTCGCGGTGGGGCTGCCCACCTTCGTCGGGAGAGAGAGGGAGCCGTCGCGATAGGGGTGCGTCGCCGCCCGCCTTCGTTCGTGGGAGAGAGAGGCAGACGTTGGAGAGAGAAAAGGTTGGGGAGAGAGTATGAGATAAATTAGGGTTTTTGTGATTAAATGTGAGAAGGGGTATTTTGGGTAAATTTTGTAGTGGGTAGTAATTTATGTAAAGTGTTGTAGTGGGTAGTTATTTTTGCTCAAATGTTGTAGTGAATAGTAATAATTTCATAATATATATATATATATATATATATATATATATATATATATAATATTTATTTATTTTGATGGGTAACCAATAATATTTTTAAGCAATCAATAATGCACGCACATGATACATCAAAAGTTAAAGTATTGCATACAGTATTGATGATGTCAACGAGAATACAGATATATATGCATGACATCATAATACAACATAAAATATTGATTAAAATATAAAATTTTCAATTCCCATGGAATTTCCATGCTAGCAAATTGAGATCTCAACATAGTTTTTTTTTTTCAAGGTTTATGTACAATCCTAATTCGTGACTTTCATCACTTAGGACAAGTACCTCAATTCTCAGATTACACTTAAATTAATTAGTTTTGGAATTGGGGTAAATTTCACCGTAAAATTAATTTACAACTAATATATTTTAGTGAAATAATTATATTCTTCAATAAAATAACTAATATCACTCAAAACCAATACATTATAATAAAATTACTTTTCTTTTAGCACAAATACTCCATTGTCCCGTACTAGATGCATTATTTTCCAAAAAATTTGTCGCGTATTAGATGCATCATTTTTTTAAATAGCAATAAAATAACTTTTATTTTTAATCTATCTCCTCAAACACCTTAATATTACACCACATGTATTATTTTTCTACACTAACTCGATTTCATACTATTAAACAACCTTGTTATTAAAATAGAAAATTTCGCCCCCACCCCAAAAAAGAACAACTTATATTATTAAACAACTTTTATATTAAAATCATGTCGAATAATAAATGTTACTTTAAGTATGAAATAGAGGAAGTAATACTTTCAAAACAAGTTTCACGTTGAAATTTGTTTGCACAATATTCTTATTTCATGTTCTTTTATTAAAGCAAAATATGCCATTTATTTGATTTTGGTATGGGCATCGATCACCCAACTCAATAAATAAAGTTAGAAAAAAATAGGGACAAGTCTCGTGTAGACATGTTAAATTTGCAGAATTGATATATTATTATTATATTATAAAAAATGTGTTTTCATCTACCATCAATAAATGCACCCATCAATTCCCAGCTAATTCCAAAAACCTAATTTTGCATCATACTTTTGCTCAAACTTGTGGACTAAAATATTGTGGGCCATACATATGTCACATGGGACAACATTTATTTCAAAATTTTGTTGCAAAATTGCAATTTATGAAAGTCTGTCCATAGGCATTCCCATTGTATACAAGAATAATCTTTTTCCCATCAATTTAGGCACGGAATTTAAATACCATTGCGTATTAATTTATGTCTTACATCACATATTGTTAATAATGTACATCATTTAGATGATGACACTTGTTCAAATTTTCGTTTGATTTATTCATAAATAAAAGATGAGTATAACTATATATACCTTGAGATAAATTAATGTCTTTATGATAAAATAATTTTGAGAATGTCTCGCTGTAAGATTATTATAATATTACTAGTAATTTCTCCTATGCGATGTATGTATTGAATATTATAAATTTTAAATATGTAATTAAAATATAAATTTAATTTATTAATTTTTTTACTATTATTTTTATTAATATATAAATTATGTTGTTTATCCATGAATATATTACAACTATTTAATTAATTCTATAATTTTTAATAGTTACTAATCTCATTAAAAATATTAAAATTCAACACAACTTATATAATCTAAAATTAAATTATTTAAATTCAACTCATATAATTAAATCTTAAATAAAATTATTTAAATTCAATTCATATAATTAAATTTAAAATAAAAATAATAAAATAAGATCTAAATTTATTTTTATATGTGCAATACTTATGTTAAATTAAAAATTTTTAAAAGAGAATTAACTTGATATATAATGTGTTAAAATTAAATTTAAAATAAAAATTTATGAAAATTTGAAATTGTTGGTGTAAAGTAAAAAGAAAAAGAAAAGTTAATTCACTCTCTTTTAGTGGAGAGTGAGACTCATTATTACACTATATAACAAGTGCATTTCACTTGCTCTCTCCTTACATTTCACTTTTTCTCTCCCGACTTCTATTTTATATATATATATATATAGATTATCGATCACCTTTAATATAAATATTTTAATTTTTAAATTTTTGTCTTAATGATATATTTTACATACATTTTTTTAAGTGATATTCATTCCTTTACAATTTACATTGTTCGAAATCCAAAAATGAATATTATAATTTTGTTTTTCCATATCCAAAATAGCATAAAAACAAATATATCTTCTACAATTAAACTCTTACAAATATTTCTTATTTACATCTCATGCCACTCAATCTCCACTATAATTAAATTTCTCTCGCTCAATTACTTACTTCAAGAAAGTTGAAAAAAACTCATTTATCTTTCATTGTATATCTCGTAATACTAATAAATAATAGTTTTATTAAAACTCGTGTGATTTGATTTTAACAATCTAAATCGTAACAAAGAGTACACTTTAGCATAAAAGTGATAGTATTCTCATAATGGTCTCATGGTGAGACGATCTCACACAAAACTCATTCATATCTTATATATTTATTGGTCTCTTGTACATTAAGTGCATCGTACAAAATGATAAATGTCTTTAAAGATTTCATTATTTATTTCTTATAAGATGAAATGGGACATAAAGATTTCATTATTTATTTCTTACATGTAAATAAAAATAATCTTATGTTGATCGATAGACACCAACTTATATGTTTTATTTATATTTATATATAATGTGACAATCAATAAATAAAGTAATGAAATAAAAATTAAATTTAAAGAACTCCCAAAGAAAACAATCAATTTCAACTCATTAAATTTTATATGCTACACTGTTTAATTTACTATCCACGACCAATCTACGTCCACGTATACAAATTTACTTGATCAAAACATTATAATAATAATTAATAAATAGCAGATTATTACAATTCAAAATAAATTAAAGTAGATGAAGGAACGTGTGAAAGAATGAAATGCCGCCAAATTTAGCGGCACAGCATGGAAGACGATTAATTCTTTTTTTTTTTTTTTGGTCAATGCTAGCTGTCTGCTTCTTAAAAAAAAAAAAAGCAATTAATTTATTTCCAAACACTTTTATTAATATTATTTGACTTATAAAAAGAATATAGGGTAAAAATTAAATGGGTGAGCACTAGGTCGGTTTGACCATTTTCTCAGTCCAATTGAATTATGTATATATAATATCAAAATCGAATTGTAGAGAAATTGAACGAAACCGAATTAATATTGTAGGACGTTAATTCGGTTAATTTTATAAAATTTTTTTACATATATTTATTTGTAGGCAAAAACTTGTATGAGACCGTCTCATGTATGAGACCGAATCACTTTTAATAAATTATTATCACTTTTTTAAAAAGTGATACAAATTAGTATAAAAGTGACAACAAATTAAAAAGTGGTAACAATTTATGAAAAGTAATAACAATTTATGAAAAAGTGATAAATTATGAAAAAGTGATAATAATTTATTAAAAAGTGACTTCATCTCATGTCCGTCTCATGCATGAGACGGTCTCACACAAGAGTGCCCCTTTATTGTATTGAGTTTTTTTCCTCAATTTCAGACAATTCAAAATTATCTCAAATATTTGTATTATCATTGCTTTTCGTTATAACTTAAAAAAATTAAAAAATTGAACCTCGATAATTATATTGTATTTTTTCAACTTGTTATTGATTGGACATATATAAGACCAAATGTAAAAAAATCAATAATAAAAATAACCTACATAACCATGGTATGATGTTCATTTTTTAAAAAAAAAAAAAAAAAAGACAAAAGAAAATTTATAACTTAAGAAATATAAAAATGAGAGTTATTGATAAAGCTATTCAAAAAGTTGGAGGCTCGATCCAATACCGAGAGTTTGGATAAACCCAGACAACCTAACTAAACGATGAACCAAAAATTGATATTTCTTCGAACAAGATATAAAACGTAACCTCTAAGCAATTGCAATATAACTTTAAAAGTCATTGACAATAAAATATTCAACTATTTTGTCTTATTCACCTCATTAAGAATAGAGTGATAATTTCACCGAAATCTCCAGTTCTAAATTAAACTATTAATCGATGCACTTGACGATCTATCTGTCTCCCTACATGGCCAACATCTTACGTTGTCAACACCAATTTTTTATTTCACAAAACAAATCAAGCGTCACGACAGGGGAGGAAGATAGAAAGAGAATCTATGACACCGAGGAGTTACGCAGTCTTTGTTATCCGGTTGTGAGGTGAAAAAGTCAATTTTGTCTTAGTGTTTTGTGTACGACAAATGTTTCATTTATGCCGGATTCTTGGATAGCATAGAAGAAAACTTGACCTACCAATGCACTATAATAAGTAGATGGCTTACCGGCTTAATATCATGATTTCTTACCGTAAAATAATCGGCTCCTCGTTATCTTATTGCATGCCAAAGTACGGTTGAGCAATAAACATGATCTATTTGCTACATATAGAATTTCAGTGTCGAAGCAAATTGACTTGAAAATGCAAAGGTAGTAGTTGCCTTGTGCATTTTCGGTAAAAAAAAAATACACAAAAAACCTAGCCACTTACCTACAAACAAAAGAAGAAGGAAGAAAGATTGTAGTTCAATCGGTCGAGCACCGCCCTATCAAGGTGGAAAAATTTAGTAGATAAGGCAGGGACGGATAGGCAAAAGGTTCGCGCAAGCCCGCCTCGTTATCTTATGGAAGAATTGCTTCGAGATGAAAAGACGATGTCCTAAGTGATGTTAGTGACAAATGTTACTCAAAATGTGCCAACATTCCGGTCACAACATCGAATTCGTCCTTCCACTTCCACTAACCCCTAACCCACGAAATGTCTTGTTCAATGTCTTTTTTACGGTTTGAAGACTTGCGGTAGTTTCCATAAGTCATGCGGTTGAAAAGGCAAGAGTGAGGAGTTGAAAAGAACATGGGGAAGTTACAAAGAAGTTACCTACTTTCAAGGGACATGTGGAAGGTTATCTTCAAGCACTAAGAGTGTCCAAAATATCTATTTATACACGGCCGCTATGAAGATTAAAACTTGGAGTTGAGAGATCCACAATCTAGCATAGTCTATTGGCATAGATTAGAGAGTTTATTGTACATTTCTATCTCGGTACTTCCGTTGGTGAATGTTCCACATTTCACTCAACATTGGATCTTTATTTGTATTAGTGATAGGTTAGATTGATCAATATCTAGTCACTATATACGTAGATCTATTCACGGTGTGACTTATATTTTCACCGATTGTATCACTTGATAATTAATAGTGATATTTTCAGAAAGACTATATAGACTTATTTATAGTCTATACAAATTTTGATATTCATCTTGCAAAGTATTTTAAAACTTCTACCGTGTATTTACGTATTTTTATTTTGTCTGTTTGCTCTTCGAATGTGCCAACATTCTTGACAACATTCTCGCAAAATACTTACGCACACCTTCAATTGGCACCAGAGCCATTAAACTCGTTATCCCGAGTTTTGATCCCGTGTTTGGTGTTATTTAGTGTAATGGAATATCCTATGATAGAGGTAACAAGATCAAATATGATCCGTAATATAGGAAAAATGTTAAATGTGATGCATGTTCTGGTTTTGGTCATTATGCTAATGAATGTGCCAACACTCTATTGAGAAAAAGAGTAAATTTCAATGCTACCT
Organism: Paraleonurus japonicus; assembly: GCA_030762865.1. Classification (NCBI taxonomy): domain Eukaryota; kingdom Viridiplantae; phylum Streptophyta; class Magnoliopsida; order Lamiales; family Lamiaceae; genus Paraleonurus; species Paraleonurus japonicus. Next base: position 20,390,480 of record CM061053.1, read on the forward strand.
TAATCGATGAGTCGATTGTGAAGATGATTCGATAAAAATAAAAATATGCTTTTTCTACAAGAATTTTATATGATGATACTCTTGATGATTTCTTGGATGATTACGATGTTGAATCAAATGTGCCAATATTTGAAAAAACATTGGAAATTCCGAAGTTAATTGTCTTTCAAGTTCTTGTGTAGATAAAACAGTACATCTAACAATGTTTGCAAAGATTGTAAGTTCAGCTATCTAAAGCTTGAGAAGGAGTTGAAATCCACTCGTAAAGCCTTGAAGGACATGACTATCGAAGAGTCACATCAAAAGAAATTGGTGATAAAGTTTGAGGTCATATTGACAAGGAAAGATCCGGAAATATGCAACCTTAAAGAACAAATTTAAAGGCACAACACTAAATTTCAAAAGATATTCGTAAAGTTTAGCAAAACTTGATGATGCATTAACAATTGGAAGTACAAGTAAACATGGTCTTGGTTACAATGGTAACATTACTCGGTTTCTAGATAATAACAAGCTTGTTAAGTTTACAAAATCATTTGATAAACCTGAAACTTCTTACGTAAAATAAGAAAATATTTTTGAAAAGAAGGATGTTTGTCATTATTGCTTTCTTGAAGGTCATAAGAGACCAAACTGTTTAAGGATGAGACAGACAAGAAGTTTGCTAAAATGTCTTTGAAAATGTTGCAATATTTTGCTCAACATTCAAAGCAGACAGTTCAAAAATTTTTACAAATCTGTTAAAATATCTACTTGGGTGAAAAAGTCAAATTCTATATGTAATGTTGTCTATACCTCTTTAACAACATGTGTTCCTGGACTATGGTACTTTGATAGTGAGTGTTCTAGGCACATGACCGGTGAGAAAAATTATCTCACCGATTATAAGATTTATGATGGTGAAAATATTACATATGGAGGTGGTTCAAAAGGTAAAATCATTGGAATAGGTACATTAAATGTTCCCCGGGTTTTCCAAACTTGACAAAAGTCTTAAATGTTAAAGGTTTACTTGCAAACTTGATTAGTATTAGTCAATTATGTGATGATGACTTGCACGTAAAGTTTGATAAAAGTTCATGTTATGTGTTAAACAATGATGATAATTGTCTTATGGTTGGTAATAGATCTGTTGATAATTGTTATTTGATTGATTCAAATTAAGCATGCTTTAATGTTCAAACCGATGAAAGTATACTTTGGCATCAAAAACTTGGACATGCTCATTATAGGAATATTGTCAAATTGATGAAGTTTGATGTTGTTAAAGGTCCGCCTAAGTTACAAATACGTATGTCAAATGTGTGTGGATCTGTCCAAAGTGGTAAACAAGTCAAAATGTCACATGAAATGTTGACACATTGTACTACAAAATATTGCTTTGAACTTTTACATATGGATTTAATGGGACCAATGAAGACCGAAAGCATTGGTGGTAAGAGATATTCTTTTGTCATAGTAGATGATTATTCAAGGTTTACATGGATTGAATTTCTTAAGGAGAAATCAGATGCTTTTGGAGTATTCAAAATTCTTTATAAACGGTTTAAAAATATTTATAACACTAAGGTGAAGTGAATAAGATATGATCATGGTAGGGAGTTTGAGAACAAACTTATTCACTAATTTTTGTGAAGACAAAGGCATAATGCAAGAGTTTTCCTCTCCTAAAACCTCCTCAAAGAAAATGGTGTTCTTGAAAGGAAGAACAGAACTCTACAAGAGATGGCTAGAGTAATGCTTATATCCAAGAAACTTTCTAAAAAATTTTGGGCGTAAGCTTTGAATACTGTCTGTCATATATCAAATAGAGTTTACTTGAGACTTAATTCTACTAAAACACCTTATGAGTTTACGAATAACAAAAACCTAATCAAATACTTTCATGTCTTTGGATGTGTTTGCTACATACCGAATGATAGAGACCAACTACACAAGTTTGATTCAAAAAGTGATAAAGGTTTCTTTCTTGGTTATGCTAGAAACAAGAGAGCTTTTAGGATTTATAATCTTAGGACTCGATACTGTTCAAGAGTCTATGAATGTTGTATTTGATGATAATGCAAGTCTTGGCAGATAATACTATTGAAGAAAATGTGTCGACCTTATTGAGCAAATGCAAAGTTACGAGATTTCGGTGATTGAGAATGTTGCTACAAATGTGCCCACATCCGAAGCAACATCACCTCAACATCCGTAAAATAACGTAACTATGTATTACCTGCTACGATGCCATCTTTAGAATTCTCAAAAATCATCCACAACAACGAGATCATAGGTAAGCCTCAATCGTGTACAAACAAGGAGGAAATTGAGTATTGATGCAAGGCATGTGGTAAGATCAATCTGTATGACATCTATGTGTAACAAGGTAAACTTTGAATGTTATCATTCTCTCACCGAACCTAAAAATATTGATGAAGCAATGAAAGATGAATATCGGATTAATGCAATGCATGAGGAATTAAATCAATTTAATAGGAATGATGTTTGGATACTTGTACCTAGGCCTGAAAATATGAATGTAATTGGTATCAAATGGATCTTCAAAAATAAAATGGATGAATACGGTAATGTTGTGAGGAATAAAGCTAGATTAGTTGCACAAGTCTATACACAAGTAGAAGGAATTGATTTTGATGAGACATTTGCTCCGGTGGCTAGAATTGAGTCTATAAGACTATTACTTGCTATTGCATGTTACATTGATATAAAATTGCATCAAATGGATGTCAAGGTGCATTTCTAAATGGAATTCTTATGGAAGAAGCGTATGTTGAACAACCTAAGAGATTTTAAAATCATGAATTTTGATCATGTTTATAAACTTAAGAAAGTCTTATATGGTTTAAAACAAGCACATAGGGCATGGTATGGTAGATTAACCGATTTTCTTGTTGAATTCGGTTTTTATAGAGGTGAAGCTGATAGAACTTTGTTTATAAAACATTCGGAAATGATATCATGATTGCTCAAATTTATGTTGATGACATTGTGTTTGGTTCTACATGTGAAAAGATGCTTGAATTATTTGTGCATGAAATGACTTCTACCTTTGAAATGTCGATGGTTGGAGACTTGAATTACTTTTTAGGTCTTGATTAAACAGTGCAAGGATGACATTTTCTTTTGTCAAAGTAAATATGTCAAGAATCTTGTGAAAAGGTTTGGTTTAGACATTGCTAAACACATGAAGACACCTATGGGATCGACACAAAAATTGTGTAAAGACAGTGTTGGCCAGAATGTTGACCCAATATTGTATAAGTCAATGATTGGTAGTCTTCTATATCCGACTTCTAGTAGGCCGGACATCATATTTAGTGTTTGTTTATGTGCTCGTTATCAAGTTAATCCTAAAGAATCACACATGAATTGTTAAAAGAATTATTAGATATATGGCAGTACATGTGATTATGGAATATGGTATAGCAAGGACACTAATTGCTCTTTGATTGGATATAGTGATGCAGATTGGGCAGGTGTGGTGATGATAGGAAGCGTACAAGTGGTGGATGTTTCTACGGTGGAAACAATCTTGTCTCTTGGCACACCACAAGCAAAATTGTGTCTCCTATCCACGGCCGAATCTAAATATATTGCAACAGGGAATATCTCGCACTCAACTTCTATGGCTTAAGAAGATGTTCGATGATTACGGTTTGGAGAGCAATACTCTTATCAAGCATCTTGTGACAATACAAGTGCAATTAATATATCTAAGAACCCCGTGCAACATTCATTAACTAAGCATATAAGTATAAGACATCATTTCATTAGGGACCTTGTAGAAAAAGAAGTTGTAAAGTTGTAATACATTCCTACCGAGAAGCAAATTACAGACATTTTTACTAAAGTCCTTGATAATGAGAGGTTTTCTTCTCTTAGAAAATATATAGGTTTATGCACTAATTAGACCTATTATCATTGTGTGTGTTGTAACAAATGTGTCAATATTTGTAACAACACTAGAACAATTTATTTAAATTTTTCTAAGTATTGTGATATTTAGTGTTTTCAAAACTCTCATGTGTAAATAGTATTAGATATTGTGATTAATATAAATTGTCTGGACGCAGCTTCTCTTAAATGCAATTCAAATAACTCACAATTAGGTGCTATGTCACTCGAGTAACTATGTCACAATTCAAATAGTTCCTTCATTTGTTTGGTTTTGGATCCTAAATCTCTCTTGTAAGTTGTTTGGATGTAATATCTATACTTTGTATTTCGTTTGGGTATTTCTCATACCTAGGTATTTGTTAATAAATACCATTTTTCCCGATCAAAAAAAAAAAAAATAAAACGATGTTCTCTTTTCAAAAGGTGACTTGAATGCATCAATACATTCACAATCCATTGAGTAATTATGGGACATGGAGTCGACAACTACAATGATCTCTTACGGAAAAATGGATCAATGTGAATAAGTGAGATAAGGAAAAATATAGTGCAACATAAATGAATTAATTTCATGTAAAAACTAACATTCCGGTTCTCATATGTATATTTACCTCTATGAGTTTGATAATTTCCGAATATTATTTTATGAAAGATTATTTATTTTAAATTGTTCCCGAATATTATTTAGTCTAATTTATTTTATTGTGTAGTTATTTTATTTATTTGAGCAGCTTTTAGCATGTTTAAATTTTAACGTCCACACATTCGGTAATGTCCTATTTTTTAGGGATGTGATTAAATTCTTTCTTCTTAACACCGATGTGATCACAACTTCTACGTCCTTTCTTTTCCCTATGTAAGGTCCTTAATGCTCGGTGTGTTATACACATTATATCTAAGTTTTCGAATTTAACAAAAGTGTTTGAAGGTATCATTATTTATACTTGTTGGTATTAGATCTTTATCAGCCTCTTATTATTCAAATTGATTATTTAATTAATATAATTTGAAAAATACTTGCGGAGTTATTAATATGGCTGATCGAAAAGACTTCTCACCTTCACAATCCAAACACACTAACTCTCTTGCTTCATCTTCTTCCTCACGAAACCTCCATGTCTTAGCAACAATGGCCAGAAAATGTTTCGATAGTATTGGCGCACCGATCCCGACATCACCCGCGTCTATTAGGGTTGGGTCGATGGATGTACCTCTACCTCCAACCGACACTCGTAATCCCGACGTGTAACCCACTGAAACTCCAATTTTGGGCGGAACGCCACAAAATCGAGATGGCGGCGAAGCTAGCAAAGTCCCTGTTCTTGAAACTTATCCCATGACAGTTGAGCTCGTTGAGGTGGCCCCTTCCGATCAAATCATCTATGCTTTCAAAACCCTAACTAAGGCACGATTTACCCAAAGGTCAAGGTCGGTGATGAAGAGATTGATTTCAATAAATACAGTATCTCGCCTTTACGCCTCCACAATCTTCTCAAGATGCTCCAATAGAGGCGCTTCTTCCGACTCAACAGACTTGTGGCAGTTTCCATGAGTCATGCGGTTGAAAAGGCAAGAGTGAGGAGTTGAAAAGAACATGGGGAAGTTACAAAGAAGTTACCTACTTTCAAGGGAGATGTGGAAGTTATCTTCAAGCACTAAGAATGTCCAAAATATCTATTTATACACTACTGCTATGAAGATTAAAACTTGGAGTTAAGAGATCCACAATCTAACATAGTCCATTGGCATAGATTAGAGAGTTTATCATGCGTTTCTATCTCGGTACTTTCGTTGGTGAATGTTCCAACATTTCACTCAACATTGGATCTTTATTTGTATTAGTGATAGGTTAGATTGATCAACATCTAGTCACTATATACGTAGATATATTCATGGTGTGGCTTATGTTTTTACCGATTGTATCACTTAATAATTAATAGTGATATTTTCAGAAAGGCAAGATAGACTTATTTATAGTCTATACAAATTTTGATATTCATCTTGCAAAGTGTTTTAAAACTTCCACTATGTATTTCGTATTTTATTTTGTCTCGTGTTGCTCTTCGAATGTGCCAATATTCTTGACAATATTCTGCAAAACACTTACGCACACCTTCACTAACCACTCAACAAAAAGAAAAATAAAACGAAAACTCTCCAGACAGAGAGAAAATTGAAGCACTCAATTCAAGAAAGGGGATCAGAGGCTCTCAATACAAGAGACAAAATCGACTCTCAACTCAAGAGATATATATATATCAAACACCGCAGATTCTTCGAGATTGTGAACGGAACAAGGACAATAAATAAACACACATAAAATCACAATTATAAATCAATACTCCTAGATATCGAAAAATAAGGGAAAAATTCATTTTTAGTACCCAAAGTTTACCTTTTTCCAGATTTGGTACCACACCTTTAGGCACTCTCAAAATTGGTCATCAAAGTTCATTTTTGTCTCAAAATTGGTTCTGCCGTTAGTTGACCGTCATTGACTAACGGAAACACACTGTTTAGGCGCGAATTCATCTAGGGTTATAAGTATTGCCCCCAAATTCGACACTCACTTCCTCTTCTATCGAACCACTAATTTTTTTAATTTTTGGCTCTTGTGTAGCTTAATATTTTTCATTAAATGTAATGTATTTTATTTTGTGAAATTTATGTGGAATTAATCTACACTGTCTTTTTAATGAATTTAGATATTTCACGAAACAAAGTGAACATTAAATATGTGTAGATTAATTTCACATACATTTCATGAGATATCTAAATTCATTAAAAAGACATTGTAGATTAATTCCACATACATTTCACAAAATAAAATACATTACATTTAATGAAAAAATACATTTTTTTATCGGTAATGAAAAAATATTAAGCTATACAAGGGCCAAAAATTAAAAAAATTAGGGTCCCGATAAAAGAGAGAAGTGAACTGTCGAATTTGGGGTCAATACTTATAACACTAGATGAATTCGCGCCTAAAACAAAGCCTGCTTAGTCAATGACGGCCAACCGACGGCAGACCAATTTTGAGACAAAAATGAACTTTGGTGACCAATTTTGAGAGTGCCTAAAGGTGGGGTACCAAATCTGAAAAGATAAACTTTCGGGTACCAAAAATGAATTTTTCCCAAAAATGAAATAATTAATACACAAAAATAATACTTCCTCCGTCTCATAAAATTCTTCATAGAAGAGAGTTCACATTTTTAAGATAGAAGAGTAATGATCGGGGTTTTAGGGTTAATTTTGTAAATCTTTATACATAAAATAAATAAATTTATTGAGTTATCTCAGACGTGTGAGTTAAAAAATAAATGATATTTTCCATAAATCGGTGGATATAGTGAGAGTACAATTTATAGAGTATTTTCTATTTTAGGGCGTAAAGTTTATGGTTAAATTTATTATTTACCAACCGAAATATTATAATTTTAAAAATCAAACTGAATTTGTAATAAAATTAACCAAATTTCATTAGCTCGCCTAAACAAAAACAGATTTTTCTTTCACCTTATAAATGCTAGCTGTCTGTTTCTATTTATTAAAAAGACAAAAAATCCTTTTGATTTATTCCACCACTTTTATTAATATTTATTTGACTTTTATTTTTCTTTTTCCGAAAAGATATTTATTTGACTTATAAAAAGAATATACACACTATAAATAAAAACCCTATAAATACAAACCCATCCATTCATTATTTTCACAACTCAATACGCAACTCAAATTCCAACCCCCACCCCACCCATGTCTGCCGCCACCACCACCGGTATTGCCTATTCACTCGTCGTCGCCGCCATCTTCGCGGCGGCGACTGCACAATTCTCACCGGTGCCGGCGCCGGAAATGTCAATGTCGCCGTCGGAGTCGCTTCCGGCAGCGCCGTCGCCCGGCGGAGTTGATTGCTTCACATACCTAATGAATCTGGCCGATTGCCTCACATTTGTGGAAACTGGGAGCAATATAACCAAACCCGACCCGGGTTGCTGCCCCGAGCTCGCAAATTTGGTGAACACACAACCCGTGTGTTTGTGCCAACTGTTAGGGAATCCGGGTCAAGTCGGACTATCCGTTGATATGAAACGGGCACTGAAGCTTCCTGCTGTGTGCAACGTTACCACACCTCCTGTTAGCTTGTGCGCAGGTATTTTTCTCCCTCTCATTATGTATTTTTATGACATTTATTACTATTATTTTCTTTTTATTTTAATATTAATTAAAAATAAGAGTTGTCAGATTTCCAATATTTTGATATTAATTTATTTTCCAATCGAAAAATATGAAAAATGTGAAAAATTAAAAATATAATAGATTTTTTTATTATATATAATTAGAAAAAAATGTGAGAAACATCAATTATTTTGGAAGGGAGAGTATATCAATTATATAAAATACTGGATTGTGTGGCAATTTTTGTTGAAAAATTTTTGACAATTAATTTGGACAATAAGGTATATTTTGAAGGTGCAAATTGTTCTTACTAGTACTTTAATCAGTTAATTATGTTACACAATGTAATTAATTATTTTTCTGCTAACACATAAGCAAGGTTCAGTGCTGACAAATATTTATATATAATAATAATAGTTAAAAATATCAATTCAAATCTGAACTATTTGGGTGGAGCCACCTTGTTAATAATGATTATTGCATGATCTATATTGATATTTTTAAAGTAATTGAATGATACATATCAGATACACAGATTTCAAATTTCAAATTTAGTCTTGTTTTATTTAAATAATTGAGAGTTGTGGACCATACTGAATTTCAAAACATGTATAAATCTCATTAAAGAGCTTACTTTTTATTAATAAAATAATACTACACAATAAAGAAAATATAAATCTCATTAAATAATTCACCACGTTACGTATTTAATATCACCAACTTACATATTATAAATGTAATGAAATAATTAATGTTTGCCAACTACCTTTCCTTTTCGAAATTTTTAGGTAGTTTCTTTAGTGCTATACCCCATCTAATACTTAATTTATTACAACCATTTAATAGAAACATTTAATATTGCTAGTTTGGCATACTTCCAAATGTTTACCCACATATTTCTCTAATTATAAATTAGGTTCAGGTGATATTTTTAACTCTATCTTCGTTTGCACTATTTTTGCAAACTTATTTTATTAAAACGTTTTATAATAATTAGCACACTTTAAAATTAGTAAACTATCAACAACACCACCCTCACAATATTTATTTATATATATAAAGAGTAAGTCTCTTGTGCAACAAGTGCATGTGCAAGACTGAACAATTGTGACTATTTTTATTGAACAAGTAAGTTAGATAGTTGTAACTATTCGCTGCAAGTCACTACAACTGATCTTGTTTAAAAATATACTTAAATTGCACGATATGTTTGGTGCATACAACACCTTGGCTTACACAAAATGTCATCAAAGTGACCCATATATAAACTCAATACTACTCATTTGTTCACTTTATAAATAGAGGTGGATGAAATTGCCCTTGAAATCCCAACACATTTTTTCAATTTCTTATTTTGTGTGTTCATTTTAAGGTGCAAATTATTTGGGATGGAGAGAGTATAATTTTGTATATGAAGTAGTATTGTTTGGTATACAAAGTATCATATTTTAAAAAAATGATTGACTTTATATATTATTTTTTCAAAATTACTAAACAGTCTTATGTTGAAAAATACTTACCCCATCCTCGTGATAATCTGCACACTTTCATTATTCGGATGACCCAATATAATCTACACCCCTAAATAAGGAAAGTTCAATAGTAACATCCTCGTAGCATCACTTTATTTTAAAAAAATGCTACTTAGTTTTTAATGATAAAGTTATTATCTTTCACTTTATCTAACTCAACCACCTAAAATACGCTACATTTTATTCTCTCTCATACTCTATTAATACTAAAAAATAATTTTTCTTAATTTATGTGTCCAACAAAGAGTGCAGATTATTCCGAACGGAGAGAGCATTACTCAAAATATAAATTTATATTATCGAATTCACATAAAACTTATGTGAGTCAAATTTATAAATAAATTTCTCAGAGGTTAATTAATACTAGACAATTGTGGCCACTTGTTAGAATCAAAATGAGGTAAATAAATTGCGGTCAATATCTATTTTTTTTTTTAATAAAATTTAATGGTCTCACATGTCGAATAAAAAATATGAAAAAAGTAGTCAGGAGAGAAGTGGCCATTTATTGTGTACTAAATGCTTTATCTAATCCTTTCAACAAAATACCTGTCAAAAAATCCTTTCAACAAAATAAATGCTATCTACGATGAACATTTATTTTATTTTTCGAAAAATGTGTTGTTTTTTCAATTCATGCCCCATTTTTGTGAAGCCACTAGCCATCCAATCTTGGTAGAACCTGAATATTTTATGTATATATATATATATATATATATATATATATATATATATATATATTAGTTATTACATTATGAATATAATTGGGTTTGATCAAGGTTTATTCAAATGTAATTATTTGGTTTTTATATTCACTTTTTAACTTTTCAATTTCTAATTTAAGCAACACTTTTAACTATAAAATAATACTAAAAATAGTTACATTTACAGGATGATTTTAATATAAGCTTAACAAATTTTATAATACCAGTTTTTATTTTTAGTTACCATATAATTATAGAAAAAAAAATAATTTAGTTATTCTAATTTAATTTTAATTTATTTCATGCAGCTATTGGCGTTCCAGTTGGAGGCGGAGCGCTACCACCAAGTGATGCCCCTTCAGTCTCAGGGCCTTCACCTAGTCCTGGTAAATATTTTATTAGTTGTATTTTAATTTTCGTTATTTCACATAAATTAAGAAAATTATTAAATAAAAATATGTATGTGTAATGTGGTATTTTTATTCTTTTATTTAGCTACATAGAGTAAATTTATTTAATTAAGACATATTATCAAAAGAATGAGTAGTTGGACAAAATCAGAATATAATATTTAATTCTCATAAATTAGTGCAAAATGATAATTATTTTTAGATAAAATTCTACTCTTGAAAGAGAATTAAAATGAAATGGAGGGAGCATTTATATATATATATATATATATATATATATATATATATATATATATATATATATGTGTGTGTGTGTGTGGGGCAAAACCAATTTTATTGAGCTAATCTCAACAAAAATACTAATTGTCTTGTGCACCAATCGTATCGCATACAATTTAAATGTATTTTTTTATTTAACAACACTAGTTACTGTTCAATGAAAATAACTGATAGTGCCGCTTTAAAAATGCATTTGAATTGCACGATGCATGTGTGGAAGCATTGAAGAAGTTTAGTATAATTAATGGCACTTAATTTAGGTTCATATATTAATTTAATTATTGATGTTTATAGGGGAGAAGAGGCAGCAACAGCCCCATCTACTGGGGGCACAAATGGAAGTTCAAGCAAATTAGCCTCTAAGCATCATTTCCTCTTTGGATTAGCAGCTCTTTCCTTCTTTACTTATTTATTTTGATTAAAAAATCACATGTATTAATTTATTTCTAAGATTCATAGTGATTATTGATATCTTGATTTCATCATTTGTATGTTGTAGCTAGATGCTTCTATTCCAACTATTTTAAATAATATTTTCACTTTGATTTCTTTTGTTTTACTCTTAACACTTCTCTAAAAGCAAGAATGGGTGAATTGCTACTCTCATCACCACAACTAAAAATATTTTCATCTTGTTTTCTTGATGTAATTTAATTTGCAAATTTCACCCACCTACGGGTGATTCGGTATGATATAATAAAAATATCGGACAATAATGTATATTGTGATAAAATTTTTGGTATTAAAAATAATTATACCAAAATTTTGGTATATTGAAATTGCATATTATTTCATTACAAAAATTTGGTAAACCATTCCGTACCTAAATATTGGTATATATTATTTTATACTGAAATATTGTATACCATTTCATATCTTTGGGTGCCGTTTCATATTGATTTTTTTAGAATATTTACGATATAATATTGAAATGCCTATAATTTTTGTATATCAGATACCAAAATTCATTTTTTCAATATATTGCTATGAATCGAAATACCAGGTAATATATCAAAATACCGAGATGGCGAGATTTATAATTACTGTACCGTACCAAAATTTTAATAAATATGATATTTTTTTAAATGGTAAGTGCGGTATACAAAAATTTTCGATATTTTTCCTACCCTTGCATCCACCATTTATTTCAAACCCATCCATTGTATTCTTTCCCACGCCATTGCCCCCTCATACTTGAACAAACATTCTAAGTTTATGACAAAATTTCAAAGCCTATTCTATCATGGAAATCAACAAAGTCTGCATGATCACAATGCAACATTTCCTTTATTCCCCTCTTTCAACAGAGAGAGAGAGAGAGAGGGAGTCAGGGCGTTTTACGCGGAAGAGTGGAGCAGTTGCTGCACAGTTACAGGGCTGCAAATGGAAGACACGGGACGACCGGACCAGGTTGAATTGGCTAACAGGGAGTTGATGGCAGGGGTGGGGTTGTTTACGTCCCACCAAACGTGCGTTGAAGCTTCGCCACACGCCATATCTGTCGAGAGGCAACCACCGTACGTACCTACTCCACAGCATGCATTCTTCACATCCTCTATTCCTAAACAAATACAATAAGGCCTAATAAAGACTTGTAACAAACTAATACTGTTCAGTGAAAATAGTTAATACTGACCAATACAGATAGGTGCATTGGTGAATTAAGAGTACCTACCATATGCCTTAGGATTGTTGATGAACTCCATTATAGCTTTATAAACATCACAGAAGATTATGTGTGCATTTTGAAGCTCTGCATTGATGGCGGCAATGCTCTGCTCCAACAGCGTATTGTACTCCACGACTAGCGTATTAGCCTCACCGAAGCAACCGGAACTAGTCATCAGACGAGGCGAACATCCCAAGGGTAAAACACCAGCACACACTACCTTTCTCACATTTGAGGCATAAAGACTTCTTATGGCATTTGTCATCTGGTGAACCAAGATTTGAGTGAAGTTTTGGCCGTTGTACTTGAAGCCCGTCTCAGATGAGTTATGAAGGAAGTAATCGAGGAAATCATCTTTCCCAAATGAGAGGTAGAAAACGGAAGATTTGATGAAGTTTGTTGCGGTTTCTTGGCCAAGTCGGAGCTGTAATAACTGAAGAGTCTCGAATGCTTGACGTAATTGCTGGTTAAGGGACTGGTAGTTTGAGCTACCTGGGTATAGTATGGTGGCTTCTGCTGAACCAAAGTTTATACCGCGTAGAATTTCATGGATCGATCCGTTTTGACTGTAGAATGGTGTAGTATATGGCAACCCCATCTTCTTTGCTGCATCAAATATTTGAAATTTATATTAAAGAAGCTGCCATTGATGGGTTAATATTAATTTTCTTTATCCTTCACTTGTGGACACAGTTTGTGGCTTGAAAAAGCACCCTTAGAGTCTTGAAATAAAAGAATCTAACCTAAAGCCTTAAATTTATCAAATAATTACACCTACACATAGAGGTGGCAAATCGGGCGGGCCGGGCCGGGCCCAGCCCACCGGGCCAAACGAAATTTCGGCCGCCGGGCCGAAATTTGATCGGGCCTACAAAATGGAGCCCAGCCTGGCCCTGTATGGGCCATCGGGCTATCGGGCCAGCCCGGCCCGTTGCTCTTTTTTTTTTTTTTTTTTAATTTACAAAAAAATTATATATAACAATTGTATTAAAATAGTGATCATATATAATGTTTATTTATAAAAAAATAAGTTTAATTATCACTTACACATTACTAATAAATCTATACAAAAGAATATAAAATAAGTTAATGTGAAATACTTAAACTATCATAATGCATAAGCCTACAATATTAGTCCATTAAAATTCACAAGTCCTAATAAAAGTATCAATGACTCAATTGAATGTTGATTTGATAGGGTTCACTTTCATAATTTGAAAATATTATAAATTATAAAAATTTTGATCAAAAAGTTGAAAATTTTATTAAACTAAAATGGTTCAAGCAAAGAGATATTCGTGAGATCAAATCCAATTAATATAGAATATATGTGTTAGTCTATCAAATACCACTAACAAATTTAAATGAATAAAGATCTTTCATAATTTTCTCTCTCACAAACGAAATATGATTGCATTTCATGCGTGTTCCATATTAACCAAACAACACATTCTCATATAAATTATTAATTATAAATTATAACTATTAGTTACTAACTTAATATTGATTTCATATATTAACATTGATTTATTTATACTTTGAAATATGGAAAAAAAAACTTTAAATTTTTTTAAAAAGTCACGGGCCAACGGGCCGGCCTGGCGCCCGTGGCCGGGCCGGGCCTTCGTAAAGCCCGCCGGGCCAAATGGGCCGGGCCAAAACGGCCCTGGTTTTTTCGGGCCTATAATTATCCCGCCCAGCCTAGGTAAATATGCGGGCGGGCCGGGCCTAAATTGCCGGCTCTACCTACACAGAAGAATGTATAGTAAGGCACATAAGAAGATCAACTCTACTTTCATACTACTAGTAGCATGTGTGTCTGTGCAGAGAGAGAGAGAGAGAGAGAACCAATAAGGTGAGGGAGAAGAGTTGCATCAGAGCCATTGCATGGAAATTGTGAGAGGTTTTTGGGTACAAAAGCGTCCAACGGAGTGTTATCTCCACAATCGACAGACGAATCCCCCATTACGTACATTGCCGTGGTTGCAGACGTCGAAACATGGGCATGTTTCGTTGTCATCATCACACATATCAAAACAAGGAACCACTTTCTGATAGCCATTTATGCAGCATATGCATATGTTGCTATTCAATAGCTGAGAGGAACGAAAGTGCTTGGCTTTAATCACTCATAATTTTAAAATCAAGATTTTCTTGAGGCCAGATGAATGTGTTTTTAACTCCATGAATAATAGATGCATGGTAGGTAAGCTGTTGCAACAATATTTTTGTATGGTTAGCTCATAAATTTTGTGCTTGAATTCTGATACGAGTCAGCCCATACATATATTTACCGATACGAGTCAGTCCATACATACATTTACTCGACTTCAATTGGAACCTCTGCTAGTGAATTGTGAGATTAATATCTTGAATTAGTCGATTTTGGGCCAAATACCAAATCATAAAAAAATTAAGTTTTGTGCTTTAGTGGCTAATATTGAACACAAATTCACATGTATTGAAATTGCTTATCCAATTAAAAATGTAAATAAGAGTAGAATTTTTTTAATTGATTAACAAATCTTGTTAAAGGCGAATATGGACTTTAAGTATATAACAATTAGTTGAATACATGAGACATTAACAATTGAGTAAACCTATCACAAGCACATTCCGGCAAGCATATGCAGAGCAGCATTGCTCCGGCCACCCCTCCCTCCGGCAAGAACAAACACACTTGCGGCGTCGGAGTTAGGTCGATCGGGCCCGCGTAAACCGGCTTCCCCAACCAAAGTCAGCTGATTCGTAAATACAAAACCGAGTCCATTGAGTTATGGTTAGTTTTCCATCAAATTCCAGCCTCTTGGGCCTACACATTTCAATATAGTCAATAGTTGATCTCAAGTACTCCTCCGAGACCCCAAACCGGGCCTCGTGCACCAACCGTGCCGTCTCACCTAAGCACCCCTCGGCCAGGCTCTCCACACTGCTCGTAGCACACGCCACACACAACGCATTACCGTAAAACCCGTCCCTTCAGAGGCGGGTTTTTCAGCATCCACACGAGCATTCACGGAGAAAGTGAGACGTAACTTGCTATCAACGGGCTTAACATCGAGTGCTTTCACCCAGGATGTCCAAACATGAGCTGCCATGGCATCAAAGGTCGTACACGAGAACTTCTGGCCCGGCCCGTGCTAATATCTTTAACCGGGCCTGATATTCATGACTTATTCGATAGCATTTCTGGACAAGTTTGCCCCTGAACAGGCATTCTGTGAGGGTCGAGCCATCACCGATTCTCTTGAACTCAGTATGTGAGAAACAAGCCTTGGGGGATCACGGGCAGAAAAATTTCCCGATCCCAACGAGGGTTAGGATTTACGGTCAAAGAACCCATTTTTGCAGTTTCAGCCCAAGCATTGAGGAACTGCATTGCTCCAAGGCCATCACAGAGACAATGGCACATTCTCAAGCCGAGGCTGAAGCCACCACAGCTGAACTTTGTCACTTGGGCTATCAACAATGGCATGTTAACAACTTTGTACTCTTCTTCTTCGGGAAACCTGTAGATCAAGTTCATCCAAGCAGGATTTGGGACTGTTAAATCTCCAAGATCAGCTAAGGCCACGTGGGAATGAGCCTCGACTAGCAGAGCACCTTGATCTGGGCCAAAGAATACTTCCAGCTTCCCATTCTTGGTCTCTCTTAGTCTACCTGTGAAAGGATAGTAAGGCACTAAAACCATTCTAAGAGCATCTTTAAGTACCTGAACAACGGGTTGAATGTGGCCTTCTGACTGGTAAAAGTATACCGTTGGAGTGAAAGCTCGCACCCCAATCATGTCATCAAGATTAGAGAGGTAAAGAGTATCTTGGTTGGTAAAACAGCAATCAGGCAAGATGGGATCTATTCTATCAATGGTTATAGGGATTTCTACTTGAGGAAAATGAAGTTCTTCAACCCAATGAGCCATGGAAGAGACAGTCGTAGAATTCACAGAGAGATGAGATATAAAGAAGATTCAGCATAAAATTCCCTTTTGTATGATAAAGAATGTAAGGATACAAAAGGTGTACATCTGGTACAATATCTGTTGGTACAACAGTCAACTTTTGTATCTAAATAATTCAGACATGGTCCTGTTACTTCCTAGTGTAGGTGAAAGTTAGTTCTGATGCAGATGGCGAAATTTGACACGAAAATCACTTTAAACGTATGACACTCAACTCTAAACGTATGACCCATTAGAATCACAATAACTCTAAAACAATACCTCAATTCAAATCATTAAATAAGTAATCACACGAACATAAAGTGAGAGCCAAGACGAAATAAATCAAGATATAACTGGTAGTTAAAAAAGAGAGTGAAAGAGAGCTAAGTATAACAGTTGGCATAAGATCTAAAAATTCAGTAAACAGTAACTTGAAAACTACCAAGGCTAACAGTTCAGACTATTCATTTGTGCATAACTAGCTAATTATCCGAAAATGATAAAACCAATCCTAAACTAGAATCAGGGACTATGCTTTCAACTTCCCACTTACTCTACGTTTGCTATGCCAGCCCTTCTTATCACTGCTAGTCTGGTTCTTCTTCGCAGCTACTGAACACTGCTCGCCTTGACTGCCTTTTCCACTCATTTCAATTTTGAGCTTCATACGCCTCATTCGGTTTTCAAGCCTCGAACCCTTCATATTCTGGATTCTTTGCTCAATCTCCAGAGCTTGAGAGAAGTTCCAGATCCTAACTACACCATCTTCACCACCACAAACGATTCGATCTAAACCAATGCCCACTGAAAACAAATTGCTTCCAAACCCATGCAGCATCCTCTGTGGGGGCTCCACATTCTTTTGATCCAAGTAGTTACCCTTAAAAGATTTTTCAGAAAGTCTGCTCGCCTTCAACAACAACTTTCTGACATCAATAAGTGAGATTCTCCCATCACTGGAAGCTGAAACCAGCCAAGGGAACTCAAATGCAAGAGAATATACAGATCCAGTATGAGGAATCCAAGTTGCAATCCTCTTGATACTGCACTTGGTGTTTGCAGTGACCTCAAACATGTGTATTGAACCATCTTCACCTCCCGTAAACAAAAGCTTCCCGTGTGGCTTCGTGCCAAAGAATAAGTGTTACCAGCATGAGCACTACTAATACGGGCAAGCTGACATCCAGAATCTGTGTCCCAAATGTAAACACCTGAACCTGCTGTGCTCCCTATCGTAGTATCATGAGGGACAAGGTTCCAAACCCAGTCATTATGAACCAAGACTTTCAAACATTTCAAAGAAGAACGATCCCATATACGTATAGTCATGTCCCAGGAACCACTATACATCTTACCGATATCAAGAGCAAGACATGTTATAGGCCCCTGATGCTCCCAAACTCTAAACTCCATATTCTGATTATTAGGAGCCCTAAGATCAAACAAGTGAGGGTTCCCATCTTCCACATTCCAACCATGTATAAAGCCATCTGTACCCCCAGCAACCAAAAAGCTTTGTATCAGCAGCAACACTACGAATAGTGCACCCGAGAGGTCGAGATGACGCAATCGACAAACCTTCTTCCAAATCCCACATTCTTACCACCTGATCATATCCTGAGGTGAACACAAGCTTCTTAGAAACTAACACAAAAACAGTCCTAACAGCTTCCTTGTGCCCATACAGTGTATCCATGCTATAACGCCCCATAAATGTCTTGCTGCGAAACTCCCTCTCCTCAAACCGTTTTTTCCATGACTGCTCATCAGAATACCCTGGCCGAACATCAACTGAAGTTATCGGATGTCCCCACCTCTCATAATAGAAATCTTTCCACACATGGTGCTCAGATGCAAGACTATATAGAGATGAATTGACACAAGAAACAATACCGAGTCCCTTTGGGTCTAGGTAATTAAGAATCTCAGATATCAGAGCTGGAGGAAGATCAACAAAAGACCGAGAATAATTGAGCAAAACTTCAGAGGATATCCCAATTTCGGAATTTGATTTTGACACGGACTGTGGATTTTCAATAACCAATGTTTCAGAATTATCCAAGCAATTCTTCGGAGTGACTTTTTTACCGCTTTCTGTAGCCCGTTGGCACCGAAAGGCCATATAATAATTTCCCTGAATCTTATTCAGATGCCTGAATCCGAAAACCGCCTATCTATAATCAAACTTGTAAATTATCAAAACACTCTGATTTCACAAATAAAATAAGTGGAAATTGGCAAGTCAGCTCTGTCAAAACCCAATTCAATCACACCCACAAGACAAATGATCGTAGTAATCCTAGATCGATGGGAAGTATAAAGAACCAGAAACAACAAAATAAATGTGATTAAGGCTGCGGGTTTTCCAAACAATTGCTAAGGGCATCAAAGAAATGCAATCCCAAACCGTCAGATAAATTCGGTGAAGAAAACAGAAGGAATCAAGAAAAATAGCAAAAATCAGGGTGCGACCGAAATTGGCTGGAGAAATACCTCAATGTCGACGAAATTTAAAGCTTCAGGCAACAGCAATTCAAGGAAATATGTACGAGAGGTAGATTCCAGAAACAATTACGTTTTTTGGGTTAAGGGAATTTCTGATGGAGAATTTTAGGGTAATCTGTATGTGGTGGTTGGAAATCGGTGTTGCCCTATGACAAAGCTTCTCACAATTACACGTACTTCCCCTACTTCCTACAATTGCAGCTTACTCATTCCTCAATCTCATTATTTTCTTTTTTAATTATATTTTACAATAAATATTTTAGCACATTTTAACATTGCAATTAGTATTATATAAGCCATTTAAAATCATGAGATTTGAGAATAATACATCATATATTTACAAATCAAAATGGAGAAAAACTAAATGAATGGATTTGGTTCCCACAAATATTACTTATAAGTGGGACCCAACAAAACCTAGTCATTTGAAATTCTCTTACTTCTACCATTTGTACTTAATATTTTAGTGAATCAAATCCATTCATTTAGTTTTCTCTCCATTTTAGTTTGTGTGAATGCATGTTATATTATCCTCAAATCCCTTGATTTTAAATCCACTCCATCCAAATGGAGCCTAAAATTAATAAATTGATACTTCAATTCAAATTTTATTCTTTTATTCGGCCAAATTAAATATCGATTATTTGTTAAAAATTAAACATTTAGTAAAAAAATAATAATTAATAAACCTAAGGTTCCATTTGGATTGAATCATTTGAAATCAATGGATTTGAGGGTAATACACCAACATTTACAAATAAAAATGGAGAAAAACTAAATGAATGGATTTGGTTCACACAAATATTACTTATAAGTGGGAGGATTTCAAATACTAAATAAAACCTAGTCATTTGAAATCCTCTCACTTCTCCCACTTGTGCTTAATATTTGAGTGAATCAAATTCATTCATTTAACTTTTCTCCATTTTAGTTTGTGAATGCATGGTATGTTATGCTCAAATCCATTGATTTCAAATCCACTCCATCCAAATGGAGCCTAAAGATTAATTACAACTACCACATGATCATCACATTTTACAATTTATAACCTATACTATATTTTGTACTCCCTCTATCACATTTTTAATTGCACAAACCAAGATGTAAAACCGAGGGTAAATGAGTCATTTCAACTTTATTCGATGGATGTTGCTATAGTTTGAGGGGGTATAATGAGTAATTGAGTGACATAAGGTGTAACAAAAAGATGTTTGGAAGAGTTTTTTTTTTTTTTTTTTTTTTTAATGATCAAGAAAAGAGAAGTATTATAAAAATTAGAGTACAAGGGGTATTCCAACCCTTACAATATTATGTTTTCAAACTCATATTAACAACTAACAAAAGGATTTAGCTTCCACGGATTTGATCTTATGCCCACAGGTGGGCACCAATTTATATGTCCACCACTTATGCGGCATGTCAATCATCTATCATGTGAGGCCACATATCTGATTTTTTTTTTTTTTTGATCGGTAAATGTTAGTTGTTAGTGGTTAGAAGTTAGCTCACCAAGTATCCTTACAATTCCAAACACTCCAAGCCCTCCTTATACCTCCCACTCCAATTCGTTCCCAAAGGGAATCGAACCCATGTCTCCCACTATTATTTAATTAATTACTTATGTGACATCACATGATTGGTGGTGGACATATAAATTGATGCCTATCTGCCGGACATAAGATCAAATTCATAATTCGGATACTTGTATAGACACTACAAAAAAATACAGATTTAACAAGGGCCACTAACGAGGGTTTAAAATCCCTCAAGTTAGTTAGGGGCGAGGCGAGGGACTTTTAACGAGGAATTAGCACAAGAATGGCGGGCCCTCGTTAACGAGGGCCCACACGAAGGCACGGGCCCCTCGCTAACTAACGAGGCGGAGCCCTCGGCAACATATAACGAGGGCTAGGGCCCCTCGCGAAGGCCCAAAATATGTTAACGAGGAACGCCCTCACCTCGGCCCTTATAATTAACGAGGCGAGACCCTCGCCAATTGCGAGGGCACGCCCTCGCCTAGGCCCAATTTTTAACGAGGGCAAGACCCCTCGCTAAGGCCCAAATTTTTAAACTTTTTTTTTTTTTATTATTAAACTTATATGTAAATTTACTTAGTGTTCACAAATGAATTGTAAACTACCACTCATTTTATAACCTAATAACCAT
This sequence comes from Paraleonurus japonicus, assembly GCA_030762865.1. Taxonomy (NCBI): domain Eukaryota; kingdom Viridiplantae; phylum Streptophyta; class Magnoliopsida; order Lamiales; family Lamiaceae; genus Paraleonurus; species Paraleonurus japonicus. Next base: position 20,411,770 of record CM061053.1, read on the forward strand.
GTTTATTTTCATCCCCACTCGATGTGGGATAAAACTTGTAGTGGGTGAGAGTGAGAAACTATTCCTCATTTTATATCTCAATAATTGTGTTCAGTTATCATTCTCATTCGATGTGGGATAAGATTTGTAGTGAGTGAGAGTGAAAAACTACTCTTTATTTTATACCCTCAATAACTTTGTTCATTTTTTCTTCCCACTCAATGTGGGATAAAATTAGTGTGCTCATTGATCAAAATTCATGTAGAAATTTTATTTTATATACTAAATTGCATTACTTTACAAATCCTAATAAAAATAAATAATAATAATATTATTATTATAATAATAGAAATTTTATTTTGTATAATAAATTGCATTACTTTAGTTGATTTTTATTATTTTGAGTCACCTATTATAATACAATTGAATATATATGTGATAATAATAAAAATTATAAAATGATAATATATAGTTAATAATTTAATTGAATATATTATATATATGTGATAATAATAACAATTATAAACATGATAATATATAGTTGACAATTTAATTGAATATATATGTAATAATAATAACAATTATAAATATGATAATATATAGTAAATATATAGTTAACAATTTAATTGAATATATATGTGATAATAATAACTAGAGTTGGTAACATGTAAGTGCATTTGACAACCTCTATTTACATAGAGGTGCATGCACGGTAAAATCTTTCAAAGAGGTTCAAAAAAGGTGTCAAAAAGACTTCAATACCCTTTATTTCAAAATTCAAGATTCCAAATTACATTTCAAAATTTTAAAATTTCAAAATTCAAATACATCAATCTCATCACACTAGAAACAAAAATCTCCCTAAAAATTCAAATTTCAAATTTCTAAAATCACTCCACTAAAATCTACGGTTTTTCTTCTTCTTCTCCTCCTCCTCCTCCTTCTTCTTCTTCTCCAAATCATGATTTTTTTCTTCAAATCTCTGGTTCTTGCTATGTGAGAAAATGTGTGCACAACACCGAAAATATTTGCACAATTACGAAAAAAATTGAACAATAATAAAATCTCAATCAAAATAAATTATCACTCAAAATTTTGAAATATATTTGCACAATAACACTTACACAATGACAAAAAAATTGAACAATAACGAGAAAAATTTGAATAATAATAGAAAAAAATTTGCACCATAACAGAAAAAAATTTGAACAAGGGCAGAAAAATATTTGCACAATAACCAAAAATATTTGCACAAATTATCACTCAAAATATTTGCACAATAACAAAAAAATTGAACAATGGCGGAAAAATATTTGCACAATAACAAAAAAATATTTGCACAATACGAAATTATTTGCTCCCAAAAAGTCTAACAACAAAACATAATTTAGTAAATCTCAGAAAAAACAAACAAACAAAAATAACACACACAAAAAAATAAATAAATTCGAGAAAATTAAAGCAACTAATTCGTGTTTTGATCATACCTTGAGATTAAGTCTTAGAACTGGAATAATTACATGAGAAAGAAGATTAACGCAAAAAAAAAAAAAACAAACAAACAAACAAATTCGAGAAAATTGAAGCAACTAATTCGTGTTTTAGATTAAATTTATTATGTTGATTACCTTCGGCGAATTACGGGCCATATGTGTCGTCGCACGGAGTGCGGGCTTGTTGCTCCACGCCATCGTCGACCGCACCGTCGTCAGCGTGTCTCCTTTGTCTTCTCCTCTTTCACCATGATTTAAAAAAGAAAGACAAGTGGTTGTGTGTGGCTGAAAACCTAGTCGTGAAGGAAGAGTATATAAATTAGGATGTAGGCGGGCTTAGGAAGGAGAGAGATAAGAGAAAGTAATTTTGAAATTTAAAAAGAGAATTTGAAATTTAAAAAAGAGAATCGGATAAACAACGAAAGGAGAGAGTTGGGACGACGCGTAAGATGGGAGAGAGAAAGAGAGCATAAGATGGGAGAGAGAAAAAAGAAATACCGGATCGAACAATTAAAAGATTTGAAAGGAATTAAGGGCATTTTTGACAAATTACACACAATTTAAAAAATGATGCACTTCGCATAATTCGGGCTTGCCATATGAACCAAGTTGTCATTATTTCTAATAAGAATTATAAACATGATAATATATATAGTTGACAATTTAATTGAATATATATGTAATTGTAATAACAATTATAAATATGATAATATATAATATAATTGAATATATATGTGATAATAATAATAATGATAGACATATATATATATATATATATATATATATATATATATAATAACAGACATGATAATTATAATAATTATAATTATAATAATTGAATATATATGTGATAATAATAACAATTATAAAATGATAATATATATAGTGTGATAATAATAATAACAATTATAAATAATAATATATATATAGTGAATATATATGTGATAATAATAATAATAACAATTATAAATGATAATATATATAATATGGACATGATAATTATAATAATTATAATTATAATAATTGAATATATATGTGATAATAATAACAATTATAAAATGATAATATATATAGTGTGATAATAATAATAACAATTATAAATGATAATATATATAGTGAATATATATGTGATAATAATAATAATAATAACAATTATAAATGATAATATATATATATATATATATATATATATATATAGTGAATATATGTATACAATTTAATCGAATATAAATGTGAAAATAATAATAATAATAATTATTATAAACATGATAATATACATATATATATATATATATATATATGTTATAATAATAATAACAATAATAAATGATAATATATATATATATATATATATAGTGAATATATAAAATGATAATATATATAGTAAATATAGTATACAATTTAATTGAATATATATGTGATAACAATTTAATTGAATAACAATTATAAATTTAATATGATATAAATATATTTCAAAGCAAAAATATAACGAATGATTAGCTTTGTCCAAACGGTAAGGCGACATGGGGGTTTTAAATAGGCATAGGCACAGGCGCGGCCGAGGCGGGTTCGATACCCCACGGCTACAATTTATTTTTTTATTAGGTTCGAGAATTAGCGAGGGCGGGCCGAGGGATGAGTTAACGAGGAGGTTTTAGCGAGGGAAATTTTCCTCGTTAAAACTCTCGCCAACCCCTTTCCCTCGCCAATTTCCTCTTTAATCCCCTCGCCAAAATGAATTTTTTTGTAGTGAGAAGCCACATCAGTATACTTATCATCATCTTTTTATATTCAAATTATTTAAATTTAAAATTTTGTCACTTGCTTATTGCAACTTTTCTACCACATGATCTTAATGAAAACCAAAATATAGACCCATAACCAAGGAATATGTCAGAGATATTGTTGTAAGAACGCTTCATTCATATGACACGGTCAAAATAAAAAATAAATATGAGTAAATTGGAGGAGTACACCGCAAAATTATTTATTCACACTTTATGATTTTTAAGATAAAAATAGATAGGTATAAGATTATATTAAGATAGTCTTGTGGGAGACAATAATATTTTTATATATTTTTATAATACTTTTCAAATATAAATATTATAAAAATAGACAAAAATATTACGTATCATGTATGAAACCGTCTAATACAAGTTTTGGTGAATTACATTTTATGTAATCATAAATTCATAAACTCTTACAAAAATTATTTATTTTTCTCAATTACTCCAATAAACTCTTCCAAACCTTTTGATCTAATATTTTATTTCAACTATCATGGTTAAGAAAATTTAGTGAAGAACATAAAATTAAGTGTATGTAATGTATTTTTTTACCTTTTGAATCAAAATTTTTAACATAAACAATGATTTTTTAAGAAGCAACCACACTACAGTTCTGCTAAAATTCCAGTTGAATGGAGGTGGGTTACTGTGGTTTTAACAATCATACAAGAATTTTTTTAAAAAAAAATAAAAATCATACAAGCTATGTTTGGTCTTAAGGGCCGAACGACCATAAAAGCTGTGCACAAAGCTCTGGTCGAAACTGCATGACACTTTAGCCGAATGACTCAAGCCGTGCATAAATTTTGAGAAACATATGGTTTTGCAGTATAAAAGAGAATAGAGAACTCTTAATTTTTTTATTTTGAAAGAAGGTTTTTTTTTGGTCATACAAAAACTGTCCTAACACTTTTCAAGTTGTCACCACTGACTCTTGTACCCACTCTTTCACCTTGATGTTAATCCAATCTGGAAGACCGGTAGGTGCATTTGCAAGTTTTGCAAGGAGATGAGCTACCCCATTACTATCTCTAGCAATATGAGTAAAAGTGCAATCTTTCATGGAGCGCGACTCATTGCGAATGGCATTGAGAGTGTACCCACCCGAGCACCAAAAATCTTCCTTGCCAAAGAATTGCTTCGATTGCTTCTGGCAGTCCGAGAACAACTTCACACAAGAACCATTCCATTTCTTCGCCTCACCAACTCCAAGTTTGATAGCCACTAGCTCAACCTCCAGGACCGAGTCAAGAAATTCGAGTAAAATTGCCTTGAAGCCAAGTAAGTCCCCTTTTTCATTGACAATAACAATTCCACAGGCACTTTTTCCTCGATCGGGCTCATAGCTTGCATACTGTGAAAAATTAGAATGGAGTTTGGATTTCTTGTGATCAATTCCTGGTTTCTTTCCACGGGTTCTTGCCTCTTTGTCCTTTAAGCTTCCCTATTGAGTTGTCATATTCTTCAACCATCCCGATGGCCCAATTAATGTATTTAATGGTTATAGGCTTTTGTTTATGACCTCTGCCAAATAAAACAACTCACAACATTTATTCCATATACCCCATGCCACTACAACAATAATCTCTTGTGTCATTTCCGGGTTCATATGAACCACAAGCGGTAAGTAGTCCATCGTCCTTGTCAGCTTTCGGACATATGAGTTTGCTTTGTAACATTAAGAGCTCGCCACACACCTCTAGAAAATGGGCACTCAAAGCGCGTGAATTGAGTCCGCTTTGGAGAAGCCACGTAAAAATAATAAGGAGGGATAGGTACATGATGGTCGACAAGATTCGATTTTGTTGGGATAATATCCCACAAAAGTTGCCACCAAAAAACCTTAACTTTTGGCGGAGCTGCCATCTTCTAAATTCCCGTCCACCGGTCATTACTCGTCTTTGTCATGATCTCGCTTTGTGTCTTTCCTCGAATTTCTCCAAAAGATCGGCTTTCTTTGCGATAGCTCGAGCTAACCGTGTACACTCCTTTTGGATGAAGGCTCCAAAACCGAAAGTCCTTATCTCCGTCTTTCATGATGCTAGTGTTAAGGATCTCCTCCGCTTCGAAGCTTAGAAATCTCTCCCGATGTCCTGTTCGATCCAATTTCCATTGTTGTCTATGTAATTTGCCACTTTGCGATCGGGGATCTTACATAAAGAGAGTGTCGTAGGTGCCCGGCTTGCGAACAGTCCCTAAGCCTTGTATCAATATGTCTTCCATTGGCAATGTTCCATTTCAGGCCTTCTAGTAGCTCTCTCCCCAAAGAAATCGATCTCAGGACGTAGGATGGGTTATTGCCAAGATCGGCTTGCATAAAATCCTTATTTCTAAAGTACCTTACTTTTGAAGACTCTGTGACCAACGAATGCAGGTATGCAATAATTCTCCGAGGCTTGTTTGGCAATAAGCACTGATTAAAGCAACCCGGATGTGAAACCTAGCCTTCCATCCTCTTTTTTCCTACTGAGCCAATCCCATCTCTTCCAATGAATATTGTTTCCTGGTTTGAGCTCTCCCACCAAAACACAGCACAAATCGCTTCAAGCTCCCTGTAAAGAGAGGTATGTACTCTAAAGCAAGTCATAGCATATGTTGGGATTGCAAGAAGAACTGCCTTAATCAAAATTTCTTTGCCTCCTTTAGAGAATTTTTAATGGCTTCAGGATTCAATTTTCCTAATCATCCTCTCCTTTAGATAACCAAACTGGACCCTTTTTTTCCTAAGTGAGAATGAAGGTGCGCCTAAAGTAAAGGTCATGGCTTCTGCTCACCTTGATTCTATGGATTAGCTTCGTCCGCTCTTGATTAATCTTTAAGTATTTGGACTGAAAGTGAGCGCCGATTTATCGTAGTTGATCACCTGTCTTGAAGCTTGCTCATAAATGTCGAGGCATTCCTTAAAGTTTCGGGAGAGTTGGCATCCATTTTAAAGAAGACTAAACTATCGTCCGCAAATAAGAGATATACTATTGTCGGTTCTCTTCTTGCCATCCTCAAGCCTTTAATTAGGCCACGATCCGCATAACTTCTTAGTAGTAAGAAGAAACCTTGGGTGCAAATGACGAAGATTGATTGAGATATTTTCGTATAAGTATTATTATGACCAAATCAAGTTATCAAACTCAAAGGGCGTGGATCTGCTATGAGGCCCTAGAATGCAAGTTGATCACGACTATTGAAGCTATTTCGGTTTTGGTCTAGTCAACCTACTAAAACTCAAGAATGAAATACAAAAGATAATCAAGCAATGATTTAAACTTAGAACAAGAGACAAGCTATCTAACTTCAACAAAGTGCAAATGTAGGAGGAATGCTTCGGATAATCTTAATTAAGAATTCCTTGATCACAACTATAATTGCTCCAAATGAAATCCAATCAAAATAGCAAGCATTGAACATCATACAACAATATCTCTATTAATCATATAATGCCTAATTGTGAAAGTTCTCAATGCAAGGATAATAAGCTTAAAAACCGCACTCACCCTTCAAGTGTAAAGGGATCGTGTAGCTCGTAAGTTACTCGGTAAAATATTGATCCGTAAAAATCAAGTGGGAGATATCCCTAAATCTACCAGTTTAACCGCAATTGTAGCACAAGCCATTCAACAAGATCAATGATAATTCAAGCAACAATTAACAATAGCAATAAACGAAATTAACAAGCAACGAAAATAAATCAATGATAAAGAGGTGCTCAGGTGCTTATCAATAAATAGGGATCAAATATGCAACGAATTCAAATGAGTATTTATCATGTCAATCAATAAGAGCAAACTTTGATACAAGCAATAATCTCGTACTTGGTAAGCCTAGGTATTATGTTACGATTTAAGCTCGAAAGTTTGAAAGGACAAGTCACCCTTTCTTCCCGGGGCAAGAACACGAGTCAATAGGTTCCCCTAGCGTGTCTCCCCTTCGATACTAAGGCACCTTATCTATGGTCTCTTCACTAATTACTCGATTGATCGTCTAAGCATTAGTTTGGAATTGGTGCATTTCTAGTAGCAATAACCAAGACTCCTTGTATTAAGCTAATATAAATTCTAATTACATAATTAATTCCCTCAACCAAATGAGTTATCTAACTACCCAAGTCTCCTTGTGATAATTAAGCAACTATGCATGGAATTAAAACTCAATTAAGCAAGTAGATCATTCAATATACATCAATCCAATCAATTGATCAACAATCTAAATTACCCATGAGAATTCAACACAAATTCAATCACCCATAAGTCTCAAAACACCCTAGCACTAAGAAATTAGCCAAACATGTAAATAAACAGAAAATCCAAGAAATGGGAGATGAGAGAGATGATCAACATGATCAATTCACCAACAAATGCTTATAATAAAGAGAAATATCACCTATAGATGTTCTTACAACTTGATAAATCCAAACTATCCTCTAGCTTGCTGAAATAATTAAAAGAATATTGAAGAACAAGTTAACTAAGAAGAAAGTGATTGTAAATGTGTGTTTCTAAGTGTAAAATATGTAGGGTTTTCTTAAAGAAATCTGAAATGGAGTATTTATAGTTAGGGATTAGGGTAAAAATATTAAAATTGCAAAATGGGGCTTGAAAAATATTAAAACGCAACTCGCCCGAGTGGTGAAGGCTGCAAATTGGGCGTATTTCTTACTCGGCCGAGTGGAAGAAATAGGCATGGCAGTGAAAATGGTGAGAACAAGTCATTTGCATTCTGTAAGTTTCTCACCTGGGGGCAATTGCACGACACAGCCGAGTGAAAATGGTGAGAGGACGAGTTGAATTTGGGCGATGAATAGCATTGAGACATTGAACGACGATGGCCAGTGCGACAAGAAGATGAAATCGGCAAGGGAGCGGCGCTCGGAGAACTTAAGCGCGACAACGACAGCTCTGTGCGGCGGCAAGAGGGAGATCACTGCTGTTCCAGCGATGATTTGCGGCAGAAAATGGCGGCGGATCTCGTGGGAGTTCCGACGGTGATGGAGGAGCGGTGGTGAACGGTTGCGCGGCGGCGGCGATTGGTGATAGCGTGGGTTAACGGCGATGGTGGGTTATTGGTGGTGGAATTGTGGCTGTTGTTGGTGATTGGGGAATCGCTGCGCGGCAGATCTGCTGAAAGGGAAGGTGGGTGCACTCATCGGAAGGTGGATGCCCTCACTAATCTGATGGGTGTATCGTTATGTGGGTGCACTCGCTTCGAGTGTTTTTTCTAATTCACGTCCCAACTTCATTCGAGCTTAACTTCTTCATACAATGTCCGATTGACCCGATTCTTTTTGCGTTACGATCGTCTCTTGGCCCTCTTTCTACTCATGCAATTACTCCATTGATTTCCAGATGTTAATTGCCCTGAAATTATCCTCCAAAATTGCCTCAAAACTACACTTTAAAACTCACAACACCAATTCAAATAATTAAATGCAATTAGCCAATTAATTGTGAATTAATATGAAAATGATATCAAATTGAGACGATTAAGCACACAATAATCATGCAATTTTCACACTAATCAACTCCCTCAAACTTAAAGATTTGTTTGTCCTCAAGCAAAGAGATTAAAGAACAAGGGGGAAATTGCATAGGCTCACACAATAAATGGACTTATCAACACAATCATGCAATCAAATAATCTTTCTCAAATGAATCATCAAGTCAAATGCAATTAATCATCATCACATGTGTTGTGCTTCAACAATAGCAAATTCGAACAAATTGTCTCCAATTCTCACAAGATATGTATTTCACACTCATCACTCAAAAGTTTATAAGACATGTATACTCTCAATCAATCAAATCAAACAAGTGCACTATCATAGGCTTGCCACAAATCTACATTTTCTACCACACAAAAGTGATCAATCAAGAAATCAACAGGGTCTTTATATTTGGTTGTAATGTAGGCTCTTTGGTAAAGGTGGAAGATTTGGATAAGTGACTCGTAAACTAGTGGAGCGAGAGGTTAAGACGCCTAGGAACATCTCTTACTCTCAAGAGAAAGTGCAATTGTACGGGTTGCATCCACAATACTCAACTCACACAATTTATTCATTTTCTTTACAATTTATTCTTCTCACTCAATAATCATAGAACCTTTTTTTTTCATTCAATCAACCACAATATGCACAAGAGATTTTTTTCTTTTCATCATTTCTTTTCTAATCAGATCTCTCTCTCTCTCTCTTTTTTTTTCAAGTGCACAATTTTTTCTCATCTTTTTCTTTTTATTTCATACCTCAAATTTTCCATCACTCTTCTTTCAAAGCACAATTTAACCTCTTTAAAAACATTCCGCTCCACTAGTTATTGGGGACAATTGGGCTCATAAAAGATAAAAGGCTAAATTCGTAGGTTTGCCAAAGAAATAAGTCTAAATAAGCTCAAAGTGGCTAACTACGGAATAATATCATTTGGTAAGATAACCGCCAAGTGACTAAATCAATTCAAAGATGGCCTTGTATAACATTCCAAGACATCACACCTAAGTAGCTTCTAATGAAGAAAATGGCAAGTTCTAGAGCACACAAGCATGATTGATACACACATCAAGGAAACAAGACTCAAAATTATGCAAGTCAAAGCTCAAATCTCACAAGGTTATCATAGTAGACAAAATGCTCTCAAAGCCAAGTTTACACACAAACACACATTACAAGGACTAAATCACACTATAACTCAACTCATCATCCAATTCTAATCACAAGATCACCAATTAAGCACACAACAAGTCCACAATCAAGATCATCATACTCAATATCCCATCACAAAATACCCATTCAAAATGATAACTCAAAGATATGCAATAAATCCACTCATAAGAGCAAAAATTCACAAAAATTTCATAAAATTTTCTCATGCTAATGAGAGGCAAGTTGGTGCAACGAAAATCGCTATACTAACACACCCCCAAACTTTTTCATTGCAAAGCAATTAAAAGTTTGGCATATGTAGTTAGCTAGGTGAAGTTGCACACAACTACCCACTATGAAATCCAAAATAACACCGACAATTATGAATATAAACAAGTAAGTTCATCTCAAAATTCATTTACAAGTAAAGTACAGCATGAAAGCCCAAAACGTGAGGTGCGCCGGTGCAAATGGAAAAGTATGAAAAGAGGCACAACTCCCCCAAACTTAGATGAGTCTAAGTCTAGAGAAAGTGTGGTGTCGTAAGGTCTTCAAAAGTCCGCTCTTCTTCAAGCTTGTAACTCATCAAGCCTCACTTACACACCTCAACCTCCTACAAGGGTCACAAAAAGAACACACACTTATTGAAAGCAATAAACAAAGTAAAAAAAAAAAAAAGCAAGAAAACGATGGGTTGCCTCCCATCTAGCGCTAGTTTTAACGCCCTATGCCAGACAGAGCTTGAGTCGCTCAACTCTTTCTTTGTCCATTTCATCTTCACTCCACCCACTTCCTTGGAGGATGAAGCATAATGATGTTTCCTTCCTTTGTTTCTTCTTTTCTTCTTGTCAAATCAATCATTCTCCTTCTCCTTCTTCACTTTCTTTCCTAGCACACAAAGAGAGTTATCATTAGCAACATCAAACTTGCTTGAATAATGAGAATTATCAATAATATGAGAGATAGAGAGTATAGAATGAATTGAGCTTATTTTTGGAGAATCCTTCATGTTCATGGAAAATGAGATTTCTTCATCATCCACTTTGAGCTTGATCTTCCCCTCCTTCACATCAATTGTAGCTCCACCGGTAGCCAAGAACGGTCTCCCAAGGATCAAGGGAATATTGGGATCCTCCTCCATCTCCATCACCACAAAGTCCGCATGGAAGCTAAATTTGTCCACCTTCACCACCATATCTTCTACAACTCCTTTAGGATAAACGAATGATATATCGGCTAATTGTAGGGCCATGTGGGTTGGTTTGAGATCACCGAGCTTCAAACGGTCATAGATAGATAATGGCATCAAATTTATGCTTGCTCCAAGGTCACAAAGAACCTTCTTCTTCTCACCATTACCCAACTCACATGTCAAAGTAAAGCTTCCTGTGTCCTTCAATTTTTAGGTAGACTCTTTTGAATAAGAGCACTATATTCCATGGATAGGCTTATCATCTCACACTTATCAACCTTTCTTCTCTTGGTGATCAACTCCTTCAAGAATTTAGCATATGTAGGCATTTCCTCAAGAGCATCCATCAAGGGTACATTGACGTTCACGTTCTTGAAGATTTCTAAGAACTTTGATAATTTCTCATCTAACTTTTGCTTCATGAATCTTTGATGAAATGGTGGTGGGACATAGGTCTTAGGTACCCCATTCATCACAGTCAACATTGACACCTTCTAGCTCTTTTCTCTCTCTCTCTCTTTCTCTCTTTCTCTTTTCTCTTTTCTTAACTCTCTTGCTTTCTTCCACTTGGGGATTCTTTCTTCTCTTCTTTCAATTCTTCTTTCTCTTTCACACTTTTTCTTCTTTCATCTTCCTCTTCACCACTCATATGTTTCTCCATTTCCTTTTCATCTTCAACAACAAATTCATTCTTAACTTTCTCCTCATTTTTCTCCACCGGCATGCTTGGGCCTTCATATTGAGTACCACTACGGAGTTTAATTGCCATGCAATGTTCCCTAGGATTTACTTCCATAGTAGAGGAAAGTTTCCCTTTGATTTCCACCACTTGAAGAAGTCACTTGACCAATTTGGAATTCTAGGTTCTTCACTTGAGTGGCCAAAGAACTCACAACGTTCTCAATCTCATCAAAATTTTCTTTAGCAAGGCCCATGAAGTTGTTCATATTGGTCATTGATGTTGCCAATAGATCTTCCAAACTTGGGTTTTCCTCATTGTTGGGGGCACGAGCACCGGATCAAATCCCAAAGGCAATGTAATTGTGGCTTTTGGGTTTGAGTAGGAGAAGTTCTTATGCTTTCAAAAGTTGGGATTATATGGAGGGTTGGTTGAGGGGTATGGGGGTGGTTGAGAGGCTTGATTTTGGAAATTTGGAGGACAATTATTGGGATAACGGTTTTGGTAATTTTGTGGAGGGGCTTGGTGAGGGAATGAATTGTTACCTTGGAAGTTCCGTTGAGGATATGATGGTCTTCCCATATAGCTTGCCTCTTCCACATGATTAGAAACTTGCTTCCTCCGTTTAACCCCTTTTTGTTCACCTCAACGAATTCATCCACTTTTGTTGCCAATTGTTGCATTATTTGGGCAAGTGCCTTTATCGTTTCATTTTTCTCCACTTTGGTAATTTTGTAAGGTCCCCTTCTTTCAAGAGGCCAACTAGCCGTGTTGCTAGCAATATTTTCAATTAACTTCTTGGCCTCTCTCCCGGTTTTATCAAACAAGGAACCACTCGCGAAGAGTCTAGAGTTTTTCTTGAAAATAGAAGACATCCATAGTAGAAGAAGTTCACAATTTGCTCATCCATGAAGCCATGTTGTGGGCAAGCAATCCATTAAACCTCTCTCATGCTTCATGTATGTTCTCCTCTTCAAGTTGGGTGAATTGAGCGGTGGCGCTCTTGTATTGAAGAGTCATGGAAGGTGGAAAGAACTTTAGGAGGAACTTCTTGCTTAAGGTCTCCCATGAGTCCAAATTATCCCTAGGTAGGGAAGCTATACAATCCTTTGCTTGATCCCTTAGTGTGAAAGAGAATAATCGAGCCCTCCATGCATCTTCACTCATGCCATTCATCTTCACGGTATCGGCATATTCCAAGAATTGAGCAATGTGTCGGTTGGGGTCTTCCTTGGAATCACCTCCGAATTGCTTACTTTGAAGGGTATGAAGAAGGGCCGGTTTGATTCAAAATTTTTAACCGCCAAGGGAGGACGAGCTATGCCATCATAATGGAGTTGCACCGGAGGCTCAAAGTATTCACGAATTCTCCGTATATGGCTTCCTTGCATCTCTCTTTCTTGTCTTTCAACAATGGGACAATTGTTATCCATCTCTCTTTCCCTTGCTCTTGCTTAAGATCTTCTTCGATTTTTCTCTCGGTTACGTCTCCTTGCGGTGGCTTCGATCTCCAAGTCAAGAGGTAGTGGTTCAACCCCTCTTGCTTTTGTGTTCATGCACACCTAGAGAAACACCAAGCATCAAATTCTCACAAGACAAAACAAAAACAAGATAAAAAAGTGATAAAATAAAAAGCACTATCAACCACTTTCAACATTCAATCTAAGTTATCTTGACACCACCGATTCCTCGACAATGGCACCAAAAACTTGATAAGCTTAAAATCTGCACTCATCTTTCAAGTGTAAAGGGATCGTGTAGCTCGTAAGTTACCGGTTAAATATCGATCCGTGGGAATCAAGTGGGAGATATCCCTAAATCTACTAGTTTAATTACAATTGTAGCATAAGCCATTCAACAAGATCAACTATAATTCAAGAAACAATTAACAATAGCAATAAATGAAATTAACAAGCAACGAAAAGAAATCAATGATAAAGAGGTGCTCGGGTGCTTATCAACAAATGGGGATCAAATATGCAATGAATTCAAATGAGCATTTATCATGTCAATCAATCAATAAGAGAAAACTTTGATACAAGCAATAATCTCGAACTTGATAAGCCTAGAAATTATGCTACGATTTAAGCTCGAAAGTTTGAAAGGACTAAGTCACTCTTTCCTCCCGGGGCAAGAACACAAGTCAATAGGTTCTCCTAGCGTATCTTCCCTTCGATACTAAGGCACCTTACCTATGGTGTCTTCACTAATTACCCGATTGATCGTCTAAGTATTAGTGTGGAATTGATGCATTTCTAGTAGCAATAACGAAGTCTCCTTGTATTAAGCTAATATAAATTCAAATTACATAATTAATTCCCTCAACCAAATGAGTTATCTAACTACCCAACTCTCCTTGTGATAATTAAGCAACTATGCATGGAATTAGAACTCAATTAAGCAAGTAGATCATTCAATACACATCAATTCAATCAATTGATCAACAATCTAAATTACCCATGAGAATTCGACATAAATTCAATCACCCATAAGTCTCAAAACACCATAGCACTAAGAAATTAGCCAAACATGTAAATAAATAATCCAAGAAAGGAGAAAAAGAGATGATCAACATGATCAATTCACCAACAAATGCTTGTAATAAAGAGAAATATCACGGTAGGTGTTCTTACAACTTGATAAATCCAAACTATCCTCTAGCTTGCGAGAAATAATGAAAGAAAATTGAAGAAACGATTAACTAAGAAGAAAATTATTGTAAATGTGTGTTTTTAAGTGTAAAATATGTAGGGTTTTCTTTAAAAAAATCTGAAATTGAGTATTTATAGTGAGGGATTAGAGTAAAAATATTAAAATTGCAAAATAGGGCTTGGAAAATATTAAAAATGCATTTTTCGCATAAAATCGGGGTTGACTCGGTCAAACTCGGTTGAGTTAACCGAGTCAACTCGCCCGAGTGGTGAAGCTGCAAGTTGGGCGTATTTTTACTCGGCCGATGGAAGAAATAGGCATGGCCAAGTGAAAATGGTGAGAACAAGTCAATTGCATTCCCTAAGTTTCTCACTCGGGGCGATTGGACGACATGGCTGAGTGAAAATGGTGAGAGGCCGAGTTGAATTTGGGCGATGAATAGCGTTGAGAGATTGGCAACATTGAGCGGCGATAGGCTGTGCGATGGTGAGATAAAATCGGCAAGGGAGCGGCGCTGGAGAACTTAGGTGCGGCGATGGCGACTTTGTGTGGCAGCGAGAGGAGAGCGTTGTAGACGCTGTTGTTCCAGCGATGATTTGCAATAGAAAATGGTTGCGGATCTGTAGGAGTTGCGGCGGCGATGGAGGAGCGGTGGTGAGCGGTTGCGCGACGGTGGTGATCGGTGATAGCGTGGGTTGGCGATGATGGTGGGTTATTGGTGGTGGAATTGTGGCTGTTGTTGGTGATTGGGGAATCGCTGCGTGGCGGATCTGCTGAAAGGGAAGGTGGGTGCACTCATCAGAAGGTGGGTGCCGTCACCAATATGATGGGTGTATCGTCATGTGGGTGCACTCGCCTTGAGTGTTTTTCGATTCGCCGTCCCAACTTCATTTGAGCATAACTTCTTCATACGACGTCCAATTGACCTGATTCTTTTACGTTACGATCGTCTCTCGGCCCTATTTCTACCTATGCAATTACTCTATTGATTTCAAGACGTTAATTTCTCTGAAATTGTCCTCCAAAATCATCTCAAACCTACGCTTAAAAACTCACAACACCAATACAAATAATTAAATGCAACTAGCCAATTAATTGTGAATTAACATGAAAATGATATCAAATTGAGATGATTAAGCACACAATAATCATAGAATTTTCACACTAATCAATGGAATCTCTCGATTGCCAAGCGCAAAACACATTTGATCATACTCATATTTCCATTCAATTAATCCTTAACAATGTTATCTCAATTCTCATTTGTTGTTGAAGAATCAAATGAAAATACATGCATGAAGCACAATAAGATCATCAACTAGGATACTCAACTATTTCAATCAAACATCAATTGGCCACAATTATAGCTAAAACAATCAAATCATCTCTAATTTCAATTACCCAAAGTACAAAGAAATTAGCCCATGGTGTTAAAAGAAAAATCCATGGGTACACAAAAAATTAACATAATCAACATAGCAATTGAGTAATTGAAGTAAAGAAAGGATAGAATATCACCAATTGTTAATGAAATAAGAATTGAATGCTTGAATCTTCAAAACTTGAGTGTAAACCTTCTAAAATGCAAATACAACCAACAAAATCTCAAATCTATGATCTAATTCTCTAATCTAATGAACAATGAAGGATGAAAAACTGAAAATGCACGTTGGCACACATCCCAAGGTGTTTAAATAAAGAAGAAGCTGGAAAACCCGAGCCTCGACTCGAGCTTGTGCTTTTTTAAAAAATATCTCGAAAAATTCACCTTGGTAGGGTTCGAACCCGGGTCACGCGCGTGAATAAGGAGAGCGCTTTGCCATCTTGGTTGGCCAATCTTTTAGTATAAAACACGCTTTTGTAATATCTATTCGACTTGAGTGCGCCAAAAATTCAACATTTTTTCCTTAGCTAAAAACTCAACTCCGAGGCGCCCTAGCTCGACCACCGGTCGAGTTCAGGGATTTTTGGACTCCCAACCTTTGCTCGACCCCTATTTTCACCGGTATCTTCGTTTCATCCGCGTATGAAAACCGGTATGCTTCGTTTGCTCAAAATATCTTTGAAAAACCTGAAAACAAAGCAAACTACCATTCTATGCCATTAAGCTCAATTTATGAAGTTAACTAAAGAAAAATGCACTAATTATTCAACGAGATAGGCAATTTAAGCACCATAATTTCATGCAATTATAACCTGAATCAAAGATGTACGGAGGCAATGGGGTCGCCTTCTTAAGCCTCTTGTGGGAATTATTCTACTGGTTGCTCATCATTAACCTTGAAAGTGTATGAAATTGATGTAATACATCTAAGTACAAGATCGATCCACTTAGATAAGGATCCCGGTTTCCTCATGATTGCCTCCACATATCTCCACTCCACTCGGTCGTAAGCTTTGCTCATGTCGAGTTTAAGCTGCATAACCCTCCTTGCTCTTAGAGACCCTTAACCAATGCATTGCTTCAAAGCCAATAAGTATGTTATCCGAGATAAGCCTACCCGGGACAAATGCACTCGACAAGGATCAATAATTTTGTCCATCACGGTCCTCAATCTATTGGTGATCACTCTAGCCACTATTTTATAACTCACGTTGCATAAGCTAATAGGCCTGAAACCTTCATCTTTTCTCGGCTTTCTTATCTTTGGTATTAGAGAGACCATCGTTTCATTCCACTTGTCCAAATGACCACCGTGGTTTAGGATTCTAGATGCCTCTTTAAGGATGTCCCCTCAATGATGTCCCGAGGCTTGATGATAAAAAGAAGAAGCGTGAACTCGTCCGGTCCCGAGGCTTTATAGAGATTTAAATCGAAAGCAACACGATTGATCTCTTCCATTTAAAATTCTTTATCTAAGAAACAATTCATATTGTTATCCACCTTTGGCTCGATAAATCGAAGTGCTTGATCAATTGTATTCCAAGATGGCAAATTTGAGGTGTAGAGTTTTCCGTAAAAGATGTGATGCACTTCTGCATTTCCTCCATCTTAGTGAATACGGCTCCCTCTTCATCTATCAACTTATCAATGTGATTTTTGGAACACGAGCCTTAGTGCATTGGTGAAAGAAGGATGTGTTCTTGTCACACCGCCTCAAGTCATTACTTCCTTGATCTTTCTTTGCCGGTGGACCTCCTCTTGAATTAAGAGCTTCTCTAGATCCTTTTCCTTGCTTCGGATGATATCCTCTCCATCCGCTAGCTCCTCATTAGTATAGAAATTATCAATTTCCTGGATAGTTGTTCGATTTTCCGGTGGGTGTTACCAACCTCTGTTTTGGCCCACTCCAGGATGAAATTACCGCAATGTTGCAGCTTGTGATGGAGGTCCTCTTTGTCGCCACTTGTACACAGGCTTTATTAAGTTCAAACAAGGTAACTTGTACGCAAATTCTAGTAGAGACTCTAGACTCACCGATAAACAAAAGAAGAGGTTTGAGATTAGCAACAAGCTGCTTGTAAATAGAGGAATGCACGCTTACCTCCTAAACCACGTGCATTCTAAACGACTAGACTCATTTTTCTTGGCGGGGTTGACTCTCGTTAAGCCCCTCCTTCACAACATCAGTGTTTCCATCACATTGAAATTACAATTGGCACCACCGAGTCATCCCCTTTTTTCAGCCTTTACTAGCATCCCAGCCTCCCTCCTCTTGCACTCCCTTCTCTTCACTCCAGTTACTTTTAGCTTCTTGATCCCAATCTGCTCTTCTTGATCAGCACTCCTCCTCGCTTGAGCAAACCGCCTTTCTGTGTGGACTTGTGACCGGAGCAATGAGTTTAGCTTTGCCCCCGCCTCTCCAAAGAACTTTCTTGCCCCTCTTCTCGGCCTCTTCATGTATGATTTCTTTCCCTTTCTTTGCTAGCTTGGTTCTTGTCCACCACTCCTGATTAGTCTAGTCCATGTTTTGAGAGAGATTTTGATCAGAATTGTAGCTTTGCGATCCACCAAGAGTTGCATCACACTGCATCCAACGGTAAAAATTGAGGACCCCATAAATTGATGTTAGTCCACTCTTGACTAGGATTAAATTGATACATCATTTCCATGGGGCTATTGATTTGAAAGCCGTGGCTTGGCCCAATTGTGGTGACCATATTCATTTGACCTACACCCGAAGCATTCCAGATTTGGCTTATTTCCAGATTGATCTCTTTCAAAATGCATTTAATACCACCGTAACCTCTGTCCTCCAAAGTGAAACTCTCTGCGGTATTCATGCAATGGGCCGGATTGTTTTGCACAAGGTTCGTTGAGGGATCCATCTGCATGACACGAAGGGCTAGGGACTCCCGTATGATACCTCCATTCTTTCCTCCAGAGGCCCATCATGTTCTTGCGTACCCGGCTTGCTTTTCATTCATATGCCCCTATTAATCTCCTCCGGTGAAACCCATTTCAATCCATCGCCTTTTAGCCGTGGTTCAAACCGCCTCTTTCCACAAACAACATCAAATTCATTAGTAAACAAAGAAGGGCAATCTCTTTCAACATGATCGAGTTTGCCACAAACATAGCAGAAATCACACAGACTTCTCATAACGAACTATGACAATAGATTCAACACCATTAAACTCTATTCTAGTTCCCCTCACCAAAGGCTTGGTTACATTAAATAATACCCTCACCCTCAAATATCTCCCCAGGCTACGTAATTAGTAGAACAATCGACTTCAAGCACCCTACCAATTTTGTTCCCATAAGCTCCCCAACATACCTTGTGAGCGGTTGGATCTTGATCCGTGAACTTGGACCCGAAAGGGAACTCATTCAAGACCAAATCGGCAATCTTCTCGTTACCAACAAGCTTTTTAAAAATTATCGGTGAGTTGTTAAGCGCCATGGCATTTGTCTTGCAAGTACCTTATTGCGATATCAAATGAGCGCACGATAAGCGTAGAAGTTATGGAACACCGGTCCTCCAAATAGAGTTTAGGGTAGCTTCCAGATCTTTGACTCCAATTGATTTTCGTGTGAGAAAATAAAAAATCAATGTGTTCTTGAGGGGGCACAAGGCTGTCAATGATCGAGAGCCTATCCTCGGAATCGCTCCTCGACCAGCCTTCCCAGAGCTCCCTCAAGCTCTCCCGCATGTTATTGAAATCCATCGGATCCGTCGTAGTGATTTGAAGAGAGTGGGGGATATGAGGAAGAAAGCGTAGAATGAGGATTCAAACCGGAAAGACCCCAATTTATAGAGGGGGATGTGCGGATATCCCTATTTCGTGAGAATCGAAACCACCTCTTGTATGCAATAGCTAGATACATTTTGATGCTAGAGATCTTTTCACCAGGTTTGTAATGATTGCCTTTTGCGAGATGTAAACCCGGTCAGCGGGTAAATTGTAGAAGTCGGAGAGTCACCGGACAAGGCACTTAGAGAAAGTGAATTTCTAGAAGATATCTAGAAGATGCTCTAGGAGAGAAAAGCTCTCTAAGAGAGAAGCTCTCAATTAGAGAGAGAGAGAGAGAGAGAGAGAGAGAGAGAGAGAGAGAGAGAGAGAGAGAGAGAGAGAGAGAGAGAGAGAGAGAGAGGGAGGGAGGGAGAGAGAGAGAGAGCAAATGCGTTATTTTGAAAGAAGGGTTAAAATAGTAATATAATGGGATCATACTTGTTGGGATATGTAATAATGTAATTTATTTTTAAATTTTAATGGAGTGTGATGTAGAATGAGTGAACCACACTTTTGATCCCACAGCACATGCGATATTCGAAAGCTGTTTCAATACTCTCTTATGCGAGAAAATCCAATAATGAATACAAAGGAGGAAAATGGCGAGAGGACTTCATGGCAGATTTTGATGATGACAATAATGAAGGCTGTAGAAATGACTCAACTATTTGATGCTCCACCAATGACACAAAAAGAGGAAAGAACTCAAGAATCTACGAAATTGTAAGTCCATGAAATTCTGATTTTTTTGCTTATATACATTAAAAAAATTCTTATGACTAATGTCTTGCATTTGTGTATGTTAACGAGTTGAAGTCCATGATTCTTCTAAAAATGTTGGCGAGACCAACAACTAGGCAAGGAAGAAAAAATATGGTATTGTTTTAAACATGAAATTCTTATTTAAATCACAAATTTTTTAGCTTTTATTTATAAAGTCCAATGAGCGGTGAGGAAAAAAGCTGGATCTAGTGGAGCTAGTAGCTTAAGGAAAGGTTCGAGTTCAAGAATCTCAAGAACCTTGTTGGTGTTTAGGTATAATTGTGACTTTGATTGTACCTTATTTCAACTTAAATGAATTTATTAATGGTGACTTTATAATTAAATGCGGGATAATCGGTTGTCACAAACGGAGAATGAAATTCCATCCGCCAATGTTGAAAGGCCAAGAGAAGATACAATAAAAGCACTGCATCTATGACATTTCAGCCTCGAGAATATAATTGGAGGTCATCTCAATGTTGGTGCTTCCAGCTTGATTCATTGGCACCATCTATTAGGATGAGTTTCAATTCAAGTACTTACATTGGTTGCAATGTCAATATTGGTGGTGCTCCCACAAATAAAGATGGTATGCGAGTGATCTCACGGGGAGGTAAGAAGTTTGTGACATTATCTAGTCTTACTGAAGCAAAAGGCAGAGGCAAGAAAACTAAGAAAACAAACGAGGGAAAAAAATAGTGTGAGGTTTTGATGGTTGTTATGAATTGCAATTGGATTATGTTTTGATTGTACTTTGTTGGATTATATTGGTTTATGTATTTTGTAGATTATGTAACTTTGTTGTATTATGTCATCTGTTGGATTATGTTTTGATTTGATGATTGGATTATTTGTCATTGTATTATTGCATTTGTTGATTTCGTTGACTATTGTTGGTTTTTGGTTTAGTTGACTTATTGTTTAGTTTAGAAGCGAGGTTTTGTTTTATTGTTCATTTATATTAGAATTGCATAATGAAATAGGACTCATATTTATTAAAATATGCGATTTAGAAAATTGCATATTTGATAATATTTCATACATAAGTGATTATATGTGATCTTACATAGTTCTTAAGTAGGTGCATACATCATACTAGGTTCTTAGACATTTTAACCCATCCGGTTGAAAATAACAAGTGCCCAAGACAATAAAATTACAATGAAAAGTACAAGTCTCACTTGCCTAAGTTGTGAAAGTTCTTCACCCATCTCGCATAACCTCTTTCTTCGATGCTTGAGTCATTTCAATTGCATTTTGTTCCCCATGTGCTGCATCTTTTAGCTTTTGAGTGAGGTCCAAATTCTCGGAGACTAGAGAGTCGATTCTCCTCATCATTCCAGAAACATGCCTTGGGTTGCCACTTCGTGTTCATCCGCCCACACAAAATATTTGCATCCACCATTCATCAAGTCAATACATGTATGAAATAACCTACCTTTGCTTCTTGGCCTTTGAGAAACAAATGTGGCTACAGCTTTTCCACAATAACATACAAGTTGGTGTTGGCATTTTTGTGAAGAAGAGGATGAAGACCTTGTTTGAGAACTCATATTGGTATTTTGTGTGTATAATGAGGAAAAAATGGGTGGAAGTAGGTTATATAATGCTAGGGTACCATTTTGGCGCGGTAGGATCAAAATTACGAAAAAATACGTAACGAGACTAGTTTAGCATATGTTGGGACCAAAATCGTGAGCAAGCGTGACTGTGGGACCATAAACGCAATTTTCTCTTAAGCGGTGTAACGTTCGGGACCAAATGTGCAAGTACAAATTAATTTGGAACCACATAAGAGAGTATTAGGACCGTTTCCAAAATATTGCTTGTCATGTAGGACCAAAAGTGCGGTTCACTCGATGTAGAATTATTAGATGTATATGATGGCTCCTGTAAATGTATTATTAGATAAAATATATTAAGGGGCGCTTATTACGAGTTTTTCAATGGGAATGAGAATGTGAATGAAATTGGTTTTTTCCCCTATATTCCTAGATTTATGAGAAAAAAGAAACTTGTTATTGGTGGCAAAGGGAATAATTGAGGAGAAATGGCTGCAATTTGAAAAAGATTAATCATAATAGGTAATGATTACCTTATGTAGGAAGGAAAATAATGTCATTCACCAACCTTTATTCTCATTAAGCACCACAATTGTCTTATACTAATTCTCGTTCTCATTGTCAGTAAAGAATTTCCAACCAAACCTACTTAATTTACTTAACTTAAATTCATCTCAGGATCGTTTTATATAGTAATAGACTTGTAGCTCAATTTATATATTATCAAGTTGAGTTCAATTTTTCAATTTTTTAACGAAGTTCGAATATAATTCATAAATGTATTGATAACACTTTTTTTTTTTAAAAGAAAAAACGAATGTACTGATAACTCATAAACTTACTCAATTCGTTAAAAAAAAAAAAAAAAAAACTCATAAACTTACTCAATCCTAAACGAACCTAATAAATACAAGTCTACATCTACAGAAATAATCATATTTATTTATATATTTATCATAAGTAAAACTACAAAAATTATAAATAAATCCGTGACATTGTAAAATTTGTATTTTAGTCTGTTTATTTAAGTGAGCCTCGTTGAACAGCAATCATGCTTTTATAAAATTAATGTGCTAATAAAAGTAATTGACACGTGTCATAACAAAATCTAGGTAGATATATACATTCACCTCACAAGAAATTAACTCTTACACTGAGTCCAAGACTCCAAATAGCTCACGAATGACTAATTTTGTAACAGTCGATCAATATTGACTCATAAATTTCAAATAGCTCACGAATGACTAATTTTGTAACAGTCAATCAATATTTACTCATAAATTTTACTGTGAAATTAATTTTAACAGTATTAATTGTGTCACTAAAAGATAATAATTATTTTACTATAAGATATTAGTACATATTAATTATTTTATTAAAGAATATTTTTCTGAAATATTAATTATTTCACTAAAAAGTACTTCCTCCGTCACACAACTATCTTCATATGTGAAGAGACACGCTTATTAAGAAAAATTAAATTAGTGTAGGAGAGAGAATAAAGTGTAGGGGTATTTTGGGTGGTTGTATGAGATAAAGTGTAGGAGATAGAATAAAGTAAAATAAAGTAAGAGTAACATTTTTTAAATAAAATTGATATTGTGAGGGTATTGATATTAAGTGTTATTTCCAAATTTGAGGTGTGAAGATAGTTGTGGGACAGACCGAAATAGAAAGTGTGAAGATAGTTTCGGGACGGAGGGAGTATTAGTTATAACCCATTTTAACAATAAAACTCATTCATACAATACCAATTCATATCGACTAATAAAGTGATAAGTATAAAAATGAGGGATGATACATAGATAGATGGAAGTCTCAAAATTATGCATATGATTTTGCAGAAGTAAACCTTTTAAACATTGTTCAATCTTGCTGCTTTCATATCTTCATCATCTTTACATTCTTGCATAGACTAAAATGATATGTAAAAGCCCTCTTTACCAATCAGCTGTGAGTATGATGCAGCATGTAAAGACTTTACTGATCTAAAAGACGAGCCTATACAGACACTTACCATAGCTCATTGCTTCGAACACGGTGCTTGGTTTGTCGTTTGTAAAAGTCGGGACGAGCAAAAACATCAGGCGTTGGTCATTAGCTCTTCGTCTAGTTCAGTTTGAGGTTTCTGGGCTTTGACAGTGGTCTCCTCCTCTTCGTTGACCTTGTATACCTTGAATATTGCTAAATTTGTGTCCCCTGGCCATCACAGATTTATAATTACTCAATGCTAAAGATGAAAAATGAAACAAGCATATCAAATAGAAGAAAAGGATGATTGATGTTGTGAATGAGTGATTGAGTTTTGAAAATTCGGAAATATAAATGATGGATCTTTCGTTTTGGGGGTAACACTTGGGTGCACTAGTGCACAATTAATATTTTTCAGTGAAAACAAGTAATACTGATCAACGAATATCTTTTTAGCAAAACAATTAAGGCCTAATTGCACTAACCCCGCCAAACTATCACCGAAATTGCATTAAACCACCGAACTATTTTTGTTGTAATGAACTATACAAACTATCAATTTTTTTATACAGAAACCACTAAACTAATTTTTCAGGCCAAATTTCTCCCGATATTTGACATGTGCATTGCACGTGATTCCATCATATTCTGATTTAAACACAAACTCTCTCTCTCTCTCTCTCACCACCTATTTTGCAACTGATTCACAAGTCCAAGACATAAAATTGAGTCTTTTTGTCTTTCTTTAAACCCTAAAACTTGCAAATTGGGGAAGAAAGAATCCGTGAATCAATTGCAGAATGGGTGGGGGAAATGGGTTAGCATTAAAGTACACAGGATTTGATGAAAACACATTCTTAAAATTCACGTGTTACGCACATGTAAAAAAGGGGAGAAAGTTTGCCTGAAAATTAGTTTAGTGGTTTGTGTCAAAAATTGATAGTATATATAGTTGGTGCAAAAGAAGTTTGGTTGTTTAAATGCAATTTCGGTAATAGTTTGGTGGATTTAGTGCAATCAGGCCAACAATTAATACCTTTTCAAAATGCGCCAGAGTTGCACGTTGCATAGAAGTATTTACCTTCGTTTTGGACATCAAGAAAAAGGGCTCAATGATCACATACAAAATCTAGTCATCTACATCCAATTGCATTATTTATGAAAATAAGAACTGCATTTCCATCTGTTTTCCTCATAGATTTTCCATTTCCTTTTTAGGTAAATTCCACAACATTATGTAACACATACAAAATAGCAAAGAATGATCATAATTTTCAGCATATAAGATAAAATGCAGCATTGATTTAAGAAAAGAAAAAAAAACAAAATAAATCACGGAAGATGAAGAAGATGCACGAAGTTCGTTTTGTACCAAAATGCAATGAGATTTCCAGGTGATGCAGTGGCAACAACTCCAGGCTTAAGGCGCGTCTCATCAATATAGGTACCGTTGGTGCTGTCCAAATCCGTAATCAACAGATTCTTTTCGGTTTTCTGAATCTGAGCATGCAAAGCAGAGACTGCATACAGAAGTGGACAATCTCATTCTCTCCCAACAAATATTTTCTACTTCAAAAACGGACGCAAAGCATGATTGAAAGCAACAAGAAAACCGAAAAAATGTACCTGTAGGTACAGAGATCACTATATCCGCTTTCTGAGGGAGACGACCAACGGTGACTACATCCTAAATCATTTCAAAACTCTTAATTCTTACACCAAAAACAACCACTAGTACTCAAACATATGAAACTCTTACAGAAGCTATTTGAATGCACCAGGCATCGCGATTTTGTAACCAATGTGCCTTGAATCGCCATCGCCTGCCAGTGAACAACATTACCATCATCATCAAGTAACTGAAATTTATCATCATTTTCAGAAAACATACAACAATTCGATTTTTTTATCATTTTCTACATACAAGGCCATCATTTACAGCAACATTACCTTCAGCATCATCAAAGTAACTGTAATTTATCATCATTATCGGAAAATATAAAACAATAGAAGTTCGATTTTATCATTTTCTACAAACAAGACCACCATTTACAACAACATTACCATCATCATCATCGTCATCATCAAAGTAACTGAAATTTATCATTTTTTGGTAACATACAACAATGGAAGTTCGATTTTTGATCATTTTCTACAAACAAGGCCTTTGCAATAATTCTATATCAAATAATAGATGATGTTTCAGTTCCATTTTCAATCAAGCTACTTTGTGCAACACAACTGGCAGCTTAGCATCATGAATATTCCAGTTCCCTAGACGTAGTACAACACCCCATATCAAACGAGATAATTTCACAAATGATCCTGTAACTTTGCGCGCGATTCTAAATTTACTTTTTACTTTATCAATTGTGGTTCTTTTGATATAAAAATATTTTTCGTCAGACAATGACCGGAGATCAGTTGTAGCATACAGATTGTACAAAAATGTCTGACCTCAACAGTAGAAAGGAAAATTATAGAACCCGACCCTCCCTTGTAGTAAATCACTTGGAATTAGTAATGAAACAGGGCATGAAAAGATGATTAATCACAAGAGCATGAAATCACTTGATTCACAAGTTCTTTGTCCAAATCACCAAAAAGAATCTGATGATTTTTAAATAATTAACAAGTATCCCCCTAAAAAGACCAAAATTTACATTCTCCAGAAGAGAAGACTTTACCAACTTCTACTACCTATTCTATATACATTCTCCTCTTTCCACATTAATCATTCTTGAATGCTGATCACACACACTAGAGAGAGAGAGAGAGATTAGGTTACAGACCTATGGGTTGAAGAAGCCATCTTACAGAAGCACATACAGCTCCAAAATCCCTCAATTGCCTTGCACTGCATTTCAACTTTCTTGGGAGGCAATTATAACCCACAAAATTAACTGATTTATGAGCTAATACAGTTGAATTAGATGGGAAAAATGCAGAGGATAAAGAAGGCTTGGCATGTGAGAGAGAATGGGAAGTCATTTCCATTTCTGAGTTGTTCCCAGGTTTCAAATTTCAATCTGTGTGTGTGGTGGATAAGCAACAATCTTGAAACAATGAAATCAGTATCATCTTTTCATGTTGTGTGAATTATATATATTGATATTTATATATGGTCATAATTGGGGCAGGGGAAATCAGAAATCAGAAATGAGGCATGTGCTGATTTGGTACGTGGCACATATTTAATGATGTGACAATATATTTGTGGATATCCCACCTCACAAATAATAATAACTAAATTAATTCTCTTTATCAATATTTGTCTTATGGGTTATCGCATGTCTAAGATAAATCAAGAAAATTAATTGGGCACAGATCAAATTGGGTGCGGATGGCAAAAACATGATTTACCTTTGTACAGGATTAAAGTAACTAACTACTCCCTCCCTGCCGTAATTTGCTTCTGCATATGAAATGATATTGTTTTTAAGAAAATTCAATTAGTGTTAGAGAGATGATAGAGCGTAAGAGTATTTCGAGTGGTTGAATGAGATAAAGTATAGGAGAAAGAATAAACTGTAAAAATATTTTGGGTGGTTGAATGAGATAAAGTGTAAAAAAAAAAAAAGAATAAAGTAAAATAAAACAAGAGTGATATTTTTAAATTTAGGCGTAGGGATTATTATTCGAGGTAAGATAATACAAATTTAGTAAGGATTTGTTGTTATTATTTTGTTTGGTAGGTAATAAAACTAGATACATATTAAATTAATGGATATCTCAAATTTACTTGGTAGGGAGTAATAAAACATGATATAAATTAATATTTTGTTTGGTACACGTACACCATATTACATGGCTTTTTATAATAAATACCCCTAAATAACACACAAATTGCTCAAATAAATGCAAATAAGATCACTGTTCAATCAAGACAAATTAATAAGGTGGGGGTGCCGATAATTTATGTAAAGAGGAAATGTGTTTTCTAAGTATTACTTCCCAAATTATATAGGGTAAGATAAAAATATGAATCATGTATAATTCATATGGGCTACCAAGCAATACAAGATTTTTAATATACCCCTATCAAATGGAGTCTTAAATAATATTGTGAGTGTGTAGCTTATGGAGGGTACGTATTACACTTTAGGGATGTGAAATTAATTATGGGACGTTACGAAAAGGAAAGTGTGAAGTTAATTTAGGGATAGAAAAAATATAGTATAGATTATATTACAGATGAGAAAAAATAAAAGATTTAAATAATAATAAAGGTAAAAAAGTGAGTATATAATAGAAAAGTATAAAAATATAAATTTAATGGGTAGTTAAAAAAATAGAATGAATAATTTATAATAAAATTGACCAAAAATAAATAAATAAATAAGAAATTACATATTGGGACGGAAGGAGTGACTGATTGCATTTCGAAAATTGAACTTTTGATTTTTATAGAAGAGATATCAAACTTTCAAATTGTTGCAAAAGAGAATCTCAGACAAAATCGCATGCAAAACAGGGAGTATTATTATGGAGCATTTTGTTTGTGAATTTATTTGAAGTTATTTTTTTACAACAATTTAAAATTTTGATCTCTCATATACTCTATAAAAGTCAAAAGGTTATTCCTCAAAGTATAATTAGTGGTAAAAATAAGTTTTATTGTCATCAAATTCTGTAATAAACCTGATGTTTGTTGAAATTCAATTTGTGGTGGTTCCATTATATCATGTAGACAAATTGCAGTATGGGCTGGTATGTCTTGATCCACAGAGCACATTATACCCAAATACGAGAATTGATGGCGAATATTATTCATAAAATTTGGAAGTTCGATTCAATAATGAGAACTACAAAAGGAATGTATCGTAATAATGATACCGAATGCACACCCCTAACATTGCAACAAATACATTTACAATGGGAATTAGGGGTGTGCATTCGATATTCGATGTCGAACCGAAATCGAATAGTGAATACCGAACAAATACCAAATTAGCACTATAAGAAATTGAAACCGAACCGAAATGTGTAAAATCGATCAATACCAAAATCGAAATTTTCGATTCGGTTTTGGTATAATACCGAATAACGATTTTCTTTTTATTTTTTTAAACCTTTTCTTTTGGACCATTTTTAAAAATAATTTCTCAACCAAAACAAGTAAAAACAAGTAAGCATAAATCATTTATACTCGAAGTTCTAAGTTTTCAAGTTTCAAGTTCCAACATAAAATTCAAATCTAAAATATCAAAACATCAACATAAAATATCAAATACAAATTCGTAAAATTATATATATTAATATACATATATATATATATATATATATATATATATATATTAATTATATTTTAATATATATATACTCCTCCGTCCACTAAAAGTATGCTCGTTTGGTTTTGTGAGGTTTTAAGAAAATGTAGATAAAATAAGGGTATTTTGGGGTATTGTGTGGTCCATTTATGAGTTAAGTGGTTGTTTATGAGTATAAAGTCGACAACATATGAAAAAATTAAGTGATGGTTAAATGGTGAAGCAAAACAAATTATTGAAAAAAGCAGTATGAGCATAATTTTGGTGGACAGAGGAGTATATATTATATTAATTATATTTTAATATATTATATATATATATATATATAATTTTGATTCGATTTTCGGTTATACCGAAATTTTATTCATAAAACCGATACCGATACCAAAATCGAATACCGAAGTTTTTAATTTTTAAATTGAATACCGAGCGGAATACCAAAATAACCGAACCGAATTAAAATTTTTGGTTTGATTTGGTTCGATTTTCATTAAAAACCGAATAATGCTCACCCTTAATGGAAATGAGAATGAAATATTTTTTCCCTCTATGCCCTTAGAATATTGAAGGAAGAATTGTTTCAATGATGGTAACATCACAAGTGTTGTATTC
This sequence comes from Paraleonurus japonicus, assembly GCA_030762865.1. Lineage (NCBI taxonomy): Eukaryota > Viridiplantae > Streptophyta > Magnoliopsida > Lamiales > Lamiaceae > Paraleonurus > Paraleonurus japonicus. The sequence goes on from CM061053.1 coordinate 20,441,535, forward strand.
CAAATTTGTAAAAAGTAAAGCAAAATAAGATTATAGTGGTGGTGGAGGGAAATGATTGAGGAGAAACTATTGTAGGAGGGGAAAAAGTCAATCAAAATTGGGTAATGATTATCTTATTAGGAGGAAAAGTAGTGATATTGATATTTTTTGTTCTCATTAACCACTATATTTACTCTATATTCATTTTTATTACTATTTGTTGTTGCACAAATCAATTTGTATAAGATTATCTCCAGGGTAATATCTCGATTTATTCGAATAACGGATTGATTTGAGTAACTAATACTTCTTATCGGATGTAAACCCGATAAGTGGTGATTTCTTGGGGGTTTTGGGTAATAAGAGCAATAAATATTACACATTAATTGCTTTGAGGTTTTTAGGCTCGGTCTTAAGTATTCTTCTTTTGGATTATCTTATCCTTTTTATTATTTCCAACGTATCTATTTATACTACAAATACGCCGTCTTTAAATTATATATTAAAGAGAAAATCTAATCAAGCATTAAATGCATGGCCTTATTTTCTTTGTTGTGTCGGTGATGGGCCTCTGTCCAATGGGATTGTGCCACTTCATCCGACAATAAGAATGTTCTTTGGCTTGATGGGATTGACCTTGATCGAGGCACACGTGCCTTACGCCACATTAAATGGCAAGGGCGGGATGCCCACATGGATATGCTCCTTCCTCGCCGAAATTAGCTGCCGCCCTAGGGTTCTCGCACGTTCGTTGTGAGCTCGCCTCGACATTAGAAAATCCTTTGCTAATGTCTACTTTATATCTAAAATAAGCATAATACCATAATTCCCGCTTTAAACACTCATCACATTAATCTTTGTCACAACAATTTCTATTGAGGAATTTTCAACACAGAGCCCCTAATTGTAATAAATTGTTACGCATTTAATCAAATTATTTATTATGAAATGTAAATGGTGTGTTAGAAATAAAGATGGGTGGAATGTGGACGTGGATATTTCAAGAATAACAAATATGGGTTAGATTGGGGATGAAAGAGTATGAATGGATGAAGTTATATGTCAAATTAAAATTAATGTATTATTTTATTATTATTAATTAGTACAGTAATGATTGAATGAGGTATTATCATATTATTATTAATTAATAGAGTTATGACTGAAAGATTTGTGTTGTACATTGAAAATTTCCATTGATGCATAATTAGTATATTAACAATTAGTTTGTGTGGATTGTGCCATATGAGATATATATTTAGCCCCGTTTGGTAGCTCTGTGATGTTATCGGTCGGATATATAGTTTTCCCAGCATTAACTTGACTTCTCGATTATTTATTGCGTTCAAAGCGTTTGGTTTGACCGAAATTCCTTCGATTAGTGCGTGTGCGTGTTATTCAAAATTTGAAATCTTTTATAGGTCAATTACCAATTTACCCCTAAATTATTTCCCTTGACCTCCTATAGAATACCAAAACCATTTCTCAAGACAGAATCTGAAATCCATTTCGGCGATTTCTTTCGCTTTTGTCGATCTAGAAATTTTTCTTGTTGAGGCGAAATTTCTTGGGGCGAAGATATTTTCTTGTGACGGCGAATTTCTTGGGGCGAAGCCATTTGTCTCGATCCAGGAAATCACACTAGTTCGTTTGACACCATTTTCTCGATCGAGGAACTCTTTTTCTCGATCCAGAGAACCTATCGTTCGCTTTGACGCCATTTTCTTGCGACGTCGAGGTTTCGATTATTCATTCCGAACAAGACCGGTACTAAAAGTTTATTATTCTCGAAATCCATCATTGTCCGGCCTAATCTTTTTTTTTTTTTTTTTTTTGCATAGTAGATACATGGATGATACCCATAGCATTACACGGAGGTCCATCTTGTTCATGTGGCCGGGGTCGATGATTAGGCGTGTTGCGGTGCGTTTTCAAGTAACCCCGGACGGGCCTATTACAAGTGTCCTGTCGGCGTTAAACACCATAGATCCTTCGTATGGTGTGACGAGTTAAATTGGGTGCCGGAGTCGGCCTCATTTTCAACAAGTTTCAATCGGCCTTTTCCTAGAGCAGATTCGAGTGGTGGGTCACAGACAAATGGGGTTCACGGCTCGCGATCGGTGCCATCCGCTGCCGTATTCCGTCGCCGCCCTACCCCGGCAATTTATGGCAAAGACGATCGATAACACAGGAGATCGAGACCAATGACGCTTCGTATGAGCTACGAGGTTTTTGTCTAATTTGGTGACAAGCTCTTTTGCATCCTTTATTATCGTTATAGTGATGGTGGTTTTGTTGTTAGTGTTAGGTTTTATCCACGGGTTTCATGTTTGGGTCTTCTGAATTATGGTGGATACGTAATTACTAGTATGTAGTGTGTAATGAATTTTAATTGTTATGTTGCATTTGTGTATCTGTTTGATTCATTTATGTTTGTATTTGCCTCGAGTTAAATTTGGTTGGATACAATGCTGGTCATTTGGTTGGATATAATCTTTGGTTAATGCGCTAATGTTGGTTTGCATTGCATTGCTTTATTTTGTGCGATTGGTGTTTCTATGGATATTAATATTGTCTTCTTGTATTTATTGAATGGATTTTGTAATTGTTTGTTGATTTATTGCAAGTGTCGGAAGATGTTTGTTTGGAATATATTTGTCCACCATTTACGGTCATTGACCACTTTTTCCATTGTTAATCAATGCATGTTGTTGGTGGTTGTTTCATAGTACGCATATTAAATTAGAGCAGGTGCATGGTGGTTGGTGAGAAACTTACTTTTAATAAATGAGGACAGTGTATACATTTGTTTGTTGTAGTTGAGCATTTAATCTATTTGTTTTGCCTATATAACGGACGGCCATTATCTATTGTGCTCAAACAAACATACACAATGAGTTTCCAATCCCCTTCTCCCCAAGAGTGTTATTTTTATCAAGGAAAGTGAGATGAGGAGATTGTAGGTGTTTTTGTTCGGATCTTGATGGATGATGTCACTTTGGGAGTGTGGAAGGTTGGGGGTGACAACTATCATGAGTTGCTTGCTGCTCAAGAGTTTGTAAACGTTATGCTCGACAAAGATTTCTCATGGGATGAAGTCGTGGCTTTGGTGAACTTCTTTGAAGAAGAGGTATACCACATTTCAGGCGTGTACTCGACACCAAAGGTGTTAAGTGGGACCGACGGTACAACCACGTGCATGCAACACCCGAAGTTTGGGACAAGCTCTTCAAGGTAAGGCTGTTTTCTTGATGCTTGATGGGTGTGGTAATTTTGCTTCAATTTATGCAATTTCCCAACTTATCTTATTCAACGACATAGGTTTTTTTGTGCTTACGGTGGGATGACTTTACAAAGGCATTCTACCATAAGGGAGATGCCATGTACGAAAATCTCAAGTCGTTATTTGGCATCGAAGATGTTATATCCCCTGTTACGATCGTGATCAGCTCAAGGACCCACGGTTGACGAGCCCAACACTGCGGCAAAGCCTATCATAATACCAGATTCGCCCAACCCTGAAGTTACTTCTCCTTTGTGTCTTGGGACGTAAGCCGCCACGTAAGAAGTTGTTTAGTGAAACTCGGTGCGGTGACGCTCCGGTGCCGGCCGAAGAATCCAAGCGTGAACAACTCCGAAAGAATGCAGCGCGGCCACGTACTAACCCGGTGACAATCTTGGGCGAGGCTCAAAATAAAAGCGTGACACTTCCAACAGGTTGTCGCATCTAACCCACCATAGGCGGCTCGATCGCCGCCAAACAATGACTAATCCTTTGTTTAGTGATGCATATTATGTTTTCAGACTTAATTATAATCTGTTAGTTTTCATTCAATTTTCGATCAGTTATGATGCGCATATTACTTAGCATGTAGAAAGGCGGATGATATATTGTGAAATTGTTGATTATTATTATCTAATGTACTAGTCTATTTTTAATTAGAAATTCCGGTTAGCGAGACGCATTTTAATTGAATTTAAATTGTGTTCTAGTCTATTTTTTGTTTTCATTTATTTATTTCGTAACCCAATTTAATTTAATTTAAACTGTGTGGTTCTATTCCGGTTAGCGACGCATTTTAGAAGAACAATAATTAATGTGTGTGCATGTAAATCGGTGTATGAAAATCGGTGTAATTATAAGTAAAAGGAATACTAAACAATTGTTAATATTTCCTTAAAAACAAATTTCTGTTGAGAAATTGGCGGCTCGGTCGAATCGAGACTGTTTTCTCTTCTTCGATGTACCGGAAGTCGTTGTGGAGTTTCTTTGTCGCTGCGGTGCTATTCTCCATGTTGTCTCCACCAACAGGTTGTGTACAATTGGGGGTATCCGCATCCAAGTTGACATAGTTGTACTCCTCGTCGCCATTATCTCGTAACCCCTCTACAACCGGACGTTGGCGATTTGGGCTCGCATAGTGTTGGCCGCATCAAGCACGTCCTCGGTGACTTCACCGGTTGCACGGTCCTTCCCAAATACCTCCAGCCAATCCGAGAAGAGCGGCCATTCCTTGTACCTCATCCCTTTCATTGACGGATCTTTCTACACGATAAAAAAATTTAAAATACAAGTTAATGCTCTTACACAAATCACAACTAATGTAAGAAAGTAAATATGTACTGCACTATCGATTCCCATTGATCATCGGTCACTTGAGTGTATTTGTGGTTGTGTTGAAGCCAACTCTGTTGTATCACGTTGGGCGGAAACCAGCGACCCATAGTATTTCCTCCATGTAGTCAACTTTGATACTATGTTGGGATCTTTACGGAGATCGATTGTGCGGAAAAGCCATCTTCAATGCATCCTCTAGTTTAGTGAGGTACCCGTGAAATCCATTATCGACTTCCAGCCGTTCGACTAAATCTTTCAAGGCCGTTATCGGCCGCCTCCTCCTGGAAGACCAAACTCGCCGTGAATTTCCATTGCTTTCTTAATAGATCCACGACCACGGTTAGCTGGTTTCTCCATGTTCAACTCTGTCAATTTAAACAATATACCCAAAAACACGTAGATCACATTGGTGTGCGGGAGTAATAAACAATACATATTATACAAGATGTTTAGGCAAGTTATGTAAAACCGATCGATTAGTCATTCAAATATTCAAGTGCAAGAATGAATACACAACCTCAAACATAGAATCAAACATAGAATCATCCAAGTACAAGTACTAACACAAGCAACACGATAAACTATCCATACATATCACAAAACAACGACACACTAAACTCCGTTCACATAATCCGCCCACATATTACGAGCGAGCATTTCTCGATGAGCACTCCATTCGGTGGTTGCCTCGACGCTTGTAATAACCTCATCCAAGGGAGCCACATCGCCGGGTTCGGTTTCGTCACGTAGCCGTGCATCTAGCGGATCAACAACCATCTCTCTTCGAACGAAATTATGAAGCAAAAACAAGCCATAATAAGCCGCACTTGGATACGAATTGGGTAGTAAGTAGCACATCTAAGGATGCCCCAACGCATTTTCACCACGCCAAAAGCTCTCTCTATAACGTTATGTGCCCGTGTGTGCCTCATATTAAACAACTCCTTGTATGTGGCTGGTCTGCGAGCATCTGGACCCCATTCTTTTAGGTGATAACGAACACCCCGGTATGGTGATAGAAACCGGGGCTATTTGCATACCCATTATCACAATAGTAATTCCCTACGCGAGAAAAGATTGGTAAGTGTAATTGGTGCAAAACTACTATAAAGAAAACCTTAAAGGACAAAAAAACCCAAATAATTACCAATTGACACCTTCGGGCCATGCACTCTGCCGACCGCATCTCTTAATATACGGGTATCTCGCGAGATCCTTCCCACCCCGGCAAAGCGTACGAGAACATCAAGTCCCGATTAAACACGGCCAATACATTCGTTGAGATCTGTCCTTTTCTAGTCTGTAGCGACCCTTGTCGGCCGGGTACATGCACGTTAATGAGCGTGCCATCTAACGCCCTAAACAACCCCGCACAAGTCGCTTGAATACACTAATCGGTTCAATCAAATCAATCCGATTTACTAATACTACACAAACAAAGAACGTATACATTACCTTGAACCACTTCCACCGGTGATTAGTGCGGTCATTGGGTGCACGAGCCTAACCAAAAGGATCGAATGAAGCCGTAGTACCGCTGATAGAACTACATGCACATAATGGGATATAGTCCGGCCGGACCTCACGAAACCCATACTTAATAATCCTATTTTTTTGGTGGTGAGCCAATATGGACAAGAACACCGCAACCTGCTCCTCTATGGATACGAATTTTCCTCTAGTCAAGACCACCTAAGTTCTTTAGTAACAAACAAAGCCTACCGAATGTGTTGCGGTCCATCCTAAGGTTGTCAAAAGCGATCTGAATCATAAGTCCCTACCAATCGTTCCATTTCTGAACTTGATACGAATCCGGTCTATCATACTATCTGAACGACGCCATGACCGTTTCCTCTTCTCACGGTTCATATGTTCGATAATGAAATAAATTACAACAATTGTAAATTGTGTCATTTCTTCCGACAACAAAAATAAAATCTCATTCGGGTTATCATAGAGTTCATCCTACGTGCTCACTATTACAAGACTTACATGTCGCACAGCAAACATCAAAAAATACTTGATAAAAGACACACATGAGTGCGGCATTTGAAGACCACAAAAGTTTGCTAATCAAATGGTGCGGATACGAAAAACAGAGCAAGGCCAATCAACATAAAAACAGCTCATCCGGAATTGAGTGCGGCGCAATGGACGATAAATGTAATCGGTAAACAATTTGCAATATCACGAGATACACGTCCAATAATTAAAATCATTCAAGACCTGTAGCCGCCTTCTCGTATTACTTGCCAACTCAAACGCATAATCAAATCAAGAACAACGAAGAGAACTTACGTTAAAAGCGACTTTTGAAAATTACTCTAATCAAATTTCACTCAACTATATGTAATGAATGAGTTTATTACTTGGTCATATGCCATAATCTAAGAACTATACAAACCATAAACCATACACATGGAAACGAAAATCGAAATACGGTCAGATTCGTTTCAAAACAAAAAAACCAAAAATCGCAGAGAACTATCCTTCTCAAAGGCATATATGCATTCTCTCCCCTTAGAAAAATACTCAAAAAAATAATGTCACATAGTAGGTGGAGACAATTTACAGATTCAAACAAACACCACTACATCGTCGATTAAACCAAATATTGGCAAAGAAATGGTTACCTCCTCTCCACTAGGTTGTACAAGAGTATAGTGTTTCCTTATTACCCGTATCGTACTTCAAGAAACCAAAAAAATTAGGTCGGAAGGGTTCTTCGTGTGATGAAGAATACATTGTATTAAAATCAAACATCAATCGCGACTTCAACAGGATCGCAAGTTGTTTACGAATCAAATTAAAAAAAAAAAAAAAAACTAACCATCAATCGTCCGACTTGGATCGCGATCGAAGGAAAAATTCAGCACTCACACAGTCGCATCGCCTTCCACGTCCAAACTACAACCGGATTGGGGATGCCCAACAAATAATACTCGGTATTGGATCGAAAGAGCGGCCTTCGACGGAAAGTTACATCGACGCCTCTCGCGCGTGGCAACCGGTTCACTTCTCCCACCACGGCATCGTTATCTCCCACAGCAGCCTAAGAGATACTTGCGTGTCAAAAACCTAGAAAATATAAGGAGGGGCAAAGTGGTCAAGAAAAATAGCGAATCTTGCTATGGTCGAGTAGATATCTCACCGATTTGAGGTGTGAAATTATCTCGCAAAACCCATGACATAATCTTGGGCCTTTGATTTAATTGTGGGCCAACCGGATGCATATCAAACAGCCGATAGAATCGGATAAAGAGCTTATCGGTACTTAATCTTGTCTACCAAACAAGCCCTTAAAAGATATAAATTTAAAATTTAATAAAATTATACTCCCTCCGTCCCAAAAAAACTTTCATATGTAAGTGGACACACACTTTAAGAAAAAGAGTAATGATTGAAGTTTCAAGGGATAAATTTGTAAGTTTTTATGTATAAAGTAAAAAAAAAAATTATTGGGTTATAAGTATATGAAAGTAGAAGTAATGACATTTGTGTAAATTAGTAAAAATTGTAAGGGCAGAGTTTATAAAAGGTTTTTCATTTTAACGGTGTGAAACTTATATTAGGACCAGATAAAAAAAGGAAGTATGAAAGCTTTTATAGGACGGAGGAGTACATCAAATCACAATAATTTTATATTTTAAATTTGAATTTTGAATTAAAAAATAACAATAAAGAAAGATTAAGAACAATCACAATAATAATCGAGAAGTTCATCCATAAAGAGGCTCGACCCAATATCAATATTGATTCCTATTAACAACGAAAAGTCCTTGCAAAAACATGTATCAAACAATTGGCATGTATGACGAATCAAATACGAGGTGGGAGGTTTACGCTTTCAAATATTTTCTCATTATTATCGATCTAATCATTTGCTTCAGGCTTGTGCCAATTGGGGCCTTGTCAATTTTGAATTTTATTTTTATACATGCATTATGCATGCCAAACTAGATATCACAAATCAATATTTAATTTGATATATTATATATTGAAAATATATTTGAAACAAAAAAAAAAAAATTGAAATTTTAAAATTGGGTGTAAGATAAAAGTTTATATTGTTTTAATTTGATTTGATGGGAAAAACAATACTTCTTATATACAAACTTTTCTTTTTATAAGTCTCACAATTATTTTGTAAATTCAAATAAAAAAACATCTTTATAAACTTCACCCTCACAATATTTACATATTTACACAAATTGTCATTACTTTTTGAGTTCATACTATACTCAATCCAGTTAATTTTATTACTTTATTCATAAAGTGTTACCAAATTGCTCATACCACTCCAATAATTACACTTTATTCTTAAAATTTATCACTATTTGCTTACAAATTGTTAGGGGCCGAGAGAGTAGTTTTTCTATTTTTAGCAAATTATTGTATAGATAGATATAGTTTTGTATAAATATATAAACACATACACATATAAATTTTTATCTCTTCTATTTTTGAATCTCCTTCTTTTATACGTGGTATCACCATGTGAGATCATTTTGAAATCATGCAATTTTAAGATTGCGGTATTTTCATCAAAATTCCTTTCAATTTTAAATTTAAATTTATGGGTCAATTACTACTAGGTACAATTTTGAACACTAAATTACTACTAGGTACAATTTTTTCTAATTACTACTAGGTACAATATTTTGATTGATTTTTCCAATTTTACCCTTGCTTCTACTTATGTTGTGCATGTGCATATTACTTTTTCACTTCCCACGAAATACTACACTGTCAATTTTTTTCTCTCTCCAATTTTAAATGATACAATATTTTCTCGATCAATAATATTTTGAATCCACACACTTTCGAAAAGTTGGGGTGCGTCCCATCACAAAATATCCATCCTCATTCCTAATGACTATACCTATTCGTTGAGACTTTGCATGAAATGAAGCGTCCACATTAACCTTAAGAAAACGTGTGAAGGTTTATGCCAAGCCATGCAAGAAAATTGAATAAATGAGATTTATGACAAAATAATCATTTGAGATTTACAATGGAAAACAACGGACAATAAATTACATGCAACCATCGCCTCATACCACTGCTCGAGCTCCTTTGACTGTAGAAAATCATAATTGTGGGGAATGCGTGTTTGAAAATACACCCAAGAAGAAAAACATCAATGATTGCACGGTTAAATGACATTTGTAAACGGCATATGATATTTTCAATATAAAGCTCATGAGAACATTTAATGATTTATCACATAGTACGGGCCATTACCCGGCTTGAACATAATATTACGGCCATTACCCGACTTGAACATATTACACGGGCCATTACCCGGCTTGAACATAGTGCGATTACTACCCGTCTTGATTAATAATGCAATTTAACATAGCAATCATAACATTGAATGTTAAACTCGATTAAGAGTGGAGCACCTTAAAATAATAGATGCAACAAATGATGCAATGCAATACCCCTTAGTGATCCTCAATTCCTTGATAAAGCACAATCTTAATGATCTCAAGTTTCTCCTCATATCCAACAAATAATATACACTCTTAATAATCTCCAATTCCAGACGTTACGAGCGTCGGATCAATAAACTAATTATAATTTTATAATCTACGAATGGATACGAACATTTTGATATATAATACTATAATTAACGGAGATCGAATACTTACCAAAATGCTTGAATCTCTCTCTCTCCCTCTCTCTCCGCCATTTTTTTCTTTCCTTTCTTTCTTTCCTTCCTTCCTTCTTTCTTTTTCTTTCTTTCTCTCATTTTCTCTAATTTCACTCCACCTACGTGTGTATATACTCTCACCGCCTCACTCCCTCATTTGATATTCCTCATTCTTATCAAATCGCCGCCTCTTTAATCACTTAACAGCTTAAGGTTTCATTTAATTATCATTATATTATTATTATATTATTATATTATTTATTATACTACACATATTAGAAACACACGACATATATATCTATATATAATATTATATTTTCTATTTTAAAAGATTTATATAATTTTATTAAAAACTTATTATTAATACTAATACTCAATTTATTAAAAATAATTACATAAATATATAAATAATTCAGATAGTGATTTTGGGATATTACAACAAACCTTACAAGATTTAAGTTCACCGTATGCACCCCAATATATCATACAATTATTTGCACAACGATCAATCCTCTCCACGGGAAGACCCATCCCACCCATTAATTTTTTAGTATCACAAAATTTCTTGGACACCAGATTTTACGGAGGGCAAATCTCACGAATCAAGTCAACGATTTGATTATAACCTCTTTGCATACAGTCTATTTTCGGTTTTAATATTTAAAAGATGGACATGGAATGACAATCGAGAATGAGACTCGCAAACAGGATACAGATCCTCGATTCGCTGCATGAAACATGCCAAAAAAATGTGCGAGAATCTTTGATTAGGAGGTTCCTCATTAAGGGGCTCTTCTTCCACATTTTCGAAACTAATGTTAGGACCAGAAGTTAAGTCCATCATCATATTGTGGTACGAGCTAGATGTTGCAGTGTCATCAACTCTATATGAAGTATAGGATTCCATTTTTGCTCACTGTGCAAAATTCAATTGTGATAATTAGGCATAAACCCATGTGTTTTCACGTTAATGGGTTCTCTAAAACTCTGGTTCCTACATTTATATTTCAAGCAAGGACACCTAATCTTTTCTTCACTCATCCAATCCGGGTTACTAGTAGCGAATTCTATAAGCGATTCGAGTCCACTAAGAAATTCGGGAGATATCATGTCATTAATCGTTCTTGGACCATACAACCAACTACGCCTTGAATAATTCATATGAATCTGTTTCAGATTAATGAAGATTCAAAATTTAATAAATCATAATTAATTCTCCAGTTAATATATATTTTTCCTAATATTAATATATTTTCTAAAAATTTAGTGAGTTTTGTTTTATTTTATCGTATTCCCTAGTTAATATATCAAGATCCTAGTGCATCCATTTCCGACTTCATTAAAATTAATCAAGTCGTGACGCGCATTCTACAACAAACAATTCATCAACCCCCATCTCAAACATCAACTTGAATCGAACATTGATTCAATTTTCAACATTAATATAATTGACCTATCATGCAAAATTTATTCAAACATCGATCATATATATATATATATATATATATTATGCATGTAAAATAATTTTGAATCAAATAATTATTATAATTAAATTAAGAGCATCTTTAAATAATTAATTAAAAAAAAGAATACTTACGGTGATAGTTGTTGCGTGTAGTGTATGAAATTATACGCTGGATCGAATCTTTTTCAATTTGCATACGTACCTACAATTATATAAATTATAGCAATTAAATTAAAATTATAGTAATATTAAAAATAAATTTATATAATTGCATACATACTAATTAACTCTAAATAATTAATAATCTTATACTACTAATTATATAATTGCATATATACTAATTAACTCTAAATAATTAATAATCTTATACTACTAATTATTCCTAAATAATTACTAATAATTAAAATACACATAACAATTACATAAATTAACACTAAATAATTTATCAATTAATACATATACATGCATATATATATATATATATATATATATAATAACAACAAAATTACACAAATACATGCATATATATATATATATATGAAAAAATATAAAATTTACCCACTAAAATAACAACAAAATTAATCGATTAAATCGTATCGTAGAAATATTCTCGAACGTGTAGAACAAAGCCCAACTCCAATTTCGGCCGGCGGCGCGCGAGCGGGGGGTGGAAATAGGGCTGAGATTGAGAGAATACGCGTGGGGAGAGAATGGGCTGCTGGGTTTTTAATATTGCGGGCTTAACGAGGGTCTAGGTCCTCATTAACTTTATTTGGGCCTCGCGAGGGGGCTGCCGCCCTCACTAACTCTGGGCCGGTGAGGCGAGGCAAGCCCTTGTTAATCGTTGAATGGGCCTTACCGAGGGCTTCGCCTCATTAAAAGTTGCCGAGGGAAATGGCCCTCGTTAACTTTGGGCTGGGCCTTGCCGAGGACCTTGCCCTCGTTAACTTGGGTCTGCCGAGGGCTCGCCATCGTTAATTAGCGAGGGTAGGTTTCCCTCATTTGGGCCCTCGTTAATTAACGAGGGTTTTTTCCTCGTTAAAATCCTCGTTAATTTTGCCCCTCGTATAGGCCCTTTTTAACTAACGGGGGTTTTAAAACTCTCGTTAACCCCCTCTTTAAATCCTTCTTTTTTTTGTAGTTATGTGTATAAATTATATTCTTCAATTATTTAATTAGGGTTGACTCAGTCATTTAAAATTGAGTATGTGTCCTGTGAACTAAATTTCATGGTGAAACTTGATCCACATTGAAAAAATAAATTCAGCTTTACCTTTTAGTTATCCTAACTAATACACTTTAGTAATATAGGTAATACCTTTTTGTTATCATGACTAATATTATTTGTAATGTTATCTTGTGTTGTAATATAGGTCATATAACTTATACCTTTCACTTATCACAACCGATATCTTTCAAGTAATATAAGTAACACTCCTCGATTATCATGACTTATACCCTTTAGTAATATAGTGCATACTCTTGATTATCATGGTGATACCCTTTAGTAATATAGCTAATAGCCTTGAGTCATGATAAGCGATACTCTTTAGTAAATGAATCAAATTTCACCACGAACCCTTGTTCACGGTAGACTTTACCATAAAATTCATATTTAAAATGATTTCAATTTCATCTTAAAATTTGTTAGCAAATTACTTTGTTAAAACAACACTAATATTGACCTGAAATCGTCCAATCTAATTTCAACCCCTATTACTAACATATAAAAATAAAGGCAAAGTTTACTATCAACAAGGGTCTATGGTGAAATTTAATTCATTTATTAAAAAGTATCGATTGTAATTGAAGGTGTGTTTGAGTGTTTGACAATGACATGTTGTCACGAATGTTGGCACATTCTAAGAACAACACAGACAAAAATAAATGATCGTAAATACACAATGAAGTCTTAAACACTTTGCAAGATGGATATCAAAATTTTATATAGACTATGAATAAGTCTTTATCAATCAATGAAATATCACTAAAATTAGTAAGTGATATAATCGGTGAAAGTATAAGCCACACGGTGAATAGATCTATGTATCTAGTGAATAGATATTAATTAACTAAATTTATCACTAATACAATTAAAGATCAAATGTTGAGTGAAATGTGGGACCATTCACCAACGGAAGCATCGAGTATGAAACGAACAATAAATTCTATAATCTATGCCAATAGACAATGCTAGATTGTGTTTCCCTCAACTTCAAGTTTTAATCTTCATAGCAGTAGTGTATTTATAGATAATTTGGACACTCTTAGTGCTTGAAGATAACTTCCACATCTCCCTTGAAAATAAGTAACTTCTAGTAACTTCATATGGAGAGAAAACAGATTCGTTTGGGGGTTTAGTCAGTCCTTTAGCGGTGTATATAGAATATATAATAGTAGTCGTACCAATGGCTCAAGCAAGCTCCCCGTCCGCCTCAACCATAGTGGGAGTTAACATCATAAAGCTTCGCTCTAAAGCCTGTTAGGAACTTCCCCATGATCTTTTCAACTCCTCACTCTTGTCTTTTCAAACGCATGACTTATATAACCGCCATAAGTCTTCAATCTGTAAAACTATGACATTGAACAAGATATTTTGTGGGTTAAGGGTTAGTGGAAGAGGAAGGACGGATTCGATGTTGTGACCGAATATTGACACATTCGAGTAACACTTATCACTAACATCAACAGTAATAATTAAAAAGCATTATTTATATTATTAAAATATATCGGTCGTAATAACAAAAAAATATGATTTATATTACTAAATAATATTGGTCTTGATAAGCTGAAGGGTATTATCTATATTATAAAAGAGTATCGGTAGTGATAATCTGAAGAGTATTACCTATATTATAATAGATAACATTACTAAGGGTATTGAACAACATTACAAATGTATTACTCTTTATACATTAAACGGTATCACATATATTACTAAAAAGTATTAGTTGGGATAAGCTGAAAGGTAAACCCGAATTTATTTTTGCAATATGGATCAAGTTGTTAGGATGTATACTATAAGCCTAGCTTTTGTATGAACATCTTTTTTATATGAGATTCATTATGATCAAAATACTTGTTTTTTATGATTGTTACATCTATCATTATTTTTGTCCAGATTAGTCTATCTTGTAGATAATATGGTGTGTGGTGTCACACGAGAAGATCATGATATCAGTTCCTTATAAATTATAAATAATTGCTCACAACCAAGATGGATTTGGACAAACCATTGGAGCGGTTTGTGGTGTAATTTGGTATTAGTCTATCTTGACTATAAAGTTACACTAGTACATTTTATATGTATTGAGCGGACCATATGAGGTTGTTCAATTTGTACCGACTATATAAAAGAACAAGACCTCTGTTATTATGGATGTATGTCTTCTTAATCCCTATATAATAACGGGCACGTGTACTCGGTGTATGTTTCTTTAATTTGCCAATGGGTGAGATTTATTAAAGGCTCAAAGGTTATTGACACCACCATAATTGTTTAAGACACCACCCCCAAATTTGGTTTTTAAAATAAGACATGAATGGACAATACTACCCTCCATATTAAAATATAATTATTCCAATTAATAAAAATATCATGTTGGTAAAAACACCACCTACAATAATTCACTTTCCCTCCCAAATTATTAGTAAAGACACCAACAAAAAAAAAAAAAAAGTCGAAACAATATACCTTGTTCGGCAAAAAGCGAGCAAAGAAAATCCAAGGTTTCCTCCCATACCAAGGCGCGATCAAAGGTCGGATTATAAGGTGTTAGGAGAGAGATATTGTAACAATGGTGAAGCCTCCAAGTCTCCCCCACTCATACGTAAGTTTTAATTTTTTTAAAACTAGGTTTTGAAATTTCTTTAAATGCTATGATTTTGGTTTATTTTTATGGTAAATACATGTAAGTTTGTTGTTTGAGTGCATAAAATGATGTGTATGTGATAATGTTTTGATTTTGCTTGCTTTGTTGGATTTTAAAAAAAAATCGCGACCCTCGTTTGTTCGGCGGTGTGCCGAATTTATTCTTGTTGTTCGACATTTTTTTGAAAATCTATGCTCTTTTCGGTTGAAATTTTCGAACAAAAGTAAATATTTGGTTAAATCATCGAACATAGATAATATTTTCGATTATTATTTTCGAGCAGAGAGTTGATTTTGTAATTTTTTTGTTATCTTTGCAAAAGGACTTGGCAGTAGATGATGAAGAGGATTTCGATCTTGATGATGATCATGCATTAGATATTACACAATATTTTGAAGATGAAATTGTTGATGATGAAGATCAAAATATTGTTGAAAAAGATCATATAAACGATGAAGATGCCAATGAAATGGTAATGGATTACACGTCCGTGTTCACGATGATGGAATATTTTGAATCTCGTGATTTACTTATGCAATGGGTCCGCCGAACCTAAATGAGCATAATATTGTCATTGTGGTTAAACGATCGGACAACGGAGTGGGGAACAAAAAGCCTTGCGTTTTCTTAGCTTGTGAACGGGGCGGAATATGCCGTGACACTAGTAAGGGCAAGAGGAAGGGTAACGAGTTGGTTTTAGCCAAGGATGCCAAAATTGAGCCATCTAAATCAATGAAGGGAAGGACGACGGGCACTAAAAATGTAGGTGCCCATTTTTGCTCAAGGGTAAACAAATTAGTGAATCCGAATGGGCATTGGAGGTTAAATGTGGGACTCATAATCATCCCATTGCCATGCACTTGGAGGGTCACTCGTTTGCCGGTCGCCTAAGCCCCGAGGAGGAGGCATTCGTCATCAATATGTCAAAATGCAACGCTCCACCTAAATTCGTGCTGCAAGAGTTGAAAAAAGACACGAAGCAAACCATTCTACCATTCGCAACATCTACAACGCTAGGAAGAAGTACAAGACGACGCAGTTTGTGGTCGTTCTCGATTGCGGTACTTGATAAGCCAGCTTTCGTGGATAAGAAATACATCCACTATAGTCGGAGTTGTACGAAGACAAATAGCATTCAAGAGCTATTTTTTTCACATCCTGTATCCCTTGAGATCGTGCACGCATTTCCCAAGGTTACGATGATCGATTGCACATACAAAACAAACAGTATCGATTACCATTTATGGAGGTCGTGGGCGTTACTTCTACCGGCATGACTTTTCCATGGCATCTGCATATCTAGCTGCCGAAAAGGAAGAGAATTACGCTTGGGCCTTGGGGGTCGAGGGTTGTGTTGGGTGATAGGTCGTTGCCTACGGTGATTGTGACGGATAGGGAGAAAGCATTGATGAATGCTATTGCGATCAAGTTTTCCGAAGCCCGACATTTTTATGTACGTGGCATATTGATCGTAATGTCTTGGCAAAGTGTAAAAATATTTCAAAGATCAAGAAGATTGGAAAAGTTTCTATGCTCAATGGAACAAGGTATGGAGATGTGATAGTGAGCTTGAGTTTAATGATGCCGTCCGTGAGCTCCACACAGATTTTGCATCATTCATGACACCGGTGAACTATGTCATGAACGAATGGATCACTCCTTACAAGGACAAATTTGTTTGTGCTTGGACGAACCAAATTATGCATTTCGGAAACACCACATGGAGCAGGTATTTTAAATCATTTTAGTATCATTGTTTATTTATGTTCTTTTTATTGCTTCTTTTTAATTATTTTTTGAATTGTATAGTTGTTGTTGTTTTCGGGGTTGAGAGTCATCACGCCGCCCTCAAGAAAATGCTAGGAAACTCTATGGGCAACTTTGAGACATGTTTCGCAAAGTGTGACACACTTTACGAAGCGTGTCACACAGTAGATTAAAGCCGATTTTGAGAGGAGTATTAACGTTGCACAACATAAATTTTCCTCCAACCTTTTCAGCATGCTTAGAGTGGTGTCTGTTTGTGCCTTAGAGTTGCTATTTGAAGAGATCAAATAAGTGCGTCAACCGTACTTTAACCCGAGCGAATGTAAGCACACTCTTAGAACCATTTACGGTTTGCCTGCAGGCACGAAGTAGAGAGTTATGTGTATTTGGACAAACCGATACCCATCGGCACCGTTGACTCCTTCTCGCGAAAGTTGGATTTCTCCCCCGTTTCGAGGATGTGAAGGTTGACATGAAAAGTCGGTTTAGAGACGCTATGAAGGATATCACAGAGGACTTTGAAAGGTTCACTCCGGATGAGCAAAATTTGTACTTGAGAAAGATGCGGGAGTTGGCAAATCCCGAGACCACGACCGTAGTTGAGCCGCCGCTCCCAAAAATAAGCACACGTGGCCGTCCGCGAGGAAAAGGCAAAGGGAAGAAACTACATGAAAGTTCAACCAAACACGACCCCGGTTTGTTTGAATACGTGGGATCGACGGTTGTGATTGCACGGTCGATGATGTATCATGTGCGCACGAAATTGATGAGACGCACGACCCCCTTTGTATCAAAGCAAAGGAAGGCCTACGAAACAACCGGTTAGTTATATTTTTAATGCTTTAGTGTATTACTCAACTAATATGTTACAATGAAATTAATTATTTTTTGCGAATGTTATCAGATCATTCGTAAAAAACCCGAGCCACGGCTAAGTCAGGCTTCCTTGAGTCTATTCCATCTCTATATCACCCGTATATATTAAATATAGTGAATGTCAAAGGTGATGGACATTGTGGGTTTAGATCCGTGGCTTCAATGATGGGTTTTGGTGAGGAGAATCGGGCGCGTGTACGGCAAGATCTAATGACGGAGTTGAGCAAGAACCTCCATCTATACGAGACGGCATTCTACTTGAAGGACATAGTGGGCGAAGTATCAAAAGCTCTGAATTGCTTTACGCCATTTGCCGGAAGAAAGCATTGGTTCATGTTGCCGTACATGGGGTTCTTAGTCGCGTCCACCTATAACATTGCTTTTATTACGCTGTCCAAGAAAATATCCCTCACCACACTTCCATTTAGAAGTGTTGTTCCCGAACGCCCAAGATCCATATGTATGGCGTAAGTGAACGATAACCATTTTATTCGGGTATTCTTTGTAAATAGTATATCAATTTCTTATTATACATGGATTGTCACTTTTATTTTTTAAACGATTTACTTTTCGAGTTGATTTGGGTGTTGGACGGCCTATGCCTCCAGGTGGTCCAAAGTTGGAAGGACCACAGCAACCGATTGCGAGAAGGATGGCTAACGGCTTATACCGATGGTCGTATTAGTAATAGTTGATTTGGAAATCGACATATTCGAATTTACACGAATCTTTCATGTGTATATCTTTGATGAAAACTTACCGATTATATGTTTTGTGAATGAACAATGTGTATATTTTTGTGGAAGATCATTCGTGTTAGATTTGTTGGTATTTTTTGTATTGTTGGGTGCAAATTTCATTTTTGAATTTTCTGTTTTTTAAAGATAACACAGGCGTTCGGAAATAATTTTCAAACCGATGATATATTTCGGCGTTTTTTCGAACAACCATTGTTCGGCTAATATAATCGAACATATATACAGTGTTCGAAATTAGTGGCCGAACAAAAAGTAAAAATTCAAGAAATTTTACGAGAGTTTGCCTTTGAAAATTTTTTTGAATTGATTTTGCATCGAAACTTTCGGACAAATTTGAGATTTCATAGTTCGAAAATAATAGCCGAACACCCTAAAGAATATCGAAACATATTGCCGAACTATATGTATTTGTTTGAAAATCTTTTCGAAATCCCGGGTTCAATTTTTTTGGTATCGAAACTTTCTGGACAAATTTGAGATTTCTTGGTTCGAAAATAATAGCCGAACATCTTAAAGATGTTCAAAATTATTGCCGAACCGTATGTAATTGTTCAAAAATCCTTTTCGAAATCCTCGGGTTCACTATTATTCGTTTCAAAACTTTCTAGACAAATTTGAGATTTCGTAGTTCGAAAATAAACGATGAACATCGTAAACATGTTCGATCATTATTGCCGAAAAACATGTAAATGTTCGAAAATATGTTTCAAAACATATAGTTCGAAAATAATAACCGAACATCGTATATTTGTTCGATAATTGTTTTCGAACAAAATATTTTTGTTCGAAAGTTTTTGTCGAAATTTTGTGTTTATTTCGGTTATTTTAGTTGAATGATGTGCATGTGTTCGGCCATTTCTTCCGAACAAATAGTTTGTTCGAAAATAATTTTCAAATTCCAACTTTCGAATATCAAAATATCAATATCAATGTTCAAAATTATTTTTCATCAAAATTATTTGCATCTCAACTATCTTGACAAATATCAATGTTCGAAACTCATTCAAAATATACAGTCTACATCCTTTGCAAGTGGCAGACTTGTTATTTACCATCTTTATTGAAAAAGAAAATATTTCACCTTTATAAAATTAAATAATACTAGTATTCTTGATTTCATCAATTAGCGAAAATTATATGACGAATAACAATATATGATTTGTTCGGTAATAATTTCTAAAATTATGAAGTGCATAAACATAAACATATAAACACGGTTCATAAACATAAACATAAACACAGTTCATAAACATAAACATAAACACCGTTCATAAACATAAATATAAACATAAACATAGTTGTCCTAATTATATTTAAAACAAACGTAAACATAAATACGGCATGTGTTAGGACAAATACATAAACTATTACACCAATCATTTCTTGAATCGATCCCAAAATGCAGGGACTAGTCACGCTAGTGGTCGGGGTATCGTCCACGAGCAGGTGGGTGCGGTTGAGGTAGCTTCCTCTTTGTCCTCTTCGGCCGCATGTGTTCAAGAATGGGAGGAGTGGTTGGCTCTCCAAATAGTATTTTTAGCCACACCCAGCAAGGGTCACCATGTGTCTCGTACGCATTGGCAAATGCGTCCATCTATAGGTTCGAAATATAAATAATAAGCGTAATGATGATAAAAATTCACTTTTATGAGCGTAATAGTGATACCTCAACTAGTGTACGCCGAGTGCATGATCAGGCGTGGACACGATTTGTTGCTTCATCGCACCGAACCCCAGAGTAGTGATCAACCACGAGAACACTCGATGCCTTTACGTAGCTTCCGAGCATGGAACCAGCCGTCTTTGTACTCAAATTTCTTCTTGCAGACCAATTTCACGGCCAACGATTGCACTCTCAATTGCATCGGTGTTCCTCGAGTTGATTAACATGATATCATCGCTTGAATTAAAGTTTCCGAAGAGTACTAGATCCGACAGCGAGCTTCGCAAATAATTCCGCCCGTCGCCGCATCCCACCCCTCACCATACAAGAAAATTTTTTGTGGATACCTCGCCATACCGAATTGTTTAATGAAAAACTTACTAATGGGTATTTAAAGAAAATGTGGGGTGGTGTGTTTACCAATTGAATAAAAGACAAGTCACTACGAGACAAGACAACTTTATGGCAACAAGACAAGACAACTTTATGGCAAATCAACAGGATAATTCACCGCACCGATGGATTAAGACAAGTAAATAGGTGGTGGTGCGTTTACTAAATAAATGTACGATGGTGTAGTAATTCAATCCAAGAGAAAAACAAAAATGTACGTGAAATAAATAAGTATCTAACACATTCAATATGTAAATCATACATAAATATATCAAATAAAATAACGTTCAACTCATTCGCCTCGACCTCGTCGACCTCGTCCCCGTCCCCGACCTCTACCTCGTCCCCGATGTACCGGCGCCGACGCTATCCCGTCCAACCTCATGAGGTGAAGATGGTCCTCCCCGCTCGAGTCCTCGCGAGAATAGTAGATGTACGTGAAACAATCTGCATGACCTCCTCGAGAGTCAATGTCCGATCGTCCGATGTCCATCTATCCATCAATTGTTGGAGTTCCACCTTCGCTGCGTCTACCCTATCCTGTGGTTCGGATGATTGAGCAGCTCACGAATGGCTAGTTTCACGATCACCGGATTTGACACAATGGGGTAACCGTTGGAGAGAAACCAATCAACGCACTCCGTCCGCGCAATCCCGTGGTTGAAGGGCTTCGGACCCAAGTCTATCCTCTGTAATTACATGGCTATCCCACGTTTCAAAGAACTCGGCCATCGCACCCCAAACAAGCCTCGCTCTTCTTGAGACGACACCATCCTTCTTAGAGCGAGCACCACCTGCAAGTGGCTTCTCCGAATCGTCGCACATAACCTGCATCGTCTCAGCACCGGTCCGGCATATACGGCTCAACCATCTCTCCACAAACGATGCACCCGTGGAAGAACGTCACCATCTGCAATGGATATGAATCCCGAGGCTGCAGAATAAGGAGTCCACTTGACCTAGTAAATAACAAACAACGAACATTTAACCATTAAGTAAGTAAAAGAAACAAGTATAACGGGAAAAAAAAACATACTCTACTAACACGAGAAGCTAGGAAGACATCAAGACTCTCTCTAAATCCACGGACACGGTCCAAATTTGGTCCAGTATGAGCTTGGGAGCATCGAATTGCTAACGGGAGAGGGTATTCAAAGTCGGGGTTAGGGGCGAGAATCAAACTTGGAAAGTGCTCATAAATCCATGCCTGAAAAAAAAAAAAAAAAAAGACATTCAACATACATATCTACAACAAATAATTATAAAATAATTATTAAATTTACCTCTAGCAATGTCGGTAGCCGCCAATTTGTCTTACTTTGAACCGAGAGGCCAACCCCAATTGCTTGTACAAGTAGGCCAACGTCGCGGCTCCCCAAGCGTACTTCCCAAACTCGACCATATCCACTGTGTCTGTAACCACGAAGTGCCGACACGGGTACCACTCTTATCAAAAATAAAGTGGTATCAAGCGTGTATAGAACATATGCTCTAGCAAAGATACAAAACATCATCTTCGTTGTCGGACTTCATCAGTGGTGAAAATGTATCCTTTAACCATCGTAGCTTAACGAGAAGACCCACGTTTCCCACCCGTAGCAAGTTTCGCCTCATTTTCGGTTCTGCCTAGCAAATTCATCACATCCTCCCGGCCAGCAACGTTGTCTTCCCTCTTTGGGTGTACAGGGTAACCATCTACAGACAATCCAGAAGACGATGAGACGTCATCAAGGGTGATCGTCATCTCACCAAACGGAAAGTGGAAAGAGTTTGTCTCACGGTGCCACCGCTCGACAAATCTTGAGATAAGATTTTTGTTCGGATTCTTATAAGATCCACGTCTAATCTTCAAGATTTTAGACCTTCTAAAAATGGAGCGAAATCCACGTAGGTCATCTTCATCATCAATGTCCCACGACAATAACTTCCCAACATGAGCGGTGACATTTCAAAACACCGCGCCCAGTTCCTTGAAATATGAACTTAGCGACGTGTTTTTGAAAGCCATTGAGAAGTGGCGGAGAGGCTATTGGCCATCTATCTCGGTACCTCCCCTGTACCCCTCCGGCTTCTCCACCTAAGCCCTCTCCCTCTATGTCTCCGGCTCCCTCGTTTGATTCCTCCTCGACACCTCTTCCGATCCCTCATCCGAACCCTCCTCCAATACGGGTTACCGCTTCCTCCGGCTCTATTTGTGGTGGTTCCGGCTCCACTTGAGACGATTCTCGCTCGATTTCTTTTCCTTACATAAGTGCTTTTGATTGGAGGTGACGGTATACTTTGATGATGTGATGACTCCGGTTGATTCCTTTTCCTTGTTAGAAGTCGTGGGACGAATCCTATCATCATTTTGACACCGGATAAAAATAAGACAGGTCGGTGCATCTGTTAAAAGTGTTAGAAAATTTTAACCGAAATCGATATCAAATTTCGGAAAAATAAAACGAAAATAGTTATTTTGTTCGAATAATTCTTACGAAGTTTTGATAATATTTTCAAAAATTAAACCGAACAAAATATTATTGTTCGAAAATAATTGCCGAACTACAAAGCATTGTTCAAAAAAATCAACCGAACATTGAGCGAGAATTTCAAGAGACCAGTGTCTAACATATGTGTTCCCAAAGAACCAAAATACATTTTCAAACAAACAAAAAACCCAAGATATTCATTACACATTTTCACAAATTAGACAACAATAAACTCTAATACGCATTCTTTTATCAAAATTACTAACCCTAAACTAAATGTTACCATTATATTATATATACCCATACGAAAATTGAAAAAAATACAGTGCATTGTTCAAAAAATCAACCGAACATTGAGCGAAATTTGAAGAGACGAGTGTCGAACATATGTGTTCCCAAAGAACCAAAATACATTTTCAAACAAACAAAAACCCAAGATATTTACTACACATTTTCACGAATTAGACAACAATAAACTTTAATACGCATTCTTTTATCAAAATTATTAACCCTAAACTAAATGTTACCATTATATTATATATACCCATACGAAAATTGGAAAAAAAAAGAAGACTAAAAACTAAAACTAGAACAAAAATGAAAATGAAACTTACCCATCGTTCGTTAAGGGTGCGTGCGGCGGCGACTTCCAGATCGGGGAGGGATGCGGCGGCGGCGGCGAAAGGGAATCGACGATGTTTGCGGCGGCAACGGCAATCGAGAAGAAAGACGTCTGCGGCAAAATGAAGAGGCGGCCAGCGACGGGAATTTTCTTTTTCAAAAATTTAAGAGAAGTTATTTTATTTAGTGTGTAGTGGAGATAAAATTGGTAGTGGGTGGTGTGTTTAACAATACAAAAATAAAATGAAAGTGGTGTGTTTATAAATATTTGATTCTAGCAAAAGTCATGAAGGGTATAATAGACAATTTAGGGATGATGTCTTTAACAATTATTAAAAAGAGGGTGGTGTCTTCATCGGAGTGGTGTCTTAAACAATTATGGTGGTGTCGATAACCTGAGCCTTTATTAAATCAATAGGCTCGGTGAATTGGGAGATAGCACTGTTTATATGGTGTCTTTGTTGATTATAGAAGGAATCAGTGTCCTAATTATTTAGGATGATGATGTCCCCTTGAGGAGCTCATAAAGATTATCATGTAAACCTGCAGTGGATTTAGTCCAACATGATAATAAAGATGAGTGGTACTACTCTTGGAATTAGATGTAAATTAATTAAGTTGTCATAGAACTTATTTAATTTATGGACATTCGATATCTTAAACACGAAAAAATAAACGTACACATAATAAAGGAGCCCATATTGTAATATGGGATTAGGAATGATAATTTAATTATAACTCTTTAGTGGACCGAGTTATAATTGATGGGTAAGTGGAGTGTTCGGATTGAACACGGGGCGTTTAGGCCCATCGGGAGGCCCAACCCTAATTCCTCCTTAGGGTCCTCACTGTTGCAGCCTATAAATAAACCCTACATCGAGCCTCCTGTGTGAAAAAACGTAAGATTAGAGAGAGGCGGATTAGATTCCCCTGGAAGATCGTCCAACTACACGACGTCCAAGGGAAAGGGTTAGGAATACGGCGGAAGATCGTGAGGTTCGTGGCTCATCCTTGATCCGCATGATTCGGCCTTAGAATCGGGTTCGACTTCACCTATTAAGGTGAATAAGTATGATTCTTTTTCCGCTGCGTTTTCATGCATGTGATCCCGAATTATATAATCACATAGAGTTGGTGGTCCGGTGATTCCAACACAAGTTTCACGGTGAAATTTAGTTCACATTAGACACACTTAAAAACAAATTACATAAACCCTACAAACTTAACAATCTCTCCAAATACCCATTTCATTCATGCTCTCGCCTAGATTTAGGATATAATTTTTTTATGTCTGAATTTTTATACATAGAGAGTTTTATGTGAGAAGATCGCATATATTAGATGAAACTTTATTTTAGTATTTAAATTTCGTTTTGTTTTAACAAATGATTCGGATAGAATCATAATTTTACATGTCATATAACATAATATGTGATTGTAACTCATCTCATACAAGTTGTTATCTTTTAATTATTGAGATTGAATAAACTTTTAGATCTATTTCTCTATTCATCTCATGTTATATTATTCGTATAAAAAACAAGGACGTATCCAATTTCGTTTCAAAGGGACAAAATATTTTATAAAGTAAAAGGACGGAGAATTTTATAATTTAAGGGGTGAAATGACAAAATATTACGAATTTAAGGTATATATAAAAAAATTATACACATATAGTAGAGAAAATTTAAGGATTTATGACTAATAGATACTTAGATTTCACAATTTAGATACAACAAAAATTAAAAACTCTACTAGATACAATCACACATTATAAAATCTCAATTTTATCCTCAAATTGTGTAGTTGTCATAAATCATGTGACCCTTGATTCCCCACCCCCATTCCCAATCAGAAACCATCACTCTCTCTTTCTCACTAAATTCTAAATTCAAATCATTTCACTCTCTCTCTCAAATCCGACAAAATTCTTGAAGATGGCGGTGGTGTTGTAAGGGAGAGAGAGGGGAATAAGGAGTTGGTGGTGGTGACAATACTAGTGGCGACGGAGGAGACAACATTGAAGGTTGGGGAGGAGGAGGGGTGAAAATATTGGCGGAGGAGACCACCACCACGACAACCACCGAATCAATTTTCTCTCTGAAGAACACCACCAAACCACCCACCATCGAACCCACCGCGACCGCGACCACCTTGACCGACGAGACAGCCCAACGCGGCCAATGTGCTTGTCGGAGATCCGAATTGTAATATCCTATTTAGATTAGGGTTAAAATTTGTCAAAATCTTGTGATATGTTTAAACCCCTCTTCTTACTAGATGGAAATGAATCGATGGTTTTTGTAAGCTTTTGATTGTATAAAATTTTTAGGGTTTTTTCTTAATTGGTGGTTTGATTTTTTGATTTATGTATATGTTTAATTTCTTGATTACGGAATATTTTTAAAATTTATTGCACATGTGCAATTACAATGCAAATGTGAAAGACGAAATTAGTTAGAAGGAAGACGGAGCAGGAAGATCTGTAATTTTTGAAGTGTTTGCAAATATTTTGAAGGAAGACGAGCAAGAAGGGCATGATTTTTTTAACGAGCAAGAAGGCGGTTCAAATATTTTTTTGACGAGCAAGAAGACAGAATTATGTAATTTTTTTATAGATATATATGTAATTTCAAATTGATCAATGAAAAATGATATATTTTCTTTTTAATTTTTAATTTTGAATCCTTCAATTACAGCTATAAATTTTGAATTGGACAAAATGATAAAAATGGTCGCTACCGAGAGACAAGAAAAAAGTGATCGCTAGCTCATTTAATAGAATGAGGGTATTATTGACCTTCTATCCTGAAAAATTGTAGTTAGTAGTAATTATAAAAATAAAATTGTATTTAACAGTTATGAGTGGTTCAAAATTGTATCTAGCGATTCTTGACCCAAAATTTAAATCCAAGGAATAAATCTATAATCTTATAAAGCTAAACCTAAGTAAGTTTATGTGGCAAAGCCACATTATTCTATTTCAAAATTTCTCTCCTCCCATTCACTTAAGTTTAAAAATTGATCTCAACCATCTATTTTAAAATTTTTAATCTCAATCATTCATCTATTTACATATTAGTCTATAAATAATTGACATTTATGTAATTATGTTCAATTTCACTTTTCTATGTAGATAAACTGTAAATCTATTTATTACATATTGATATTCAGTTTTTTTCATCGCTTAACATAGGATGGTGTGCATCGTTTTTATTTTCACTTTTTCAATTCGCAATTTTGCAATAAATGTATTAAACTTTTTTTGTAATTTTTTTTTTTTTTTGCAGATGCAGATTTTATATTTACAGAGAAGGTAAGTATCATATTATTATAATCTTCAACATATGCATTTGTTTTACAGTTTTGTTGTTTGATTATTTTTATAATTACACGTTCTAATCGTTATGTTCTTATTTTTTGTTTATTCATTGCGATCTTTAAATTAAAGATTGATTTGATCGATCGGATGATCTTCACCATATTTAGGTTTGAATTTTTCGTCATTTTTGTTAATATATATTTTTTCCGGATATGCAACTTTGAATGCTCGAGGTATTAATGAAAGATCTCCTTCAATATTCATTCAATATTCATTTTAAGAATTCCCGATATTATGACATTTAATTTGGCATTTTACTTTTGTATATATATATATATATATATATATATATATATATTTTAGGCCGTTACTTTTGTATATTGTTGTAAACTTCTTTTGGAATCAATTTTTAAGGAATACAATTTTCATACAATATTTAGAAAGCATGAATATATTTAATTTACAATTAAAATTTTAAAATTTTTAATTTGATTTTTCAATTTACCTTATAAAGCTAAACCTAAGTAAGTTTATGTGGCAAAGCCACATTATTCTATTTCAAAATCTCTCTCCTCCCATTCACTTAAGTTTAAAAATTGATCTCAACCATCTATTTTAAAAATTTTAATCTCAACCATTCATCTATTTACATATTAGTCTATAAATAATTGGCATTTATGTAATTATGTTCAATTTCACTTTTCAATGTAGATAAACCGTAAATCTATTTATTACATATTGATATTCAGTTTTTTCATCGCTTAACATAGGATGGTGTGCATCGTTTTTATTTTCACTTTTTCAATTCGCAATTTTGCAATAAATGTATTAAACTTTTTTTTTTTGTATTTTTTTTTTTTGTAGATGCAAATTTTATATTTACAGAGAAGGTAAGTATCATATTATTATAATCTTCAACATATGCATTTGTTTTACAGTTTTGTTGTTTGATTATTTTTATAATTACACGTTCTAATCGTTATGTTCTTATTTTTGTTTATTCATTGCGGTCTTTAAATTAAAGATTGATTTGATCGATCGGATGACCTTCACCATATTTAGGTTTGAATTTTTTTTCGTCATTTTTGTTAATATATATATTTTTTCCAGATATGCAACTTTGAATGCTCGAGGTATTAATGAAAGATCTCCTTCAATATTCATTTTAAGAATTCTCGATATTATGACATTTAATTTGGCATTTTACTTTTGTATATTGTTTTTTTTTTTTTTTTTTTGCCGTTATTTTTGTATATTATTGTAAACTTCTTTTGGAATCAATTTTTAAGGAATACAATTTTCATACAATATTTAGAAAGCATGAATATATTTAATTTACGTTTAAAATTTTGAAATTTTAAATTTGATTTTTCAATTTGTATTCACATATTGAAAAAGTGTATATTTAAGCTATTTGATTATATATACAGTATGAGGTAATTATGTTATATGTGTTATATATACATTAGCTGAATTTTAATTATATTCTATTATTCATCCTTAATGAAAAGTTTTGATGAATATATTTCAAAAAACTACAGTAAAGATTTGACGCTCTTCCATAATAATTCTCAAAGCTATGATTCAGCTTCTAAACTAATAATTGAAGTCTAACCATGTGAAAATTCTAAATTAATTCATGAGAACTTATCATTTAACATAAAAATGTGTAATTGAACATAATTACAAAATTTAGATTATATATATAAATTGAAATTTAATTTTGTGTATATGTTGTAACATAATTTACGTGAAAGTTTAATTATATGAAAATCATATATGATTTTCTTAATAATTTATTTTGATAGAGAATAATAATTTAAATAAAAATTATTAAATTACTAAAAGCAAACAAATTTTGTTATATATTAATATGATTCTCCACATTTACAGATAATATTATGCAATAATATCGATTTTCAAAGGTAAATTATGTTGCGACTTTTTCTTATAATATAACATCATTGAATTAAATATTTTACATAATATTACATAAAAAGAATGTAGTATACAGTGGTTTAAGATCGTTTTAATTTATTTGGTGATATATATATATATATATATATATATATATATATATTATATACATAGTCCGTAGAAATTTTAAATCGATTGTTCTATTTGTATTCAAATATTTGAAAAGTGTATATTTAATTTATTTGATGATATATACGGACTATATAAATATATTTAATTTACTTGGTGATATATACAAATTATATAATAGTCTGCAGAAAGTAAGTATATATTTAATTTACGTTTAAAATTTTAAAATTTTAAATCGGGTTGTTCAATTTATAGAATATATTTTTTATAATAATTTTAATTTAATATAAAAATGATTGTAAATTATGTCTCTCGAATCGATGGAAAACTATGCAAGTATACTACATTTGTTGTCAAAGAATTTTTCAAAATTTGTAAATCGCAATTGTAAACCTTTTGTTTGAATAATTAAATTGTGAATTCATTTGTATTTTAAATATTTATTAATTAATAAAAGTAAATTTTATTTTTGTTTATGTTAAATTTTTATTTCAATTTAAATTTATTATGTAATGTAAATATATAAAAATAAAAAATATAATTTTTAAATAAAATTTTATTTTAAATCCCGTGAATTTCGCTGGTCATATACTAGTTTTAATATAATAACCGTATATTGCATGGATGAAATTTAATATAATAGTCGTATATTGCATGGAAGAAATTTAATTTGATTTTTCAAATTTTAAATACATCATTCATTTGAATCTGGAAGCTAATTATAATACAAAGCCAAAATATAATAAATGACTAATAAATTTTATTGGTATTTAATAATTAATCTTCAAACCAAGTGCAATAGGTTCATTAATATAGGTTTCAAATACTCGAATAGCAATAAATTTTATTGAAATGCAATCTAATTAGATTATCTAAAACATTTTGCTACTATAATTCCAGAAGACATTTTAAAAAGGAAGTTTCTCGTGCTCAAGTTCAACTTAAATATTTTGTGCATTTTTCACTAAAAAAATGAAATTATTTTTATTTATGCTTTTCAAGAAAAACAATTGCATATTTTTTTCGAAAAATAAAAAAATTATATTAAAGGCTCGCACAAACAGAGCGAATTCGGAAGCCCACCAACAAGCTCCGAAGGGTCATCCCAACAGGTAGGGTTCTCGTAAAAACAAGCAACTTTTGCAAACTTATGTGCCAAAGCATTGGCACAACAATTACATATTTAAATGAAAAAAGTTATAGCATAATGCTTGTTAAATAAAATTTTCAAAGAAAATTTATACTTTTAGAATGATATAAAATTATAATAGAAAAGTATTTATAGCATACTACCCCATTCTTCCAATTATTTGCACACTTATAAATTAAAACATCTTTCATTTAACATCTTCACAATACAAATTTATTTACATTAACGCTATTATTTTTCAACTCAATTAACAAATTTCTTACTTTACATACATATATTTTATTTATAATACCCTTCATTTAAATAATACATCAAAAATCTTCGTGTACGGTCAACCTGCAAATAACTTTGGAATTGAGAGAATATTATATCTCCTTCTTTATCTAATAAATTAGTATTTTTCATGTATAATTTATATAGGTATATTCTACGTGTGACCATTTCACATTGACACATAACATATTTTGTAAATAACATTGAAATGAATTAGTATTAATTTATACAACCGTTTCTCCGTAAGACCATCTGAATCAAATTTTCATCTTATAATTTGTTCATGACTCGGTCTTATAATTTTTAATATGAAAAAAATAGTATTGATATGAAATTCAAAAATACGTATCATATCAGGATTGGTATAATAAAATCTTCAGTCTCTCTCTCTCTACTCTCTCTCTCTCTCATATGTGTATGAGAGTACTTGAATGACGGGTTTTCAGTTCATCTTTCTCTTTCTGAATCTTCTCTCTCTTTCAATTCTCTCCCGCAGCATACACACAGTTTATGAGAGAGAGAAAAGCTTTGGAGAAATTCATGGAGGATGGAGTTCTTTAAACACTCGATTGAGACTTGTGAACAACGTAAACGTGGAAAAGAAATGAGTGAAGAAGTGGTTTTTGTTTTATTTGTTCATCTTCAACTCAGCAGGTGTTAATCAACCCTCAAATCTCTCTTCCATTTCCCTCTTCACTTCCCATCTAATCCCCTATTTCGCCGCCTTCAATTTTCAGCTCCCGATTTTCTCTCTCCTCAAATCTGGATCTCGCCTTTCCTCTTTTGTTCGCAATTGGGAATTTTTCGAGTTTCTAAATTTTGAAGAAAAAATTATATGCCTATTCCGGTTTCCTAATTCGCATTGCTCGGATTTTGATTTTGACTGTTTTCCCTCTAATAGAATTGCATCTGGTTTTGTTTAGCTCCTTAGCTAGTATAATTTGGATTTGCATTTCTTCATTCCTTGGGTATTTTTCTTCGACCTGCCTATTCTCCAGAAGAATATTTTGATAATTGCTGCACAGATGTCCGATTCATTTCTTCATACACTCTTCTGAGGTAGTCAATATGACTTGAGATTAAATGATTAATGTATATCCTTGTTTTTTTTTTTTTCAGTTAATGCTTTTGAATGCGCTTGCTTTTTTTAATTACCTGAATAAATGCCGTTTTTCATGATTGTAGATGCGCCTCTGCTTATTTGCTAACCATAAATTATTAACTGAATGATACTGATCTAGAATTTGGAAGTTTGTTAAATTTTGTTTACATTAATTGCCCCTAGTGAACAGTTCTAAAGTTAATATTGAGTATGATTTGAAGAATTTCCATAATTTATAGTAAATATTACCTCTTCTGCAGACTGCATGAATAAAGGATTAGTTTTTTTCCTTTTTTAATAATGTTTGATAAATCTTGAGTAGATTCCATACTTAGAATTCGTGGGAGCAGATTTTAAAATTATCAATGTATTTTTGTCATATCAATGGTTGGGATATATATAAATGGTCCATTTTTTCGTTGAATAAAATTATCATGCTTGTGTATTAGATATTATAAATCAGTCACACAAGCCTGTGGAATGTCCTTTGTCATCACATAAGCTTTAGTTGGAATGATTACTTAGAAGAGGTTGCATGGAACTTTAGTTTTTTTTTTTTTCAATTTGATGATTTGACGGAGACCTATCTGAAGTTCGTTATAGAATTCATAATTGCGTCATGCATTGCCCTCGTCATCCCCAGATTCTAAGTTGTAGTATACGTGTAGTTATTAATACGTCACTTTTTTAACCATATTCGATGAAAGCTTTTTTCTTTTTAAGTATGGTCCGTATTTTACATTGGACTTTTTCTGTGTCGGTGCAATTATGTATGAAAATACTTACATGCACGAGTTGCACTGTGCAACTCAATTGCATTTTTAAATGATATTAGTTGTTTTACTAAGAGGTATTAGTTGGTCAGCTTTGTTGTTTTCACTATACAGTATTAATTATTTGCATTGAACAGTATTATCTGTGCACCAGTTGCACCCATGCGTTACTCATTATGTTGGTAACTCGTGTATTATATTTGTATTGTTTGGTCTATTTGCAGATTGGAAGATGAGTATGACTAGTGAAACCGATGAAGAAATGATGGCTGGGAATGGTAAAGACTCACTAGCTTCAGATGATGCTAACAGCGGAGAAAATTCTTGGGGGACTGGTCGATTGAAAAAGGGTCCTTGGACTTCATCTGAAGATGCAATTTTAGTTGAATATGTTTTGAAGCATGGCGAGGGAAACTGGAATGCAGTTCAGAAACACACAGGGCTGGCCCGTTGTGGAAAAAGTTGTCGTTTGAGGTGGGCAAATCACCTTAGACCAGATCTTAAGAAAGGGGCATTTAGTACAGAGGAGGAGAATCG
Source organism: Paraleonurus japonicus (assembly GCA_030762865.1). Classification (NCBI taxonomy): domain Eukaryota; kingdom Viridiplantae; phylum Streptophyta; class Magnoliopsida; order Lamiales; family Lamiaceae; genus Paraleonurus; species Paraleonurus japonicus. The sequence goes on from CM061053.1 coordinate 20,474,874, forward strand.
TATCATTGAACTTCATGCCAAATTGGGAAATAAATGGGCTCGAATGGCTGCTGAGGTGCGCATCTCTCTCACTTCGCCTTCTCAATTATTAAAAAGGTTTTTCCTTTCTCAGTTATTGGCTGTTTTTTTCTTAAATTCAGTTTTATAAGTACCTCAAAAGAGTGAAACTGGGTCTTAGAATGCTATGCTGGACATAATTACATTCGAAAATTTGAAATTTATGCTAATGCTGATGCTCTATGTAATTTCATTTGAAAATTGGGAAAAATCTCGTGTAATAAATGGTGGTCAATTTGAAATGAGATACTCAAAACAGTTGCATTATCCTGTAATTTGAAATCTAGGTAACTCAGTTACATTTATATGGTTCGTATATTTGAATATCATCTTTAATAGTACACATTCAACCTTTTTTTATAATTCCTAAATGTTTGTTATGGGCTTGGTTGGGACAGATTTTGGATTTCAAAATCCCCATCTCATTTGTTTCGAAGGATTTTAAGGGTGGGCTTCAATATCCACTGCAATCCTAATTAATAACTTAATAATACTTATACTACACCTATAATTTTTATTTCAACACACCTTTCCATTTATAACGAAATACTTAAAATTCTCATTTTTACTTAAACCAACTCCTCCTACCCACACTTTTTTTGTCTTCCAACATCATCACACTACTTTTCACGATATAATATCTTATTATCACCTTTATTTTGCAGTGTAATAATCACACTATCACATACTTTCTCACAATCTCACCCCCACAAAGTCACAATCGAACATAGCGAAAATCCAAATTCACTTTTGTACTATTCAAAGATTTCATAGTTTGGATTTCCCAAACCCCTACAGCCCAAAACAAACACTACATATTTGCACTTTGAAGAATATGGCAGTTATATCATTTTAAAAGTGGTTAATTTATATACATAAAGTCTTTGCTCTTATCCTGGAGCTATGATCGTGTGAGAAGAAATTTCACCATTTCTTTAGTTAATAATTCAGGGTTTAGATTAAAATTATTTGTGTATGTGATTTTCCTTGTCTAAATATTAAGTTCTAACGCATTTTAGATTTTACCTTGACATTATTCATCAAGAGTATGACATCCTCTTCTAGAAAGTTTTGGTGGGTTAACTTGTTCTCCTCATTCTCTTTCTTTTTCATTTGTTATTAGTTGCCCGGTCGCACGGATAATGAGATCAAAAACTACTGGAACACTAGAATCAAGAGAAGGCAACGTGCTGGCTTACCAATCTATCCACCTGAAATCTGCTTGGAAACATTAAATGAAAACCAACAAAAAGACGATATGAGTACTTTCTCTTCTGGGGACATACATTATGGGGGCTTCATTCCTGCTAACGAGCTTGAAATTCCTGCTGTGAATTTCAAAAACTTGGATCTGAATCCCCAGGCGTATTCCCTGCCTTTTCTTGATATTCCTTGTACTAGCTTGCTAGCACAAGGCCTCCTGCTTCATACCAAAGAAAAGCTTTGCTCTCAACAGAGCATCATCCTGCCAAGCGCCTTCGAGGGTCCGTCACTTTGTACCCTGGTATGAATGGCACACTGAGCAATATTATCCCAGGTGGAAATCAATATCAAAATGAAAGTTATGTCCAAAATGGCCAATCTTTTACATACCCTTGTGCATCATCTTCAAATATAGCCATTTTAAATGGCAACCCTTCATCTTCGAAGCCCAATTGGGCTAAGAAGCTGGAGCTCCCTTCACTCCAAACTCAAGTAGATAGCTGGGCTTCACCATCTTCCCCATTGCCTTCCCTCGAATCTGTTGACGCTTTGATCCAAACCCCTCCCGCTGAACACACTCTATCTCGTCACCTTTCACCCCAGAACAGTGGCTTATTGGATGCAGTACTGCATGAATCACAAACAATGAAAATTTTGAGGAACAATTCTCATCAGGAAACTTCCAATATGGTTGTTAATGTAATGGACAATTCATTTCAAGGTTTTCCTGATAATAGATGGGAACAATATGGGGATATATCTACCTTTTTAGGCCATTCTTCTTCATTCTGTGATGGCACCCCTATCAGTGGGAATTCCTTCGATGGCCCCGATGCCTTGGATGCAATAACAGGTCTGACACCTGACATGACTTATATAATGTTACTTGTCTCTTCTTTTTTGCTTTGGTTTTATGCTACTGATTGTCATTCTCTGTTTGAAGGTTTTAGCCTGGACGAAGAAGAAGCAGAAATGTGGGGCCAGATGCAATATGATGAGCACACGTTAAAAAAAAGGCCACAATTCGGTATAGGAACACTTTCAGGATTCGCAAGCAGATGGACACATCTGCTTGCCTTCATCAGGTCAAGGCCATGTGTATGATTCATTCTACTCTTTAATCACTTCTGTCTCAGTTCACGGTTGTTTGTGCCGTGATTTAAAATTTCCTGAGCTTTCTAGGGAATATCAGACAAGAGATGAAGTATTGGGAGATGCATGTTTGAGATGTCTAGACAGGCTGAAAACTGGAAATTATGCATTTTGTATGACTTGTTTTGAGAGTTGCATAATTTTTGTTTTGCGTTTATTACCTATTTCTGATTTTGTAATGTCTTGAGTACTCAAATGTGAGAGTCAGAGAAGTTGGTTGCTTATTGGGTGGGTTGGATTTCTTTTAGTTTGAAATAATTTTTTCTGGAATGTCATTTTACAATCGTATGCTTCGCAAGAAAAATTGAAATATATGCAGAAATCAACCATTGGTGACAATAAAACAGCATGTAAAAACCCAACTGCCCAAGAAAGTGATTTTTACCTGATTTGGTTATGTTTGGATTCTATTTTATTAATCAAGCTTAAATTATACTCCCTCCGTTAAAGCTAAAGTATTCCATTTTACCATTTTCGTCCGTATCATTTAAGTGTATCATTTTTTTTTATTCATACTCTACTTTTATAATTATCCATATATTAATATTACATACATATTTACACAATATGCTACTCATTTAATATATTTAAATACATTTTTATTTCTCTCCATCACATCACTTATATTATATTATTATTATATTACTTTCATCTCTTTCTATCTATCACATCACTAGACTATATTATTATTATTATATAATATTTCTTAATACTTGTGCCCAAAAGTATTGGGACACTTTGGACACTTTGGGCGGAACGGAGGGAGTACTATATGTACAAGTGGCATTTTCATCGGATCGAATTCAAACAAATTTATACTTTCTCCATCTCAATTATATAGGCTCATTTTCTTTTTATGGATATCCCAAATACATAGACTTGTTTCCATATTTAGTAATTTTTACTAATTCAATTACTAATATAGCCTATGTATTCTCTTTAAAAAATATATATATATAGCCTATGTATTAATTATGTTGAAAACTATAATATTTATTAATAGAAATTTTACTTGTATAATTTACCTTTCCAATAATATTTCTTAATTTTGTGCAAAACTCAACCAGCCTATACAATTGGGACTGAGGGAGTAACAAATAATGACAAGTGTCAAGAAAGACAGAATAATTTTGTAGATCACTCGTATTTGACTCAAGAACTGTACACTTTATGAGTTTCGAACTTAAGATCTAGGGAGAGGCACACTTCTAAGTCCTAAGCCATTAAACTAACCCTGAGGGTCAAGAATGACAGAATAATAACAGTTCTACTAGCTTTAGCAGGGCTTCATAACAAACTTCTATGATATAAAAACCGAAACACAGATTCTAATAGGTTTGCCAGTTTCACTGAAATTGAATTTTAATGAATGAAACAAAAAAATCTTCTTATAGAAGGCTTGTAGAAGGCAGTTAGTTCCATTTCGAATTAACCCTGGCCTGCTGAAACACAAGTTGCAAAATAGGAGTAAGTAAACAACAAAGCAATATCTAGCTCCCCTGCTATCACTGTCATTTGTCATAAGTACAAAATAAGATTTGGGAACATTTCCCCTTTTCGATTTTGCAGGTATTGATTACACACAAGAAGTATCTGATTCCTAATTATCAAGTCCTTGGCCTTACTCTCCTGCCGCTCGTATCACCCCCATCAGAAAGCTGAGCCCAAACACTCCGGGACTTCCCACCACCACTGCTGCAATCCTCATCGCACCCAGCCACCGTCTTCAAAAGCTCAGACTGCAGAGTCGGGCAATTTTCTTTTAGATATTCAAATCCATCAGAGCGCATAACAGCTGCAAGCATACTCATAAATGGCAGATGTCACATATTTCTTCTAACATAGGTATCATCACAACTCAGCAGATATGGTGGTAGCTGATACTTAAAAAATGCCTATAGATAGTAGCCTGTTCTTCTTAATCACTGATGTAATAAATTTCATATTTTCAAATTTATTACAAGGGAAGCAGTTTCATGCATCCACGTTATCACTTCCAACTAAAAGACGGAGATAACGACAGAAATTGGAAGCAACGAAAATAACTGCAATGGCATAAGCAACTAAATGTTGTGTTCAGCTCCTTCAAGAAACTCTGGAAGGTCCGTCCCTTGAGAACTAATAAGAGTTATCAACAATTTTTCAAATTTAAAATGAAAAGATATCAAGAAATATGCATTTAGTTCCTGCATAATATTGAAATAATGTTGAGGTTGCCAAATACTCACTTATATGTTCAATATACGGTTAATAGATAAAATACTGCATTTTCTGGATTTTTAAGATAATTCATCAAAACTTTGAATTCCAACAGAAAGTATGTTGAAAAATAAAAAATTGCAACAGGAGAGTCGGCTCTGAAAAGATTGTTGCTCAATTCTCATCATTTCATAACCCTAAAAACAATTAGATTAAAAGGCCTGGAGGCTGCATTGCTAAATGAAAGTCGGTCTGCCATCTCAAATTAAAATTTCCAAAAAGGACACAAAGGAAAAGATAATTAAGCCATAAACAACATGATATATTGTAGACACAAGGCAAGTTAAATGTTGTGTCCACAAACAATATATATATATATATATATATATATATATATATGTGTGTGTGTGTGTGTGTGTGTGTGTGTGTGTAGACAGATAGATGAAAAGAAAAAGAAAAGCACCTTTCATGAGGAAAGACTCGGAAGCTCAAGGCAAGAGTCATTTTGTCTTCGACATAGACAATATACGTTTAATTAAAACAGAAGCAAATGGCACAAAAAGGTCATGAGTCATATACCTGCTAGGTTCTCGGCCACAAATTTAAGGCAAATAGCTTTCAATTCTGAAGCATGATAACGGTCAGCCAAAGCAAGTGTATGTGCAACTGAATTTACAGATATATCCTTGCAGATATGAGATTCACACATCTGTCTCAGTCTCCCTAAATCATAACGATCAGCAGCAGCCAGCAACTTTGCAGTTAATGTATCAGTTATCAAAGGAGATGAACCAGAGCTAGATGCTATAATCTCATCCTCATCTAAGGCATCTCTATATACAAAGTGCAACATTGCCTGTTACACACAAAGTAACTTCAGTATGAAGTATGAACACAGAATGGTGAAAATATTTAATTTTATTAAAAAAGAAGATATTGAAATCTCAAGGGGTAAAGATTTCTCCTCATCAAAGTAAAAGCATGCACACTGACCTTAAAAACTTTAGGTTCCATGTCTGATATAATAATCTCTTGCTTATCACTATCCGATGCATCAAAAATTCAGATCGAAATATAGGGGAACGGGCAGTCAATACCAACTTGTGAGCATGGAACTTCTCCCCAGCTACATTAAAAACAACATCAGAACCTTCCATATTTTCCAGCAGCATACCAAAGTCTGACCCAATGTCAGAATCTGGAACCTGAATCAAATGTAACCTCGAACAATCAATAGCAGAAACCACAACCCCGACTGTACAGTTGATCTTCAGGCAATCATCTTTAAGATAATCGGAAGTTTCAAGCATAGCTCTCCTGAAAAAGCGTTTGTATCCCCTGTATTTGATTTTTTTTTTTTTTTTTGAGAAAACAAACACAAATTCAGATTTATTTTTGCATAAGTAGTTAAAACTCACTCTCTCTTAAACTATTTGAAATGGATCTTTGGTATTGTCTACATCATCACACTCATGATTGGAATAAAATAATTACTTATCAAACAAATAATATAATCTTCCTTATTGCTGTTCCTTGGCATTTGAATTCGACCACTATAGAACTAGAAGTACTTAAACAAAATAGCTTCAGACACAAACAGAATATATTTGTTTAAAGCTGCTCCGTGTGCACATTATTGTTTTTCTTCCATAGTGTCTTAAAACTGTTTATCCACAGCCACACATTATTAGCATTTTAACTCACAAAACGTTACTTATCCCACCATTCATCCTTATCATAGAAACATGACAATTCATTTTTATCTATTTCAAAAGTAATATAAGAAAATAGACAGGTATAAACTGCATTCAGGAAAAGATTTATATCTTCTTCGAGATTTACTTGTTCTCCATAAATAGTTTCCCCATTATATTCTAAGCGGAGGTACACCTAAAAACTCAAATTTAGTAGGCTAAATGTTCACAGAAAAATCAAAATTATTAAAACCATCCTAGTTATGTTTCGGATTTTGGTAAATCACGCAATGTTGCTAGACATATCTTAGGTACCAATATGAATAGTTCGCATGTCTTGACATAAAATTTACTGAATTCGACTAAAAAATGGTCAATAAATGTCATACATGAACTTCTATTTAGGTTGGTAAGACACAAAAATTTTCAGTTACACTCATTTATATTGGCAACACAAAGGCGAACCATGAAACCAAGAATTCAATGCAATAAGTGCAAACAGTTCTCTTTCTATTTGTTTATTTTTACCTTTCTGTTATTATCTTTTCATTTTCATGTTGGTAATTGCCTGCATTTTTTTCTCAATGTTCAACTAGCAATGATCAGTCACCAAAGGGTAATTAGGAAAAACCGTCAGGAATTGCAGCTATAGATCGCGAGGTTTGTTAGGATATTTGCATCTGACAAATTGGTTTCAGAATGAGAATTACACACCGATACCATGTGATGTTGACAGCATAGACATATACATACATCCAACCGATGTACAATATACATAAGTGAAAGATAAAAACTCCCAAAAAAGTGTAATCTGATCAATTTAATGCAGCTAATTCTATCTTTGACTAATAAACCATATAATTCTTCATTTAGTAGTTTCTGAAAACTAACAAAAAATCCACTTACTATGGCCAAGCGTCAAAGACTTAAAATTGGTATCCAAGTTCACAACAAAATGTTACTCATTCCTTGTAACCCTCACAATAAAGCAAGGTATCTTAGCATATTCTTTGACAATAACTTGAAACACCTAACTCCAAGATTTACATCCAACTGAATAATACTACAGGCAAAAATAAGTATGAAATTCAGGCATGGGGAAGAGATTCAGCCCTGCTGAAGTTCATCCATCTTCCGTTAGAAAAGAAGAAAGGATGGCACTAAAAAGATAGCTAACTAAAAATCTACCAAGAAATTGCAAAAGCAAAATTACAATAGATTTTTATAAGTGGAGGTCTGGGTCACAAATGCACCAGATTCCATTACCCACAAGATACGATGTAGAAACTCAACTCTCAAGATTAGTACATTATGCACAAGAAACATTGTGAAAAATTCAAATATAAATATTAACCATATGCAAAATCGAAAACCAACTATTACTTGAATTAGCATGTGAGTTGATATCTAACCCATTTGTACAAGTATGAAATACAATCAATTATATATTGCACATATCAAGATCATTTAACCAATGTGAAGAAAGCAGGAACTAGGAAGCTTGTGTCACTGGATCTTCAGCTTTACACAATACACAATAATATACAGTGTTTTGCTCTTATAACCAGGCCACTCTCTCTTCAATTCAATTCATATATAACAAGATTTATCCGATATTGATGAAACAAAAACTGTCATTTCACGACAAAATACAGATGTGCTAAACCTGCAGCTCCTCTATAAGACTATTTCAGTTTGCATAAACATAAAACATTCAAGACATAGCAAATCAGCACAAGAATTATCAAAGTAAGAACCCTCTGCATATTCAAGAGAATGAACCATTATCTTAAAAAAATAATAATAATAATAAGCATAAAACTTTACCACATACTGCCGCGGTATTTAAGAGTATAAGGCCCACTCTCAAGGGACCTATCAAAATGGCTATGCACTTTATGCTTCCCTTTTCCGCTCTGGTCAAGAAGAGTCAACTCGAACAATGCCCTGACGTCCGTGCCCTCGCTGGCCAACGCGATAAAAACCGAAACATAAGTTGAATTATCCTCGGGATTTTTACCGTCAGGATAAAAGTAAATCGCCCATTTGTAGCCTCCAACGGTGAAGTCATCGCTTGCTATATGTTTTCCGATGCCCATTCCTTTAGCGAGGGAGTAACCCTGGATCACGAATTGGTGCGACCCATTTATCGTCTCGGTTACCGAGCGTGAGCTCGTCGGAGAAATCAGCGGGTTCTGGTTGGGGGTTCTGTCCGGCGTTTCAGACATTTTTCGAGGCGGAGATTCTCGATTCTTTTTCTGAAATTCAGGTAAAAGGCATAGGTGTTGCAGAAAGCAATGGATTGAAATTGAAAATTGGGGGAATTGGAGTTGACAGAGAGAGGGAGAGGAGGGAAAATTGGTTAGGGTTTTGAGTTGAATTTGAGGAAATTTTATCGACTTTGTATGACTGCCCGAATTATTTGGGGTGGGAGGCAATGGACGAATTGGGTGGACGCGGAGGTATTATTTTTATTCATTTATTAACATTATTTTGTATTAAAAATTCATTTCAATGTCTGACTAATAATTGAGGAGTCAATAAATGATGAATTCTATTTTTATTAATGTGTCTATTCACATACATTATTATTGTCATTTGTATTTTTACTAACAGGTGTCATTCACATACATTATTATTGTCATTTGTATGCACCGTTATAAAAATATGACTATGATAAAGCATGTGTATTTACAATGATAATAAAAATAGAGTTCATGCACCGGTTCACACAAGTTTTTGTCATAATTGAGTACACAACTAATATTATTCGGTTAGATATGTTGTGAACTAATGTCTCTTTTCAAGTATCATTATTATGTATATAAAGTATTGTTTAAAAAATATTTGATTTTTAAATAATTACACTTCATGCGCAGAGCAGGTGATAGTGTGTAGTAATATTTGAAGAAAAAAATCACTAAATTTTTTGTTATATTGTTCAATAAAAAAAAAAATTGTCATATTGTTCACCATATTTTCTTGGTCAAATATTATATATGAATGATTTAAATAGTAAAAAATTTAATAATTGTTGATATTATTAAACAATAATTGTTATTAAATGCACCTTTTTAACTATTAGAATGAATTATATATCTCTACAAAATAAGACTTGCACCTCTAATTTTTAATTGGAATGAACTTACTACAAATTAAATTATTGTATGGATAAGATAAGGAAAGTGTATCTTATGTTCTTTTTACATGCAAGATTAGTTGGGAAATATGGGCTTTATGCTATCGATGGGCAAGAGTTAACATGGTGTCTCGTATCAATTATGTACAACACTTGTTATAATGTCGTTACTTACTTGGATCTGCAGGGAGTAAAAAAAAATCATCAATTATTGGTCAGCGATGTAAGAATTTATTAAACACATAAATTCAATAATACCTATTATCCTAGAACATGCTTTGATTCTAGGAAATAAACATCGCACTAGATTATCGGGAGTATTAGAAATATCTGGATCCATTGAGTTTCTTAGGCGGAACGTGAGTTCAATGGATTGGTATTATGACCTTCCTCAACTAAATCGCTTTTATTCCTCAATGAGACCGTTTTTCTTTCTTGATGGGGAGAATAGAAAACTACGCGTGATTTAGTATCTTGGGGACCATAACCCACAGGATCTATATATATACTATTCAATTAGACCACTCATAATCACCTAATAGTAGTATAAGGTATCTACTCAATTACTCCATATCAATTATGTAGTCAAAATGACTTTACCTTATTTAGACCACTAATTTAGTCAATATTTTGAATAGCTTATACTCTCTCCGTTCCACTTAGAGTGTCCCATAACTTTTGGGCACAAGTTTTAAGAAATGTTGTATAATAAGGGCTCGTTTGGTTTCCTTTATTGGAACCCGAACTATAATACCTATATTTGTAATACCGGTTTATTTATCAATATTTTGTTTGGTTTCAAAAACTTGAATTAAATAATTAGTGATTAGCTATCAATATTATGTTTGGTAGCAAGTATTATAACTAGTATTAATTTATTTTAGACTAATTTGTCCTTATAAATAAAAATAATAATAAACACATCTTGATGAAAGTGAAGGGTGTTTTTGGTATTTTAAAATTTAATAGATGTTGGAGAAATATAAGTATTACAAATACCATATGAAACTTGGAATCTATAATACCATGTCTTAGGTATTATTTGAACGGGCTCATTCTTAATAACGGGTTGGAAGTATAATGTATACAACAAACCAAACAAGTGATAAAGTTGTATTAGGGATCAATACACCCCTAATAAAGGAAACCAATCGAACCCTAATAATATAGTAAAGGTGATGTGATAGATAGAAAGATGAAAGGTAGTATAATAATATAGTATAAGTGATGTGATGGAGAGAGATGAAAAATATAATTAAATATATTAAATGAGTGGCATATTGTGTAAATATGTATGTAGTATAGGGATAATTATAAAAGCGGGGTATGGATATAAAAGGAATGGGACACTTTGGTGGGACGGACGAAAATGGAAAAATGGGACACTCTAAGTGGGACGGAGGGAGTATAATTGTATGATATATTTGCCCATAATTAGATTATGAAAAATCCGTGATTTCCTACAATCTCCCACTTGAGCTATATATATCGTCTTGAAACAATTATATTAAAGGATCCTTAGTTGCGCAACTTTATGTTATTCGATTATAGACTACCTTTAACAATCTGGGTTCATCTCATATAGTAGCAATGGAATTACCGCGGCATTCACCACATTACAAATCGTTGGTTAAACCCCGATAATCACCATGTTAATATACTTGATGACATAGCTCAAATATGGTGAGTAACATGGAAATTACATGCAAATTTGATCATTATCATGTCTATTTCCAAGCTGGTCCAACTTTAATCTTTAGTGAGATCACTTCATAAAGCAAAAATATTACAAAATGAAAAAATTAACTTAAGTGAATTGAGAATGAAATCAAAGTCATCAACTTTATTCTCGCAGAAAAACTGAATGAACCAAACCAAAGTTCAACACATAGAACAAAAACTCCCACTAAATCGGTGCATCATCGAAACAACACTCATATGAGCAAGATGCCCATGAAACACCTTAGGTGTTAATGTCTTAGTTAGTGGATCTGCTAGCATACTATCTGCTCCTATGTGTTCTATAGAGATTTACTTATTACGAACTCTCTCCTTAACAACAAGAAACTTAATGTCAATGAATTTTGACTTAGTGACACTACATTGTTATTGGAGTAAAGCGACCAAATCATCAATTAAAGAGCCACCACCAATAAATTTAGAATTTTGAAAGAGACTAACTTTATTATTTTCAAAAGACCAGAAAATCCCAGCTTTATCCAAAGCGAGAAATAGAAATTAAATTTCGTCTAAAAAATGGTGCGATAAATGTCTCAAACAAATTTAAATAACGACCACTCTTTAAATGCAATCTAAAGGTTCCAATAGCCTCGACTTCAACTTTATTGCCATCGCCCACAAAGATGAATCTTTCGATCGGTTAGCGCATTGCAGACAACCCCGCAAAGACATACTTATGTGAGTAGTAGCTCAGAATCTACCCACCAAGTATCTTTAGGTACAAAAGATAAATTAACTTCCGTATACCCTTCTTAACACGCCATGCGGCGTACTTGGAGCACTCTTTCTTTTTATGCCCAGACTTCTTGTAGAAGAAGCATTTTGCCTCCTCGATTCCTTTTGTTTCTTACGCTTTGGAAGCGGCAACATGATACCCTCAGTTCCCTTTCTTTTCTTGTTTTGAGCGTGCGAGGCCAAATGAGCACTTTCGGTCATATCTCTCAAAGACTCTCTCTCTTCCTCTTGCACAGTGAGATATAAGTTCATTCAAGGACCATTTGTCCTTTTGAGTGTTATAACTCACTTTGAATCGCCCAAAGTGTGCGGAAGCGAGATCAAAACTAAGTGCACGAGCAAATCCTCGAGATAGCTCTAACTTTAATTCCTTAAGTTTTGATGCGAGATTAGACATCTCCATAATGTACTCCCCTTATGTTCCTTTTGCCTTTGTACCTCATGGAGATGAGTGTAGCAAAAGACTACTCACCTACGCCTTTTCATTCTTGGCAAAGTATCACTTCAATCTCAAGGAACGTTTTGGCCTTCTAGCTCTCCACTGAGCCCTAAAACGCCTCCGAATGGAGCGCTTCATGATCATCATGCACATTCGGTTTAACCGATCTCACTTCTCAATTTTACCTCATTCGGATTTTCATCGCAGCGGTGGGCCGATCAGACCAAGAGCGAGATCAAAGTCCATACAACCGAGAACAATTTCTACGGTTTCTTTCCAGATTTTGAAATTTGTCCCATTAAGCATTGGGATGTTAGAAATTGAGCGAAACATTTGGAGTCAGTAGCAATAGAAACTAAAATAGAGAGCACCATAAGTACAAATAAATTATATTTTGAACAAATAATACAAATTGGGGACCCATCTCAAGACACCTAGTGCAACATTAATCTCGTTTATGGACAAAAATTAATTGCGGTGATAATCTTGGTGTAACGATCAAGCATTGATAATAAGTTACTCAAATAAAAGTCTATCTATGGACCGACTAATATTCACATAAAAATTTTCATTTAATTATCACATACTTATCATCACATGTATGTTATTATTTTGCCAAACGCGTCTACCTATGGGCCGAGCACGAATGCATAAATAATTCCATATTACATCCATGTAATTTCAATAAAATCGTTCTCCACACACAGTAGGTTGCTATGACAACATGATGCTTTGATAGACTAAATTGAAAATTACTAGACCAATTAAACAAATTAAATATATAAGTTTAATTTAACGACATAAAAATGTCTCCCCAATTTTAATTAATAAACGTCCAAAATCAAATTAAAACATTAATTAAATTAAAGCCCACTAAACTAAAATAGGCCATAAAAAAATTAATAATCTAAATAAGATTACATAATACTTAATTGGTGGAAAAACCACCCTTTAATGTAAAACAACTTAAATTGCGAACGCCTAAAGCATGTATTAGCAAATATATAAAAATATTAGTTTGAATAATTTTATGAAAGGCTTCTGTAACCATTAGTCATGAGTATACCAACACACAAAATTGGTCAAATACAATCATTAAGAGAATTTCTACCAAAATCTTAACTAAATGTATCTGACCATCTTAATGTAATAAATCACATGCCATAATGAAAATCATGCATACATGTAAGATGAACAGGAGGGCGTGATCATGCTGGATCCACAAATCAGGTTTGCCATTTGCAGAAGACAAAAATTCATAATATGATAAAACAAAAAATATTAATCACAATAATCAAATAATCTAAATCATAATTATTCATAATAATATCATGTATTATCACATATAATCGACCATTCAAACAAAAACATTTTGCAATTCCGAATAATCTAGCAGCTTGATGATCGCCTGATACCACATGTAAGAATTTATTAAATACATAAATTCAATAATACCTATTATCCTAGAACATGCTTTGATTCTAGAAAATAAAAATCGCACTAGATTATCAGGAGTATTAGAAATACGGACCCATTGAGTTTCTTAGGCGGAACATGAGTTCAATGGATTGGTATTATGACCTTCCTCAACTAAATCACTTTATTCCTCAATGAGACCGCTCGTTTTCTTTCTTGATGGGAGAATAGAAAACTATGCGTGATTTAGTATCTTGGGGACCATAACCCACAGGATCTATATATATACTATTCAATTAGGCCACCCATAATCACCTAATAGTAGTATAAGGTATCTACTCAATTACTCCATATCAATTATGTAGTCAAAATGACTTTACCTTATTTAGACCACTAATTTAGTTAATTTTTGAATAGCTTATATAATTGTATGATATATTTACCCATAATTAGATTATGGAATGAGAGTGTGCGTGTAGTGTAAAACGTAATGATGTTGTCTTTGAATGTTATGGCATGCACTACAACATCTAAATATCGTAATGTAAACAAGGAAGACTAACACTACAATGCAAAGGAGTAAATTTTTCATAGACTTGTTAATTAAAGTCTATGATGTTTGTCTAAAACGCTTTCACTAAATCGAGAGTGAATACAAAAGTTTGTGTAAAGAGTTTCCAAGACGATACCTTTACAAAAGACTCAATATCACCTATTGAATCTTAAACGGCTAAGTGTAGTATTATAAAATATTACACCGTCAAAAGTAAATCAAAGTATCACGGACATCTATGCTAATGATACTTCAAGATACATATGTTGCTAAACGACATAACATGCGCAAGTATCAACGTAAAGGGGGAATAATGGCCCTATCGCTTGGATGCACTAACGCACTCAACAATTGATATTTGGATATTCCTTGTCATTCTTTGAAGTTCTCGGTCTTCTATTTATAAATGTCATCGGCTTCAACCATAGATCCTTGTAGATAGATCTAGAAAAACTTCAAAATAACTTTCCCTTAATTCTCTTACTTAACCGTCCATGTAGATAGTTGATTTCGTGGCTTTACTCCCGCAACCGCATGATCTAGGTCCTTCTAAATCTCTCTGGAATTAGTCTTAAATCTGGATCCTTGTGGAAGATTCTCGAATCCGTCCTCGAGTGTTGCACTCGATGTTACAGATCCACGGCAACATTTGACTAAGTCTTCATTCCAGATCCTTGTAGAATATTCTAGATCTTCAACCCGCAATGTCACAACATCTACTACAACATTAAACTGTTAGAGAATAAAAGTTAGTTATATGAAGAAAGAAAGAAAGGGTCAAATTCGATGTAGCAAAATATGTGATAACATCACATGCAACATCAACATGGAAAATTCGTGATTTCCTACAAGTGATAGTATAGTTAATCGACACGATAGAAATGAACAAGTTTTCAATAGAAATGAGTTCAACATTCAAATAAGCTTAAGGGAGATTAAAGCAAAAGTTTGGTTGCACACAGGATCTCCTATTACATAATGGTGTTACATCTCTTGTTACATTAATTAGATTTGCGCCACGTGTACATACGATTATATTAGGATGTTATTTTCTTATTTGTAAATTTTGATGTATGTACACATGGCGCAAATCTAATTAATGTAACAGAGATATAATGTAAGATCCAGATCCGGTTTGGTTGTGGGTTCTAGTTAAGAAGTATAGAAACAATTTGTCTTTTTCTGTTTGGAATCTGAATCCTAAGGCTAGTTGTCAGGATTGTTTGGATTTTGGAATATTATAAGGATTGAAGTACCCTTATACTCTAATTTTAACAATATATTTTCCTTTTGTGGATAAAAATATTTAAAAGGAAAATATAGTACATATGCAGTACTAATTTTTTTAATTATATTTATACTAGCGAGATCCCGTGTGTTACGCGTGTTATATGAAATATAAAAAATTTAAAAAAATTTTTACACCAAAAAAATGTATTTTAAACTATAAAGTAATAGAATATCAAATTTTAATAAATTTTGTGAATTGAGGAAAGAATATTAATTATAATAAATTGAAATTGCACAATTTTAGGAAATTAGTATCATTACAAGAAATTCAAAATTTCCATTTATATTAGGAATTTAATATAAACTTAACATATAGACAAACATATATAACATATTGACACATAAATAAATTAAATCGGCAAGAAGGCGACACGTGGCGAAAAGAACCAAAAGACGACACGTGAGTGAAATCAACTAGAAGACGACACCTCAAAGCAATTTTAAACTCTCTATTAGTATAATAGGGATTGAATTAATTAAACTAAATAAAAGTTTGAAGTATTACAAACTTGCACCAACTTTGGGTACATAAAATAAGAAAAATTCACTTTATGTTTGATTGGATTGGTTTGTGAGGGTAATTTTGTCAAAAAAATGTACTCTTTGCTTTATTGAGTTATTTGATGATGACATTTTGTGTAAATATGAGGATATTGTGAGGGTAGAGTTTGTAAATGTTTTTCTATTTTTGGTGTGTGCAAATTTGTATGGAACGTTCCGAAATAGAAAGTGTGCAAGTTCGTATAGGACGGAGGGAGTATTTTTTTCTTTCAACCGCGTAGTAGTTATTATATTTGATGATAAATTTAATTTCCAATTATTTAATAAAAAGTATATGTTTTTCATATGTAAATTGATAGCACATATACAATAAATAATAAATATAATAAAGTTTAAATCAATCGAAAAATAAGATAATTATAAGGTAGAATTCTTATAATACTGTCGAATACATTTAGAAATAAAAATTATATGAAATTTCAACAAGAAAGATATAAATGCCTAATGAAAAATGGTAATTTCTTCTTAATTAATTTTTTGGGTAACTGAAACATGAATTAGCAACAATGCCTTCATAACCAAATTACATAGACCAATAGTCTTATATTCATACTAGCATAATGCTAAAGCATATTATTACATGGATTTTTGTAATATTTCTATAAAAAAAAAAGAAGAATTCTTGAATCATACCATTTATAAAAACAAACTATATAATTATTGTAAGACTTCAATATTATTTATTTGTAACTAAAGATGGCCTACGTCAATCATCGTTTTATATAAGAAATAAAAATAAAAAATTATTATAATTAATGTCAAAATTTAAAAATGTTAAAAAGAAAAAATCATCACCCAACAATTAAAGTAGGTCATCCATCAACATTTTTTTAAAAACAAAACAGCCACAAAATTAATACAAACGAGACGTATCGAAAAGACAATTCAAAAAAGTTGAACGCGTTCAACTTAATAATGAGGATTAGAGATCCTACCACCCCTCGTCAAACGGTGACCACATTGTTGGCATCACGATTAACTCAACCTATCTTCCAAAAAGGAGATAATATCATCATACTTGTACAATTTTTGTCGCATCCACCTCAAAGATAATCTTTTCAAAATCAAGATTTTTGATCCAAGAAAGAGCCCGTGTCCGAATCATAACTACTCGGCATCACTTGTGTGCGAGTACGGATGTGCTCCCCAATAATTGTCTCGTGGTTGCGCTCAAACCCCGATAATATTAACTCGCTTCACCTTGTCCATTTCCGAATTAAATCCCTTGTCATCCAGTGCTCCTCCATGTGAGGCTAGGTCTTCCACACAGAGAAACCTATAAAAAATCACCCTTAGATAATATTTAGATATATTGAAAGATTTTGAACTCTAAATTTTTATTTTATTTTATTCTAAAATTTTATTTTATAATAAAATTTTAGTTATACTTTATAAACATAAATAAAGTTGAGTAAATTTTTTGTGGGGCCGTCTCACGGATCTCATTTTGTGAGAATGATTCACTTTTTAATAAATTATTAACACTTATAATGTGAAGTGTATCAATTTTTATTTTTTTATTACTTTTATACTAATTTGTATCACTTTTTAAAAGTGATAACAGCTTTATCAAAAGTGACTTCGTATCACGAAATGAAATGCGTGAGACGATCTTACACAAGTTTTTGCCAATAAAGTTACACAACTAACTCAAATTTTATAAATATAATTAAAATTACGGACACATTTTAATGTATTAAAAGTATAAATATAATTTTTAGTACAAATAATGCAATACAAATTTACAAACTCGAAAATGCTGCAGAAATCTACTTATTTTCCATTGCAGCTTTCGTTCGTATGCACCCACAAAAACAAAAAATAAATCAATAAAATCTCTTTTAATATCATTAATTTGTGAAGTCATACTTGAACTCACAATTCTTATAAATATACTCACTGTTATATGTACTCAACCCTGAATTTAAAAATGATACATGCATAAACGTTAAACTATATATTTTGATACATTAAAAACGTGTTTTGTGTGAGACCGTCTCATGCATGAGACGAGTCACTTTTAATAATTTATTATCACTTTTTTCATAAATTGTTATTTTTTTATACTAAATTGTATCATTTTTTAAAAAGTAATAACAATTTATTAAAAAGTAACTCGGTCTCATGCATAAGACCGTCTCATACAAGATTTTGCCTAAAAAAATTAAGAATGTAAATTATACATGCATCCATATATACATTCTTAATTCTTATAAATATGTCACCGTTATATACACCCAACCTTGAATTTAAAAAATAATACATACACAAACTTTAAACTACCAATTTGCACGCGCGACCGGCATGGGTCCGTCAAACGGTCACAATGTTCCCCGATTTTCCCTTTGGTCCCTAAATTTGAAAAAATTAATTGCGGATTTGACCTCTCCCGCCTTTTATAAATAAGGCTTCTGTTTCATTTATCGGGAGTTTCCCACTTTGCTGCTAGAATTGTTTCTTCGATTTCGAGCGATCACGGGCAGTGTTGGATGGAGTGGAAAACGTGAGCGGCGAGTATCTGAGCATGTTGACGATCAGAAGACCTCGATCTTTGGAGAGCTCTCATCGAACTTTTGAAGGTTTTAAATTCTCTTTGTGGCCACTTTTTGTGGTGACCACGACCCTTTTTGGTCTGGAGGAGCCTTTTTCGATCCTCACTGTCCCTCCCTGCTTCCTTTACCTCGCCCGGACATTAAGAAATCAACTTCGGCGGGTGATGAGGTCTCCTACTCGGCGGCGGAATTCGACGTAGGTGGTGGGGTATTTCTTCATCATATGCCGAACATATGCGAAGCCGGGCGGAGGCCACTAATGGCCGCATGGAGCCGTAGCTCGTCCCCCGACCGGTTCCCGGTGAGGAGTATCTCATCCAGGCTTATCGAGGTAGGCTTCGTCTATTTCGGTTGGTCCGACGGATCCCCATCAACTCTGTCGGTTTCTGCTCGGGATTTTGGAAGCAAAGTAAGAGGTAAACTTCTCGCTAAGCTCATCGAAGTTATTGATCGATCGAGCGGGAGTGAGACGTACCATTTGTGGGCGAGTTCGCCCGGGGTGAGCGGGAACCGTCAGCATTTGGTGGCATCGGAAGTCCCTGCCGACTATATATATTTTGTACTTACTCGGATGAGTTTTGGGTCGATCTTTCCCTCATACACCGGGTTTGAGGGGAGGATCTTAGGTTGAACTAGCGCTTGTTCAACCTCCACCGAGAGAGGCTCGCTCCCTAAGTTTCTTCTTGGGGCCCCACCGCTGCCTCGATCCGGTTCGCCATTTCGTCGATTTTCCTTTGCATGGCGGCGAGCAAAGAATTACGGGGGTCTCTAATCGGTTTCGAGCGGGTGGGAGGAGCGGTTCAAGGCGATCATGAACCGAAACTTGGGCAGGCCAACCGATCCATTACCGACGCCTCCGCCCCTTGGTCTCGGCTGGGGCGCCGGGCGCAGAGGACTCTTCTCTCCACTGAGCCTTTGTTGGCGCCTTGGTGATTGACTCCGAGTCGACTCGAAGTCCAATCGGCGGGAGGATCCACTGCTCGAACACGGTCTTGGATCCCTAGGGGGACCTGTTTGTGGTGCGCTCGGTGGCCCTTTTCTTGCCTTTGTAGGCCTTTTTGCAGCCGCCGATGGTCCCGGGTTGGCCACCTCAAGTTCCGGCCCTGCGCCGCAGCCGCTTGTTCTGCTCCGGGGTTTGATATTCCCGGGAGCAGATATGAACGAGACATCCAGCTCTGGCGGGGTGACGCTACCCGGGCCTCGATGGTGGGGACGGGTGCAACATCATGGGGGTTGTTAGCGGCGGGAGTTTCTTCGCTCTGTTGGTGAATGGAGCGTTCGTCATGGATTCCATCGGAAAGTTTAGGGTTTGGATATGAGGACGAAGAATAGTGAGTGTTCTTCGATGGAACTAGGATTTCTTTGGTGGGATTAGGGTAAAGCGCATTACGTACACAACACCCTTCCTCTAGCGCCAATTGTTGTAACCGATTCTAAATCCAGTGATTTGAGTTTTATGTGGTGAGAATTTACAAGTTAAACAAGTAACAAAGTAATAGATTCTAGTATTAAAGACTCAAGAGGAATGAATGCAAATGATTGAAGATTAATACTTGGAATGAATGCAAAGAACAATAAATGAGGCGGCATTCTTTGGGTGGTTTAGGCCCAGGCTTAACCGTGGATCGCGTAGAATCCATTTATTGAGCCTCAAAAGCCTTATTTATAGAGCTAAAGTGTTGCCTCTAGAATCCTTGAAAATTGGGGGTCATACATTTAATACATGGATACCCATTTAATGCCGATTGTACGGCTCCATACTTGGGCCATTAATTGTCCACCTCCGCCGTACCACTTAAACGCCGGTCGACGGATTTCCCGATACGAAAAGGATCGATTACTTATTCCTATTGTAGGGATGATTCGCCGTACTATGGTCGAAAATCGTTAGACCTCCTTGCTCGGTTGCGATCCCAGTCGGCCTTTCGACCGGTCCTTGCAGATATTTGGTCGGCCTCCATTCCTTCGCGAGGCCTTCTCATTTCCTTTGGAATCTCTCTTTTAGGCTCGGTCGGTCTGTTGGGCCTGCTCGGCTGCCCCGATCTGGTCGGCCTCCGCTTACTTGGGCTCGGACTAAATGTCGACTGTTTGGGCTTGTCATCGGTCCGGCCCTAAGTTTATTGGGTTTGGGCCTATATAATACGCGATACAACAACGAACACATTTTAATGTATTAGAAGTATAGATATAATTTTTAGTACAGATAATGCAATAAAAATTTACAAACTCGAAAATGCTGCAGAAATCTACTTATTTTCCATTGCGGATTTTGTTCGCATGCACCCACAAAAACGAAAAATAAATCAATAAAATCCCTTTTTAATATCATTAATTTGTGAAGTCATACTTGAACTCACAATTCTTATAAATATACTCACTGTTATATGTGCTCAACCCTGAATTTAAAAAATGATACATGCACAAACGTAAAACTATATATTTTGATACATTTTTTTTTAAAAAAAAAACGCTTTTGTGTGAGAGATCGTTCTCATGCATGAGACAAAGTCACTTTTTAATAATTTGTTATCATTTTTTCATAAATTGTTATAACTTTTATACTAATTTATGTCATTTTTTTAAAAAGTGATAACAATTTATTAAAAAGTAACTCGGTCTCATCTCTCATGCATGAGACCGTCCTCATACAAATTTTTGCCTAAAAAAATTAAGAATGTAAATTATACATGCATCCATTCTTAAAAATAAATTATACAAATTATACATTCTTAATTTATATCACTGTTATATACACCCAACCCTGAATTTAAAAAATAATACATACACAAACTTTAAACTACCAATTTGCACCCACAAACTTTAAACTACCAATTTAAACTACCAAAAACTACCAAAATATACCCTCATATATAAAAAAATAAGACCTACTTTTCTATTTGTTGTATAATACCTACTTTTGTTGTATACATACACAAACTTTAAATTATACATTTGTTGTATAATACCTACTTTTCTATTTTCATCTTCTCCATCGAGTACGGTTTGAGCTTCCGTCTGACGTGCAGAAGTCACGCGGGGAAGAGACTCAAGTTGGCCCAATCTAAAAATTGTTATCTTTGTAGACGTTAATACATTGAAAAATTATTTTCTTTAAAATATATTTTCGTTTTTCTCAAGAAAATATAAAACATTTAATCAACACAATATTCTTCTTCTACAAAAGTAGGCTATATAATAATATATAATAATAGCCTTTGCCATTCCAATGCATTTACATCAAAGATTAAAGCAATTTAGTAACACACCAATCATTAATAAAATGATTCCAAAACAAAAATGAAACAGATCATACAGATAAAATGATCTATCTGAAAACACTCAAATCAATCAATGAAGAAGAGCTCTTGCAGGTGGAAACAAAGCAACAGCACCCCTTTCTGGGTTTGAATATTTCCTCAACACAGCTTTCAGCTTGCTCTCTCCACCGCCATGAAACCCCACCAAAACCTTAGCACACTCCCTGTTATCACCATCATCAGCACTCAAAATTCAACAAATATGTATATACATATACAGAGATAATATATACATACATTAGTTCCTCCTCGGCATAGCCAGTGTAAAGCTTCAGAGTCTCCGTCCACCTCGACCCCCTGCGGAGCGTGCAACGAGCAGCGTACACTGCAGAAGCAGCGAACAACGAGGGCCTGTACTCGATTATAATTGAGTAGCTCGTGAGCCCGAGCTCGGCCAAGAACAATGTCATGTTCTCCATCTCATTGTCACAAGGCAGAGAGGCCTTGATGTATCGAACAAGGAACACATATGGAGTAGGTACTGTGAGGTACCACTCTAGCTTCCCAAGAATTGCTTTTTCCATTGCAAGGACTTGATCCCTCACATAAGCATTGTCAGATATAGTGATGAAATCAGTAACCTACAAATATTAAAACAGAATTGGAACAAAATCAAGAAAATGATTTAGATGCAAAAATGGAGGGAGTATATATTCAATTCAAACCTCTGGTGCCCATATTTCTTCATATTTGCAGGCTAACAGCATTGAGCTGATGCCCACAAGCTGTAATTCCCTTCTTGGCACATTTTTTCATAGACAGAAATCGATCAACTATGTTGATAGTGAGGTAAAGGCTTTCCGGCATCAATTCAAACTTTCTGTGTACTTCAATCAACCAATCTACAAGAATTGCCCTCATTTTCGAGTTTATTTCGGGCTGTGAATCCATGTAATGATGGACTCTACCATCTCCCTGAATAACAATCGATCACCATAATAATTCAATGTATAATGAATGAAGACATCAGATACAATATAGATCATGTTATCTTTATGTGTACCTCTGTTTGCTTGTAGTAAGTGTAGATGTCTTCAACATACTCTGCAGCTGCCAATTCATTGTCCACATCCGCTGCATCAATGTCTACTATTGTGTCCTTAGGTTTCTTGGAAACCCCACAAGCAGCCTGCAAAAAATTTGCATAAGATCAAATATGTGATGACAGGTAGTTATTGTGCATTGTTTAAATGCAAACCTTGCTTCGAGCAGAGAGGACAGAGGTGAGTGTTTTATTGGCCTTCTTCGATGATCTGTCTCTGGTTTTTCTTCCACTTTTGCTGCTACTTTCTTCATCAGAACTGATGACAATCACAGCCTTTTCCTTTGGCTTCACAGCTTCATTGTTGTGAGGGACATCTTTCCTATTTTCGATCAGGGGTTTCTGCACCGATTATGGAATTGAAATCTTTTGTCATGTACCAACAAACAAAATCAATGCGCATTCATCTGAGATTTCAAGACTGTTTTGTTACCTTGCAGTTGTTTTTCTCTGCTGCTGCTTGTGCATTTGCCAACAGCTGTAGACCAAAACTCCTGAAATCAGTGAAAAATGAGTTTTTCTGGCAAATAATTTCATAAAAAACAAAGACAAGAACACATATTGATGGTGTTAAATATGAAGAGACTGACCTTGTCATGGGGCGCTTCCCTCAACAACAGCTTGAGATGGAACTAAGTTTCCAATATCTCTCAAAACCCTCCTATTTCTGCCTTCAACCTGTGCAGCATTGTTCTGCCCTCCTCCAACTGATGATTCATCAAAGTAACATTAACACATCAAAATGGATACTTCAAAACCCCATAAAGACACTTCAAATGTCTTGCCCCAAATTACATACTTCAGCATCATAAACACCCCACAAGAAATCTTCATTACAAGGATAAGAAACAACTACAGCAGAACCTTTCGGACATACACAAAGTGTAAACTAAACCCAAAGAAAACTATCGTCATTCAAACCCCACCAACAGAAAAGAATAAAGATTCATCTTTCAATCACGCTAATCAACTTCAAGAATCTACCCAAAAACAAAACAAACCATCCATTATAAATAATATAATGAAAATAAAAAAGACCGTCAGCTTTACCTCTCGGTTGCTCTGGGTTAACAACTCTAGAAGCCATTCTTCTTCTTGTTTCAAAAACGCTCCCAAGATGCTCGACAAAAGTACCCTGAGAGCCGCCTTCTTCCTTTTCCTCAAAAATATCTGTCTACAAATCTTCAATTCTCTCTCCAAGAATTATTTTCTGTACTTTATCTATCTTCTTTTCAGAATGCAATGAAGAAAAAAGGGGTTAAGGCGGGGAGAGAGTATATATAACAAGGGAATGAAGTGGACGGACGCCTTCCTCCCAATAACGGTCATATTCTTTCACTTTGAATAAGAGCCGTTGCCTGTCAAAAAAAAAAGAGCCGTTGGATTATAGAAAACTGACGGTTTAGATTTCATTTTGGTGCACCGTAGGCTGCTGTTTTTTTTTTTTTTATTACAAATAATTACAATAAAATTTAGATTCGCATTTATTAAAACTAAATATCAATTTCTGATTTTGTTATTACTTTTGTTCTGACCACTAATTTCGATTTTATGATACAAATGTTCGAAGATTATCAGTTTTTATAAACTTTTCCTTTTATCTCTTCTTCTTCTTTTTTTTTTTTATAATAAAAGAGAGAAATATCATAAATTAAAGGGAAAAAGGTAATTTAATGTAAAATTGAAGACTTCCCATATGTTTTATTCTCCAACGGCTAGTAACATTCAAGCCTGTAAAAAAAAAAAAAAAAGTACAACTAGTAAATTTCAAACTATCGCTCCAAGTGACAAATAGACTTTTAATATATATTTAGGCTCAAATAGGTTATCTAACTTTAATTTTTGGAACAAAGAGACACTTCGTTTAAATTATCTAAACAACTTGATAAATTGATTGTCCTTTAACTTAATTTCTATGAAAAAATATCTCAAATATTGAGTATAAAAAATATCCACCACCGAGAAAAATAAAAATGTACAATGCAAAAAATTATTAAACAAGGAAAATAAAAAGAGAGAATGATCGGAAAAAAAAAAAAGAAGTCAAAAATAATAAAAGTACGAAAAAGAAAAATTGTTTGAAAGCATTCCAATTTGTTCTCGCACTCATGATCTCGCATGTGTCAATCGATATGGTTTGCGCGTTAATTGTATATCATAATTTTACCAAAACAGAATAACATTATAAAGGGTATCAATTATGATAATAGAAGAATATGACATATATTACTAAAATGTATTAGTTAGAATAGATAAAGGATAAAATGAATCTATTTTTTTAATGTGAAACTTAGTTTACAAGAGACGCAGCTTAAAAAAAAAAATACTCATATTCTCTATAGAAATTTTCAAAGTGTCGCCTAGACAAGAATTCCCTCCAAAATTATTATACCTAATTATAATTAGGTGTTTAACAAATTGTTAGGATGTATATTATAAGCCTAACTTTTTGTATGAACATAACATCTTTTTCTATGAGATTTTTTATGATCAAGATACTTGCTTTTTATGATTGTTACATATATCATTGTTTTGTCCAGATTAATCTATACTGTAGATAATATGGTGTGTGGTGTCACCGCAAGAAGATCATGCTATCGGTTCCTTATAGATTATAAATAATAACTCATAACCAAGATGGATTTGGACAAACCATTGAACGATTGTAATGTAATTTGATATTAGTCTATCTTGACTATAAAATTACACTAGTATATTTTGTATGTATTGAGCGGGACCATATGAGGTTGTTCAATTTGTCTCGACTATATAAAAGAACAAGACCTCTTTTATTATGGATGTACGTCTTCTTAATCCCTATATAATAACGTACACGTGTACTCGGTGTTTGTTTCTTTAATTTGCCAATGGGTGAGATTTATTAAATCAATAGGCTAGGTGAATTGGGAGATAACACCGTTTATATGGTGTGATGTTGATTATAGAAGGAATTCGTGTCCTAATTATTTAGGATGATGATGTCCCCTTGAGGAGCTCATAAAGATTATTATGTAAACCCCGCAGTGGATTTAATCCGATATAATAATAAAGATGGGTGGTACTACTCTTGGAATTAGATATAAATTAATTAAGTTTTCAAGAATTTAATTAATTTATGGATATTCGATATCTTAAACATGGGGAAATAAACGTACACATAATAAAAGAGCCCATATTATAATTTGGGATTAGGACGGTAATTCAATTATAACTCTTTAGTGGACCGAGTTATAATTGATGGGCTTAAGTTGAGTGTTCGGATTGAACACATGACATTTAGGCCCATCGGGAGGCCCAACCCTAATTCCTCCTTAGGTCCCTGTTGTAGCCTATAAATAAACCCTACATCGATCCTCTAGACGTGTGAAAATACGTGAGATCGCAGAGAGGCGGATTCTAATTCCTTGGAGGATCGTCGACCACTCGACGTCCAAGGGAAAAGGGATAGGAAGGGAAAGGGATAGGAATACGGCGAAGACCGTGAGGTACGAGGCTTATCCTTCGATCGCAGCTTCGACATTAGAACCGGTTCGTCTTCACATATTATGGTGAATAAAAGTACAATCCTATTCCGCGTTTATGTGACTGTGATTCCGAATCGATAATTTCATAGAGTCGGCGATCGGTGTTTCCAACCATCGACACTAGAAAATTTATTGTCTTCATGTCACAAACTATATATTTCTCGATGTCTACATTTCTTTACTTATAATTTTCTTAGTAAAAAGATGTACTCCATAATTTAAGAAATCGCACCATATAGGGTGTTTGCAAATTCAACGCAAATTCTAAATGTATTTTCTTTTAAAAGTGAAAACTACTTTTTTTTTTTTTTAAAGCTGAGACTTACCAACTTTAAAAATAACTGATTCTCATTATTTAAATAGGAGATGAAAACATGCCCTTAAACATTTTGTAAAAAAAAAAAAAAAAAAGTGATTTTTAATTTGATATCATATTGTTTGTAGTGTTTCAAAACGTCCCTAATTTCAACATTATCCTTAAAAATTGATGGTCATTGAAAAAAGGATAAACAAAAAGAATTAAACAAAAGTTCTTTTTTTTTTTTTTTTTTTAAATCGAAAATCTAATAGCTAGGGAAGCCGCAGTGAATTATGTTCTCTTCCCTTTCCAAAAAAAAAAATTATGTTCTCTTACCTTTATGTTTCTAAATTCTTGTAGTATTTTTTTGTCCATTATTTGTTATGTAGATTTGATAGGTACTTGTTACATTTTTTTGTCTAAACCCTTCACGTGAATTCCATAATAGAACAAAATTACTTCACTTTTTTCTAAATTATATATTTCCTCAAAATTGGAGTAAAGAACCGTGAACCCTAAAGCCAAAAAGACCCTTCCTACATAAGGCCAAGTCATTATGTAACACGTGAAGTAATGTATGATTGTATATATGGCTAGCCAGCCAATGAGAGATATTAAAACTTGCCTCAAGACAAAAATGAAATTTTCTTTTGAAATTATTTAATAAAACTCTTTAAATTCTTGTTAAATTCTATCAAAAGTTCAAGATTGTGCTTAGATTAACCTTGTTTGAAAACCAGAAATTGAATAGAAATGACGAGTCATCAGTGGCGGATCGAGGATTTTGGATTTGGGGGTATGAAAAATAAAAATACGTGAGAGAAAAAAATATTGGGAGTACATAATAATTTTTTTTTAAATTTTACCTAAAAAAATTTTTAAAAAAAAATTTGGGGTACAACTGTACCCCTAGGTTGCATGTAGATCCGTCGCTACTAGTCATAATTTTATAATACAAAATCAAATCATCAAAGCATGCATGGAACAAGATATAATACATACTATCTTTGCAACAACATAAATTGTACATTTGTAGGAAAAAATTAAAATTACTAATAAGTTCAGAGTGTATTTTATGTGAACCAAGTTTAAAGTAAAACTTGATTCACATTGAAAAAAATAGATCTAGTTTACCTTTCAGCTTATCCTAATTAATACTCTTTAGTATATAGGTAATGCCTTTAGTTATCATTCCTAATACTATTTGTAATATTATCATGTTATAATATAACATTATAAGTCATACCTTTCAGCTTATCACCGTGGATACCTTTTACTAATATAAGTAATACCCTTCAGCTTATCACGATCGATACCCTTTAATAATATAAGACATATTCTTCACTTATCACAATAGATACACTTTAGTAATATATGTAATATTTATTAGTTATTACAATTGATACCCTTTAATAAATGAATCAAATTTCACCATAAACCCTTGTTTATAGTAGACTTTACCATAAGTTCATGTTCAAATATTTTTGTACGTATGTTCAAATATTTTTGTGCTTCTATTCAAATTTTTTAACATGCTTGTAATTAGACTGTTTTTAACATATATGTAAATGACCCTAATTTGAAAGAAAATTTATTGTTAATTAGTTATTCAACTAAAAATATTAAGGCTTATAGTATATTTAAAACGGAAGTTTTTTTAATTAATAAAATTGAATAGATAATAAAATAAAATAAAATGGGTCAAAAATATGTCTTAAGTTTTAAAATTTTATGAAATATTGATGCTATAAGTCATGCCTAGACATGCAATGTGTTTTTAAGACATGAATATGTTAGTCTTGCTGCTGAGTCCCATGATTTTAGGGAAAAAAATTCATATAATTAATAAAACGACTAAAATATGCTTATTAATTAAAAAGAAATATTTCATTCATATTCATCTTCTTTGCAAAGATGCACAGCGGCAGTCCCTTCACGATTCTGGAATCTTTCGATTTTATGGAGGGAAATAATGAATAGATAAATATTTTTTATGTGAAAAGATAAAAATTAATAAATTATTGTGGCTTATACTAAGCAAATATTATTTGGAATATTATTTAACGAGATCATTTAGATAAATAAAAAATATACGTCAATTTTTATCTTGAGAGAGTCATGAAAAATAAAATGTCAATATTTAAATTTTTTTTTTTAAAATGAAAAGTTTGAGGACCTATCGAAATAAAATTGATATGGCCTTAAACTATACAAAATAATGGAGTACCTTTCAGTATACTTTCTTCTAGTGATTTTGAGAAGAATAATTAATGAAATCAAATAATTTTTTTAGAATGTGATACTATGTATACTAAAAGTTAGGATCAGATTACAAATAAATTCAAAAAAATTCAAAATTGCAAATAGTTTTAAAAATTTTGCACAACAACACAACATAAATTTTCAC
The DNA here is from genome assembly GCA_030762865.1 of Paraleonurus japonicus. Taxonomy (NCBI): domain Eukaryota; kingdom Viridiplantae; phylum Streptophyta; class Magnoliopsida; order Lamiales; family Lamiaceae; genus Paraleonurus; species Paraleonurus japonicus. The sequence goes on from CM061053.1 coordinate 20,504,192, forward strand.
AGAAACACAAAAATATTTGCACAATAAACTTGTTTGCAATTTTGGGTTAAATTTTGAAGCTATATGTAATAATTCCTAAAAATTATTACTTTGAAGAAATAGTTTATGTAAATTTTGTTCTCTTGAGACCTACCATGGGTTAAATTAATATTTAAAAGTTTCAAGATTGTACTTCTTATTGGGGAAAAAAATTGTACTTCTTATATATAAGACAAAAGGAAAGAGTCAATAATATTCACTGTTAGAAAAATAGAAAGTGAAAATTTGAGATTATTTAATCAAGATTTTCTGAACTCGAAACTAAAGACAAACATCCCATAATAGAGTGTAAAGCAAATTATTGAGTGCATAAGTTTATTCATAAAACTTGTTTTTAGAGTATTATTTATTTTATTATTAAGATGTTAATTTTAAATAATATTAATTGTTTCACTAAAAGGTATTAATTAAAAAATATTATTAGTTTTAAATCTATTTTATAATGAAATTTGTTCACACACTCCAATAATACTTTTCTTGATATCAACTTTTTTCAAACAATTGCTCGAGAGAAGAAAAAAGAAATATATTTACACCCAAATACACTATTTATGTTGCCAACAATCTCGAGGCCTTAAAGTTAAATGGTCATTTTGCAATAACGTTTTTCGAACAGAGTGTGTCTCCTCTTAATTAACTTTTACAGTGAAATTTAATTCACATTTTTAAAAAAAAAAATCAGCTTTATTTTTCGATTATTCTAACTAATACTCTTTAATAATATATGCTATAACCTTCATTTATCATGACTAATATTCTTTGTAATATTTGTTTTGTGTTTTAATATAACTACATAAGTCATACATTTGAATTATCACAGTGATACCCTTTAGTAATATAAGATATACTCTTCGATTATCACGACTAATACTCTTTAGTAATATAAGTAATACCCTTCAATTATTACAATTGATACTCTTTAGTAAATTAATCAAATTTTTCACCACGAACTCTTGTTCACCGTAGACTTTGTCTTTGAAAAAGGTTATTTTGGTGTCACTTATATTGGGGCTCGAATCGTATATGCTTTAATGTTAGAGATGATGAAAGAGAAGCTTGCTTCAACAATATTGATTAATACTTGTGTGAAACAAGTAAATACGATTAATTTTATTTTTACTATTACTATCACGCACATGTTATATTTACTTGTAATAATGTATATGGATACTTGATGATAATATATATACATAACAATAATAGTAAAAATAAACTTATCAGTATTCATTTAATTCACACAAATTTTTTACTAATGTTGTTAGAAAGCACGTTTTTATGATATTTATTTTGATTGACTTTACTCTCCACGTGCCTGTCATAAGGAAAGTGTATTAATGGAATCAAACATAAAATATTGCATGCATGAAAATTTAGTGGCAACGATGTAAGATCGATTTATATATAGAATGGAATAATAATGTGCAAACTGCCAAGAATAAATAACAACTAAATTCTTGTTTCTTTCTTTGTCAGGAAAGTAATTTTATTGCCCTTAAAATTGTTAAAATATTTAGATAAGTGTATCTATACTTATATAATAACAAAAACTTATACTAAATATAGAAAGAAAATTTTGACACCAAAAGACTATTACTATATTTGTCTTATATTTAATAAATTACCTATTAATTAATATAATAAATATCAATTAATATATACATTAGAAAAATAAATGATATATTTTAAAGACTTTTCATTTGGAAATTTAAATCTTTTAATCTTTTATTATTTTTAATTAATTAAATTATCATGTATATATAGATACACATATTTTATTTTCTTAATTTCACACCTAAGTAATTTAGTTGCAAGATTTGTTTGTTTAAATTAAGTATGTTGTTGGATATGAATGTTCGTAAAAGTTTGTGTGTTTGTTGACTTTGCATGATTTATTGATATTTTAATTTTTTTTTAATTGTTGAGAAATGTTTATATATAAAAAAAAGAAAAGGAAAACATCTTTATTGTTGAATAATGCAAATTTGCAAGACTTTTTTAGTTTATAAACTTTTAATCTTTCTATTTTTTTAATTAATTAAATTGTCATGTTTACCGACAAAAAAAAATTAAATTGTCATACACATATTTTTTTCTTAATTTCACACCTAAGTAATTTAGTTGTTTTCTTGGTTGAGCGCGCATCTATATATATAATTTGATATTAAAATAAATATTTATATTATAATAATAGATAATATTACGATTTAAAATAATATTAGTCTCGGTGCAAGGGTGATAGATTATGTGATTTGAATTTAAGCATATATTTATATATATATATATATATATATATTAAATAAAATTAAATATTTCTATTAAAATATTTTTATTTTATTTGGTATAAATTTGTGTAAAAGATAAGCGAATAAGCTTAATTCCAATGAGTTGTATAATATATATTGACGTAATTTAAAATATAAATCGGTTTAATTATATTTTTATATTCGTAGAGAGTTTTAACAAGACATTACAACAACATTCTAAAAAACTAAAATAAATTCCATATATATATATATATATATATAATATGTGTGCGTACAAAACATAAATATAAAAATAATAATCTATTAATTCTTAAATTTGAATTTTTTATCATTCTAACTATTTACTTTCTCAAAATATTTAAGAAAAAATAAAATTTTAAAAATAATGTGTTTTTAAAGTTAGAATTATTGAATTATTCATGACATTGGTGTATATAAATACACATGTACACAAATACATAATTTAAAACTATAGTGTTACCATTATAATAATATAGTTTTAGGTTAATATATATATATATATATATATATATATATATATATATATATATTTAACATGACCTTTGGATTTTGTGTTGTATTAAAATAGACTAAAATTATTAAAATGAATATAATGAAGCGAGGTAATACTCATATGAGAATTTTTTCAACATAAAAGCTGAAATAGAATTTATTAACAAATTAAAAAAGAATTAATTACTACTAGATATCATCTTCACAATTTTATTACTTTCTAATACAATAAAAAGTCAAAATACTCTCCACTACAAGTCAACTTATTTCATACCAATTTTGCCCCTCCTATTTAATACCAAACCCTACACGCATTTCTCATCCCCTCTCTCACCCGTTACTCTGCCTCCTCTCCTCTCTCTCTCTCTCTCTCTCGTCCCAATTACGGTGCAGCCATCTCTCAATTTCCCCAAATTTCTCCACAATACACTCTCTCTCTTTAAAAATCCCACCGCTTCGAGAAGGATGACCACGGGGAGGAGACCATCCATAAACGACGGGCCACCACCACCGGCCGAAGCGGCCCACGCTGCCGCTCTTGAAGGTGCCGACGACGGCAGCGTTGCTCAAGGCACCGTTCGCGACGAGCGCACCTAGGCGCCGGCGCACTCCACCGCTTGACGGCGGCATTGATGACGCCAGGGCGACGAGATCGGGCGGATCACGATGTAAAGCCCCGCCCTGGCCGACGGCGGCACCAAGGCGCGACGTCGGAGGGATGATTGCACGACGGGCGACGAGGCATGAATGTTGCAGATCTGTTTCATTCGGTTTTTTTTCTTAATTTCTTTCGAAAGTGTTATAGATCCGAATATTGCGATCTGTTTACAACTTTTTAATTTATTTGTATACGTTGGAAAAAAATGTACGAGAATTTTTTTTTATTCTTACATGTGCAGATTTTTTTTTTCTCGCGATGTGCGTAATTTTTGTTGTGGTAAAAGTTCTGGATATGTATTTTTTATTTGCTTTGTGTTGATTTTTGTATTCGAAATGTATTTTTGATTTGTTGATTTTTGGAAATGTATTTGTTGATGTAACGGAGAAAAAATTGAAACGAAAATTGTTGATGTAACGGAGATTGAAAATGATATATGTGCGTAAAATCTATTGAAAATGAAAATGACAGAGAAAATTGCAACGTAAATTATGATATATGTTGGAAAGAGAAAAATTGGGCAAATTTGAAAGAAAAAATTAAGAAAGAAGTCAAAAGTATTTTTCTTGTGAATTGAAAAAGTAAATAAAAAGAGGAATGCTGTGTAAGGTAATTTTGGAACTTGGGCCCAAATTATCAGATCTCATAGTAATTACTCAAAAAGTTGTAATTGGAGAGTAATGAGACACTTAAAATTGTATTGGATAGTAATGGACTCTTAAAAAAAAATCAAAATAGATTAACGGGTAAGTTAATAAATCATATATCATTTTAATATGTCTCTCGATAGATCTTATAAAAATTTCATAGCTTTGTTTTAAAGAAGCGAGAAGATTTGAAAATGTTGACATGCCAATGGAATGATAATAAAATAAATAAAAAAAAAAACAATCAACATGATTTATAAAGAAATATTACAAAATTTGTAAGCAAACATAATAACACCCTTTACCCGATAAAAAAAAAAAAAAGAAGCAAACATAATATCTTTCATATTTGTCTTACTTAACAATGTACATGTATTTCCACACTTCGAAAGATAAAACGCTTGATTTGAAAAAAAAAAAAAGGGTTAAAAAATATCGAGCATCACATCAAAAAAAAATAATAATTAATGATCGTGGTGTATATATGAATATTTAAAAATGGGAAAACCAACACTACCGAGGGTGTGTGAAGGAAAAAAATTATAAATAAAATAACTCTTTCTATTTTATTTAATAAATTTTTTTACCAATTGAAATGATTTTATTAAAAATTAATATTATATTTATTTTACATCACTAACACGTCATGACATAACGCACGTGGGTGATATACTAGTTATTTTAATAAAAAAGATGAACATTTATTAAAGTCATAATATAAATCTAAATATTTTCGTGGTGCACTTTTCTAAGATAACATACATATATTTTAAATATTAGGAAATATATTGTGGACGATTTAAAAAATTTAATGAGGGCGACCACATCCCACACCTAAGATGCTGCATATTGTCTTAAAAATAGGTAAAATTTAGTGTAAAACAGCTTTCATAATATGAAATTAATACTATTAGAATCATTTATCGATATCATAATATTTATTTAGTGATATTATTACACTTATAAATTGATATCACAATATAAAATAGTTATGATATCGGTGAATAATTCTAATGGTATCAAAAAATGATTCTAATGGTACCAATTTCATACTATGAAATTGCTTCACATGAGAGTGACTCTAAAATAATTGCCAGTGTGGTCTTAATGACCACTAAACTCATGTTTATATTTTAAAATTATTGTAATCGCCAACAATATAGTTAACAGCACGACTACGTAGATATTAATCGATTCTCAACTTTGGACTTAGTGGCCCGTTGACAACAATCTGTAGACTTCGGACTCAACGGCCCGCTAGTTGCGCTTATTCACCGAATGTGATCAACCCACTTATGATAGGTGTTAAATTCATAGCCGCAATTATGATTCGAGAATACAACAATCATTGGTTGCGATTAATCGCAAAGTGAGAACTCGTTGACTACGCTTATTCACTTGAATGTAACAACCACTCGTATCGTGTTTTGACTTCGTATTGAACAAACTATAATATACAATTGTTAAAAAAATAAGATCGAATCAAGAGTTAGCTTGATAGACTGTCACAAATAAAAACCAAGCGCCCTCTAGATAGATACATTATAAAAGTAACGAGTGGTAAGATTTGTGATGTTATTGATAATAAGGAAGTTCAAATGAGAAGTTGTTGAATAAAAGATAATATTTGATTTGCAACCAAGTACACAGAGCAAAATTTTTTATTTTTTCATTTTAAAAATCGTATCATAACTTTTACTATTGAAGAACAATATAAATTATACTAATGCACATATATCATCATCAGTATACATTATTAATGGCCATCTATTCATATTTCGCTTATATATAATACAATTTTTTTACTCGATATTCGTTTGTTCATGCCTCTAAAATTTCTACCAAAAAGATAAAAACGGGTCTAAGATTGTATTGCGAAATATAACTTGCAAAGTAATTCTAGTCGAGCGGAGTGCGGATCTCGCCTCCTTATGACAACTACGTGATTGATTACCTCAAAGGTTGATACAAATACTTTTAAATCAACGAGACGTGGCCTATAAGAGTTAGACAGATACGTGTGAAGATGATATACCTTAGTGGTAGGATTTTCTACTTGAATTTTGTATCTGTTTCTCCTTTCATTTCTTAGGGGTTTGGTTTTACCCTTATTAATTTTTAATGAGGACTTCGCTTTGGATCGACGTGTGATTTTATGACTTTCTATTTTTTTATTATAATAACTAATTATACAATTTTTTTATTATTATCAATTACTCTCTCAATTTTCCTACTTAATTTTATACTCCTCCGTTCCAAGCTTATGCTCATACGTGAAGTGACATGTTGTTTAAGAAAACTTAAATTAAAGTAGGAGAGAGAATAAAATGTAGGGTAATTTTGGGTGGTTATATGAGATAAAGTGTAGAAGAGAGAATAAAGTAATAAAGTAAGAATGACATTTTTGAAATTTAAATGATATTGTGAGGGCGTAGTTTATGGAGGATATTCTATTTTAGGGGTGTGAAGTTAATTGCAGACGTCCCAAAAAGAAAAGTGTGAAGATAACTCCTGAGGAGGGAGTATTAGATTTAAACACGAATTTTAATTAGTAGTAGGATTTTTTACTTGGATTTTGTAAAGAGCCTATTCTCTTTCATTTCTCGGGGTTTGGTTTTATCCTTATTAATTTTTATTGAAGACTTTGCTCTGGATCAACGTGTGATCTTATGACTTTCTATTTTCTTTTATTATAATAACTAATTAGACAATTTTTTTATTATCAATTACTCTCTCAATTTCCTACTTAATTTTATATTAGAGTTAAACACGAATTTTAATTGGAGAGTTATGTATTTTAATAAAGTAAAAATATAAATGAAGTATAAAATAATAACATGTGATGTAATTTTGAGATTTTTGATTTATTATTTAAAAAAATTGAATTGTTTTTTATTTATTTTCTTATCGAGAATACGAGTACAAAAAAATAAATAAATAATTTATAATTCATTGTATTATATCTAAATAAATTAAATGAAGAGACACAAGTTATTGTTACCTAGTGTCCTAGTCCCATCTGAAAATTTAATGGGAAACAAGATATCATTGCACCCTTGGATTAAGATCCTCCATTTAATAATCACATAAAATAGATAGCAGATTTTAATAGGCGGAGCATCATCGCCGCCGCCGCTGCCGCCACCGCCACCGCCACCGCCTCTATCCATTCTCACATGCCAATGCCATCATCATCAACATCTGATTCCTGCTCCTCCCGACATTTCTCATGGCTAATGAAATCCTGTTTCCCCAACCCCCAACACCCCCACCACCCTTCCCCCTCTCCGCCACCACCGCCGCCAGCGAAACCACCACTATCTCCTCCCTCCCCGATGATCTCCTCCTCGAATGCCTCTCCAGGGTGCCTCACTCCGTCCTCCCTTCTCTCCCCGCCGTCTGCCGACGCTGGGCCCAGATCCTTAATTCCCCCGCCTTCCAACTCCTCCGCCTCCGCCACCACAACCTCCTCCAAACCCTCTTCTCAATTTCCATTTCCAATTCTGCCCTCTTCGCTGCAACCCTCCGCTTCGACCACGATGGCGAACCCTTGTGGAAAGTATCATCGTTTGTTCCCTCTAAAGAGAACGACGTCGTTTTGGGGAGTGGCTCAGATTTCTCTCTGTTTGCGCATTTTCGGCTAGTTTCAATTGGCCGGAAAATATACATCATTGGCCGGACGGCGATGCTGCGGTGTGACACGTGGACTGGGACCCTTGTACCCAAGGCTGGGACGATTTTCCTGAGGAAAAAGTTCGCCGCCGCGGCAGTGGCGGGGAAGATCCTCGTCGCCGGTGGTTGTGCCAGATCGTCGGTGGTGGAGGAGTACGACCCCGACGAGAATGTGTGGCGCGTGTTATCTCAAGCGCCTCGCCGGAGATACGGTTGCATTGGAGCCTCAGTGGATGGAGTGTTTTACGTCATAGGTGGGTTAAAAATTGGCCAAGGAAACGAGGGATCCGCGTGTGCGTCACGCGCCGCCATTCCGGAGGCGGCCCATGTCTACGCGAGTTCAATGGACTTATTCGACGTCGCATCGCGCGGGTGGCTGAGAAGCCGCGTAGTCCCCGGCGGCGGCTGTGTGGTGGCGGCGTGCGCCGCCAACGGCAGCGTGTACATTCTCTCGAGCCACGCGGTGGAGCTATCTTTCTGGAAATTCAACGCCTCTAGAAAAAGTAGCAATTTTGGTGAATGGCGTAGGATAAAGAGCCCACCTCTGCCGGCGCAAGTTAGACTGGATAGCACCGTGAGGTTCAGCTGTGTTGGGGTGGGGGATAAGGTGGTGCTGGTACAGGTGGTGGGCTGCGTAGACGATTTGCTACGGCGGAGTGGCCGGACGGAGAGGGGGCTCAAGGAAGGGCTGGTGTTAGTGTACGACTGCGGCGGCGGAGAGTGGAGTAGAGCGCCGGATATGCCGCAGGTGATTCGACGCGCCGCCTGCCTGTGCGTGGAGTGCTAACGCCTTTGTTTTGTAATTTTGCGTGAAGTTGAATCTTCTGACTTTTTCTAGTCTCGAGGCGTAATTCCAAATATTTAGTAGGGGTAACGGCGGTAATTAAATTATGAGCATTGTTGTAAAATTTGTAATTCTGATTATTTTTCCGACAAAAAACAATGAAATTGCTAATTATTCATTTTTAAATATCTACTCATGTAAGATTATTATTCCCTCTGTCCTTTCACACATTTTTCTTTTCGTCTGTTCCACATCGCCACACCCCAAAAAGCGAAATTTTTTTCATAACTCTTACCCTCAAAAGTTCAATTTATTTACCATATTGCCATTACCTTTCTTACACTATTAACTCACAACACACTAATTAACTATCTAATCAATCAAAATTAATTAAATTACATCTAATTAAATAAACTTAGCCCGTATAAATACATAGACCGTATAAAATACACTGCGTCCGTATAAAATACACTGAGACCGTATAAAATACGTATTTTACCCAAAAATACACTGAGCCCAAAAAATACACTCACCATAATAAAATCATGACCCATAAAAATACACAAATAAAAATGCATTGACCCATTAATACGCGACCCACACAATACTTGGCCGTATAAATACACACTCAACTCTAACCCTACTTCTAGAATACTCTCTATCTCGCCTCTCTTATCCGCCTCTAACTCTAATCCTACTTCTAGAATACTCGCTTCTCTGCCTCCCTCTCTGTCCCAGGATCACCACCTCCTCCTCCGATCGCCACCCTCCCCGTCTCCCTCCGATCGTCACCTCCTCGCCTCCCTCCCATTGATACCCTCCTCGCCTCTGACTCTTGGTTATTCTCCGATGGCCACCTCGTGACTCTCCGATCACCACCCTCCCCGTCTTTCTCCGATCTATGTTGGCCGTATAAAATACGCGCCCATACAAAATACGCCGAGCCCGATGGATTTCAACGCCTTGTTTAGTATTCTTAAAGTTGTTCTCCGATCTGTAATTTTTCCTTCAAAGTTTCAATATTCTCCGATCTTGTGATTTTAGACTTCTAATGGTTATATTTTTGTTACTATCTCGAGGATACACCCGATTTTGATCTCACGGGGCTATTGTCCCCGATTCGAGGATGACTCCTTTGTACCCGAGATAGAGATGGAGTCGGAGGAGGCTGGAGGCGGCGGAAGTGGAGATGCGGTATTTTTACGGTATTTTTTTATTCTTCTTCTTCCTTTTATTTTTTACGGTATTTTTTCTTTTCTCGGTTGTTTGTTTAACTCTGCCTCCAACGATTTGATTTATATCATTATATATCTCTATCATTTTAATTCAAATTTAATTTGTTGTAATTTCCATGTATATCTCTTTGTAATTTTCTCTACATATCTTCAATGATTTGTGAGGAATACGAGAATATCTCGTATTTTCTTTGTTTTGAACGATTCGTAGAATACTAATCACAATTAGCATAAAGTAGATTTGTCTACTTTACCTCCCCTTTTCCCTTCCCAACCACCAAAAGTGTCTTTTCTTAATATTTGTGCTGTGATCGGTGGAAAACCGATGCGAGAGAAAGGAGTAATTATTAAGGCAAAGTCTTGGGGAACTAGATCCATTTTAAATAATTAGATTAGTTTTAATAAAATAATTGAAAGGTGTGATATATAATATTAAAGAATATTAATTGATATAATTGAAAGATATTTTTATAATCTATATTAGTAAAAGAGTATTTTCTGTAAAGTTGCAATGAAATGTTGTCGGAATAATTTTCTTCTTTCTTTTTCTAATTTTTGTATTCACTCTCAGTCATCATCTTAATCACCATTGAATTTTAATTTTAATTTTTCATTTCAATATTATAATTGCACTAATAAAGAATAATGAGTGACTCAATTATATACGAATACAAATTTATATGTACAACACCTATCATGTGATATCACATAAGTAATTAATTTAATAATAGTGGATTCCATTATATATGTGATACCAAATGATAGACGGTTGACATGTTACCACATAAGTGGTGGACACAAATTGGGGACTACTTATGGCCATAAGATCAAATTCGATGTACAATTTGTTTAATTTGTGTTTTCTAATTTAATGTAATGTTATAAACGGAAACACATAAATGAATTTGGATTTATTTTTGCAGTATAAATTCTGTTTTAACATGAAACTTGTTCATAAAAAATATATTTTATTATTAATAGATAAAATTCCATACACACGAGATTAGTTACATGATTCTCATTATAATAAAGAAAAATATGGTAAAAAAGAGGTAGGTGGTGAGAGCATTTTTTTCACATAAGACGATCATTACGTGCTTTTATTGTAAATTTCTAAAAATGTAACAGTAGTCAAATGACCATACAAAAATTATTAATATGTAGATGAACACACGAAAGGATCATTGTCGAAACCTACAAAAACAGGACCGCGAATCCATTCGAACAACCTAGGGGCAGCAGGGCGGGCAACCTCTCGCCGCGGCCCCAACCCCATCGCCGTGCGCGCCGCGTCGACAGTGGCTAACAAACTCGGGCGCGGAATGCGCCAAGGAATACATAACGTAGCGCTCCTCCTCCACGCCTGCCCGCGGCGGCAGGGGAGTCCGGGCGTCTATCGAATGTCTAAACGACTCTCGGCAACGAATATCTCGGCTCTTGCATCGATGAAGAACGTTGCAAAATGCGATACTTGGTGTGAATTGCAGAATCTCGTGAACCATCGAGCCTTTGAATGCAAGTTACGCCTGGCCATTAAGCCGAGAGCACGTCTGCACAGGCGTCACGCATCGCGTCGCCCCCTCCCCGCGGGGTGGGGCGGAGATTGGCCCCCGTGCGACTCAGCGCACGCGGCCGGCCCAAATGCGAATCCGCCGTCGGCACGTCGCGACTAGTGGTGGTTGATGATTTGACTTGCGTGTTGTCGCGCCCCGCATTGCCGTCGATCCAGGAAATGATTACGAAACCTAACGGCGTGAGCGCGCATCGTGCCCACAACCGTGACCCTGTGTCGAGGCGGGATCACCCGCCTGCCGAGTTTAAGCATATCAATAAGCGGAGGAAAATAAACTTACAAGGATTCCCTAGTAACGGCGAGCGAACCGGAATAGCCCAACTTGAGAATCGGGCGGCCCCACTATCCGAATTATAGTCCGGAGAAGCGTCCTCGGCCGACGGACCGAGCCCAAGTCCCCTGGAATGGGGCACCGAAGAGGAGTGAGAGACCCGTCGTACTCGGACCTTATCGCACCACGAGGCACTGTCGGTGAGTCGGGTTGTTTGGGAATGCAGCCCCAATTGGGCGGTAAATTCCGTCCAAGGCTAAATACGGGCGAGACCGATAGCGAACAAGTACCACGAGGAAAGATGAAAAGGACTTTGAAAAGAGAGTCAAAGAGTGCTTGAAATTATCGGGAGAGAGAAGCGGATGGGGGCTGGTGATGCATCCCGATCGGATGTAGAAGCGGAGAGAGCCGGTCGGCCCGATCGACTCGAGGCGCGGACTCAGCGAGGATCGATGCGGCGCTCAAAGCTCGGACAGTAGATATACCCGTTGGGACGGCGTCGCCCGATCCAGCGGATAGTGCGCGCCTCGTGCGTGCCTAAGCGGCTGCGCGCTCCGTTCTTTGGCTGTGGACTCCCATTCGACCGTCTTGAAACACGGACCAAGGAGTCCGACTTGTGTGCGAAGTAGCCAACGGCGAGTAAACCCGTGAAGGTGCAAGATAAGTGACCGGCGCGATCCCCCACGAGGGGTGCACCGCCCGACCGACCTTGATCTTTTGAGAAGGGTTCGAGTGAGCATACTGTCGGGACTGAAAGATGGTGAACTATGTACGAGCGGGGCGAAGCCAAAGAAAACTACGGTGGAGGCCCGCAGCTGATGCTTGACGTGCAAATTGTTCGTCGACTTGGTTATAGGGGCGAAAGACTAATCGAGATCGTCTAGTAGCTAGTTCCCTCCGAAGTTTCCCTCGGGATAGGCCGGAGCTCGAGTGCGAGTTCTATCGGGTAAAGCCAATGATTAGAGGCATCGGGCGCAACGCCCTCGACCTATTCTCAAACTTTAAATAGGTAGGACGGCGCGGCTACTCCGTTGAGCCGCGCCGGAGAATCGTGAGCTCCAAGTGGACCATTTTTGGTAAGCGGGCGGCGATGTGGGATGAACCGAAAGCCGGGTTACGGTGCCCAACCGTGCACTAACCTAGATCCCACAAAGGGTGTTGGTCGAATTAAAAGACCCGGGGACGTGGTCTTGTAAGTCGAAATCCGCTAAGGAGTGTGTAGCAACTCACCTGCCGAATCAACTAGCCCCGAAAATAGATGGCGCTGAAGCGCGCGACCTATACCCGGCCGTCGAGGCAAGGGCCGAGGCCCGATGAGTAGGAGGATGCGGCGGTCGGCTGCAAAACCACAGGCGCGAGCCGGCGAAAGCGGAGCTTGTCGGTGCGAATCTTGGTGGTAGTAGCAAATATTCAAATGGAAACTTTGAGGGCCAAAGAGGAAAAAGTTCCATGTGAGCGACACTTGCACATGGGTTGAGTCGATCCTAAGGGTCGGGGAAGCCCGACAAACAAGCAGTGTGTTCAGCGCATGCTCCAAAAGAAAATCGGGTTAAAATTCCCGAACCGGGACGCGGTGGTTGGCGATAACGTTAGGGAGTCGGAGGCGTCGGTGGGGGCCTCGGGAAGAGTTATCTTTTTCTGTTTAACAACCCGCCCACCTTGGAAACGGCTCACCGTGAGGTAGGGTCCAGTGGAAGAGCACCGCACGTCGCGTGGTGTCGGTGTGCTCCCGGCTGACCCTTGAAAATCCGGAGGATCGAGTGCCGTCCGTGCCCGGTCGTACTCCTAACACGCATCGGAGTCTCCAAGGTGAACAACCTGCAGTCGATGGAACAATGTAGGCAAGGAAAGTCGGCAAAATGGATCCGTAACCTCGGGAAAAGGATTGACTCTAAGGGCTGGGCTCGGGGTCCCAGTCCCAAACCCGTCGATCGGTGAAGCTGCTCGAGCTACTCGCGCGGCGAGGCGGAGTCGTCGTGTGCCGGCCGTAGGGACGGTCCCCTCGGGGCCTTTCCGGAGTGTCGAGCAGTCGACTTCGAAGCTAGTACGGACAAGGGAAATCCAAGCTGTTTAATTAAAATAAAGCATTACGATGGATATATATATATATATATATATATATATATATATATATATATATATTTTATAAATAGAAAATATCCGAAAGTGCAAAATCTCCACCTATATTAAAAACTCTTGGTGACGGATTGTAAATCGAAGGATGTGCACAAATGGTATTTCAGCAAAAATTATCACTATATGCAATCGAACACAAAATATCTAAAAATTTACAAAATTACCCTTCAATACTTCACTCATTACACTTTTTTTTTAAAATGTGTGCCCATATTAGTATGAAAACTAATGCAGGATTATACCTCTGGGGCGGATGGAATTATTATACTTGCCTACGAAAATGGCCTAGCTTGTTGTGATAGAGTTGAATGATTGGCTTAGGAATGATAGAGTTGTCCAATTAAAGATGGATTAATAGTCAAAGTTTTACTTAATTTAAAGCAAAAATACAAAGATGTTGATCTTGACAAAATTGGTGTTCCCCATCATGTCGTGGAGAAGATAAATTTGTAGGATGTATATTAAGGGTATGTTGTTAATTATTATAAATAAACAAATTAAAAAAATAATACTTCTCATAGTTTTTGAAAAAATGTGATTCTAAAAATTATTTTGAGGAATTTGAAAACAATAAAATTGAAAATTTGTTTGAGTGAGAACTTACAAGAGGTTATTAGATGTTAATTTTAAAATTTAAAGGGACGAAGTGATATAGTTTAAGTGGGTGAGAGCTCCACTATCTATGTCGTAAAAATAAGATCGTTGATACGTCGTTGATAGTCTTGGTTAACTACTTGATATTTTAAATATTATTTTTAAAACTTAAATATTATTATAATATTGTATTTTTAACATTAAATATGCATAATTTAAATAGAAAAATATTAAATTATTGTTAATATTCTAAAAAAATAATATGATATAAGCTGATCCTAATATTTGATACTCTAATGAGATTTTTAATACTTTTGATCAAATATTTGATACTTTAAATTTTTAAATTTGGTGCACTGTAAATAAATGTGTCAAGTATTTAACCAATAATATCAAATATTTAACTAAAAGTATATAAAATTAGATGAAATTGAACAGTGGTACACTTTAATCTTAAAGTGCCGTGTAAATAAACGCACAAGACCTATGCCTACTCATCACTCTTTTATATGTCTTTCATGATGTATTTTAATATACAATTTTTTTATTTGTCCCTAAAACTATGTAGAAATCTTTAGAATAGTAAAAGTAGAATATTTTTAGAATAATTTCATAAAATCTTATGATATATATATATATATTTAATGAGAGTTCTAGAGAATATCTTATAATCGTTAGATAAAAAAATCATCATTCATTGAAAGTGTGAGAAGGGATACATTTAAGAAATTCAAAATTTATAAAACTTAATAAGTTGTGAATAAATCAAAAAGTTACAATACTTCACAAATTGTAAATAAATTAATTCGAAATGACAATATCTAATATTTAACAAATGCATAATACTTCACCGTGTGAAACTTATTTGCACAATGAAAATATTTAGGTTTAGTTTTGTAAAAATTATTTGTACTTGCTCCTAAAATAATGTTATCTAGACACATGTTATCTATTATGGGCGCTCATAGATAACAGATAAAAAAATCAATAAATATCTGTTATCTATGAGCGCTCCGTAGGTCAAGTAGGGCACACATAGATAACAGATAATATCTGTTATCTATTATTATTATTATTATCCGTTGTCTATTCATCAAAAAGATAACTGAAAATATATGTTATGTATTAATATATATATCCGTTATCTATTCTATAGAAAAGATAACATAAAATATCCATTATCTATTATTATATATATTTATTATGTATTCGTTGAAAAGATAACTAAATATTTTTGTTATCTATTTATTATTATATTAGTTATCTATTCTGAAAAGATAGCGTATATATCTCATATCTATTATAATTATATATGTTATCTAATTATAACTATATATGTTATCTATTTTAGCATAGATAACATAATATGTATGTTATCTATTTGTATTATACTTTTTTTCTAAATTATTCCATATTTATTTTAATTCTTAAAATAAACCAATAAAATTTACTCAATAAAAATAAAAATGCAAAATGCATTAATTTCATCATCAATCCGAAAGTCAATATTTATACAGCTTAATTCAAAAGTCAATTCAAAAGTGAAAATACCACGATAACGGTACTACTCGATGACATATAATTGAACAAATTGAGCCTACTCCGACCGCACTTCATCAATTTCGACCACGGTGTACGTTTTCTCCGTTAGCTACAAAATAACATATATATATATATATATATATATATACATATTAATACTAACAAACTACACAATAATTAAAAGGGAAAATTACAAAGAGGTGTAAAAAATTAGCAAAATTACAAACAGTGTAAAAGTGCAAATTTTTGTGCTTCTACCATCGAATGTATCATATCATAATAACATGTAATTATACAGCAGGAAAATGTTAATTAAACAAGATACATATATCTTCCTTCTAAATTAAACAATATTAATATATAATTAGCTAGCAGAGATACTAACCCAAATGAACATCAAATTGTTTTCCATCGTTTCAATTTCGATTATTCATACATATGTATATATATGTATATGTAGAGAGAGAGGGGGTTAAGTTGAGGGGGTGCAGGCAATGCAAGCAAGCAAAAAGATAGCAGCAGAGAGACCATCTTAATCAACTTTAATATTCATAGATTAACAATATAAATTTTTGACTACTACTTAGTATTGTGAAAAGTATCTAAAAGTATCACATTGAGATATTTGTTCCCTGTCAAAGTAAGAAACCATGTTCCATATGTTTGGAATAGTTTCCATTTGAGATTGTTGAAAAAGTCACTAATAATTGACAACTTCTGCCTTTTCTTGGTTGCTAAGAACCAATTAGTATGATTTTTGATGTACTAGTTTTGAGATATATAAGGAAATAATTCCAAAATTTTCCTCGTAGTATATAAGAACTCGACAAACATGTACTTATTCAAAAAAACTAGCTCAAATGAAGAGAGCGTGGAAACAACTTACATACATTGTAGCAACAATACTTAATACTCTTAACATTAGAAAAATGAGGTTTTGAGAAATAATCCCTAAAGCAAGCTGCTAGTAACAATATTTAATACTATGCAAGAAGAAATAATTGGGTCTCAAATAAAGATAGCGTACGAACAACACGTATACATGCACCGTAGTAACAATTAATATATAAATTAAATAAGAAAAATTCCGTAGAATAATTTCCTCATAATCCACAAACTGGAGAATATTATTAATTCATCCCAAATGCTAGCTCAACACATTTAATTAATAAGAAAATTCCGAAGGATTTCCTCTCTTATCATACACTAATTATTAAAGTTCACAAGGTGTCCTGGGAGAACCATTCCAACAGCAAGATCATATCGTATCAAGAAAATTTGTGTTAATTTGTGAACCATTTAGTCCCACATTAATTTGTGTTAATGCAACTTATATAATGTGTGTGTGAATTTAATTCCTGACATAAATAAAGATGAAGCTAGCTAGCTACATAGAGAAATTAATTATTAGAGATGATTTCCTTCTCATTATTCAACTAAATAGAAGTTGAAATCCAAGTCATATTTCACATCAATCCAAGTTGGGTGTTGCAATCATGCATGCATACACCTGTTTTTACATCAGCTGGATTAAGCCAGGTTCGCCACAAACTTGTTTCTTTCTAATACCCAGTTGATTTCATCTTAAAACCAATATCAGGTAATAACTTGTTATATGCTAATATCATAATTCCCCTGTGTTCTATTGTCCAGTTTTCTATAAATTCCTAGTTAGCTCATTCCCAGTTCAAGATTTTTAGGAATCACAGTTCCCCTGCCCCAACACATATCAAATGTCTAAACATACTAGACAATAACATTATCATCAAATACAATAAAATTAGGATGACCCACTAAACAAATGAAATATTCAGGCAACAAGAGCTTCATTTGCAGGTATTGCTTCCTTCCTTCCATCCTTTAACAAACATTACCCTATAAACAAAATACATGCAACACACTACCATATATGTACCATGTAAAGAACAGCAACTGCAATGAGAAACCAAGAAAACACTACAATTATTCAAACTAAAGGCCTAAAAACAGAGAGGGCAGTGCAACCAATAGAGAACATAATATATTATATATATATATATATATATATATATATATATATATATATATATGACTAACTCCAAATCAAAGATAAGCACATGAATTTATATTCATTATACCAACAGAGAATAAAAAATACTATTATATATACGTATCGAAATCATTCCGAGTTCTTGCAAAATGTAAAGGACGGCGATGATTAAGGTAAGAAAATCATACCTCCGATCCAACAAGTATAATATGTAACAACGTCAATAGGAATTAAGCCACAACATTAATGCATTGCTGCTTGCTTGTATATTTCTTCAACGAATGTCTCATTGGAATAGGTGATCTAAACCTCCATTTGCCTGTTACACCATAAATACAATTTAAGTTATAATCAAAGATTTACCAAACACAATTATAAAATGAGATCATCAGACAAAATTTAAATAAAGAACAAGCCATATGTAGATCGGTATAACTCAAAACAAGAATACTCCACTTATTTTAAAAAATAGAATATGTTAAATGTCCAAAACATGTTTCATGTGTTTTCAAATGAGTAAATGCAAAAGAGAGCAATTAATTAAAATAGAACGTTGATGCAAAGTTATCACAGTAACAAAGAAAACACAAAAACTGACCTCGTGTAACTGAAGCGAAGTATTTTATGTGATCCCTTCCAATGTAAGATCTTCACAATACTGTCTAGTAAATACGGTGATGGCGGTTTTTGATCACTAGGGACCTGTAGATAATTTCTAGGGATCGGGCGTAATATCGACAAACAGAGACGGTAGATAATGAGCAATAAAGTGTTTTCAAATGAGTAATCGCAAAAGAGAGCAATTAATTAACACCAAATGGTGATACTAAAGTTACGAACAACAAATCCATATACTGTCGGCGTCGTGGAAATTAATTGAGAAATTAGGAAATTGCGAATTCGAGAAATTTCAGGAGAGATAAAATTAAAAAAAAGATGCAATTACGAAATTACGAATTCGAGAAAGAGAGAAAACATTCAAAAATTGAGAAAAATGAAATTACCTCTGAATCGAAAATGGAGCAACGCGCGGCGATTAAGGCAGCGGTGGGTATCGGCGAGGCGGTAGGCCCGGGGCAAGGGTAGGGAGCGCAACAAAGCGTCGTCGACCGTCCGAGTATGTCGGGAAAGCGGCGTCGTGGCGGCTCGGCCATCGAAGGTGAGAAAGAGGCGCGCGTACAATGATTCCACGAGCGGGCGATGGGCGACGGTCGGTGGTCGGTAAACGCGGAGCGCGGCGGCGCAGGCCGAGAGGTTTTGCGATGAATACGGATTTGATGAATGAATTTTTTTCTGACGGGATGATGAATGAATTTTTGAATGTTGAATTGTTAAAAAAAAAAAAAAACTAATAAAATAAAGATAACAAAATAGAGATACTTGAGATATAAAATATCTGTTAACTCTAATAAAAATAATTATTAAATTTTAATATAAAAATAAATTAAAATAATTAGATAACAAAACATAGATAACAGATATATAAATTAGAGCATATCTGTTATCTGATTAATATTTTAATATTAAAAATAAATTAAAATGCTTAGATAACAAATCATAGATAACAAAAAAGAAAAATGCGTTATCTATGAGCACATTCTTAATTTTTCACCAACAGAGATAACAGATATAGATTAGATAACGGATTTATAAATCTTAGATTACAGATATTTTTATATCCGTTATCTACGAACAGTTATCTATGAGAGAAAATGTAGTAGTGAATAATATTGTGTAAACATAAAAGAAAAAATATAAATAAAATTAACTGCAATTTGTCATAACCTTACAAAAAAATACTCAAATATTTAATATTATTTTAAATTGTATATTAAAAATAATTTATAAAAACTTATTTTTTAACAAATAAATTATTGTTTTTCCAAAGTTCTAAACAACTTGCGAAATCATATTAAAAATTTAATTTTGGGATAAATAGTAAAACAAATAGTGTAATACATCCATCACTTGAAAGCTTTAGTATATATACTATGTGTTATCTTTTTATTAATTTAATCATTTATAAAAATTATTAAATTATAATAATTATTACTTCAAAATAATTTAAAAAAATTATATCAGAATTTATAGTTTTCAAGTGTTTGAATCAAAAAAAAAAAAAAAAAAAAACTAAAAACTTAGAAAATTAAGTGTTTGAATTTAGAGGAGCTCTGATCGTGGAATATATCTGAAACACTATAAGTTGCAATTTTTAAATCTCCAATAAATCCATTTTTTCAATATTTCCATTTAAAAATCTAAAATAATGAGTATAGCCGAATTAAAGATAAAGGAAATCACATTAGCATTAATAAAAGAAAAAGATCAAAAGTCCAACTCAAAAAGTAGGTGGTAGTAAAATGACTAATTTATTCTAAATTAATAATTGGTATTATTAAAAAAATTATATATTAGACATTATTTGATACACCCACCTCTAAAGATAGATACATACATTATGTTTGAAATTGATCGATGATTCACGTCATGTTCATATCGAGGCGCTAAATTTTTCAGGGCGTTCTTGTCGTTCGGAAAAATGTCGAGCAAGAAGCCTAAATGAGATATTTGTGTAAATATTTTTGTTATTCAACCATACAATATTGAATATATATATATATATATATACATATATATATATATATATTTTTTTGAATATATATACTTTTGTTGAACGTATGAAAATGTATATTTTCTTGTTGAATGTTTTATTTTTATATATTTTGAATATTGTGTATAAAGTGTTTGTATTTTAAACTAGAAGTACGATTAGAAGCTGTGGTATAGTTGTTCCCGCATTTTTAAAAATTTTGCTCGACACACTTATTTTCGAACTGGTTTGCTAAATTATAGTTAGGGTTTGGACATGTTTCTTTCGAAAATTTGAGCATTTTTCGATTAGTTTTTGCCGAATTGTTTTAGACAATTTTTTGTCGAAATACTGATAATTTTGGATATAATTTGTTGTATTATATGCAAGGTTTGGACATATTTTATCGAAAATTTGAGCCACAAAATTTTTGTAATCTTACGTATCTTATTTTCAGCTACAATTTGTCGAATTATAAGCAAGATTTTGGACATATTTTGTCAAAAATTTGAGCCACAAAATTATCGTAATCTTTTGTCTCTTATTTTCGACTATAATTTGTCGAAATATATGTATACTTTCGGACATATTTTGTCGAAAATTCGAAAAATGGATGGAAATTAAAATTAAAGGTAATATATAAAAATAGAAGTGTGAATCTAATAATCTTTACAATAGAATGAGTAGATTAATAAGGTAGGTATATCTAATAATATTGGAGGTGTAGATAGTTTGGCCAAAAACAATTTTGAAGTAAATATTTTGGCCTAATTCTATGTCACGTCCACAAAGAAGGAAGTGCTGCTTATGCCAACAACTTGGCCAACTACTATTATTTTTTTATGTAGTTACTGTGAAATCAATATCTTAAATAAGATTATTGTTTTACTAAAAAAATATAATAATAAAAGGATAAAATTAAAAAAAAATAAAAGTATAAAAGAATAATAAATTTATAATTTGTTATAAGTTAATCTTAATTTTTTTTTAAGTATCAAATATTTGATCAAAGTATTAACAATTTCATCGGAGTATCAACAATTAGGTGCATGTGTATGTTACATATTATTACCATTTAATATTTAAGTTTAAAGTGTCAAGTTTTAAAAAAATAATTAAAGTATCAAGTATTTAACGTCTCATATCATCCCACATTAAAACACATGCTTTGAATCAAATGGGCAGTCAATTGTGGATGAAGACAACAATATTTTTTTAAAAAAAATCAAAACAAAATAAGCATACATAATTTAGAAAAATACATTAAAATATGTGTCGAGTCATACAAACAATTAATTATGGAACATAGGAAACAATAATTTTTGGGTCATTTACAATAAGGTGTAAAGAGACATCCCTAATTACAACAAAATGTAAATTTAAGGATTAATTATTTTGTATGCACACAGTGTTATGTATATGAACACAATATTGTATGAATGCACAAAATGATAACATGATAAAAAATAGGGAATAAAATGCAGAAAATATTTGGATAAACAACCTTCTAGCTATACAAATTTCAGATTCAGCTGTGCATTTTCACCCTCTACCTTATTTATCAAAAAATGATAACATGATATATCCCTTTTACAAGTATAAAAACTTACAAAATATGCCATACTTTTAAAAGTAAAATTAGAACCAATTTCTATAATTAATACATTATTATTTTTAGATTACATCATTAAAATAAATATCTGTAATATTTTACACAATCCATGTAGGTAGAGGTGCCCAACCGCCGAAAATTGCCGGTTAGGTTCCAAATGGCGATTTTGGTTTTCTATTTTTGAACCGAAATCGAATCGGCGGTTCGGAGGTTTAGATTTGGTTCCAAACCGGCGGTTTCGGTTCGAACCGAGATTTCGGCGGTTTTTCCTTTTTTATTTTTTATTTTTTTATCTTTTTAATCATGTTATGTGCATTATTATAACTTAGAATTAATATTAAAAATAGTATTACAAATTACAACTTACATTACATATGCAAATTAATTTATCTTACATTGAAATTGAATTTAATTTAACTTACATTGCAAGTTTGCAAATTGCAACTTAAAATTAAATATTTAAAATTGAAATATAAATGAATTTATTCAACTTAAAATATAAATGAATTTACGACTTATAAAAATATTCGAAATTGAAATGTTACAACTTACAACTTTAAAATATCAAAAATAAAAATATAACAATTTAGAATATTAAAATTAAAATATTACAAATTTACAACTTTAGAATATTGATCAATTAAAAATTAAATACAATTAAAGGAAAGGGGAGAGATTAAAGAAATTTGACTTGAGCTTTGAAGGTGCGCGTAAGTGTTTTTGCGAGAATATTATCACGAATGTTGGCACAATCGAGAACAACACGAGACAAAAATAAATGAACGAAATACACAAATGGAAGTCTTAAACACTTTGCAAGATGGATATCAAAATTTTGTATAGACTATAAATAAGTCTATCTTGCCAATCGGCGTATTATCACTAGTAATTGTTAAGTGATACAATCGGTGAAAACATAAGCCACACCGTGAATGGATCAACGTATATAGTGACTAGATAATATTCAATCTAACCTATCACTAATACAAATAAAGACCCGATGTTGAGTGAAATGTTGGAACATTCACCAACGGAAGTATCAGTATGAAACTACAATAAATTCTATAATCTATGCCAATAGACTATGCTAGATTGTATTTCCCTCAACTTCAAGTTTTAATCTTCATAGCAGGCCGTGTATATATAGATAAATCTGGACTCTTAATGCTTGAAGATAACTTCCACATCTCCCTTGAAAATAGGTAACTTCTATGTAACTTCCCCATGATCTTTATTACTTCTCTTTGCTTGCCTTTTCAAACGCATGATTTCGGTAAATGCCGTAAGTCTTCATTCTGAAAGAAAACAAGACATTGACCAAGACAAAACGTGGGTTAAGGGTTAGTGAAAGTGGAAGGACGAATGCGATGTTGTGACCGAGAATGTTGGCACATTACGAGTAACACTCGTCATAACATCAATAATCTCCCCCAATTCGGCCTTTCTCTTGGAACACAACTAATGTTGTACCATTGTACAAAATGTGTACACAATAGAGATAAGTAAATAAACATCAAGTAAATGACATCTCTTTACTTAGCCAAAAATGAATAACACTTAAACATATAACATCACTAAGACATAAATTACGAACATAACAAAGACTTAGCGCATAACTAAAAATAAAATCGAGCTTAATCATAAAAAAAAATAAAACTAAAACTAAATAACCTAACTAAACGGAATCGAGTAATAGGACAAAAACATATAACACAATAAATCGGAGCTTTAAGAGGAGAACTATAATAAACCTAAACAAAGAACATAACAAATACTCGACTTAAACAAAAACGAACATAGTATCAAGAACTTAACAAAAAAACTTAACTAAATACCAAATCAATACTAAGTTCCAAAACATACCTTAAATATAAGATAAGTTGAAAAGACATAAACATAAAAAACGAGAAAATAAATTGAGTCTTTACAAAAGCAGATAAAGCTTATAAATGAAGATTAGAAGAGGATTAGGTTGTCAAGTATAAACAGTGCATCTTCATAAGTCTCGCACGAACTCCCCTTTCTTCAAGCTCCTCCATCTTGAAAGCTCCTCGCTCGAATCATCAATGTCCCCAATCATCCAAGTCATCATACAGCAGACATTGAGATCTTCATCATCCCAATCTCATCGCATCTATCTTTTCAGCATCAACATCCATGTTTGAACCGCTGGGTCCATCATCGTTGTTGGTTGGAATTGTGGGCACATTCTCCGGCGCATTCAGGGTATCGTTTCCATTTCAAGATTAGGAGCCGCACTTGTTCCAACTCCGAAATATCGGCATCTCGGTCCTCCTCCGGTTGCCTCGGCATCAACATTCATACCAACAGCACCTCCATCCCTAGTAGCCGGTTCGGCGAGTATCGGCAACATCGGCGGCTTGAACGGCAACATCGAGTCCTACTCCCCTGTGACAGCGAGAAAGGAGTGCCTCCTGCACTTTTTGTGCATTTCAAGATTGCTTAATGAGACACTTGGAATTATTAATTGAATTCTCGGTCATAGCAATTTGATCTCGGATGAATTGCGGTTGTAATTGCGGTATGTTGGCAGCGTGTGTGCCAACATCTCTCGGCACATCGGTGGTTGATCGCCAGGAACTTCACTTCATGTGCATTCAGATCTCTGTAGGGCGAGATCAATAACTCTTGGTCCAGTCCTCTAACATGAGATATTGCCGACTTAGTGCAAACGAGTGATAATCTCATTATTCTCTCTTTGAAATCCTTGAGCCGAAATCAACATGTGAATTAGGCTAGGATAAGGTAGTAGTCCCTTGCTTGATATTCTTCCCGAGTATGTCATCATAGTATCAAAAATAGTCTTCCCAAGATTAAACCTCCTAAGATGACCAATCTTGTACATTAGGACAGACTTGTTCGGATGTAAGGGTAGTGGTGTTGGATGAGGGCACCCAATTGTACACAATCAATTTGTGCAAGACACTATACAAACCGGTGAGGACCGAGGAGTTCATCCTATACCTCCACACTGCTTTGTCTCCCTCCCGGTGATTACACTTATCACTTCATCAAGGTTATCAATCGAGGATCTTCATCATCCCGAGTCCTAAGAAAGCTGTTAATCTTAGCAGGAGTAACCTCAATCACCTTTCCCTAAATTTGACCTTTCCATAGATCTTAGAATTGACCTAGAAATACCGCCCTTCAAATTGGCATAAAATTCATATACCCATTCAATCGGATAAGGGGTGACAAATTGAAGTGCAAACAACAAAGACCTTTCTTCCAGATAACCAACCAAATTCATAGAGACAAAATCATCCATCTTAATTATCCTTTCTCCAACAATCAATCTAGTTCTCAAAGTCCTAAATTTATCACTATCAACACCATGATAACTATCATCGAGAATCGAGCGAAGACATATTCAGAGAGGAATCGGTGTGTACCTCATCGATTTTGCCTTACTAGCTTTGGATGAAGATGACTCAGAATCGAGAGGATGATGTGTCCATTGGTGTGCTAACATCCTTCGGCACATCCTGCGGATCATTTCGCTTTTTGCTCCTCTTTTCCAAACGAGCTGCCATTTCCGCCAATGTTTGATTCATCTCGGAATCCTCAAGTACTCCCCCTCGGGGTGAGCCTTTGGAGCAGAGACTTGACCGCTTGTTTCCTTTTCCGGGGCTTGCTTCGCACATTTCCTCTTGAAGAGTCGAGTCGAACACTTGAATCGGCTTTGTAGCAACTCCATCATCATGCTTACGCTTCTTCCCTTTCTCGCAGTAATCGACTCTTTTGCTCATGGTTCGGTAAGAACGCCTTTCCGACCACGTTCCCTAGAGCTCGATGCCTTTTGTCGAAACAGCTTTCAAAGCGGCGATGAGCTCACCATGTCGGGCCGAATCGATTGACGGGTCATCTATTGGAGCATCTTGTGGTGATTGTGGCGGTGTAAACACTAGGTGTTTGTACCGCTGAAATCAACCTCCACATCGCCGACCTTGACAACGTGGTAAATCGTCCGCTTAGTGAGGGTTTTGAACGCATAGACGATCTGATCGAAGTGGCTCCTTCAGCTAGCTCAACCGTCATTGGGTATGTTTCGAGAATGGGGGCTTCGCTAGCTTCGCCGCTAATTGGATTTTGTGGCGTTCCGCCCAAAATCGGAGTTTCTGTGGATTTCGAGAAGGAATTTCATAGGTGGGAGAGGAACATCGACAGAGCCAACCCTAATAGAAGAGGGTGATGTTGGGCGAGATGCGCCAACATTCTCAAACACATTGTCGACGGCCATTGAAGCTAGAAGTCGAAGGTTTCTCGAGGTAGAAGATGATCTTTGGAGAGGTTGAGTGTTTGGATTGTGAAGGTGAGAGGTCTTTTCGATCAGCCATATTAATCACTGCAAACACTATTCAAATTAAATTAATAAAATAATAAATTTGAATATAAATAGGTGAAGAAAAACTAACACCACAAAGTATAATTAATAATACCTTTCAAACACTTGTACTTAAATTGAAACTTGGATAAAATGTATAGAACACACCGAGTATTAAGGACCTTAAATAGGGAAGTGAAAGATTATAGAAGTTGTGAACACATCGGAGTTTAAAAGATAAGATTTAATCACATCCCTAAAAAATAGGCATTATCGAATGTTGGAAGTTTATTTCAATGACATGCTAAAAACCGCTTAATTCTAGATAAAATAACCGCACAATTAAATTAATTTAGACTATATAATATTGCTGGGAACAATTTAAAATAAATAAATCTCCATAAAATAATATTCGGAAATTTTCAAACTCGTAGAGTTAAATATACATATGAGAACCGAGAATGTTATTCACTGAATGTCGGCACACAAACTTCTCAACACAATTTTTACATGAAATAAATTCATTTGTGTTGCACTATATTTTGCTTTTCCCACTTATTCACATTGATCCATTTTTCTAGAAGAGATCATCGTAGTTGTCGGCTCCGTGTCCCATAATTACTCAATGGATTGTGAATATATATTGATGCATTCAAGTCACCTTTTGAAAATAGAACATCGTAGTAGTCAACTCCGTGTCCCATAGTTACTCGGTGACATAGCATCTAATTATGAGTTTCTCTAATTGCATTTGAGAGAAGTGTGTCAGTGACAATTTATATTTATCACGAGTTCTAATACTATTTACACAAGAGAGTTTAAAAATACTAAATATTACAGTACTTAGAAAAATTTAAATAAATTGTTCTAGTGTTGATACAAATGTTGGCACATTTGTCACAACACACAACAAATATAGGTCTAATTAGTGCATAAACCTAGAGATTTTCTAAGAGAAGAAAACCTCTCAT
This sequence comes from Paraleonurus japonicus, assembly GCA_030762865.1. Taxonomy (NCBI): domain Eukaryota; kingdom Viridiplantae; phylum Streptophyta; class Magnoliopsida; order Lamiales; family Lamiaceae; genus Paraleonurus; species Paraleonurus japonicus. The sequence continues at coordinate 20,531,667 of CM061053.1, forward strand.
TATCAAGGGCTTTAGTAAAAATGTTCCGCAATTTGCTTTTCAAGAGAAATGTATTCCAACTTTACAACTTCTTTTTCTACAAGGTCCCTAATAAAGTGGTGTCTAATACTTATATGCTTAGTTAACGAATGTTGCACGGGTTCTTAGATATATTAATTGCACTTGTATTATCACAATAAACAGTAAGAGTATTGCTCTCCAAACCGTAATCATCGAACATCTTCTTGAGCCAAAGAAGTTGAGTACAACAATTTTCCGTGGCTATATATTCGGATTCAGCCGTAGATAGGGAGACACAATTTTGTTTTCGGCTATGCCAAGAAACAAGATTGTTACCCATGTAAAAACATCCTCCACTTGTACTCTTTCTATCATCACCGTCATCTCGCCCAACTCGCATCACTATAGCCAATCAAAGAACAATTAGTGTCTTTGCTATACCATATTCCATAATCGCATGTGCCTCGCCACATATCTAATTATCCTCTTAACCGAATTCATGTGAGATTCTTTAGGATCAACTTGATAACGAGCACATAAACAAACACTAAACATGATGTCGGCCTACTAGAAGTCGGATACAAAAGACTACCAATCATCGACCTATATAGTGTTGGGTCAACATTTGGGCCAACACCTGCCTTTACACAATTTTTGTGTCGATCCCATAGGTGTCTTCATGTGTTTAGCATTGTCTAAACCAAACCTTTTCACAAGATTTCTGGCATATTTACTTTGACAAAAGAAAATACCATCCTTGCATTGTTTAATTTGAAGACCTAAAAAGTAATTCAAGTCTCCAACCATCGACATTTCAAAGGTAGTGGTCATTTCATGTACAAATAATTCAAGCATTTTCTCACATGTAGAACCAAACACAATGTCATCAACATATATTTGAGCAATCATAATATCATATCCAGAATGCTTTATAAACAAGGTTCTATCAGCTTCACCTCTATAAAAACCGAATTCAACAAGAAAATCGGTTAATCTACCATACCATGCCCTAGGTGCTTGCTTCAAACCGTATAAAGCTTTCTTAAGTTTATAAACATAATCAGGAAATTCATGATTCTCAAACCCCTTAGGTTGTGCTACATATGCTTCTTCCATAAGAATTCCATTTAGAAATGCGGCCTTAACATCCATTTGATGCGCTTTGATATCAATGTAACATGCAATAGCAAGTAATTGATCTTATGGATTCAATTCTAGCAACAGCGCAAAAGTCTCATCAAAATCATTTCCTTCGCTTGTGTATAGCCTTGAGCTACTAATCTAGCTTTGTATCTTACAACATTACCAGATTCATCGCTTTGTTTTTGAAGATCCATTTTGTACCGATTACATTCACATTATCAGTCTAGGAACAAGTATCCAAACATCATTCCTTTCAAATTGATTTAACTCCTCATGCATTGCATTTATCCAGCTTTTCATCTTTCATTGCTTCATCAATATTTTTAGGTTCATTGAAAGAATGAAAACATTCAAAGTTCACCTTGTTGCACATAGATGGCATACAAATAGATCTTACCACATGTCTTGCATCAAAACTCAATTTTCTCCTTGTTTGTACACTGATTGTGGTTTACCTATGATCTGTTGTTGTGGATGATTTTTGAGAATCCTCGGAAGATGGGATCTGTAGCAGGATAAGACATAGTTCTATTAATTTACGGATGTTGAGGTGATGTTGCTTGAGATGTGGGCACATTTGTAGCAACATTCTCAATCGATTCGTAAATATTAGAACTTTGCATCTGCTCAATAAGATCAGTTACATCCTCTTCAATGGCATTATCTGCAAGACTTGCATTATCATAAAAACAATATTCATAGACTCTTGAACAAGATTACCCTAAGATTATAAATCCTAAAAGCTCTCTTGCTTTCTAGCATAACCAAGAAAGAAACCCTTATCACTTTTTGAATCATATTTGTGTAGCTGATCTCTATCATTCGGAATGTAGCAAACACAACCAAAGACATGAAAGTATTTCGATTAGGCTTTTGTTATTCAAAAATTCATAAGGTGTTTTAGTAGAATTAGGTCTTAAATAAACTCTATTGGATATATGACAAGCGGTATTCAAAGCTTCACCCAAAATCTTTTGAAAGTTTATTGGATAAAAGCATTACTCTAGCCATCTCTTGTAGAGTTCTATTTTTCTTTTCGCTACACCATTTTGTTGAGGTATTTTAGGAGAAGAAAACTCTTGAATTATACCTTTGTCTTCACAAAAATTTGTGAATAAGTGTTCTCAAACACCCTACCATGATCAGACCTTATTCTTTTTACCTTAGTGTCATAAACATTTTTAAAACGTTTATAAAGAATTTTGAAAACTCCAAAAGCATCCGATTTTTCCTTAAGAAATTCAATCCATGTAAATCTTTGAATAATCATCTACAATGACAAAGAATATCTCTTACCACCAATGCTTTCGGTCTCCATTGGTCCCATTAAATCCATATGCAAAAGTTCAAAGCAATGTTTCGTAGTACAATGTGTCAACATTTCATACGACATTTTGACTTGTTTACCACTTTGGCAGGATCCACACACATTTGACCTACGAATTTGTAACTTAGGTAGACCTTTAACCGCATCAAATTTCAATAATTTGACAATATTTCTATAATGAGCATGTCCAAGTTTTTGATGCCAAACCGTACTCTCATCGGTTTGAACATTAAAGCATGCTTGATTCGAATCAATTAGATAACAATTATCCATAGATCTATTACCAATCATGAGACAATTATCATCATTAGTTAACACATAGCATGAACTTTTATCAAACTTTACATGCAAGTCATCATCACATAATTGACTAATACTAATCGATTTGCAAGTAAACCTTTGACATGTAATACTTTTGTCAAGTTTGGAAAACCAGGAACATTCAATGTACCTATACCAATAATTTTACCTTTTGAACCTTCTCCATATGTAACATTTCCACCATCATATGCCTTATAATCGGTGAGATAACTTTCCTCACCGGTCATGTGTCTAGAACATCCACTATCAAAATATCATAGTCCCTAACACATGCTTTTAAAGAGGTGTAAACAACATTACATACAATATTTGACTTTTTCACCCAAGTAGATTTTTGAACAGTTTTTGAAAAGATTTTTGAATCGCTTTGTTTCAAATGTTGAGCGTAATGTTGCAACATTTTCAAAGACATTTTAGAAAACTTTTTATTACGTCTCATTCTAAAACAGTTTGGTCGTTTATGACCCTCGGTGAAACAATAATGACAAACATCCTTCTTTTCTAATCATTTTTCAACTTTTCGAGTTCAACAAAAGGTTTTGTAAACACAACAGGTTTATTATTGTTTTAAAACCGAGTGATATTACCATTATAACCAAGACCATGTCTACTTGTACTTCCAATTGTCGGCGCCTCATCAAGTTTGGGTGAACTTTACTGAATATCTTTTGAAATTCGGTGTTGTGCCTTTGAGCCGCTTCTTTGAGGTTGCATAACTCCGTGTCTTTCCTTGTTAGTATGACCTCAAGCTTTATCACCAAATCCTTTTGATATGACTCTTCAATAGTCATGTCCCTCAAGGCTTTACGAGTAGATTCTAACTTCTTTTCAAGCTTTTGATAACCTGGACTTACAATCCTTGCAAACATTGTTAGAAGTACCGCTTTATCTACACAAGAACTTGAGAAACAATTAAATTACGGAACCTCCAATGTTGGCACATTTGACTCGACATCGAATCATCCAAAGAAATCATCAAGAGTATCATCATATATAATCCTTACGGAAAAAACATATTCTTCATTATTATCGAATCATCTTCACAATCAGACTCATCACTTAAGGTAACATTGAAATTTACCCTTTTTCTCAAAAGAGTGTTGGCACATTCATTAGCATAATGACCAAAACCAGAACATGCATCACATTTAACATTTTTCATATATTACGGATCATATTTGATCTTGTTACCTCTATCAAATTGCCTAGGTTGATTAACATTCCTATTTTTATCAGGAAATTGACGTGAACTACCAATCTAATCTCTATCTTGATTCTTAATTTGTAAATTATTTCTAAGTCTATTTGCTCTCTTTTTCAAAAATGCATTAAACTCGCTTAGTCAAGAAAGCAATGGTATCAAGATTGTCGGCACAATCATCAATAACATCTTCATCAATCTATTTCAAGAATAAACGGTTGTTTATCGGTACTAGAAGATGTTTCTCCTTTGAAAACAGAAATTTTCTTTTCAGATTTCTCGTTATCTCTTTGAGAGAAATTCATTTCATACGTTTTCAAAATACTCACCAACTCATTTTGAGTAATAGCATCGATGTCTTTAGCTTCCTCAATAGAACATATCTTAGCATCAAAACGTTTAGGAACAGCTTCTTAAGATTTTATGTACTAACCTTGTATTGGATATAACTTCACCAAGTGCTTGAGATTCATTGGAAATCTCGGTGATTCTTTCATTGTAGGAGGATATGGTCTCATCTTCCTTCATCCTTAGATTTTCGAACTTGGTTCCAAGCATCCGCAACTTTATCCTTCTCACACTCTCGATCCTTCACAATGTTCTTGTAATCTCTCCCATGCATCTTTTGCGTATACACAATTAGAAATTATTTTGAACATGAAAACATCCGTAGAAGTGAATAAGGCATTGAGTGCCTTCGAATTGAAGTCGGCCGTGGTCACCTCATCATTTGTCCATTCTAAGTCCCTCTTGATTTGAGCTTCAGATTGTCGGTGGCTGGAACTGTTGGTGGAGTCCAACCAGTTAAAATACTCCTCCATGCACGTTCATCAATGGACTTGATGTACATGCGCATCTTAGGCTTCCAAATTGCATAATTTGTACCATCGAGAACCGGTGGCCTAATTGAGCTGTCATAGGATAATCCATCGTAATAAATCACACCAAACACATGATCTAAACTCAAAATAAAGAGTTCAACGGCTCTGGTGCCAATTGAAGGTGCGCGTAAGTGTTTTTGCGAGAATGTTGTCACGAATGTTGGCACAATCGAGAACAACACAGACAAAAATAAATGAACAAAACACAGCGGAAGTCTTAAACACTTTGCAAGATGGATATCAAAATTTTGTATAGACTATAAATAAGTCTATACCGCCAATCGGCGTATTATCACTAGTAATTGTTAAGTGATACAATCGATGAAAACATAAGCCACACCGTGAATGGATCAACGTATATAGTGACTAGATAATATTCAATCTAACCTATCACTAATACAAATAAAGACCCAATGTTGAGTGAAATGTTGGAACATTCACCAACGGAAGTATCGAGTATGAAACTACAATAAATTCTATAATCTATGCCAATAGACTATGCTAGATTGTGTTTCCCTCAACTTCAAGCTTTAATCTTCATAGCGGCCGTGTATATATAGATAAATCGGACTCATAATGCTTGAAGAAAACTTCCACATCTCCCTTGAAAATAGGTAACTTCCATGTAACTTCCCTATGATCTTTATAACTTCTCTTTGCTTGCCTTTTCAAACGCATGGCTTCGGTAAATGCCGTAAGTCTTCATTCTGAAAGAAAATAAGACATTGACCAAGACAAAACGTGGGTTAAGGGTTAGTGAAAGTAGAAGGACGAATTACGATGTTGTGACCAGAATGTTGGCACATTCTCGAGTAACACTCGTCATAACATCAACTAGCTTAATTTTAATAAATTAACTTAGAAATTCTAAGTCCATAACTTAAAATTAAGGTGCCTACGTATCCAATTAGGAATCAAAGTCCACGTAATTCTCTTACATCAAAATTTACCTTTTTGGTTGATACGGTTGAATGCTCGATTCTTTACCTTTCACTTCCGCCGGTGGATGTCATCTATTCTTCGCTATCTTCATCTTTTACAACCGCTACTTGAGCTCTATGCTCGGCTCTTACCCAATCATCGAGCAAGTTCTGGTTCTCAATATTTTCCACTGTCATGTTTGATCTCGCCGCATCCAACGTATAACCCCCAAGCTAAAAACTTGTTCACAAGCAACGGTTGAGGCGGGACATGCAAAAATGTCTCTTGCAATCTTAAACATCAACGGAAGTATACTTGCTCTCCTCCCCCATCACTTTAGCACGTTGACACATTTCTCACTTTGTTCGTCCGCTTCATACTCGGCATTAAGTGACAAATATGTTTCCAAATCTTGACAAGTGTTAGAAGAAGATACGATTATCCAAAAAGTATTAATTCGACTAAGAATAGGACCGGATGATGTAGACATTGAAGTAGAACTATAAGATGATGAAGAAGAAGTAGCACGAGTTTGAGTTTGAGGTGGTCCCGCATACTCTCTAAGATGCAAATTTTTACGTGAAACACCAACAACTTGTAGACAATAATTAACCGCAATATGACTAGTAGGCTCATAAATTTTAGACATTGCATAAGTGGCATCATTAAAAATACCCAAAATTTCACATATTTTCACGCAAGGATCCCAATATTGAGGATATAAACGAAAACCAATATTTTCATTAGCAAAAAAATTACATAAATGCAATTTATATTCATTAGACTCATTTAATAATTTATAGGCAGAATTCCAACGAGTTGAAATATCAAGAGAAATTTTATTTGGATGCACGTTGTTATTTCTACAAAAAATTTTCTATTTTTTCATTAAACTAGAACGACGAGTCATATAATAAATAACATCTCTAATAGGAGAAATTTATTCTCTTAAAGCATGCAAACCATCTTGAACACATAAATTCAAAATATGACACATACATCTAATATGAAAAACTTACCTCCAAGGCACGGTTGACAAATCGCCTTTAAATCTTCAATCCTAGCGGTATTAGCACTAACATTATCAAAACCAATGGAAAAAAACTTTATGTGTCAAAACATACATGAAGGTGTGCGTGAGTGTTTGATAGAATGTTGTCGCAAATATTGGCACATTCGAAGAATAACACAGACAAAATAAATATAGAAATACACAATGGAAGTCTTAAACACTTTGCAAGATGGATATCAAAATTTTGTATAGACCATGAATAAGTCTATATTGCCAATCGGTGAAATATCACTAGTAATTGTTAAGTGATACAATCGGTGAAAATATAAGCCACACCGTGAATGGATCTATGTATATAGTGTCTAGACAAAGATCGATCTAACCTATCACTATTACAAATAAAGACCCAATGTTGAGTGAAATGTTGAAACATTCACCAACGGAAGTATCTAGATAGAAACATACAATAAACTCTATAATCTATGCCAATAGACTATGCTAGATTGTGTTCCACTCAACTTCAAGTTTTAATCTTCATAGTAGCCGTGTATGTATAGATATTCGGACTCTTAGTGCTTGAAGATAACTTCCACATCTCCCTTGAAAATAGGTAACTTCCTTGTAACTTTCCCACGTTCTTTTCAACTCCTCACTCTTGCTTTTCAACCGCATGACTTCTCGGAAACCGCCACAAGTCTACAAACCTGTAAAAACAAGACATTGAACAAGACATTTCGTGGGTTAAGGGTTAGTGGAAGTGGAAGGACGAATTACGATGTTGTGACCAGAATGTTGGCACATTCTCGAGTAACACTCGTCATTAACATCAACAATCTCCCCCAATTCGGTCTTTCTACTGGAACACACCCGATGTTGTACCATTGAAATGTAATGTGTACACAATAGAGATAAGTAAATCAATATCAAGTTAATGACATCTTTTTACTTAGCCAAAAACGAATGAAATATCAAACAATAAACACATAACATTACTAAGACATGTATTAAGAACATAACATAGACTTAACACATAACTAAAATAAAACCCGAGAACAAACATAAAATAATAACAAACATCACAATCTACGAACATTGACAAATACTAGACTTAACAAAAATTAAATCGAGCAAAAAAAAAAAAAAAAAAAAAACAAGGACTTAAACAAAAATACTCAAATTAATAATAAGTTCAATACACACCTAAAATATTATAAGTTCATAATATAAGTTCGAAAAAAAAACATAAACATAAAAGCAGTAATATAAATTGAGTCTTTACAAAAATAGATAGAGCTTATAGAATGAAAATAAGGAGAGGATTGGGTCATGTTGTTGGTCCCCGAATGTTGAGTTGATTTAAAACCTTGAGATAACCTTCTAGAACAAAATCTAGAAAGGGGGTTTGAATAGATTTTGTAGATTTTTCGAATCTCTCAAAATCAATTCAAAATATCAGATTAAACACGGCGGAAAACAATTGTAAACTCAACTTTTAACAAGATCAAAAGCAAGGCTGATATTTAGATTCTAGTTAAGATTGAATTTTAATCTTGAATTAACAAAATTGTAACTGAACAAGAATTAAAGAAAGCAAGAAATAACACTGTGATTTATAGTGGTTCGGATTTTAACAATCCTACATCCACTCTCCTTCTCCAAACTTTGAAGAAGGGTCTTCACTAGCTGCTTACTTACTTACTTACTGTACAAACTTTACAAATTACAACTTGATCTTCAACTCTTCAATAATCTAATCAACTTTCTAAAATCTAACTCTAAGAACAAGATATGTTTCAAGATGTGAAGTGAAGTGTTCTACAAACACTTAGAAAATATTTGAAAGCTCTCTAAAAGTTCTTTGTGAAATCAATAAAAAAATAGTGTGTAAAATCAAATTTGCATAAGTGTCTAGAAAAATAAAATCTAGTCCTATTTATAAGTTCGAATAGACGGTTTGTTTGTTAGTTAGTTCTAACAAACCGAAAACCGCTTAACAAACATATTCTTGAAAACTACTCTTGACCTCACCTGATTCTTCCTACTCGTCTGCAATGACTTGGTGAAGACTCGCCTTTCTTATTCTACTCGGCTTGTCTTGACCTCGTCGAGCTTCTCATGATCATCTCCTGCAGATGACTAGTTTTGAGCTTGTCTTCGATGACTTGTAGACTTTGATCTCCCTAACTTAATCGGCTCTTGACCCGGTCCTGATCGGCTTAGAATTGAATCCCGATCTCGAGCCGTTTATCAACGTTGTCCGCTCATCTGGATTGCTCCTTTTAACTCATCAAAACTCTACTTGGTCTAACAATTTCCCTTTTTGATGAAGTTAAAACCTACAAGAAAGAGACACACTCACAACTCGAAGTTAGTTTATAGTTAATCAAGATTATTAGATAGGTATATCGATCACATTTTTCACAATACAAATGATTCATTTCACAATCAAAGCACACACAAAAAAATATAAGTCTTTTAGACTCTTTTAGAAGTACTTAGAAAATTGAGTCTTAAGACTTAAAAAAATTTCAAGTCCGAGAGATAAAATTCTCGGATGACTTATACTTCTTTTTTTTTTTAAAAAAAATTAAGTTTTTCTTAAAGCAAAAAAACTTTAAGAAACTAAGACAAGTAAGTCACAAACGCTCAAATATATTCATTCATATATTTACAAATTTACAATGATCAAAAGATAAAAAGATAAGGAAAAGAGAAAAGATCCTTTATCGTATTCCCACCGATTGGGCTTCAGGAATATCCAACCGAGGTAAAGACTCTCTTCCTTAGCTTTTTCGCTTCTTCCTCGTCTTTCAACCCGGACTCAACCTCGGCTTTGGCAATGATGCCTTTGATCCAGCTTTATGTCGACCGAGCTGCCTGGATTGGTCTTGGGCCTTCCTTTCTCATAGGCCGGAGCGCATAAATCGGCATTGAAAAATTTGTGCGCTTCTACCAGCAGCCTCGATAGAAATCCTTGTCCTCCTTTTCTATCCACTCATGCCACTTCGTGTCTTCGTCCGGCTCTGTGAATCAGACCCCTTCAGGATGTACCAATGATACATCCATCCGGCTTCCGCATTCTTTTCTTTATATTCTTTGAGAAGTCACGCACTACGACCTTTGGTGGATTGAGTGTCCCGTGATAGGGCCTAAACTCGCCTTCATCCGCCTCCTTCATCTCCCATTTCGACATCTCTGCTCCACCTCATCTCCAGTCCCTTGCTCTTCTTCTTCAGCTTCTTTCTTTCTCTTTCTCCATAGAAAACTCCGCTCTCTCATGATCCCGCTGATCTGTTCCTCAGGCAGGTTAGAGTAGTCGAGCTCCCTCTTCCTTTTCTCGAGAGATAGTGAGCTTAGGACTTAAGACTTTGATCGAGCAGATTCTACAATCATCTTCCCTTTCCCTTTCCTTTCACTTCACCGCTTTTGTCTCGCATTCTTTTAACTTCACAAGAATGAGCTCCTTTCTTCTTCTTCTTTCTTCCTCCTCTCCTCATCTTCCTTCTTTATCGCCTCCTCAAGTTGGCTGACCCTCAAGTGCAGCCAACTCGCCTGATTTAATGCGAGCTTCCTCTGGTCGCTGCCTCCAACTCAATTTGTGCTAGCCTTCGTCTCAACTTTACTTTTCGTCTCATCTAACACAAATTTGTGAGTGCCAACTCTCTTTCCTTCACCTCCTTTTCCCCCTTTTTGACTTCATCGGCCAAGGTAGTCACTTCGTCTCCAGATTCGGTGCATTTAACCTCGAAGTCGACTTGTCCAAGGCCAACGAGTCCACCACTATCGAGTTGTATTCGAGACTTGTGATTTCAGCCCTTTAACTTCCTCCTCCATAGTGTCACCTTTTCAAAGAAGAACAGATTGAGTTATAGATGTAATCTTTTCAAAGAAGATTTACCTCTACTTCCCGCATATTTGAGATCATCGCTTCGTGACGGCTTTCACCATCTTCTTTGTCCTCTTCGGAGCTTTTTCTCGAAAGCCTCGCTTCATCTTCCTCTCCATTTGAGCAATTATGGAAGTGATGGCCGATGTGGGACTTAAGTCACTTTCCTCCTCCTCGGATGAGGATTCGGAAGAAGAAGAGGCAGAGGGGGAAGTTCAGAAATTTGAGGTTGAGGAATTGGGGAGCTCATCTCGTATGTCTTCTAGAAAAGAATAAGAGGTGATATCTATTTCTGGTGGAGTGAAGTGTTGAGTTTCGGATGGGGTGGGGGTGGATGTAGTGGGTGGTTCTATCTCGTGGAGAGACGGTTGGAGGGAGAGTAGTTTCAGGTTGGGTGGTAGTGGGGATGATTTCGTAAATTTGAGTGGTGGTGGGAATGGTTTCGAGATGAGGTTTGGACTATATGGAGCAAGCGTGGCTGTTTTGAGAGGCTCGGAGGTGCAGTAGGGCACACCTCTTCATTGCAGTGGGGATTTGGAGGAGAGAGAGATGAAGTAGTACCTTCTTCTTGGATGGGTGAAAGTACAGCTTCCTTGGTGGAGACTTCCATCCGCGACCAAAGCCGCCAAAAGATTCAGACGTCCTAGAGGACCTCCTCACGAAGAATAAATTGATTATCTTCATCGGAGTCCTCATCTGTCTGTGACTTGTAGATGGCTCACTACAGTACCCTATCTCGCACCACGACTCACCTCCTCCTAGACCTCCTTCTTGTTGGAGACCTTACGTGGTTGCTGCCTCCTCACATTACTTCTACAATGGATCCTCGGCTGATTGAGCTTCAAAGCACTGCACGGCAAATTCTGCCGCTGGTTGAGGTTCACCGCAGTCTCGTACTCACCGCACTGCGAATCGCCCTCGCCTCTGTGCATCTTCTCGACTCATCGCCCGAGTCGCAACCCTCCAATCCTTTCATCCTTAGTAAGCAAGCCTTTTTGCTTAGAATACTTCTTTAATCCTTCCCTTGTCTCAAACCTTTATTCAACCCCTCCATCAACACGGTGATCTTATTGAATATACTAACGATCGACTGTCGGTCTCCATCGGTTGGGTTGAATAACAATCTTAACTTCTCCTCCTTCATCCTCCTAAACAACAGTCTACCCAATCAACTCCGTACTCCATCAACAATGGCCCCCATGCAACACAATCGTGACTTAGTCACTCCATTATGGGAGCTTTGATCTCCTAGGATTGACTTAGTTACAATCGTCATGAAAGCAGCCTAAATCTCCTTCTCAACATATGTTTCTTTAACTTCTCCTTACACCCCGTATGTAACCCTTGCAAACATATCAAACGATTCTTCCCAATTGTTCTCCTTATACACCAAAGGATTGACCCCTTCCATCGAAGTATCCAAAATCCTTGCAACGTTCTCCTTAGAAAACTCCAATTGAGTACCTTGACAGATGTTTTGAAGCCATTTTCAGTAAATTCACTTCGTGCGAGGAACTCGCTCCGATGAAATCAGCAGCTTTGTTTAGCGTGGATTTGAACGAATGTAAACCTCGTAATCTTGAAACTTCCAACAGCCTGATAATTTCTCTGGACTCTCTCGTCGTTTGTAGTCTCAAAATCTACAAACATTTCAGCCTTCAATTTGTTTTTGATCAATCGAAAGCATTTTGAAATCAGATCCTCAAGTGGATATATATGTAGGAGGTTTTGGGGTTTGAGAAGAAGAAGATGCCATTGATAAGATTTTGAGAGTAAGAAATTTTCTAAGTAAATTTTGATAGCAGGGAATTGTGAAAGTAAAAATTTTAAAACTGATGAAGGTAAGTTTTTAAACGAGGGGAGAGAGAGGGAAAGTTGGGAAATCGAAACGTGGCACGATCTCGTGGTTTTGATTTTAAATCGATTAAAAAGGCGCGTGTAAAACATCAACGGTTTTGCGAGAAAATCGTTTTGAATTCGTGCGGCGTGACCTACACGCCGTCTTGAATTGCGTAAAAGTAACCGTTTATCCTACGGATTAGGCGGCTAATAGACTTACTTTATCGAAGTAATTAGTATACCCGACGTAAGCAATGAAATGTCTTGCTTAGTACTCAGGTATTCTATTTCGAGACTTGGTAAAATGACAGACTTGGTCAAAATAACCTCGTCTTATATTTTTCGAAAATTTTTCTTAGTCTGGTATTTCCAGTATTTCCGCTTTAATTTCAAAACAGATTACTTGAGAGCTACAGACTTAAGAACTTAATCAAAACAACAATTTTGTGGAAACACTAAGATGAAGGTTTTACGAATGAAGAGATTTATGAGACTAACTCGGTATTTCTGTTCTGCAAAACAAACTTAACAAAACTATTAGTAACTTAGGTAGATCGAGATAGGGTGCAGATAGTCATCCTGCTTTTCGTAAAATCACCGACTATTGTGCCCTAGTCTGATTTACCATATGTCAAACTAAGCAATTATCATATCGATAAGGTCAATATGACTAATCCTTGATTCTTGATTCCTAAACGTGAGATCAATGAAATCACTACCCGATTGTCCTTTGACTCCAGATCTAGTCTCGATAATTCTTTCTAGACATAGTAAACTAAATTGAGAGAGACAGATTTAATTAAAAAACAACTAGAGAATTACTAACGAAGCATCTAATAAACCTAATTCTACAGATAATTTTTTAAACCTCGTCTCGCTAGTGGTTTTGTCAAGATGTCCGCTTCTTTGAAAGTCGGTCAAGATCTTCTCAAGTCTCGATATCTCCTTTTTCTACATGGTCTCGGATGAAGTGGTGTCCGATATCTACATGTTTGCATCTTGTATGAAGAATCGGGTTCTGGGTAATAGCTGTGGCACTATTACTATCACAAAAGATTGGTACTTCTTTAGTGATAATGTTATAGTCCCTTAGCCGTTGACTTATCCAGATCGGTGTGAACAACAACTTCATTTGCCATATACTCGGCTTCGATTGTGGAAGTAGCTACAGAGGTTTGTTTCTTAGACAACCATGAAATCACTTACTTCCAAGAAATTGGCAAGTACCGATGTAGATTTTCTATCTATCTTACACCCACCAAAATCTGAATACGAGTATCCAGATAGCTCAAAGTTTTCATCACCGGATACCACAATCCAACATTTATTGTTCCTTTCAAATACTTGAGGATTTTCTTTCTTTGCTTCAAGATGACTTTTCTTAGGATTAGCTTGAAATCTAGCCTGGACTCCAACCGCAAATGAAATATCGTGTCTACTAGCGCTTAAATAAATAAAGAACTAATAAGACCTCGATACTCGGTTTGATCATTGTCTTCTCCCTTCTTATTCTGGATCCATTGAAAAATTTGTCATCATAGGTATCTTAGCTTCTCGGCTGGTACCTATTCCATATTTTTCAATAAGATCTTTGTATATTTGGCTTGGTTGATGAATATTCCCTTCTTTGTCTGCTTGACTTGAAGTCCAATAAAATATGTCATTTCTCCCATCATGGACATTTCAAATCGCTTTCATAAGACTACTAAATTCTTCACACAAAGATATGTTAGTTGATCCAAAAATTATATCATCAACATAAATTTGAACTAACAAAAGATCACAACCAAACTCTTTTCTAAATAGAGTTCTATCAATTCTACCTTTAACAAAACCATTTTGAATTAAATAATCAGATAAGGTGTCATACCAAGCTCTTGGTGCTTGTTTAAGTCCATATAGGGCTTTCCTTAGTTTATAAACTTTGTTTCCTTTGACAAAACCAGGAGGTTGCTCTACATAAACTTCCTCAACTAAGATTCCATTTAAAAAGGCTGATTTAACATCCATCTCGAAAACTATGAATCTTTTAAAAGTGCATAGGCTAAAAATAATCTTATGGCTTCCGTGACGAGCTATTGGTGCAAAGGTTTCATCATAATCAATACCTCTCCGATTGTGAATAACCTTGAGCAACTAGTCTGACCTTATTTCTAACCACAATATTATTTTCATCCCTTTTGTTTTTAAAGACCCATTTAGTTCCAATGACTTTTTGATGACGAGGCCTTTCAACAAGCTCCCATACATCTTGTCTTTGAAACTCGATTTAGTTCTTCTTGCATGGCATTAATCCAGCTTGGAATCGGTTAGAGCTTCGTAATTGATTTAGGTTCAAGTAATGACACATAGCAACCGAACATACAATCTTGATTTAGTTGGGTCCTCGTCTGGACACCGCAGTCTAAATCTCCAATTATCTCGCTTCACTGGGTGATATGTCATTACTTTCTTTCCTTTATCTTTTACAAAGTGGATGATGTCTTGTCCGAATTATTTATTTCAATTGATTCTATGTTACCTTCGATAACTCTACCGATCGGTGATGTGTTGTTGGTCATCCGATCGGTGATGTGTTGTTGGTCGTCCGATCGGTTGGTAAATCAGCTATTGAGGAAGTTCTTTCTGGTTCTTTTCCTTTGTCTCGATTCTTCCTCTTCATCCGAATCGATTCTTGAGTGTAGAATTTTATGGTTGATCCTTTGATAGTCATCTCGATCTGATTATCGATATCTTTGAGATGTCCCTTGTCTTATAAAACTCAAAAGAAGATTCATCAAATACCACATGGGGTGTTTCTTCTACACACAAGGTTGTCTTATTAAAAACTCTATATGCCTTTGATATAGATGAGTATCCTAAGAATATCCCATCTGCTATCTTGGCATCAAAGGTTTTTAATTGAGATTTCCCATTATTGTGTATGAAACATTTACAACCAAATATATGAAGATATGAAATTTTGGGAGATCTTCCCTTCCAAATTTCATAGGGAGTTTTACACTTATCCTTGACAATCGACTCTATTTTGAACATAACAGTCCGTATTCACCGCTTCTCGCCCAAAACCTATGAGGAGTGTTGAATTCGAGATAGCATTGTTCTAGCCGCCTCTTTCAAGGTCCTGCTTTCTTCTTTCAACAACTCCATTTTGTTGTGGAGTCCTTTGCCGCAGATGTTTCGAGCTATGCCATTCTCAATGCAAGTAGTTAGAAATCAATTTATTTAGGAATTCAAGACCTTTATCACTTCTAATTTTAACAATATTTAATCCCTTTTCATTTTGAATCTTCTTAAGGAATTACGGGGATCTTAGTCATAGTCTCATTCTTTTTGTACAAGAAAATAACCCAAGTAAATCTTGAAAAATCATCAACAATTACTAAGGTGTATTTTCTTCCACTAAAGCCGAGAGGAGTTAATGGACCAAACAGATCCATATGAAGAAGTTCCGTAATCCTTTCTCAAGAAGGACTACTTATTGCTTTGAAAAGAAGCTTTGGTCTCTGCTTTTCCTTTTGACAAGAAACACATACATGGTTCTTTGAAAATACTTTATCAGGAGTCCTTTAACTAAAGATTTCCTTGCTATTTTGTTAAGAGTTTTGAAGTTTAAGTGACCAAGTCGTCTGCCACGTACCCAACTTAAGTCATCTCGAACTCTTAGCAACAAGACAAGTATCTTTAGGACAACTTTTGAAGTTGGCAACATAAATGTTACCTTGTCTTACTCCACCCAATAGAATATTTTCATTGATACCATCTAACACATAGCATGCATTATGAGTAAATTTGACACAAAACCCTTTATCACAAAATTGTGAAACAGATAGTAGGTTGTGCTTCAATCCTTCCACGTAGTAAACTTCTTGAACATGAACATCTCCTATCATTAGCGTTCCTACACCTTTAGTAAGTCCATAGTTGTTGTCTCCAAACATCACTCTTGGTCCATCAATGGTTTGATAGTTAGAGAGAAGTCGTCTTTCATAGGTCATGTGCTTGGAACACCCACTATCAATATACCGGATGACCTCAAGAATGTCTCCTCTATCAACTATATTTTTATCTTCCTCGCAATCACAAATTTATTGCTTAGGTACCCTTTGTATTTTGGGTCCTTTCATGTTAAGTTGACTCTTAGGAATCCAGATAAAAATATCAATGTTCCTTAAAACCATAGATTGAAGCTTGCATCCATATCTATCTACTAAGATAAGACTTTCAAGATCAATCTAATTTAGTTGATCTTTGAAATTGTCTTGAATCTTGGTAAGAATGGATAAGATCTCGCTTCTTCCATCAAAGCTATTATACCTAGGATAGATCTTTGATTTAGTCTTAGATTCACCTTAGGAGTTACTTTCCTCGTCCGATTTTCTTTTTAGAAGTATCGAGATGAGGTAATTAATTCCTTTGGTTTCAGGGACTGAATAAAGTTTCTACCTTAGGTTTAGTTGCTTTCACAAAGACTCTAGGTTTTATAGGATCATTTTTCTTATTCCTATCAAAACCTAATCCAGCTTTATCACTAGACTTTTGAGATGAATTGAAGATTTTATCTATTGTGGTTTGAGAATTATTCATAAGTCCTAACTTGAGATTTAATTCTCTGTTAGTTCTTTTATAATTCTCATTCTCAGAATAGATGTTTGAAAATTTTATTTTTAAAGAACTCAGTTCCTCGTTCTAACTTATCTGTCTTATCGCACAAGGTACCGGTGATCATCTCGGTTTGACATTCCCCCTTGAATGTACAGTCGATTTCTCACTTTCTTTAGTCCGATTGACCTTAGTTAGATCAGAAATTTGATTCTTTAAATTAAGATTTTTAGTCTCTATCTCGTTTATAGGCAGATAGAGCAGTCTCCAATTCTTTCAAAAAGTTTATCAATAAGATCGGGATTAGTTTTATAAGGTGTCACTTTGTCATTATCTCGATGATGAATAATAATGTACCTCTTTAGCCATTAGACATACGTCATCATCGACCTAAAATCAAATGAGGATGAGGATGATGATGTCTCACGAGCTTCTTCTTTCTCGCCTAGGAGAGCTCTCTGGTCAGCATATCTTCTATCTCTTTTCTTCCTCTTTTCTTCTCTCTCTCGGGAGTGAGTTGAGGACAATCATAGCTGTAGTGACCAGGTTTGCTGCATGTATAGCATATATCTCCTCTGGCCTCGTGTTTGGACTACTATCTCCTCGTCGATAGGTGACCTATGACTTCTTGGTCGATCCTTCTTTTTATCATTATCTCGAACTCTTTTCATCCCTCGTCTCGATCTATAGTTCCTTCGACCTAATCTGCCTCTTTTGTTTCTTCGTATTTCATCTTCGCTTTTCATACCTTTTCAACAAAAGAGCCATTTCTTCTTTTGCTGCATAAATCGGATGCTTTAGAAATCTTTTCGCATTCATCCTCGATGAACAAATGCTACTGTTTTCCAGATGTAGATGACTTCGCCTCATCTTCTTCATCTTCAATGTGAATGTCATATTCCAGTGCTTTAAGATGAGAGAAGAGAGTGTGATGTGATATAGATGACAAATTCTGTGTTGCCTTGAGAATATTAGCTTTCTCTCTCCATCTTTTGCTCAAAGATCTCGAGTACTTTGTTGTTAATTTCTTTCTCGGTGTAAGTCTTACCCAAATCTCACCGCTTTGTTCACAAGATTAGTCAATCTCACGTCTAGTTGATCTACGCTTTCACTATCCTTCATTTTGAATGTGTCAAAAGCATGTAGAACAGATCAAGCTTGTTTTCTTTGACTGTTCGAGATCCTTCACAAATTCCAGCAAGAGTCTCCCACATTTCTTTGGCAGTCTTGCATCTTTTAACCTTTTCTATCCAATCTTTACTTAGAGTCTCAATGATCTCGGTTCGAGCTACTTGATCAAGATTATGGACCTTTCTTTCATCATTTGTTAACTCAGCTCTTCTTTTCTTGTCTCGGTCCCGGATTCACTGACTCGAGTCCAGATCTTTGGTTCCTCCATGATAGAATTTTATAGGTCCCTCTTCAAGAACCTCTTCCATCCTATCATGAATGGCTTTTAGGTGATTTTCCATCCTAAATTTCCAAAGAATCATAGTCTTCAATAGAGAATTCAGGAAGATTCCTAGACTTTTTGTTTTTCCCGATGACATGATGAAACAAAGAACAAAATACTCCACAAACTAATTAGTAGCACCGTTAGTAAAAGAAGAAAATGAAGAAAAATCAAGATAATTTCAGAATCTTATTCAAGACCTAAAATCAATATAAGAACAGCCTTAACACCTGCTCCGATACCACTTGTTGGTCCTCGAATGTTGAGTTGATTTAAAACCTTAAGATAACCTTCTAGAACAAAATCTAGATTGGGGGTTTGAATAGATTTTGTAGATTTTTCGAATCTCTCAAAATCAATTCAAAATATCGATTAAACACAACGAAAAACAATTGTAAACTCAACTTTTAACAAGATCAAAAGCAAGGCCGATATTTAGATTCTAGTTAAGATTCTGAATTTTAATCTTGAATTAACAAAATTGTAACCCGAATGTAAATTAAAGAAAGCGATAAATAACACCAGGATTTATAGTGGTTCGGATTTTAACAATCCTACATCCACTCTCCTTCTCCAAACTTTGAAGAAGGGTCTTCACTAGCCGCTTACTTACTTACCGTACAAACTTTACAAATTACAACTTGATCTTCAACTCTTCAATAATCTAATCAACTTTCTAAAATCTAACTCTAAGAACAAGATATGTTTCAAGATGTGAAGTGAAGTGTTCTACAAACACTTAGAAAATATTTGAAAGCTCTCTAAAAGTTCTTTGTGAAATCAATAGAAAAAAATAGTGTGTAAAATCAAATTTGCATAAGTGTCTAGAAAAATAAAATCTAGTCCTATTTATAAGTCTCGAAAAGACAGCTTTGTTTGTTAGTTAGTTCTAACAAACTGAAAACCGCTTAACAAACATATTCTTGAAAACTACTCTTGACCTCGGTGATTCTTCCTACTCGTCTGCGGTGACTTGGTGAAGACTCGCCTTTCTTATTCTACTCAGCTTGTCTTGACCTCGTCTCGAGCTTCTCATGATCATCTCCTCGCAGATGACTAGTTTTGAGCTTGTCTTCGATGACTTGTAGACTTTGATCTCCAGCCTAACTTAATCACTCTTGACCCACGATCGGCTTAGAATTGAATCGATCTGAGCCGTTTATCAACGTTGTCTGCTCATTTGGATTGCTCCTTTTAACTCATCAAAACTCTACTTGGTCTAACAATGTTGATCATAAACAGTGCATCTTCAAAATCTGCACTAACTCCCCCGATCTTCAAGCTCCTCCATCTTTGCAAGCTCTCCCCTTACTCGGTGCCCCCCCAATCATCCAGATCATCATAGAGAATGCTCAGTCTTCGTTGTCCCGATCCACAACATCAATTCTTTTCAAGATCCATATTTGAACGCTGCGGGACCGCCATCAGTGTTGTCTGATTGCCGTGCACAATATCTGCACATCCTGCATCTCAAAGATTATGATCAGCACTCTCTGTTCCCGCTCCCGCTATATCTCGCATCCGGTCCACTATCAGCACCATCAGGGCCTCAGACTCCATCCACAAAGATCGAGATCCAAAGCACCATCATCGCCAGATTCGGTGCAACAACAGTCCCACTCCCCTTGTGGTAGAAAGCGAGCGTTTCCCAGATCCTTTTGTGCATCTCAAGATTGCTCAATAGACACTTAGCATTAGTAATTGAATTATCTGTCATTGCAATTTGATAGCGGATAAATTACGGGTGTAATTGTGGTATGTTGGCAGCGTGTGTGCCAACATCTCTCGGCACATCACCGGTTGATTAGCAGTGAACTTCAACTTCGGGGCATTTGGATCTCTCGTAAGGCGGATCAATCACACGTGGTCCACTCCTCGGTACATGTGAGATTCCTAAACTCGAGCAAACAAACCGATTATCTCCCGAATTTTCCTCCGAAATCCAAGAGCCGAGATCATCATAAATATCAAGCCGATATGGCAGTCCTTTACCCTTCAACTTTCCCGAATAGGTCATCATATTTTCAAAGATTGTTTTCCCTAGGTTGAATCTTTGCAAATGACCAATTTTGTACATGAGGACGCTTTGTTCAGATGTAAGGGTGGTGGTGTTGGATGAGGGCAGCCAATTGTACACAATCAACTTGTGCGAGGACACTATACAAAATAGTAAGGACTGAGGAGTTCATCCTATACCTCCACACTGCTTTGTCTCCCTCCGGTGATTACACTTATCACCTCATCAAGGTTATCAATCCGGGGATCTTCACCATCCCTAGTCCTAAGAAAAGCAAGTTAATAGTAGCAGGAGTAAGCTCAATCACCTTCCCCTAAATTTGACCTTTCCATAGTTCTTAGAATTAACCCTAGAAGCACTGTCCCTTCAAGTTGGCATAAAATTCATATACCCAATCAATCAGATAAGGAGTAGCAAATTGAAGTGCAAACAATAAAGACCTTTCTTCCAGTATAACCAACCATATTCACGTAAATGAAGTTATCCATCTTTATTATCCTTTCCCCACAATCGCCTAGTTCTCAAGGTTCTAAACTTGTCACTATCCACCCCATTATATCTATCATCGAATCAAGAAGAAGACATATGCAGAGAAGAATCGGTATGTACCTCATCCGATTTTTCGGAGGATGAGCTGGATGTTGCCATGGGTGAGGCAACATCCTCCCGCACATTTAGCGGATCACCATTTTTTTCTTCTCCTTTCCATCTTGGCAAGCATATCACCCAGAGTTTGATTTATTTCAATCATTAGTGCTCCCTCGGGACTAGGCACTGGAACATCAACTTGATCACCGGCTTCCTTTTTCGGTTTGCCTCTTCCATTTCATCACTTGAAGAGTCGTAGTCAAAAACCTAAATTGGTTTTGAAGCAACTCCATCATCATGCTTCTCGCTTCTTCCCAGCTTTCAGAATAGTTCATTTGTCGACCCATTGTCCGATAAGATCGCTGCTTTCGACCCCTTGCCTCTAGTGGCTTGATGATGAACGACACGAAAATGGGTAGTGAGCTCTCCGGTGTCCGTAGAGTCGAAGCAGCTTCTTCCATTGAAGCATCTTGAGTTGATTGTGAAGGCGTAAAGACAAGATGTCATGTAATCGTCAAAATTAACCTCTTCATCACCGACTTTGACAATTGGGTAAATCCTGCCTTTGTAAGGGATTTGAAAGCGTAGAAGATTTGATCGAAGTGGCCCCCTCAGCGAGCTCAACCGTCATAGGATAGGTTTCAAGAACAAGGGCTTCGCTAGCTTCGCCGCCATCTTGATTTTGTGGCGTCGCCCAAAATTTTAGTCTCGGTTGGTTGCTCGACGGGATTCTCGGTGTGGGTTGGCGATAACGGCACATCCATCGACCCAACCCTAATTGATGAGGGTGATGTCGGATCGGTGCGCCAACACTGTCGGACACATTCTCTGCGGCCATTGTTGCTAGGAGTCGAAGGTTTCGCGAGGAAGACGATGTAGCGGGGAGAGGTTGAGTGTTTGGATTGTGAAGGTGAAGAGTCCTTTCGATCACCATGTCAATTAATAACCTGAAAACATTTTTCAAATTATAATAATTAAATAATCAATTTGAATAAATTATAGCCGATAAAGAATTAATACCGTGACGTATAATCAATAATACCTTCAACACTTGTGCTTAATTCGAAACTACGATATAATGTGTAAAACACACCGAGTATTAAGGACCTTAAATAGGGAAGAGAAAGATCGTAGAAGTTGTGATCACATTGGTGTTATACGACTAAGATTTAATCACATCCCTAAGAAATAGTGGCATTACCGAAAGTGTGGAAGTTTAAAGTTTAAACATGCAAATAACCGCCTTAATAATAAAAAATAACCGCTTAATAAAATTAATTAGATTACATAATATTGCTGGGAACAATTTAAAATAAATAAATCTCCATAAAATAATATTCGGAAATTTTCAAACTCATAAAGGTAAATATACATATGAGAACCAAAATGTTATTTATCGAATGTCGGCACACACACTTCTCAACACGCTTTTACATGAAATTAATTCATTTGTGTTGCACTATATTTTGCTTTTCTCATTTATTCACATTGATCCATTTTTTCGTAAGAGATCATCGTAGTTGTCACTCCGTGTCCCATAATTACTCAATGGATTGTGAATATATTGATGCATTCAAGTCACCTTTTGAAAAGAGTACATCGTAGTAGTCAACTCGTGCCCTATAGTTACTTAGTGACATAGCATCTAATTGTGAGTTATTTTAATTGCATGTTCTAATACTATTTACACAAGAGAGTTCGAAAACACTAAATATTACAATACTTAGAAAAATTTAAATAAATTATTCTAGTGTTGTCACAAATGTTGGCACATTTGTCACAACACACAACAATAATAGATCTAATTAGTGTATAAACCTAGAGATTTTCTAAGAGAAGAAAACCTCTCATTATCAAGAGCCTTAATAAAAATGTCAAGCAATTTGCTTCTCGTAGGAATGTATTCCAACTTTACAACTTCTTTTTCTACAAGGTCCCTAATGAAGTGATGTCTTATACTATATTCTTAGTTAATGAATGTTGCACAGATTCTTAGATATATTAATTGCACTTGTATTGTCACAATAAACAGTAAGAGTATTGCTCTCCAAACCGTAATCATCGAACATCTTCTTAAGCCATAGAAGTTGTGTACAACAATTCTTTTTGGCTATGTATTCTGATTCAGCCGTAGATAGGATGACACAATTTTGTTTTCGGCTATGCCATGAAACAAGATTGTTACCCATGTAGAAACATCCTCCACTTGTACTCTTTCTATCATCACTATCACCTGCCCAATCTCGCATCACTATAGACAATCAAAGAACAATTAGTGTATTTGCTATACCATATTCCATAATCACATGTACCGCCACATATCTAATGATCCTCTTAACCGAATTCATGTGAGATTCTTTAGGATTAGCTTGATAATGAGCACATAAACAAACACTAAACATGATGTCCTGGCCTACTAGAAATCAGATATAAAAGACTACCAATCATCAACCTATACAATGTTGGGTCAACATTTGTGCCAACACTGTCTTTACACAATTTTTGTGTCGATCCCATAGGTGTCTTCATGTGTTTAGCATTGTCTAAACCAAACCTTTTCACAAGATTTTGGCATATTTACTTTGACAAAAGAAAATACCATCTTTGTATTGTTTAATTTGAAGACCTAAAAAGTAATTCAAGTCTCCAACCATCGACATTTCAAAGGTAGAGGTCATTTCATGCACGAATAATTCAAACATTTTCTCATATGTAGAACCAAATACAATGTCATCAACATATGTTTGAGCAATTATAATATCATTTCCGAATGTTTTATAAACAAAGTCCTATCGCCTTCACCTCTATAGAAACCAAATTCAACAAGAAAATCAGTTAATCTACCATATCATGCCCTAGGTGCTTGCTTCAAACCATATAAAACTTTTTTAAGTTTATAAACATGATCAGGAAATTCATGATTCTCAAACCCCTTAGGTTGTTCTACATATGCTTCTTCCATAAGAATTCCATTTAGAAATGCGGCCTTGACATCCATTTGATGCGTTTTATATCAATGTAACATGCAATAGCAAGTAATAGTCTTATGGATTCAATTCTAGCTACTGGAGCAAATATCTCATCAAAATCAATTCCTTCTACTTGTGTATAGCCTTGAGCAACTAATCTAGCTTTGTCTCTTACAACATTATCGTATTCATCAGTTTTGTTTTTGAAGATCCATTTGGTACCAATTATATTCACATTATCAGGCCTAGGTACAAGCATCCAAACATCATTTCTATCAAATTGATTTAACTCTTCATGCATTGCATTAATCCAGCTTTTCATCTTTCATTGCTTCATAAATATTTTTAGGTTCATTGAAAGAATAAAAACATTCAAAGTTCACCTTTGCTGCACATTACAGATGTCATACAGATAGATCTTACCACATGTCTTGCATCAAAACTCAATTTTCTCCTTGTTTGAACACCGATTGTGGTTTACCTATGATCTGTTGTTGTGGATAATTTTTGAAAATTCTGGAAGATGGTACTGTAGCAGGATAAGATATAGTTCTGTTAATTTCGGATGTTGAGGTGATGTTGCTTGAGATGTGGGCACATTTGTAGCAACATTCTCAATCGATTCGAAATATCGTAACTTTGTATCTCGCCAATAAGATCAGTTACATCTTCTTCAATTGTATTATCTGCAAGACTTGCATTATCATCAAACACAACATTCATAGACTCTTGAACAAGATCATTCCTAAGATTATAAATCCTAAAAGCTCTCTTGTTCCTAGCATAACCAAGAAAGAAACCCTTATCACTTTTTGAATCAAATTTATGAAGTTGGTCTCTATCATTCAAGATGTAGCAAACACATCCAAAGACATGAAAGTATTTCAAATTAGGATTTTTGTTATTCAAAACTCATAAGGTGTTTTAGTAGAATTAGGTCTCAAATAAACTCTATTTGATATATGACAAACAAGATTCAAAGCTTCAGCCCAAAATCTTTTAGAAAGTTTCTTGGATAAAAGCATTACTCTAGCCATCTCTTGTAGAGTTCTATTTTTCCTTTCGGCTACACCATTTTGTTGAGGTATTTTGGGAGAAGAAAATTCTTGAATTATGCCTTTGTCTTCACAAAAATTAGTGAATAAGCTGTTCTCAAACTCCCTACCATGATCAGACCTTATTTTCTTCACCTTGGTGTTATAAACATTTTAAAACCGTTTATAGAGAATTTTGAATATTTCAAAAGCATCCGATTTCTCCTTAAGAAATTCAATCAATGTAAACCTTGAATAATCATCTATTATGATAAAAGAATATCTCTTACCACCAATGATTTCAGTCTCCATTGGTCCCATTAAATCCATATGCACAAGTTCAAAGCAATGTTTCGTAGTACAATGTGTCAACATTTCATGTGACATTTTGACTTGTTTACCACTTTGGCAGGATCCACACACATTTGACATACGTATTTGTAACTTAGGCAGACCTTTAACAACATCAAATTTCAACAATTTGATAATATTCCTATAATGAGCATGTCCAAGTTTTTGATGCCAAAATATACTTTCATCGGTTTGAACATTAAAGCATGCTTGATTCGAATCAATTAGATAACGATTATCAACGAGATCTATTACCAACCATGAGACAATTATCATCATTGTTTAACACATAGCATGAACTTTTATCAAACTATACATACAAGTCATCATCACATAATTGACTAATACTAATCAAGTTTGCAAGTAAACCTTTAACATGTAAGACTTTTGTCAAGTTTGAAAAATCGGGAACATTTAATGTACCTATTCCAATGATTTTACCTTTTGAACTTCCTCCATATGTAACATTTCCACCATCGTAAGCCTTATAATCAGTGAGATAACTTTCCTCACCGGTCATGTGCCTAGAACACCCACTATCAAAGTACCATAGTCCGGAACACATGATTTTAAAGAGGTGTAAACAACATTACATACATAATTTGACTTTTTCACCTGTAGATTTTTGAGCAGTTTTGAAAAGATTTTTGAACTGTCTATTTTGAATGTTGAGCAGAATGTGGCAACATTTTTCAAAGACATTTTAGCAAACTTTTGTCGTCTGTCTCATCCTTAAACAGATTTGGTCGTTTGTGACCCTCAAGGTAAAATAATAATGACAAACATCCTTCTTTTCGTAATCATTTTTAATTTTTCGGAGTTCAATAAAAGGTTTTGTAAACACAACCAGTTTATTATTGTTCAAAAACTGAGTAATATTACCATTATAACCAAGACCATGTCTACTTGTACTTCCAATTGTTAATGTATCATCAAGTTTTGCTGAACTTTCTGAGTATCTTTTGAAATTCGGTGTTGTGCCCTTAAGCCGCTCTTTAAGGTTGCATATCTCCGAGATCTTTCTTGTCAATATGACCTCAAGCTTTATCACCAAATCCTTTTGATATGACTCTTCAATAGTCATGTCCTTCAAGGCTTTCTCGAGTGGATTCCAACTCCTTTTCAAGCTTTAGATAACTGGATTTACAATCTTTGCAAATATTGTTAGAAGTACTGCCTTATCTACACAAGAACTTGAGAAACAATTAACTTCGGAATTTCCAATGTTTCCTCAAATGTTGGCACATATGACTCGACATCGAATCATCCAAGAAATCATCATATAAAATTCTTGCGAGAAAAAACATATTCTTCATTTTTATCGAATCATCTTCACAATGAGACTCATCAATTAAGGTAACATTGAAATTTACCCTTTTTCTCAAAATAGTGTTGGCACATTCATTAGCATAATGACCAAAACCAAAACATGCATCACATTTATCATTTTTCTTGTATTACGGATCATATTTGATCTTGTTACCTCTATCAAATTGCCTAGGTTGATTAACATTCCTATTTTTATCGTGCAATTGACGTGAACTTCCACTTTGATCTCTATCTTCGATTCTTAATTTGCAAATTATTTCTAAGTCTATTTGCTCTCTTTTTCAAAAACGCATTAAACGCTTAGTCAAGAAAGCAATGCTATCGGCATTGTCGGCACAATCATCAATAACATCTTCATGGAATCTATTTCAGTAACAAACGGTTGTTTGTCAATACTCGAAGATGTCTCTCCTTTGAAAACAGAAATTTTCTTTTCGCATTTCTCAATATCTCTTTGGGCAAAATTCATTTCATACGTTTTCAAATTACTCACCAACTCATTTTATGTAATAGCATCAGTATCTTTAGCTTCCTCAATAGCACATATCTTAGCATCAAAACATTTAGGAACGATTCTTAAGATTTTATATACTAACCTTGTATTGGATATAGCTTCACCAAGTGCTTGAGATTCATTAGAAATCTCGCTGATTCTTTCATTGTAGGAGGATATGGTCTCATCTTCCTTCATCATTAGATTTTCGAACTTGGTTCCAAGCATCCGCAACTTTGTCCTTCTAACACTCTCGAGATCCTTCACAATGTTCTTGTAATCTCTCCCATGCATCTTTTGCGAGATACACACTTAGAAATTATTTTGAACATGGAAACATTCATGGAAGTGAATAAGACATTGAGTGCTTTTGAATTGAAAGCGGTCGTGGTCACCTCATCATTTTTCCATTCTAACTCTTTCTTGATTTGAGCTTCGAGGTATTGTCGGTGGCTGGGCTGTTGGTGGAGTCCATCTAGTTAAAATACTCCTCCATGCACTTTCATCAATTTCTTTGATGTACATGCGCATTTTAGGCTTCCAAATTGCATAATTCGTACCATCAAGAACTGGTGGCCTAATTGGAGTTGTCATAGGATATTCCATCGCAAAAATACACAACAAACACAGATCAAAACTCGTGATAACGAGAGTTCAATGGCTCGTGCCAAATGAAGGTGTGCGTGAGTGTTTGACGAATATCGTTGTCTCGAATGTTGGCACATTCGAAGAACAACACATATAAAATAAATATAGAAATACACACAGTAAGTCTTAAACACTTTGCAAGATGGATATCAAAATTTTGAATAAGTCTATATCGCTAATCGGCGAAATATCACTAGTAATTGTTAAGTGATACAATCGGTGAAAATATTAGCCACACCGTGAATGGATCTATGTATATAGTGTCTAGACAAAGATCAATCTAACCTATCACTATTACAAATAAAGACCCAATGTTGAGTGAAATGTTGAAACATTCACCAACGGAAGAATCGAGATTGAAACATACAATAAACTCTAAAATCTATGCCAATAGACTATGCTAGATTGTGTTTTCTCAACTTCAAGTTGTAATCTTCATAGCAGCCATGTATATATAGATATTACGGACTCTTAGTGCTTGAATATAACTTCCACATCTCCCTTGAAAATAGGTAACTTCTTTGTAACTTCCCCACGTTCTTTTCAACTCTTCACTCTTGCTTTTTCAACCGCATGACTTGGAAACTCCCACAAGTCTTCAAACCGTAAAAACAAGACATTGAACAAGACATTTCGTGGGTTAAGGGTTAGTGGAAGTGGAAGGACGAATTCGATGTTGTGACTAGAATGTTCGCACATTACTGATTAACATTCGTCACTAACATCAACAATACATATTCAAAATATCATGCAATTTGTCTCTAATATTGACGGTGGAGTGTTCGGTATCAAAATCTTTATACGCAATTAATCTTTTGTTTAAAGTTCAAGAATCATCAATCCAATGACAAGTAACTTCAATATAAGAATGTTTTGAAAATTATCACTCCATATATCAACACAAATTGAAACTTGTTGATGTTATGACGAGTGTTACTCGGAATGTGCCAACATTCTCGGTCACAACATCGATTCGTCCTTCCACTTCCACTAACCCTTAACCCACGTTTTGTCTTGGTCAATATCTTATTTTCTTTCAAAATGAAGACTTACGATTACGCCATCAAGTCATGCGTTTGAAAAGACAAGCAAAAGAAGTTATTAAGATCATGGGAAGTTACATGGAAGTTACCTATTTTCAAGGGAGATGTGGAAGTTATCTTCAAGCATTAAGAGTCCAGATTTATCTATATATACACGGCTGCTATGGAGATTAAAACTTGGAGTTGAGAGAAACACAATCTAGCATAGACTATTGGCATAGATTATTGAGTTTATTGTATGTTTCTATCTCGATACTTCCGTTGGTGAATGTTCCAATATTTCACTCAACATTGGGTCTTTATTTGTATTAGTGATAGGTTAGATTGAATATTATCTAGTCACTATATACGTAGATCCATTCACGGTGTGGCGTATGTTTTCACCGATTGTATCACTTAACAATTACTAGTGATAATACGCCGTTTGGCAAGATAGATTTATTTATAGTCTATACAAAATTTTGATATCCATCTTGTAAAGTGTTTAAGACATCCGATGTGTATTTCTATTCATTTATTTTCTCGTGTTGTTCTCGATTGTGCCAACATTCGTGAAAACATTCTGCAAAAACACTTACGCACACCTTCAATTGGCACCAGAGCCGTTGAACTCAAGTTATCCCGAAGTTTAGATCCCGTGTTTGGTGTGATTTATTACGATGGAATATCCTATGACAGCTCCAATTAGGCCACCAGCTTCTGATGGTACAAATTATGCAATTTAGAAGCCTAAGATGCGCATGTACATCAAATCCATTGATGAACGTGCATGGAGGAGTATTTTAACCGGTTGACTCCACCAATTCCAGCCATCGACAATACCGAAGCTCAAATCAAGAGAGAATTAGAATGGACAAATGATGAGGTGACCACGTCCACTTTCAATTCAAAGGCACTCAAGTGCCTTTTTCACTTCTACTGGATGTTTCCATGTTCAAAATAATTTCTAATTGTGTATCTCGCAAAAGATGCATGGGAGAGATTACAAGAACATTGTGAAGGATCCGAGAGTGTGAGAAGGACAAAATTGAGGATGCTTGGAACCAAGTTCGAAAATTTAAGGATGAAGGAAGATGAGACCATATCCTCCTATAATGAAAGAATCACCGAGATTTCCAATGAATCTCAAGCACTTGTTGAAGCTATATCCAATACAATGTTAGTACATAAAATCTTAAGAACCTGTTCCTAAACGTTTTGATGCTAAGATATGTGCTATTGAGGAAGCTAAAGATACTGATGCTATTACTCAAAATGAGTTGGTGAGTATTTTGAAAACGTATGAAATGAATTTTCTCAAAGAGATAATGAGAAATCTGAAAAGAAAATTTATGTTTTCAAAGGAGAAACATCTTCAAGTACCGATAAACAACCATTTGTTATCAAATTGATTCGATGAAGATGCTATTGACTGATTGTGCCGACAATGCCGATAACATTGCTTTCCGACTAAGCAGCTTTAATGCATTTTTGAAAAAGAGAGAAAATAGACTTAGAAATAATTTGCAAATTAAGAATCAAGATAGAGATCGATTGGTAGTTCACGTCAATTGCCTGATAAAATAGGAATGTTAATCAACCTAGGCAATTTGATAGAGGTAACAAGATCAAATATGATCCGTAATATAGGAAAAATGTTAAATGTGATGCATGTTCTGGTTTTGATCATTATGCTAATGAATGTGCCAACACTCTTTTGAGAAAAAGGGTAAATTTCAATGCTACCTTAAGTGATGAGTCTGATTGTGAAGATGATTCTCGATAAAAATGAAGAATATGCTTTTTCTGTAAGGATTATATATGATGATACTCTTGATGATTTCTTTGGATGATTCTCGATGTCGAGTCAAATGTGCCAACATTTGAGGAAACATTGGAGGTTCCAGAATTTAATTGTTTCTCAAGTTCTTGTGTAGATAAAGCAGGTACTTCTAACAATGTTTGCAAGGATTATAAGTCCAGCTTATCAAAAGCTTGAAAAGGATTTAGAATCTACTCAGAAAGTCTTGAGGGACATGACTATTGAAGAGTCATATCAAAAGGATTTGGTGATAAAGCTTGAGGTCATACTAACAAGGAAAGATCTAGAGATATGCAACCTCAAATAGCAAGTCAAAGGCACAACACCGAATTTCAAAATATATTCAGAAAGTTCACTAAACTTGATGAGGCACTAACAATTGGAAGTACAAGTAGACATGGTCTTGGTTATAATGGTAATATCACTCGGTTTTTAAACAATAATAAACCTTTGTTGTGTTTACAAAACCTTCGTTGAACTGAAAATCGAAAAGCGATTTTGAAAAGAAGGATGTTTGTCATTATTGTTTCACCGAGGGTCACAAACGACCAAACTGCTTTTAGAATGAGGCGAGAATAAAAAGTTTTCTAAAATGTCTTTGAGAATGTTGCCACATTCGCTCAACATTCGAAACAAACACCCAAAATCTTTTCAAAAACCTCGTTCAAAAATCTACTTGGGTGAAAAAGTCAAATAATGTATGTAATGTTGTTTACACCTCTTTAAAAGCATGTGTTCCGGGACTATGGTATTTTGATAGTGGGTGTTCTAGACACATGACCGGTGAGGAAAGTTATCTCACCGATTATAAGGCATATGATGGTGGAAATGTTACATATGGAGGAGGTTCAAAAGGTAAAATTATTGGTATAGGTACATTGAATGTTCCTGGTTTTCCAAACATGACAAAAGTATTACATGTTAAGGTTTACTTGCAAATTTGATTAGTATTAGTCAATTGTGTGTTGATGACTTGCATGTAAAGTTTGATAAAAGTTCATGCTTTGTGTTAAACAATGATGATAATTGTCTTATGGTTGGTAATAGATCTCGTTGATAATTGTTATCTAATTGATTCAATCAAGCATGCTTTAATGTTCAAACTGATGAGAGTACACTTTGGCATCAAAAACTTGGACATGCTCATTATAGAAATATTGTCAAATTATTGAAATTTGATGCGGTTAAAGGTCTTTCTAAATTACATCCGTAGGTCGAATGTGTGTGGATCTGCCAAAGTGGTAAACAAGTCAAAATGTCACATGAAATGTTGACACACTGCTCTACAAAACATTGCTTTGAACTTTTGCATATGGATTTAATGGGACCAATGGAGACCGAAAGCATTGGTGGTAAAAGATATTCTTTGTCATTGTAGATGATTATTCAAGGTTTACATGGATCGAATTTCTTAAGGAAAAATCAGATGCTTTTGGGGTATTCAAAATTCTCTATAAACGGTTTAAAAATGTTTATGACACTAAGGTAAAAAGAATAAGGTCCGATCATGGTAGGGAGTTTGAGAACAGCTTATTCACTAATTTTTGTGAAGACAAAGGTATAATTAAAGAATTTTCTTCTCCTAAAACACCTCAACAAAATGGTGTAGCCGAAAGGAAAAATAGAACTCTACAAGAGATGGCTAGAGTAATGCTTTTATCCAAGAAACTTTCAAAAAGGTTTTGGGTCAAGCTTTGAATACCGCTGTCATATTTCAAATAGAGTTTATCTTAGACCTAATTCCACAAAGACACCTTATGAATTTTTGAATAACAAAAAGCCTAATCTAAAATACTTTCATGTCTTTGGTTGTGTTTGCTACATTCTCGAATGATAGAGACCAAATACACAAATTTGATACAAAAAGTGACAAGGGTTTCTTTCTTGGTTATGCTAGAAACAGAGAGAACTTTTAGGATATACAATCTTAGGACCGATAATCTGTTCAAGAGTCTATGAATGTTGTTTTTGATGATAATGCAAGTCTTGAAGATAATGCCATTGAAGAAGATGTAATCGATCTTATTGAGCAGATGCAAAGTTCTCGATATTTCGAATCGATTGAGAATGTTGCTACAAATGTGCCCACATCTCAAGCAACATCACCAACATCCGTAAATTAATAGAACTATGCCTTATCCTCGCCTGCAAAGTACCATCTTCCGTGATTCTCAAAACCATCCACAACAACAGATCATAGGTAAAACCACAATCAAGTGTACAAACAAGGAGAAAATTAAGTTTTGATGCAAGACATGTGGTAAGATCGATTTGTATGACATCTATGTGCAACAAGGTGAACTTTGAATGTTTTCATTCTCTTAATGAACCTAAAAATATTGATGAAGCAATGAAAGATGAAAACTGGATCAATGCAATGCATGAGGAGTTAAGTCAATTTGAAAGGAATGATGTTTGGATACTTGTGCCTAGGCCCGATAATGTGAATGTAATTGGTACCAAATGGATCTTCAAAAACAAAGCCGATGAATTTGGTAATGATGTTTGGATACTTGCGCTGTTGCTAGAATTGAATCCATAAGGTTATTACTTGCTATTGCTTGTTACATTGATATAAAATTGCATCAAATGGATGTCAAGGCCGCATTTCTAAATGGAATTCTTATGGAAGAAGCATATGTAGAACAACCTAAGGGATTTGAGAATCATGAATTTCCCGATCATGTTTATAAACTTAAGAAAGCTTTATACGGTTTGAAGCAAACACCTAGGGCATGGTATGATAGATTAACTGATTTTCTAGTTGAATTCGGTTATTATAGAGGTGAAGCTGATAAGACCTTGTTTATAAAACATTCTGGATATGATATTATGATTGCTCAAATATATGTTGATGACATTGTGTTTGGTTCTACATTTGAGAAAATTCTTGAATTATTTGTACATGAAATGACCACTACTTTTGAAATGTCGATGGTTGGAGACTTGAATTACTTTTTAGGTCTTCAAATTAAACAATGCAAGGATGGTATTTTCTTTTGTCAAAGTAAATATGCCAAAAATCTTGTGAAAATGTTTAGTTTAGACAATGCTAAACACATGAAGACACCTATGGGATCGACCACAAAAATTGTGTAAAGACAGTGTTGGCACAAATGTTGACCCAACATTGTATAGGTCGATGATTGGTAGTCTTTTGTATCCGACTTCTAGTAGGCCGGACATCATGTTTAGTGTTTGTTTATGTGCTCGTTATCAAGTCGATCCTAAAGAATCTCACATGAATTCGGTTAAGAGGATAATTAGATATGTGGCGAGGCACATGTGATTAGGGAATATGGTATATCAAAGACACTAATTGTTCTTTGATTGGCTATAGTGATGCAGATTGGGCAGTGACGGTGATGATAGAAAGAGTACAAGTGGAGGATGTTTCTACATGGGTAACAATCTTGTTTCTTGGCATAGCCGAAAACAAAAGGCTTAATTGCATATTAAATCACCACCTTTTTCGAAATTGTATTTTAATCTAAACTTTTAAATCTTGGCAAATAAAACTCCAATTTAATAAATTTTTGCAATTATAACTTACGCGCAGATTTGTCTCGCCGTTGGCGATGAAAGAAACGACGCCATTTTATTTAAAGAATATTTAATTGCAAATAAAATCACTACTTTTTCGCAAATTGCAATCTAATCTAAATTTTTTAATCTTGTTAAACAAAACTCCAATTTAATATTTTTTTGCAATTCGAGCTTACGGACGTATTAATTTCTCCTTGTTGCTGATGTGTTGTTGAAATTTGAGGATTTTTATTATCATTACTTAGTGTTGTCTCGTGTTTTAAATTTTATTTTTATTGTTTATTCAAATCAAATTTGGAAAACCAAATCAAAATTAAATCTCAAATCATAACTCCGTGAAATAATTTCGCCGAAATTTGAGATTAGATCGACATTGTCGCTTTTAGTAGGTACCAAACATATCGTGATTTTGTCAAGTTCCCAATGAATTGAAATACTCGGTTAACATGTCACGCAGATAAAAATGTCTTGTCATTCATTTTCGTCGGTTATGTGCGCACGTGACCGAGACACGTGAGTTCTAAAATGATATCGTTTAATTTATTATTTTTTAATTTATGAAAATATTTTAATTTAAATTGAATAAAATTAGTTTAATTTTTAAGTTTTAGTTTTGATTTATTTTTACACGGTTTATTTTACAATGTATAGTAAAAATATAATAAAAAAATTAAAATTACAGTCAGTTTCCATTTAATCAAAGAAAATAAAACCCTCAAATTTCAACGATACATTAGATATGGGGAGAAACTAATATGCCCGTAAGATCGAAATGCAAAAAAATATTAGTTAAAGTTTTGTTTAAAAAAGATTCAAAAGTTTAGATTAGATTGCAATTTGTTAAAAGGTGGTGATTTAATTTGCAATTAAACATTGTAAAATGAAACGACATCGTTTTTCTCGCAGCCACGTGGACACCACGCAGTTTATGGCATAGACAAATCTGCCCGTAAGCTATAATTGCAAAAAATTATTAAATTGGAGTTTTGTTTGCTAAGATTCAAAAGTTTAGATTAAAATGCAATTTCGAAAAGGTGGTGATTTAATATGCAATTAAGCCAAAACAAAATTGTGTCTCCCTATCTACGGTGAATCCGAATACATAGCCACGAGAAATTTTTGTACTCAACTTCTTTGGCTTAAGAAGATGTTCGATGATTACGGTTTGGAGAGCAATACTCTTACCGTTTATTGTGATAATACAAGTGCAATTAATATATCTAAGAACCCCACTGTGCAATATTCGTTAACTAAGCTATAAGTATTAGACACCACTTTATTAGGGACCTTGTAGAAAAAGAAGTTGTAAAGTTGGAATACATTTCTACCGAAAAGCAAATTGCGTACATTTTTACTAAAGCCCTTGATAATGAGAGGTTTTCGTCTCTTAGAAAATCTCTAGGTTTATGCACTAATTAGACCTATATTTGCCGTGTGTAGTGACAAGTGTGCCAACATTTGTAACAACACTAGAACAATTTATTTAAATTTATCTAAGTGTTGTAATATTTAGTGTTTTTGAACTCTCTTGTGTAAATAGTATTAGAACCTCGTGATTAATATAAATTGTCCTGGACACACTTCTCTCAAATGCAATTAAATAAACTCACAATTAGATGCTATGTCACTTAGTAACTATGGGGCACGGAGTTGACTACTACGATGTTCTCTTTTCAAAAGGTGACTTGATTGCATCAATATATTCACAATCCATTGAGTAATTATGGGACACGGAGTCGACAACTACGATGATCTCTTCGAAAAGATGGATCAATGTGAATAAGTGAGAAAAGCAAAATATAGTGCAACACAAATGAATTTATTTCATGTAAAAAAACCGTGTTGAGAAGTGTGTGTGCCGACATTCAGTGAATAACATTCTGGTTCTCATATGTATATTTACCTCTACGAGTTTGAAAATTTCCGAATATTATTTTATGGAGATTTATTTATTTTAAATTGTTCCCAACAATATTATATAGTCTAAATTAATTTAATTGTGCAGTTATTTTATCTAGAATTAGACGGTTTTTAGCATGTCTTTGAAATAAACTTCCAACATTCGGTAATGCCCTATATCTTAGGGATGTGATTAAATCTTATCTTTTAACTCCGATGTGTTCACAACTTCTATAATCTTTCTCTTCCCTATTTAAGGTCCTTAATACTCGGTGTGTTCTATACATTTTGTCAAAGTTTCGATTTTTAGCACAAGTGTTTGAAAGGTATTATTAATTATACCTTGTGGTGTTAGTTTTTCTTCAGCCTATTTATATTCAAATTTATTATTTTATTAATTTAATTTGAATAGTGTTTGCAAAGTTATTAATATGGTCGATCGAAAAGACCTCTCACCTTCACAATCTAAACACTCAACCTCTCCAAAGATCATCCTCTACCTCGAGAAACATTCGACTTCTAGCTTCAATGGCCGTCGACAATGTGTCCTGGAAATGTTGGCGCATCACACCCAATATCACCCTCTTCAATTAGGGTTGGTTCTGCCGATGTTCCTCTCCCACCTACTGAAATTCCCGCTGAAATCCCTCGATATTCAATCCACCGAAACTCCGATTTTGGGCGGAACGCCACAAAATCCGATTAGCGGCGAAGCTAGCGAAGCCCCCGCTCTTGAAACATACCCAATGACGGTTGAGCTAGTCAAGGAGCCACTTCGATCAAATCATCTATGCATTCAAAACCCTCACTAAGCGCATTTATTTACCCCGTTGTCAAGGTAGGCGATGTGGAGATTGACTTCCAACAAGACAAACACCTAGTGTTTACACCGCCACAATCACCACAAGATGCTCCAATAGATGACCCGTCAATCGATTCGACCGACACCGGTGAGCTTCACCGCCGCTTTGAAACCGCTGTCTCGACAAAAGGCGCCGAGCTCTAGGGGACGTGGTCGTAAATGTCGTTCTTACCGAACTATGGGTAAAAGGGTCGATTACTCGGAGAAAGGGAAGAAGCGTAAACACGATGATGGTGTTGCCTCAAAGCCAATACAAGTCTTTGATTCGACTCATCCGAAGAAGAAATGAGGGAAGCAAGCCCGAAAAGGAGAGCCCGGTCAAGCCTCTGCTAGGTGCTCAGCCCGAGGGGGAGTACCGAGGATTCGAAATGAATCAAACATTGGCGGAAATGGCAGCTGCTTGGAAAGGAGGAGCAAAAAGCACAATGAACCGCAGGATGTGCCGAAGGATGTTGGCACACCAATGGACACATCATCCTCTCGATTCTCGAGTCCTCTTCATCGTGAAGCTAGTAAGGCAAAATCGATGAGGTACATACCGATTCCTCTCTCGCATATGTCTTCATCTGATTCGATGATAGTTATCATGGTGTTGATAGTGATAAATTTAGGACTTTGAGAACTCGAGTGATAGTTGGGGAAAGAATAATTAAGATGGATGATTTTGTCTCTATGAATCTAGTTGGATATTTGGTGACAGATCTTTGATGCATTCCCTTCAGCTTTTCTACACCTTACTTGGTTGATTGGGTATATGAATTTTATGCTAATCTGAAAGTAAGAGTTTCGAAGTTAATTCTAGGCACTATGGGAAAGTGAAATTTAGAGGCAAGGTTATAGAGGTAATTCCAGCTAAAATTAATTCTCGTCTTAAGAACTAGAGATGATGAGGATCCACAGTGGATAATTTAGATGAAGTGATCGGTGTAATTACCGGAGGAATGATTACCGTTTGGAGATATAGGATGAATTCGTCAATTTTAACAAGTTTGTATAATGTCTTGCACAAGTTAATTGTGTACAATTGGCTGCCTTCATCGAACACAACCACTCGACCTCGGAGCAAGTCTGTCCTAATGTACAAGATTGGCCATCTTAGAAGGTTTAATCTTGGGAAGACTATTTTTAACAATATGATGACATATTCGGGAGAATATCAAGCAAATGACTACTACCTTATCCTAGCCTAATTCACATGTTGATTTCGGCTCAAGGATTTCAGAGAGAAAATAATGAGATAATAAGCTCATTTGCACTAAGTCCGGCAATATCTCATGTTATGAGGACTGGACCAAGAGTTATTGATCTCGCCCTACAGAGATCCAAATGCCCCGAAGTTGAAGTTCCCGCCGATCAACCACCTGATGTGCCGAGAGATGTTGGCACACACGCTGCCAACATACCGCAATTACAGCCGCAATTCATCCGAGATCAAATTGCTATGACAGATAATTCAATTAATAATGCTAAGTGTCTCGTTAAGCAACCTTGAGATGCACAAAAGGATCTCGGGAAGCACTCCTTTCTACCGTCAGGGGAGTAGGACTCGATGTTGCCGCTCAAGCCGCCGATGTTGCTACCGAACCGGCCGCTAGTGATGGAGATGCCGGTGTAATCGGAGGAGGACCAGATGCCGATATCTCCGGAGCTGGAACAAGTGCAGTTCCCGATGCCGAAATGGGAATCGATACCCAGGATGCGCCGGATAATGTGCCCACAATTCCAACCAATAATGCCGATGGACCCATCGGTTCAAACATGGACGTTGATGCCGAGAAGATAGATGCAGAGATTGGGATGATGAAGATCTCGGTGTGTTGTATGATGACTTGGATAATTGGGGACATTGATGATCCGTGCGAGGGGGAGCTTTCAAGAATAGAAGAGCTTGAAGAAAGGGGAGTTCGTGCAGACTTATGAAGATGCAAATTGTTATACTAAACAATCAAATCCTCTCCTAATCTTCATTTATAAGCTTTATTTGTTTTTGTAAAGACTCAATTTATTTTCTGCTTTTATGTTTATGTCTTTTTCGAACTTATCTTATATTATGTTAGGTTTGTTTTTGAACTTAATAGTAGTTTGATATTAAGTTAAGTTTATTTTGGTTAAGTCCTTGATACTATGCTCGATTTTATTTTTAATTAAGTCTAGTATTTGTTAATGTTCGTATATTGTGTTATATGTTCTTATGTCTTGTTGCTTTGATTTATGTTTGTTAGTTTATTTGTTATTGTTTTATGTTAGCTCTGATTTTGTTTTTATTATGTGTTAAGTTTTAGTTATGTTCGTAATTTATGTTTTAGTAATGTTTTTGTTTAAGTGTTATTCGTTCTTGGCTAAGTAATGAGATGTCATTTACTTGATGTTTATTTACTTATCTCTATTGTGTACACATTCTGCTCAATGGTATAACATCGGATGTGTTACGGTAGAAAGGCCGAATTGGGGGAGATTGTTGATGTTATGACGAGTGTTACTCGTAATGTGCCAATATTCCGGTCACAACATCGAATTCATCCTTCCACTTTCACTAACCCTTAACCCACGTTTTGTCTTGGTCAATGTCTTGTTTTCTTTCGAATGAAGACTTACGGCAATTACCGAAGTCATGCGTTTGAAAAGGCAAGCAAAGAGAAGTTATTAAGATCATGGGGAAGTTACATGGAAGTTACCTATTTTCAAGGGAGATGTGGAAGTTATCTTCAAGCATTAAGAGTCCAGATTTATCTATATATACACGGCTTCTATGGAGATTAAAACTTGGAGTTGAGAGAAACACAATCTAGCATAGTCTATTGGCATAGATTATTGAGTTTATTGTATGTTTCTATCTCGATACTTCCGTTGGTGAATGTTCCAACGTTTCACTCAACATTGTGTCTTTATTTGTATTAGTTATAGGTTAGATTGAATATTATCTAGTCACTATATATGTAGATCCATTCACGGTGTGGCTTATGTTTTCACCGATTGTATCACTTAACAATTACTAGTGATAATACGCCGTTTGGCGGTATAGACTTATTTATAGTCTATACAAACTTTTGATATCCATCTTGCAAAGTGTTTAAGACTTCCGCTGTGTATTTCGTTAATTTATTTTCGTTTGTGTTGTTCTCGATTGTGCACAACATTCGTGGCAACATTCTCGCAAAAACACTTACGCACACCTTCAAAACTTTACCATCAAAATCGGCGTAACGATTAATCAAAGCATATTTATATTCCCCAACAACTTTAGTAACATTACGAGTGCAAGTAGAATGTGAAACTTTTTTGCGCAAGGTTGAAGACCAAGTTGAACCATTTCGGACCACATAAAATTATCGAGAGTACTAAAAGGAAGATGTTGCACACATATCATTTTAGTTAAAAGTTTTCTATAAGCAATTTGATCATATTTCCAAATATTAGGGTTATAAGTACTTACCTCACCTTGAACTCCACCACCGAAGGACTCGGTAAATCCGTGACTTGAAAGTTGTGTTTGGCTCGTTGCAATTCCCACTCCGCTGGATGCTTCGTCTTTGTGTGGCTATTCAACGCTCCATATCTGTTCCCCTTTATGAAAGAATATTTCATGCCACAATAGTTGCAAATTACCTCGAACTAATCCCTCTCTTTGAATCTTTCCCACACGTAATTCTTCTTAAAGTGACGAATAAAAGTCATGGACTTCAAAACCTTTTTGATAGGTTTGAATCCGGAGTTGGATTTTCTTCTTGATCGTCACTTTCTTCTTGAGTAGGGGCGGGGGCTCGCCGTGGTCATGGTGGAGGCATTTGAGTAGTGGCGGGTTGATCATCATCCGAAAATATATAATCTTCGTAACCAACACCAAGAGTTTTGCGAATAGCATTATCGCGATCATCTTCAAGATAAAAAATTGGAACATTGCTAGGAGGAGGGAAGAGATGGTTGAGAACCGGAGGTGGAAGGAGCTTTGCCTTTGCCCTTTGAAGAAGATGATTTCTTGCTAAATTTTTTCGGTTGATATTTGATATAATACAAGTGTAGTGTATAATATAAGTAAAGTAAATATAAATGTATAATATAAGTGTATAATAATAATTTGAGTATAATATAAATATATAACTAATATAAGTAAAGTAAGTATATTTGCATAAATATATATAAGTGTATATAATATAAGAGTATAATAATAATTTGAGTATAATATAAGTATAATATAACTAATATAAGTGTATAATAATTGAAATTGAGAGAGAATTTGAGAATTGAAGAGTATGAATTGAGAATTGAAAGAGGAAGATAGTAAGAATTGGTGTGAGAAATGAGAGAAGAGTGTGAGTATTTATAGAGGTGTGAAAAATATAAAAAAAAGTTAAAAAAATTCAAAAGCAAGTCAAAATCGGTAGT
Organism: Paraleonurus japonicus; assembly: GCA_030762865.1. Lineage (NCBI taxonomy): Eukaryota > Viridiplantae > Streptophyta > Magnoliopsida > Lamiales > Lamiaceae > Paraleonurus > Paraleonurus japonicus. Next base: position 20,573,216 of record CM061053.1, read on the forward strand.
TCGACCGCCAAACCGCCGGTTTCGGTTTGAACCACCGGTTTAATGTAATGGTCAAATCATCCGGGCCGTTGATCTCCAACGGTCAACTCATCTCATCCGTCCGTTTGAAATTTTAAATTTTAAAAAAAAATCAGAAATCGGCGGTTTAATCGTAAACCGGCGGTTCAGATTAAACCACCGGTTTTATTACGCCCTAAAATCGGTTCCGGTCTGGTTTTTGAACCGAAACCGACGATTCGACCAAACCGGCGATTTTGGAGGCCCGGTTCCGATTCTCAACCGCCGATTCGATTCCGGTTTGAACATGTCTTCATGTAGGTCCATCCCTTACTAGTTTTAACCTCATCTTGTCCCACCACATCAAAAGATATATGCATTAATTTTTCCGCACAAACAGGGAAATGAGACAATGACGTACAAAACAATAAGGGGTATACAAAAATACATGTATCAATGAATAGACACTAAAAAGGAGTATAGGTCCACCATACCATCTCGATGCAGAAAGATTTAGAGTGGATAAACTCAAGACGATTTATCGAGAAAAATTTTAAAGTTTTTAGGTATATTTCAAATATGAAAATGTCAATAAGCTAAACAAAACACAAGCAATCAGCACACCATACTATCGATCTGCAAGCATAAGAACAAGTCTTCAAGACAATGTCCCAACAAATCCATGACAAGAATATTATAGTCTCCTTCAACTCCAAACCATTTAACATTTGGTATTCCATCTAAAATATCGCCAAATAGTGAGCGTTTGACAAATATAGTGGTGTGTACAAGAAAATCAAAGATAATTTTGAAAATATCATTACTTCCTCCTGAAGCAATTTGTATAACTTTGATTCGTACAATAATTGAGGGTGTATAGTCTTGATATTTTACGAGGCAAATTCGGATAGGCGAATTGAATGATAGGTGAAGTGGATTATCAACAACAAAAACAAAAAAATCACCCAAAAAAGGAAAATAAAAGAGCATCAAGATTAAGAACACATCAAGAAAGATGAACCCTTATTAAACTACTCACAAGCTTAATAGCAACTTCTTCATTCGTGAATATTGGTACCTAAAAAACAAATCAAACAATTCCCAACAATTCACCAAATCAAGAAAAGATCAAATTCAAACATTAAATTAGCCCCCAAAAAAGAAAAAACAAGCCTAGATAGATTTCGCAAGAGAAGTCTCTCGAGATAAATATTCAAAAATCGATTTTATCTAGGGTACGCCAAGAGACGAACCCAAACGTCGCCGAAAAAGAATCGAAGCGGCGACGGAGCTTCTCAAAGAAGTCGGGCTTTGCGGTTGAGCCATTGTCGGAGGTCTCACCGTGGACAAATTAACAGAAATATGTGAATCTCAACACAAAGTCGTTGTTGATGGTCCATAACCAATAGACGGTTTGTCCGAGCCGCCGGAGACAGTCTTGCTCTCAACATCGAAACCTTAGGCGAAGATACGGAGACCGAGAGAGTGGACGGTGGAGAGGGAACGAAGATTTCGATGAAACAAGATCACTTATTAATTATTTACAGAAAATGAAATTTAAAAATAAGAAAAAGTGATGAGGTGATGATGTGAGCTTCTTGTTTTGACAATGAACAAGATACAAATCAGCCCCATAGGAGCAGAATTGTAGTTTCCAATTTCAGGGGTATAATCGGAAGTTCTTTTTGCTATTTTGTACCTTAGAGTAAGACAAACAACGCTTTTGTATCCTAGATCGATTTTATTTTTAGATTGTACCCAATGGTTAAGGACCCAAAATTTAAAAAGGTGGCCTAAAAATTACGATGAGGTGTAAAAAGAGGTGGGGAAAAGACGGTCATGCCCTCAACTAATTTAACCCAATTTCTTTTTTCAAATTTTCAGCCAAAGATTATGGGATTTGACAGCTCCCATTGAGCCCAAATTTGTCTCTCCTCTCACCATCAAATGAATCCGCCTCCGACGTTACCGCCACCGTTAAAGATTAGTGTCGCACCATTTCGGTTTGAGTTCTCCTAGTGCCGGCTCGTCGATCCAGCGCTGCTGCCCGTCGGATTTTTAGGGTAGAAAAGGTCCCGCTTTTTTTTAAATTTACTTGAAATTTTGAATTTTATCGTTGTAGCTCCAAAAAATATCTAAATCTTTTTTTCGAGATAGGGATGTCGTCGCCGTTTCTTTCTTGCTTTTGTTGCTTTGCCTCAATCCAAGTTCGTAGCGCGAGTCTTCGCCATCGTCGCTTTTGTTTGAGAGCACCGTCATTGCCGTCGATCTGAAATCGAGCGGCTGTTGGTGCGTGACGGCGCCGGTTGCTCGCGACGTGCCGAAGCCCCACCATCCGCACGGAGGTAAGCCCCGTGAATTCGTGCAAATTATTTTCGCAATCGTGAAAATTATTTTCTATGTGCATTTTTTTTTCACATCGCATAAATTATTTCTGCTATTGTGCAATTATTTTGAGTTATTGTGTAATTCGGTATATTTAGTTTAATTTAAATTGTGTATCTCGCATTGAGTCCGATAATTCTGGGTTTGTATAATATTTTGGTTGAAACCTGCTATATGAATTATGTATGTAGAGCAATCGAAAAATTTGGGTGTGAAACATTTAGCAATTTTTGCGATTTACCATCGTTGTCGTCGATCCGAAATCGAGCCACCGTTGGATGCGTGACGAGCGCCGCCGCCGCGACCTTTACGCGAAGGAAAAATGTTTGAGTGATTGTAGCTTGATTACGGTGATCCTTATCCTATGGAAATAATTGATATCCAATACTTCTTGTGTGTGGTGTGTGCATATTTATTTTTTACACTGTGCATAATTATTTTGCATTGTGTGCAAATAAATATGTTCGTGTGTCAAATAATTATCCTCATGTGCAATTTATGCGAGGATCGATTGAGAAGAAATTTTTAGGTTGATGTGCAAATCAATAGTTCACAAACATGCTCCTGACATGTAACATTTATGTGATTTCGCATATAAACTCATATTAAAATTCTTTAAACCCTATATTAACTTTTGATATGTTGATAATAAATTCCTTGATTGTTTGACTACCTTTGGCTGCCATATCTTTTCCATTTTGCACTTAATGATGGGATGTGTGAATCTCATTCATTTAGTAATCAAGAATCCAGCCTTTCTTCCAAAGAACGAGTCCAAAATATCATAATCGCCTCTCGGACGTTAGTCATTCACATTCTCGAGACACAAACATCAACATCCTCTTCATTTTATGATTCATTGTGAAATATGTGGTCTTGGTAACTGGTAAGATGGATTTATATACAGAGTGAAAGCAAAAAGATATATGCATTTTTTTACATCATGCATAATTATTTTACAATGTGTGCAAAATATATTTACTTGTGTGTCAAATATTTTACGTAGTGTGCAAAATATATTTACTTGTGTGCAAATATTTATGTATTATACAAAATATATTTACTTGTGTGTCAAATATATTTACGTAGTGTGTCAAGCAGATATAACGAGGGTCATTTGTAAATTCATTTTGTGTGTTAAAATAGGGAACTTTTGTTGATTAATGTGGGAGAAGCTCAAGGAGTTTTGCTTCGCTTTTGCTTCTACGATTTGTTGAACAATTTCTAGGGATTTAGTAGTAGCATTTTATCCGTTAACTTGATCTGTTAACTTGGGTTTTTTTTTTTAATTAATGTGGGCGATCAATCGATGGATTCACGTGGGAACACTATTAATGCAAATCGAATTCAAATCTTGATATATTTAATTTTGTAGTTACGATTTATTGTTTGGGGCTTTGATTTTTGAGGTTGAAGTTGAATTTTTTTAGAGTTGTCTGTATTTTACGCTATTTGTGTATTTTTTAAATTGTGCAAATATTTACGCATCATTGTGCAAATTATTTTACGCTATTGTGTATTTTTTTGGTCTTGTGCAAATTATTTTATAACTGTGCAATATTTTTCATATTACTTAATAAATTATTTTCTGCAAGATTTTGATCTACATTTTAGGCAATCATGGACCATTTGGGCTATTATACGAGGATCAAAATATAAGTAATTCAATGAGCAAAGAAACCCGATCTGGTTTCCTTGGTGATGTAGAAAATTTAGATGGATCTAATCCAACATGTAAAAACTTAGTTGCAGCTAACTCATTATCATATCCCTCTTCTTATGATGAAGTGCAAAATTTGTGTTCTTATGTATGTTGAATCGTAACCAATGAATTAATTAGATTTGTCATTTGGGGCTATTACTAGTAGGTACAAATTAACAAAGAAAATTGCAAATATATACAGGAAAAAGCAAATTGCAAGCAAATACAATTTTTTGGATGAAAAGTCAAAACTACCCACGAGCTATGGGACAAAACCGTAGTGCACTGGAATGGATATTGTAGCTAGCTTGGTGTTGTTACACCGATTAATTCACCCAATAATCGGGTATTTGGATGTTTAATCGGTTTGTTTAGCGATTAATGATATTCAAGATTGAATGCTGATGATTGGCAATAAGTGTGTGTATATTGATGAACAATGATGAGAGAATTAAATGCAGTAAGCGGTAAATGCAAAGCGGATTGTTGGGAGGGTGAGTCCTGTGCTTAAGGTTGGATGTTTTTCGATCCATATTATTGTGCCATGCAGTCTTATTTATACATGCCAATTGGCGGTTCCCAAATCCCGTAGAATCGGGTGCATTTAATGCAATGGTACAGGATTAAATGCACCTATGGAGGTACCGCACGGAGGATCGAGACTTCTAACCCTCTCGGGGGCCTTCCACGTGGCTTAGGCTGCTGGGATCCCTCGTGCGGCGAGATCTTTTCCTTTTGAGGCATGACATCTTACGATCGCGTTGCCCCGGATACTTTTCCTCTTTGGGGTAGATCTTGTCTCCACTGAGTCGCTCCCGGTCTTCGCCGGGATTCTTGGCCCAGGTAGCTCTCTCGCGTGATACGGGCGAGTAACTTCTGGGATCGGTATTATGCTCGCCGAGCAGTGACATCTGCTCGCGTCATTGTGCGAGCATTATCCCTTGACTTATTCCCCTGTCACAACAATTACCCCTAGCTCGGTCTCGGCCGTGCTCGGGCGGAGCGAGGTATGACTCGATGCGAGCTAGCTCTTCTCGGACGCTCCCGTGACGTCCCTTCAACCGCCCATGATGACGTCGTGTGGCAGCTTTACGGATAACCGATGCGCCCTTTCACCTTAAAAGGCGCGAGTGGGCGCTGTTTCTTAGGCGCGTGGGCTGCCGCATTTATGGCGCGGGAGGTCCACGCGCGCGTTGTCCCGAGGCGGGGATAACATCGAGGTCCCAATTTAGGAATATTCCCCTTGGGCCCCGTTTTCTTGTTTTGGAAAATTGCTAAGAGGCCCCTCCCCCATATCTATAAATAGGGGGAGTCTCACCATTTGCCACTTTACACTCTTTGAGAACTTGAGAGACGATTTTCAAAACCTCTCAAACGTCTGATTCGACTAAGAGCTCCTTAGCTTTGGATCTACATTGGTTTCCGTCGGCATTCCTAGGTAAATCCTGGTGTTCTCTTTTTCCTTTCTTTTCTTGGGCTTGAGATGGAGAGTGGGTCCGGCAGCGGTGGTGGTTACGGTGGCCCCGGCCCCGGCGATCGATGGGGGCCTGGTCGGAGGCGCACTGGAGGGACTAGATGTTGTGTTTGGGCGGCCGGTTGCCCCCATCTCCGTTTCAGCTGGACCGCCTCGAGGCGGAGATGCGCCGGACCTCGCGGGAGCCTCCGAGTTCGCGGCTTGGGTGATCTTGGGGTTGACCCGAGTCTCCCGAGAGAGTTACACCGCGGCGGCGGCCCCGATGATGAGGAAGTGACCGACTCCGATCTCGGTCCCGATTCCTTGCCCGGATCGGACCCTTCGGCCCGGACGAGGTGGAGGGAGCCCTCGGTGAGGCTGCTCGCTTTGGAGGAGGAGGTCGCCGAGGAGAGGAGGCGGCGAGCAGAGGCGGACCAAGCCCGCATGTACGAGGAGTGGGTCCGCTTCATGGACCGATCGGCGGGTCCAAAGGCCTCGACTTCGACTTCGCCGCATACCTGGCCACATGCCCCTATGAGAGGGTAAAGCGAGAAGATAACATGATCCGGCGGCGGAACCCTCTCATTGGCCGTGCGACTCGGACGCCCGGGAGAGCTCGGTGACCTCCCGCCGAGTTGCACCGCTTTTCGCGAGCAGTGAGAGATTCCTCCTCGGTGCACCTTCATCGCCCAAGGTCGTACGAGCGGCCCGATCAGCCTCCTCCCGGGATGGTCGCTGTAAACTTCGTGATGATGGAGGCCGGAGTTCGATTCTCTTTCCCGCCGTGCCTCTCCTACTACTTCACGGCTTGGGAGGTGGCCCCCATCCAACCGCACCCCAACGGGTGGAGGCGCTGATGGCCCTGCTGGTGCTCTTCGGCGAGCACCGTCTTTTCCGGATGCCGAGCTCTAAGGAGCTTCTCTACGTGTACGGCCTCGCGGACGGGAAAGACGAGCCGCATGCTGGCTTGAAGCAAGGGCCCTCATCACGGGTGTCCCGAACAAGGTCTATGAGTGGACACACCGCTGGTTACGGGTAGCGGGAGCTTGGAAGGCGGCTGGGCCTGCTCGTGGGACCACCCTCGCTTGTCCCACCGAGTTTGATCGGAAACGAGCGAGTAAGACTTCCCCTTCTTCCAATGTCGAAGGCTACCGATCTAATTTCTTTTTGTCTTTGCGGGACTTGATTACGCTCGCCTGGGAATTGAAGGGACTTTGAGGCTGCATAAAGCGAATCAAGGAGCTCCCGAGAACGAGAGGCACCGGGAAGAGGATTACGAGCGTTGAGCGTTTGAAGCGAGCTTGCCTCGGTCAGCCGCCCGCGAGGTGGACCTTGAACCCGGTAAGCACTTGTTCGCATTTACATCTTTGTTCGTTGTTCGCTATCAATCGACTATTAATCGGTTTCTCACAGTTCCCGTGATTCCCGTTTTCAACACTTGCCCCAGAGATAATGGGCAATCAGAAGGCTGTTCTGTGGGTTGGGGAAGAGCGCCCGGCGCGAGGAAGGAAGCGCGGCCACCGAGCGGCCAAACCTCATGCCCCCGGCTAGATGCGGGGCCCCCAAGAGCCACCACGGGTGAAGGTCGCACCCGCGGCATTGCCCGGCCTACTTCTCGTGGGTCTTCTAGTGCCCCTGGGTCATCCCCGGACAAGGAGGGCCGGACTCGTCCTCGCGGGAGGACGATAACGAGGTGAGGGAGGTCATCGCCGTGGAGGTCCGGTAGAAGATGCGGCATGACGCCGCTCCCGGGAGCAGGGGACCTCGGCCAGGCACGGCGCCCGTCGCCAAGGATCCCTCCGATCCCACCTTCCTCGGGTCGTGATCCGGCCATAGAGAGCCGGTAAGCTACGCTTCTCTCACGCTCATAGTTTTGCTTCTCATTTTTTTGTTTTCTCGAACTTGCTCTTTGTGCAGGCTGCTCGCGACGGGGTCCCAAGGCCCCCATGATCCACAACTTTCTCGCCTCGCAGCGCTCCGCCACCGGGCTTCCTGCCACATCGGCTCGCGATGCGAACCTCGCCGCAGCTGGACAGACGAGGCTGGAGGCCGCGGTCAATTTCAACCGCGAGGCGCGCTCATGGTGAGCCACATCCCGACCTCCCAAGCGCCGATCGCGTCCCGGCCGGGCCCTTCGGTCCCGGGATGAGGAGGTGAAGCGGTCCATCCGCCACCGGGAGGAGAGGGACGCTATGACGGGCCCGATAGCGATCTTGGAGGGGCTAATCAAAGAGCTGACCGCTTTGCTCGGGATGAAGGCATTACGACCCTTCGCCTTGCCTAATCCGGCGCATGAGTGCGCTGGCCGCGAGCGCGAGAAGGTGGGGCCGCAGAGTTCTCCCGGCATGCCGCTGATCGGGCCCGGGCTCAACGCCGGAGCGGCTCGCCGCCGCCAAGAAGGAGGCCGAGGAGGCAATCGCCCAGCCGAGGCGGACGCGAGGAGGAGGCCGAGTTGGTGGAGATCGAGCTCACGAGACTACCTGCACCGACCCCTCGAGATGCGGATGTCATGGGTGATGTTGCCTATTTCCTTGCCTATGCCGACGCCATCCGCGACTGAAGAAGGCGAAGATGGATTCTTCCCCCTGGAGAAGTCGCGCTCAAGGCTTATGTCCTTGACCCCAGAGCATGCCGTCCGAGCACCTCTGGACTTCCCTTTCAAGGATCTCGCGACCGTCCATGGGGTGGACCTCTCTTGGTTCCCCTATCAGGACACGCTTTGTGATCCTCACTGCGACGAAGACGAGGCGGGGCGAGGGTGAGGCAGCGGGCGTGGAGACGGCGGCGGAGGCGGCAGCGGCGAGGACCCGTGGTTGGAGTGACGGATGGAGTTCCGGTGGAGAGCGAGGTGGCTCCCCCGAGCAGAGTTGATCAATATTTTAAACTCTCGTTCCCGTCGCGGCCTTGATCTTTCCTTTTTGATAGATACCTTGAATTCCAAGAGATATCTTGAACTCCCTCGCTGCCATTGTAATCCTTCTTTTACTTTTGGTTTAGGGTTTAGGGTTAAGAACTTTTTGTACTTCGACCGTAGGGTCACACCTTAATTATGAATGGAAAAAACTCGCTTTTATCCATTGCTCGCGCCTTTAATTTCAGCACTTTATTTACGCAACCTTAAATTCTCGTGTAGTACCGAGACGGTTCTCGCGACTTGCTAAGTAACCATTCAAAACGTTAAACAATGTAACATGTTTAAATATCTTGAAATGTACAAGGAAAAATGCTCGCCGGGAGGTCACACTCGCTCGGGAGTCTTTGGTGCTCGTTAGGAATTTTAATGTTCAACCAAGAGTCTTTCGTGCTCGCCGGGAGGTTGCGCTCGCCGGAGTCTTTGTGCTCGCGGCGAAGCCATTCTTCTCGCGCGAGGCTTTAGGTGTCAAATGGGATGGTATCGTTGACCGTAAGGCTTTGTAAATGGGACGCTGCCGCACGACCGTAAGACATTGCCGACGTGGGCTTTGGCCGCATCGTGAGACTTTAGTGCTCGCGGTGAGGCCATTCTTCTCGTGCGAGTCTTTATGCTATCGTGGGTGTAATCCTCGTGTAGTCTTTTATGCTCACCGAGGCAAGGGCCGCGACGGGAGGCTTTTGTTGCTCGTGAGGGCATAGGCCCAAAGTATGAGATTTTTGGTGCTCACGGCGAGGCCATTCTTCTCGCGCAAGTCTTTATGCTCTGTGGGTATAACCTGTGTAGACTTTTATGCTCCTGCGGGCTTCGAGCCTCGTTAGGGAGGCTTTTTTGGTGCTCGCGTGGGTCTTGGCCACACGGCGAGGCTTGTGGTGCTTTCGATGAGAGTGTGAGTCATCGTGAGTTTTAAAGCTTTTCAGGGCTCGTTTATTTTTAAGAAACTCGAACGACTTCGCAGAAATGGTGATTTTATTAAATTCAAAACCCCGATACAATCTATTACATGCGAAGAGATTTAGATATGGCTTACAAGTGGCCTCGAGTCACCGGTAGTATTTCTTGAGGTGGTTGGCGTTGCGGGGGTATTGGTCCGGAGTGCCATCGGGGTGCTCTAGCTCGTATGCCCTTGGGTAGCCACTCGGATACCACTGAATGGGCTCTCCCGATTCGGGCCAAATACCCGGTGCTCGGGCCATGGGACTTCTTAAGAACCAACTCACCTTTTGAGAATCGTCGGACTTTGACTTTGGTATTATAATACCTCTCCGAACTTCATTTGTAGGCGGCGTTTACGTGAACGGATGCTAGGCGACGTTCTTCTAACGTGTCAAGGTCAAGTCTTCTCGCGGTCTCGTTCTCTTCATTGAGAGTTTGGGAGGTTCGATAGGTGGGTATTGAGACCTCGGATGGGATGACCGCCTCCGTCTGTAGGTGAGAGCAAAGGTGTCTCTCCCGTGGAGTTTCTCGTTGTTGTCTGTAAGCCCCGGAGAACGTCGGGAAGTTCACGGGCCCACTTCCCCTTCTTGTCCTCAAGCTTGGCCTTCGGGGTGTGCTTGAGGATTTTGTTGACCGCTTCGACCTAGCCGTTGAGTGCGAGGGTGATAGGGTGTTGCGAACAACCTCTTTATTTTCCAATGTTCGCGAGTGCGATTTCGAGGCCGTCGAGGCTGTTTCCCATTGTGGACACGATTGCTTGTGGAAGCCCGAATCTGCATATGATATTCTTCCGGATGAATCGATGATGGTCGCAGTCGATCTTATTAAGGGCTCCGCTTACGCCCACTTGGTGAAATAGTCGGCGTCGACCATCGCAAATTTGCATCCGCTCGGGGCCGTTGGCGAGGACCAATCAAGTCGATCCCCCTTTGTGCGAATGGCCATGGGCTGAATATGGATTTGAGATTTTCAGGCGAGAGCTTGATGTTCGGTGCCATGACTTGGCACTGGTGGCACTTTCTCGGCGTAGGCGATCGCATCTTTCCTTAAGGTGGGCCAGAAGTATCCTTGTCGCATCATCTTGTAAACCAGAGATTGGCTGCCGGCATGGTTCCCGCACACGCTGTTGTGGATTTCCGTGAGCGATGTGACCCTCCTCGGGTGTGATGCATTTCAAGAGGGGTAGGGTGAAGCTTCGCTTGTATAGCTGGCCGTCCGAGGATCAAGAATCTCGCGGCTCGGAGCTGAATGCGACGAGCTTCGGTCCCAATCCTCTGGCGGCTCCCGAGTCGAGATACTTGAGGATGGGAGTCATCCAGCTTTCTTTACGCTCGGTGACGGTGGCCACTAGATTCTCGGTGATTGAGGGGCGGCAAGTTTCGTTAGGACGATATTAGACATGTCCGCAGTGCCCTCTCCGACGTTGCGAGCTTGGATAGGGCGTCCGCTTGCGAGTTGTGCTCGCGGGGATTTGTTCGATGAACACTTTGTGAAGTTGCTCGCAAAGGGTGATGGCGAGCTCGTGGTACTTCATCATTTGTTCACCCGGCCTCGTATTCACCCTTCATTTGATTTACGACCGGGAGAGAGTCCATGAAGATATGGAGGTGTCGGACTCCTATGGCGCTTTGCGAGTTCGAGGCCGCGAGACCGAGGTTTCATACCCGCTTCATTATTCGTTGTCGGAAATCGAATCTTATTGCATTTGTAAAACAACGGCCCTCCGGTCCGATGAGGACCACCCCGCTCCGGCGCATATTGATGTGGGATGACCGTCGGCGTAGAGTCTCCATGGGGGGATCTTGCCCAGGCTTCGTAGGGCTGGTTGGGAAAGTAAGCTCCGCCACGAAGTCTACCGGCGCTTGCCCTTTGATTGCTGCGCGAAGCGTATGAGATCTTTGTCTTGGGGCGAGTTCTAGGGCCCATTTCGGGAGTCGCCCACTAGTGTACGGACGGTGGAGTACCTGCCAGTGGCATGGTCGTGAGTACTTGAATCGGTGGTCGAAGAAATATGCTCGAAGTTTTCTTGCGGCCATGACCGGCGCGTGTCACGAGAGCTTCTCGAGTGGCGAATATACGAGCTCGGCGTCATGTAGCACTTGGCTAATGTAGTAAATGGGGAGGTGTTGCTTTGTCCCTTTGCTTGCACGAGGACAGCGCTTATCGGCTTGTTTTGGAGGCTGCAAGATATAAAAGGAGAGTTTCCCACAGGATCGGCTTGGCGAGGATCTGAGGATTACTTAAATACTCTTTGCGTTCCTTGAACGCGAGCTGGCTTTCTTTGTTCGGGAGAATTTACGCTTTTTATTGCTGCGAAGAAGGGCTTGCTCTTGTCGCCCAATCGCGAGATGAAACGACTAAGGGCCGCGAGACACTGGTCGGTCTGGACTGTTTCACCGATTTCGGTTCCTCCATGTCGAGGATAGCCTTGATCCGAGCCGGGTTGGCCTCTATGCCCCTCTGGGCCGATAATGTGGCCAAGGAACTTTCTGATCCCACCCCAAAGCTGCACTTCTTTGGGTTGAACTTCATGTTGTATTTCTCAAGGATAGAGAAGGTTTCCTTGAGGTCTCTTAGATGATCTTCCTTTCTCGGGCTTTTGGCTGACTATGTCGTCTATGTATACTTCCATAGTTTTCCCAATTTGGTCAGTGAACATGGTATTCACTAACCTTTGATAAGTCGCGGACATTCTTGAGGCCGAAAGGCATCCTTGTCCAAGAATAAATGTTCTTCTCCGTGAGGAACGAAGTGTGCTTGATATCCTCCACCGCCATGGGGATTTGGTGGTACCCCACGAATGCATCCATGAACGACATCATCTCGTGCCCCACGGTGCTTTGTCGACGAGGTGGTCAATGCGGCATTGGGAAGTGATCTTTCGGGCGGCCGCGTTGAGGTCGGTAAAATCGATACACAGCCTCCACGCGTTGTTCGCCTTTTTGACGAGAACCGCATTGGCAACCTATTGGGGCTTGTCTTCGGCGAGCTCGATCAATTTGTTGTCCAGGAGTTTCTTGACCTCCTCGGCGAGAGCAGCATTTTTCTGTGCCAAACTTCCTCCTTTTCTACGAGACTGGTCGCCGCAACGGATCGATCTTAAGATGATGGCAAGCGTGCTTTGGGGTCGATCCCGACCATGTCTTGATGTGACCACGCGAATAAAATCACATTCTCTTGGAGAAACTTGATGAGGTCATCCCTTATATCTGCGGGGACTTTCGCCCCTATGGTGACCTCGAGCTCGGGCGAGATGGGTCAACAGGACACGCTCTAGCTCTTCAATCGGAGCCGATCCGCTTGAGGCCTTGGGGATCGCGGGTATTGCCCCTTGGATCCAGGTCTATGGTTGCGGGTTCGAAACCAAGTCTTGGTTCCAAATCCTCGTGTGCACAAGCGGGATGCCCCGAGGAGGAGCCGACGAGCATGCTGGCCGTGAAATTGCGCCCATGTTTTCCCCGTTAAAGTATTACATTGCGAGATCTAACAAATGTGCGGAAAGAAAGTCAAGACCAGAGTAGTTCAAACACTTCTTTGCCATTTTTGATTGCCTTTTATAGTGCCAACTTCCCCCTCGGGGTGGGGAATTTGATACAATAAAAGTAGGAAGAGGCAACCGTCTCAAGCGTTTCAAGAAAAGGTCGATCGAGAAAGCCATTATAGATATTTGGATGGTCGACGATTACAAATTCTAAAGGCCTAGTGATACTAAGTTTCTCATTCCTAAGTCCGCGAGCTCCACGGACAGCTTGATTCTTCCATAGGGGATCACTTTGTTATGTCCCCGAAACCCTTCAACTGCAGATCGTATGGCTTGATGAACTTCGTCGGGTTGCCCATCCGATCTAGGGCGGACTTGAAGATTATGTTGCAGAGCAGCCGTTGTCAATCGGATCCTTTCCACGGTCATCCCGAGAATTTTGGTCGAGATGACCAAGGCCTCGTTCTTTGGGAAAAAGAGGCCCTCACGATCAGCGTTGGAGAAGGCGATGGTGGCAGATTTTGAAATTGTTGACTCGGGGAGGTGCGGCAGCGTGGATGTTGTCGATAGCGCGGAGTTCGGCCTTCCGCTTCTGTTTGACATGGCGAGGACGGGAGTCGACCCGCCTGTGCTACTCCCTCTGGCTGGATCATTTGGACCCATCCCCCCAGTTCGGCGGGGGATGTCATCGCCGTTGTATCCCGCATCTACCTCTGCGGCGACCACGGCCGCTGCCCGCGCTCCTCTTCTCTGTTCTGCGAGGAGGCCCGCGCTCCTCCTGTCATGCCTCGGGCGTGGGGCCGGCTTCTTAACGTACTCGCCCAACTTACCTTCCTCATATAGCCTCCATAGGCTTTGTCAAAGGAGATCCCCGTATTCGCTCGTATTGTGCTCGGGGCCGTCGTGAAAGGCGCAGAATTTGTTTGAGGCTTTCCTCATGCATTGTTCTTGAGGGCTTAGGCGGGGTGAATACCCCTTCTCCCTTCATTGCATTGAACACAAAGGCGGCGAGCACTTCGGTTTGTCCACGACCTCAACCCCCTCGAAACTTTTGAAAGTCCCTTGAACTTTGGCTTGATCTCGCCTCTTCACGTGATGGGGTCTCTTGGCGGGTGGTGCGGCGTCCGCCGCCTCGGTGACGGCGTCTTGACTTCGCCCGTGGCGTTGGGCGAGGAGCTTTGCTGGTAATCGTGTCGCCCACTCGTCGCCCGAATTCGGCGTAAGAAGACGGGTACTTGTTTGGTTATGTGACGGAACATGTGCGAGTCCGCCTTGAGCCCGCTCATCGCCGCGTGAAGCCGCAACTCATCACCAACGGGCTCACCGTGAGGAGCACTTCATCCAGCGCTGTCGAGGTACTCCTCGTTGGATTCCTTCTCTGCTGCCTAATGCCCATGAGTCTCTGCCGGCTGCCAGGCGAGAGAGCAATTTTGGAGGCGAAATAGGAGACGAATTGTTCGCCAAGGCTGGAGAAATCGCCGATCGTGCGAGAGGGGATTGAGGTGTACCATTTGTGGGCTAGCTCGCCTAACGTCGCCGAAACAGACGACACTTTGTGGCATCCGATGCCCTCCCGATCATGTAAGTGATGTACTTACCGAGATGGACCTCAGGTCGATCTTTCCCTCATATAGGGCAGTTTGTGGGGGCAGGATTTTGGTTTGGACCTCCGCCATCTCAATGGCCATAGAGAGGGGCTGGTTAACGGCGGTCCTCTTGGGGATGCCCTCGCGGCGTCCACGCGGCCCTCTATGAGGTCTAGCTTCCCGGAGGGCGACAATGGTCGGGTCCGGCCGGGTGAGGGCTCGGTGAGCCACGTTGGGATCGATGCGGTCGAGGACCGGGATTCTAGACCTAGCCATCACAGTGCTTTCGGGCACATTGTGGGCTGCGGTGGATAGCTTCCCTCGGGAGACAGGGGGCCGCTCATCGAAATTGAGCCTTCGGGCTTGGGAGCCCAGGGCGATTAAACACTGATCGTTCAGCCGGCGCACCCCGATCGGTCGGGCTTTCGGCCTCTTGGTCACAGAGCCTTCCTCTTCCCCTTTTGAGGCCTCGACAGTGCCTTCGACAGAACGGCAACGGAGTCGTGCACGAGATTCAAGCTCACGGGCCCGGGCTTGGAGCCTGCTGGATGGCTCTGCTCACTTGCTCCGAGTCTGAGTGCAGTACTCCCGGAGGGGAGAGGGATATGGTCATCAATGTTGCGGATTGGGTTGTTTTGCCCTCGCTGTTCTTCCTGTCGGGCCTTACGTGCACACTTACGACTATTTATTGTTAGTCATGGCGTTTCCTTGAAACAAAAAGAGATATCATTTGGGAGTGGCTTTTCTTGTCTAGCGGTTCCCACAGACGGCGCCAATTATTGTTACACCGATTAATTCACCCAATAATCGGGTATTTGGATGTTTAATCATTACATTTTTGATTAAAGATATTCGGTATTGAATGCCGATGATTGGCAATAAGTGTGTGTATATTGATGAACAATGATGAGAGAATTAAATGCGTAAAGCAAAGAATGCAAGCGTAATTGCTTTGGGAGGGTGAGTCCCGTGCTTAAGGTTGGATGTTTTTCGATCCATATTATTGTGCCATCCGTGTCTTATTTATACATGCCAATTGGCGGTTCCCAAATCTCGTAGAATCGGGTGCATTTAATGCAATGGTACAGGATTAAATGCGCCTATGGAGGTACCTCTCATGGAGGATCAGACTTCTAACCCTCTCGGGGCACTTCCACATGGCTTAGCTGCTTTGGGATCCCTCGTGGCGGCGAGATCTTTTCCCTTTTGGGGCATGACATCTTCTCGATCGCGGTCCGCCCGGATACTTTTCCTCTTTGGGGTAGATCTTGTCTCCACTGGTCGCTCCCGGTCTTCGCCGGGATTCTTCAACTGCAGGTTGCTCTCCTCGCGTGATACAGTGAGTAGCTTCTTGGGATTGGTATTATGCTCGCCGAGCTAGGACATTTGCTCGCGTCATTGTGCGAGCATTATCCCTTGACTTATTCCCTGTCACAACACTTGGAAATGAAGTTATTGCAATAAATAATTTTTTAATACGCAGCACGAAAAACGAGGCGAAGTGTTGAACAACTATATAATTAGTTGCACAACAAGTCAAAATATGTTATACCGAGTAATCAGTAGCTGTATTGGACATAAAGTTAGTGCAACAATTAATTTTTCAAAAGATGCTTGACATGAAATACGAGATAGACGTGTTGAACAACTATATAATTAGTTGCATAACAAATAAAGTATACACTTGAACCACGTAAAAAAATTACATATTAAAAAATTGTATAACTAAGTTGTATAACTAAATTAAATCGATATGGGGATTGAACAATTATATGATTAGTTGGACAATAATACAATTTACATTCTTAACAGACCATAAAAATTGAAAAGAATAATCACAACATTCATAATAACTAAGAGTAAACCAATTTCATGAGGACATTTTAATATCGTCTATTGATTAGGTTGGAATTATTGCATGGTTGGAAATAGTGGTCAAGATATGATCGCAAGGCAAAAGAATCAAGTCATCCGGAGTTCGTATGATGAAGATACGGTCGAACGAAGTTGGGACGGCGAAAAACACAACTCTAGCTGATACACCCATCAAATTAAGGAATACACCCACAGACGAGTATAACAAAACCCCACCATTCTGATGAGTTCACCCACTATCATTTTTCACAGATGCTGGTTTACAGCAGCCAACGCCCATCGCCTCCACCAATTTTCACCACAGATCCATGGCCATCACAGTCTCAACTAGCCTCACCTTCACCGCCTTCGTCCAAACGCCGTCTGAAACCGAGCGGCAACGGCCGCCGCCGTCGCCAAACCCGCGACGCCAGCGGCGCAATGCCACATCACTGATGTCGTCATATCTCCAGTCGCCGTCGCGCAACACCAAGCCCGTTGTCGCGATTCGCCGCGAACGGCCAGCCACCGCGTCGCAGCCTCTCGCCCGAGCCGCCGTCGTCTTGCTCTCACCATCGGTGCATGCCCGATTCACCGTGAATCGCCATCGTTGCCGTCGCAGCCACTCTTTACCGTTGTCATCCCTTCTCACCTTCGCTTGTAGTAATGGATTTTGATTGGGATCAATTTTAACTTGCCAAATAAATTGTATGATTTTGACAACGGGGCTTGTATGATTTAGTCAAGAATTAATTTTGATTGGGATGAATTTAGAGAGATTTAAAAGTGGGATGCAAACTTGCAGATCAAGCATCAATTTAGTCAACTAAAAAATTTAAATAAATTTAAACTTGCCAAAAAGTAACTCCAAGGTTAAATGTGTAAATAGTTGTATCTTCTTTGCAAATATGAACAATAATTGTATGATTTTGCTATTTAATAGTTAATTTGTACTAGGTTGTAATAATTTCTTGTCATTTTAGATGTACTTTGCTATTTGTATAATTATTTTTTCTGCTATTGTGCAATTTTTTTCATTAGTGCAATAATATTTTTATAGTGGATGAATAAAAATGCGCTTAGAAAATTGCACAAATGCTTATTTTAATTTACACATTCACAAAATATTGATAAGTAAATTACTTATAGTGTTTATACAATATATTTGCACGATAATGGAAAAAAATTATTTGCACAATTGCACGTGATAGCGAAAAAAAAATTGCATGATAATGTATATATATTATTATTTTTTTAAAGGCAAAGAAAAATTCTTATTAATCAAACAAACAAACAAAATAGCAAAGCACTGGAAGTGCTCTCCATCAAACAATAAAGAATAATAGCAACTCATAAAAGAAAAATCTAACCCCCACCACCAAGTACAAAAGCACCAAAAACTTTACATCTACACTAGCCATCAAAATTAACCCCATTAGTTATCCAAGTATTTTTTTCCCCATTCTCCATAAGTCATGTTTGCAGCCTCAACTCCTTGTTTGTTAACCATGACCACGTCCGCCCTTTAATTTCATCAATTGTATTCCTCAAATTCGGCACTTCACCTTCAAAAATAAAGCATTTCTTCTTTTCCATATGATCCAAATTGCAGCAGCCCAAATTGTAGATGCAATTTTAACTCTCAAACTTGAACCCATAATGTAAATATATTATTTAATAGACCCCTAATTACAACTAGGTTCAAAACTCAAAAAGTACTCATTGAAATATCACATTAAACAAAGGAACATAACTCTTTCTATCTCATTTAAAAGAACACAAGAATCGACTCAAAATAACATATCCTAATTTATTTATTCCACAATCAATACACCAAAATCAATAATTTGATAGTAGAAATTTTTGCACTTATACTTGCTAGTGTTCAAATATTTATACATTGCAAAAGTAGAAAAATTGAAATTCCCAACACATACTTTATTGTCAATTTGAAATGTGCAAATAAAAACATGAACTATGTCCATAACCCCTCAACTATTTGTGCTAACATTTTTAATTAAGTGCAAATATTTATTTAAGTTGTGCAAGTATTATTTGCACTAATAGAAAAATATTTACACATTAGTAGAAAAAAATATAATTTACGATATTGTGCTTATAATAAGTTTTTAGATATATGATTAATGAGCTTTTACATGTTTGATTAAATCCATCTAAGTTGCTTATTCTCGCAAAATTTTACGCTTATAATACCGCCATAAATATTTGACACATAACCAGAAATGCTTTGCAAATTCAAATAAATTGAAAAAAACATCCTTCATTGCCAATTTGAAATTTACAAATAAAATTTTCCAAAACAAAAAATTTAAATTAAAAATTTATTAATTCCAATTTGAAAACCTTTTTCCTTCATTTTATTCATTCATCTCCCTCTCTTTCATCAACACATCCTCTTTTGATAGTGTGATCACTATACCTGCATCAACCAAAAAAATACAGATCATGGTTACTAAATCAGAAGTGTTCAAGCAACAAGTTAACCAAATTTCACAGCATGCATACACTTATATATAAAGAGCATGGGGGTAATAATACTGCTGCATCAATGCACAAGACAATGAATGCATATCTATTCTCCAAAGCATGCATATGCTTTTATATATACATACATTATTAATACACAAAACAGGAACGCACCAAAAAATTCTTCTTAATCGACCATGAATAAATTGCACATTAGTATAAATATTTGCACATAATTATATATATATGCACACAACGCAAAATATTTGTATGGTAAATATTTGTACTACTGTGCAATTGTTATATGGTTAAAATATTGATCTTAACCATTGTTATTTGTATGAAATTATAATTATGTGCGAATGTTTTTATCTCTGTGGTTCAAAATACCAAAAATGTCATATTTTACTGCTTTAGAAAATTGAACAAATGCTTATCTTATTTAGCACATTCTCAAAAATTTTGATAAGTAAATTACTTGGTACAATTTATACAATTTATTTGCACGATAGTGAAAAAAATATTTGCACAAAGCAAATAATTACGCGATAAGCGAAAAAATATTTGCACAGTAGTTGATAATATTTGCACGATAGCAAAAATATTTGAACAATAGTAGAAAAATATAATTGCACAACAATGGGAAAAATATTTGCACAATAACGAGATCAAATATATTTGAACAATAATATTGCAATTGTTGCTTATTTGCACATTGTAACAGATCAAATATATTTGCACTGCATCTTGAGGAACATAACTCTTGCTCTTTCATTGAACCGAAGAACACAAGAATCCCGACTCAAATATTTGCACTTATACTTACTAGTGATCAAATATTTATACATTGCAAAATTCAAAAAAATTGAAATTCCCAACACTTACATTATCGTCATTTTGAAATGCCTTCATCACTTTCTTTGGCTACAATATGATTCCATAATCAAGATCAAATAATGGCGCCCGGATGAGAAAATAACTTTATTAAAAATGAAGATTAAACAACAACTTGCGAAACTACGAAGAAGTAGTGAAAGAATGGGGAGAGGTATTTGAGCAAATTATAATTTGAATTACATCGCTGAAAATAAGAACACTTAATTCGTTGCTTTAGCAAGAAAGGAGAGATTTGATTGAACTCTCACGGAAGCTTTCTCTCTCTGGAGCCTTTCTAGAAATTTTCTAGAATATCTACTCATTCTCGAGTCTTCTCTCCGGCGACGCTCCGGCGACTTTCCTGGAGCCCCCACCGGTATCACCCGTCAGTTATCTCCAAGGCATCTCTCTCTGGGAGTTTCTCTCTATAGCCTTCCTAAATTTCTTCTTGAATACCTACTTATTCTAAGTTTTTCTCTCCGCGACTCTCAGGAATCCTTGAAAATTTATTTTATCGGTGGTATAAATTAAGAACTTATGATTTATCGCTTCACGATGACTTAGTCTGTCGGAATTCGGATTTCCTCTTCACGATCTACATGACAACGCCCGTGTTCGTAACTTTATTTTGTGCGATATTCATTAATAGTTTTGATTGAGGGCTTTGCCGCTTTTGAGTCTGGATCATGAAGCAACATTTATCTCTTTTGGCCTCTCGCTTTGGTATTTTAATATTATTTCGTGGAGACGGTAGGGACCGACCGTGATGAGTACAGTGGTATGGAATGCACGTGGTTTAGGGGTAGGCACACATTCTGTTTTTGAAGCAGTTAGTACATGACCTTAAACCCCTGGTATTGTTTATTTCAAAACTAAAATATCGTGTGTAAAACGCTCGAATCAGTTTGCCCATATCAAGCGCTCGAAACTAAAATATTTGCTGCTTTTGAGTCTGGATTAGTGAAGCAACATTTATCTCTTTTGGGCTCTACTTTGGTATTTTAATATTATTTACGTGGAGACGGTAGGGACCGACCGTGATGAGTACGGTGGTATGGAATGCGCGTGGTTTAGGGGGTAGGCGCACATTCCCGTTTTTGAAGCAGCTTAGTAGATGACCTTAAACCCTCGGTATTGTTTATTTCTCGAAACTAAAATATCGTGTAAAAACGCTAGGAACTGGTTGCCCATACTGCGCTTTAATTCTAAAGGGACTAAGGGCGGTCTTTTGCCATTTTGGAATAAAATGGTGGACTTATCTCGTGTGTTCGTACTCTTCTAATTATATAGATTCTTATATCATTTGAGATAATATTCGGTGGAGATTTACGACATGTTATGCTCTATCCATTCCCGATGAAAGACATGTTTTTGGGACCCGCTTTTAAAACTAAATAAGTTAAAGTTGAATGAATGTGAAGGTTGGCTCTGGGTGGTGATTTTAATGATATTCTGTTTGATTCTAAGAAGTGTGGAGGCAATAGAAGGAGATATGGCAATCATAATTTGTATAATTGTTGTAATTCGATTAGTATGTAAAATATTACCACCTCACGGCCTAAATTCACGTGGGTCCAATAGAAGAAGAGGAGCTCATAATATTAAGGAAGAACTTGACAAGTTCCTTGCTAATAAATACTGGAAGGTAAAGTCTCCCAAGGCTCAAGCAATTAACTATGACTGATGGAGAATAGTTTTGTTGAAAAGGCTAAAGATTATTGGAAGAATGTCGGCGGTTTGGAGAAATTACCGTAAAAGCTCAAGGCATGCAACAACCACCTTCAACAATGGGCCTCTCGAAGAAGTTGGCAACACTGCTAAAAAAATTAAAAAAATTATGAAAGAGGTGGAGGAATTACAAGATAAGGAAGACATTATGGAGGAGGAAGGTGGGCTAATAGGAAAAGAAAAAGAGCTGAAAACTACTTCTTCAAGAGGAAATTTATTGGCAACAAAGGGCGAAAAAGCAGTGGTTGAAAGTCAGACCCGAATACGGCTTTTTTCCATAAAAGTACTAAAGCGCGAAGGAGTAGAAATTCGATCAAAAAGATAGCGGATGAAGCGGGTAGAGAATGGACTACGAAAAGGAAATCGTAAATTGTGTGCTCAAGTATTTCAAGAATCTATTCTCCTCTTCAAATCCAAGACGAGCAGAGGTGGATTCCGCACCGAGATTTGTTGAGCTAAGGGTGACGACGAGAGATGAATCACTTCCTTGATCGGGAGTTCTCTGATGGAGAAATTTGAAGGGCAGCTTTTGACCTGAATCCCTCTAAAGCTCCGGGACTGACGGGTATTTGGCGAGCTTTTATCATCGATGTGGGACACAGTAGAGGAAGATGTATGTAAACAAGTGAAGGGAATTCTTAATGAACGACAACCATTAGAAGAATAGAACTCAACAACAATCTTCTTGGTGCCTAAAAAGAAAAATGCGGTGATGATTAAGGACTTTAGACCTATAAGCCTATGCAATGTATGCTACAAGATTGTGGCGAGAGCAATTATGAACAGATTGAGGGAATTATTGGATAAAGTGATCGACCCAAACTAGAGTGCATTTGTGCAGGGAGACTCATTACAGCACAATATACTCATTGCGTTTGAATATATGCACCGGCTTAGAAATTCAAAAGGAACGGAGGTTATACAGCGTTGAAACTTGATATGAGCAAAGCCTACGACAGAGTGGAATGGAGATTTGTGGAGGTAATTATGGCTAAGTTGGGTTTCTCTAGTAACTGGATTAACCTTGTTATGCAATGTATTAGGTTTGTTTCGTATGCTATCAAAATTAATGGAGTTTTGTCTGGTAAAATCTAACCTACGAGGGGACTTAGACAGGGAGATCCACAGTCTCCTTACATTTTTGTCATCTCGTGCGCAAGGGTTTTCATCTATTGGTCACGAGATTGAGTAATTATAAGCGACTAAGTACACCTCCTAGAGATAATCTAGAAGGGGGTTGAATAAATTATCTAAATTTTTCCCAAAATTCAGATTATCAATTCAAGAAATCGAGACAATAATAAAGCAGCTTTTAACTCAATCTTTTGATAAGGATCTAAAGCGATCGAGAATTAATTTGTTTATTGATTGGAGTGTATAGGGTAAGAGTTATTAAGACCAATCAACAAAATATCAAACCAAAGGGAAAAAGTATGCAAACGAAATTCAAGGATAAGAGTTCTAAATGGCTTAAGTTGCAACAAGCTTTTGAACTAAATCACTACAAATTGCAAGAAATTAAATGGCAAGTTTATGCAAACAATCTATCTAACACTTAGAATGCAAGATTCAAATAGACTAAATTCAATGAGGGAATTGGGTGCAAGGGATAATCTCCATCAAGGAATCTATGATTAACAAGCTATGATTTTATCCAAATGCAAATCAATCAAATTAGAAAGCAATAAACCATCATGAGATTAATCACTCCATTAATATCACAATGCCTAATGTGAGTATCCTTAGTTCTTCCCATCTCTCAATGTAGAAGTCCCCAATTCATACAATCATGCAAAATTGTAACCCGATTAACACCTAATCACGTTAGCTCAACTCTCGCCTATTGCTAGGGTGATCAACCATTAATCAAAAGAGACAATTTTTCATGAAGCACAATTAAGAATCACAATTAGGGAGCAATCTAATTCAATTGATCACAATTATCAACAATCATAGCATGAGGCAATCACTTCATCCCTAATTTCAATTATCCCAAGCACAAAGCTATTAGCCCATGGTGCTACAAGCAAAAACCATGGCTATAAAATCTAAGAAAGCAATTAACAATCTAGTTACTACAAGCAATGAATTTAAGAGATCAACGGGTAAGAACATCACCAATTAAGCTTCAATAGGCAAAAATAAGAATGATTAATCTTGTACAATGCTTCAATACAACCTCACTTCTTCCCAATTCTCAGCTGCAAACTTCAATTACACTCCACCAATCTACTAATCTAATGAACTAATTGTGGAATCTATCTCAATTCTAACAATCTAATGCAATTACAAGTAAATTCAAGCTACAAAATGTAAAATTCGCTCAAAGAAACTCCTAGAAACCGCTTCTGAATCGCTAGAATCAACTCTCTCTCTGTTTTGGCTTTCATTGGCTTAAAAACTGAATTTTTCGGTTTTGGGCACTCCTCGAGTCGAGCTTCAAGCCCTCGAGTCGAGGCCTATAAGTCGCTAACACGTTTCTTTAAAAATCTCTCCTGCCTCGAGTCGAGGCCTCGCCCTCGAGTCGAGCTTCCTGCATTTTTCATATCCCTCGACTCGAGGCTCCTCCCTCGAGTCGAGGATCCTGTCTTTTGAAATGGTTTCCCTCCAGCATGAACCTCGAGTCGAGTGCATGCACCCTCGACTCCTACTCGAGACCGGGAATTTTTATCGAGGCGGGCTCCGGTCCCGACCCGTTTTCGTCCCGTATGTTCGTCTTTTCATTCTAAGAATACCGGTACTCTCGGTTTGGCAAAATTCCACCGATTTACCTGCAAAACGGGCGAAATACATCAAAACCTCTCAAAGTAATACTTTTTAAGCAAAAGAGTGATACTTTTCACATTTAGGCACAAAAATCATACTTTAGCTCACTTTTTGCACTAAAAATAGCCCTAAAAACATGTATCAATTCACTCTAATCATACCCCCAAACTTGAATTGTTGCTCGTCCTCGAGCAACGTAGAAACTAAGAATAAAGGAGTGAATTGATTGCAATTATGTCACATGGCACCATAGACGAAAAATAGGACCATCGAACTCATCAATGAACATAAGTATCAATGCAACTCTCTTCTAGCAATCAAGACAAATCATGCTCAAACAAATGCTCAATCAAATACTCAACACATTGCTCCTTCCATGGAGTGTTTCACTCTTCACTCAAGTGTATCAAGGTTTAAAGCACTCAATCATCAATTCACAAATAAGTACACCATATGCTTGCCACAAAACTTAATCTAAATCAAAATCAATTATGATCAATCAAGAATCAAAGAGGTCTTTCTTCTAGGTTGTAATGTAGGCTCTTTGGAAAGGGTGGATGTTTTTGGATAAGAGTGACTAATTAGTAGAGACTTGAATGAAAGCTAATCCATACAATGCACATCTCTTCACTTTTCATCAAGCAACACTCTTCCTTTTGAACTTCAATGATCATTCCACCATTCACTTGAGCTTTATCTTTTTAAGCTCACAAATTGAATCATTTCATTTTTCATTTCACTTTTCTTCACATTTCAATTTTTTCACAACCTTTCTTTTCTTTTATGCTTCATTCATCACTTAGCTCATCATCTTCCCACTCTTAACAATCAAATCACCATCATTAGCCAACATTCAAGCTCAACTAAACATAGGACAAGAAAGGCTCATAAAAATAGGCTAAATGGTTTCAATTTCACTTGGCTTGCCAAAGAATAAGGATCATAGGCTCAACATGGCTCACTAAGGAAATCAAATGTATTTGGTAGGGAAAATATTTGGCAAAGTAACTCATCATATCAAACATGGCCTCTTATCACTTTCAAGACATCACACAAAGATCAATATCAACAAGTCTAGTGGCAAGTTCTAGCATACAAATCTATGAATGATGCACTCCCAAAGGAATCAAATCAACCGTATAAGATGTACGATTATTAAGGCACAAAAGCTCACGGGCTTAAATTTGAGCAATGAATCAAGTATTATCAATCACATTCATCCTTACACAATAACTCAAGAAACTAGCTTCAAGCTACAATTCTACTCATGACCAAATCAAAATCCAACTAGTCTTGCAATTCAACTCAAATGCACATGTACATAACCTCAAGCATACTCACTATATCAATGAATGATACTCAAAAATATGTCAATGAATCCACTATTAAGCTCAAGATCAAGAACATGGAATCATGGGAATAAAGAAATCCAAAGGATCATCAAGTCACAATCACCAATAGACAACAAGCTCAAAAATAGATCAAGGAAATCATAACATCAATTAAATCATCCATCCAAAACATCAAATCATCAAATCATCACAAGTCATCAAAGGACACCTTAATCAAAATACGAGTACAATCCACCAAAACATAAACATCTAAATCTAAGAAGAGGGAATTAGGAATAGGGGATAGCCCTAGTAGTCGGAAGATGGTGGTGGAGGAGGATAGCTTGGCCCGAAATTCCACGAGCTCATTTGTTGAAGGAGGGAATACATATCATTTTGCGTCTTCATTGATTCTTCTTGCATCCTTCTCGTCTCTTCATTGAACCTACGTGACTCCTCCATCATCCGGTACATCTCATCTGCCGGGTCCAGGACTCTCAATGTGCATCCTCTCGGTATTGTCCGCCCACATCTCCTCTGTCGAGAACCCATGGTCTATGAGACGAACTCCTGCCTCGTACTCTCTACTCCTCATCTCATCCCTGCGTTACATATTAATCTCTGGCTGATACTCCTCTTCCATCCGGACAGGCTGCTCTTCTTGCTCCGGCTCCTCGTCATCCTCGTCCTCGAGACTCAACCTCCTCGGCAACATCTGCTCTAGCGCATCTCCATCATCATCGGAAGAAGAATCGGAATCTGACCGCCTTGACTCCGCTGATCATCATCATCCCCCTCATCTCTAAGCACGTCCCCATGCTCCCTTGTGTAGGCATCGATGGCATCGGTGTGACACTCGCGACCACATACGTAGGTTAATAGTCACAAATGCACGAGATCCAAAAACCGTCGCCAACCTCTTATTAGGAAGAGGAAACCGGCCACCATGATCTTCTTTGTAGGCACCACGTCCTCCCGATGCGATCTAGCGTCCTCATGCGCCTCATAGTGTTCGTAGTCAAATCTGGACCATCTAGTGCCACAAGGTTATGAGTCGGAATACCAAGGTGCTCGGCTATCGAGTAATCATCCCACCAAAATTTATCTTCTTGAACTTAGTGCTCGTCGCTCTCTCAAACAAATAACAGAGGTATGCCGCCGCATTGAACCTCACTCCATGTAAGAAACACCACAATACATATAGCTCTTCGAGACCACGGCTCCTCCCTCGATCTCGCGAATATGGTACTCGCGAGATCTTCTCTAAGTACCGGACCACCGGGTTCGAATGTGTGTGCTCTTAGACTTCCCGGCACAAACTCGGGTTGACTCGGAGCCCCGAATCAGAAATACGCCTCCGAGAACCTCTTGGCGTTGTACTCCTCTCTAATGTTCAACGGTGATCGGTTGGGGTGCATAGGTGCTCCTAGTAGCTCATTAATCTCATCCAACGTCAATTCGTACTCGTTCCCCATGAGCTCAAAAGTGATCTTGTGCAAACTTGTTCCTCCTAGCCTTGTGGACTTTGACGGTGCATAAGAACTTCGAGAGTGAGTCCAAGATAGGTCCGAGGTCTCTTAGCTAGAAAACCTCCCATGCCTACTTGCTCGAACAATCTAGGGATATCATCTTCAATCCCCATAGAAAGCATGCGATTATGATCTACGAGACGAGTCGACCACCTTCTTGTACAACTCGGCATACAAAATAATGTGCTTTCTCCACTTGTATTCATCCCACTTTGAATTCCCAATTCAGCGGGCATCCGGTGTGCAAAGCGTATCGCATCTTCTCTCTCTCGGATCTCGGCATCCGAATAATTGTGGCCATCCACTCCCTAAACATGACTCCTGCACAAATAATCCCAATAGCACAACCGAGTCCAACAATCAAAAACTAGCTCGAAATATCACTCTAAACCATGAACGAGTCAACGATAATATCCAAGCCCAACAAAATTCCTAATGACTAGGCAATCAATCCTCAACAAATGGTCAATGAGTCAATCAAAGCAAATATAGTCAATAGAAGTGCTCAACTAGTCCTCAACATATACATACATAACTAGAATGGCTTTAGCCAATGAAAATCATCATGTATGCTCACCAAAATCCTTCAAATATACTCCACAAATATAGCGAATAATAACAAGCCAACTAGCAAGTAATTCAACACATAGCATCACAAAACTTGCCCTTCCATCATCAATACTCCACTCAATTTGACCAATTATACCACAAATGCACTAGGAATTCCTAAAAGTATGCCAAAAATCACAATTCAAGCCAAATTCCACAAATAACCAAGCAACTCATCATATACAATCCTAAACATGCTCATAAAATCCTCAATTAACTCAAATATCCTCAACAATGGCTTCAATTTATCAACATCAATCATGCATACCAAGTGCTTGACAAAATGCCCAAATGAAATTCCAATTCAAATAAATTCAAGCAATTTTATCAATACCCCAAGCAATAATCAACCACCAATCATGAAATTGAAAGCCAAAGGAGACGAAATTACATACCTTAATTTGGATAAATCGGCTTGGAATGAAAGATATGAACACCCACACAATTCTCCACAAAAACCCCAAATTTGATTATCAAACCCTCAAAATCCACTCTTTGATGCAAGAAGATGATAATGCTCGATATTGAGATGATTAATCGGTGAAAACTTGCTGGAAAATGTCGAAAATAAAGAAGAACGGCGGAAAGGAACATGAAAGGGAGAAAACCCTCGAGTCGTGACTGCTAAAACTGAATCGCGATTTTTATAACGAGACACCAGCCTCGAGTCGAGGGTCAGGCCTCGACTCGAGGAATCCCACTTTTTCAAAAGCCTCGACTCGAGGTTCCTCCCTCGAGTCGAGGAATGTGCCATTTCCAAAATTTTCTAAGTCTCGGTACCTCGACTCGAGGTCTATGCAAGCTCGACCTCGGGTCGAGACCAGAGGCATTTTTGACGAATCCCAAGTCCGACCCGACCCTTGAAACTCCCAAAATCGACCTCTACACACCTAATGAACCCAAATATGCGAAAATTTACCATGTTGGTCCTCGATTTAAGCCCGGTCGCTCATTCGATCGAGGAGACCGGGTTCTCTTCCTTAATGCTCATTTTCACCAACTCTTAAGCTTTCCTTTCTTCCCAAATCCTCGATTCCTTTGCAAATTCGATCCTTTCCAATCCTTGTAGCGAGTATACCTACACACGGGCATCATTAGTCATCAACTCAACATCAATAAGGAATGAACTTCTAACCTAGATACACACACCCCCAAACTTGGATGAGGATATGCATTCAAAATTAAGTATGTGAATGATACAATTATGCAACCCTTAAATGACATAACAATTAAACTCAAAAACCAAATACGCTCTCCATCCATTAACACCTTCTCCTAACATGAGCAATTCCTAAGAATACAAGGCAAAAATCCACAAAAAGAGCAAAACACAAACACACAAAAGCAATAAAATGATGGGTTGCCTCCCATCTAGCGCTAGGTTTAACGTCCTTTGCCGGACGGAACTCTAGAGTTCACACTTCCCTTTTATCTACAAGAATGTTAGGCACTTCTTTTGGGGTGGAAGGGTCCTTGTGCCTAACCAAAATCTCCTTAGTCAATAGGCAACATCCCATTTCGTCTTCCACAAGGATCTTTCCTTCTTCGATCTCCTTCACTCTCAACACCTCTTTGAGTCTTTTTACTCCTAATAGTCTCATCCAATTCGACTCCCTCCATACCACTTGGTCTCCAACCACAAAGGTTTCAACATTCTTCTCAAGCGGTTGCTTCCTTTCTTCTAACACCCCCAAACTTGAGCATTGCTCAAGTTTGGTCACTTCCTTCTCACCTTCTTTTTCAAGCTTCATATCACCGAGGTCAAGCAAAGAATCAATGAAAGCTTCCTCCTTCCTAAAATCATCCAAAGAAACACAAGACTTGTTAGCCATCACATTACAAGAAGGAATAAAATGCTCCTTAATTAAAGAATTAGAAGAAGTAGAAGGTAAAGAATCATCCCTATCAATGGAAGGGCATGAATTAATGATCTCTATATAGCCACATTTCTTCTTCTCCATCTTGCTTTGAGCAACTTCTTCCAATGGAGCTCTCGAAAATGTCACCTCTTTTCCATTGTAGCTCAATGTGAGCTCCTTTCTCAACATCGATAATCGCTTCCCGTGGCAAGGAAAGGTCGACCAAGTATGATCGGTGCCTCAAGCTCCTCCTTCATGTCAAGAACAATGAAATCAACCTGGAATAGGAACTTGCCAACCCCTACCAATACATCTTCAATGATCCCAAATGGATGAGCATATGATTGATCCGCTAATTGAAGGTTGATGTTAGTAGGAGTCACCTCTCCTAGCTTCAATTTCTCAAAAATTGCCAAAGGCATGACATTTATACTTGCTCCCAAGTCACACAAGCCTTGGATGTTCACATTCTCACCTATCTCGCATGGGATAATGAAGCTCCCGGATCCTTTCTCTTTTGTGGTAAGTGTCTCTCCGAGATCTCATTGCACTCCTCCACTAGCTTAAGTATACCCTTTTCATCCCAACTCCTCCTCTTAGACATGATATCTCTCAAAAACTTATTATAGTGGGGTATTTGTTCAAGGGCATCCATTAGTGGAATTTCAACATGCAAGCTCTTTAAGACTTTCAAAACTTACCAAACTCCTCCTCTAGCTTTTTCTTCACTAATCTTTGAGGATAGGGAACCGGCTTAGCTTTCATAGGCACTCCCCATGCATCTTTCTTGGACTTCTCTTCTTCTTTCTTGGCCTCTCTTCTTGCTTGCTCTTCACTTGACTCTTCTTTCTCCACAACCACATTTTCTTCAATAACTTCTTCCTCTTTCACCACTTCTTCTTCAACATCCCCATCTTTAAGCCTCTTTGGGCCTTCATAGCTAGTACCACTCCTTAGCTTGATGGCACTACAAAAATCTTTAGGATTAGGCTCGGTAGAAGATGGATACTTTCCTTTGTTTTGAAGATGGTCCACCGTGAGACGAGAGCTTCCCAACCGTAGTAGCAAGTTGCCCTACTTGATGCTCGATCATCTTGAAACGAGTGTCCATTTGCTTCCCTATATCATCAAGCCTTGAATCATTCGCTTCCAACTTTTTCACAATCAACCCCAAGATCTCCTCCGTAGTAGCCTTTCCTTCATTGTTTGGAGCCTTTGCACCCGGATCAAATCCGGGAGGAAATTGAACGGCGGCTCTCGGATTGGCATATGAAAAATTTTCGTGTCTCCTCCATGTATTCCCATTGAATGGAGCTTGCGGTTGAGGTTGATAGCTTCCTTGTGGCCTATTTTGGTAAGGCATTTGATAAGGCCTTCCTCCTTGATAGTTCCCTTGATAGTTTCCTCCTTGATAGCCTCCTTGGAATGGAGGCCTACCCATATAACTCACTTCTTCCACCGGCAATGAACTTGGCCCAACATCAACATGAGGAACGGATGGACTCACACTTGCTTGGCTTTGTGAAGTCGTAAGAGCTCCCAATCGGTCCATCATAGTCATCATCATACTCTTCATACTCTCTATCTCATCAACTTGTGACACTCTATGATGTGCTCCTCTATTAACCGACACTTGGAATGAGTCTTGAGCTATGTTCTCCATAATTTCATTCATTTGCCCCACGGTTTTAGACCAAATCGATCCATTAGCACAAGCATTCAAAAACGACCTATCCCCATCCGTCAAACCATTGCAAAAGTACATAATGGTTTGCTCCTCCGAAACCGTGTTGAGGACAATTAATAAGTAACATGCCATACCTCTCCCACGCCTCCGGTATCGTCTCCCCATTCTTTTTGTCGGAAATGGGAAATAGCCTCCTTTGCTTGCACGGTCTTTGATGGTGGGTAAAATTTCATCAAGAATTTCTTTGACAATTTCTCCCATGTCCGTACGGTCCCGGGCGGTAATGAATTAAGCCATGCTTTTGCTCTTCCTTTCAATGTAAAAGCAAATAGCCTCAACTTCTTTGCATCTTCGGGCACCCCATGGTATTTTGTAGTGTCGGCTATCTCAAGAAATTGTGCCATATGTTGATGTGGGCACTCATTTTCATCTCTACCCTCAAATTGCTTCTCCCTAAGCATTCTCACCAAAGCGGGACTTATCTCGAAGTTATTAGCATCTATCCTCGGCCTTGCTATCCCATCATAATACTCTCTAAGTTGTGGTTCAAAGAACTCTCTCAAAGGCCTTCCTTGAGGTGGTGGCTCATTTACATGTTGTGGTTGTGGTTGGGGTGGCTCATGGTATCGTGGCTCTTGATTATACGGCATATTGGGATAATATGGTGGAAATTGTTGTGGATGAGGTGGATATTAGGGATATTGATGAGCTTGAGGTGGATAAGGGTAGGGATTTTGGTAGGGATAATTTTGTGGTGGCATCCCTTGAGGGAAGGGGCCAACTTGAGCATGGAAGTGATTCCCATTACCTCCATTCTCTCCTCCTCCTACTCCTTGTCCATGTATCTCCTCTTCTTGAGGATCACCCACTAATCTCTCCTCATGCCTTTGCTCTTCTCCTTCCATAGCTTCCCTTCTTCTTCTCACACGATTTCTTCTCAATGTAGCCTCAATTTCCGGATTTAGTGGCAAGGGTGGAACACCACTTGATCTTGTTAGCATACACCTACAATGCCACAAATCCAAGGATCAAATTCTCACAAAAAAATCACCAAAAACAAAAAATAAAAACAACAAATAGTCACTTCAAACAATCCTCAAATCTCACTTATTGGCGCAAAAACTAATTCCCGGCAACGGCGCCATTTGATTGGAGTGTATAGGGTAAGAGTTATTAAGACCAATCAACAAAATATCGAACCCAAGGGAAAAAGTATGCAAACGAAATTCAAGGATAAGAGTTCTAAATGGCTTAAGTTGCAACAAGCTTTTGAACTAAATCACTACAAATTGCAAGAAATTAAATGGCAAGTTTATGCAAACAATCTATC
The DNA here is from genome assembly GCA_030762865.1 of Paraleonurus japonicus. Taxonomy (NCBI): domain Eukaryota; kingdom Viridiplantae; phylum Streptophyta; class Magnoliopsida; order Lamiales; family Lamiaceae; genus Paraleonurus; species Paraleonurus japonicus. The sequence continues at coordinate 20,605,723 of CM061053.1, forward strand.
AAACACTTAGAATGCAAGATTCAAATAGACTAAATTCAATGAGGGAATTGGGTGCAAGTGGATAATCTCCATCAAGGAATCCATGATTAACAAGCTATGATTGTATCCAAATGCAAATCAATCAAATTAGAAAGCAATAAACCATCATGAGATTAATCACTCCATTAATATCACAATGCCTAATGTGAGTATCCTTAGTTTTTCCCATCTCTCAATGTAGAAGTCACCAATTCATACAATCATGCAAAATTGAAACCCGATTAACACCTAATCACGTTAGCTCAACTCTCGCCTATTGCTAGGGTGATCAACCATTAATCAAAAGAGACAATTTTTCATGAAGCACAATTAAGAATCACAATTAGGGAGCAATCTAATTCAATTGATCACAATTATCAACAATCATAGCATGAGGCAATCACTTCATCCCTAATTTCAATTATCCCAAGCACAAAGCTATTAGCCCATGGTGCTACAAGCAAAAACCATGGCTATAAAATCTAAGAAAGCATTTAACAATCTAGTTACTACAAGCAATGAATTTAAGAGATCAAAGGGTAAGAACATCACCAATTAAGCTTCAATAGGCAAAAATAAGAATGATTAATCTTGTACAATGCTTCAATACAACCTCACTTCTTCCCAATTCTCAGCTGCAAACTCCAATTACACTCCACCAATCTACTAATCTAATGAACTAATTGTGGAATCTATCTCAATTCTAACAATCTAATGCAATTACAAGTAAATTCAAGCTACAAAATGTAAAATTCGCTCAAAGAAACTCCTAGAAACTGCTCCGTTGCTAGAATCAACTCTCTCTGTTTTGGCTTTCATTGGCTTAAAACTGAATTTTCGGTTTTGGGCACTCCTCGAGTCGAGCTTCAAGCCCTCGAGTCGAGGCCTAAAAGTCGCTAACACGTTTCTTTAAAAATCTCTCCGCCTCGAGTCGAGGCCTCGCCCTCGAGTCGAGCTTCTGCATTTTTCATATCCCTCGACTCGAGGCTCCTCCCTCGAGTCGAGGATCCTGTCTTTTTGAAATGGTTTCCTCCGGCATGAACCTCGAGTCGAGGTCTGTGCACCCTCGACTCCTACTCGAGACCGGGAATTTTTATCGAGACGGGCTCCGGTCCCGACCCCGTTTTCGTCCCGTATGTTCGTCTTTTCATTCTAAGAATACCGGTACTCTCGGTTTGGGAAAATTCCACCGATTTACCTGCAAAACGGGCGAAATACATCAAAACCTCTCAAAGTAATACTTTTTAAGCAAAAGAGTGATACTTTTCACATTTAGGCACAAAAATCATACTTTAGCTCACTTTTTGCACTAAAAATAGCCCTAAAAACATGTATCAATTCACTCCAATCATTTATGCAATTGAATATCAACGAGAAAAATAAATTCAAAGTAAAAGACACAGGTTTATGGTGATTGATTAAAATGATCCTACATCCACTCTCCTTCTTCAACTCGAAGAAGGGCCTCGACTACTTACTCACTTACTTACTTACTTACTTGCGAGATTACAATTACAACAACTTGAAGATCTTCTTCTTTAGCCTATCTTCAAACTATCAATCTATCTAGAAATTAGAAAGGTACAGTGCAAAATGTGTTTGAAGATGTACGGGAAGTGTTCTTTAAACACTTAGAAATTTATGAAAAGCCTTTTGGAAAACTTGTGAGTGCTTTGAAAATTGTGAGTATCAGAATTATGAGTGCTAAGAGTTCTTTTCGAACTATACTTACTCCTATTTATAAGCTTTGTAAGACGGTTAGTTTGTTGTAATGACTAAAAATCGTTTAACAAACTTATCTTGAAAAGCTGTCCCGACTTGGTGATCTTGAGTTAGTTAGTCACATTCTGGCCGACTTGGTGAAGACTCGCCTTTCTTATTCTACTCAGCTGGTCTTGACCTCGTCTTGAGCTCTTCATTATTCTCTCCAACAGATGACTTCTTCAAGATCGTCTTGAGATGACCTTCTCTTTCTCGACCTCGGTGACTTCATTAGCTTTACCTAGTACGATCGGTCTAGAACTAATGTTTACTACTTCACTGCTCTATACATACTCACTGGTCATCTTATATACATGAGCTAGTTCTAGTCTATACACTTTAACTCATCAAAACTAAAAACCTGATCTAACAATTTCCCCCTTTTTTATGAAGTTAAAACTACAAGAAAGAAGCAAGCTCACAGGTGGTGTTAGTCAAGATTATTCAAGATAATCGAGATAAACACATTTAAGCACATAAGCACCTTTTACTCGAGATAAGTTCACATAAGAGCACTAATTCACACTTAAGAAATTTCTATACTAAAATAATTTCCATACTTAAAAAATTTCAAAAAGGATTTTAAGAAAAATTCTTAAGTTTAGAAGTTTTACAGGATTATCAACACTTAGAAAGATTTCTTAAAGAATTTTAAGTTTTAGAACTTAGAAAATTTTAAAGAGAATTTTGATGCTGAGATAGAAAATTTTCTCGGATGATTAACACTTAGAAATTTTTTAAGTTTTCTTAGAAAGCGATAATAAAACTTAAAACATAAGACAAGGTAGTTCAGATAAGTTCATCAAATCTCATTCATATTCACAACTTTAGAGATTTACATTTTGATGCGAGATAAGATAGAGAAATAAGAAAAGAAACTTGATCTTATCTAGACATCTCAACGGTAAGCTTCCGGCACCAAAGAACTACCAAACACCCTCCTCCGAAGCCGCTTTAAGTCATCCTCCCGAGAGAGCCCGAACTCGAGTCTCCGCCCTTTGAACAATACCCCGACCCAGTCTAGGTCAAGGTCCCATCGGCTTTCTTGGTGGACTGCATACTCGAAAGGCAGGGTGATCAGTTGACATTGAACTCCACATCGGCTTCGATGAGCGGCCGACGGTAGAAGTCCTCATCCACCTTCTCGATCCACTCATGCCAAGCGAGGTCCGGATCCTCTGAGTTGCCCTGGAGCTTTGAGGATGTACCGTAAATACATCCACATGGCATCCAGGTTCTTCTCTCTATATTCTTTCTCATATTGTCCATGAGACCATCTTCGGAGGCGGACGTGGTATGATAGGTGCGAAGCTTCCACCTCCTTGGCTTTGAACCAGCCACTTCCTCTCGGCTTTGCTCCAGGTGACGTTGGAGTCCTTCTTCAACTTCTTCACCTCCTTTTCTCCTTCTTCCCGAAGAACTCCTTCTCGCGTCGATTCTTTTGATCTGTTCTTCGGAAAGGTTTGAAAAGTCAGCTTCTCGCTTCCCTTTGCCTTTGGTAGAAGCTTTCGGTGATGTCGGCTAATTTAGGCTCATCACCTGCTACCCTTTTCCCTTTACCCTTGGCCTCCGCTTGATCGGCCTTCCTTCACTGGCCAAGAGCTTTTCCGACCTCTCCTCCTCCTCCTTCTTCCTCCTTGCCTCATCCTCCCTCACCGCCTCCTCGAGCTGACTTACCCTCGGTGGAGAGCAGCGATTCATCAGACTTGATTCGACGTCCTCCTAGGCTGCCTCCCGGATCAGCTGTGTTGGCCTTCGTGCCCATGTCCCTCCTGTCTCTTCTACAGCCAGTGTGAGGGCTTGACTTCTTTCTTCACCGCCCTTTCCCCCTTTTAAACTTCATTGGACAAGTCTGTCGGTTTGATGTTCAGATCATTACACTTCACTCGGAAGTTAGACTTGTCGAGAACTAGCTCATTCACCGCCATCTCATTATACTCCTGCACCTAGCCTTTTAGCCTCTTCATCTCCTCCTCTAAGGCCTTTACCTTCTCGGCTAAGACAGAGTTAGTCAAGGATGTGATTTTTTGTAAGGATTACCTCGACTTCCCTCATACTTGCTATCATCGTCTCCAGTAACAACTTCCACCATTCTCTTCGTTCTCTTCTTCATCTTCTTTTTAAGGTTGTTTTCATCTTCTTCTCCATTTTGGTGAAGATTGAAGAGATGGCGATCGTTGGGCTAAGGTCACTGTCTTCATCCTCGGATGAGGAGGAGGAGATAGTTTCTTGAGAGAGTGGTGGAGGGGTAGGGGATCGGGTTTGGATATTTGGGAGAAGAGAGTAAGATGGAGTTAGGAGAGGTGTTGTTTGGACTTGTGGGAGTGGGGTTGTTTCGGTTTGTGGGATAGGGATAGATTGGATTTATGGGATAGGAATGGGAGATGAGGTTTGAGCGGTGAGGATGGAGGTTGTTGAGTGGGGGATGAGGTGGGTTGTTTTGTGGGTGGAGTGGTAGATGTGATTTGTTCAGCTGGGGTGGTGATTAGTTCGGGTTCGGTTGGAGTGGTGGTTGGAATTGGTTCGAGACGGGGTGGCGGTTTGGACTATTTCGGACAAGCTGTGGTTGTTTTAGAGGCTCCGAGGTGCCAGCCGGGCACACCTCTTCATTGCCGGGGTGAGCGGATGAGGAGGATGGGGACGATTTAGAAGTAGATAGGTTTGAGGGAAGCACCAAAGGAGATTACCTTATCGGCAGTAGGAGTCATTTTTGAGCTTGGCTCCTCTAATGTCTCAACTTCGGCTACGGCTCTGCAGCCACCTCTAGAGTTTGAACCTCTTCGGATAGTAAGCTTGGTGGTGCAGCAGATGATCCTCCTGCTGACTTCTTCTCCGAGGCTTTCACCAGCCTCCTATGCTTCTTCGCCTTCTCCTTCAGCTTCTTTGGCCTTGAGGCCTCAGTGAGCTCATAGTCGCTCTGCTGGCTGCTCCTCCTCGGTGAGGGCTTGACTACTCTCTCCTCACTGTTTCATTGTCGAATCTGCTAGCCCTTCGATTAGTTCATTTTTAGTGAGGAGCCCTTTTTGCTTGGTGTAGCTCCTCACACCGTCGATCTAGTTAATATCGCACTGCCAACAGATCCTCCAACGAGCAGTACATTCACCATTCACACACTCCGGCCTATCTTTCTCTGTTTTCAGCCTTCCCAACAAAGTACATCAGCCCGATTTACGAGGACTCCATCCAAGGTTGCCCTAAGACAGTTTAATCTCGGCCTAGTAAGCTCATCGTGGGAGTTCTGCTCCCCTAGAATTGATTTTGTCGGTATCGTCATCGAGGAAGACGATACTTCCTCCTTAGCATGTTTTTCTTTAACTCCTTCCTTCGATCTTTACACAATGATTGAGCAATCATCTCAAATGGTTCTACCCAATCATCGTCTTTATAGGTGAAGGGATTTACACCGGCTTCATTAGTTTAAAAAATTCTCGCAATATCTCTGCTCGAGTAATCCACCTCCACATCATCCACCTTGGATTTAATCAAACCATCCTCAAATACACCATTAATATAGAACTCAATCCCTCTCATGTTGAGGGTCTTGTTCTTCTCGGACTTTTCGAACAAAATACCCAAAGCCTCGATTTTTATAGTAGTTGCAGAATCTCCATTGATTACGCATCTCTTGTTGTATCGAAGTCCACGTACATCTCGGACTTAATCTTCCTATTGTAAGCCTCCTTGTTGAAGTTCACTATTGTTGTTGTAAGTCCGATGAATTTTCGATTCATAAAAGAGTTTATCAAGGTTTTGTAAATTGGGAATTTCTTGAGTGTAAAACAGGGTTTACGAAAGTGAAATGGGTAAAAAGAATGAAGAAGATGAACGTTTATAGGAGGGAAAATCGAAGAGAGAATCCACGTGTAAAGTGGTTTTTAATCAGCACCGTTAATTTAAAATGTCACACTTTGTTTTAGATCAACGGCTAAATAAGAATTAGGCGTTTGGTGTCCAAATAGCGTGGAGTTAACTCGACTTTGAAAAGCGTAAAGGTAACTATTCAAGCTACGGATTAGACGGCTAATAGGGGTCACTTTATGCAGAGAAGTAAGTATACCCGACGTAAGCCTAGATATACCTTTCTTTGTATAAAGTTTTTCTAAATCAGACAAGGTTTAACTTGACTTGGTCTCGAAAATGACCTTGTCTGGGTTCTTGAAAACACATCCTAGTCGATTATTTTGAAAACAAAATTTTAAGACGAGTTAACTTGTGCCATTATTTTAAATAAACCAAGTCTTACATCCAAATATAACTAGTATATGAGAATATTTAACTCGGTGAGGTTTTCAAAAGAACAACTCATCCGAAAGATTTTGAAAAAGATGAGGTGTGAGATTAATTTTGAAAACAATTTTTTAAGAAGAAAATAAGAAAAGGTTTTGTTCGTAAGAGGAGGTTTATCGGATGAGAAGGTTTAGACCGATCTTAACAATGCTAACTTATGACCTGTTCCTGAGATACATAAACTCAAGAAACCATTAGTAGCGAGAGTAAGTCGGACAAGTTACATAATCAGCCGATCTCAATTATGTTCCTCGTCTCGATTTACTTAATGTCGATAAGAAATTATCAAGTCGATAAGGTCAATATGACTAATCCTTGATTCTTGATTCCTTTGAAAGGTGATCAATGATATCACTCCGTGATTGCCCTTTGACACATATGAAGTCTCGATAATTTTTTCTAGACAAGATTTAAAGAAAACAAAGAAAGAAAGAATATACAAGACACATACAACAAGAATTATAAATCGCCTAACGATGCATCAAGTAATCCTAATTCTAAACATAGTTCCTTAAATCTAGACTCAGCTAAGGGTTTTGTAAGTATATCCGCTCTCCGAGACTCAATTGCTATCTTTTCTATCCTAATATCATTCTTCTCAACATGATCCCTAATAAAATAATGCCTTATATCTATATGCTTGCATCTAGAATGCAAAACAAGATCGTATGTCATGGCAATTGCACTATTATCACGAGAAAATAGGCACGAGATGATGTGAGAATATTATAATCCCTAAGCCGCCGACTAATCCAGAGAAGCCGAGAGCAACAACTACCGGTTGCCATGTATTCAACTTGGTTGTGGAGGTTGCAATCGAAGTTTGTTTCTTAGATAACCAAGAAATTAACTTGTTGCCTAAAAATTGACAAGTTCCAAACGTGGACTTCCTATCAATTTTACACCTCCAAAATCAAAGTCTGAATAACTCGAAAGCTCGAAGTTGTCATCGGATGGGTACCACAACCCAACCTGCAGAGTACCTTTAAGATATTTTAGGATTTTCTTAGCAGTCTCAGATGAGTTTTCTTGGAATTTGATTGAAACCTTGCACATTCCCAATTGCAAAGGCTATATCTAGTCTACTTGCAGTGAGATATAACAAGGATCCTCTCAATCCACGATACTCCATTACATCGGTGGGTATCCCATTCTCATCTAAATCCATAGAGAAGTTAGTTGCCATGGGTATTTTAACTTCTCTACTAGTAGTCATCCCAAACTTATCTATGAGGTCCTTTGCATACTTAGTCGATGTATAAAGATCCCTCTACTTGTCTCTGCTTAATCTGCAAGCCTAGAAAGTATGTTAACTCTCCCATCATAGACATTTCAAATCTGCTTTTTCATGAGAACACTAAACTCTTCACATAAAGTCAGATTGGGTGAACCAAATATGATATCATCTACATAGATTTGAACTAATAAGATGTTACCATTTACTTCTTTTCTAAACAAGGTGTTCTATCTATCTTACCTTTAGAAAATCTATTTGATATAAAAATTCAGACAGGTATCGTACCAAGCTCGAGGTGCTTGCTTGATCTATATAATGCCTTGTGAAGTTTATAGACTTTATTATTAGTCCTAAACCACGGAGGTCTGTTCTACATAGACTTCTTCAAGTAACACTCCATTCGGAAAGGTAGACTTGACATCTATCTGAAAGACTTTGAAACATTTATAGGCAAGAAATGCTAAAAACAACCTTATTGCTTCGACCGAGCATAGGTTTCATCATAGTCTATCCTCAGATCGTGAATAACCCCGTGCTACTAGTCTAGCCTTATTACGAATAATAATGTTGTTTTCATCTCTGCTTTTATTTTTAAACACCCATTTAGTGCCTATAATGTTTCTATGTATGGGTCTATCCACCGGCTCCCAAACATTTTGTCTTTCAAATTGATGCGCTTCTTCTTGCATGGTTGTTACCCACTTGGGTCGATAGAGTCTCCTCAATAGACTTAGGCTCAAGGAGTGAAACATAGCACTGAACATACTCGAGAATCTAACATCGTTCGTGTTCGAACACTACTAGAAGGATCCCCAATAATCTAATCAGTGGATGATAACTCCTCATCCTTTTGCTTATTTGAGTAGAAGTATCCTCATCTGTAGTCTCGTGAGGTAACTCAACTTGTTCTTCCCGAGTAGACGTTCCCCCTTCATCTACCGACCTTGGCCGATCGGATGATGTCGGAAGAGTCTCCTCAGAACGGAAAGAGTAGGTGCCTTCGATTCTCGGATGGGAATTCTTCATCATCCGAATACGAATCAAAACTAGGAGATAAGTTTTCCTCTGTTTAGTTTTATTTAGTTCAACTCTATCAAGATCATTAGTAATTTGATTTACCTTATCGAAAAAGTATGAAGTTTATCAAACACCACATGTGGAGTTTTTTTCACACAAAGAGTTGTCTTATTGAAGACTGCGAAAGCTTTGTAAGTGTTGAAATATCCTAAGAATTAGGGGTGGGAATAGGCCGAGTACCCGACAGGCCTACGGCTCGGCCTATTAAAGCACAGCTCGGCTCGGCCCGTTTAATAAATAGGCCAGGCTCGGGCCTTTTAAGAAACCTATTTAATTAAATAGGCCAGACTTGAGCTTTCTTGTAGGCCTAACAGCCGGCCTATTTAACTAAATATGTAATAATATGATATATTATATTTATATATATAATATATATATTTTAATAATTGTGAGATACTCATGTATTTTATCTCATACATTTACATATTAGTAAAAAGTATTAATAAAAATATTAATAATAAACAAAATAACTTACGCCACGTTAATTTACATAAGATTTTGTTATTGCTTTTGCTAATTGATAATTCTTGGTATATTAATTTTATTCGTATTTTGAATTGTATAGCATTTACGGTGTAATATAAAAAAATGTGATTTTTAAAATTTAATGAAGAATAAAAAGTTGCAAAGCAAATAGGCCCTTAAAGGCTTTCAGCCCGACCTATTTATTAAAGAGGCCAGGCCGAGCCTTGAAAAAGCCTATCATAGATAATAGGCCTAAAATTATCTAATAGGCCTAGGCTTTCTTATGCAAAGCCCGGCCCGGCCTATTCCCACCCCTACTAAGAATATCCCATCACCGCCTTAGCATCAAATGTCCTCAATTTAGACTTCCCATTGTTATGAATGAAACACTTACACCCAAAAGCACAAAATATGAGATTCTTGGAACCTTACCTTTCCAAAGTTCATAAGGTGTCTTACCCTTCTTCTTGACTGGTAAGCATCTGCTTTCGAGTATAGCAGATCGTGTTGATAGCCTCGGCCAGAACCTATGAGGTGTTCTATATTCAGCTAACATGCTTCTAGCTGCTTCTTTAAGTGTTCTATTCCTTCTTTCCACGACTCCATTTTGTTGTGGTGTTCTAGCTGAAGATGTCTCATGCACTATTCCATTCTCATTTAGATAGTTAGATAAACAAGAATTCAAGAACTCGGTTCCCTTGTCACTCCTTATTTTAATAATATTAACACCCTTTTCGTTTTGAATTTGTTTGAACAGATTCGAGATCTTGTTCACAGCCTCATTTTTCTTGAAAAGAAATATTACCCAAGTATATCTTGAAAAAGCATCAACAACTACTAGGGTATACTTCCTTCTACTAAAGCCGAGTGGTGAAACGAGGTCCAAACAAATCCAGGATGAAGGAGTTGCAAAACTCTTTTAGATGAGGATGTGTTAATACTTTTAAAAGAGTTTCGGCTGTTTACCTTTTTGACAAGCATCACATATTAGATCGGTTGAACAAAGTTTCTCAGCGAGTCCCTTGACAAGATTTCTCTTAGCTATTTTGCTAAGGGTTTTGAAATTCAAATGACTAAGCCTTTTATGCCATAGCCAATCGAGGTCATCTCCACCTTTAGCTACAAGACATGTGTCTTTGGGACAACTATTAAAATTAGCCACATAGACATTACCATGTCTCAAAACCGATCAAGAGTACCTTGTTTGAGGAACTATCTAAGATATCACACTTATCCTTAGAAAATCTAACATGAAAACCTTTATCACGAGTTGAGAAACAGATAACAAATTATGTTTCAAACCTTCTACATAGTAAACCTCAGCACACTGGACATCACCTATAATTAAGGTGCCAACTCCGTTTAGTGCATCCCACGATTATTGTCACCAAATAAGACTCTAGGACCATCAATATTCTGGAAATTTGACAATAGCTTCTTTTCACAAGTCATGTGCTAAGGGCAGCCATGTCGATGTACCGGATGGAAGCTAGAATTTCCTCTTTCAATGATAGTCCTTGGGATTCTGCAAAACAGTTAGGTAAGAGGTACCCTAGTGATCTTGGGTCCTTTAAGGTCAACAATCACTTTGGGTATCCAAACAAACGTCTCATTATTTAATAACAAATCAGATTGAAAGTTGTCTACCAAATCACAACAAATATATCAAGCTTATATGAGTTTGTTGAAGTCGATTTGGTGATTTTCTTGTACTTTGGAAATAAAGGATAACATCCGCTTCTTCCATCAAAAGAACTATAATAAGAATTCCTCTTAATATTAGTTCTTGGAACCTTCTTTATCGATTAGAATTCCTTATCTCGATTCTTATTTTTCAGATTAGGAGATGCAGGTTCTTATCTCGACTCTGGTTTCCAAGGTCCAATTTTAATCCCTTTTGATGTTTCAAAGCTTTTACAAATTTCCTTGGTTTCAAAGTTTCGATTTATTATTCCTATCATAACCAAGACCTGTTTTGTCATGGAATTTTTGTGAATTTCTAAAAATATGGTCTATAGCAGATTGTGAGTTATTAAGTTAACTCATTTTGAAGACAAGCTTCTTATTAGTCTTCTTAATTGACTCATTCTCATTGCTAACCACTTCAAATTTAGCTTTTAAAGACTTCAATTCTTCCTCTAATCTTTCAGCAGACTAGCTGAAGTACTAGCCTCAACACAGGGTAAACATTCCCCCTTGAATGTTTCCTCGGACTCAAAGTAGGTTACAACTTGTTTGCATTTGATTAGAGTCTGAACTTAATCTTTTAAAGTTAAATTTTCAGTCTCCAACTGTTTATAAGCACTTAGAGACATTTTTAGATCTTTTAAAAGTCCCTTGATTACAGTTTTATCATTATCCGAGACTGATCGCAAAGCGCCTATCTCTTTTCTTCCTTTTACCTCTCTTTCTTTAGGAGTCGGTGGGACAGTCATAGCTAAAATGCCTCGGCTTGTTACAAGTGTAACAAGTGTCTCCTGATACCGATTTAGGACTATTAGGATTCTTCTTTGCGGTGTGACTTGTACCTTCTTGTCTCGATTTCTTCTTCTATCATCATATGTTGATTCACCATCATCCTTCCTTTTGGATCTTAATCTTGATCTGTCCTTCTCTCGCAAGTTTCAACTTGTTACGCTTATATTTCATTCTCAAACGATCATAGCTCTTAGTTAATAACGTCATACATTCTTTTCAAAGAAAGATCAGCTCCTTTTGACTTCGGCTACGAGGTTTGTCTTCTTTGTTGACAAAGGCTACAGTCTTAGATGAGGTACTTGACTCCATCTCATCTTCTTCATCCTCTACCCGAATATCAAAATCATAACCTTTCAAGTGAGAAAACAAAGTGTAATGGCTCATAGTAGAGAGATCCTTAGTGGCTTTAATCAAATTTCCTTTTTCCCTCCAATGCTTGGTTAGAGATCTAAGGATTTTATTATTAATTTCTTTTCGGTGTAAACTTTACCCAAGTCGGTGGCTCTATTGATCGATTGGTCATTCTCATATCCAACCGATCAATAGATTCACCTTCTTTCATCTTAAAAACATCAAATAGATGGAGAACGACTTGAAGCTTGTTCTCTTTTACCTCGATATGTGCCTTCACACATATTAGCTAAGGTGTCCCACATCTCTTTGGCTGTTTTACACTTTTTGATCTTTTTCATACCACTCTACCGAGAGTAACAATAATTTTATTTCTGGCCACCCGATCTAGATTATACACTTTCCTTTCATCATTGGTCAATTCGGACACTTTTTTCACCGTCCGAGTTCGAGATTCTCGAGCCGCTTGCTCCATCACTTACGCCACCATGATAGAATTTGATTGGCCCATCGGATAGAACATCTTCTATTCAAGGATGAATAAATTTGAGATGATTCTCAATACGGAATTTCCAATAATCATAGTCCTCAATATCAAAATCTGGAAGGTTCTTGACCTTTCTATCATTACTCGAGACATGATTAGTAGATAACAAGAAAATCAGCAGAGATTGTTCAAAAACAAATTTATTTCAAGATTTTGAAATTCAAAGATCAATTAGACCAAAAGAAATATTCAACATCTTTAACACCGCTCACGATACCACTTGTTGGTCCCGAGATTGAGTAATTATAAACAACTAAGTACACCTCCTAGAGATAATCTAAAAGGAGGGGGTTGAATAGATTATCTAAATTTTTCCGAAAATTCAGATTATCAATTCAAGAAATCGAGACAGCTTAGTGGAAACAGCTTTTAACTCAATCTTTTGATAAGGATCTAAAGCAGCCTCGAGAATTAATTTGTTTATGCAATTGAATATCAACAGAAAAATAAATTGAAAGTAAAAGACACGGGGTTTATAGTGGTTGATTAAAATGATCCTACATCCACTCTCCTTCTTCAACTCGAAGAAGGGCCTTGACTACTTACTCACTTACTTACTTAATGGAGATTACAATTACAACAACTTGAAGATCTTCTTCTTTAGCCTATCTTCAAACTAGAAATTAGAAAGATACGGTGCGAGAATGTGTTTGAAGATATACGGGAAGTGTTCTTTAAACACTTAGAAATTTATGAAAAGCCTTTTTGGAAAACTTGTGAGTGCTTTGAAAATTGTGAGTATCGTAATTATGAGTGCTAAGAGTTCTTTTTAGAACTATGCTTACTCCTATTTATAAGTGTAAGACGGTTAGTTTGTTGTAACAGACTAAAAATCGTTTAACAAACTTATTTTGAAAACTCGTCCCGACTTCGATCCGATCTTGAGTTAGTGCCGTCTGCATTGTCGACTTGGTGAAGACTCGCCTTTCGATTCTACTCACCTGGTCTTGACCTCGTCTTGAGCTCTTCATTATTCTCTCCAATAGATGACTTCTTCAAGATCGTCTTCGAGATGACCTTCTCTTTCTCGACCTCAACCGACTTCATTAGCTTTACCTAGTACGAGCAGTCTAGCACTAATGTATACTACTTGGTGTTCTATACATACTCGGTTGGTCATCTTATTTACATGAGCTAGTTTTAGTCTATACACTTTAACTCATCAAAACTAAAAACCCGATCTAACATCATCTCTGCGCAGGATATCATTCGAATAGGCTTATAAAAAGTCTCAAGGTGGCACATCAAAGCCCGGTAATCACACACCTTTTCTTTGTTGATGATAGCTTGCTATTTTTCAAGGTGATCCTGTAACCTACATCCAAATAAAGGAATGCCTGGATTTATATGAAAGAGCGTCAGACAAGTCATCAACTTTGAGAAGTCGGCACTAACTTTTAGCCCGCATACTAAGAAGATTAATCGGGATAGAGTCAAGCAAGTCTTGAGGATACGGGAAAGCCGAAGTCATGAATTATACCTTGGAGCCCTCGTTCTCTCTAAGAAGTAAAAGAGTGTATTTTGGGTACTTAAAAGAGAAAATGCTAAGTAAAGTCGATTCGTGGAGCCATAAGCAATTTTCTAAGGAAGAAAGGAAGTCCTAATTAAAGCAACTCTTCAAGCTACCCCGACTTATGCAATGTCATGCTTCGAGTGCCATCATCAATTTGCCACGAACTTGAAGCTATTTGTGCTTGATGCAAGAAGAGGGAGGAGGGGGTTAGGATTTAGGCGATTTAGTTGTTTTAATTTGGCGCTATTGGTAAAACGAGGTTTGGAGAATGATAACACAACCATATTTGTTGGTTAAAAAAATCTATAAGGCTCGTTATTTTAAGGATAAGGACATCCTAAAAGCGGGGTTGGGTAACAACCCGTCTTTTATTTGGGGTCACTATGTTGGGGCAATGAACTTGTTAGAGAAGGTTTAGGGTGGAGGATTGGCAATGAGAGAGTATTGAGGCGGGATGCGGGGATTGGTTTGGCAATTGGGGAACGACTTCACAATCTTCTTGCAGGGTTGAGAACCAAAAAGTGTCGGCTTATATCGATGACAAGGGCAGTTGAAAGGAAGATGTAGTTAGGAGAGATTATATGGGGTTGAAGCCGAAGAAATCTTGTCAACAAGAATAGGGAGTCGGGAAGTAGGGATGTTAGAATCTGGAATCATCAAGGGAATTATACGGTAAAATCAGGATATTTAAGAAGGGCGGAGCTGTTGACAAAAGAGAGGTCCGAGAGATACCGAGCGGATCCTCCGGGGAATGGGAATGGTGGAGGAAAGCGTGGAGTCTAAAGCTGCCGTCCAAGGTAAAAATTTCTTGTGGCAACTTTCTTTGGACATTATCCCTACAAGCTAATCTTGTGAGACATCATATCCCGATACTACCTGCATGCCATCTTTGTGGATACTCGGAGGCATCATCAATCCATGTTATTTTTCAATGTACTCGGGTTAGACGGGTTTGGCGAGATGTTGGAGTAGCATTGCCAAAGAAAACGAACTATGTGGGGAAATTATTGACTTCCTTGAATTTATTCTTTGTGATAATGGAAATATCAAAGAAGAGAAAATAGTTGCTCTGGCGTGGGGAATTTGGAAAAGGAGGTGTGAAATTGTGAATGCGCCTAAAGACAACGAGAAAGATCCCCTAAAATTACGATCTCAAAGGTACATTGGCGATTACAATGGTAGATGAATTTGAGCGCCTCTGTCTAGAACTAATACGTATAAGTATGGGAATCCGATTAAACACTTTAAACTTGAGGGCCTAGACCACCTCATGGTTTTCACGGATGCCGCCATCTACATGGAGATGGATGTAGTTCGTTTGGGGCGGTTTTTTGGATGCTAGCGGCAATCTTATAGAGGCGGCTAGAGGATCATTGGGCATAATGGAATCATCCTTGGAAGCAGAGCTTAGAGCCATTTTTCAAGGAATGTTGATAGCTAAAAGGTTAGGGCGAAGAAGGATCGTGATGTTTTGGATAGCAAAGAGGCGATCTCGCTATCAACAATAATGAGAGACTCCGGAGTCATAGTGGTTATGCTTTGAATCGGATCGAAAATGAAATGCTCGGTGGATTTGAATGGAGGTTTGAATATGTTAATAGAAAGTATAATGAAGTTGCTCAACTCTGGCTAAGTTGAAGTTTTAACCAGCTAATTCTCTCTATTGGGTTAGCTCTAAGGTGGAGTCTTGGCTACAAGAGCTACGGTCAGCGATTGTTAAGTTAATTGATCGTAGTACTTGTATTTGTCCAAAAAAAAAAAAAAAAAGAAGAGGGAGAGCTTTTATTCTATTAAAATGGAGGGGCAAATCACATTAAAATATCAAACTCCAAACAAAAGGAACATAAGCCCACTATAAGCCGACGTTTAAATCCCGGTGAGGAGGTTTCATTGTCGCTGGTGTAGAAATTGTGTTTTATTTTATTTATTTTGTAATAGTCGCACTCACATTTTTTCCTTTTCTTTCTATTATGTTTGCTACTGTCACCTAGAGTATTAGAGGTATAAATAGTGATATACAGTTTCACTTTGTAAAAAAAAAAATCTTTCAATTTGATATGTGCGCTACTGCTTTCTTCTAAAATTGCTCTTCTCCATTAATAATGATAACTTCCAGACATTAATAATGATAACTTCTAGGTTTGCGCTTTTCTACATGGTATCGATTTATTAGGTGACGATCTTCTTTTCCACTATGGCATCCGAGGGTAATCAGCGGTGGCCGGCTCTTACGACGGTGAGTGGCGGTGCGTCGGGTACTAGTGTGATGGGAGTTGGATCTTCAAATTTGATGAATGATCCCTTTTATCTTTCTCAATCCGATCATCCAGGCATGATTTTGGTGAGTCATCCGCTACCGGTGATAACTATATTTCTTGGAAGCGCTCGATGATGTTGGCTTTAAGCTCTAAATTAAAACTAGGGTTTATTAATGGAAAGGTTATTCCACCGAAAGACAACCGATGCATCATTTGACCAATGGAAACGAGTAGATGATTTGGTTATTACTTGGATTCGAATTGTGTGTCGAGAGATATTGTTAATTCTATTATTTTTGCTAACACTGCGAAGGAGTTATGGGATGATTTAGCTCAACATTTTGGTGAGAGTAATGGACCTCTGGTTCAACAATTGCGTCGGAATATTCATAGTATTCAACAAGGGAATGATACAATTGTGGTTTTATTACACTAGACTTAAAGCCCTTTGGGATCAATTGGCATGTTTGAAACCTCTTCTCATTTGCAATTGCGATATATGATGGGAGATTATTCGAGAATGATCGGGAGAATAAGGTTTCGAATTTCTAATGGGACTCAACGACACTTTTGATCCTATTTGGAATCAGATTTTGGTGATGGAGCCTATGCCGATTGTTCATAAGGTCTATTCTATCTTGGTAAGGGTTGAGCGGCAGAGATCGGTTGGCGTACAATTTTCTAATCCTTTGTTATTTCATTCCGAATTATCTTTGTTGGTTGATTTGAGGAAGCGGTGATTGGATTTTGGATACTGGTGCAAGTAGGCACATGTGCAATGATTTATCTTTGTTTCATTCCATTACTATAATCTCTACTCCTATTTCAAGATACTTTTACTTGACGGTTCTACTAAGCTCATTACCCAACTTGGTCAAATTACCCTTAATGACAAGTTCACCCTTCACTATGTGCTTTTCATACCTTTCTTTTAAGTATAATTTACTTTTAGTTTCGCAGTTGATCGTTGAGTCTAATGTGAAATGCATCTTTACACCCTCTTCTTGTTTCATACAGGACTGAAGAGTGGTAGTCATTTAGCCGTTGGACAGTGCATCACAAGCTATACATTCTTAAGCCATTTTCTACTACTATTTCTTGTAATTTTTCCATTGAAACTTGGCATCATATGTTGGGACATGCTTCTCTTAGCACTTTACAACACTTGCCTTTCTTGAAACATCTTTGTAATAAATCTCATTCAATAAAGTCCTGTGATGCTTGTTTTAAAGCTAAACAATCCGATTGTCATTTCCACATTCGATATTCAATCCACTGCTTTATTTGAGCTCATTCATTTTGATATATGGGGTCCTTGTAGGGAAGAAACTATTACAAATAAACCATTTTTTCTTACTATTGTTGATGATTTCAGCAGGGGTACTTGGGTGTTTCTTATGTCTCATAAATCCCAAACTTTTAAATTCCTCAAAAACTTCATTCTTATGATTCATACCAGTTTCAAAGATCTGCTAAAATCATTAGGAGTGATAATGGTTTGGAGTTCATTAGTATGCAATGTCAAGATTTTTTTCTTCTCTTGGCATTATTCATCAAATAACTTGTATCTACACTCCCAACAAAATGAAATTGTTGAATGATAGCACAGACATATTCTTGAGATGGCAAGTTTTATTATATTTCACTCACATCTTCCAATCAAATTCTGGGATTTTTCTATTCTACTCTCAGCTCATATCATAAACAGATTACCAAGCTCGGTATTATCCTGGAGAACTCCTTTTAAGGCCATTTATGGTCATGTTCCCGATTATTCCAAACTCAGGGCCTTTCGGGTGTCTTGCTTATGCCACAAATACACATCCTAAGTCATCTAAATTTAGTTCTAGATCTCATAAATGTGTGTTTTGGAGTACATCACTGGGAAGAAGGGTTTTCATTTATATGACATTGAATTTGAATCTTTTTCATTTCCCGAGATGTGAAATTCTTTGAAGACATATTCCCTTTTCTTTCAACTTCAATTCCACAAAAACTCCTATACCATTTCCTTCTTCTCGATATATCTTTACCATCCGGTGACCTCCAATTATCTTCTCAAATTCCTACACCTCCGACACATTACCCAATCCTTCAAACATGCCCTCTTTTGCTCCTCCGCCGCTTTGAGGAGAGGTCACAGACAAGAACTCAACCTATATGTTTACAAGACTTTGTTTCTCACATTACTACCGCCGATCAATATACTTCCTTTCCTTCTTCTTATCCAGATACCAATCACATTGATTATAACATTGCATATGCCGCCTTTTTAATAAAATATCTACGATAAAGGAACCTTGTTCCTATGAGCAGCTTGTAAGTGTAAGGAGTAGCAAGATGCAATGCAGAGAGAGCTTGTGCTCTAGATGAAAATAATACTTGGGAATTGGTGTCTTTGCCTAAGGGAAAAAAAAATTATAGGCAGAAATGGGTTTTTAAGGTGAAGTTCAACCTTGATGGTAGCATTGAGAGATATAAAGCCAGGTTAGTGGCTAAAGGTTTCTCTCAGACGTTTGGAATTGATTATACAGAAAGTTTTTCTCCCGTGGCTAAAATAGTCACCGCTTAATTGTTCATTGCCATTGCCACAATGAAAAAAATGGCCTATATGCCAACTTGATGTCAATAATGCATTCCTCCATGGTTATATTGATGAGGAGGTTTACATGAAGGTGCCACAGGGTTATACTTTGGTTGTTCCAGGCCAAGTTTGTAAACTCAAGAAGAGTCTATATGGTTTGAAGCAAGCCAAGTAGACAATGGAATCAGGAATTCGGTTCCAAATTGTTAGCATATGGCTTCACTCGGTCTTCCTTTGATCATTGCCTTTATACTTATACAAAGGATAATGACTTCTTAGTACTTTTAGTCTATGTAGATGGTTTGTTAGTGACTGGATCAAATATTCTTTTGATCGATCGGTGAAAGTTTATTTGGATGGGTTTTCACTATTAAGGATCTTGGATTTGCTAAATATTTTTGGGAATGGAGATTGCTAGAAATGACTGGAAAATTTTTATGTCAAAGAAAATATATTAAGGACATCTTGCAAGATAGTGGAATAGAGCATTGCACACCGGTTGTTACTCCTTTGCCAACAGGATTAAATCTTCAAGTGATCATGGTTCTCCTTTGCTTGATCCGGACAAATATAGGAGATTAATTGGTAGACTTCTATATTTGAATCTCACAAGGCCGGATATCACTTATTACGTCCAAAGCAATTATCTCAATTTGTTTCAGCTCCTTGTCATGCTCATTGGGATGCGGCTTTGCATATTGTTCGATATCTTAATGGTAAGCCGTCTATTGGTTTACATTTTCCAAGTAGCTTCTAGCTCAACCCTTCATGCCTTTAGTAATGCAGATTGGGCGGCTTGTAAGGATACGAGGAAATCAATCACAAGTTATTGTATTTTCATTGGCGATTGTTTAATCTCTTGGAAGAGCAAGAAATGAACCACTGTTTCCAAAACTTCACGGAGGTTGAATATCGGGCTTTGAGTTCAACCATTTTAGAACTTCAATGGATATCGTATGTTTGCTCTCGATTTTGGTATCTCTATATCTTTGCCTATTACATTAGAGTGCGATAATAAAGCCGCAATTCATATTACGTCTAATCCTATTTTCCATGAGCGCACCAAACATTTGGAGATTGATTGTTGATTGCGGTAAAATTGGGTAAGTGATATTAAGACAACCAAGTTTATCGAACCCAAGGGAAAAGTATGGCCATGAGTCCCTAGAAATATGAGTTTTCAATGACTATTGTTGCAAATACGGTTTTGGCTCCAATTACACTACAAATGCTAGAATTAAAAACAAGCAACAACAACAAAACTAAGAATAGAACAAGAGATAGGCTAGAACAATTAGCAACAAGAAATTCTCAAAAATCAATTGGGGATAGGGTTGCAAGGGATAATATCCATCAAGGAATCAATGACCACAAGCTATGATTATATCAAATTGTCATTCAACTAAGATAGAAAGCATAGAATCATCATGTAATTAAGTCTCCATTAATCACACAATGTCTAATATGAGTATTCTTAGTGCAACTAATCTCTCAATTCTGAAGCACCTAATTCATACAATCATACACAATTATAACCCGATTAATCCCTAATCACGTTAGCTCAACTCTCGCATGTTGCTAGGGTGATCAAACACTAATATAAAGAGATAAAAATGTATGAAGCACAATTATAATCACAATTAGGGCACCAACTATCTCAATTGATCAACAATCATCAACAATCAAAGCACAAGCAATCAATTCATCCTCAATTTCAATTATCCCAAGCACAAGTGAATTAGCCCTTGCGGCAAAGTGCAAAATCCATGGGTACAAAATATAATTGCATAATCACAAAGCTAATCACAACAATTAAGAATTTGAAATGAGTAGAGCCAACAATGATCAATATATTGAATGCTTGAATCTTCAATTAGAATCTTCACTTCACTTGAATTACAACTTGAATTGAGAAAACTAATGGATCAAAGTCTATTCTAAATCAACAATTAAATGGAAATTTATCTAAATCTAACAATCTAATCAACCTAGAAGGAGAATTAAGCTAAGAAACTCAGAAATCGCCCTAAAAACCGTAAGTAATGCTATGGGGAAGGTTATGCTCTGTTTTCTGCTCAAATGGATTAAAAAGGGGATTTTTAAATAATCGGCACCCTCGACTCGAGGTTGGGGCCCTCGAGTCGAGCTTCCTTAAGTCGTGGATGCACTTTTCTTAAAAGGCCCTGCCTCGACTCGAGTTTCCAGCCCTCGAGTCGAGCTTGCAGAATTTTGCCACCCTCGACTCGAGCTTCAGCCCCTCGAGTCGAGGTTCCTTCAATTTTTGCAAAACTCTTCATTTGGCTGCACCCTCGGGTCGAGGCTCCTGGACCTCGACCAAAGGTCGAGTCCAGGGAATTTTCTCGACCCAACTTCCGCTTCCGACCCCCATTTTCGCCCGTCTCGTTCGTCTCTTCACCGTATGAATGCCGATACTCTCGGTTTGGTTAAATTCCACCGATTTACCTAAAAATGGGACGAAAAACATCAAAAATCTATTAATTCTATACAAGTGATACTTTTCATGCAAAAGAGTGATACTCTACATCTTTAAGATAAAAACTAACACTTTTCACCACTTTTGCACAAAAATACCACATCAAATCATGCATCAATTCATTCTCATCATAATACCCCCAAACTTAAAGTGTTGCTCGTCCTCGAGCAACGAAACAAATAAGCACAAAAGAGTGAATTGATTGCAATTATGTCTCATGGCACCATAGAAGAAAATAGGACAATCAAACTCATCAATGATCTCAAGTCTCAATGCAAACTTTCAACTATCAATCAAGATTAATCATGCTCAAACAAATGCAAAATCCAATACTCAAATCATTGCTCCTTCCATGGAGTGTTTCTCTCATCACTCATGTGTATCAAGGTAAAAATGGCACTCAATCATCGAATTCACAAACATGTACCCCATAAGCTTGCCAAAGGATTCAATCTCAATCAAGAATCAAAGAGGTCTTTCATCAAGGTTGTAATGTAGGCTCTTTGGAATGGGTGGATGAATTTAGGTAAGAGTGACTTAAATAGTAGAGAATTTGAAAGTTAACTAAGCACTTCATTACACTTCTCTTCCAATTCTTTCATCAATCAACACTCTTTCTTTTTCATACTTTTCAAAGTTCAATCACCACCATTCTTTTGAGCTTTCTTTCACATCTAAGCTCTCAAATTGAATTTTTCTTCTTTTCATTTTCACACTTTCTCCTCAATTCAATTTTTTTCGAACCTTTTTTCCATCTCAATCAACTTAGCTCATCATCTTTTCACCCACTTTTCAATGCAAAGCACCACTTATTGGCCAACAATCAAGCTCTACTAAACATAGGACAATAAAGCTCATAAAAATAGGTAAATGGCTTCAATTTCACTTGGCTTGCCAAAGAATAAAGATATTAGGCTCAAAATGGCTCACTAAGGAAATCAAATGTTTTGGTAGGGAAAAATTTGGCTAAGTGACTTATCATATCAAACATGGCCTCTTATCATATTCATGAAATCACACAAAGATCAATTTCAACAAGTCCAAAGGCAAGTTCTAGCATACAAATCTATGAATGATGCACTCTCAAAGGAATTAAATCAACCGTATAAGATGTACGATTCTTAAGGCACAAATACTCACGAGCTTCAATTGAGCAATGAATCAAGCATTTTCAATCACATTCATCATCACATAATTATCAATCATGCTAGCTTCAAGCCACATATCAACTTATGATCACATCAAAAGTCAATTAATCCTTCAATCAAGCACAAGTGCACATGTACATAATCTCAATCACAATCTCCCTATATCAACAAATGTAACTCAAATATATGCAATAAATCCACAATTAAAGCTCAATACAAATCACACCCCAAATCATATAAGAGCACAAAAAGATAGGCAAGGGAAGAAGAACACCTCCCCAAACTTAGACAAGTCTAAGTTTGAAAGGAAACGTTGTACCATAAAGTCTTCAAAATCCATTTTTCCTTCAAACATGTAGGGCTCATCAAGCTTCCTAGCACTTCTCACTTCCTACAAAGATCACAATATCCAATTATTCAAAGCAACAAAACAAAACAACCAAAAGAAAGCACGAAGGATGGGTTGCCTCCCATCAAGCGTTATTTTTAACGTCCTTTGTCGGACGGAACTCAAGGAGTTCATACTCCCCCTTCAATGTTGAGGCTAGGCACCTCCTTAAGATCAAGAACCTCTACCACTTCCCTTTGAGATGGCATGTGATAATGCTTCAACCTATGACCGTTCACATATTCACAATGAATCTTTCATCTTTCTCATTTGCCACCTCAAAGTACCCGTTGGAAATGCCTTTGCAACTCGAAATGGTCCACTCCATCGTGACTTAAGCTTTCAGGGAAGAGCTTCAACCTAGAATTGAATAGGAGGACTTGATCATCTTCTTTGAATTCTTTCCTTCTAAGCCTCGAATCATGCCACCTCTTGGTCTTTTCCTTGAAGATATTCGAGTTCTCATAAGCATGCATCCTAAACTCCTCCAACTCATGCAATTGAAGGACTCTCTTCTCCCCCACTAGCTCTTCATCAAGGTTCAATTTTTAATAGCCCAAAAGCCTTGTACTCAAGCTCAACCGGGAGATGGCAAGCCTTTCCATAAACCAATTGGTATGGGGACATGTCAAGAGGGTATTGTAAGCGGTCCTATATGCCCATAATGCATCCTCAAGCTTGTTTGCCCAATCTTTTCGATTCGTTCTCACCGTCTTCTCTAAGATCCCCTTAATTAAACGATTAGAGACCTCGGCTAAGCCATTTGTTTGAAGATGATAAGGAGTAGCCACTTTGTTTTTAACATCATATCGTTGCAAGAGCTTCTCCATGACTTTGTTAATGAAGTGACTTCCACCACCACTTATTAAAATTCTAGGAATTCCAAACCTTGTAAAAATTCTTCTCAAGAATTCTATGACCACCTTGGCATCATTACTCTTAGTAGGAATAACCTCTATCTATTTTGACACGTAGTCAACCCCAACAAGGATGTATTGATACCCCATGGATGGTGGAAACGGTCCCATAAAATCGATTTTCCACACATCAAAAATCTCTACCTCAAGGATGTTACTTAAAGACATTTCATCCTTATTTGTGAGGTTTCCTACCCTTTGGCATTTATCACATTCCTTGATGATCTTCTCATAATCTTTGAACAAGGTCGGCCAATATAACCCCGATAACAAGATTTTCCTCACGGTTTTAGAGGTGCTATGGTGTCCTCCGCAAGGCAAAGTATGGCAATGCCTCATTATCTCCACGCCTTCTTTTCTAGTCACGCATCTCCTTAGAATCCCGTCAACCCCAATCTTGAAGAGGTACGGATCATCCCATATGTAGTGCTTGACACGTTTGTAGAACACTTTCCTCTCGGAGGGATTCAACTCAGTGGTAGCTCTCCACTTGCCAAAAAATTTGCAAAATCCGCAAACCATGGAGTTTCTCCTTCTTTCCCTACACACAACACCTCTTCGATGCTCAACAACCCTTCATCGGGAAAGGACTCTTCAACCTCTTCTACATCTCTCTTCATATTTTCCACTCCTTCAAGCCTTTAGAGGTGGTCCGCAATAACATTCTCACTCCATTTCTTGTCTATGATCTCCATGCTCGAACTCTTGCAAGAGTAAGATCCACCTAATCAACCGGGGCTTTGCATCCTTCTTTGTCATAAGGTATCTAATAGCCGCATGGTCGGCGTAAACAATAGTTTTCGACCCCACAAGATAGGGTCAAAACTTATCAAAAGCATACACCACTACTAGCATCTCCCTTCTCGGTTGTGGTGTAGTTTACTTGCGTCGGATTGAAGGTCTTGGAAGCATAGTAGATGGCATGGAACCTTTTCTCTCTCAATTGCCCAAAACCACTCCCATGTCAAAGTCACTAGCATCGTACATTAAAATGAACGGCTTTTTCCAATCCGGAGTGATCAAGATGGGGGCACTAATCAAAGCTTCTTTCAAGGCCCGAAAGCAACCAAACACTCATCATTAAAATCAAATGGAACTTCTTTTTCTAAGAGATGAGATAAAGGTTTAGAGATTTATGAGAAATTCTTAATGAATCGCCGATAGAATCCGGCATGACCAAGAAAGGATCGAATTCTCTTCTCATCCTTAGGAGGGAGCAGCTTCTCAATAGCCACAATCTTGGCCTTATCCACTTGCAAGCCTTTTGCGGACACATGATGTCCCAACACAATGCCTTCCTTTACCATGAAATGGCATTTCTCCCAATTTAGCACCAAGTTTGTGTCTTCACACCTTTGTAAAACAATGTCAAGATTTGTTAGACAAGTATCAAATGACTCTCCAAAAATGGAGAAGTCATCCATAAACACTTCCATAATCTTCTCAATTAAGCCATGAAAAATTGACATCATACATCTTTGAAAAGTTGCGGGAGCATTGTAAAG
This sequence comes from Paraleonurus japonicus, assembly GCA_030762865.1. Taxonomy (NCBI): domain Eukaryota; kingdom Viridiplantae; phylum Streptophyta; class Magnoliopsida; order Lamiales; family Lamiaceae; genus Paraleonurus; species Paraleonurus japonicus. Next base: position 20,630,751 of record CM061053.1, read on the forward strand.
ACTAAATGACATTCTCTTCCAAGCAAATGGACCATACGTGTAAGTAAAGTAGTTTTCTCTTGGTCTTCCGGAGCAATCATAATTTGATTGTATCCGGAATAACCATCTAAGAAGCAATAATACTCAAATCCACTTAACCTATCAAGCATTTGATATAGGAAAGGCAAAGGAAAGTGGTCCTTGCACGTGGCCTTGTTGAGCTCTTTATAGTCTACACATACTCGCCACCCGTAGCTACCCAAGTTGCAATAGATTCATCATTTTCAACCTTAATTACCGTTATTCCCCCTTTCTTAGCTACAACATGCAATGGAGATACCCATGGACTATCGAAAATAGGAAAGATCATATTAGCATCTAACAATTTAACAACTTCTTTTCTAATTACCTCTTGTATGTTAGGGTTCACTCTCCTTTGAGGTTGAACTACGGGTTTATGGTCCTTTTCAATCCTAATCTTATGCATACAAATTGAAGGATTTATACCTTTCAAATCTTCAATTGACCAACCTATGGCCGATTTGTGCTTACGTAGCACATCAAGCAATTTTGTTACCTCATTTGATGTAAGATATGATGACACGATTACCGACTCCCTTCATTCTCCTCCAAGTAAGCATATTTGAGGTGCTCGGGAGTGGCTTGAGTGCTCCTTTCACTTTCTCTCCAAGTGGATTCCCTTCCTCATTGATCTTCCAAGGTTGGTTTGGAAATCCTTCAAAACTTATCTCCTTCAATTCCTTCACCTCCAATGCATCCCTATCAATAACATAAGAATTACAATATTCATTAGGCACATTATCACAAGTAGGAATAACATAATCATTAGATAGAAGGGTGTAAGAAGAGTTTTCCCAAGCCTCTTGAAGGCATGAATCAATCACATCCACCACATGGCATTCCTCCTTCTCCATAGGGTGCTTCATTGAGTTTTGCATTGAGAAGCTAAGCTCTTCATCATTGAGCTTCAAAGTTAGCTTTCCCTCGTTCACATGAAACACCGCTCTTGTGGTAGCTAAAAGGGCCTCCCAAGAATCAAAGGTACATCCTTGTCTTCCTCCATCTCTAGCACTATGAAGTCCGTCGGGAACACAAAATTCTCTATCTTTACCAAGATATCCTCCACAATACCCCTAGGAATGGTAGTTGACCCATCGGCTAGTTGAAGAAGCGACGGTAGTAGCCCCCAACTTCCCTTGATCGAGCCTCTTAAACATGGCCATGGGCATCAAATTAATGCTTGCCCCCAAGTCGCACAAAGCATGCTTCACCACTCCATTCCCTAGGTCACACAAAATAGTAAAGCTTCCCGGATCCTTCAACTTTGTGGGAGATTTTGTTGAAGCAAGGCACTACACTCCATAGTCAACTTCACTAACTCCGACTCTTCAATTCTTCTTCCTTTGGCTAGCAAATCCTTGAGGAACTTAGCATAATGTGGCATTTGCTCTAGGGCCTCCGAAAAGGAATGTTGATATACAAGGTTTTGAACACTTCAAGGAACCTAGCAAACTTATCATCCAACGCTTTCTTCATATACCTTTGGGGATAAGGTAAAGGAACAACCATTTTTGGTACCCCCGTAGCATCTTTCTCCACTAGCTTAGGCTTTTCCCTTTCTTCCCTTGCTCTCAACCACTTAGGTTTCTTATTTTCTTCCTTTTCCATGGCCTCTTGCTTCTCTTCATCACAACCCTCTTCATCCTTTTTCTCTTCCTCTACTTTCTCATCGTTAGAAGGCATTTGTGGTCCTTCGTATTTTGTACCACTCCTTAGCTCAATGGCTTGATAATGCTCTCTTGAGTTAGGCTCGGTGGTAGATGGATACTTCCCTTTATTTTGCAAATGATCCACCATAGATGAAAACTTTCCAACCGTTGTGGCCAATTGCCCCACTTGGTGCTCAATGGTCTTGAATCTTGTGTTCATTTGCTTCCCAATATCATCCAATCTTGAGTCATTAGCCTCTAACCTTTTCACAATCATCCTAAGTAGCTCCTCCGTAGTTGCTTTCCCCTCATTATTAGGTGCTTTGGCACCCAGATCAAAACCGGGAGGATATTGAACGGCGGCTCTTAGATTAGCATATGAGAAATTTTTATGTCTCCTCCAATTGTTGGCATTGAATGGAGCTTGAGGTTGAGGTTGAAAATTACTTTGAGGCCTATTTTGATAAGGCACACTTGATAGGGCCTTGCACCTTGAAAATTACCTTGATAATTGCTTTGATAAATTCTCCTTTGGTATGGAGGCATTCCCATGTAATTCACTTCTTCAATAGGCATTGGGCTTTGACACAAATCAACTTGAGGAATAGATGGACTCACACTTTGTTGAGCTTGAGAAGTAGTAAGGGCCCCTAAGCGATCCATCATAGTCATCATCATTGTCTTCATAGATTCAATCTCCTCCATATGGAACACTCTATGATGAGCTCCTCGATTCACCAACACTTGGAAAGAATCTTGGGCAATATTCTCCATAATCTTATTCATTTGCCCCACCGTCTTTGACCAAATCGAACCATTAGCACATGCATTAAGAAAGGATCTATCACTATCCGTCAAGCCATTACAAAAATACATGATAGTTTGCTCCTCCGAAAGCCATGTTGTGGGCAATTAATAAGCAACATCTCATATCTCTCCCATGCTTCGGAATAGTCTCTCCATTCTTTTGTGAAAATGAGAAATAGCTTCCTTGGCTTGCACCGTCTTAGATGGCGGATAGAATTTCATCAAAAATCTCTTGCTAAGGTCCTCCCAAGTACGAACAGTTCGGGAGGGATAGAATTGAGCCAAGCTTTGGCTCTCCCCTTAAGAGTGAAGGCAAATAGTCTTAGCTTCTTCGCATCCTCGGACACTCCATTGTACTTTGTGGTGTCGGAAATCTCCAAAAATTATGCCATGTGTTGAGGGCACTCTTCTTCATCTTTCCCTTCAAATTGCTTCTCCTTTAACATCCTCACAAATGCGGGACTTATCTCAAAATTATTTGCTTCAATCCTAGGCCTTGCGATACCATCATAATGCTCACGAAGTTGAGGCTCAAAGAACTCCCTTAATGGCCTACCTTGAGGTGGAGGCTCTTGCATAGGTTGTGGTTGGGCTTGTGGAATATGAGGTGGCTCTTGATATCTCGGCTCATGTGGGTATGGCATATGAGGATAATATGGTGGGAATTGTTGTGGATGAGGTGGATAGTATGGATATTGGTGAGCTTGTGGAGGATATGGGTATGGATTTTGGTAGGGAAATTGATGTGGTGGCATCCCTTGAGGGAAAGGACCAACTTGAGCATTATAAGGTAAATTGTTCCCATTACCTCCTCCATTATCTTGCACTCTCTCTTCTCCATTGCCATTAACCTCCTCGACATGAGGTTCACCAACTCTCTCTTCATTCCTCAACTCTTCACCTTCCATCATTTCTCTTCTCCTTCTCCCACGATTTCTACGAATTGTAGCTTCAATTTCCGGATTAAGTGGTAAAAGTGGAATACCACTAGACCTTGTAATCATGCACCTACAAACCACCAATTCAAGTATCAAAATCTCACAAAAACAAAGAACAAAATAAAAATACAAAAATAACAAGTAGCCACTTCAAACAATTTTCTAAGTCTTGCTTAAGGCGCATAAACTAATCCCGGCAACGACGCCATTTTGATTGCGGTAAAATCGAGTAAGTGATATTAAGACAACCAAGTTTATCGAACCCAATAGAAAAGTATGGCCATGAGTCCCTAGAAATATGAGTTTTCAATGACTATTGTTGCAAATACGGTTTTGGCTCCAATTACACTACAAAATGCTAGAATTAAAAACAAGCAACAACAACAAAACTAAGAATAGAACAAGAGATAGGCTAGAACAATTAGCAACAAGAAATTCTCAAAAATCAATTGGGGATAGGGGTGCAAGGGATAATATCCATCAAGGAATCAATGACCACAAGCTATGATTGTATCAAATTGTCATTCAACTAAGATAGAAAGCATAGAACCATCATGTAATTAAGTCTCCATTAATCACACAATGTCTAATGTGAGTATTCTTAGTGCAACTAATCTCTCAATTACGAAGCACCTAATTCATACAATCATACATAATTATAACCCGATTAATCCTAATCACGTTAGCTCAACTCTCGTATATTGTTAGGGTGATCAAACACTAATCTAAAGAGATAAAAATGCATGAAGCACAATTAGAATCACAATTAGGGCACCAACTATCTCAATTGATCAACAATCATCAACAATCAAAGCACAAGCAATCAATTCATCCTCAATTTCAATTATCCCAAGCAAAAGTGAATTAGCCCATGGAGCAAAGTGCAAAATCCATGGGTACAAAATCTAATTTCATAATCACAAAGCTAATCACAACAATTAAGAATTTGTAATGAGTAGAGCCAAAAATGATCAATATATTGAATGCTTGAATCTTCAATTGGAATCTTCACTTCACTTGAATTACAACTTGAATTGAGAAAACTAATGGATCAAAGTTTATTCTAATCAACAATTAATGGAAATCTATCTAAATCTAACAATCTAATCAACCTAGAAGGAGAATTAAGCTAAAAATTCAGAAATGTGATACCGAGACTCTCACTACTCATTGGTCAATATATTTCATGTATTGAGTGCATTTTAATTAATTATGTGCTACTTGTGATTTTGAATTATTTTGTCTTGCATTATTTTATTGTGCTTTTAAATACTGAATTAATTAAATATGTCTTTATATGTTTAGTGGTGAGAAGATTAATTTATAAGTGATTGAGATTTTCATGGTGTTTGAGTACTAATACCAGCTTATATAATTATTAGTGGTATTAATTGAATTCGTAATAATACTAATTGTTTCTATTAATTATATATATATATATATATATATATATATATAGCATAAGTGTAGTGTGTGTATATATATGTGTTTAGTGTAGTATATTAGTAAATTAGATAAACAAGTGGATAAAGAAAAAAAAATAATAATTAACAAAACTTACCTGTAAGATTAATTGAGGCGGTGGGAGTGATATACTCCCCATATAAACTTTCACGCCTGAAAACCATATCCAACCCAAACATTACCTATTCAACCATATCATTTAGACTAGAGATGCTCAAACCGAAATCGAACCGGCGGTTGAATCGGATTTTCGGTTTGAAATCGCCGGTTGGCAAAACCGGTTTCGGTTTATAAACCGGACCGGAACCAGTATTAGACGGTCGGTTTCGGTTTCGGTCATTGCAAAATCGGAAACCGACGGTTTAACCGAATCGGTGGTTAACCTAAAACCGGTTAAACCGGTAATTTTGCGGTTAAACCGCGGTTTCGGTTTTTGTATTTCTTTTAAAAAAATTTGAGATTTCAAACGGACGGATCAGATTAGTTGACCGTTGGAGATCAACGGCCCAGATCATCGACCGTTAGATGGAACCGGCGGTTTGAACCGAATCGGCGGTTCGGCGGTCAAACCGCCGGTTTTGACCGTTGCAATTCAAATTTTTTTTTAAAATTAAATTTCCCACCTCTATAAATACCCCACACCTCTTCTCATTTTTACCACACCAATTCTTACTCTCTTACTCTCAATTCTCAAATTCTCTCAATTTCAATTATTATACTTATATTATAGTTATATTAGTTTAGTTTACTTATCTCTTTATATACTTATATTATACTCAAATTCTTATATAGTTATATACTTATCTTATTATATTATATACATTATACACTACATTTATTATATTATATACACTTATTATATATTATACACTACACTTATTATTTTATTATACACTTATATTATACACTTTACAAAATCAACCAAAATGTTTAGTAGAAAGTCATCTTCTTCAAAGGGCAAAGGCAAAGCTTCCACCTCCGGTTCTCAACCATCTCTTCCTCCTCCTCCTAGCAATGTAACCAATGCTCCTATTTTTGATCTCGACGATGATCGCGATGATGCTATTCGCGAAACTCTTGGTGTTGGTTACGAAGATTATATATTTTCGAATGATGATCAACCCGACGCCACCACTCAAATGCCTCCACCACAACCACGACGAGGCCGAGCCACCACTCAAGAAGAAAGTGACGATCAAGAAGAAACACCAACTCGGATTCAAACCAATAAAGAAAGGTGTTGAAGTCCATGACGTTTATTCGTCATTTTAAGAAGAATTACGTGGGGAAGGATTCAAAAGGAGGGACAAGTTCGAGGCGATTTGCAACTATTGCAACATGAAATATTCGTTTATAAAGGAAACGGATATGGAATGTTGAATAGTCATACAAAGTCGAAGCATCCGGCGGAGTGGGGGATTGCAACGAGCCAAACGCAACTTTCAAGTCACGGATATACCGAGTCCTTCGGTGGTGGAGCTCAAGGCGCTGTAAGTACTTTTAACACTAATATTTGGAAATATGATCAAATTGCTTATAGAAATCTTTTAGCAAAAATGATATGTGTGCAACATCTTCCTTTTAGTACTCTCGATAATTTTATGTGGACGTAAATGGTTCAACTTGGTCTTCAACCTTGTGCAAAAAAGTTTCTCGTAGTACTACTACTCGTGATGTAGCTAAAGTTGTTGGAGAATATAAATATGCTTTGATTAACCATTTTGCCAATTTTGATGGTAAAGTTTCAATTTGTGCCGATATTTGGAGTGATAATTTTCAAAAACATTCTTATATTGGAGTTACTTGTCATTGGATTGATGAATCATGGACTTTAAACAAAAGATTAATAGCTTATAAAGATTTTGATACCGATCACTCCGCCGTTAATATTAGAGATAAATTGCATGATATATTGAATATGTATGTTTTAACCCATAAAGTTTTTCCATTGGTTTTGATAATGCTAGTGCTAATACCGCTAGTATTGAAGATTTAAAGGCGATTTGTCAACCGTGCCTTGGAGGTAAATTCTTTCATATTAGATGCATGTGTCATATTTTAAATTTATGTGTTCAAGATGGTTTGCATGTTTTACGTGAACAAATTGCTCCTATTAGAGATGTTATTTATTTTATGACTCGTCGTTCTAGTTTAATGAAAAAATGGAAATTTTTTGTAGAAATAACAACGTGCATCCAAAAAAATTCTCTTGATGTTTCTACACGTTGGAATTCTACCTATAAATTATTAAATGAGTCTAATAAATATAAAAATCATTTATGTAATTTTTTTGCTAATAAAAATATTGGTTTTCGTTTATATCCTCAATATTGGGATCCTTGTGTGAAAATTTGTGAAATTTTAGGTATTTTTAATGATGCTACTTATGCTATGTCTAAAATTTACTGAGCCTACTAGTCATATTGCGATTGATTATTGTTTAAAAGTTGTTGGTGTTTTACGTGAAAATTTGCATGATCCTAATGTAGGTGAGATAATTGCTAGAGTTAGACAAATTATTGTTGATTTACTTAGAGAGTATGTGGGTTCACCTCAAACTCAAACTCAAACTTCTTCTTCATCATCTTATAGTTCTACTTCAACTTCTTAGGTCCTATTCTCGGTCGTATTAATTCTTTTTGGATAATCGTTATCAAAAAGGGCACGATCTTCTACTAACACTTGTCAAGATTTAGAAACATATTTTTCTCTTAATGTTGAGTTTGAAAGCGGCGAACATAGTGAGAAAGGCATTGACGTGCTAAAGTGGTGGGCGAGGAGAGCAACCATACTTCCGGTGATGTCTAAGGTTGCACGAGACATTTTTGCATGTCCCGCCTCCACCGTTGCTTGTGAACAAGCTTTTAGCTTGGGAGGTTATACATTGGATGCAACGAGATCAAACATGACGGTGGAGAATGTCGAGAACCAATGCTTGCTCGATGATTGGGTAAGAGTCGAGCATAGAGCTCAAGTAGCGCTCGTAGAAGATGAAGATAGCAAAGAATGGACAACATCCACCGGCGGAACTAGTGAAGGTTAAAGAATCGAGCATTCAACCGTATAAATCGAAAAAGTAAATTTTTGAGGTAAGAGAACTACGTGGACTTTGATTCCTAATTGAATACGTAGGCAACTTAATTTTAAGTTATGGACTTAGAAATTCTAAGTTAATTTCTTAAAATTAAGCTCAAGTCAAAAATTTTAATCCCTCCCCCTTCCCCTTTAATTTTATTTAATTTGTAATTTGTAAATTTGTAATGTATTATCTAAGTTGTAATTTGTAAATTTGTAATATTTCAATATTCTAAATTGTAATATTTTTAATTTTGATATTCTAAAGTTGTAAGTTGTAACTTGTAAGTTGTAATGTAAGTTGTAAATTTTAAGTTGAATTATATTATATTCAATTTCAATATAAAATGTAAGTTAATTTAGCAATGTAAGTTAAATTAAATTCAATTTCAATGGCAAATAAATTAATTTGCACATGTTATGTAAGTTGTAACTTATAATACTATTTTTAATATTAATTAGAAATTGTAACAATACACATAAATTAATTAAAAAGATTTTAAAAAAATAGAAAAACCGTCGGAACCGCCGGTTCGGTTCGGTTCCAAAAAATCGGCAAGCCGGAATCGCGGTTTGGAACCGAACCGGCGGTTTCGGCGGTTGGGCACCTCTAATTTAGACGCTCAGCGAAAGAGAGAAAGAGAAAGAGAGAGAGGAAGAGAGAGGATAGAAGGTTTGTATCGTGCGAGATTACGAAGCATTTTGGTAAGTATTCGACTTAAAGTCGATAGACAAATTTTATACCGTTTTGAAGCTCGTGAAGAGTAGAACAAAACCCTACCCTCAAATCGTTAATAATTATTCTTATTTGATAGTGAAAGGTGATAGAAGTGTTTAAGGGTTTGATTTATCGACTTTTGCGGATTTGAGGTAAGTAGAAATTCATTTGCACCTACAATGCATAAATATAGTGTTTTATGAATTATTTATGCTTAAGTGGTAATATGTGAATATTATGTTATTTGTGATATTTGATTGATATTCAATTATTGTGAAAGGAGTCTGTGAGCTCCATATCTAAAGTGGAATGAACTTTGTGAGTTCGGTGATTGTTGTGAATTGAACTGTGAGTTCAAAAGTTATCGTGAAATGAATTGGTGAATTACATGATTATTGCGAAATGAAAAGGGTGTTTTGAGCATGTGGTTTTACTGTGTGTATATGCTACATTGCATCATGCATATCATGCATTAACATGAAAATATTTTATCAAATGGTGTGTTTGACCACCGATTATGCACCGAGGATGGCGGGGGCAACCTAGGAGTTAAGGCGACCAAGCAGATCTGGCGTATGCTATCTAGAGTAGGCCATTGTCTCATATGTTATGTTGTGTGCATATTTTTCGGAGGATTTACGAGACGGACGGGGGTCGAGGTTTGGTGATGGACCTCGCTAGGCCATTAGAGGGTAGGATCCTCACCGGTGTGGAGTCGGCGTGGAGGGATAACTTCTTTGTGGTCATGAGGGACGCGATGGGGGGACCTTCGATGGCCACAAGAAGATGGGCCTCACGTCGAGGTCATACATATAGTGGCCACTTAAATATAATTGAATTGGGCTTAGTGCTCGTGTTCGGTGCATAGTAGTGAGTCGGGGCCACTAACGAGTGTTTCATAAATAAATTGATGATTTTAAAGAGAATGCATTGTGCATTGGGAGGTTTTCGAACTAAACACCGCATCATGCATAATTTCGCTTCTTGAGATTTATATCTAACCCGGTTTATGCATTGTAGGTAATCTTGATGATTGCGGATGAGGCTTCTTGGACAAGTCGTGGCGCTCTTGTAGGGTTTTGAGTAAATTTTGTGTACATAGATGACGACTGTTGGGCGGGGCCGTGGCTTATTTTGCTTCTGCTATTGTATTTTATGTCTGTTTTGGCTATGTATAGTATAAACAAGCATGTCTTGGTGTGTTTTGTGGATTAGGGTTGGTTAAGAACTGGTATGAATTTGAATAGGTTATGTTTTGAGTATATGATAGTGTTATGTCGTTTGAAAAAAATGGAGCAGATTTTCTTGATTGTTTTATGTTTAAGTTCTTATTATGTCTAGTTGTAAAAATGCGGTCGTGTCAAGAAATCGCCTAAAAAACGTAAGTAATCATGCTATGGGGAAGGTTATGCTCTATTTTCCGTTCAAATGGATTAAAAAGGAGATTTTTCAAAAATCGGCACCTCGACTCGAGGTTGGGGCCCTCGAGTCGAGCTTCCTTAAGTCGTGGATGCGCTTTTCTTAAAAAGGCCACGCCTCAACTCGAGCTTCCGGCCCTCGAGTCGAGCTTGCCGGAATTTCACCAACCTCGACTCGAGCTTCAGCCCCTCGAGTCGAGGTTCCTTCAATTTTGCAAAACTCTTCATTTGGCTGCACCCTCGGTCGAGGCTCCTGGACCTCGACCAAAGGTCGAGTCCAGGAATTTTCTCAACCAAACTTCCGCCTCCGACCCCCATTTTTGCCCGTCCGTTCGTCTCTTCGCCGTATGAATGCTAGATACTCTTAATTTGGTCAAATTCCACCAATTTACCTGAAAGCGGGATAAAAAACATCAAAAATCCATTGATTCTACACAAGTGATACTTTTCATGCAAAAGAGTGATATTCTACACCTTTAAGATAAAAAACTAACACTTTTCACCACTTTTTGCACAAAAATACCACATCAAATCATGCATCAATTCACTCTCATCAATTGTCACTTAGTGCGCAACAAGTTTAAAGAGGGTTTTATTTCTTTGATCCATGTGGCTTCCCGATTCTGACTCGGTGATGCTTTTACAAAACTCTTGGGAGGAGCTCGCATGGATTTTTGATGCCCAAGTTGAGATTGGTTCACTTTACCAATAACCAACTTGAGGAGGGTGTAGAAGTTGTGTTTTATTTTATTTATATTATAATAGTCGCACTCACGTTTTTCCTTTTCTTTCTATTTAGTTTGCTACGCCACCTAGAGTATTAGAGGTATAAATAGTGATATACGGTTTCACTTTGTAAAAAAAAAAAAAAAAACTAATCTTTCAATTTGATATGTGCGCTACTCTGTTTCTTCTAAATTGCTCTTCTCCTTTAATAATGATAACTTCCAGCCATTAATAATGATAACTTCCAAGTTTGCAGCTTTCTACAACCGAGCACCTTCCACCACCTTCTCTACCTCGGTGTAAATACCTCTTTTAATGTCATCATCCCGATCACCTTCAAATAAATTCCTTATAGAATCCTGCAATTCAAAATCGGGAATTCTGAGATCAAATTCATCATCAAAATCATTTCCATTGCCATCTTGATCATGCTCTTCACTCGATCTTTGTTCTCCAATTTCTCTCTCGAAAAGAAATTCACGAGATCGGAAAAATCGGCGGAGTGCTCTCTGTCGCACTCGCCGCATGACCTAAACCTAGAAATCTTATCGAACGCCGCCGCTACTCTCGTGGCGCCGCTTGGCGGTGTGACACGGCGGCACTGAGCTGGTGATTTTGAATTGAGAAAGAGAAATTTTAAAGTTGAATTTTAGGAGATGGAGATTTGAATTGGACTGCGGAGATGGAGAGAGAGAAGAAGGGACGTGACATAAAGAAATGAGAAAGAGAAGAGCGAGTGTGGGGCCCAGCGGTAATTGTTCCAGCAAGGGTATTATTGGAAGTCTGTATAACATGTGGGACCCAACAGATAAAATTTATACTGGTTGTAATTTGGGTTAAATCTTACACCCGATTGTAATTGTTCCAAAATATTTTAATAAAATGTGTCTCATGTGAACAAGTTTCATGATGAAACTAAATCTACATTACGAAAATGGATCTAGATTCATTGACTAATAGATTTGAGATATCTCAACTACATTTAAATCTCGATAAAGATATGAACTTGGGACCGGATAAAATTATTTATTTAGCGAGTTTATTCATTTATTGATGAGTATGTAAATGCGTGTGAACCAAGTTTCACGATGAAACTTGATCCACATTAAAAAAATATATTGATTTACCTTTCAATTATCCTAATTAATACTATTTAGTAATGTAGGTGATACACTTGATTATCATGACTAATATTCTTTATAATATTATCTTGTGTTGTAATGTAGGTCATAGGATTTATACCCCTCGATTATCATGACGGATATCTTTCAAGAATACAAGTAACACTCTTGATTATCATGATTGATACCCTTTAGTAATATAGTACATACTCTTTAGTTATCACGACTAATACTCTTAAGTAATATGAATAATACTCTTTAGTATGACAAGCTGATATTGTTTAGTAAATGGATCAAGTTTCACCATGAATTCTTGTTCATGGTAGACTTTGTCTTTATTGATAAATGCATATTTATTATATTAGAGAGTGTTTTACATACAAGAAGCATGCATGCATTTTACGAGTTTATGACCTAAGTACATGGTCGCGTAATTATGAAATAGGCTTGATGGTGTTTTAAAACAAATAATCATGATTAATTAGTAAATTGATATTATTAATATAACGGCTTTAATATATCAATTTATTGGACTTAATTCATTAGTACAAAGTATGAAACTTGAATATGTTGGACTGAATGCTCTACAATAGTTAAAGCGAAGGTTTGCTTTGGCTTAGATAGAGAAAAAACAACAAACTATAGACTCATATTTTTTTTTTAAAAGAAATGATTATTGCAAAGTATTGTTGATTGATTGAATATTTTGACTATTTAAATATATATATATATATATATATATTTTGGCAAAGTCTACTATGAACAAATGTTCATGATAAAACTTGATCAATTTACTAAAGAGTATCGATTGTCATAATTAAAGGGTATTACCTATATTACTAAAGAGTATCGGTTGTGATAAGCGAATAGTATGCACTATATTAGTAAAAGGTATCAATCATGATAACCGAAGTGTGTTTACTCATATCACCTGAAAGGTATTAGTCGTGATAAGCTGAAAGGTATAAGTTGTATGACCTATATTACAATACAAGACAATATTACAAAGAGTATTAGTCATGATTGTTAAGAAAGAAAAGTTGTATTTAGTTTTGATGTGTTAAAAAGTATAAAATAGGATGACCAGTGAAGCTTCGTGTATAGACAGTGAAGTAAGTAATTGTAAATGAAACTAAGTACAAATAAGATGAGGATGAGAAGTCGGAGACTAGGTTAATAATCAGACGAGGACAAACATCGAGATAAGGACAAGAAATCGAGATGAGGACCGAGATATCGAGATAGGGACGACACAAAGAAGATAGTTAAGATTCAATACGATAAACAATCACCCGGACAAGGAATGAAGACGAAGACAGGGTGAGGCAAATAATGACGATGAAGTGTTAGAAGAATTTCACAAGTTTCAAGAGACAGTTTCAACTAACCAAGAGGAAGTTACAAGATTGATTATGTTGTTATAACCGATTCATAACGAATTCAAGGAAGTTACAACTACCAAATAAAGATCTCTATAAATAGGGATAGAAATTAGATTAGAATTACTTTTTACTTTGCATTCACAACTATTCACACATTCTATATACATAAGTCATAAAAGTTGTAAACACACAAAAAAACGTTCTATCGTTTTTCGGTTTTAGTGTTTGTAGAACACTTTTCACAGAACATCTTCAAGCCATTGATATTCGGTTATGTTGTTATAAGCTCGATTCATAACGAGAATTCAAGGAAGTTACAACTACCAAATAAAGATCTCTATAAATAGGGATAGAAATTAGATTAGAATTACTTTTTACTTTGCATTCACAACTATTCACACATTCTATATACATAAGTCATAAAAGTTGTAAACACACAAAAAAACGTTCTATAGGTTTTCGGTTTTAGTGTTTGTAGAACACTTTTCACGTAACATCTTCAAGCCATTGATATTCAGAAATTAGGAAGAAATTTTTGTAAGGCTGAAGATTCACGATTGTAAGTTAGTAAGCAAGAAGGAAGAAAGATAGTAAGTGAAGACCCTTCTTCAAGTTGAAGAAGGAGAGTGGACGTAGGATCGTTTGATCGAACCACTATAAACTGCTGTGTTTTCTACTATCTTAGATTTTTGGATTTTTGCAAATCCTTCAAACTTAATAAAAATTCAAGCAAAGACAAATGAAATTCAATCTAATCTCAACTTGAACAAGATCAAAAGCAAACTGAACTAGAAGGTTAATTCAAGTTTTCTAAGATACTCAACTAAGTGGGACCAACAATGATAACATAAGAATATCACCTATATTACTAAAGAGTATTAGTCGAGAATAATTGAAAGGTAAAGCTGAATTTATTTTTTCAATATGGATCAAGTTTCACCTTGGAACTTGGTTCACAAGAGACATACTCATATTTTTTTTATGGAATCCAATGATTATTACTTCACATTTTCGTTGGGACCTTAAGAATTTTTTTATTTTTTATTACTTAATGTATTTTGCAAGATTATTACTTTAGTACACTGGCCCGAGTCGGGACCAAAATAAATTATTATATTGCCAAAGTTATTACTTTATCGAGTTTTAACGGTAATATCCTTTAGTAATATGATGTTGATGTTTGTGACAATGTTTATCACCGAGTGTACCAACACTTATGTCACAACATTAGAATTTGTCCTTCTACATTCACTAACACTTAAATATTTTCTCAATGTCTTAGTTTTGCGGAGTTGAAGATTTACGGTAGTCATTCATAGATAAGAGTGAGGAGTTGAGAAAAACAATGGGTCATTACTAGATCATGTGTTGGAATGAAAGTTATGTCTTGATGCAATATGAGTTTTAGATTTCAATAAATGAAATCTTGCATTGGAGATAAAATATTGAGATAAACACAATTTAGCGTAGTCTTATTGACACTGATTATTTGAGTTGTTAAGTTTCTTCTCAATATTAGATGTTCCCACATTTTATACAACATTAGTTATGATTTGTAGAGTATGATAGATTTATCTTTAACTTCTATCATTTGTATTCGGTATGTTTTCGTGTAGCATTCATATGTTTTCACTAATTGTATGAGTTAATCATTTATTAGTGATACTTCGTCGTAAGGTAGTATAGACTTATTCATAGTCTATAAAAATTTTAATATCTATTTTGCAAAGTGTTTAAAGTCTTCCATTGTGTCTGTGTTGTATCTCGAATGTGCCAACATTCTATCGCAAAAACAACCTTTTGGTATATGTTGACGATTTTATTACGACGGAAAATTCTATAGAGGCTCTTTCTTCCTTCATTACTCGTGTTCGCCAAGAATTTGCTATCAAAGACCTTGATAAATTAAGTTATTTCTTGGGTCTTGAAGTAACTTACACATCCTATGGAATTTTTATCAATTAGTCCAACTATGATTGTGATATTTTTCAATGGGCATCACTTGAGGATTTCAAGCCCATCTCCACTCCTTTAGTTGTTGGTAATCAACTTTCGTCTAATGGAAAATTGTTAGATGATTCCACTCACTACCGTTCATTAGTTGGTGCACTTCAATTCCTTACTATCACTAGGCCGATTTGTCGCTTTACGGTAAATCTTGTCGACCAATATCTTCAAGCACCTACAATTGATCATTTTCAAGTTGTTAAACACATTCTTTGTTATGTCAAAAGCACTTGACTTATGATTTATCATTCTCAAGAGGTTCACAATTTCTACTCGTTGACTATTCGGATGTCAATTGGGCGCGATATGTAGAAACTCGTCGTTCTACATATGGTTATGCTATTAATCTTAGGGAAAATCCTCTGTCATGGAGTGCAAAGAAGCAACTCACGGTCTCTCGCTCAAGCCGTGAATCTGAATATCATGCCCTCGCAAATGTTGCTTTGGAAAATTGTATATGTGATTCAACTTCTTCGAGAATTACATGTCAAGCTACCTACATGGCCACTTCTCTACTCTAACAATAGTAGTACAATTTTTCTAAGTCAAAATCCCGGTGCACACAAACGAGCTAAGTATATAGATATTGCTAATCACTTTGTTTGTGATAATGCCAACTTGACACACAATTTGTGTCCTCTCGATTTATAAATTGCGACATCTTCACAAAGGCTCTTTTAAGATCACCGCTTGAATTCTTCCGAGGCAAGCTTCGCGTTGGTCCGCATCCCCACGTCTTGCTTTAGGGGGATAGTAATATAAAATATTTTCATATATGATGCCTTAAATTTAGGAACAAATTTGTTGTAATTATTGACTATTTCCTTGTATAGAAGATTCGGAAAGATATAGTTCTCTTGTATATATTGTAAATCATATTAATATGAATAGAATTATCACATTTACAATATTATTTAGTAATATAAGGCATACCCTTCAATTATTACTACCGATACTCTTTAGTAAAATTCTCGGTCTCGATATGATAGCTTACACCAAAGAAAATCGAGAAAGCAAGAACGAAGAATCCCCTTGAATTTCTCGAAAATGACCCATGCCTAAATACTACCAGAGGCGCCAACACCCGCACCGTCCATGTTCCACAAGAAATAAACATACGACCATACTCAAGAATCCCCTTAAATTTCGAAAATGACCCGATCAAATTTTAAAAAATAGTTTTAAAAAAATATCAAAACATCGTCCACGTTCATGGGGGCACGACAACCAATGGCGCCAATGTCCGACCAAGCTCCAAGGGCCGGGAAGGTGCGAGCAAGACATATGAGGGCCGAGCAAGTAGGTAGGCAAAGCTAGAGCCGGTAATTTAGGCACAATGATGGGCCGGCCCACCCCGCCCGCATATTTATATAGGCCGGGTCGGGATAATTATAGGCCCGACCCATTTTGCCCGTTAATTTTTTTAATTATTTTTATTTTAATTTTTTTCTTCATATTTCAGAGTATATATAAATCAATGTTAATATATGAAATTAATATTAAGTTAGTAACTAATAGTTATAATTTATAATTTATATGAGAATGTGTTGTTTGGTTAATATGGAAGACATAAAATGCGATCATATTTCGTGGCGAACCAATTGTGAGAGAGAAAATTATGAAAGATCTTTATTCATCTAAATTTGTTTAATACTGTTAGTGGCATTTGATAGACTAACATATATATTACTGTATAAACTGGATTTTGACCTCACGAATATCTCTTGCTTGAACCATTTTAGTTTAATTAAATTTTCAACTTTTTGATCAAAATATTTTATAATTTATAATATTTTTAAATTATGAAAGTGAACCCTATCACATCAACATTCAATTGAGTCATTGATACTTCTATTTGGACTTGTAAATTTTAATGAACTAATATTATGAGCTTATGAATTATGGTAGTTTATGCATTCTACATTAACTTATTTTTATATTCTTTTTGTATAGATTTATTAGTAATGTGTAAGTGGTAATTAAACTTATTTTTTTATAAATAAACATTATATGATCACTATTTTTAATACAATTGTTACATATAATTTTTTATAAATTAAAAAAAAGGTAATGGATCGAGCTAGCCCGATACCCCGGCGGCCCATACTGAGGTTAGTGGGCCTCCATTTTGTAGGCCCGATCATTTTTGGCCCGACCGAAAATTTTGTTTGGCCGGGCCAACCCGATTTTCCACCTCTAGGCCGAGCAAGGCCACTTGGATTGACGGTCGTATGAGTTCGGTCGGTTCAAGACGGACTTCTACATTGATCTTCTTCGTGAAATATTTGTGATACAACATACATACCCAAGAATCCCTTTGAATTTTTAAAATGACTCATGCATAAATACTACCGGGAGTAGGGGTGAGCATTATTCGGTTTTAATCAAATCGAACCAAACCGAACCGAAATTTTAATTCGATTCGGTTATTTTGGTATTCGGTTTGGTATTTGATTTTAAAATTTAAAAATTTTGGTATTCGATTTCGGTATCGGTTTTATTAATAAAATTTGGGTATAACCGAAAATCGAACCGAAATTTAATATATATTAATATAATATATATATATATATATTAAAATATAAAATAATATAATATAGAAAAAATTACAAATAATATAATATATAATGGAGTATAATAATATATATATATATATATATATATATAATTTTACGAATTTGTATTAAATTTTGTATTTGATATTTTATGTTGATGTTTTGATATTTTGGATTTGGATTTTAAGTTGAAAGTTGGAACTTGAGAATTTGGAACTTAGAGTATAAATGATTTATGTTTGCTAGTATTTTACTTGTTTTGGTTGAGAATTTTTTTTTTTAAAGAAGTCCAAAAGAAAAGTCTCAAAATTTATTTTTAAAAAATTAAAAAAAAATCGGTATTCGGTATCATACGAAACCGAACCAAAAATTTTAATTTCGGTATTGATCGATTTTTACACATTTCGATTCGGTTTCGATTTCTTGTAGTGCTAATTCGGTATTTGTTCGGTTTTCTTTGTTTGATTTCGATTTGGTTACCGAATGCCGAATGCACACCCCTTAACTAGGAGGCACCAACACGCGCACCGTCCACGTTCCACCGTAAATAAACATACGATCATACCCAAGAATCCCCTTGAATTTCTAAAAATGACACGATCAAATTTTAAAAATAGTTTAAAACAAAAATACTAAAAACATCGTCCATGTTCTAATGTAAAAAAGAAAATAAATATTAATTTGGATTGGACACACTCACTGTCCATGTTCCACTGTAAATAAACAAAATAAATATTAATTTGGATTGGACACGCGCACCGTCCACGTTCCACCGTAAATAAACATACGATCATACCCAAAAATCCCCTTGAATTTCTAATTTTAAAAAATAGTTTAAATAAAAATACTAAAAACATCGTCCATATTCCACTGTAAAAAAGTAAAATAAATATTAATAATTTCTAAAATGACCTGATCAAATTTTTAAAAATCTTGAAAACATCGTTCATAAAATACTAAAAACATCGTCCATATTCCACTGTAAAAAAATAAAATAAATATTAATAATTTCTAAAATGACACGAAAACATCGTCCACGTTCCACCGTAAATAAACATACGATCATACCCAAAAATCCCCTTGAATTTCTAATTTTAAAAAATAGTTTAAATAAAAATACTAAAAACATCGTCCATATTCCACCGTAAAAAAGTAAAATAAATATTAATAATTTCTAAAATGACTCGATCAAATTTTTAAAAATACTGAAAACATCGTTCATAAAATACTAAAAACATCGTCCATATTCCACTGTAAAAAAATAAAATAAATATTAATAATTTCTAAAATGACCTGAAAACATCGTTCATGTTCCGCCATAAAAAAATAAAATAAATATTAATTTGGAAATGCGGGGATCGAACCCCGTGCCTCTCGCATGCAAAGCGAGCGCTCTACCATTTGAGCTACATCCCTATTTTTAAAATTTTGTTCTATTATATAATTTTATCATTTCTCGATCAATTTTCTCGCTGTAAACTCTCAAATTTGGGTTTCGCAAAAACCACTCTCCCCTGCAGGTTTTGTTGTTCATCCTCTCTCTCTCTCTGACACGCTTGGTGAATTCGAAAGAAGCCATGGATTTCCAGATTGTTGTGTTTGCAGGCGGGTTTTCCAAAACCCTGGACCCTCTCGTTTCCAAGGTACTTTTCCCATTTAACTCTTGTTACATAACTAATGGAATGTCAATTTGATGTGACGAGTTTGATTATTATATATATATATGCAGGAGTTGCCAAAGGCGCTTCTTCCAGTTGCCAGTCGGCCGGTTATTTCATATGTTCTTGAACTTCTTGAGCAAAACGACCTCAAGAATGCTATTGTTGTGAGTCTCTATTTGTTTCTAATTACTGTTTTACGCTGCTACTTTGTGGAAACTGAAGATGGGTTTTTCGTTATTTAGGTTGTTGAAGGGGAAACCGCCGCTCTTTTGATCAGTAATTGGATTTCAAGCACTTATATTGATCGATTAAATGTCGAGGTATACAATGTTGCCATAACCTTTTTTGTTCACAAATAGTAGGGTTTATCAGTTGGCTTTTCTGGCTTAAAGTAACGAATTGGAGCTGTAGCAGTAGAAGTTAAGGAGAAATAAAAACGAAAAATAAGAATTAAGTGCCTAAACTATGTTTAATCTATTCTTCTGTTGTGTCCTACACTTGAGATGGTGATAAAAACAACTGTGTCCAGCTAGAATTACTATGCTTGTTTATTCTCTGGGTAGAATTTTTTAACTATTTGAGAGTGGTGTAGCTGCTTCAAAGGGTTTACAAGACAGCAGGACATTGTGATCTTAAGAATATGGAGACATCAACAAGGGAATAAAACGATTTTTCTATGTGTTTGAACGTAGCATTAAGATCATGTCATCAGGGGACTGATTCTAAAAATGACTTCTGCAGAAAATGCAACTAAGATTGCAAATATAGCCTCTCCTAAAATTTGTGTGCTGCTGTTTATATTTTGTTCCAAAGGGATGTGAATGCACAGAGGTTTCAATTTTTTTTTTTTTTTTTGATCGGTAACAGAGGTTTCAATTTTATGTTTTTTGTGTCTGAAAATAAGATATCCGCAAGATTAGGTATCCCGTCTAGCATATATCCGAGTATATTAGGATATTAGATTCTTCTCCAGTATTGCATGATATATGAGTAAAATTTGGGCCAGTACATTAGGATATTAGATTCTCACGGCTGATCTAGATGACACTAAAATGGTTCCTGAATAGTCTCCCTAAAGTTTGAAATACTACAGTTCTGTAGTATTATGCTGATTATCAGAGTGAAAATTAATCCCTACTGCTGATTCTTTTAATAATATGGAGTTGTCGAAGTGATGGTTTCTGTTGCTATCAAAGAATAAAGCCACTTTTTTTGCTCGGTGATTTTCTAGTATACGACTTCCAGAATTAATTGAATCCTGTATAGATCCTATAACCAGTCTTCAGACTTCTCAACCACTTTCTCTGGTTGCTGAATTATTTCTATCAGTGGGTTGGCATTGCTTCAATAGCGTAGTTGATGTTAACTCATAAAGTAAACTACAAAATTGATCCCATACCTGTTGGGTGTTGGCGATTTTAGCCCCATACGAATTAATTTTCTCAATTAAGTCTCATATCTTTGAAATAATACAGTATAGTCATATATTGACAAGGTTGTATGGTTTTTGCACGTGCTGCTGCTCACATGAGCTGCCTGAATTCCATGTAGCAACCGATGACTTGACGCCGCTTACGTGGCAGAATGACGCCCAGCATATTAATATAATATTTTAAAAAATCACAAACTAATTATCATCCTAAAACAATTAATTTTTTTTTTTACTAAAATTGCATCATCTATAAAGTTATGGGATTTAATTGAGAAAATTGATTTGTATGAGATTAAAATTGCCAGCACCCAATTGATGTGAAACCTGGTTTGCAAATTATTCTTTATTTATAACATAATTGAGCTCACGTACTGAGATTCCAACTTCTCACATACCTGAAATCTTGAACCATTACAGGTAACTGCAGTCCCGGAGGATGTTGGTACAGCTGGCGCTCTTAGAGCTATTGGTCACCGTCTAACTGAGAATGACATCTTGGTTTGAGCTGTTCCCTTGAAGGATTTTTGAGTTTCTAAAGCGTTCTACAACAATATGAACTTTTATTATAATGTAGGTTGTGAGTGGTGATCTGGTAACTGAGATTCAACCTGGGGCAGTTGCAGCCACACATAGACGGCATGATGCTGTAGTTACTGCAATGCTTTGCCCAGTTCCTGTGAGTGGACCATCGGATGCGGGCTCATCAGGTGCTAAGGATAAATCCAAGAAAACAGGACGCTATAATATCATAGGCCTGGATCCAACAAAGCAGTTCCTACTGCATATAGCAACTGGTAGGATATGAGGTTTTTTTCTCTGATGTGTGCGTTTTGGTTCAAAATCATCAACGCAAATGGTAATGATAATCTCTTTTCCTTCTACACCCCGTAATGAGAGGGATATGTTGCAGGAAGAGCTGTCCCGATGACGGTTACAATGTTAGTGTTGTGCTCTAATTTTGGAATAAATGAGACAAAAGAAGATTGTTGATTGAGGATTAGTGGAATGATTGAGGAGAAATGAGTAGTTAATCAAAGTGGGGTAGTAATTAACTTATTTTGAGTCTCATTAAGTATGATCAAAGTGAATTGAATATTATTAATTCTCATTAACCACCATAGTGCCTCATGTTCATTCCCATTTAGGAATTTTGAACCGTACGCCCCCTGTTTTGCTTTCACTTAACGTTTCTGCTACTGGTGATAGGTGCTGAAGTTGCAAAAGATATACGAGTTCAGAAGAGCATTCTTCGAGCTGTTGGCCAGGTAAATTATTTTCTATGCATCATCACATAGAAAATACGTAACACCTGCTACAGAAGATTTATATGCCTCTAGTTTTGCTGTTGCAAATTGTTTATTTAAATTTTTGTTTATCTTTCTTCTGCTCCAATTTGCTTATGCAGATGGAAATTCGTTCTGATCTAATGGACGCTCACATGTATGCATTCAAGAGGTTCGAAGTTTTGCTCCGTGGTTCCAGGAAATTGTTGCTTAATTAGTTGCAAATCATTCTCCTTCTAAAGTTACAATTTCTCCTCATATTATTACAGATCTGTTCTGCTAGATGTTCTAAATCAGAAAGAGAATTTTCAAAGTCTGAGACGTGATGTATTGCCTTATCTTGTCAGGAGCCAGCTGGTTAGTTTTTTTTTTTTTTTACTGTGATTTAATTATTTTAATTCCACATTAAATCAAAAACTTGTTCCAAGATCTGAACTAAATGTTATCAATGACATATCAGAGATCTGAAATATTATTAAATGGAGCTGAATCAGAAGAAAATGGCAATCGTAAGGGTGCTCTCCAGAACAGTAAAATCTTGCTATCTCAACTTCTGACTAATTCATCTACACCAACTTTTCATGAAATCCATGCACTGGGTCCCGCTGGATCTGTTCGGAGAAAACTCATAAATGTTGCGTTTATATTGCTAATAAGAGCAAGTACTGTGTGAGACTAAATTCCATTCAGGCATTCAGTGACATAAATCGAGATGTAAGTTTTCATAGTTGAAGTAACTTCATTTTCACTTGAAATTGAATTGTTTATAAAACTTCGATATATATTGGTGCAGCTCGTAGGAGATGCAAGACGCTTGTCAGGCTACACTTTTTCTGCCCACAACAACATAATCGATCCATCTGCTGTACTTGGATTGAAGACCACTGTGAGTTATTTATTATATGTTGTTATATATAGAGGGCATTATTATGGTTTCACATAAATGTTTAATGCAATTTTTCTTTTCATGTGTGAGCCTATATGAAAATTATTTTTATTTAGGTGGGAGGACAATGCATGCTGGGAGAAGGTTCACAGATGGGTGACAAATGCAGTGTGAAGAAGTCTATCATTGGCCGCCATTGTCGAATAGGTTCAAATGTGAAGGTATTTTGACAAGATTCTGGTGAATTTTTCCGACAAACGAATTTATTTGAATTGCATTATCAGAAGAAAAAAATTAAAGCAGAATAATTGAAACCCATTAGGATCTAGCAAAGAAATTTCTGTCCTGTTAACAGAAGTCCCACCTTGCGAAACGGAAATTTATTCCAGTTACCTTAATATTTGAATTCCTCCAGATTGTGAATTCCGTTGTTATGAACCACGTAAGCATTGGCGATGGTTGCTCAATTCAAGGTTCGATTATTTGCAACAATGTACAGCTCCAAGAGCGTGCCGTGTTGAAGGACTGTCAGGTGAAACTCTTCACCTCCCCATTCTTGTGTTGCTTTATAGAGGAAGACATGCTCTTTATATAATTGAGTATCACAAAAACAAAAAAAAAAGTATCACGTCTCATACAAGTTTTTATGTGTTTTTGTATGTGTCTGGGTTCAGGTGGGAGCCGGTTACGTAGTGAGTATTAGCAGTGAGCACAAGGGTGAAGCCCTGGCCAAGAAAGAAAAACCATGATAACCACTTTTCTCAAAGCATCACACCAGTTTTGTCAATCATTTAATCACCAGTTTTATCAATGTGAGCTCCTTCTTTGGAATCAAAATGTTGTAAGATTCATTTTTGGTACTTGGAGATAGGTCTTTCAATTTGACTCTGTATATCTTAGTGAAAACATTTAAATTTACATTTAAGCTGAGAAAAATAATGATAGTAATCCGAGTAAATGACTTCCCAGTGCTTCATTCTTCTGCACCTGCCACTCTTGCCTGAAATGTAATATTTTTCTTTTTGCAAGGAATTTTTCCTAATCTTGTTTTTCCAAGATTTAAAATCTTTACCCCTCCAGTCTAAGTTTAGCTTCATATTTTGTTTGCCACACATATGGGATTTGGGGGTAATTTTGTAAATTTTTATTTGTAAAATACATAAATAAGTTGAATTATGTGTATCTATGTATGTGTTGCTCTTCATTAGTATCTATATTAAATTTGATTTGGAGAGGATCATATAAACTTTAATCGATTTAATTTGGCTTTAGATATGATTTTTCATAGTGTTACAAAATCCACTATATGATAGATAAGTGTATTAGAAGCACAAATAAAATATCACATGTTTTGCTCAATCAATACACATCATAATTTCAAAAATTAAATAACTCTATCAAATTATGACACGTGGGGATCGATTAAATATTTAACCGACATCAGAAAAAACAAACATTCTACTACCCTGTAAAAAAACAAAAAAACATTCTACTACTAGTATAATTTGATCGGAAATGACCACATGTATATTGGTGGAATCAATTAAACAATGGAGTGACACGGAAACAAAGTGCATCATAAGCCGACACATCACTAAATAAACTCCTATATTATATATATAATTAAAAATTATTTAATTAATATTTCATTAACTAACAATGATATAACAATACATTGATATTCTCTTTCAAAAAAAAACAATACACAAAGAATATTATCATATGAACTAGATAAAAGTATACCTTTTAGGATAAAAGTATCGCATTTAACATATAAAATATTACTATTTTTAAAAATGTTTGATCTTATTTAAATATATATTGTTGATGTTAATGATAAGTGTTACTATGAATGTACCAACATCTCAGTCACAACATTAGAATTCATCCTTCCACTTCCACTAACCCTTAACCCACGAAATGTCTTGTTCAATGTTTTGGTTTCTGATTGAAGACTTATGTGAGTTACTATAAGTCGTGCGGTTGAAAAAGTAAGAATGATGAGTTGAAAAGATCATGGGAAGTTACTAGAAGTTACCTACTTTCAAGGGAGATGTGGAAGTTATCTTCAAGCACACTTGATGACGAATATCTATAAATACTGCATTTGCTATGAAGATAAAACTTGAAGTTTGAGGGAAACACAATCTAGCATAGTCTATTGGCATAGATTATAGAATTTATTATGCGTTTCATACTCGTTACTTCCGTTGGTGAATGTTCCAACATTTCACTCAACATTTGGATCTTTAATTATATTAGGTGATAGGTTAGTTGATTAACATCTATTCACTAGATACGTAGATCTATTCACGGTGTGGCTTATACTTTCACCGATTGTATCACTCAACAATTAATAGTGATATTTCGCCGATTAGCGGTATAGACTTATTTACTGATCTATACGAAATTTTAATATCCATCTTGCAAAGTATTTAAGAATTATCTTTGTGTGTGTATCTGTTTCTATATTTTTGTCTGTGTTGTTCTTTGAATGTGTCAACATTACTGTCAAACACTCACGCACACCCTCAATTGGCACGAGCCATTAAACTCATTATCACCGAGTTTTGATCCGTGTTTGGTGTGTATTATTGCAATGGATTATCCAATGATTTGCTCGAATTAGGCCGCGGTTCTTGATGGAGCGAATTATGCTATTTGGAAGCCTAAGATGCGCATGTACATCAAATCTATTGATGAACGTGCATGGAGGAGTATTCTAAGCTGGATGAAGCGCACCAATAGTTCCGGAATCGATGGCGGTGAAGCCCAAATAAAGAGAGAATTTGATTGGGCAAATGATGAAGTAACTACGGCCGATTTCAACTTAAAGGCACTCAATGTCATATTCACTTCTACGGATGTTTCCATGTTCAAAATAATCTCTAATTGTGTTTACGCAAAAGAAGCATGAGAGAGATTACAAGAACATTGTGAAGGATCTTAAAGTGTTAGAAGGACAAAGTTGCGGATGCTTGGAACCAAGTTTAAAAATCTAAGGATGAGGGAAGATGAGGCTGTATCCTCCTCTGATGAAAGAATCACTGAGATTCCTAGTGAATCTCAAGCACTTGGTGAAGCTATATCCAATACAAGGTTAGTACATAAAATTTTAAGAAGCTGTTCCTAAACGATTTGATGCTAAAATATGTGCTTTATTGAGGAAGCTAAAAACTTGATGCTATTACACAAAATGAGTTGGTTAGTATTTTGAAAACTTATAAAATGAATTTTTCTCAAAGAGATAATGAGAAATCCGAAAAGAAAGTTTATGTTTTCAAAGGAGAGACATCTACATGTTTTGATAAACAACCTTTTTATTCTTGAAATAGATTCGATGAAGATGTTGTTGATGATTGTGCCGACAATCTTGACAACATTGCTTTCTTAACTAAACAGTTTATTCATTTTTGAAAAGAGAGCAAATAGACTTAGAAATAATTTACAAATTAAGAATCGGGATAGAGATCGGACTAGTAGATCACGACAATTGCACGATAAGAATAGAAATTTTAATCAACCTAGGCGATTTGATAGAGGTAATAAGATCAAATATGATCCAGAATATAGGAAAAATGTTAAATGTGATGCATGTTTTGGTTTTGGTCATTATGCTAATGAATGTGCAAACACTCTTTTGAGAAAAAGGGTAAATTTTAATACTACCTTAAGTGATGAGTCGATTGTGAAGATGAGTCGATAAAAATGAGGAATATGATTTTTCTGCGGGAATTATATATGATGATATTCTTGATAATTTCTTGGATGATTACGATGTCGAGTCAAATGTGCCAACATTTGAGGAAACATTGGAAATTCCAAAAGTTAATTGTTTTTCAAATTCTTGTGTAGAAAATGCGGTACATCTAACAATGTTTGCAAAGATTGTAAGTCCAGGTTGTTTTAAGTTTGAAAAGAAGTTGGAATCCACTCGAAAGCTTTGAAATATATGACTATTGAGGAGACATACCAAAAGGATTTGGTGACAAAGCTTGAGGTTATATTGACAAGGAAAGATCTGGAAATATGCAACCTTAAAGAGGAGCTTAAAGGCACAACACCGAATTTCAAAGATATTGAGAAAGTTCGTAAAACTTTATGATGCAATAACAATTAAAAGTACTAGTAAACATGGTCTTGGTTATAATGGTAACATTACTCAACTTTTAAGCAATAATGAACTGTTGTGTTTACAAAACCTTCTCGATGAACATGAAAAACTAAAATATGATTCGAAAAGAAGATTATTTGTTATTATTGCTTTATTATAGGTCATAAGAGACCAAATTGTTTGAAAATGAAACGAGACAAGAAATTTGCTAAAATGTCTTTGAAAATGTTGCTACATTACATTTCAACACTCGAAGTGACGATTCAAAAATTTTCACAAAAGTCTATTAAAAATTTTACAGGTGATAAAGTCAAAATCTTTATGTAATGTAGTTTATATCTCTTTGAAAGCATATGTTCTGGACTTTGGTATTTTGATAGTGGTTGCTCTAGGCACATGGTAGTGAGGAAAGTTTTCACACCGATTACAAAGTATATGATGGTGGAAATGTAACATATGGAGGTGGTTCAAAAGGTAAAATAGTGGGAATAGGTACATTGAATGTTTATGGTTTTCCTAACTTGACAAAAGTCTTACATGTTAAAGGGTTACTTGCAAATTTGATTAGTATTAGTCAACTATGTGATGATGACTTGCATATAAAGTTTGACAAAAGTTCATGCTATGTGTTAATGATAACGATTGTCTTATGGTTGGAAATAGATTTGTTGATAATTGTTATTTGATTGATTCAAATCAAGCATGTTTTAATGTTCAAACTAATGAGAGTACACTTTGACATCGAAACTTGGACATGTTCATTATAGAAATATTGTCAAATTGATAAAATTTGATGTTGTTAAAGGTCTTCCTAAGTTTCAAATGCGTATGTCAAATGTATACGGATCTTGTCAAAGTGGTAAACAAGTCAAAATATTGCATGAAATGTTGACATCTTGTACTACAAAACATTGCTTTGAACTTTTACATATGGACTTAATGTCGCAGAAATTAATAGAACTATGTCTTATCTCGCTACAGTACCATCTTCGAGAATTCTCAAAAATGATCCACAATAGCAGTTATAGGTAAACCTCAATCAGGTGTACGAGAGAAGGAGGAAATTAAATTTTGATGCAAGGAATGTGGTAATCAATCTGTATGACATCGATGTGTAACAAGGTAAACTTTATATGTTTTTATTCTCTCACTAAACCTAAAATTGTTGATGAAGCAATGAAAGATGAAAAGCGGATTAATGCTATGCATGAGAAGCTTAATCAATTTGATAGAAATGATGTATGGATGCTTGTACCTAGACACTGAAAATATGAATGTAATTGGTACCACATGGATCTTCAAAAATAAGACTGATGAATCTGGTAATGTTGTGAGAAATAGAGCTAGATTAGTTGCACAAGGCTATACACAAGTAGAAGGTATTGACTTTGATGAAACATTTGCTCCGGTAGCTAGAATTGAATCTATTAGGTTATTACTTGCTATTGCATATTACATTGATATAAAGCGCATCAAATGGATGACAAGGCTGCATTTCTAAATGGAAATTCTTATGGAAGAAGCATACGTAGAACAACCTAAAGGGTTTGAAAATCATGAATATCTTGATCATGTTTATAAACTTAAGAAAGTTTTATATGGTTTAAAGCAAGCACCTAGGGCATGGTATGGTAGATTAACCGATTTTCAAGTTGAATTCGGTTTTTATAGAGGTGAAGTTGATAGGACATTGTTTATTAAGCATTTTGGAAATGATATCATGATTGCTCAAATATATGTTGATGACATTGTGTTTGGTTCTACATGTGAAAAGATGTTTTAATTATTTGTATATGAAATGACCTCTACCTTTGAAATGTCTATTGTTGGAGACTTGAACTACTTTTTAGGTCTTGATTAGACAATACAAAGATGGTATTTTCTTCTCTCAAAATAAATATGCCAAAAATCTTGTGAAAAGGTTTGGTTTAGACTAGGGGTGGATTTCGGATCGGGTATGTCGGGTTGGTGCGAAATCGGTGCGAAAATTCGGATATTTATTGTTAAGATCCGAATCCGATCCGAAAAATCGGGTACCCAATTATTTCGGTATCAATTTTCGGGTATCACGGATTCGATTTATTTATTATTTTAATTTTTTTAAGTTTCATGGCATTTTTACTTGTTTACATTGTAATTTAATAAAATATATCTCTACTTTCATATTTATGTTTTTGAAAAACATAATATAACCTACACACAAAAAAAAATCAAGATTTAAGAACGATAAAAGAAATCAATAACAAAATGAGTGAATGAAATCAAATCCTAACAGATTAACATAACTAATATAATTAAAAGTAAAAATTGGAAATAGATTTGAAATTTAAAATAATCGGGTACCCGATCGGATATATTAGGGTCCATTTAAAGATTCGATATCCGAATCCGATCCAAATCGGGTACCCAATACCCGAAAATATATAAAATATCCGATCCGATCGGGTATTACCCGATCGGATCGGATCGGGTACCGAAACCCGATTTTTTTCCCACCCCTAGTTTAGACAATGCTAAATACATGAATGCATCTATGGGATCAACACAAAAATTATGTAAAGACAATGTTGGTGAATATTGACTCAATATTATATAGATATATGATTGGTACTCTATTATATCTAACTTCTAGCGGGCCAGGACATCATGTTTAGTATTTGTTTATGTGCTCGTTATCAAGCTAATCCAAAAGAATCTCATATGAATTCGGTGAAAAGGATCATTAGATATGTGGAAAAGGATCTTTGATTATGAAATATGGTATAGCAAAGACATTAATTGTTCTTTGGTAGGCTATAGTGATGCAGATTGGACAAGTGATAGTGATGATAGAAAGAGTACAAGTGGAGGATGTTTCTACATGGGTAAAAATCTTGTTTCATGGCATATTTGTAAACAAAATTGTGTTTCCTTATCAACAACGAGAATTTGAATATGTTGATATAGGAAATTGTTATACTCAGCTTCTATGGCTTGAGAAGATGTTCGATGATTACGGTTTGGAGAACAATACTCTTACTATTTATTGTGACAATACAAGTGCAATTAATATATCTAAAAATCCTGTGCAACATTCATTGACTAAACATATAAGTATAAAATACCATTTCATTAGGGACCTTGTAGAAAAAGAAGTTGTAAAGTTGGAATACATTCCCTACCGAGAAGCAAATTGGAACATTTTTACAAAAGCCCTTGATAATGAGATTTTCTTCACTTAGAAAATCCCTAGGTTTATGCACAAATTAGACCTATTATTCTTGTGTGTTGTATCAAATGTGCCCACATTTGTAACAACACTAGAATAATTTATTTAAATTTTTCTAAGTATCTTAGTATTTAGTGTTTTCGAACTCTCTTGTGTAAATAGTATTAGAACTGTGATTATTACAAATTGTCCTGGACACACTTCTCTTAAATGCAATTAAAATAACTCACAATTAGATGCTATGTCACCGAGTAACTATGGGACACGGAGTTGACTACTTCGATGTTCTCTTTTCAAAAGGTGGCTTGAATGCATCAATTCATTTATAAATCCATTGAGTAATTATGGGACACGGAGTGACAACTACGATGATATACGGAAAAATAGATCAATGTGAATAATAAAAAAATAAAAATATAGTGCAACACAAATGAATTAATTTCATGTAAAAATTGTGTTGAGAAGTGTGTGTGCCGAGCATTCGGTGAAAAATATTCTAGTTTTCATACGTATATTTACCTCTATGAGTTTGATTATTTTCGAATATTATTTTATGCAGGGAATTATTTGATTTAAATTGTTCTCAAGAATATTATAAAGTCTAATTTATTTAATTATGTCTAGCCAAAAAAATTATTTAATTATGCGGTTATTTTATTTTAATTAAGAGGTTTTTAGCATGTTCTAATATTAACTTCCACACATTCGGTAATTACCTATTTTTAGGGATGTGATGAATCTTATTTTCTTAACACCGATGTGATAACAACTTCTACGTTCTTTCTTTTCCCTATTTAAGGACCTTAGTGTACGGTGTGTTTTACACATTATTTCCTTAAGTTCGAATTAAGCACAGTGTTTGAAGGTATTATAATTCAAACTTGTTGGTATTATTTCTTATCAGCTCTATTAAAGCCTTGATTATTTAATTAATATTTTTGAAAAGTGATTTCAGGGTATTAATTGGAATGGCTGATCGAAGAGACTCCCCACCTTCACAATCTAAACATTTAAACTCTCCAGCTTCATCATCTTCTTGAAAAACCTTCATCTCCTAGCTCAAATGACAGTTGACAACTCACCAAATGTTTACGAGAATGTTGGCGCACTTCAACCAACATCGCCCTCGTCTATTAGGGTTGGGTCCATCGATGTTCCTCTTCCAACTTCACGAAACCCAAATTCCTAAAACCCAAAACCACGATGCTCCGATTTTAGGCGGAACGCCACAAAATCTGATAAGCGGCACGGCCAACAAGACTATGTTCTCGAAACATTTCCAATGACCATTGAACTCGCGGAGGAGCCACCACCGATTAGATTGTGTACGCTTTCAAGAATCGACCAAGCGCACTATATATCCCGTTGTGATGGTTGGAAACGAAGAGGTTGATTTCCAACGGTAAAAGCACTTGGTTTTTACGCCACCGCAATCGTAACAGGATGTTCCTATGAATGACCCATCTTGAGACTCATAGTCTGGTGAGCTCATTGCTCGATTTGAGGTTGTTCACCAAAAAAATTGTTAGTAGCTCGAGGGGTCGTGGTCGAGAAAAGACGATCGTGCGAAACAATGGGTCGCAAGGTAGATTACTCGAGAAAAAGGGAAGAAACAAAAGCATGATGATGGTGTAGCTTCAAAGCCCATTCAAGTGTTCGATTGATTCTTCCGAGGAAGAAATGAGGAAAGTAAGCAGGAAAAGGAAACAAGTGATCGAGCTTTTGTCCCAGTGTCTAATCCAAGGGGGAGCACCGAGGATTCTAAAATGAATTAAACACTAGCTGAAATGGTCTGCCACTTGGAGAAGAGAAGCAAGAAAGCAGAATAATCCATGAGAATGTGTTTGAAAATGTTACCACACCTATAACAACATCCAGCTCACCTTGAATCATCTTCAAAAGGATCGGAAGAGGTACATACCGACTCTTCTCTATCTTTGACTTCAAGTGATTACGATGACGGTTATCATGGTATAGACAGTGATAAATTTAGGACCTTGAGGACTAGATTGATTGTTCGTGAAAGAATTATTAAGATGAATGATTTTGTGGCAATGAATGCGGTAGGATATCTAAATGAAAGATCCCGATGTATGCCCTTCAATTTGCTACTTCCTATTTGATTGACTGGATTTATGAATACAACTATCCCGACCTCTCGAGCAAGCTATTTTGATGTATAAGATTGGACATCCGAGGAGATTTAACACAGGGAAAAATTATTTTTATAACATGATGACTTATTCTCGTGGAGTTTCTAGCAAAGGGTTGTTGTCGTACCACTAGTTTGATTTATAGAATGATTTACGCACAAGGGTTTCAAAGAGAGAATTCCGAGATTATCGGTTCTTTTGCTCTAAGTCTGGGAATATCTCATGTCCTTAGAAGTGGACCGAGAGTGATTGATCTTCCATACGAGAGGACCTAATGACCAGCTGAAGTTCCTACCGCTCAAGCACCTAATGTTCCGCTAAGTGTTGGCACACACGCCGCCAACATTCCACAGCCTCAATCAGCTTCATTACGTATCAAATTGCCATGACAGAAAAATTCAATTTCAACATAAAATGTCATTGAGTAACTGGGAAATGCGAGAAGAGGATCTAGGAAAGGCTCCTTTCAGCATAACAGGGAGTAGGACACGATGTTGCTCCAAATATTCTTTGTTGATGGTGTTGGATCTTTTCTTCTTGGTGGTGGTGATGGAGATCTTGGTGGTGGACCGGATGTAGATATTGTGGGGGTGGAGCGAGTCCGCTTGCTCCGGATCTTGAGGCCAGGCTGGAACCCGAGAATGTGCCAAACAATGTGCCCGACAATCCAGCATAACAACGATGATGGACCCAAGAGCTCGAATATGGATCCGAAAGAATTGATGCGGTGAACTGGGATGATGAAGACCTCGGTGTGCTATATGATGACCTAGACGATTGGGGGAACTAATGATCAAAGTAAGGAGGAGCTTTCAAGGATGAAGAGCTTGAAGATAGGGGAGTTTGTGTAGACTCATGAAGATGCACTGTTAGATTAACAAGACAATCCTCTCCTTATTTTCATTTAAAGTTCGATCATTCTTGTAAAAGACTCATTAAAATTATGTTCTTTTTATGCATTGAATTCTCTAAAACTTATAGTAATGTAGGTTTATTTTGTTTTAAGTTCTAGTGCTCGATTTACGAACTCTTTTAAGTTTGGTTTTAGTATGAGTTTTATGTTTATGGTATTGTTTTACGAGTTCATTGTAGTTATGCTCGAATTATATTTTATTAAGTCTAGTATATGTTTTAATTATGTCCGTATACTTTGGCTTTAGTTTCTATTCTTTGTTATGTGTTATGTTTCTTGTTTTTATTATTATTTTTTTTTTTTTTTTTGGCTAAGTAATGAGATGTCATTAACTTGATGTTAACTTACTTATCTCTATTGTGTAAACATTCGATCAATGGTACAACATCGGGTGTGTTACGGTAGAAAGGCCGAATTGGGGGAGATTGTTGATGTTAGTGACAAGTGTTACTCTGAATGTGCCAACATTCGTGTCACAACATCGAGAATTCATCCTTCCATTTCCACTAACCCTTAACCCACAAAATATCTTGTTCAATGTCTTGGTTTCTGATTGAAGACTTATGACGATTACTATAAGTCATGCGGTTGAAAAGCAAGAGTGAGGAGTTGAAAAGATCATGGGGAAGTTACTAGAAGTTACCTACTTTCAAGTGAGATGTGGAAGTTATCTTCATGCACACTTAATGACGAGAATATCTATAAATACACTGCTATAAAGATAAAACTTGAAGTTTGAGGGAAACACAATCTAGCATAGTCTATTGGCATGGATTATAGAATTTATTGTATGCGTTTCATACTCGTTACTTTCGTTGGTGAATGTTCCAACATTTCACTCAATATTTGGATCTTTAATTGTATTAGGTGATAGGTTAGTTGATTAACATCTATTCACTAGATACGTAGATCTATTCATGGTGTGGCTTATGCTTTCACCGATTGTATTACTCAATAATTAATAGTGATATTTCACCGATTGGCGGTATAGACTTATTTACGGTCTATACGAAATTTTAATATCAATCTTGCAAAGTGTTTAAGACTTTGTTTGTGTGTGTATCTGTTTCTATATTTTTATGCGTGTTGTTCTTTGAATGTGCCAACATTCTTGACAACATTCTCGTTAAACACTCATGCACACCCTCATATATATATATATATATATATATATATATATATATATATATATATTATTATTAAATTACTAAACTATAATACTAAATACGCTATATAATATATTGAGTTCACTGCAAAAGTCATATAAATTTTATTTTCTAATTTTCAAATAACAATGATTTGATATAGATTTTGATGACATAAACCACACACAAATTTATCATTTCTCTCATTCAATCACAAAATCATCTATTTTATATTTAATATTCTATTTTGTATTTCATATTATAGATGAATGAGAATGAATAAAACAATACATAAATAACTATTAATGTTGGGTGTGGAATAGGAGTGGAGAAAGGAGTTTTTGATAGGGAAAGATGTATTTTTAATCGATTGCTAGCTATATTTGAGAGGTACCTGTTTGGAAGGAGATCAAGACACTTAGAGATGGACTTTGACATCGGGTGCTATTGAGACAAAGGTGCGTATGATCGGTGATGAACCGTGTGGGGCTGAACTGCGGGATCGAGTACGGCGTTCGATTTCAAGTTGATTTGGTGTAAGCTTGTACCGTTCAAAATGGCGGTTATGGCATGGAGGCTTGTGTGGAACAAATTACCAACCAAGGATAATTTACTTGAAGGAAAATCATCCCCTGATAGCGCCGGCGCTAAGCACTCCTTTTGCGGGGAATAAATGGAGTCGGCGAACCATTTGTTTTGGAGTGCTCGATTTCATCGGAGATGTGGTGGAATATCTACACATGGCTTGGCTTACCTATGATGAGATAGAGTCAAATTCGAGATCACTTTCTTGACTCTAATCTCTTTCATGTAATCGAGGTAATTTTATTTCGGTTGAGTTATGGATTTGTGTGGTTTGAGTATTGTGGAAAAGGAGAAATAAGTTAATATTTGAAGGAACCTGCTAGAATAGGGAGGCAATTTTTGATGAGATTAAGAGTAGATTATAGAGTTGGCTTTCGGTAATATTTACCTCTTTGTGTAATTTTTCTTATTCTCTTTGGCTCTCAAATCCTAAATTATGTCTTGAGAGTTCTTTCTTGATTCTTTGGTTCAATTGTAAATGGTTGTCTTGAACTTTAGTTTATGGCCACACCTTTTTCACGTAAACGAGAGTCACTCTTGTGAAGCGGTTTCATAGCATGAAACCGGTACCATTATAATCACTCATTGATACTATCGGAATCATTACGATATCATAATCATTTTATCTTTGTAATATCAATTAATAAGTATAATGGTATCACTAAATAAATATTATGGTATCAATAAATAATTATAATGGTAATAATTTTTGACTATGAAGCTGTTTCATACTAAATTTTACATAATTCAATAAATAAGATAAAATATACTGTAAAATACGAAATAATGTCGGCTGACGCTGAAAACAAATAGAGCCCATGGGATAACGTAAAATAAAAAAGGTCCATAGTTGACCCTTCTCGCTTAAGTTAAATCTTTTTTCTTCTCCAACCGCGTAAGGATAGCGATTTCAGATTCGGGCATTTACTTGAAAAAAAAAAAAATGTTTAATTATAAATAGATTTAAAAAATTTGAATAATAGCAAAAAAATATTGCAAAAATTTGTGTGATGTCGTATCATAGATCTCATTTGATGAGACAGATACACTTTCTAATAAATTATTATCAATGCTTTTAATAAATTATTATCACTTATAATATGAAGTGTAATACCACTTTTCAATTTTTTTATCACTTTTATACTATTTTGTACTCCATTCGTCTCATTTTTATTGCTAAAAATAAAAATAAAAAAATGGACATCTTATTTTTATTTTTCCACACCCAAAATAGTAAAAAAACAACACTATTCTTTTAAAAATTTCTTATTTACACTTCAATGTCACTCAATTAACTATTTCAATAAAGTTGATTTTAAAATAACTCCTTTCAATAAAGTTAATAATACTAAGTTACCCTTCATTTTATATATTTTAATACTAATAAACAACACATTTCTTAATATTTGTGTCAATTCCCCTTGAGCAAACAAAATTGGTACGGAGTATTACTTTTTAAAAATATATGTAAAATATATCATTTAAGTTAAAAATTGAAAAGTAATATGCTTCGTATTAAATAAATTTTACAATTTTACAAAAAAATATAAGTTTTATGTATCATTTTAAGTTTAAAAAAATATTGAAAAGTGATACACTTCACATTATAAGTTATAATAATTTATTAAAATGTGGATCCGTCTCACAAAATGTGATTTGTGATACGATCTCACAAAAGACTTACTCAAAAATATTTCAACATTAACCTATTGATAATTTTGGATTTTTTTTTAAATATATTCGTATTTTTTTCCTTTCAGATTCTACCATTTGTCACTCCCTATAAATACCACTGCTTCCTCTCGTCACAATTCACAAATATCTATCTATCTATCTATCTAACCTTCTCCTTTTCCAATAAGAAATGGCAATGGTGGGAAATATTCGCCAGGCTGAAGAAGGATCGCAGAACAGCCTTGAAATCGACGACCTCGCGCGTTTTGCCGTCGATCAACACAACACCAAACAGGTCTCTCTTCTCTCTCGAAAATGATCGCTTGCGTTTTTAATTTCTTTCGATTTTGATTTGTTATCAACATTTTTGTGTAGGTTTTAAATTAGACAACATTTTATTTCCAACTTTGGCGA
Source organism: Paraleonurus japonicus (assembly GCA_030762865.1). NCBI lineage: Eukaryota > Viridiplantae > Streptophyta > Magnoliopsida > Lamiales > Lamiaceae > Paraleonurus > Paraleonurus japonicus. The sequence goes on from CM061053.1 coordinate 20,668,139, forward strand.
TTTAGGATATTATTTTCCTCTGAAATCTGCTGATTTTGCTACTTCATTTATGCCCTAATTTTTTCCTGTGCTTCTTAAGAGTTGAATAATGGGTGTATCATGGATGTATCATCAAATTGCTGCTCTTTGCTGCCGATTTTACCTTGAGCCTTGAATTTTATTTGTTTAATTAACAAAAATATAGTACTCCCTCCGCGTGATAACCTTGTTTTTTAGTGATTGAATGGTGTTAGTGTGAGAATATAATGATATATGGTGTAACTTTGAGATGTTTGAAGAGGTTAGTTAATTGCGTTGTTTTATTTCTATTTTAGAAAATGTTTAATCTAATAAGAAACTAACCTTTTTGGCAAATGTTCAATATAGTGAATAAGATTAACAGATGTATAATTAAGTAGACAAGGTTAGTTTATTTCTATTTTAGAAAATGTTTAATCTAGTAAGAGAAACTAACTTTTGGCAAATGTTCAATCTAGTGGGCAAGGTTAACAGATGTAAAAATAAGTGTACAAGGTTAGTTTTTTTTTTTTTAAAGAAAATGTTTTATCTAGTAAGAAACTAACCTTTTTGGCAAATGTTCAATCTAGTGGACAAGGCTAACAGATGTATAAATAAGTAGACAAGGTTAACAGATGTATAAATTTGATCATCACACCTCATTTGAATACTGTACTAAATATTATCTTACAATAGAGTATCTCTAATAATAGCATGACCATTTCAGAATGCGCTGCTGGAATTTAAGAGGGTAACGAATGTGAAGCAGCAAGTGGTATCGGGGACTCTGTATTATATAACGGTGGAGGTGGCGGATGGAGGGCAGAAGAAAGCGTACGAGGCGAAGGTGTGGGTGAAGCCATGGATGAACTTCAAGGAAGTTCAGGAATTCAAGCCTGTTGCAGATGCTTGAAGTTGTGGCCTTTCTTGCTCATCAGATTGCATATATAAATAAAATTAGGACAAGGAACTGATTGAAGGTATTCACTAGTTTCATTATCCTGAATGATTGAGACTTCTTGTGGCTTAAGTTTGAATAGCATCTGATGATTGAGATTTGAGGGTTCCACTGTGGTGTAGTTTCAAGATTGTGGAATTAATATGTACTGGAAATAGAATGACTGTTTTTGCTTTAGTCCTAATTAAAAAAAAAAAAAAGTGTCTTGTTTGTAATTAGTTTGTCCACATTACTCATGTTTAATAAATTTCATAGCTAAAGGCCTGATAGATCTGGAACCTACATTCTGATGTTCACTTTTCAAGAAAAAAAGTAATTATTTTATTAATTGATTAAAAACTATGAATTATTCACTCCGTTCTGAATTAACTTGTTAACTTGTAAAATTTGATGGGAAAAAGGACTATTTTTTGGATGTTCTGAATTAACTTGTTAACTTGTAAAATTTGATGGGAAAAAGGACTATTTTTGGATGTGCAAATTATTATGGACGCGTGAATTAAAAAAAAATATGTATAAATTGTTATGAGATGGAAAAAGTATTTTTACTAGTATAAATTTTTACATTTTGCTAGACAGACTCTATTCGAAAAGATAAATATTCTTTCGACGTGAATTTCCAATGGTGTTTTTACGATAGCATGTTTAAGAATCAAATGTAATTTGATAACTAACAAACAAAATAATGAAGGAAAATTTTCGCATTTTTTAGATTGTGTTTCCCAATTTTTATTTATTTATTAAAAATGAATTATCAATAGAAGGTCTATTAATCAATACAGAGAGAAGGGTAGTTGACCTTTTGCAATCATCTTCACGCAAGTTTGCAAAAATAAGATGTTATTTTCAAATGACATGACATCCTCTGAATGCTAAATCAGAATTCCCATTTACAAACACATGAACCTGACTATAACTGAATGATGTACAGATTCTAGCTATTAGGGTTAGTCATACTAACTCCTAAATCGGAATTCCACCAACTACGTCGTTTCAACTCTAATTTAGTCGTACCTAGAATCAACAACTAATAGCTCGTTTTCTGCATATGTACACAAGAAAGATAATGTCACTAACCTGTTTACCTCACCTGTAGTAGATTCAGGCATAGAGCACCACTATTCTTCATCATAATCTTCATCTTGATCATCCATCCCCCATTTAAGTTGACAAGTTGAGCGGGATCAATGGCGCTCATTTCCATGTCATGTAGGGGCTCACCATGATTATCGTTGCGCTTCACATCAGGACCAGGGTTCATTGAAGATTCAGTAGGAGCTGATGTGGAATCCTCGTTCATATTTAATTCAACATTGAGGTCAAAATTTCTAACTGATTTGTCTTCATCCTTTCCGCTTGTACTTCCTGAAACTGCAATAGAATCAGGCCCTATGAGATTCTCTTTCTCATTCTCTTCGTTCTGTTGAGGGTTGTCAGCAGCTTCTTCAGATTTTGTGACCATTTCTCTCTCTAGAGTTCGACTACCCTTGGGCCTACCCCTAGGCCTACCCCGGCCTCTCCCAGTACTGCTGACATGGCCTGCCTCGTGCTGCAACGAATACAGCACCCAAAAATTGGCCGTGAGACAGTAATACATATTTTGACCAAGTATAATCTTAAAGGCAACTCATTTTAAATTTTGACACTCCGAAATTTATAAAAACCTAAGCTAATTAAAAATGAAAGAACAATGGAAAAAAACATTTATCTAGGCAATGAAATGTAACACCAAATAGTTTGTTTGTGTTACAAAAGTTCAAATTGCGATTAATATGGCTATATTTGGTAGATCCAGGGGATGTTATCTTTCACCCAGAACATGATTGTGTTTGTTTTCCTCATTCACCAAAATACAATCCATTCTTCCTCAAAAATGATATGGTCCCCAATACATATCATGATCTTCGCATTTAAAATTAACATACTACAAAAAAATTATATCATCAATTTTATAAATTCAGAAATATTAAAAATTATAGATGTCATTTACCCAACTAAACTGACATAAGATGACTTCTAAAAGTAAAAATTGCCCCACAATTAAACATTCCCTCTTCATTCTCCAAAACAAACTTGCCTATATCACCATCCCGAAATATGACCAAGAATAGCTTCAAGAGTTCAACGTTACGAATATATGCATGACACCTGGTCATCATTATCATAGATGTAAAAACACAACATAGATAGTTGAAGAATGTGCCCCCTAATTAATACTTTTGCTCAAAATATCATATATATATATATATATATATATATATATATATATATATTCTTTTTATCCTTCTAAAGATACATATGCAGTTATGCTTTGACAAAAAGCTTATTCATTCTCATAAGTTTTAAATCCTAAATATCTCACCTTGAGGATTCTTTTAGTCGCATCGTCATCATTGGCATCTTCGTCTTCTGAGATCTTTCTGCAATAAACAAATCAATGAATAGATAATATGTTATTTTCAAATTTCTTCAAATAATAATGCGATTTATTTCTTTTCAAACCTCTTTTGGTAGCAGATTTTTCCTCTGCTGCACCATCTGAACCACCAAGATCAGGAACCTTACTAACTGTGTCCTTCAAGAAATCAAATGAGTTAAAGCTCCGTACACATTGCTTCCTGAAAAGAAGGAGGCAAACTGATTGTTAAAGCGCCCAATGACAAATCAACATGTTAAATACATGTTGAACAAATCTCTAAAGAAAAAAATCAAAATGACAGGAATAAAAAACTTACAAATGCAAAGAATTTACTGTTTTTGCTCCACTTTTAAGAGTAATCTCATAAGTCTGGTCACAGAGATCTTGCAGAAATAACTCCAGAGCTTTCGCTACAGAAGTATAATTATGAACAGATAAGCTAGCAGCAGAACAGATGCATCATTCCAAGCGAGCGAACAAAATAAATGAGACGAACTCCAAAATTAGTAAACAGAAATAATACGTACAGACTAAAAGTGGTACAGCCATAGCAATCTTTCCCACGTCTTCATCAGCTTGCATAATTTTTTTATTCGAGTCTGCAAAATGGAAGCAACCAATTTATCTTATATATCACAGAAGGCTCAATTAGATAGTAGTCATCACTGTTTATGGAGAACTAATACCTAGAATCCATTGCCACAAACCGGGTTCATTTCGCAAGACAAAACCAAAAACCTCTTTCCTTTGCAAAGCAGACATCAGAACGCTTTCGAGATCTAATTTTCGAGGCTTTGAAATGATTCATGATTGAGCAATTGTTCATCAATAGACAAATTGTCGTGAGAGACGATTTAATGTAAGACAGGATGTTACATATCCAAATTTAATACACTTTACCCACTTACATACTAACTCATACTCAATTTTTTCCTGATTAATTCATGAATCATGTCCCTTCCATTAATAATTGTGAACAAAACATTCCAAAAGCCTATTACTTATTGTCCCTAATTCTCTAGAAACCACAACATTCAACAAAAGAAAGAATATTATAGACATCAAGTAAAAACGATTTTACTTAAAATTTAAACGCCGTAATTATTAAACAAAAAGTTACAAACTATTTACACCTATAGTCAGAACTTAATTAGCTTCCTGCAGCAACTTACTAAATCACACTAAACAGGAATCAAATTTAAAAACACACACAAACATAGCTGGTTTCGAAAACAAGCAAAATGGAAAATAAAAGGTGAAAAAAATCAGTTTTCCAAGCATACTGAGAATAATTCAAAATGAAAGGAGTTCATTCCCATGAATCAGCCATCGCAAACTCGAAAATCTTCTGCGGAAATAAAAACGGAAAACTAAACAAAATTAAAACAAAAAACCTAACAACTTGTACAGGAAACGAAAAGAGGAACGTGCGAAGAGGACTTACAGCTGGAAAACGTGTATCGAGCTTCTTCTTCATGGCACCAAGCTTCCTACGTCTCCAATCTCCTAAGCCCTAGCTCTAACTCGCACACACATACACGCGCGCGCATATATAGATACACAAATATATATATATATATATATATATATATATATATATATATATATAGTTATTTGAAGCTTCCAGTGAGAAACGTCTCTAGTGAGTAGTCGCCCGCAAAAAAATATTTGAAATGTGACGTCATCCGACAATTTTTTTAACTTCGATTCTATGCTGGTAAAACCGAAAGTCAAGATTGATAAATATTCATTTCAAAAAAAAAAAAAAGATTGATAAATATTGGGATAAGGTACAATTTTGATCTTAAACTAGTGTGTGAAATATAAATTGGACTTTAAATTATTTTTATACAATTTGATCTTGAATACGAATTTTGATCCCAAATTATTATTTTTGTACAAATAAATAGTTTAACTTTTAAAGTTGAACAAATAAATCCTTCAACTAATAAAATAAGGTACGGAGGCTCTTTCATTAAATAAATTGAAATAAAATATTATTATATTAGTGGATAAATTAACAAAATACATGATAAATTCCAAAAGTGAGTTGAAAATTAATAGGAAAATAGCGAAATATCATCCTTATCCCTGGGCGAAAATTTTCATTCTTCCCCCTTTGATCCATCACTCTGTCTCTTATCTCTCTCTATATTAACGCAGTTTCATGTCAAAGGAACAAATTGATATTGATTGGGAAGGAGTAGTTGCGTTGTAATGTTGGAGAAATGATAAGAAATAATTAATGGGAATTATTTGGGTTTCATGTGGTATAATATTCACTCATGTTTGATCAATTTTTTGAAGGGTTATATTTAATTTCGTGAAAATTAAATGGTTTAGCGTCATTCTACTCCGTGAGTAGATGATCGTAATGTATCTAAATTCATAAAATCGAATTGTGGTGAGTGAGATATTGATACACAAATTTGGGACTTTAAATCAACTTTAGTTGATTGGAAAGGAAGTCAAAGAGGCATTAAAAATGCTCTTGTCCCACATAGAAAAGTTTGAAGAATTTTGAGCATGATATAAGTACGGATAGGAACTAGTTGGACCAAAGTGTGCTAGTGGGTATGCACCCATTATGCCACACCACCACACACGCGCGCCCGCCTTCGGGCCGAGCCTTGGACTTGGATCTTGGCAATTGCGTTTTGGTTCTTGGTGATCCTATCTTTTTTAGACCCAAAAACTTCGGGTGACCCAATGGGTCGACCCACTTACGAAAATGGATGCGATTTTAATTTTGAATTAATTTTGTAGATTAATTTCAAAATTAAATATTACGATCCTTCGAGAATATTACTTTCTTTGGACCTGAAGTCACAGTCACATCTCGAGACTTTCGGTTCCGTTTCTTAAGTGAAGAAAGCAGAACTACCCCGTATCTCCTCAACGTCCCTACGTGAGATTGGTGTCTATATTTAGGCTGCATCATATTTTCGAAAATCATATTTAGAAATATCTTAGGCTCGCATACGCACTACATAAAAAATTTTCCATTCTAGAGTTCGGTTTAGTTCCACTTTGGGTGTTTGTCTGAGCTCTTATACGTTATGGTGCTACACGTATAAGATACAAAATCATTTTACGTTTGGGATTTTTACAACATTGCTGTGAGCACATGCAAGGGTGTATTAAACTTGCGGGCGTAAGGCTACCTTCGACTCGGTTTGCTTTTCGTTGATTTTCATTTCCAGATTTCCGTGTACTTTTCATTTTTCCGTATTCGGTAGACAGGCACTAAAAATCACAAGTTTAATAATTTATTTTTACATTTCTTGTAATCACTGTTAACATGTCCGGAAACGATGGAACTTACCCTATGGAGATTAATACCGAACCGTCTCTTCCCACTTGTGACACTATCATGAACGATATCCCTCCCGAAGTCCCTACGATTCTGCAAACCCTTTCCGTAACCCTAACCTACCGGAAATCCGAACCCTAACCCTACCGGAAATCCAAACCCTAATCCTATTGCGAATACGAATGCTTTCATATTCGATTGCCTTAAACACCAACCATAATCGATTCAACCAGGAAGCACCTCTACGAATCCATTTGCAAGTGTGTCGTATGCGATGCTTTTTGTGGCATGACGACTCCTATGAGACCATTGATGGTTCATAGTGAGAAGCTTAATAAATTTACGGTCTTGATTTCAAAACATGGCAGAAAAAGATGTTTTATCTCACGAAATTGCCATTGGCACCGTATCTCAAACAGGACCCTCCGGTGGTTGATGAGAACGAAAATGATACCGCGAGGCGGATTGCCTATGACCGGTGGATAAGTGGTGACTATTTGTGCAAGAATTACATCCTTAGTGGACTGTATGATCAATTGTACAATGTGTACCGCAAAATACGTACATCTAAGGAAGCTGTGGGATTCCTTAGAACAAAAGTACGTTGGTGAAGATCTTTGAAATAAGAAATTTCTTGTTTGAAATTTCTAAATTTCCAGATGGTGGATAACAAACCCGTGATAGGACAAGTTCAAGAATTCTAATTAATCTTGCTCGATTTTAAGACCTATCTCAAACCGAAAAGAAAAGCATTTCGGTTAGAGAGCTGATCCAAAAATTGCAAGTGCAAGAAAACAAGAAAAATGGTCACGGCGGAAGCCCAAGGGAGGCTAAGGCAAATTTGATGGAACGTGGGGTTCATCAAAAAGAAAGAGACCAAGTGGGAATGACAAAGGCAAGAAATCGGCCGCTAAAATGCGAGAAATTCAATGGGAATTACTACAATTGTGGCAAGCCGAACCACAAGGCAGATGAATGTCATAATCCCAAGCGAGAGGATAAGGGGTAAAAGGGAAGAGAAAAGATTCTCGCTAATATGATTTTTGAAGTCAATGTAGTGGACAAACCTAAAAAGTGATTTGTGGATACGGGAGCTACTTATCATGTGTGTGCCCAGAAATCTGCATTCTCGACGTACACTCCAATGGAAGGAAGAAAGATGCACATGGGGAACACCGCCTCATCCGAAGTGGCGGGTACGAGGATGGTCGTGCTAAGCCGACCTCGGGAAGAGAATCGAAGTCGAAGGACGTGTTGCATGTCTAGGATATATGCAAGAATCTTTTCCTAGAAATTTTCCAAACTTGGAAAGTACAACTTTATCGACTCAAACACTATTCTAAAGCTGATTGTAATCGTGAAGGCGAAGTTTCGATGAATAAAAATGCTCGCTTCTTCTTATATTGTTGAGTGTTCGCATTTATGGCATTGTAGATTAGGACATGCAAATCTAAAGGCTATAAAGATTAGTAACTTTAAATTTACTAAACATTGACAAATTTGACTCAAATAAACGATGCGAAGTTTGTGTGGAAGCAAAAATGGCAAAATTATCTTTTCCATCGGTTGAACGGAACACTCGCACCTCTAGATTTAATTCACACGGATGTATGTGACTTAAAATTTATGCAAACTAGAGGTGGGATGAAGTATTTCATAACATTCGTAGACGATTGTATAAGATTACGCTATGTTTACTTATTAAGAAGCAAAGAAGAAGCACTTGACGCTTTGAAGCTTTATAAAAGCGAAGTAGAAAATCAAATGAGCACTCGAATTAATGCAATTGAAGTGATAGAGGTGGAGAGTATGTAGCTCCGTTTGAACAATTATGCACCGATTCGGGCATCATACATCAAACCACTACTCCTTACTCACCTTAATCTAATGGTATTGTAGAGCGAAAGAATAGAACATTAAAAGAAATGATGAATGCAATGCTTAGTTCAGTCTACCACGTAATTCTTTCACCAACCACATATTGAATAAAATTCCACATAAAACTAAGGATCAAACTCCTTACGAAATGTGAAAAAGACACAAACCTTCATACAAATAACTCAAAGTGTGGGGGTGTTTGGCAAAGGTTGGAGTGCGAGAACCTAAGAAGATGAGAATCGGACCTAAAATGGTCGATTGAATCTTTATAGGGTATGCACACAATAGTGCAACTTATAGATTCTTGATTTACAAATTGGAAGTACCTAATATGTCGAAGGTGTTACGATAGAATCACAAAATTCCGTGTTCTTTGAAAACGTATTTCCTTGTAGAGACAAGGAAGATGTTAGGACTAGTAAGAGACCTCGCGAGGGATGTAGAGAATGTCGGTACTTCTACTCAAGAGAATGAAGAACCGAGAAGAAGTAAATGAGCAAAAGTGTATAAGACTTTCGCTCCAAACTTCATCACCTATATGTTGAAAGATGAACCCAAGTCTATTAAAGATGCACTATCAAGACCGGATGCACCTTTACGGCAAGAAGCTATCAACAACGAAATAGACTCAATTCTGAGAATCATACATGGGAGTTGGTTGATCTCACCTAAAGGTTGTAAGACCTTAGGATGCAAGTGGATCCTAAAAAGAAAGTATAAAGCGAGATGGAGTCGGTGGACAAGTACAAAGCCTCGCCCGTAGCTAAAGGATTCAAACAACGGGAAGGATATGATTTCTTCGACACATATTTGCAGATTTCAATTACATCCATTCATGTACTTATCTCGATTCTTTGTTGTGCATGACCTCGAAATAAATTAAATGGATGTAAAGACTGTCTTTTTAATGGTGAATTAGTGGAAGAAATCTATGTGGATCAACGAAGGTTTCGTTGTCTTGGGTAACGAGAAAAAGGTGAGCAAACTTGTAAAGTTTTTGCATGGATTAAAACTAGCTCCTAAACAATGACACATTAAATTTAACAATACTATGATGTCAAATGATTTCAAAATCAACGAATGTGACAAATGCGTGTACGTGAAAAACACTTCACGAGGTTTTGTCATTGTGTGTCTATATGTTGACGACATGCCGATCATGGGAAGTGATCATGCAATGATCGTTGACATAAAAAGAATGTTGAGCCGTAATTTTGATATAAAATATATGGGATTAGCTGATGTGATTCTTGGAATCAAAATTGAATGAAAATCAAACGGCGTTATTTTGACACAATCTCACTACATTGAAAAAATGTTGAAAAAGTTCAATGCACTTGATGATCCTCCAGCTAAGACTCCTTTAGATCTCAACGTGCATTTAAAGAAGAATCGAGGAGATCCGGTGGCTCAAGTGGAATATGCAAGGATCATAGGAAGAGTGATGTATATTACGAATTGCACCGTCCCGATCTTGCATGCTCGATAAATAAACTAGCTAGGTTTACGAGCAATCCAAGTGAAGAGCATTGGAAGGCTCTTAGAAGGGTATTAGGATATTTAAAATGCACCCTAGACTTCGGGCTTCACTACACGAAGTTTTCCGCCGTACTTGAAGGTTATAGTTATAACGCCGCAGCGCCACCTTGATGAAAATACATTTAGGCTCAATGAACCGATGGAATTTTAAATTTTAAAGAGTTCAAGCGGAATAGTATATCATAAAAATACGAGTAATATTTTTTTATAAAACATCTAATAATACTTGTGTCCAACTCGTATTTAACCCACATTTCTAAGTCAAACACTTATTTAATTAAGACATTGCAAAAATAACTAACATGCATGTTGAACAAAAGAGAATTATAACTAACTTAGCTAATAAGAATGGACATTTAGAAATTGATCGATTACACATGCAATTTAACATTTCAAAAGATCAACATAACATCCTAGTAGTTTACAAAAAGTTCAATTACTTAACCTAGAAATTTATACATAATTATTAAATTAAACTTTTAAAAATAATAGCTTATGTCATAATAATACTTATTTCACTTCTTACGAAATGTTTTAAAAATAGTAAATAGGTTTAACGAGTCTGTCCGGTCACCACACGTCTGCCTCGTCGTCAACAGGACCTAAAAGTTAAAGTAGACTGACTCATTTCACATGGATCTAGTCCGTAGACTGTCTTGATTCACACAAAGCATAGTCCGTCGACTAGCTATAATTCACACAGAGTATAATCCGAAGATCCGTCTCGCTCGTACACACACATATTACTTCTAAATAATGCAAAGGTATTTAAAGGTTACCCATTTTTCATCCTTTGAAGACTTGTATAATATTTGAAGAAGGATCGAAGTTTTCTCGTCCGGTACTTCACCTAGCACGCACCATCTGTTTATATATTATCGAACTCTTGATTTAAAAAAAAGTGACATATCTTTGTAAATCATAATTATTACAACTATCAATGTAAGCGATTAATCAAGTAATTAAACATATATTTGTAGATGCATTTTTAATAAATAATAGGATTTTATGGAACAACCGATCTTTAATTTAAACGTGTTCTTCACTTAACAATTAATAGAGTAACAATAGTGAAAATTTATATGTGAAATGTATCTTATGGATATTAGAGTATATATATTAATAAAGAATTTAATTAAACAACTAAGTAGTACATTATTGCATTAATAAACAAATTGTTAAATAATTTATGAAATGAATATAAGGGTGCATCATGAAAACAAACATAGCTTTTAAAAAATTCAATAAAATCTAATTTGTATAGTACAAAATAATAGAATGGTTAGCTATTATGGACAATTATCATAATATTCATATAATTGAAATAATCATGTATTTATAATAATATTTGTTTCACAACGATACATATTAACTCTTGCTAGGAGTTAGATTTTCTCGATTGTGGGAGTAGGGTTGGGGTTCTGGGCCCTTTTTCGCTTTCTTCAACGCTGTGGCAGTTGGGTATAGAGAAAGAAGACAAAGAAGCAACAAGTAAAGACAAGAAGATTGACTATCAATTCATTCAACAGAGGTAGTTTCAACCATTTCATTCCATTCAAAAATTGACGGCCTTTCTCGGGGTCCAATCATCAAATAGTTTGAGGGCTTTTCCTCTCCACGTCGAGAGCTTTAAATAGATACCGAAAATGAGGTTCGCCACGAGGTGGTGCGACGGCGGCGGTTTGAGCCGAGTTTGAAATAAAATTTTAATTTACGATTCTGTTGAACGGCAAATCCTATGAATGAACGGTTTGTGGATTTGGAATCGTCACATTGAGGAGATAAAGCTAGTATATTACGACGAAGGTCGCGGTGGCCATCTCCGTGGCTTTGGTGGCGCCGCCTAACCGAGGAAATGGAGGGTGTAGATATAGTGTCTTTCTTATATAAAAATATAAAGATGAGGTGATTAGTCTGGGAAGAAAGGATACAAATTGCCAACAATTTTATGGAAGAAAGAATGACTTAGGAGAGTGAGGATTAGGGAGCAACAAAAAGGTTTTTTTATAGACAAAATTTTTGAATAAAATAATAATTCCCTTGCATGGCATAAGCCAAGTTGCAGCATAGCTGCTTGCAACGTGTTGATATATAGATGATCTTGTAAAAATGGTGGGCTTGCAAATGGAAGCAATGGGCCGTGAACACTAATCTAAATGGATTATCTAATTGGGCTCATATGAAAATATAAAGGGCTTAATAAATTGAGAACATTAAATTAAAAGGGTCGAGAGGAAAAATATATGAAAATTATTGTTTAATATAAATAATGATATATACATATATTTTAATTATAAATGTATATTAGGTCTTAGCTTATTTGATAATTTTAATTGTTATGGGATTGTAATATATAAAATCAAACTTCTTTTATTTTTAATTCGAGTTCAAATATTAATCAAACCTTAAACTTTATTTATTCTCTGTTAGGTGCTAGGAGTACGGTCGAACTTGAACAACACGATCACTTCTTTCTGCAAAACTTTTAACTCAATTGAAAACGTTAGCTCTTTGATTTAAAATAAATTCATAAACATTTAATACTAGAAATAATTCACTACTTGAAATAATTAAATTGCTTAAAATATAAATGATAAAGTTTTCTAAAAATGGGGTGTTACAATAGTGATGCTAAGCTGGATAGTTGACACAAATGAATCATTTTCTACAAGTGGATATGTATTCACAATTGGAGGCGCCGCCGTGTCATGGAAATACATGAAACAAACATGTATTGCTCGTTCCACCATGTAATCGGAGTTCATAGCCTTGAATAAAGCCGGTGAAGAGGTTGAATGGCTACGAAATGTCCTTGAAGACATTCCATCTTGGATCAAACCAAGATTTCGGTGTGATGGTACACTCGTGATTGTCAAGCCGCAATCGACAGAGCATTGAATGACATGTATAATGGAAAGTCTCGTCATATTCGACTGAGACATAACAATGTTAGGCAGATTGATCTCGAGTGGAGTAATATCAATTGACTATGTGAGGTCCAAAGATATTCTAGTAGATCCGCTCACGAAGAGCATAAATTGAGATCGGATGAACAAGGTGATAGAAGGAATGAGTCTAAGATTCACAAAGAATAAGCGAAGCGGTGGTAACCCAACCATGATGAGTGAAGATCCCAAGAACTTGGTTCAATGGGACAACTAAACTATGGAAGTTGTTGAGAGAACACTTGAAACTCACGACCATTCTCGACAAAGACAAATTCAAGTGTTGAAACCCGTAAAATTGTGGTAAAGGATAAGTTTATGACTTCTAATGATTCCTAAAGTCTTGTTTAGGTGAAGTATGACGGGATACTTGAAAAGGAGATCACCTATGTAAATGAGAAGTAAGGGCCGCTTCAACCAAACATTTATGAAAGACAAAGGGTGTTCATGTCCAAAATGGACAAAAATGTGAGGACAAAAACCGGAGTTGAGGTCGTATTGTATCTGCGCTGTTGTTTAGGTACACACTAAGACGGATTAGTTCAAGACATTGTGTCCACTAAGCCACCGGTGTACTCGACCGTGTCAAGCTACGGAAAGTTCAAAGTCACAAGCTACTTTTCAAATGCAATATAGTCTCATATGAACCGAAGGCTGTGGGTGCATGATTTATGGGTATCAATTCCACTCATGTGGGGATTGTTGGAGAAATGATAAGAAATAATTAATGGGAATTATTTGGGTTTCATGAGGTGTAATATTCACCCATGTTTGACCAATTTTTCGAAGGGGTTACATTTAATTTCGTGAAAATTAAATGGTATAGTGTCGTTCTACTCCGTGAGTAGCTGATCGTAGAGTATCTAAACTCATAAACCGAATTGTAGTGAGTGAGATATTGATACACAAAGTTGAGATTTTGAATCAACTTTAGTTGATTGGAAAGGGAAGTCAAAGAGGCATTAAAAATGTTGTTGTCCCACATAGGAAAGTTTGAAGGATTTTGAGAATGATATAAGCGAGGATAGAAACTAGTTGAACCAAAGTGTGCTAGTGGGTATGCACCCATTATGCCACACCACCACATGCGTAGCGCCGCCCGTCCCCAGTGGGCCGGGCTTGCCCTTGGATCTTGGCAATTGGGTTTTAATGGGCTTTGGTTCTTGGTGATCCTATCTTTTTGGAGACCAAAAACTTCGGGTGACCTAATGGATCGACTCGATTATGAAAATGGGTACAATTTTAATTTTGAATTAATTCTGATTAATTTTGAAATTAAATATACTTGATCCTTCCGAATATTTCTTTCTTTGGACACAAGTCACAATCACGTCTCGAGACTTTCGGTTCTGTTTCTTGTGAAGAAAGCGGAACTACCCCGTATCTCCTCAACATCCCTACGTGAGATTGGTGCCTATATTTAGTGCATCATATTTTCGAAAATCATACTTAGAAATATCTTAGGCCTGCATATGCACCTTTGCATAAAAAAATTTCATTCTAGAGTTGATTCGAGTTCCACTTGGTGTTCGTCGGAGCTCTTATGCGTTGTGGTGCTACACGTATAAGAGACGAAACCATTTTATCTTTGTGGTTTTTATACCGTTACGTGAGCACATACCCAGGTGTATTAAACTTGCAGTGAAGGCTACCTTCGACTCGGTTTACTTTTTGTTTATTTTCGTTTCCAGATTTCTGTACTTTTTATTTTTCGTATTCGGTAGAGAGACACTAACATGTAATTTAATAATTGAGGAAATTGGGGAAAAATTTTAATTTGTATGAAGATCGGAAGGATGTCGAATATGTTGTATGCGTGATGGCGACGCCAGCAGATCTCAATCGGAATAGAGAGTGGTTCACGACCTACATCCCGATAGTGTTCTTATCATGGCTCCTCGTCCTCTCCGTCTTGGCTGCATCATTTCCTTGTCGAGATATCACTTCTTTCATTGGAAGAAGGGAACACCATTCTGAGATGATTAGCTAGGGTATCTACAATCGGTTGACATGGTTGGAAGCAGATAGATAGTCGCAACAGAAGTTTTTGACTGTCGTACGGTAGTGTTGTACTTGATAGCCTCACACACAACAAATTATCGACATCCCATATTGTTCTTTAACACACTAGCAGCTTTTGTTACGGTGGTTGCAAAGTTCCCTAATATGCACAAAGTTCGTATATTTGGAATAAATGATGATCAATGAGCTTAAAATGCCAATGCAGATTCGCCCACGTTAGCAACATAAGTGAAATGGATAGATATCGTCACTTAATTTGTCCTTTAGAATCTTTGGTTATTCTATATGAACTTCCTTTGTACAAGTCAAATTCGAAGTTTTGCGGTAGTTATAAACTTTTATTTTACCTTATATCATACACGGAGAAGTATGAGTTTCTAAAAAAAAAAAAAGTGGGTTGAAAATTAACAATATTTTTTATATTTTGACAATGTAATCGGAAAAATTCATTTCTTAATATGCTATATGATGTTAAATTAATGCGTCACGGATAAAAATGTCAGGCCCAACTACACGTAGGGCCCAAATACGACTAGCCCAATAGGGCCCAATGACGTTATTAGACACCCTAGATAAAGGGAGAAAACCCGAGATGGGCCCGAGCCCGGATCGGCCGAAAATGGGCTACGAAGCCCTAAACCCACCTACGGGGGCCACGAGGCCAGGCACTGTATGGAGAGGGCCATGAGGCCCAAGCCCGACTACGAGATAGGACACGAGGCTTACAATCGAATACAGGCCGCGAGGCCCAAAGCCCAGCTGCAGGTGGGCGCGAGGCCCAAACACGGCTACAGGTGGGGCCGAGAAGCCCAAAGCGAGATTTAAAGGGTACGTGAGGGTTTTTGACTAAGCCCGGGACGGTTATTTATCGATAAGATCAAGAAACGCTTGAAGGAATGAGTAGTTGAGATAATTGAGGCCCAAGCCAAGGAATATTCCCCATATTCCTCATTGACTGGTCTAACCTCCCTCAGGAGGGGAATTCGTAGATATGATCGATTTCTTAAGGAAAAAGGTATCCACGCATGACATCATGGCGAACGTGCGGGATAGTGCCTAGAGACTGTGATTAACGGTTATGGATCTTAACGTACGTATAAGTAAGACACCCCACGGGGAGGTAACGGTATCGAATCACTATCACTCTCACTTAGCTACCTTATATGTACTTTCTTGAGTGTTTTCGGTGATCCGACTTGAGCGTCGGAGTGCCTACGCGGAGAACCCTCCGGCGTGTTTTGCGAGTACGTTTGTTCGAGGGAAGCTAAGGATCCTAAGTGCGTAAAGGCTTTACCCCGTGAACCCAGGTGGGGAAATAGGCCCAGTCAATTTTTACGCATCAATTGGCGCCGTCTGTGGGAAAAGAAGAGGCTGAGGCGTGAGTTTTAGTTTCTTTTCTAATTATACGAAAGAGGGACATCATGACGGGTGAACGTACACCCATGAGACCGATTGCACTAGTACCGGTGGGGAAGGATAACTCCCGCAAACCCAATGCAGGTGAAGCCGTGTCCCACCCCCGTTCCTCCGGTGGTGCCCTAATATCGGAGGACCGCCAATGGTTACAAAGTGGCGCAGGTGAGAGCTCAACTCTGGCCAACACCATCCAGGAGTGGGAGGCTGCTGTTAGAGAGGAAGGAGGGAACATGCCCTCCTCTTCTTCTGCAATACGAGAAGGAATACCTATGGTAGGAATCCCGGTGCGGCTAATGCTCCGGCCGAGGGATGCCTCGAGAGAATCCCGAGAACCAGTGCCTCTGTCGTTCTAACCGGGAGCAGTGGATGACATGATAGCTCGAGTGTGGCGAAGGCAATGGCTGGAGGAGGAGGACCTCCACTGTAGGGAGGAGGACTGGAGAACCAGGACCGGGGAATATGCCTGCTCGATCCCAACCAGGGGAAGCAGGCGGGGCGAGTATCAAGAGAGGAGAGAAGGAGAGAGGTGGAATCCAGAACCGGGAGGAGGCACCTGGGAGCTGAAGGAGCCTGGTGAGAGAAGATCATGATCCCTCGGCCGAGGAGGCTGGTCCCGAGGAAGCTGCACGGGGAAGGAAACAGCCCCTCTGCAACGAGGAAGTAAGATCGAGGACCAAGAAGAAGTGCAGGAGACACCCAATCGAGGCCATGAAGGACCAAATCAGATCCTTGAGGAAACAAATGGACAACATGAAACATCGGATGGAAAATCGGGTTAGTATGCCTCGACCGTTACGGGTTGCCAATTTGCGAGAATATCTTACAAGATGAATTGCCTAGCAATTTTAAACCTCTTAATTATGAATATGATGGTACGAGTGACCCCTATGATCATTTGGTGAGATTCGAAAATTCGGCCCTCCTCCATCGATATGGGGAGGGTGTGAAGTGCAGGTCTTTCTTACTACTCTATCTAAAGCGGCCCAGCGGTGGTTTAGCGGCTAGAACCCAATTCCATCAACTCCTTTGAAGCAGTTTGGGAGCTCTTCTTGCATCAATTTGCTAGTGCAAGGAGGCAACCCAGAGCTACGCTAACATTGTTTAACATGAAGCAAGGAGAGAATGAAAGCCTACGGGCCTTCATGAAGAGATTCAATCAGCGGCACTAGAAGTTCCAACCGCCACCCCGGAGGTAAAAATTAATGCTTTTACTAGTAACCTCCGAGATGGAGACTTGTTTTCCTCCCGGCTAAGAAGCTTGATTCGGACGTTCGATGAAGCGCTAAGGAGGCGGAAAAGTACGTCACACTGGAGGAAGTAAGAAAGGCAAAGAGAGCCGAGGTCAAACCAAATGGACACGAAAAGAAGAAGGAGTTATCGAAGAAAAGCTCAACAGCGAGAACACGAGAAAGGCTGCAAAATGCGGACCCCGCTCAGGTTTGACAAGTATACCCCACGAAGCTCGAGCCGGCAGAGCTACTAGAAGTGGCATCGACCATCCGGAAATGAAGTTTCCATGGACACGGTCCAGGGCCTCAAAAACCTAAGTCGAGATAAGTTTTGTCGTTTTCACAATGAATATGGACATGACACTAACAATTGTTTTCACTTACGTGATGAGATTGAGAGGATGATCCAAGCGGGACATCTTAAAGAATTTGTTTACGAGAGATCGAGTTAGCTCCAGGGTCAAAAAAGAAAAGAAGGCGATGATAAAGGCGAGGAGAAAGGAAGGATGATCGAAGGGAGGCGGGAGGAGAGACCCTCCCGAGAAGAGAGGACTTATCCAGATGATAGTCGGAGGTCCAGCGAGAGGAGACTCCTTCCGCGCTAGAAAAGGCTGGAGAGAGGACCCTCGGAGAGAGGTGGGAGAAATGTCCAGAGAGGTGGATCATAAAGAAGGCTGTCCATGCGCCTCGAATTCATTTTGGCCCAGAGGATGGAAGCTTAAGGAAGGAGGACCACGGTGATGCCTTTGGTCATCACAATAGATGTGGCGGGATATACGGTGGCACGGATCTTCGTAGATACGAGGAGCTCTGCACATCATCTTCTGGAATGTTTCAAGAAGATGAATTTGAATATAGAAATGCAACCAAAGTGGATACGGCGTTATGCGGATTCACGAGGAGGAGCGATACACCCTGCAGGCCGAGGTAACCCTTCGGGTGGGGCTAGGTGAAGCTCCACGGAGGAGGGTGGTTATGGCAAATTTTTGATTGTGGATGTACCCTCATCCTATAACATGATTTTTGGTAGACCATTCTTGAATCTATTTCGGTGGTTATATCAACTTATCACATGAAACTCAAGTTTCGGTGAATGACGAGGTGGGTGAAGTAGGCTGGAGATCAGTGCAATCCGAGAAAATACTATGTGGAGGCGGTAAAGATAGCCGATAGAGAGCTACATTGCAGCACGAAAAGAGACAAAGAGGTAGGCCGAGAGTCCAAGAGGTGCAAGATTTCCGAAGAAATCGATCCTCCAAAGATGGAAGGCGAAGGAGAGGCGATGATGGTGGAGTTGTATCCCGAAAAGAAAGGATACACAACGAAGATTGGAGCTCAGTGGAGCGAGTTGGAGAAGGACACAGTAGCGGCTCTACGAAGAAATGCGACGTTTTGCTTTTTCTTCCTCGATATGACAGTATCCTGAGGAGGTGGCAATGCATCACTGAACGTGGATCTTAAAGCTAAACCAATAAAACAGAAATTAAAGGTCTTCGGACGAGAGAAAGATGCCATTACGAAGGTGGAAGTAGAAAAGTCACTGGAGGCGGGACATGTCAAGCGAATACAATTCCCCACTTTGGCTCTCCAATCTTTGTGTTGGTGGCGAAACCGGGGAAATGGAGAATGTGCATAGATTTCCGAGACACGAACAAGGCCTCGTCCTAAGGATCATTATCCCTTGCCTAGGATTGACCAAATGGTCGACTCTACATCGGGATTTGAGTGCTAAGCATGATGGATGCCTATCAAGGCTACCATCGGATACAAATTTTCCCTCCGAGATATCCCAAAGGTTAGTTTCATTATTGCTAGTGGAACTTTTTGTTATATTAGAATGCCCTTTGGGTTGAAGAATGCAGGAGCTACCTATCGAGAGAATGGTGGATAAAATGTTAGAGACCAGCTAGGGAGGAACATGGAGGTCTACGTTGATGATATGCTCGTGAAAAGCGTAGAAGGCTGGAAAACATGTGGCGAGACACGGAGGAAGCTTTCTCGGTGCTCGGGAGGAATGGCATGAAGTGAATCCAAAGAAAGTGTTCTTTTGGAGTGAGATCAGGGAAATTCCTCGGATATATGGTGACCAGCGGGGAATCGAGGTTAACCTGCTAAGGTGAAAGTTGTGCTTGATATGCAGCCCCCACCAATATCAAGGAGGCTGCAGAGGCTGAATGGGAGAATTACGGCTTTAAGCGAGATTCATAGCAGATCTGCGAGAGAGGAGCCATCCCTTCTTTAAAATCTTGAGGAAGGGATCTAAGTTCGAGTGGGATGAGCGATGCCGGCATGCGTTCGAAGAGCTTAAACAAAGACTCGGCCCGATTACCTACATTAACGAAGCCTATACCGGGGAGACACTCTACCTCTACCTCTCTGTAGGTGGGGTCTCACTCGGCTCCGTCTTTGGTGAGGGAGGAGGGTCAACCCGAAGCTGTTTACTACATTAGTAAGCTCATACAGGAGGCTGAAGTGAGATACTCGGAGATAGAGAAAGCAGCCTTGACTATAATGGTCACCTGCACGGAGGTTACGACCTTATTTTTGTCACATAAGGTCATTGTTCGGACTAACTACCTTTTGAAACAGGTGATAAGGAGAGCTGATCTTTCGGGGAGGATGGTCAAGTGGGCCGTCGGCGGGAGAATATGATGTGGATTTTGAGCCACGGAGGACCATAAAAGCACAAGCCCTCTCGACTTCATCCGGGGAGGTACACGTGCGCGGGAGGAAGGAGAATGGAAGGTATATGTTGACGGCTCTGTGTCTATGCGGGGTTGTGGAAGCTGGGATCGTGATCATTGATCCGGAGGGTCGAAACGCAAGTGGCGGTGAGGTTTGAATTCATCACCTCCAACAATGGAGCTGAGTATGAGGCCCCGATTCGAGGAATGGAGATGGCCGCAGACACAGGAGCAGTCGGGTGGTCATATTTTCAAATTCCCAACTTGTAACCCAAAGAAAGTTACAAGTGGGGTACGAAGCCAAAGATGGGAAGATGGTAGCCTACCTTCGGCGAGTAGCCGAGGCTGCAGGGAGGTTCATTTCCTTTGAGGTCAGCGAGATACCTCGAGAGGAAAATTCCAGAGCGGATAGCCTTTCGAAGCTAGCGAGTTCAAGAACCCTACCGGAGGGGGAAGATCACCTTAGTGACTGCGAAGTTGAATCAACAAATCCCTCGGTAGGGGTCATCGGAGCCGAAGATGACCTGGAGAACCAGCATATACCGAGTGTTGCGAGAACCGGAGAGAGCTGCCGAGATAAAAGGAAAGCTCGAATTGGAGAATCCGATACACGATGATCGGGGACAAGTTGTACGGCGGTCCTACACGCAGCCTTACTTGAGATGTTTATCCCCTCAAGAAGGGAGGTACGTAATTAAGGATATACACGAGGGTTGTTGTGCCGACCATGCAGGAGCTCGGGCAATAGTTCGGAAAACCTTGAGGGTGGATACTTACGGCCTACCATGACCCAGGATGCCAAGAGCTGGGTGAAGAAGTGCGAGAAATGCCGAAGCATGGCCGCCTCATCCACCTCCCTCGCAGAGGAGATGGGTACCATGCACTCTCCATGTCCCTGCGAAGTGGGGGATGGACCTAGTGGGCCCATTCCCAATTGCGGTGGGCGGCGGAAGTTTCTATTGGTGGCGGTAGACTACTTGACAAGTGGGTCGAAGCTGTACCTCTAGCAAGGATAGAAGAAGGTAACATAATCAAGTTTTTATGGAGATATATTTGCTGCAGTTTGATATACCTAGAATCCTAGTATCGGATAATGGAACCCGGTTTATGGGAAATATGGTACGGGAATGGTGTGATAACCCGAAAATTGTCCAGAGATTCACGTCGGTGGCGCACCCCCAAGCCAATGGTCAAGTGGAGGTCACCAACAGAACTATTGTGAACGGGATACGTGCCCGACTGGACAAAGCTAGAGGAGGTAGATCGATGAGTGGAGTCGGTTTTGTGGGCTTATCGGACCACCCCTGTGGAGCCGACGGAGGAGTCCCCTTCCACCTAGTGTATGGGGCAGCAGCTTATACCCGCAAAGGTGGGGATGGAGACACATCGTTTAGCCCACTTCCGTGCAAGGATGAAAATATCGCTATCGCAATAAATATCGCAACTTTAATTTTACGGATATATCGATGGATATATCGATATCGCATATCGATATCGCAAAAATTAAAAAAATGACGGAAACTTTATTAAAATCTTGGAAATTTAACAAGATATTTCAGTGGATTATTATAACATATTATTATACACATATTCTATTCAAAATTACAATAAAATTATATGTTTAAAGCAATCATATGATTAATAGATTATATAAATATTGTACGACACAAAATAATGGACAACATAATATATAATACAATACAAAATGATTAAATATATATAATAAAATACAATTAATATCAAAATGAAGACGTATGAGGTTCAAATATAGTAGTAGAAATTTCATTTTTGTCCAAACAATATTGGTGTTACCTCTTCAAAATACCATTTGAATAATTAAAATAATTAGTAACACAAGTAGTTTCTCTCCAATACAATTGAAATAATCTTAATTTAAAATGAAAATAATTAAAATTAATATGATTAGAGTGTGTCTCATTCGAACCAAATTTCACGATGAAACTTGATCCATATTGAAAAAACATATCAATTTACCTTTCAGTTATCCTAACTAATACTATTTAGTAATATAGGTAACATTCTTGATTATCATGACTAATAGCCTTTAGTAATATAGGTAATACTCTTCATTTATCACTACTGATACTCTTTAGTAATATAGGACATACTCTTTAGTTATAATGGTGATACCCTTTAGTAATATAGGTAATACTCATTAGTTATTACAAGAGACACTTTTTAAAATTGATCAAGTTTCACCATAAACCCTTGTTCATAGTAGAATTTGCCATATAATTAAAGATGTGAAGAGATTCTCAATTTCATACCTTGAATATATATTTATACTATTTTATAGATCAATGTATCATATAAAAAAATTAAAGAAGAAATTCAAATGAAATAATAATTGAAAATTAAAATTATTAAATTAAAATTGATTGATATGACAATAAGAATATATATTTTATGTATAAAAATTAATAAAAACCCAAAAATATTTTTTTAAAAAATTGCGATTTTTAAGGATATTGCGATATTGTGCGATATTTAGCGATATTTCCACGATATCCAGGAAAAATTACACTACGCCTGACCGATATGGATATCGATATCGATATTTTGCGATATTTCCGCGATATTTCGCGATATCCAGGAAGAAATACATTTCCTAATATCCGTATCCCAACTTCATTTTTGCGATATATCCGCGATATATCGCGATATTTGCATCCTTGCTTCGGGAGGCTAGAAATGAAGAGTTGATGAGAGAGAACCTACACATGCTAGAAGAGGAGCGCGAGATCGCCCACCCGAAAAATGAGAAGTATAAAAGCCGCATAAAGGCCGCTACGATCGTAAAGCCGTAAGTCGGAGATTTGAAGAAGGAGATCTAGTCCCGAGGCAAGCCGACACATTGAAAAACATTGGAAAGCTCGATCCCAAGTGGGAGGGGCCGCACAAGGTGACCAGTGGTCCTCCGAGGAGGAGCTTACGAGCTACAAGACATGGAAGGAAATCAACCCGGCTAGACCTGGAATGTCCGCCATTTGAAGAGGTTTTATACCTAGAGAGAGTACCCTCCTCGCCGCAAGTAGGTGGTTCTTTTTATGATAGAGTTATTTTATTTATGTTACGAATAAATTGTAATTTCGCTCCACCGGTACTCTTTTTCCCCTCCTGCGGGTTTCCCACCGGGTTTTACCGCAGAGAGGTTTTTAAAGAGGCCGGCCAAGTTAACTCTTAACTTGTGTTGATCGATTATGGTCAATGGGGCAAATTGGTTTGTCAATTAATGAAAGCGATTTTTCATTATCTATGAGTTCATGAGTTTATTCTTTCGTTGAGTACGATTGAAATAATAGGAATGCATGATTATTCGATACAATTGCATCACAACACACGATTGATTACGTGAGAATTAATAACTTGAAAAAAGTTAAACAACAAACAAAATGCACGATAAGCATTCAATGAGAAATACAATGAGCATTCACGAAATGAATTCGCATTATGAGAAACGAAGCTAAGAGATAGCTTCAAAAATACTAAAGTTAAACCTACAGAGAGGGTTTAACCCACCTACACCCAGAGAGGGGTTATGAGAAAGAAGCTAAGAGATAGCTTGAAACACTAAAGTTAAACCTACGAGAGGGTTTAACCCACCTACACCCAGAGAGGGGTTATGAGAAAGAAGCTAAGAGATAGCTTCAAACACTAAAGTTAAACCTACAGAGGGGGTTTAACCCACCTACACCCGAGAGAGGGTTATGAGAAAGAAGCTAAGAGATAGCTTGAAACACTAAAGTTAAACCTACAGAGAGGGTTTAACCCACCTACACCCAGAGAGGGTTATGAGAAAGAAGCTAAGAGATAGCTTCAAACACTAAAGTTAAACCTACGAAAGGGTTTAACCCACCTAAACCCGCAGAGAGGGGTTACGAGAAAGAAGCTAAGGGATAGCTTCAAACACTAAAGTTAAACCTACGGGAGGGTTTAACCCACCTAAACCCAGAGAGGGGTTGTCGAATGAAGCTAAAAATTAACTTCAAACGCTAAGGTCAAACCCGCAGAGAGGGGTTAACCTATCTAGACCCGAGAAAGGGTATAATAGTTAAAGAGATGGCTTTAAAAAGTTTGGTTAAACCTGCGATGAGGATTTAGCTGACTAAGTGTAAGACGAGAAACAGGGCTTTCAGGCCTTGACCAAGCCCACAAGAAGGGCTCGGCTAAACTCGCATCTAAGAAAGGCCTTGGGGTGTGGAAAATAAATAAACAGTGAACCCGTTAAGTGAACCTATAAAGTTTAAATGAACCGGTGGTGTCCCGAAAGGATTATCAAACTTAAAGCTATGAAAGACTTAAAGCTAGCACGTTGGACTTATGAGTGTCCTGACGAGGTTAGTCCCAAGAGGGAGATTACGAGGCAGAAACTAAGGCATATTGGGCTAAGGGTTTAACCCGACTAAGCCCGGTGAAGCCTAAGATAAGAAAATAAGAAATAGTTTCAAACATCGGTATAAACCTAAGGAAGGGTTTTTGTAGAAGAGAAAAGCTAAGACCCTAGAAAGGGTTTGACAGGCTTCAAAACCCCGAGAGGGTTAAGGAATGCTAAAGGAGCACGTAGGGCTTACTTGCTCCTCGAAGGAGTGACATGAAAGCGGAAATGGACTATTGGTTGCATGTCACCTAAGCAAAACATGCAGAGGGGATTCAATCGGCTGAACCCCAAAAATGTTTGACAAAACAGAACTCGAAAGGAGGTCTCCTAGAGCCAACTCGACTCTTTAGTGAGAGCCCAGTTGGATAAGGGAGAAATCGAGACATAAACGACAAAGCCTACGAAAAGGGCTTAGATAGATCACGCACTTAAGAAGGGTGATGAGAACAAGGAGCTAGAAAAGCTTTCTAAAATACTAAGTTTTACCTACTAGGAAGGGGGCTAACTTATGTAAGCATGAGAAAAACTATCTAAGGAAAATCCCGGACTATGAAGTCAAGGGAAAATCTGAAAGTCTAAAGTGTAAAACCCTAGAGAAGGAAGAGGGGGTTGATAAGCGGATGAGTTATCGGCCTATAAAGAAAAGGATACGTACACACTACTAGCTAGCGTGATGTTCCTAATGACTAAGTGTTGTATGCAAGCTAAACGGCTTGGAAGCTAAACAGCTTTGTAAGCAAACAACAAAAACTGAATGAAAGAAGTGCAGGATAGAAAGCATGCAAACTCCCAAAGAAGGGAAAACACAAGTATTCATGCAACAACAAAACTCCCTGCAAGGGAGGATAAACACCAGATAAGGAAATTTGACTCCCAACAAGGGAGGATTGCATATAACCATATCGTAAAGCCCCCAACAAGGAGGGCAACAGAGTTTTAAAAGCACAAACAAAATAAACTCCCAACAGAGAGGGGAGAGCAGACCAAAGTTGCCAAACCGGCATAAGAAAAAGAAGAAGAGAATTCATAACAAGAGTACTAAAATATGTAAATTGTTTGAAGTTTAACCTGGGGATCGGGGTGGTTCTTACGTATCGGCGGCAGCGCCTATCTCCGCATCCTTCTCTAGCGCACAGGATAGACATGCCTCCTCCCCGGAAAGAGGAAGGGCGAGGGGGCACGAGAGGCGGGACCATGGGAGGCAGACTAGCCGAAGTTATCTCGCCCGCACCAGCTTGTCAACCAGCCTCTCCAGGATGGGGAACCACCGATTCTCTTCTATGGATCGAGAGGAATCACCCTTGAAAGCGAGGAGGGGTAGGCATGGCCATAAGAGGACCATTTTTGTCAAACTAGCCGAAGTTATCTCGCTCGCACCCGGCCTTGTCAACCAGCCTCTCCAGGATGGGGAACCACCGATTCTCTTCTATGGATCGAGAGGAATCACCCTTGAAAGGAGGAGGGGTAGGCATGGCCATAAGAGGACCATTTTTGTCAAACTCCCCGAGAAGCCGGGATCCGCTTCTTGCCGCACCGCCGGTGAAACCGTAGTCATAAAAGAACCGGATGTAAGGGCTCATATCCCCAAGAAAGCTGGGATGGCTAAGATAATCCTTCCGCAGAGCGGGCCAAAGAGAGTGGAGGAATTTTTGGCCAGGTTCGGAATGGAAAAGGAGTCTCCAGGAATGACTTGGCCCCTCTGCAGAGCCTTCCGTGGACTGGGATTCTTGCAGAGCACGGTGAATGCAGACAGATCATTAACCTCCTTCTCGCCGGCCTCCCGGGCTGCCCGGCCTTTGCAGCCTCTCTCCTTGGAGGAGGACACATCCGATTCTAGCTTCTTTACGCGAAGGGATGCAAGGAGGCTTTCTTCCTTTCAGCCGTAAGGGAGTCCTCCAAATCCTTGATTGAGAAGAAGGAAGGGCATTGGAGGGGCCCCAAAGGCCAGAAAGTAGGACACCAAGTCTGCAAGATGGAATCAAGAAGAATATGAGAATTAAGAGGATTAAAGAAAGCATAAAAAAATGCAGCAATATGAGGAATATTACTTGAGCAAAATGGCTGGCGGCATGATGCTGCTGATCGGGAGGAAGGCTTAGTCTTTCACAGTCTTGAGAGGAAACCAGCTCACTAAAAACTTGCTGGTAGTCCGGCCGGAGGAATAGGTGTCCACGTCGATCGGGCAGAGGATAGGCCACGGCCGCTGGTGGGATACTTGCGACGGAAAGTGTCCTTTGAGGGCATAGAGCTCGACTCGCGGACGCTTTGCCTTTACCCGTCTTGGACTTCTTTGGGGGAGGAACATCGACCTCCGGGTCTTCCACAGAGTCCTGATCGGGGACGAGGGAGGTGCGGTGGAGGCATCACCTTGTGGAACCGTGGCAGGGGAGCTGAATTGGAGGAGTCCTCTGGGCCCTCTAGAACCTTCGAGAGCCACAACATGTCCTGGAAAACAAAGATCAAGGTTAGACTAGCCATAATAAACACATGGTTGCAATTTACGAAATGAGATCATGCGGTGTTTACCATCTCCCGGTTCAAGAAGAACCCCGGAAGAACTAAACTTAAAGTGGGAAAGAACACGAGGATTAAAACAAAGCCCGGACAGTTGAAATACCCATGGGCGTGTACGTGAGCATTAAGCCTTTGAATCACGCGACGGTTAGTGGAAGAAGAAATGTGATTAGGAGGGCTGAAGGAGACGGGTTCTTGTACACCCATCTTTGATTCTTGAAAGGCCAAGGTTTGTCGTGGGTTATGAAGACATAGTGGTTGCCCCACTCTTTGTTGATATTGGGGACTTTGCCAAGGAACGAGCATTTCCCTTTCACCCTACCGCTCAAGTAGTAGAAAGGGCCAGCGGTTTTACAATTGTATTGTGAGAAGAAGAGTTCGGCGGAAGGTTTTCCTCCGTTTCCTTTAAGAAGGATATAGAAAGAGATTATCATGCGGATAGCATTGGGAGCAAACTGATTGACAGGGATACCATAAAGATCGGATATCCGACACAAGAATTTAGGAAGAGGAAGGCGTAACCCACCTCAACCGGGCTGCCAAAAGGCTAGAGTGGGGGAGTTGCTAGGTTAGGGTGCTCCCTCGATCGGGAGAGACAAGCTATATCCCGCCGAGATATAGTCGCCGGAGATAAGATCGTGAAGGGCTTTTACGAGATTTTAGAGGGTCCAGCAAAAGATTCCCAAAATCGAGCCCGGTCCTCCGGAGAGGAGGAGGAGACGGAGGGGAAACCCTATGCGAGTTAGGGCTCGGGAATGATGAGAACTCGGGGAGGAGTTCCGAGCAAGCAGAATACAGCTTTTAGAAGAGTTAGACCGAGACATTACTAAAGGTACCCCTATGGATGAACGAAAAAGGGGAAGGGAAGGTTTACCTGGATGATGAGAGTAGCTGAGGCGAGAATGAAGGAACACGTTCACGAAGGGCTTGTGGAGAAGAAATCCTAATAGAGCGAAAATTCGAGTAATATAAAAAGAGAGAGGAAGCGGAAATAATCGATTTGAAATAAAGAAGGAGACTGATGGGACGCGTATCGGTGTCACGAAGGTGAAGGGCAGATGCATGCTCGGCAGTGGCGGCCCAGAGGAGACGAAGGGTCACTAGACCCCAACAGCGAGAGGGGATGCATCTCGGGAAGCCGAAGGCTGCAGGGAGGATGTCCCAAAGCTAAAGGCTGCAGGAGGATGTCCCCAAAAGCAAAGGCTGCAGGGAGGATTTCCCAAAGCTAGAGCCGTAGGGAGGATGTCCCCAAGAGACAAGTTGCGAGGGAGGAATGTGCAAATCTTCCTTACTCCAAATGAGCTCCAAGATCGCTCACCAGAGTAGGGGAGTGGTTGATACGGATAAAAATGTCGGGCCCAACTACACGTAGGGCCCAAATACGACTAGCCCAATAGGGCCCAATGACGTTATTAGACACCCTAGATAAAGGGAGAAAACCCGAGATGGGCCCGAGCCCAGATCGCCGAAAACGGGCTACGAAGCCCTAAACCCACCTACAGGGGGGCCACGAGGCCTGTGCCTCAGATGGAGAGGGCCATGAGGCCCAAGCCCGACTACAGATAGGACACGAGGCTTACAATCGAATACAGGACCGCGAGGCCCAAAGCCCAATGCGCAGGTGGGCCGAGAAGCCCAAAGTAGATTTAAAGGGTACGTGAGGGTTTTGACTAAGCCTGTGACGGTTATTTATCGATAAGATCAAGAAACGCTGGAAGGAATGAGTAGTTGAGATAATTGAGGCCCAAGCCAAGGAATATTCCCCATATTCCTCATCGACTGGTCTAACCTCCCTCCAGAGGGGAATTCATAGATATGACATTTCTTAAGGAAAAAGGTATCCACGCACGACATCATGGCGTAACGTGCGGAATAGTGCCTAAAGACTGTGATTAACGGTTATGGATCTTAACGTACGTATAAGTAAGACACCCCACAGGAGGTAACGGTATCGAATCACTATCACTCTCACTTAGCTACCTTATACGTACTTTCTTGAGTGTTTTCCGGTGATCCGACTTGAGCGTCGGAGTGCCTACGCCGGAGAACCCTCCGGCGTGTTTTGCAGTACGTTTGTTCGAGGGAAGCTAAGGATCCTAAGTGCGTAAAGGCTTTACCCCGTGAACCCGGGTGGGGAAATAGGCCAGTGTCGGTTTTACGCATCAAATGCTAAAAAAGTTAACTAATTAAAAACTTGTAAATATAATAAATCATTTATTTGATTTATTAGTTAAAAAACTTATTTATTTGATTTTAGAAGTTAAAGTGTTTATTTGTACAAAATTAATAGTTCGGGGTGTAGGTTGTACTTGAGACACTAGTTCGTGGTTAAATTTGTATAAAAAAATAGTTCGGTGGTCCAATTTGTATTTGAAACACTAGTTCAAGGTCTAAATTATATTTTATCCCATAAATATTTAATCTTAGGAAAATACAATTTCCATTTGGCAGTCCAAATTCCAAAACTCAACAATTTCGACTCAATTTATAACACAATTGATATAATTTTAATTTAATTTTGAGTTATTTTTAAATAGATTGTAACATATTTAAAATTAGATTGAAATTAAATAAAAAAATTTATCCATTGTTGTTTTCATCAATCAAATTATCCAATACCCGATTATCTTATATTTTTAAAAACATCATCCATGTATTCTCCCATTTTTCGTATTTTTGTATTTTTCTCCAATGTATTGTCTTCGTTGAATTTAGATGTTGTTTCGCGTGATTTTATTATGGAACCGGTGAAAATAACATCTCAATTCAATGAGGACAATACATCCGAATATGTTGTCCGGTGTCGCGAGAAGAAGAAGAAGAAGAAGAAGAAGAAGAAGAAGAAGAAGAAGAAGAAGAAGAAGAAGAAGAAGAAGAAGAAGAAGAAGAAGAAGAAGAAGAAGAAGAAGAAGAAGAAGAAGAAGAAGAAGATCTCGCTTGACTGTGAGATTTTCGCGGTTTAAATTTAACCTAAATTTCACGGTGAAATATTTCACACAAGACCACTCATAAAAAAATGCAAAACTTTTATTTGGGCGGGGGAATATTAATTTAATAATAATATTATTTAAGTATATTTATATTTATATCTATATATATATATATATATATATATATATATATATAGAACAAATTACCATGGGGTACAATATGTGGACAAAAATTACTATGAGATACAACCTTTTTGAAAAATTACTATGGGTACAATCGGTTCCCATTTTGCCCCTCCTTTTATTTTTCCATTAAAAAAATTATAAATAAAGGTACAATTGCATTTTCCCAACTTCTCTCCCACTATAAGACACGCTCTCTCTCTCTCTCTCATCTCTCAAATGTCGTGATCAAGACTTCGTGACCAAGAACGATAACAATTTCTCCGACCAGGTTCTACGAATCAAGATTATCGCCGATTCAATAGTGGCCTCGAGCAAAACCAAACAACATCGTGGAAGGCGCTGATGGTCTCGACGCGCGCGGCGAGTGGCGATCTTCGGATCTGCAGGCGACGGACGGCGGTCTTCGTGCACCGACGAAGATGAAGATGAAGGTGGGCGGTCTTCGGATTCGTAGGCGGGTGCACCCTTCTCTCTCTCTACGGCCAAGACAGGGAAGCACCGCCACGAAGCGTCGATGGATCTGTGGGTGGGTCGCCTCCGTTGTGTGACTAAGTGTCGTCGGCTGTTGGGTGTGAAGGAGAGTGGTGCGAAGGAGAGTTGGGTGTGAAGCCGTCGATGGCGTAGATCTCGGTGAAGAAGAAGGTGGGTGCACTCATCGTTGTGTGGGTGCACTCACCGGTTCGATGCTCTAATAATCTTGGCAACTCTAAAATTTGAGTACGGAACCCGCATGATTTGAATTAATATGGAACCCCTGAAGAGAGGTTTGTGATAGTGTTGTTGTGTTTCGTTAATTTTTTTTTCCCGCATGTGCAAATTCTTTTTCTCCACATGTGCGCTTTTTTTTCTGCACATGAGAGTAAATTTTGAATTATTTTATTTGTGAAACATATGTAATTGAATTATTTGATTTATGAAATAAATGTAAACTTTTGAATTATTTATTTTACGCACATTCGATTTTATGATGTTGTTAAACATTCTTTGGGAAGTAATAATAATTTTATTTTTCATGTTTGGTTTGTTGGGAAGTAATAATAATTTTATTTTTTTCTGGTTTATTTTTTCATGTTTCTAGTTTGTTAAACATTGCGCTTTGTTGTGCAGCTTTTGGAATAATGTACACTTTTTCAAGATATAATTTTGGTTTGTTGTGTGATGAATTCGAAAATTGTATGCTGCAAATCTGGAAAATGGATGAAACAATTTTGAACACCCTAAAAGTGATGGAAACGTGTTTCACAGAAGCTAATGGAAACGTCACATCAATTTACTTAATGTGCGAAGGCTGCAGGTCTTATGTTAAGAGGGGTAATTTTGGTAGATTACACCCTTTTATTGTATCGATAGTCATTTAGATTAGTATTGTATCTAGTTGTAATTTAACTCTTAAGATTGTACCTAAATGTAAGTGACTCATATATATATATATATATATATATATATATATATATATATATATATAAGGAGATAAGCAAGTGAAGTGCACTTGCCATGTGATGTGGTGCAATGGTGAGTCACACGCTAATCAATTTTTTATTTTTTTAACTTTACACCAAAAATTTTAATTTTCATAATTTTTTTATTTTAAATCTATTTATAACACATTATATATCAAATATATTTTTTAAAAAAATAATTTAACATGTGTATTGTACATGTAAAAATAAAATCCAAATTTAAAATATTTATTTTATTATTTGTGTTTTAAATTTTAATTATATGAGTTGAATTTAAATAATTTTATTTTAGATTATATAAGTTTTGTTGAATTTTAATATAATTTCATTAATATTGAATTTGTGATGAATTTAGTACCTATTTAAAAATTATAAAATTAATTAAATAATTATAATACATCCATGTACAAATAATATAATTTTATATATTAATGAAAAATAGAAATAAAAAAATCAATAATTTTATTTTATTTTATAATTTCATATTCAAAATATGCATCACACGAGAGAATTATTAGTATATATAAAAATAGAAATAAGAAGAGAAACAAGTGAAGTGTACTTGTTATGTGATGCAATAGTGAACATGACTCTTCATTAAATAGAGTGAGTTAGTTTTATCAATCATTTTGTTCTTCTTTTTTACTTGCACCAACAATTTTAAATTTTCATAATTTTTTATTTTAAATCTATTTTAACACATTACATATCATATTAATTGTATTTTTTAAATTTAACATATGCACCGCACATATAAATAAAATTCAGATCTAAAATATTTATTTTATTGTTTGTGTTTTATATTTTAATTATATGAGTTGAATTTAAAAATATATTATTATAGATCATATAATTTTTGTTGAATTGTAATATAATTTTATAAATTTTAATATTTGTGATAAATTTAGTACCTATTTAAAAATTATAGGATTAATTAAATAATTATAATACATCCATGTATAAATAATACTATAATTTTTATATATTAATAACAAATAGTATTAAAAAATTAATAAATTATATATCTATATTTTAATTTCGCATTCAAAATTTATAATATTCCATCGATGCTTATATTGCCTCCATCCTATGATTACTTTCATATGAAGGTGGATACACATATTAAAAATGAGTAGGAATTTGAGGGATAATTTTATAATTTTCTATGTATAAAATAAATAATTGCATTGAATCTCTATCCATATTATACTAATAGGGAGTTTAATTTTGATGATGTGTCGTCTTGAGGTTGATTTGGTGATGTGTCGCATTCTCATGAAGTTTAAAATGTAATGTAATGATGTGCTAATTTTCTATTGGTTTGTGTTCAATATGTGGCATAATAATATTGAGTTCAATTTAAAAAAATATATATAATAACAAAGGTTTGAACATTACACCTCTTGGATAATGTTTATGTTACATGACAACTAAACTAACATATAAATATTTCCAAGTTTTGTATAACTATTTTATTGAACACTTTACGCAATTAATCTTAATTTTAAATTACACATCGATTTATAATATTATGTTTAACTTAAATCTATAAATGTGTATTAGATGTTTTATTGTGATTATATTAACATATATTTATCTCAATATATTTAAAAAAATCATGTCAATTTATATTTTAGTATTTGACATATAAGCAAAGTTAACTTAAGAACACAATAAAATTTTATCTCGCATAAATTTAGAAAATATATTTTCTTTTACATTTAAATATAATTTATTCTACATATGTTTCTTCTTTCTTTACAATATGATATTCTTCTTTATTTCTTCTTATTATAAGAAGTTACAAAAATACATTAATTATCATATACATGAATTTAATAGATGATATATATTTTAAATTACATTCATATATATATATATATATATATATATATATATATATTTTTTTTTTTTTTTTGCTCTCTAACCTAAATTTTTTAATCACAAGAACTAATAAGTTACATAATACAATAATTAGTGTGTGGATATTCAAGCTGCGTATTAATTATACTAAAAACTTAAGTAATTATAAAATAATTTTTAATTGAAAATTATAAATTATAAATATTACTATAATTTTAAAAATAATTTTATATAAAATATTTAAAAAGAAATTATTGTTAGTTTGTGGGATAATGATTGATGATGAGAGAGAGAAATAAATATAATATAATATAATATATTTGATGTGCAAAATAAAGTTGATGTAATTGTATTGCGATATGTAAAAATAAGTGTGTAAATGTATTATAGGGTTGGATGGAGTTTTGAATGTGGCCAATCCAAAATAGAATGGGAACATCCTGGATGGTCCCATCCCTAACCAAACATAACTTTTTTTTTTTGATAACTCGTGATCCTACCAAGGACCGACTAATCCTGGGACCAATCCCACCGTCCACCAGCGGGGCCCCACTTAAAGCCAGCAGAGCTCAGTATGGACCTGGCTCATCTCAGTGGATTGTTTGCACCCAATGGGTTTCGAACCTGAAGACCTATGGAGTATCACACTCCTAACCAAACATAACTTAAGGGTATTATTTTCAAATCATTAATAGGAGGAAGAAAATAGTGTGGGGGCTCAAATGACAAATGGTATAAATAAGTTTATATTGTAAGGGTGAAATAATTAAACACAAAAACTTTTCATTTTGGGATGACATATTAAAATTGGACGGATGAAGTATTAAAAAATATAAAGTGAAAGGTAAATAAGTATTTTTAACTTTATTGAAAGGGATTCCTTTATTATCAACGAGATCAATTGAGTGTCACGAAATGTAAATAATGAATATGTGTAAGAGTTTAATTTGAGAATGTAATAATATTAATAAAACGGTGAGAATATAATTTAATAAATATTTTTATATAAAATATTAAAAAAATCGTGTAACACGGCGCTGCCCTAGTTGTGTATAATTGTATATCCAAAAGTAATGATATTTTATATAAAATTAAAAATTTTGTGAGGGCAGGGTTTATTGATAATTTTTATTTTAAGAATGTAAAAATTATTTTATTATATACACGTACACATTAAATTAAAAATTAAAAAATTAAAAGGAGAAAGGGAAAAAGCCCTAATCCCGGGTTGATTCCGTTTCATTTTTCAGCCTCGCATTACCTATCTCTCTCCTCTCTCTCTCTCTCTCTCTCTTACAATACTCCATATTTTAGGCAATTCTACATTCTCTTTCTATTTCTCTCTATCGACTTCTCTCTCTAGAACCAAATCCGATTCTCCATTTTTGAGCGGTAACGAATTGAATTGACCAGTGTCTGGTGTCTCCATCGACCGATCCGTTTGAGGTGAGGCCCGCCACATCTTTGTACCTTTTTGTGATCGATGCAGGTGCCTAGGGTTGGGGGCGGCATAGCATTTCTTTTCAATTTTCAATTTTCATTTTTAGAGCTAGGTCTTTGATGGTGGAATTGGTGGGGGCGTTTCATTCTACTTCTTGATATAATTATTTTTATTAATTTCTGTCATAGATTTCCTGGGTTGATTGATCTGCATGTGGTCTCAGATATATGGATACATGTAAGGGGTGCAGATTTGATGTGTCAACTTGTGATGGATTTATTTTAAGATGAATCTCTTATATGCATTAATCATTTTTGGTTTGGCTGTGCGTGGACGCTTTTTTTTTAACTTTAAAATTTTCTATTGGGGAAAAGTTGATTTTTTGTTTTTGTTTCTGGTATTATTTTGTTCGAAACTTGGATCATTAGATTGAATTAAATATCTGTAACTCCCATGGTTTCCTTGGTTTTTGTTTGGTACCTAGCCCGGGGATTGTTTTGTACATGTTTAGTTTTTTTAAGTCATACAACTCGATGAAGCTAAATAGAAAGTTAATATCACTCAAATTGAAAACAATTAATTACTAAAATGGGGTACAAATAATTTTTGTTTACAATGAGTACATTTTTTTCTTTCAGTTTGGGGGTATAGTTGTACCCACAAGTACCCCTTTGAATCCGCCAGTGTTAAGATAGTTGAGCATAATTCTGGGTGGTCGAATCAACATGAAAAAAAAGACCTAAGACTTGGGGATTTGCAATTAGGATTAAATTTGAACTAAGATGAAAAGGACAAGTGATGAGTCTATAAGAAAACTATGGATGAGTATCTGGCAAAGTGAATAGAAATTTGGGATTAAATTGAGGCAAAATACATGAATTTTAGAGATAATGCTTGATAACGATTATAAACCTGTAAAAGTAGAGAGTCTCTGATGCAATGAGTTTAATGAGCCACATGGCTCTGATATGTGATGTCTGGTGTACATGGTTTATTGATTTATTGGATGAAGTAGGTCTTGCATTCTTGACCATGTTAGCTAAGTGGAACAGATCTATATTTAGACAGGAAAATGATATTGACCTTTATGTGAAAATAATGTATACATTGCATCTAAAAATTATTGTGCAAGTAAGAACATATCATGCGTAGTTAGCTTCTTTGACTTTATTCAATGTCTCCATAAATGTTGTCTTATATATTATACATCTCATGATTAAAAGTCTTGATGCGAGGCATGAGGCTCAAGGGCGTGAATGCGCCTCCTTAACACCAGTGTTGTTCCACCCCTAAGCATGCTTTTAAGCTTACTGAATCAAATGATTAATCTATTAATATCACTATATGACTGAAGCATAATTTTAGTTACTTTTTATATTTTGTATCTAGTAGACAAGAGGTGTGTGCCTCATGTTCCCCTCACACTTCGTTTGCCAGGACACCGCTGTGCCTCTAACAACTATGTATGGAGCCTCAAGTTTTTCTTCTCAATTTCAATTGTCATCTTGTTCAGTTTACAAAATCACATTTGAGCAAAATCGTCAAATAAATTTTAGTTTGCCAAAACGACAATTTTGGTATGTTAGTTAGATCATTAATGAAAGTGTAGGTATCTTAAGAGGAAGGCAATCTGGCATCTGTGTTACAGTTCTTAGCATTTCGCAGCGAGATTTTTAGTTGTTTTTACTGTATATCTGCTTGCAAGTTATTCTATTTCAGTTTAATAAATTTGCTGAAAGTTAAGTTGTTGATCACGCTTGTAGCTTCTTCTTTGTGGTACAAATTCAGGGATGATACGTTACACACAATGACAAGATATATGTAGATTGGTTTACTTCTTTTGTTGAGGTGAATATGGAGAAACTTATTATACTACATCGTCGGTCTCAATATTAAATCTTCTTGAAGTAGGAGAATAAAGGTGTTTTGGTGTTCTCTACCACCATGCCTTCAGTTTCTTACACAGAATGCAGGCTTCTCTTTGTTCATTTTGTGGATCTTTCTCAGAATTTGGTCTTTGTTCTGTTTGGGTTGCAATTCTGGAGAACTATCAGAAGTTCTAACTTAAAGATGGTGGTTTCTTGATTTCAAAAAAAAAAAAGATGGTGGTTTCTTCACTCTATTATAGAAAAGACCTTTATTGTGAAGAAATAGCTATAATAGAATATATCTCAACTTTTAGTTGGTTAATTTGTATCATTGCTTAATGGATTTTTGTCCTCGACTGTTGCAGCAATTAGAACTTGAAATTGAGCCATGTCTCCTGCATCCAGATCTAAATCCAAGGACAAAAAGGCTGGCAAGGAACCCCCAAAGGGTTCTTCAAAGTCTTCAGGGCACATCAACACTAGCAGTGGCATCCCAGCAAGTGGCTACAATCCTCTTTTGGGAACGTTCCATACATTTGATACACCCCCAGTCCCTACTGCCAGTGCCCTTCAGATCAACACTCGTTTTCGTAACATAGACGATACTGATGATCAGAATGGGATCGAGTATGACTCTGTTTCCAATAACGAAAGCTGGTCTGGTGACTCAGAAGACCCTAAAGAAAAAGCATCTCAACAAGCAGCTCGTCAGGAATCGGTACCCGGAGCTGACAATGACAAAAGAGAAAAAATACGTCAGAAAAATGAGAGGAAACATCAGCGGCAAAAGGAGAGGCGGGCCCAGGAACTGCACGAGCGATGCAGTGGCTACCTCATGTCTAGGAAGCTGGAAGCACTCGCTCAAAAGCTTGTATCCATGGGGTTCTCTCAAGAAAGGGCAATGATGGCTCTCATACTGAATGAAGGTAGAGTAGAAGAATCCGTATCATGGCTTTTTGAAGTAGGTGAAGAAGACAAGCGCATGGAACATAATCTGGATGGTGAGGGGCTTTGAAAATTGATATATCAGATGAGCTGGCACGGATTTCTGACATGGAAATAAGGCACAAGGCCTCCAAGCAGGAAGTTGAAAGGGCTATAGTTGCTTGTGAGGGTGATATTGAGAAGGCTGAAGAAATGTTAAAGGCACAGAAGCAGGAGCCCTCAAAGCCTGAAGAAACAGGCGATCCTCCTACTGTAGCCAATGGGAAGCTACCAGTTGTTGCTACAGCTCAGAATTCAATGAGACTACAAACAAGATCTGCTATCTTACTACAGAGAAGGGATGAAAAAGATTTCAATTATACCAAAACAGCAGGGCCTTGTTTGGATCCTGGGACAAAAGTATGAAGAAATTGCCACCTAAATCGGAGTGGGCTAAGCCCCAACCCATCCCAGTGCCAGTTTCTTGTTCATTAGCCTCACCATCGCCTCCCCCAGCCAAGGTAGAAGCTCGGTATCTTGCTATTGGAAACGAAGTGAAGAATTTGCAGCTTGGGTCTGTTAGAGAGCCTGTTATTGTTATGCAACGGCCCCAATCAGCCAATGCAAAGCAGGCTCCTAGTTCAAGTGTTAGCTCATCTCCTCCTGGGCCAGCTTTGGGCTGGTACCCTAATAGTATTGATACGGGAAGCCCAACGGGCCAGTGCCATCCATTGCTATCACTAGAAGCATTAGTCCGGGTGGTGTTAGTTCGAATCTGTTGTATAATCAACACAGTTATCAATCACAACAGCCTCTGTTTGTGCAGAGCAGCAGCAGCAGCAGCGCAATTGATTCCAGAGGAAATGGTTTGTGGAGCAGAGGGGTGCATCTCCGACACTCTCAGCTGCTTCATCCCTTGGTCTCTTCTCTGGCCTGGGTGGGAATGGGTATGGCTCGTCTGGTTCTTCATCTCCGGTGGATTGGAGTACAGGTTCGATGCAACAGTTAGATTACACCAATATAGATTGGAGTTTGGATCGTGGTGGAGTCGTTGTCATCAAGACCTGGTGGGTCTTGGGGTGGGGGTTTGCTTAACAATGGGCGTACATATGAATCGTTTGGTTACGGTGGCGGCATGAGACCCGCAATGGGACCAATTTTATCGAATGGGAATCAAGGGTTGCAGGAGGGGTGGCATCGGCTGGCGGAGGCGGTTCTTGGGAATGGACTTCTCCGTTCGAAGAGAGGGACATTTTCAGTTTACCAAGACAGTTTGTTTCTTCCCCTTCTCTGTAAGATGGAAGGTGAAGGTTTCTTCTTATGAATAATAAAAGAATGAAAACAAAAAGACTAGAAATGTGAAATGTGATTGCTGTTCTTATTTCCATTTTCATCTTTTCATTCATGTTTCCCATAAAAACCATAAAAACAAAAATGGATCCTGAGTTTAAGAATAATGTGTATACAAGAAAAAGAAGCGTTTTTGCTTTCAGCAACCACAAAAATGACCTGGCTATATGCTCTAAAAAAAAATTATACTTATTATACAAACCATTGTTTTTATAATATGTAGTAAGACATTATTCAAAAGAGCGAGCAGAACCCTCCATAGCTGAGGTATTGGCCTCGGTCAACGAAGGCTCTGTGTACCACTGATTAGGCGAACGGGTGATGAATCTGGCTTCTGCATTGTACCACTAATGTCAATATAAAACGAAGAAGTAACATCGACGAATAAACATATCTAGCGCCATACATCTCCGAGGTCAACTATCTAACCAAAAATATTGAAAGATTCAAACTCAGTTTCACTATCTCTTCCTATAGACAGCAGTTTCTTACGACACTAGTATCACTGTTGGTTCTTTTAAAAAGATCTGGTTAATATCACAGACCAAATTCCCATTTTGTTCTCAAATATCTTCATTCAAGGTGATGTATTATTTTCCCATTTAGTTTTTCCAAATACTAGTAATAAAGACTAAATATCTCCGATGCTTTATTCAACTTAGGGGCCGCTTGGTTGGGGGTATTAGAATTAGGTAATAGAAATGACTAGTGATTCATTTCCATTGCTGAATTTTGGAAAAAAGTTGAGCACGAAAAAATTTGAGCGAGAAAAAAATTGAGCGGCGGAAAAATGAATGATTGTTAAATGATTGATTATAAGAGAGGTATTATGTAATCAAAATAAACTAGTGATTATTTTATTTTTAAATCAATTCTAAATTGTAAATATTATCAAGCATCATTAATGGGAATGATTAATGAGTCATTCCCATTACCTACTTCTAATACCTCCAACCAAGCGGGCCCTAAATTCTTCGACCAAATTTCTACTTCCATGGAATGTAGACCGTTGCATATAGATGTAAGAATAACAGATAATTTACCTGATAAGAAGACATCTTTGTACTCGTCATCATTGTACACAAACAGAGGTGGGTCGGGGGACCCCACCCCCACAATGGTACTCCCACTGTATCACAACAAATAATAAGATCAGAACCCAACAAACAAGATGGAAGATACAACGTATACGAAACCATTTGTAGCGAGCATTGAGAAACTTCACCACCCTAAAGCGTCTTATCTTGATCATATAGCTATTAGTAGGATCTTTTGGGAATTATCTTAAGAGTTGGTTAGTGAACAACATGTTGGCACAACAAGGCAAGATCGTTTTAACTTAGAGGGTGTCTGGCTGAGCTCATATGATGTTTATGAGCCTGCGGGATACTTAAAAGTGTGGTAAAATTCTAAATATAAGATCTTATTTCATCCCAAAATAAGATCGCTAATAAACTATTTACTGAAAATTAAGGATTCTTGATCTAATTTCTGATATGAAATCTAATTTTGACGAACTCCTTCAAATTTTACCATTTAAATTACACAAATGTCATTACTAACATCTCATCTTACACAATTTTCAATTCAAGAACTGATTTTTAAAATAGGGCAAAGTGACTTTTTAGTCCCTTATCATGGCTCAACTTTGGACGAATATTAAGCAATAGCCTAGAATTTGTTCAGAAAGGGAATTCTGTTTCTCCTACTATCACATAATGGGTAAGGCATTATGATTAATGTTTAAGCTAGTAACCATTTCTTTTGCCATATTTAAGGTATATATAAAGTCATACAAAGTTGTCAACATAGATCATGAGAGTAATTATATAATTCTTCTTTGGACTGGTTTTCGAATCCTAGAATGTGTGTGATCGAGACTTAGTGTGGCTAGGAGAAGTTTATAAACACTGTTGAAAAAGTGAGTCGGAACATAAGCATACAGGTTGGAGTACCCTTGTACTCCAATTTTTATTTAATTTGAATTGCCTTTTTCTGATAAAAAAAAAAAAAAGTAGATTTGATTTAGAAAAGAAAAGAAAAGAAAAGAAAATTTGAATCCTAATTTTGAAGGTGTAGAAATTCTTGTATGCTTAAGAAAATCAAAGATTGGTGACCTTTCTTATACTTGACCACACTAGGACCAATAAAACTACCACTTCTTCATGCAAATGACTTTAGCCAGTCAAATTAATAAAATCAGGGTTCATAAATGAGCTTTTCAAATCCTTCTCTTTTTAAAAGCTCTAAAATATGAAAAAGAAAAAACTTAGGCTTATCTGAACGCTATGAATCCGTTCTGATACTAAGATCATAGATACTGAATAGGAGTACTTAAACAAGGCGTACCTTCCAGACATGAAAACAGCATCATACTGCCCCCTACCTGCAGCAGCTATGCGTTGTTTTAATCTTTTTAGTGACGGAAGGACTTCAAAAGCAGGAGGTTCTACAAAAGCACCAAAAATCAAATAAGAACATCCACTCTTATATTGCATAAGAAGCAATCACACTATATCATGTACATATTGAAAAATTTAACAGGAGAGATCATTAGTTGTTGCTTAATTTTCTATAATGCAAATAATTCTGTTTCAAATCCGGGCTTTTTATAGAAGTTAGTAGTTGCTTTGCCTAACTCACACAGCAGTTTAAAAAGATAAACAGTCATTATAACAGTTTCTTATTCATACCAAGATCATTGACGCAAACCTCCTGAGAGATTCCATTCTTTGAAATTTTCTCTAGCAGCAATAAAGGATCCACCGTGCTTGTTTGCTCTGGCCGGAGACGCTGAGATTAGGAAATATCATAGCATGACTTTTGTGTTCATTCAGTCAACTGGCAATTTAAGAGTAGTATCAAGAATCGTCATGTAACTTAAACTGCATCCAATTTTAGTTCTATATGTTTATATTGTTTTCACTTTTGGTCCAGTTGGTATCAATTTTGTTCCAAATTTGAAAAAATTAAAACATGTTTGACTAAAATTGGACAAAAAGGACCAAAATTGACACCAATGGACCAAAATTGAAAAAGTAACAACATACATGACTAAAATTGGATACTGCCTAAGTTACAAGGCGATTCTTAGATTTTGACTCAGCAATTTAACTTCTTCCAGTAGATTCAGTGATCTTTAATACCTTGTAAACTTCAGCAGTTGGGCATGCCTCTTGTGGTTTAATGAGAACCAAAGGAAGATCAAAAGGTACAATTGGAGGAATATCATCAACTACCTGATCAATTCAAATAATAATCAACTGATATCACTTGATCTAGCATAATATATTATGCTTCACAAGTTGTCACAGACATTAATTTACAAAAACTAGATTTATGTTCAATTGTTGTGGTCTTTAACTGATTTACCACTGATTAATTTACCACTTGTTTGTTTTGGAACTGCCACAATAACTTTTTCCCAGTTCTTAAATATCATAAGATCTAATATAACAGTGCAACTACCCTACTTTTTAATACTATAATAATACAACTACATCCGCTTCTCAACACGATTTGACATCTAAGGTAAAGTTCGACTCCTCCATTTCTACAACAAAAAACAAACACAGACTCTGGTGTATGGATGTCATGAATAGTAAACTGTATTTGAATTTTGTATATTAATGGGAGCGTAGATTTTGTACGATTTTGAAATTTAGGTGATAGTGAGATTATTATATTGTAAAGAGTAGTGTAGAAATAACTGAATGGACGTGTAATGATTGATGTGTTGTGAAATATATGAAAAAGCAAGAGAGATAGTGTTGCGTTGGGTAGATAATAATAATTAAAAAGTGGATGATAAAAGATTGAATGTGTATTGGAAATTGAAGTGTATTATAGGTATTATTGGGTAGAATTTTATAGGATTTGAAATCCTATACCAAAATCGGGTCATGAAATAACTTCTACAAAAAAACTAATAGTCTTATCCATCGTAATCATGAAATAACTTATAGCCAACATTATGAAATATGTGTACCTTTCAGTAATCGTGATCAGATATCCAAAGGCAAAAACTTCTATGCACAAGTTGCACCATGCAACTCAAGAGCATTTTACAAGATATTAGTTGTTTTACTAATAGGTATTATATTAGTTGGTCAGTATTAGTTGTTTTCATTGAACAGTAATAGTTGTGCACTTGGTGCGCCCAAGTGTTACTCATGTGGGAATTACAAAGAAAAGCTTTGTACTAACTCAGGCATACACACAGATAAATGTTCATAAGAAAGCTGAATGACAAAAAAATAGGAAGACGGGCTGAATTCACCTATGTTTATGACATACCTCGCCTCTACCTGTACAATACGCAGCTCCGTGAGAGAAAAAGAAGGGGATATCAGAACCGATCTCACCAGACCATTCTTGGAGCTCCTTTTCAGTAGCAACACAACCACTAAACTGATTTGCTGCCCACAAAGCAGTAGCAGCATTGCTGCTGCCACCGCCTAGGCCAGCTCCCGTAGGTACCTTCTTATCAAGATGAACCTAGATAAACAAATACACGATCTAAGTTCTAATTAGTCTCCAGTTAAGAAATCCAATGGGTTGGAAATCATGGAATTTACCCAAAAATAGTTGTTTATTCCTGTCTTTTTCCTGAACAGGTTAAGAGCCTTTATTATCTGCAAAATGGAAGAAAATAAAGACCACTTGAACATACTTTAACAAAAATAAAGGAAGAAAAGGCTCTTCGTATACCAAATTTCTCTCGTCAAGAGGAACTCCAGGGACGTTGGTTGACAAACCATCCTTTGATTTAGACGGGGACAGTGAAAACTTTATTTTATCTCCTAGACTGACAACCTGAAGAAAAGCATGCTTGATTTTACCACAAACAAGATCCAACAAAATCGAATAATTCATATCACTAACACAATAATTGCAACAAGAAATTTGCTAATGCTAAAATGAAAGATATTTACATGAAATAGAGATGCCAAATCATGATATCCATCTGCTCGTTTGCCCGTAATTCTCAAGAATACGTTTATCTGCGCATCAAAGACACTGCAGTTACATAAAATCATTCTAAAAAGGTGATGAAGATTTGGCTTCAAGCCAACTAATTGTATTACATTTAATTATCTTACCTTGCAAGGGGAAAAAAGTGTGAGCCTTGAAATCCCAGCATTAGAATCCACCTCATCAGCTAACTTATTAAGCTTGCCCTCAAAATCATACACAACCTAATCACACACAACCATCAATATATAACTTTTAACAATTGGTATAATAAAAACAATTAATACCTGTTAATAAAGCAACTAATATTCTGCCATGAAACAACTAATATCATTCAAAACTGATACCTTGTATTAAAACCAACTAATACCTTTTTAATGAAATAACCAGTACTATCCAAATTAGTTTTACAATGGAACTTGTTCAACTCTGCCAAATTTAAATTCTTCGAAAGAACATGGCAAAGTAGACAATAAGAAAGACAAACTAACATCAAAGAAACGCAGCAATAAAATAACACTAATTCACGCAGGGGGTTCAATTA
Source organism: Paraleonurus japonicus (assembly GCA_030762865.1). NCBI lineage: Eukaryota > Viridiplantae > Streptophyta > Magnoliopsida > Lamiales > Lamiaceae > Paraleonurus > Paraleonurus japonicus. The sequence goes on from CM061053.1 coordinate 20,712,992, forward strand.
AAACTTGATACCTCTACTTGCTTTCTACCAGATTTTGAATCAGAAGCGGTGGCTTTGATCGAATAAGTTCTCCAGTTTTTGAGAAAAGACGATGACCCATGTGGCTTAATCGAACAAGGCAGAGGAGAAGTGCCATTTTGAAGGAATTAAAGTGGGTTTTGGCATTGTAGGAAGCGTAGCTCTGGTGACTGCAGAGGGAATGGGAGGAAGCCATTGGGGATGAAGAAAGGAGGAGCAATAGCCCACTAAAGTACCCTCCCTGTTAACGATAATTGAATGGGGAGTAATCAATTCTGCATTAAAAGTTTGATGGGAGATAAAGATTCCGCTATTCTACTCAAAATGCGTGCCTCCTGCGCCTATTGTTGGACCATCTTCTATAAAATTTGCTCTTCTTTTGCTAGTCAGCGATGCAGTTTTACTGGGGGTGGGGGTTAAATTTCTTGATTAATAGATTACCATATTTTAGGGAGTACGAGATCATCAATAGAAATGAGAATAAAATTAATTTTTACTCTTATGCCCCCAAGTTTATTGGAGGAAGAAATGTCTCCATGCTAATTATATAATTAGTGTTGTGCTCTAATTTTGGAAAAAATGAGACAACAAAAGCTTGTTATTGGTGATGGAAGAGAATGATTGAGGAAAAATGATGGTAGATGGGGGAAAAGGTTAATCATAATGGGTAATAATTATCTTATTTAAGAGGAAAAATATTGTCATTCACCATCTTTTATTCTCATTAAACACCATAATTATCTTATATTAATTCTCATTCCCATTGACATTAAAGATTTCCAACCAAGGGCTCCTTATTTGTTACAAACACATATAAGTATCTTCTATATTCGAACAATCGCACCAAACCAATCATGAAAAGTGAAAAAATTAGTGACAATCTCCGTCTTTCAAGAAGAACCGAAACCCCAAGAATTAGGGACGACATGCAAATTTGTTAATTATGATAATATGAAATGGTCAGGTACATTTCTTGATTCATATGTTAGGCTGACCATATTTATTTGTTGGGCTGGAAATGCATCTCTATATTTTTGTGCCTAATTTTTTTTTTTATTTTTAGGTGGTAAGACACGTGGTAAAATAATATTAAGTAAAATATAAAAAAAAATCACTTAGGCTCCATTTGGATGGGGTGGATTTGAAATCGAAGGGATTTGAACATAATATAACATGCATTCACACAAACTAAAATGGAGAAAAACTAAATGAATGGATTTAATTCACTCAAATATTAAGCACAAGTGGAAGAAGTGAGAGGATTTCAAATAACTAGGTTTTGTTGGGTATTTGAAATCCTCCCACTTATAAGTAATATTTGTGTGAACCAAATCCATTCATTTAATTTTCTCCATTTTTATTTGTAAATGTATGGTGTATTATCCTCAAATCCACTGATTTTCAAATGACTCCATCCAAATGGAGCCTTATTATTTTATTTTATATATATATATATATATATATATATATATATATATATATATAATTTACATAAAGAAATTAAAGCTCTATTTGAATGAAGTGGATTTGAAATCAAAGAATTTGAGGATAATATCTCATGCATTCACATAAACTAAAATGGAGAAAAGCTAAATGAACGAATTTGATTCACTCAAATATTAAGCACAAGTGAGAGAAGTGAGAGGATTTCAAATGACTAGATTTTGTTGGATATTTGAAATCCTCCCACTTATAAGTAATGTTTGTGTGAACCAAATCTATTCATTTAGGCCTGTTCGGGGTGGTTCTAAGTTTTTGGTTTTTTGTTTTGAAAGTTAAATTTGAAAACAAAACGTGTTCGGGTAAAATGGGCCTAAATTTGTTTTTAACTTAATTTAAAACGGTTTTTGGCCAAATCTCAAAACCATAATAATATGTTTTTATTTTTAGTTTTTGTTGTAATCCGGACCCAACATGAACCCGACAATATTAGGTGGACCCGACCCGTAATTTATATATTTATATTAATTATATAATATACTTATAATATTAATAATATATTATTCTATCATTTGTAATATACTTATAATATTATTTAATAACATATTATTTTCGTAATAATAATATTATTATTATTATTATTATTATTATCATTTAGAATATACTTATAATATTGTCATTTATAATAATATTATTATTTTATTAATATATTATTAAAATATGATCATTTATAATATTATTTTATATTACTAATAATATATTATTTTATATTACTAATAATATATTATTAATAATAATATATTATCATTTAATATAATATTAATATTATCATTTATTACTAATAATATTAATACTATTTATTAATATATTATTATTTAATATTAATATATATATATATTTTTGTTTTGATCGGGTAATTAATATATTATTTTAATATTAATAATATAATGCTATCATTTAATATATTATTAATAATATTATAATATTATTTTAAAATTAATAATACATTATTTTATCAATTATAATATACTTATAATATTATCATTTATAATATAATATTAAATAATATAATATTATTATTTTTAAAAAATAGATTATTTTATTATTTATAATATACTTATTATTATTTAATAATATATTATTATATTTAATATTATTAGTTATAATATACTTATAATAATATTTAATAATATATTATTTTAATAAAATAAATAAAAAATTGTTTAATACAAAAGCGAAACTCAATTCACAACCAAAATTCAAAACTCAAAACTAAATTTCAAAACTCAAAACTAAAACTAGTTTTGATTTTTAAAAATTTCAAAACTAAAAATAAAAAATCACTCCAAACATGGCCTTAGTTTTTCTCCATTTTGATTTGTAAATATATCAAATCTCTTGATTTCAAATGACTCCATCCAAATGAAGCCTGAGAGAATTCATATCTGTTGTGCACCGGTACATCATACAATTCAAGTACATGTTTTAAAAAGTAATTATTATTTTCACATAACATTTTCAATTATATTATTCAATAAAAACAAGGTTGTCTGTTTAAAATACACTTGATCCGCCCTATTTCGCTCATTGGAAGTATCTATAAGATTTTGGCTAAGGTATTAGTTGGCGGCTGAGTAAAGTCAGGAAGGATTGATCTGCGATTCACGGTGTGCTTTTGTTGGGGTCGGTTGATTCATGACGGAATTGTTGTGTTGAACGAGGCTTTGGAGGAAGCAAAGGCGAAGAAGATTGAGAGAGTTTTTTAAAATTGACTTTGCCAAGACTTACGACTCGGTGGATTGGGGATTCTTAGATAAGATGATGCAACAATTCAACTTTTGTGCAAAATGGAGGAAGTGGATTCGGGAGGCAACGACAAATGTTTTGGTTAATGGCGGCCGTCGGGGAGTTTAAGTTAGAGAGAGGATTGCGTCGGGGGTCATTTATCCCCTTTCCTCTATTTATTAGTTGCCAAAGGGTTGAGTTTGTTGGTGAATAAAGCGGTTGAAGAGGAGTTGCTCGAAAGCTGCCGAATTAGGTAGAGAGAAGATCAAAGTCTCCCATCTTTAGTACGTGGACGATACCATTTTCATCACTTCGGGAATTTATCGAATGCGAGGGCCATGCAATCAATTCTTAAAAATTTTGAGCTCATTTCTGGTCTTAAGGTAAACTTCGGTAAATGTAGTATTATGGGGCTAAATATGGTCAATAACAGAGTGGAGTTAATGGCGGGTATTTTGAATTATGTTGTGGGGTCGTTTCCATTTAATTATTTGGGTATAAAAATTGGAGGTAATTTCAAATGTGTAGCTGAATGGGACACTCTGTCCAAAAAGTGAAGACCAGAATTAAGACTTGGGAGCACAAAAACTTTCTATTGGTGGGAGGATAATTCTCTTGAATATTGTGTTGTTCGCCTTTAGGTTTATCACATGTCCTTCTTTAAGGCTCTGCAAAACCCCGAGAGATATTAATGCTTTGTTTGAAATTTTATTTTGGGGGTGGTGAGAATGTCGGGAAAATTGTCTGGATTAATGGAAACATCTTTGTTTGCCAAAATCAAAAGAGAGCTTGGGGATTAGGGATTTGAGATGTTTCAATAAAGCACTATTAGGGAAATGGCTATTGAGATTTTTGTTAAAAAATGAGAGTTTATGGTGTAGAGTCCTCAGTCTATTCATGGTCAAATTACGGATAAATAGTGAGGGGTGGTCTTTGTTGGGGCGGGGTAGAATTTTGTCAAGGTGGTGGAGGGATGCGGTTAATTAACCTTCGGGTGGGTGGGTGGGGGGGATGGTTAGTAAATAATTTAGAAAAATTCTTAGGAGATGGGGGACACCGATTTTGGAATGATTCTTAGGCTGATGTTGTCCCTTTAAGAAGGCTATTCCTAGAGTGTTTAGTCCGAGTCGGGATAAAAATATTTTGGTTAGGCAAATAGGGTCATGGGAAGGGAAAAATTGGTCTTAGAATTGTAAATGGAGGAGAGCTTTATTGAAGCGTGATGATCATTATATTTCACCATTCTTTGATTTGATTAACAGGTGGCAACCTATTCGGAATACTCCCGATAGGTGGCGATGGAGGTTGACATCGATGGCATATACCTCAACGAACTCGGCTTACTCATCAATCATGGACGGCGTCGAGATTGCAGGCGGAAACTCTGCCTCTGGGGTGAATATTGGCTTGTTTGGTGTAAGCTTGTCCCACTCAAAGTTACAACGATGACATGGAGGCTGCTATGTAATCGTCTCCCTACAACGGATAACTGCAGTACGGAGGAATGTGCTGGTATCGAGAGGAAAATAGGAGGTGCTATAGTTGTAATTGTCAGAAAAAACGCACAACATTTGTTCCTTGCTTGCCCAAAGGCTGTAGAGGTTTGGTCGAGTGTTATTCATGGCTTGGAGTTGTGGTGTTCAACCTCAAGATATCAAGTCTCACTTTGCTACTCATGCGGGTTTTTAAGAGGTAAAGAAGGTAAAAAAAATTCGCGATTAGTATTTGGGAGTGTGTGGTTTGAGCTTTGTGGAAGGCTAGAAATAATTTCGTCTTTAATGAGAGAGAGTCGAGTCCAGGTGCGATCATTGAAGAGGTCAAGTATAGGGTGTGGAGTCGGTGTTTGTTTAAAATTTTTATTGATTGTAATGCTTCCTTACAAATTTGGTTTTACGATCCTAAACTCTTAATCTGATTTGTTTTCCCTCTATAATAGTTTAGGTTATGGTTGTATTTTGTCATTCGCTTTGGGGTATGTCTTATATATCTGGTATTTTTAATAAAATACTTTTTTTTCTACGATAAAAAAAAATATATATGATGTATACTTGTAATACCCCTAATAATTTTTAAATATTATTTATTTGTTTTTATTAATTTGAGTATCGAGTTTTACTAAAATTAAATATTTTCCATATCATACAAATTTTAGTAAATAATATCTTTAAATTTTATTATTTTCTAGAAAAAAAAAGAATCTTTTATTTAAAATCAAATCTTGAGTTTCCCACGAGGTACAAATCCTAATTTTTCTCACTAGAAAATATATTTTTTTTTCCTATTTTTTTAAGTTCCTAAATCTTTTAAATCCCTAATTCAATTTCACCCTCAATTTTTAAATCCTAATTTAAATTTCAATTTCAATTCCTATCTCTCAATTAAATTCTAATATTTTTCAGTCCTTATCTCAACCAAGCTCAAGCTCATGCCTAATACTTATTTATATAAGAGTAAACCCTAAAAAAATTTATACACACAAATCTGCATTCTCAATTACACGGTGGTTTCTGACCTCTCACATGCGGTACACCTTTCTCTTTATTTATTTATTTTTCTCCCTTCGTTTAATTTGCCCTGTTCGGTAACATAAAAAATTTATTTTAGTTTTATTCCTACGATTTATTAGCTAATAATCATATTATATATAACATCCCTATATTACTAATAGGGAGTTTATTTTTGCTTAAGTGTCGTCATGAGATTAATTTGGATGAGGTGTCACATTCTTATTAAATGCATATATATGTTAATAATTTATGTGTCATTTTCCTATTGATTTATAATTAATATATGGCATCTATGTGGCATTTTAATATAGGAATTAATTAAAAATATATTTCTAAGGATTTCTAAGGAGGTTTGAACCTTAGACCTCTTGCACAATATGTATATTTTTTAATAAATAATTTAATATATATATCTTTAAATATTTTAAATATCTATTTTATATCTAAAAAATATTATCATATGACAATTTTTAAATATAAAATTATATTTAACTTAAGCCTATAAATGTATGTAAGAAAAATTGTGGTTGTATCAACTTTTATGAAAAAAAAACTTAATATAATCATATATGGGAGTATTTATTGTAAATATACGATGTACATATATTATTCGGAGTAATATTTATGCATCAATTATATAAAAAAATTCTATTAATCGTCTCATTTTTTTATTAATTGTAAAATAAATTTGAAACAAATCTTATAATAAATTCTTTCACATAATTATAATAATTCTAATCTCTAGCATGAATTGTCAAACAATTAACACAAATTCTAGGGTGCATCCAAGTGCATACTATGCACTTGGATTTTGCACTCCAATTTGAAATTAATTTAAAATTAATTTTGACCAAACTCGCGGGTCGGTTTGGGTTTATTTCGCGGATCCTGGAGCGGATAAGACCGGGTTTCAGGAACGGGTCAATAATATCAAAAGTTTTCTCTCTTTTCTCTCTGTTTTCGCGCTTCTTCTTGTGAGCAATACTCTTGATCAATACTCCTTACTTCCTCCATTTTGTTCGATCTTAGACGGTTTCTCTTTCAAATCGTTAGTTATTCTTCAGTTTTTGGTAGTTTTTTCATTTTTGAACTTGTAAACCGTCTATATATCGCTCGATTCATAGTCTTTTTGATATTGTGTTCATTTTCGAAGTATTTTCTTCTACGAAGGGCGATCGAAGGTTTTTGTTGAACGATTGAAGCTTTTGTTGTTGTGTTTCCTCAAACTCGTAAGTATTTATTCAAAATCCTTTTCTATTTTTCGATTCTTCATGTTTGGTTTTTCAAAATCGTAAGTATTTGTTCAAACTTCGTAAGTATTATGTTTTTACGTATTATGCTTCAATATTTTGTCGATTTTAGGGTTTTTCCTTTTGCATGTTAATTTTTAATAATTTTCTTGTTTTCTTTCAGTTTTCGTTCTAAATGGTTCGAACTAAGTTTTTGGTTCCCAAAGGTAGTGGTCCTAGGAAGAAGAAGGAACTTGTTTCTAGCGAGAACAAGGTCCAATGTTAATAGGAAGCTTGTAAATGCTTGTAAAAAATGCGAAGTTAATGTATCTTCAAAGCTTTACGCAATGTAGAAGTTTCGTAATGTAGATGTTTACGGTAGTGATGATTTTGAGGATTCTATTCCTCTTTCTTCTTATCTGCGTTCGAAGAGGAAGGATGAAAGTAATGTTCCTAGAGATGGAAAATCTTCAAAAAAGCAGCGTGTTGGTAATGCAAGTAAGGATGAAGATAATGTGAAGGATGATGGTGGGATGCATGGTGAAAGAAGCTCTAAAAGAAAACTTCTTCTAAATCAACTGGTGTTAAGAAGAACAGAGGTGTGCGAAGGGAAGAATCAAGTAAGGAAGGAGAAAAAACTAATGTTCGTTCGAAAGAAAAAAAGGATGCTAATGTTAATTACGGAGGAGAAAGATCATTTAAGAAAGAATCTGCTGCTAAATCTTACGGTATTAAGAAGAAAAAAGTTTTTGAAAGAAGAGTGCTAGTTGGTATTTTCCTTCTTTTTGTAGTTTTATCAATAATTGTTGTTCATAATTTGGGGTATTGGTAATTTAGTTATTGGGGTATTGTTTTTTTAGTTATTGTGTATTCTTGTTTAATGCATTAGGTTTTGTTGAGAAGTTGTGTGTTGTATTGATAATTTTAACTTGGGGTATTAATAATTATTAATTTTGGGTATTGGTGATTATATCTTGGGGTATTGGTTGTTATATCTTGGGGTATTAGTGATTATATCTTGGGGTATTGGGGATTATAACTTGGGGTATTGGTGGTTATATCTTGGGGTATTGGTGATTATACCTTCGGGTATTAGTTCTTATAACTTGGGGTATAGGTGATTATATATTTTGGGTATTGTTGATTAATTGTTTCTGTTTAGTTTTTGTTTGTTATTCTTGTTCTTATTTACATTTTTTTGTTGTATATGCGGCACTTTTGTGTGATGTCGTCCTCTTGGGTTGTTTGAGTTCTGCATTCTTTGAATGATAAGCAAAAAGAAGATGTTGTTAGCATTGGTTTTGGTGGTCTTTTGAAGTTGAATTTGAGTAAGTGTTTTAGTCGGGATATGTTGAAGTGGTTGGTGGAGCAGGTTTAATGGCGGTAGTCGTATGTTATACGTAAATGATTTTAGGCAATTTCATTCTTTGATGATGTATATGATGTTTTTATGATTCCTAGGAATGATGGGAGAAATGTAGTTTGTTATTCACGTTACGATGATAAATGCGTATTTGAATCCTTTAGTAAGAAATATGGTATAGCCGCTAAGACTCCGATTCGGTTTGGCTAGTTTGATTGTTGAGAAGTTAAGTGAAGGGGGTGATGACTTTAAGCGGGCTTTTGTTTTGTTTTGTCTCTGTTCTTTTCTTTGTCCTTCCTCAAATCGTTACGTAAGTACTATTTATTTTAAGTCCCTTGAGGTTGTAGAAGATATACCTAAGTTGGATTGGTGTAATTTTGTTTTGAAAAAGTTGTCGGATTCGGTCTTAGCATATCGGAATGATGGGGTTAAGAATGTTAGTGGCTGTGTTTTGGTGTTACAAATATTGTACTTGCATAGAATTTGAAGTGGAGGGGTGTTTGTGAGCCGTGTTCTATTCCTTTGATTCAGCATTGGAATGATGAAAAGATGAAGAAGAGGTGTTATCAAGAGGTTAGTCTGGTGTTTTTGTTACGGTGATATGGTTGGTGGTGTGTATCTGTCTGCATTAATGGGGTTCAAGTCTACAATTTACGGTAAAGAAAGTGGGGATAACGAGTATCGGGTATACTATGTTTTATTGATTATTCTATAGTATTTCTTATTGTTTTTCTACTTATGCTATTTTTGTTCTTTATTTTGTTGCGGGAGATTAAGAAGATATTGTTGTCTATCCAGTCGGAGGCTAGGGATTTTTACGGAGGTTTGATGCTTAAGATTCGGAAACTTACGGACGGTATTCAGTCCTCTTCTTCCTCAGAATCCACTCCACGAATACGAGCCGCCGAATACCAGTTCTTTATGAATCCGAAGCTTCACAGAATACGTTGATAAATTGGTTAAATATGTTACGATGATGAAAGAGTTGGGTGTGAAGCTCCTAAGTTTGATTTCTTTGACTTTGAGCCACCTATTTTTGAAACCAATTTATCTGGTGATGAAGCAGATTGGTTTAAGGACGGTTTCTTGTTGATCTTGGGGTGATGAGCCGCCTTTAAAAAAATCTGTTCAAGAGAATGTTGGGGTTGAAGAGGATGTTGGTGCAAAGGATGGGGGTGATGGAGGTAGCAAGGATAAAGGCTGGTGAGGAGAATGTTGGTCTAAAGGCCGGTGTGGTGGGAGGTTCCAAGGCTGGTGAGGAGAATGTTGGAGATTGCGAAAAAGGTGATGAGCTTGATGATGCCGTTAAGTCTGTTTCTTCAAAGGTGAAGAGAGTTGGTAATGATGTTTCAAGTCTGTTTTGGTTGATTAATGATGAAGTTGGGTATGTTTCGAAGTGGTGAAGTTTAACAAGAAGTGTTATCGTACTATTCCACAACCCCATATGGAAGTTGTTGACTTTTGTTTTTACGATAGTGATGGATCGATTCAAGTGTAAGCATTTGATTAGTATTTCATTTTTTTATTTAATTGTTACATGTGTGCGTACTTATATATACATTTTTTTTTTTGATTAGAGATTGTTATTATAGTCATGGGGATGGTCTTGGGTAATGCAATGCTGAAATTAAGTCATTGTCGCCTAACCAAGAGATTGATATTGCTGTTGTTTTACGCTGGTGCTTGGATGTTAATGGGGATGTGTTTACCGATGGTCGACGGAGCTGATTTGCTTTCAATCTTAATCACAATGTAAGTTTTGTATAGTTATTGTTTGTGTATTGGTGGTTATCTCTTTTGGATATTGGTGATTATCTTTTTGGGTATTGCTATGCAACCCTTGGGGTATTCTTGTTTTACTCTTGGGGTATTCTTTGTGTATATCTTCTTTGTATTGCATTGTAAGTCTTAGGGTATTCTTGTTTTACTCTTGGGGTATTGTTGACTATATTTTGGGGTATTCTTTGTGTAGCTCTTTGTGTATTGCTTTGTAAGCTGTTAGACTATTATTTATCATTGATTATTGATTATTCTATCCTTTGTTTTTCTATTTATTTGTTTGTGTAGTTTTCTTGGGTGAGGTTGTACGGAAGGGAGTTGATGTTGAAAAAATGGTGATAACTTCTTACGTGTTTGGGATGCGTGGATTTACGTGTATGAAGGTTGTTTCATGTATGCCGAAATGGTTAGTTGAATTGTTATTGTTTTGTGTATTTTTAATTATTTTTGTTTTACTAAAGTTTAATAATTCTTCCTTTTCTTTTTTAGATTTTCATTCCTATTTGTATCCATGACCATTTTGTTGTCCTTGTAATTAACTTTGTTGATTCAAAGTTGCAATTCTTGGACAATTTGAAGCATGTTGAGGAAGATAATGATTACACAAAGTCTCATTTGATATATTGGTAAAAATTTTATAATTATTTGTTTCTAATCATTTTATATTTTTGAATTACACCTTTGAATGTATATATATATATATATATATATTTTTTTTTTTTTTTTTTTTTACTTCTTTAGGTCAAATTGATGTCTAGGTTTCTTGAGAAAAAGAAACATCCTAAAATTCTTGATATTTTGGGATATAATTTTGAAAACATGTCTTTAAAGTGGAAAAGCTGGAAAGCTGATAAGGATTGTGGTGTATATATGATGCATCACATCAAACAATTCAATGGTACTTCTTATTCTTATCCAGGACTTGACTCGGGTAATTGTTTTCTTTTATTTTTTCATATTTTTATTATTTACTTAGTTTCTTATCTTATTTTTATTGACTTTTTTTTATATATAGGAGGATGTTCGTATAGCAATCGGGCGAAATCTGTGTTATTCTACTTCTTTCAAACTTTAATTCGTGTAGGTCTGATGTTATTGAGAAGGTTTACAATTTTTATAAGCAAAAGCCCGATTTAATCAAGAATATTGCTTTGAAGAAGAAAGAAAAAGATGTAAAAGGCTGCTTTGAGGAGAAAAAAAAAGCAGGCTGTGATGCTTTGAAAAATCTAAGCGATGATTTGGGGAGGAAAGAGGAGGAATGTTAAATGATAGTTTTTAGTTGAACATTTTAACTATTTAATATGTATATGGTTTTGAAGGTTGTAATGGTACACTTAAACATGTGTTAGCGATGTGGTTTAATATGTATTTAGTGGTTTTATTAATCATTTTATGTTTTATATGTTTTGTGTTGTATTATTAATTATATCTTTGGGTATTTCTAAATATATGTTCGGGTATTCTTTCTATAACTTCGGGTATTGCCAACTATTTGTTGGGGTATTTGCTAATATAAATATGGGTATTACTAATTATACCATTATTAAGAATATGAGAACTTAATCAATAAATAAAATATAAAGTATTTGCAATAATACTCCAATATTTGATTATCAATATCTCAAGTAAATGTTGAATAATGTGTAAAAGAATTACAATGCTCATTCAAATAATATGTGGATTTGGTGTCTTTGGAACCATATTCCCTCATTTGTGATGATTGTGATGTTGATTTCTTATTCTTCTTGTTTTGATGAAGACCACTCTTAATTCTTTGACTTCTTCCCTTTATTCTTGATCGTTTTGGATCTAGAATTTTGTTGGATGTCTCAGAATTAGCTTCACTTCCTTCTTTTTGTGCGGAGAACTTTTGTTTAAGTATTTTACGATATCTTTCACATCCTTCTTCAATAAGTTCTCTCATTTCTTCACTTTCTTCACTCATCAAGACTATGTTATAATACTTCCTTATGATAGCATGTCTCCATGGGATATTTGTTCCAACTTTATCATTGTTCCTGTTTTTACGAGAATTTGAATATTAATATTAGTTAGTTCTTATCGGTTTTAATCGAATAGTAAAATAATAGTAAATATATAAATATATTGTACTGTTTTTGTTGTTGATATCATTTTGTTTCTTGTCCCACATGTGTGCTTTTGCAAGTCTGCACCATCTTTTCAATATATAGTTATCGGGTATCATTTGTCTTGAATGTACATTCAATATTCTCAAGCGGTGGTAACATAATATGCCTAATTCTTCGAACTTCTTACAATCACATGTGATTAGGTTCATGGCGATGTCATATACCACTCTGTTTTTGTGCCCAACATCATCATTCTTGACCTCATAAATCAAGCTGGTATCATAGACTTGAATGACAGTCGAGCAGGCGAATATGGACTTTCACGAACTCCTCTTCAAAAGCGTCTGAATATGGTCGGTGTGTATATCTTAGCGGCATGTTTGAGCATTCCTTTCATTCCCAGTGCGATTCGGTATCATCCTTGAGCAATCGAATTCATCCTTTTTTGAGTGCTTCTCCATTGATTTATTGTGTTCTTGAATATCTCGTAAAATTCTGTCAAATTTATGCCTTGTTTGCTCGAAACCTATCGCATGATTTGTGCTTTCACTTCTTTGGGGTGACCTTATTCAGTAGAGAATATGTCCTTGCTCAATGTCGTACACCATTTTCTTTTAAAGCTGTATAATCTGTTAAACCAAGCATTTTTTCAAGCCCGTATGTTGATATCATGCTCTTCCAACCGCTTTGAAGTCATTCTCATCCATACATCTGATAGACATTTGTTAAATGCATCTTTAAAAGGACCGTCTTTCTTTAATTCTCCAAATCTTGCAATTGCATTTTGGTATAGGTGCCAAAGACACAATTTGTGTCTTGAATCGAGAATTCTGTAAAACAACATCCAATAAGCAATACTCAAAGATATTTTCACCAATACCGAAGAATTAAATGGCAATACCCGAATCGAGAAAATACCAATACCCGAAGTAGAAAATATCAATACACGAAGCATTAATTGGCAATACCCAATACTATAAATATCAATAACAGAACTTAATCAAATATAAAACATAAATCTTTACGAAGTATTAAATAATGTGTACAATTTTTTTACCTTCCCTATTGCATTTGCTATTGCTAAGTCTGATACGTGAAAACCGTCTTAGGTACTTTCTCCCCCATTGAAATTTTGAACATTTGGAAAAGCCACTCGAAAGTTTGTTTTCTCATCGATATGAATGCACTGACCAAACATTACATTCTTCCGGTGATTGTTTACCCCAACAAAGGTGCACAAATCAAGTTGTACTTGTTTTACATTACGTATGTCGTATCGAAAACCATTACATCTCCGTAGATTTCATAATCTTCCATCATCAACGAATCCCTCCAAAAATACTTGACAATCTCCCATCTTCATTGAGCCTAATCTTGTAAAAGAAATTTTTATCTTTAGCTTCTTGCTTCCATCATGTTGATCAAGTTGTTTGCATCACCATCTTTAATTGCTTCCATTTTAAACTTGTTTACCAAGTTGTAATGGTCCTTGATTGTGTGTCCTAAGTTTTCCTCCTCCAACTTCATTCGTCATGTAGCGATATGAGTCTATTGTTCTCATCACGAAGACACCATATCCTCTATCACTCTACTCTTGTGCTGTAGTAATTTGTCTTTCCGAGACGGTGCATATGGTTCCATTCCGTTCTAGTTAGCTCATGATTGTGCTCTATCTCGTGTTGCACAATCGCATAATTGCCCTTTTTAGTCTTTTTCACCAACATTCTTGCCTTGCGATCTGTTCTTGTTATACCAATCCTCCTTTTTTTGTGAGATGTTCCAGGAGTTGAATTTCTTTGCTTTTTAGTTCTTATTCCGATTACACGAGCACACAAACAACTTGCTCAAAAGTATAGATTTATCGATTCTGAGAAAATCTGTTTGTTGATTTACGAACACCGAATCCCAAACAACGTGCATGCTTCTGTATAAGGAATACATCTTTTCTATTGTGTCTTGTTCTACGCCGACCAAAGAACCTCTTATATCGACACAATTAGCATTGTCATCCGATTTAGACATACGATATATTTATAATATAATTAGTTAGTACAATAGAATAGAACATTTAATTAGCAATATCCAAAGATACTAATCAAGAATACCCCAAGAACAAAGCAAAGAATTCTCTAAGACTAAATCAACAAACCCGAAGGTATTAATCGGATATACCCCAAGAACAAAGCGGTAATACCTCAAGCTAATAATGAGTAACACCCGAAGAATGTTTTTCTACCTTTGTTTCTGTCATGAAAGTTCTTGACTATTATTGGTTTTAACATTTCATCATCCTTTTGAAGACTTTGTTCATCAATTATTTTGCAATCATATATTTCTTCTTCTCATACCTTGTAGTATTTGAATCGAGTGTAGATTTTCACCTATTTAATTTAGTTCATAGAGTTATGCAATGTACCTTATAAATCTGTTAAATCACGGTAAAAATTAGGAAATTAGGTCTAATACGATAAATCGTATTCTTCAAAGTATTGCATGTTTGATCTTATATTTTTGCGCGTTGAATGCGCGATGAGTTTCAGTTTTTTTGTTTGGGACGATTTCTTCTTCACGGCGATGCGATTTTCTGCGGGTTTTGCTTAGGGTTTTTATCCGGATTTTGGATCTTTTTTGTTGACCCGCGAGTTTTTTAAGATTCGGCCGACCCATGAGTTTTTAAATTAGTCAAAATTAATTATAAATTAGGGTGCAAAATCCAAGTGCATAGTATGCACTTGGATGCACAATAGAACTACTCAACAATTAATATTACCATTATTTAAATTTAATATTATAATTATAATTTTTTTATACATATACATTATTTTAATATATATATTATTATTTGAAAATATTATATATAATATATTATATTGTAAAGTTTATTTAACGAAAATACCGCGTAATACGGGAGCTCATCTAGTATATAAATATAGAGAAGTCGGCGTCCGTCTTAGTAGCTATAGGAATTTAATTGGTTAAATAACTAGGTAATTCATGATCAAAGTGATGCACTGATAAACCTATTTTTCCATTACTATAATTCAAATATTACTTCGTCTTTTGTCTAATCGTATGCCTCATTCATATAACTACAGTCCATTATTATACGATTATGCATGCATATTTCTCAGGATGTTTGTTTCTACTTGTGTATACATATATGTAGTGTGTGCGTGTGGTTACTGTGTGTGTGGCGTGAGTTGTTATTATTATTATTATTTTATTTATTTATTTATTTAATTCTATTAAGAATTATATCTATAGATTTCAATTTGGGAATTAGAGTCTTAATTTAGGAATTTAAATTATCTCAAATTAATTTATAATTTCTTATAATTAAGTCTCAAGCTATTTGTGATCCTTGCATTTTGATCCTCAAATTTATAATAAATATATAACTAAGACCATTAGTCCTCTTGAAAATTTGTTTAGGATGTATGCTAATTAAATATAAATAATTATTAATGCTAAGTGACGAAAGTTACGAAGGCTAATTTTACGAGGCTATTTGTTACACTCTGCGGTGATCAATTAAGGTGGGGATTTAATTGCTCTAAGCTCTACGGTGGTATCGTAGAGTATTGCATGTTTTATTCAATATTTAATGCTTATTGTAAATTATGTGATTATCCGCTTGAATTATATTATTCCATGTTATTCTAATAGCCGGGGCCCTTATGAGGTCAGGGATGACGGGTCCTCGGGTGTATCCGCCGTGCTCAATGACAAAGTCTAATAGCCGGGGCCCTAATGTGGTCCGGGATCGACGGATCTTCGGGTTTAACCCGCCGTGCTCCATTCTACGTGTGAGAATATCGAGTCTTTAAATGGCTTTGGGAAGGCTCACAACTCCATTTCTATGTTGGCAAAGTATCAATGGCAAAGTTGACAAAGTTTATTATTGGCAAAGTTCATGTGAATTTATTTAATTTTAGTTGATTATCATGTTTTTACTTGTGTATTAAATTTTGAATAAATTTTATCTCCACCGAGTGTGCTTGCATACTCACCCCCAATAAACCCATTTAGGGTAATGAGTTGGACGAGGAGTGATGACGAGGGACATCATGCTCATGTTTTTACTTTTACTATTTATTTAATTAATGAATTTATGTTGAACTTAAGAATTTATCGTTTCCTAGAAATTATTTAAATGTTTACGTTTCCGTCGTAACATTATTTCACTTTTGAAAAATTAGGCGTTAACTCTTTCATATAAAGTTTATCGTTGTTTTATTTCAAAATTAAATTTGAAGCCTCAAATCTTTTAATTTCTATTACTTATTTAAAATCTAAGTCTATAAAAATTGGGGCGTGACAATATTCCCTCCTATTCAAAATATATACTCCCTCCATCTTGGGGCCAGGAAACTAAGAAAAATTAATTTCCTTGACTTTTTATAGAATAAAAGGTAAGAGAGAGAATAAAGTGTAAGAGTATTTTGAGTGATTTAATGAGATAAAGTAGAAGAGAGAATAAAGTAAAGTAGAATAAGAGTGACATTTTTTAAATTTAAATGATATTTTGAGGGTATTAATATTTTGTGATGTTTTCTTTTTAGGGGTGTGCATAACTTCCAACAAGGCGAAAAATAAAAGTGTGTATAACTTATTGGGACGAGAATAGTATCATTTTAGCTATTCATAATATTTACAATTTAAATGTCGTTTTGCATTTTCAATGTTTATTAATTATATTTCTTCGATTTACCCTTAAATTTTTTTAAAATAATTTAAATAATAATAATTTTTAAAGTCTTGTGTACACTTTCAAAAACTATTAATTAAGAATATAAGAAAAAAATCAATAATTTTCTTAATATGTATGTTCTAAAATAACATACATTATGAATGATAATAATATGTTTTCATTAGCGTAAAATCACACAAATTTTGATTAGAAGAGAGTTATAAGACTAAAACTAGTTTAAAATATTGAATTAATTAAGATAATTTGATCTCTTGTGAAATGGTCATTTGGATAATTGGATGGATGGATATGTTTTAATTTAAATGCTAATTTATCTTTTACTTAAGAAACTAATTAAGGTACCCCAGAATTGATAATGACATGTGATTGACAGGGTACTAACTCACCATAATTAAGGATAAAGATGAATCACATGCGTTCTGGGTTGGTATCTCAATCTTCACAAATATTTTTAGGGTTAATTTAAAAAATATCACTAACTTCTAAGATTTTTATTAATTATAATATAATTTTTTTCATTTAAAATTCAATATACCACCTTTTTAAGTTTTGTAATTTAACATATCAATCTGACCATTTGTTCAGTAGCAATTAAATGATGTGATTGTCGAAGATGCCACATAAATGTCCATGTAGTTGTAGATGCTCGTAGATAAAATTATATTTTTTTAATTGAAAGTAATGATTTAAAAAAATTAACATAATTTAAAACCATAAATTCTAAAAATATAATTATAAAAAGATTTTACTTTCATTTTGTAAAAGATTTTATTTGTTAACATCTATGCGGTAGTCATGTAATTTAATCGTGGTTCGAAAATGGTCAAAACCAAATGAAGGAGGAACATCAACAACTTTAAGTCAATTTGGTTGTACTTGTAGTTGAGCGTGTATGAACACAATACAATATTAATTAGAAAAATATTAGTTTAATTTATTTAGCAATTGGTAATTTTAAATTTTATTTTTATGTTTTTATTGTAATTTTTTCAATGGTGTATCCCTTTGCTGCTTTCAAATGAATTTAATTAATATTTTGTCATTAAATTATATATTAAAATAAAATGGTATATAAAATTATTAATTTATATATTATCATTAATATTTCATTGTAAAAGTAAAACTATAAATAGAAATGAGAAAATAAATGGGTGATTTGATAGTGAAAGTATAATGTACTAATTTAATCTCAATTTTTTTGCGGTCCCAAGAAAATATGATGTACTAATTTTATCCCAATTTTTCTCAAATTGTACAATATACGACTCAAATTCCAAAAGAACTACGAAACACCGTCGTTTTTGTTCATGCGTCGGGCACGTGACCAACTTTTTCCAATGGATATCGATTGGGCATGAAATGACATCTTTGATAAGTTAACATCTACCAATCAAACAATAGTAGTGAACACATAATTAAATCGGGAAATATAAAAAAAAAATACCAAATCTAAAACAAACAAAAAACATTATGAAATCTTAATAACGTGAAACTCAATGAGTTAAAACGCATACCCTAGAATTTGAAATGGCATATCTCATTTTCCCCCAAATCGGAAGAACCCTAGCATAGAAATCCATCTCCAATCGACAAATCAAAATTGTGTCATTGCACAAAATTTTTCCCAAGCGAAGTTGTGTCATTGCACAAATTAATGGCGTGGATATTTAATAATTGTATTGGTCATTAAAAATAAATCAAAACTATTTATTATTAATGCAGTCAACATACCTATCGGAGAAAGTGGGTCACGTGCCCGGCGCATGACCATTAACAACGTTGTTTCGTAGTTCGGTGAAATTTAGGACGTAATTTGTACAATTCACAAAAAATTAGGATTAAATTGGTACATCATACTTTCTTGGGATATAAATTGTACTATTCACAAAAATTAGAATTAAATTGGTACATCATACTTTCTTGGAACGAAATCGAAAAATGTGAAAAGTTATGAGACCAAAATGGATTCTATCCCTTTCTTTTTAGTGTTCATGTAACTTGGACTAAAGATCAAATCCGATTAGGCGGTTGGACCGATGCTCTAGCTGTTAATATGATTCATGTTTTTTTCTCTATATTTTCTAACTCACATTAAAAATAAATATATACTTGTAAAAATTTAAAATTATATAAGTTTTATATTAAAATAAACACAATAAAATTATAGACAACAAAACATTATTTTTAGAATATTAAAATTTAATAAATACTTAAAATATTTGAATAAAAGATATATTTAAAAAAAAGGATAGGCATTACAGAGTTTTGGAAATTAGAAGGTTTATTTAATAAATTAATAATTAAAAGAGAATATGAAATATGCTATTATTTAGATTTTAATAAATAATGAATATATTTATTAAAACACTTCAACCGATTTTACCATTTTTTCGATTCTGGATAGTTTTTTCCATGTTTTTTTTTTTTTGATTCAACCTCAAAAGCTATTTTTAATTATATAGTACATTTTACTAAATGTTACTCCATCTATCTCGCAATAATGTGCATATACAGATTAAGAAAGTTTGTTTTTAGTAGAAAGTATAGGAGGGAGAATAAAATATAGGAATATTTTGATTTTGGATGATTGAATGAGATAAATGTAGAAGAGAAAACAATGTAGAGTAAAATAAGAGCCTCATTCTTGAAATTTAAATGAAATTGTGAGGGTGTTAATATTGTGTGATGTTTCCATTTTAGGGTGTACAAGTTATATCGAGACGCCCGAATAAGAAAAATGTGCAAATTATTTTGAGACGGAGGGAATATTATTTATTTTACTAAATAATTTTATTCATTTTATTAAATAATACTCCTTCGTCCCAATATTACTTTCACACTCGCTTATTTGAGCGTCCAACATTACTTTCACACACTAAAAAGGTTTATCCTCTATAAACCACACCCTCACAATATCATTTAAATTTTAAAAATGTCACTATTGTTTTATTTTACTATTCTCTCTCCTACACGTTATTTCATTCAACCCCCAAAATACCCTTCTACACTTTATTCTCTCTCCTACACTTTTTTCACTTTTTCTTACTAATTGTGTCTCCTTCTAGAAATATTGGGACGGAGGGTGTATTATTCAAAAATTGGTTGTACGATACAATCGGAAATAATTCAGTGGACATTAACATCACCACTAATATGATAATAAAACATAAAAATTAATTAAATAATAATGTATTTTCTCTGTTTATGTATCGTCACCATATTAATGAACCATATATAAATGGGTGTTTATTGTTGATCACAAGATCATTTACGACGACGCGATTGATAATAGGATTGATGCAATGACACGGTCTGCCTCTCGTGAGATCGAGTTCTTTTTAATAATTTTTTTAAAAGTGATACAAATTCGTATAAAAGTAAAAATAATTTATGAAAAACGATTTTGTTTATGATCGTCCGAACCAACACCATATTTAATTTTTAAAAAATAATTTATGAAAAAAGTAGGCTAGTCGCGTCGTTTAATTTTTGAGATGAAGGAGCATTGGAGGATGAATGAAGTAGATTTCACGTAGGCCCACACCATCCTTCAAATCATCATCACTAGGAACACCGAAGAAGGCCTTCAACTATCAAGAAAACAGATTAAAAGCCAAAATAAGGAAGAAAATTGTGCAGAAACTCAGCATATGATGATGATGATGATGATGATATCTGCATCTTCATCATCTTCCGTACCGCATTTTCCTAAATCGTCACTTGACAGCAAACCAACAACCCCCTTTAATAAAATCAAGAACCCGAAAATCTTTCTTGGGTTTTCTAATGTTCATTCTCTCACTCATCTCTGTGTTGATTCTCCATCGAGGGCATCAGTGAAATGTTTCTCACAGGGAGAAAAAGAAGAAAAGCAGCAGGTGGTGCAAATTTATGAATTCGAGCGGCTCTTTTCAAACCTTAATCAGGCCACATTGCAAAGGGAACCTGGTATCAACTCGTAATCATTGCTTTTTCTTGATTTCTTTTTTTTTTTTTGTGTGTGTGTGTGTGTTTTAAATCTTCAATTACTATGATTTCAGTAGGAGTAAGAAATTTTGCCTTGCATAGGGAAATTCAAATGTAACAGATATACTGAAATTGGGGAATGTTCTACTTGTGTAGTTGTGCGCCACTTTTTGTATTCTATCATGTGTTCACTCTCTGAATCATGTACAGTATCATTCCCCTTTTCATACCCTAATTTGTTTTCCTGTGAGGAGATAGATAGACTACTGCTTCTGATTGTGGCTTTTAAGCCAGTTTTACTGCATCATAGAAGGATGTATGCTTTTATATTTCATATCATGGCTTTGATGTTCAGATGTATGGAACCCGTTTGTCATATCTATCCATTCAGACGTCTGTTGAAAATGTCTTTCCAAATCTTTGTTGGATAAGTAACAGAATCTCATGGCAAAGCATTCTTGACTTGCCATTTTGATAATTAGGTGATATATCCCTAATAAATTCTCGAAAAAAAAACCACGAGTTAATTGCGAGCTTCTGAACTTGAGATCTATCTACGCTGGGACATTTCTTTTCTTTTGGATGGGGACGTCATCATGAAAAAACGTATTCTGTTCACTAGGATTTCCCTGTTGTGACATTGTTTTCCCATAAGATTTTTGGATGATTATCTAGTATATCATTGACTAGCTGTATGTTGACTATTTATCATGAGGGTTGCTGAAAGATCATTATTTCTGATTCTGATGTGGAATAAAAAAATTAGATGTAAATGTTTCAATTGGTTTTTACCCTCAAACTAGAGAAAAAGAGGAGTTCGATGGCTTTCTGTTTCTCTGGGATTTCTAGTGGAATTCTATTTATCATTCAATAAGCTTGGAACAATCAGGATAAATTGCCAATATTTTGGAGAAATTCTCCAGTTGACATGTTGAAATTCTCCAACTGAAATAGTCAACAAAATAGGCAGAATGAATGAAAACAAAATCATATGTTTTATTTTTATGAGTACCTAAATTTCTAACCTTGCCTTATCCAAAGCCTGAAAGTTATCGTTATGATTTATCATCTTCTGATTTCTTCTAGTTCTAGATGAAGTATGCACTGTTCTTGCTCTTCATAAGTGCTTGCACATGAGAATTATGTTTAAGTATGTTTGAATGCAGTCCCCTCAATTCCTATAAGAAATGGCCGTATAATATAAGTTTCCATGATGTTCCTGTAGTTCTGCTTAAGCTTTCAAGGCGAGGAATTCCCTTCTAGCTAAAGAGTAGAAAAACCTGAAGATAAATTAAAGGATTAAGGACTTTTTATCCTCTTGAGGGTATGTTGTAAAGCTCCTACCGACCCCAGTGATGCAGTGCTATTATTCTCTTTTATTCTGGAGGAAATGGTAGTAAATTATATGATAGCTTACATTGGAGAAAATACTAACATTGTTCTAACTTGTAATGGTACTATTTTTATCTGAATTACATAAAAAGTTTGTATTTGTCTTTTTATGCTGAAATAATCATATTCCGCCAACCTGCTTTTATGTATTTATTTGTTGCCTTGACATGGTCTTATCGCTTATGGTTAATGATTGCTATTTCTTTTAATATTTCCAGGAAGCCTAAGCAGTGCAATTTTCCTTGTTGCTGGCACAACTGTACGTTCCTTCTGCTAAGATTATTCATTTCTTGTTCTTCTTTTAAAATGGGATATTACTTCTTTAATTATCATGTCCTTTATCTTGCATTCTCGATTCTGATCATTTAAAAACAGAAATAGCTAGGTAGACTTGATAAGCAATTATTCTTTTGTTAATATATATATATATATATATATATATATATATATATATATGTATGTATGTATGTATGTATGTATGTATGTATGTATGTATAGGTACTTCTTTTCCTGTTTCAATAACTGCTTTTCCATTCCCCAATTTTTTTGAAACTCACAGAATCTTCCAGATGGTTATCTCATCGCTGCTATCAGTGTCTTGACCTGTAGTTGTTCTCTATCTTAGCATCTGAAATCTTTATTTCTGCTGAAATATCACACAATATTTTCCCCAGATGTCTCATGTCTACATTTTATATGAATATATTTATATGAACTCAAGAAGGCTTAATACTCCATTGTTCTTCATGAACCATGACAATTAAGTTTCCTGACTTTTCCCACTACATCTTTTCATGGAATTAGTAATCAATGTTGTAATTACTATGTAGATAGGTGCTGGGATACTTGCCATTCCTGCCGTGACACAAGAATCTGGGTTTCTGTCATCATCGGTTATCTGCATCTTATGCTGGATATATATGGTATATTATTGTACTTGTTTCAGTCATTTGCACTATATTTTATGTAACAATTGTTGTACTTGTTTTGTCAGAATTAGTCCTTTTCTGGTGATTTTATGAGTCATGAAACATTGATTGATCAAATTCCTCATTCAACCGTACTATAGGGTCAAAATAACTGATATAACTTGAATATTTAATTGATAATAGAAGCTAATTTCATGCTATTAAGCTGCAATCATTGAGTTGTGTATCATTTTAAAATAAACTGACTAAGAAGTTTTAGATAAAAAAATTACACACACTTTAGGATATGATAACCGTATCAAACATCTTGTAAGATACTTGAGAGCTCATCTAAACATCCTTTAAATTATTTCAATAACCAAATATTGCAAAATTAAAAAAAAAAAAAAAAAAGCAAATGTAAGTAAGTAATACAAAATACTTTTCTTTTATATGATCACAAACTACGAAAATATATTATATGAATCAAACTTCTATGCATTCTTCTTTAAGAGTGTGCTGGATCCATTCTTCTTTGACCCCTTTTCTTCGAAGACCCTGGTTATTTTCTTTGCTACATTTTAATACTTGTAGATAACTATGGTATATGGTGCTCTAAATGGCGTAGGTTGTCACTGGACTGCTCGTTGCCAAGTAAACGTGAAGACAATGTGTGAGCTTGGTTCTGGTGGTGTTTCACTGGTAAATTGAATACATTTATTTGAATACGTATATTTTCTTGAATACTATATTCTGATGTATATTTGAAACAACATTTTAAAAATTTGAGAATTTACTTAGGAGTATTGTTAAACTATGAAATAAGAAACACAAGTATGAATCCAAATTTATTTGATTATCGAAATTTCTTTGACATCATTGAATCTTTTCACATAATCAATCATCATATTGAAGTTTAAATTTGTACTATGTTGATCTGGATTTTGACCACTGAATATCAAGCGATAGAGCGTTATGATTTGGTCTTGTTGTTACAATTCCAGGTATCGATGGCAATGAGAACCCTTGGGAATGTTGGAGTTCAAGTTGTCTGGTACAATAACTTCACCTTGTATTATCAATATCAGTAGGCCTAAACGAGACTTTCTTTAATCAATTTCTTTTATTTTGTCATCATTTCTAACTTTTCTTCCTCTGTTTAATTCTTATCTTAATTACTATAAACCATGAGAGGAAAAACTTAACTCTTCATAAGTGTATTGTATAGGATAAGATACTAATACTACCATAAAAGATATGTGTGGATAGTGGGAATGAATGATAGATCACTTTTCAATCTTCAGCTGCTCTCACATGTGACATTGCCTTTTTATAGTGCTTCAGTTATAATGTTTATGTTAAATCTGGATTATCCAAACTTGATTTGTACATTTTGTCAGCAAGCTTTGAATCTGACAGTAGTCTTGTTCTTCTGCTGCAGTTGGTCCTACATTTTCATACACTACGCTCTCCTTGTTGCCTATGTAGCCCGATCTTCAGAAATCTTGACAAATTTCCTCGACATTCCATTGTATAGACCAGATCTTCTGTTTATGCTTTTGAGTGAATCTCTTTTCATTTAATTTAATTTATTTCATTCAGATCCTACATATGCTAATGATGGAGGTTAGATGTACTAATTAATACACTCTACTTCTTTAATGTCAACCTGGATATAAATTATTCTGAATTATGACAAAACCAAATAAGGTGGACAGATAAATTATTGTTACCATAATATTCTCATCTATGTCTTAGTCCAAGTTAAATGATGCTTCCATATCATCATATCCTAAAGAATAAAGATACAGAAAGATAGCTGCTCTCCTTTATGTCTTCTCTTCTATAGTTTGATCATGCATCTTACTTGGTTCAAAGCCTAATCTGCAAATTAATATTTCATTCTTCCATTCAATTCTAGAATGAATAAAAATTATAGTTGAAGTAAATAAGAGAGTTCATTAAAAGTATGAACTTGTACTCATCTATGGATATCATCAGCAGTTTCATATGTTTGCTAGGTGTTGATGGGAAGCATTCTGATTGCAGATGGGAAACTGCAACTATGTTTTCACTGCTTTTTGGAGGCCTTTGCTATTTCGGAAGGTTGTTACAATCTTCTATCTCATCTTTCCTTGGCATCGGCATATATTTCAACAAATTTACATTCACCCATTACATATATAAAGGATTTTTCTGGTAACTTTTCTTTTGGGAGGTGGATACTCTGAGTATGGTCGATTCTGCACGTACACAAGAAACTTCTCGAGTTGATTTATTTTCTTCAAGAAGTTATATCTCATATTATAGCTTATTTTGGCAAGAAAAATCTGAGCAAACTTTAGTGATGCTTGATGTAATTTTCTATGTAATATAAATCCGGACAACAATTTCATTGTTTCCATGCTAGTTTCAATTCATGTTACCCTTGTTCAAACTTTTGTTAGAGTACCCAACTAACCCTTTTTTCATGTTTCTGTTATCTTGAAGAACCTTAAACTGATTATGTTTCTTATTTCTTTTTAGCCAGCGGATTATTGGAGCAGTAAATGGTGCTCTGCTAATTGGCATAATAGCATCTTTCACGGCTCTTGTGGTAATTCTTCCTTCTCAATCTATTTATTCTCTGCTAGAATTTGAACTTCAAATATGGGTAACCAGAATCTCTCCCCCTTTTTTCTTTTCGTATCTTCTGTTTTGTTTTTGGGTTGGTTTATGTAAATTGCATACAAGTGTATCAAGCTGCAAAGTTCAGCAATTACAGTGATTGAATAACTGGATCTATATCCAATGACAATGTAATAGAATTTGATGTTGTATTATTTTTATGTATTCCAGATTTTATACTTTTTAAAATACAGTATATATACACGTGCGCGTAGGTGACTGCAAGTGGAGACTTACACTGGGAAGCTCTTCTAAAAGCCAACTTAGAAGCTGCACCTAGAAGTATACCTATTATAGCACTGTCTTTTGTTTATCAGGTAGCAAAATAATCCTTCAGTTAACTATATATCCACTGCTTCCTTAATTCTTATCAAAATTGAGTTATTGCAGAACGTAGTTCCAGTTCTTTGTACAAATCTTGAAGGCAACTTATCCAAAGTAAGGTGATAAAGTCTGTTAGATAAGTATATAAACTTGTGCCATAGGTTTTAATTTCGGTTTTTGGCTTAAAACCATTTGCACTCTATTGATCTACAGGACTGCAGTTGTTCTGGGCACTGCTATTCCGCTTGTGTTATTCCTTATCTGGAACGCTGTCATTCTCGGGACTATTACGACTCCTGAAATCGGCTCGGTACAATTGTCGACCCGCTACAACAATTGCGATCATCGAATGGAGTTGTTGGGGTCAGTCACTTACCTATATCTATCTATTTAAACAAAATCCTATACTGAAAATAGAAAGATGTTAATGCCACAAAGAGACTACTGCTAAATTTTGTCATGATATGCTTAAAATTACACATTGATTAATATAATAAATATTAATTAACATATATATTAGCCCTGTCAAAAAAATAAATAAAATTAACATATATATTAGAAAAATGAAATGTGAAGTTTTTTGAGGACTTTACACTTGAAGATGAAGACCTTTTAATCTGCTTCTGTTGTTTTGATTAGTTAAAATGTCATATATTTGTGCATGAGTCTAATAATTAATAAGCTTTGGACATCACCACTTTACCACGAATCATGTTTCCTTCTATTGATATCTCTTTTTTTTTTTTTTTTTTTTTATCGGGCAAATAATGACTCGAACCTATGAGGTAGTGAAGCTCTAACTACTTGAGTTATACCACTTTGTCTAATATCTCATTTTCTGCAGCCTATTGTGGATGTGTTCTCAGTTCTTGCAATTGCCACCTCGTACATTGGATTTGTTCTTGGCCTCTCCGATTTCCTTGCTGACTGTAAGCTTGTTATTTCTCCAGTACAATAAAAGTGTATCTAATTTCCTTATGCCATTGTCTGTTTTTATTTACATTTCTGATTGTCTCCATTGATGTAAACATGTCTTCATTTTCTGATTTCTGAAAATATCATCTGCAGTACTGAAACTCCCAGCAGGCGAGAACAGGCCTCTGCCGTATGTTCTCACTCTAGTTCCCCCATTGATACTATCTTTGCTGGATCCAGAAATATTCTTCAAAGCATTGGATTTTGCTGGGACGTACGGAGGTATGTATACTCGTTTCATAATCACTGCCTTCTTTTCGGTCTTGTGCACAATGTCGTTAGTTACTCGAAACACAGCTACCGAAATGTGCAGTACAATGAAACTAAAGATATCAACACAGGTCACTTTTAAATGAAGTTGATCCCTCTTATGATTTACAACATATTTAAGGTTAAATTATGGTTGTATGTATAGTATTGGTGCTATTTGGGGTTCTTCCTGCTGCAATGTCCTGGTCAGACAGATATTTGCAATCATTGGAATCTCAGAAGATGCCGGTGCTGGTTCCGGGAGGAAAACTCACCCTCTCGCTTGTAGGCGGAGGTGCAGCCCTCGTCATTCTCAACGAAATTCTTGATAATTTTGGTCATACATAGTGATGTATAAGAATTTTTCTTCCCAACCATACGTTGAAGTAGGGTTCAACGTAGGGTCGGCAGTGCCCTGCAGGGTAGGATAGAATAAACGTACGTATAACCACCTCCATCCCTACAATGTAAAGACTTTCAATTTTATTGACATTTTCATTTTGTAGTGAATGATGCTAGTTTCCGGTGAAGGAACAGCCTCTTCGCCAAATGCTTATAAAAGCTTTCATATTTTTTCATATTTGTGTGGGCACATAATTTTAAAAAGCAAAAGTGGATTATGAGTGGGTTTTATTTTTTAAGAGTAATTTTGTAAATTTTTATCAATAAAGCAATAAAATGAGTTGGATTGTGTGTATATTTAAAATTTTGTATTCTTTAGTTTGTGGCTTTAAGTGATGGTTGAAGGATAATATAATAACGTGATTGTTTTCATATCGAAAATGTTTTTAATGGACGGAGAAATAAACATATTTTAGTGGATAGAGAGTATATTCATTAAAATTCGTGTAAATCTTTCAAATGTTAAACTTGAAGAGTGATGAAGAGAGTATTAATTTATAAATAATATTCAAAGATTATTTTTTCTAAAGCATATTATTTTGAATGTGTTAAATAATACTTCATTCATCTCAATACAAGATTTCACAAAATTTAAAGAGTATTGATATAAATTGCGAAGTAGTACAATTGATGTAAAGATGTAATAATTGATGTGATTGAATAAAGAATAAAGTAAAGTTCCACTAAAAGTGTCTCAATTTCTTATTTTCGTCAGCTCCACTTAAAATGTTTCATTCCTTCTATGGAATACTCCAATTATATAATTATTCCTACACTACATACATATTTACACAATGTCACTCATTTAATACACTTAGGGCATGTTTGTTTTGAGTGATTACTAGGGATATGGTTTGTTTTCCTAAAATTCAAGTGTTATTGTTGATTTGTATTATCTATGGCCCGCAAAAAATATGAAAGCCTAACATATGTTTTTCCATTTTGAGTGAAAATGGATCCCTCCTTTTATGAGGTATTAAGTTAATTGACAAAAATATCCCTTTTTTTTTTTTGAACAGGACAAAAATATCCCTTTTTATTTAAACAAAAAAATAGTAAATGGGGGTATAATTGTAAAATTTTAACTTATCACATGAATTAAATCTCAATACAAACACTTAAAAATATTATGACTCATGTTAAACTATGTTGTAATATATATTAACAAACATTTGATTTGTATGATTTAGTAAAACATATCACATATAAAAAGTCAAATGTATCACATATTTTACTATCACTCAAAATTTAATACCCCTAAACAAACGAGTCTTTAACATCTTAAATCAATCAATTAACCCACACCCACTCACTCTTTCTCATTAAATTAACCCATTAACCCACACCCACTCTTTCTCTTTCTATAACTACATTTATCAATAACCCATCACAACTCCACTCTCAATAAATAATTAATTTATCTCTCCTCAACATACACAACCTATTCTTTAATTCTCTTTCATCATTTTTTAAATTTATCAACAACCCAACCCAACCTATAAAATAAATTCTTTTTCATTTTTAATAGTTATAATCAATATTTATTATATTCAAAATTCGTAATTATAATAAAAAATATATATTAAAATACATTAAAAAATTACAATAAAATTAAAAAATAAATTACAATACCACTAAAAAAATATTAGGAGAAAAAAATTACAACAAATAAGAGAGAAATATTAGGAAAAAAACTAGAACAAATAAGAGAGAAAATAAGTTTGTGATTCAAAATACATCAATATTGGTCTCTATTTATAGAGAAAAAAATATCCCGAATTTTTGATATATATAATTTTTTTTTTACAAATAATATACCTAATCGAAAATTTAAATTTTATCTAAATAAAATTACATCCACCAATTAAAAACTGACACATGGCATTTCACATTTAATCCACAAGCCACAACCAGCCACAACCAATTGGTTGTGGCACGCCCTGGTCATCAGTTTATCAACAATTTATTTTTTTAAAAAAATTTTGTCTTCTAGCAGGTTTGGGTCGTGGACAACCCCGATAAAGAGAGTCTTGTACTATTATTATTATTATTATTATTATTATTATTATTATTATTATTATTATTATTATTATTATTATTATACATCGTGCCAAAGGTTTTTGGAACACTTTTAGTGGGACAGGGAAAGCAAGTAGTATGCTAAACAATATTCAAATTGACCCAGATGGATCATAACACATACTTATATGTATACATTGTAAAATAAAATTATAAATTAAGGTCAATTTATATATATATATATATATATATATATATATATATATATATATTCTGAAGTCATTGCATAATGGTTTCATTGTATCACTTCGGAATACATCTTTTATGTGTCATGCATGTTGCTAATACATAATAATATGACAAAACACACGATTAAAAATGATCACATTGTTACTCTCTTCTTTTAAAACAAAAAATTTGTTACTTTCTAACTCTTTTGTATAACAATCGATAGTCAAAGAAACTAAAAATTACCTTAGCTTATCCTTTTATAAAATTAATTTATTACATCTAGTGCCTTGCATAATAATGTGTTTACATTTGTTGTATGACGATTTATTCGCCCATAAGGTCAACATTAACCTGGTCGGCCCAATCCAGCTTGGCCGAGGCCCACACGTGCTCGGCCCCATCGAGACCCGGTCGCCGGACACGGCGAGCAAGCTCATCTAAGCGAAACGGACCCTCCGGGTTCGGCCCGCCGAGGCGAGCACAACCATCCGTCGAGCGGACATAATTTAATGCGGCAAGGCCCCAAGCACGACACAAGACGGCGAGCTCGGCGAGGATCCGCATCCACTAAGCTCGGCGAGATCGAGACTTGCCGACAAAGCTCCTCTTAGAATATTAACAAGTGCGGTGTAACGGTATGGTTGGAATGTCAACCTTAACTAGTTAGGTAGAAAATCCCCTCTGCCAGCGAGAGGATTCCCTGGACGGTGGCCGGGGACGTGAGAGGCCATTGCCGCCCAAGCACGGGGCGAGTACTCCTCATTAAATGAAAAGCCCAAAGATTAAATGCAAATCCCCTTTTTGTGGGATTTTAGGGGAACACAATTCTTGTATAAATAAGACCTACAAGACACAATAAACGGATCCGAAAAATCCACATTTAAGACTCGAGACTCACACTCCCAAAGCAATCCTCTTATTCTTTACAAGCTTTAAGCATTTATATCTTCATTTATTGCTTATCATTTCCATTAATTGTTCTAGGAATTTATTATCATAAATTCCCAATCAATATTGTTTTTAACCGATCCCAAGCCACATTAAATACACCCAAATACTTCAATTAACAACATTATATCTGAGAATGTAATTAACCTTTATTTGTAATATATATATATATATATATATATATATATAATTATATACTCACTCTCCCACATACTAAATAGTCTTTTTATCTATCTTCTTAAAAAACCTCAATATTACATACTATGTCATTATTTCTTCTACACTAACTCAATTTAATACAATTGAATAATTTTCTTATTACAATTGAAAATACTACACTATCCTATAAAAAAATGTCTAAACAATAAATGTTAAGTACGGGACAAGTTTTTTTCAAAAATAAAATCAAAATAAGTAGATATATAGTAAAATTTATTCACCGTATAAAACTCATATCATTATATTTCTAAACTAATATCACAATATTTTAACCGTGATATTAATTTAAAAGTGCAATAATATTATTAAAAAGAATATTATGTATTAATGTAATAGTACTCCTATTAGTTTCATAGGATAAATAAGTTTCATAAGAGAATTTGTGTGATATAGAGCAGCCATTTCATGCACAAATACAATCCAACAGCAACAATAACATAGCATATCATATATGAAAAATAACATTAATCAATATAAATACACAATAAATTCAAAAGGAGAATCACATAATGGAAGCAGATTTTCTTTCTTTTTCTTCAACTGTAGATTCAACATTTATGTTTTAATTTTACATTCCAAATTGTAACTACTATTTTGTAAAATATGCAATTCAAGGCCAACTACTGTTCGGATTCTTATGCATGTTTGTTCATTATTCTCTACAGAAGTTCATTGGAGATTTTTCTAAAGCTTGTGAAATAAAAAATCATGCAATCTGAAAAGGTTATAACTGCTAATATCGAGAATTAAAAAGAATTCAAGAAAGTGATTAAGAGTTTAAAGAAGGCGTTTCCCTTGAACTCTCTGTGTTGATATATTGTGAACATACTCATACACAAAAAGAAAGATTACACACGAAAAAAACAAAGATAACATACAGCAGTAAGCTATAAAATTTGTAGGGCAAAGTTGCTAATTACCATCTAATTCAAAACCATAGCTTCGGGTCCTACACTGGCCTCCTCCACGCCAGTCCTATGATCATCAATTGCTGTTCTCATTTCCTCCATTAAATTCCTCTGGTCTTCCTCAATTGTGTTCTGTAACTCATCCACCTGCAACCATATACAGCAAGAACCACCAAGTACATCAGGAAATTGCTCACAAAAAGGGGAAAATTACCACTTTTACCACTCCTAGCCTTATGTTGACGTTTCATGATAGTAGTTAACAATGAAAAGAAAATAATTTTGTCATATTCCACATGCTAGAAAAAGACCCATCTTGGTAACAGATTGTCCATTTACACAGTCCCAAAATCATTTCTGTACGAAGAGTATTGTTACACCAGGCTTTAGCCATACACTGAAAAAAGTCAACAGAACGGAAAGAGGCTAGCTTCAAGGACAGAGAGTTCAGTTCATCAAAGTTCTTATTTATGAGTATCAGCAAGAGAAGGTGGAAAAAAATGACAATGATGCAAGGAAAATGACAGGATTGAAGAGCAAAATGAATGATAATTTCAAGATAGTGCATATGAAAGACATAGATAAAAAGAGCACAGGGTAATTAACACAGATTGTACATATTCCAGAACCTGTTTAACCAAGAACAAAATGTAGAGAGATAAAGTCAGCTCGCAAGATTTCCTGGCAACAGGTTCGTATGAAGAATTCTCTTTAGGTTCCAATTAACAAAGCTCTCAGCTAGTCTAATATAACCTAAATGAAACTGCAAATTAGAGAAACCACGTGTGATCTTAATATAATTGAGTTCCTGCTAATGGCTCTTTTACAAGTTTAAAATTGAGAGTCAAATTAGTGCAATACTTGGCATACAATACTCAAAATATAGCTAAAACTTATGCAGAACTAGTTTAAAAATTAAACATGAGTGAATTCAGTGCATTAATGCTTATTCTTCAAAATTATTTTACTTTCTAGAAAAGCAGGATTCATTCACTCAACTGGCTAATGCTCCATGGATGCATAGAAACAATTATGAAACCTGTTTTCCATCTAAGATAGTAAGATGCGAATGATGTACATCAATGAGCAAGACTAAACACTGTATAAGAGATAAATGGAAGAGAATAAAACAGAAGATAAGTATAAGTCATGAGGAAATGAGAGCACACACCACATGCAATAGAAGGGCAAATTGCTTTTGCGGAGATCCAGTGTTCTTGAGCTAGCAGTATTTTCAGATTCCAGCTCAGCAATCTCTTTCTCAAGTTCTGTTATGATTTTCTGTGTCTCAGATCTTGGTGGCTGCATAGCAATTAACTTCCTAATAGCTTCACACTCTTCTTTGTGTTGCCTCTCAATCTTGCTCTCTTCCAGCTGTTTCTTCAGAACTTCTATATCATCTTGTGCCTGTAGAATCTGACGATTTATCTCATCTTTTAACTCGTTGAAATTCTCCTTCTCTCTAACATTAGCATCAATAACTGCTTTACTCTTGAGCAGTGGAATTTCAAAAGTATTAAGCTCCTGCAAGAAAGCCTTGGCGAGTCTTTCACAGTCACCGTAGTTATCAGAATCTTTCTCTACTTCCACCGTAAAGGCTGTAAATTTCTTTTGAAGTTTCTTCAATGGTGGTTCACCTCTCGTAGTTGTTGTGCGGGTTAGAAGCCTATGCTTTATTATAATGTCGTCTTCAAGTGGACCAAAAGCATAGTGTGTGGCCATAGTCTCTCCCCTACCCGTAGTTTTCCTCCCTTTCAACATTTAGATTGACGATTTTATCAGCTCTGCAAGTAAAGGGATCTTTAGAATATCACCATACAATCCAACAATTTCAAACACCAATTACACAAGAATACATCAACAAAAGCAACTAAACTTGCATTACGAATACCAGACAAACAATGTCGATTTGCATTACTGAAGATGGAGCAACGTATATTAGAAATACCAACTGCACAGTCATTATATGTTTGTTAAAGGTGAGGCCCTAGACCACATTTATAAAGTTAATTGTTCAATCTCAAATGTCAGATTCTCATACCCTCAGCTTCGCTATATCCACTCTATATCAAATAGATCAAGATTCGGATTTGGTTTGCATAATATGAAATCGAAAAAAACCCAAATTAACAAACAGAATATGAAACCGACGATCCAAAGCAATTATTTCAAATCGGAGAAGGTTCCGAGCCCGCACCATACATACATACATACATAATTCATATAGCAGTTTCCAAACAAAAAACTTATACAAACCCAGAAATTATCAGAACCAAAAATTCATGCTGCGGGAGACGATAATGTTTTACTGAACTAATTTAAACGAAATATACCTGAATTTTGGGCCAAAATATTCAAAAATATTTTTGGTTAGGAGGTCGAAAATACAGTCTCTTTCCAAACTGATCAATCGAAATGAAAGAAACAAATGGCAGATCTTAAGAAGGCGCGTTGAGACGATGGCGGTGGAAAAAACTGAGGGGAAGAAGTTGTCGTTCGAGGTGGGTGTTGGGCCGAAGGCAAGGGCGGCGCTGGAACGACGGCACCGGTGGGGACGAAAACAACGACGGCGGTGGAGAAAAATGAGTCTTAAGGGTTTCTTTTTAGGGGGCAAGGAAAAAAGTGCCAATAACCTCGCCTTTTTTACTTTAATGAATGGGCTTTTAGTAAACTAGTGTAAGACCCCATAATACGCACCCGTGATTGTTAATAAATTTTTTAAATCTATATCTATAATATATATAAATTTATAATCTATAATCTATAATATATATAAAATCTATAATATATATAAATCTATAATCTATAATCTATATAAAAGTGACTAAGAGTGTAAATCATTTTTTGACCATTTTGCTCATTCATCTTTTATTTCATACAAATTTGTCCCTTTTTTTTGTTTCATTTGTAACGTAATTTTTACGTGTCTTTTTATTTATCTACCGCTTTATCGGTATTTACTACTTCATTTATCAATGTCACATTTATCATTTTTAAATTAAATTGTATTATTAACTTAGGAATGCAAACTTATATATTCGATTCAGACACTACTCTTTTTATTTTCATTTTATTGGTTCTCACTTTCAACAATAAACAAAGATTATTTTAATATAGAGAGAAAATAAAGTGTAAGAATATATTGAGTGATTAAATGAGATAAAGTGTAGGAGAGTGAATAAAGTAAAGAAAAACAAGAGTGCTATTTTTTAAAATTAAAGTGATGTTATAAGGGTGTTAATATTGTGTTGACTTTCTATATTTGAGTGTGAAAATTATGTTCGGACGTTCGAGCAAGGAAAATGTGTAGATAATCACAGGACGGAGAGTGCATTTTTATCTTTTATATCAATTCTTGAACTATTTTCATATGTGGTATTTTCGGTATCAATTTTGAATATTTGGAGTATTTGATATAATTTATGTTCTTTTCATTCATTATCCGATAACAATCCCGAGATCGGAAGATCATTCCTTTTTCCGATATATGAAAAAGTTGATTTCAATAAGTCGATTCTTAGTAAGTGTCGAATAACCCTTTATCCTTATTTCAACAAAGGAAGCACGAGCTTCTTGTTAATTCATGAACAATTTTTTGGTAAATTAAATGATGTATAATGTTGTATTTTTCGTATAAGGTTTGAAAGCGCACTACGTTGTAACAATATGAATTTATTTGATGTCATCATAGTAATATTATGTATATGTTTGTCTTATCTATATAATTGAATTATTTAGCACAATTATCCACACAGCTTTTTTTTATTTATCATCTTTTCATGCACTACTTATGTACTTTCACAATTTTTTCAATAATATTTATTTGTTGTTTTTTCATGTAATATTATATTTTTACAACCGTTATCATTAATAAAAATTTGGGCATCATAAATTATATGCACATGTAAATAGAAAAAAATAGATATGACGTGCGAAGCACGTGCTAAAAATCTAATCTCTCTCTCTCTCTCTCTCTCTCTCTCTCTCTCTCTCTCTCTCTATATATATATATATATATATATATATATATATATATATATATAGAAGTCAAGAGAGAAAGTGAAATGTAAGAAGAGAGCAAGTGAAATGCACTTGCCATGTAGTGTAATAGTGAGTCTCACTCTACACTAAAAAGAGTGAATTAACTTTATTTTTTCTTTTTTACTTTACACCAATAATTTCAAATTTTCATAAATTTTAATTTTAAATCTAATTTTAACACATTATATATCAACTTAATTCTCTTTTAAAAATTTTAATTTAACATAAGTATTGCACATATAAAAATAAATTTAGATCTAAAATATTTATTTTATTATTTTTATTTTAGATTTAATTATATGAATTGAATTTAAATAATTTTATTTAAGATTTAATTATATGAGTTGAATTTAAATAATTTAATTTTAGATTATATAAGTTTTATTGAATTTTAATATTTGTAATGAGATTAGTAACTATTAAAAATTATAGAATTAATTAAATAGTTGTAATATATTCATGGGTAAACAACATAATTTATATATTAATAAAAAATAATAAAAAAATTAATAAATTAAATTTATATTTTAATTATAAATTTTAAATTTATAATATTCAATTCGTGCATCGCACGGGAGGAATTACTAGTATATATAAAAATAGAAGTCGAGAGAGAAAGTGAAATGTAAGGAGAGAAGCAAGTGAAATGCACTTGTCATATATTGTAATAGTGAATCTCACTCTCCACTAAAAGAGAATGAATTATTTTTTTCTTTTTATTTTACACCAACAATTTCAAATTTTCATAAATTTTAATTTTAAATCTAATTTTAACACATTATATATCAACTTAATTCTCTTTTAAAAATTTTAATTTAACATAAGTATTACACATATAAAAATAAATTTAGATCTAAAATATTTATTTTATTATTTTTATTTTATATTTAATTATATGAATTGAATTTAAATAATTTTATTTAAGATTTAATTATATGAGTTGAATTTAAAATAATTTAATTTTAGATTATATAATTTTTGTTGAATTTTAATATTTGTAATGAGATTAGTAACTATTAAAAATTATAGAATTAATTAAATAGTTGTAATATATTCATGGGTAAACAACATAATTTATATGTTAATAAAAAATAATAGAAAAAAATTAATAAATTAAATTTATATTTTAATTACATGTTTAAAATTTATGATATTTAATTCGTGCATCGCACGGGAGAAATTACTAGTTATTATTTTTTTAATGGTGTAAAATGTATAATTGAATT
Source organism: Paraleonurus japonicus (assembly GCA_030762865.1). NCBI lineage: Eukaryota > Viridiplantae > Streptophyta > Magnoliopsida > Lamiales > Lamiaceae > Paraleonurus > Paraleonurus japonicus. Next base: position 20,750,389 of record CM061053.1, read on the forward strand.
CAAAGAATCAATTTTTATATTTGGAAGTAGAAATGAATTGAAGGGATATAGTGTAAAACATTTGTGTTACAACATTAAACATTATTAAATAAATTCAAACTTCGAGAGTGAAAATATGCATTACAAAGCAGATACGCACACTAATTAAATATAAATAAAAAAATAAATATAGTGTAAAATAATATATGTGGGAGCTTCCCTTCAATAGTTGAGTCATGCTACTCTTTAGAATACAATTGGTTGAGACACTCTTAAGCCATATTATTATTATAAATATTTAAGTTAGATAGAAGATACGTAAAAGTGGTTGTATTCATCATATTTATAATAATTGTGTTGAAGGCATCAATACGTCAAGGTGACCATATATTTTTATTTATAATATAATAAAATTTAATATTAAGTACTTTCAAATGCAATGTCTTTGCAATTGTATTATATTTTTTCAAGAAATTATGATATTCCTATTATACTAATAGGAAGTTTGATTTAGGTGAGGTGTCGCTCATATATGAGTTTCGTATAGGTGTCAATTTTTCAAGAAGTTTGAGATACATGTCACTTTTTTAATTAGTTATTTTTCTTAAATACAATCTTGTGTGTCATTGAGTAATTTTTGTTTTCCTATTATTTTATTTATATTGGTGTATATGTGGCAATTATAAATTTTTTAAATAGTTATTTTTCTTAAATACATTCTTATGTGTCATTGAGTAATTTTTGTTTTCCTACCTTGAACCTACGGCATAATAACCATAATGGTTATCACTACTAATTTATAAATTTTTATATAATTTGAAAAACTATTTTATTTAACTTCAATCTATAAAATGTATTTAATTTTACTATAATAGTGCTTTTCGAAAAAAATTTTTTTACTATAATAGTATCAAATTATATTTTACTTTATATAAAAATATTTATAAAATTACCCCTCAAATTTCTATTCATTATTTTATTTTCTTAATAGTGGGTCCACTTTCATATAAGGTGATCATGGGATGGAGGAAGCATATTGTTTTAATATATTGATTATATTAATTAACTCCCTCCGTCCTAATGAATGTGTCTTTTTATCTTTTGACACAATATTTAAGATATGTAGTAGAATATTATTATGGTAAAAATGATGTCATGAATATTTATAAAAGATGTATCTAAATATAGTAATCAAGTGAAATTTGTGTAAATATGTATATAGTGTAAGGATAAATATATTGGTGGGATATTCCACAAAAAGAATGAGACACTCTAAATGTACTCAAAGTGAAAAAATAGAACACTCACTTAAATGGAGAAATCATATAATCAAGGGGGCTTAGCCCACTTGGCCATCGGGTTCCCCACTTTAGTGGGAGACTGGTTCGATTCCCTTTGGGAACGAATTTGGAGTGGGAGGTATAAGGAGGTGGGAGAATTTGAAATTGTAAGGAGACTTGGTGAACTAACTTCTAACCACTAACAACTAATATTTACCGATCAAGGAAGCTACAAACAAACTAAAATCTTCAAAAATAAAGAAATTTGACAGCAAAATGGTATAGGAAACAAACTAAAATCTTCAAAAATAAAGAAATTTGACAAAGAAATGGTATAGGAAAAAATAATACATATTTAACATGCGTGAGACTCGAAAAATTAGAATTTACGTCGTGATATTCATGTCTTATTAATCCTCGACAAAGTAATTTAGAGGGAGAGTATGAGTATAATCATCGATCTTCGGGATCCAATCTTGAGGATTGTTCTTAAATTGTTACTCCCCGAAGATAACAACCTTCCAAGCCTACACATCCTAATTAGCGTGGACATATTTTTCAAAAGTAGATGTAAGAAGTGCGATTGTCACTAGAGCATACCTTTTGTATGATAATTTCACCACTCTTCCGGAGTTCATACGGATAAAAGAATTTCGGGAAATGTGTTTTGTCAAGTTTCATTTAACATATTCATTACTCATCCGTGCAAATAAAATTTGCATTGTTCTCATAAGGCAGATAGGGGATATATTATTTTTAGAATGTCACACGAATTATAAATGTGTTTTACCAATTACTTTAACCAAACACATTCTCGTGAGACCTCATATAAAACAATAATATCTGAATGGTTTGAGAGGTAGTAACCATAGATTGTTTAATGCACCTCCATGAAATTGCGGTACCACCGCAGAGAAAAATATAACCCGATGCGAGATCCGACGGTATGGGGATCGGACATATAACCAAAGATCTGCATAGCCCACCAATGTTTTGTCTTGATTTCTTGTATAAAATAAACCAAGATCTTGTGAACCTTGAAGATACCGTAAAATGTGTTTGACATCATTCCAATGTCTCCTTGTAGGAAAAACACTAAGCTTTGCAAACAAATTTACCGCAAATGCAATATCGATTCGGTGCGGTTTGCAAGATAAAGTAATGCACCAATTGCGCTTAGGTAAGAAACTTCTGGTCCTAGTATGTCTTATGTATCTTCTTTAGGTCTAAATGGGTTCTTATCCACTTTAATGGAGCGAACAACCATTGGTGTGTTTAGCGGATGAGATTTATCCATATAGAATCTCTCCAACACCTTCTTCAAGTAGGTTAACCGGTGTACAAGGATTCCTTCTGGGAGATGCTCGATCTGGCCGGCGAGACAATACTTGGTTTTACCTAAGGTTTTCATTTCAAATTCAGCCTTTAAGGTTGATTTAGCTTCTTCAATCTCCTTACATGTTCCAATCATATTTATATTATCAACATAAACTAAGATGATACATAAACTATTTAATGATTTCTTTATATATACGCAAGAAAATGCTTCATTGTTTATATATTCCTTCTTCAGAGGAACTCATTGAATCGATTGTACCACATACGACCCGATTGTTTTAGGCCATATAATAACCTCTGCGGTTTTATATTATACATACTGTGATTTTCATCATTCCTCTTACGAGGAATCTTAAGTCCATCAGGAATATTCATATTGACATCCAATGATCCATATAAATATGCGGTTACAACATTCATTAACTGCAAATTTAATTTACCTTGTCAGGATATTAAGTAGCGGAACGTTGATCCATCCATAACAGGAGAATATGTTTGATCAAAATCAATACCGAGTCTTTGCGAAAACCCTTGAGCTACTAATCTCGCTTTGTATCTCACCACCTCATTATTCTCATTTCGTTTTTGTACAAATACACATTTATATCCAACAGGGATAATGTTTTCGGGTGTACGTACAATAGTACAAATACTTTTCTTTGTTTAGCGAGTCTAGCTTTGCCTCAATTGCTTCTTTCCATTTTACTCAGTCGAGCGCTTCGGCACTCGGCTATTGACTTGGTTCTTGATCCAGATCATTATTTATAATAAAAAGAACAATTATGACGGCAAATTCGTTGTCGACAACAATAATACTTCTATTATAAATTTCTCCCGTATTTATAAAATTCAAAGTAACTTCTATGTTTACATCAACCAGTATCTTCATCATTTCCCAAAATATTTTGGTCTGGTCTTTCCGCAATCCTAGTATTTTATTTTGGTCTTTGGTTTTAGTGGATTTATTTCCTTTGTGTAAAGAGGTCCTTTACGCTTCGCGTATGGGGACATCAATATGTATACTTGATTTCATTGGGACCTCTACTCACAAAGGTGCATTTACATCGTGTATATGTGATTTAGTCACTCCTTTATGATCGAGTAAATGCATCGCGGATTACTTGCTAAATATTGCAAGTTAATTATCTTTTGAACTTCCGATTCGGTTTGACTAGTGCGTGGATCTAAATATCAAGATTTTTTTCATTCCATGAAATTTCTCAAAGCATTCATTTAATTTTAGATTCTTGTCTCCCCTAATGCCGGAAATGATCTTCATCAAATGTGCGGTTAGCGAACCGAACCACAAATTGATTCCTTGTCATGGGTTCTAGGTATTTCATAATAGATGGAGATTCAAAAGCCTATGTATATATTTCTTTTGTGGGCCCATTGAGGTACGCTTTGGTGGTGATATGGAATATATACTTGCACAACCAAATATGCGCAAATGGAAAATGTTAGGTTCTTTCCCACGCACTAGTTGTAAAGGGGAGTAGTCATGATATACGGTAGGTCGGATTTGAATTAGAATTACAGCATGTAAAATTGTATGCCCAAAGCATAAAATAGGTAAGTTGAAATTTTGCAATAATGGTCTAACAATTTACCCTTTACACATGCATCGCAAATAAATTCACTAACAAAAGGGATTACATTATTTGACAAACTATGACCAATGAAATTAGACAAAATCCGACGTATTATATTTTATCTTGGATGACCATTAAATTTTAAGCTCATGTCAATATGGAGATTAGAAGGTTGAATGTATGTATAATACAATCCAGATGAGAAAGAAGGAAGTTTTTCAACAACATGTTTTCAACATCCTAGTGATTGTGTCATCAAAGATATGCACTATTGTTCTCAATGTCGGTTTGATGTGATAACCATTTGATCCGATGTCTTTAAAGCGAGAAGGGTGTGATTAGATTATGGATATAACAATGCATCATTAGTACTCATAGGAAGAATCACTAAAGCTCTACCAGAGCCTATTATTAAAATATTATCATTAGCAATTGTTGTGACACTCCCCATTTTTTCCACCAAATTTTAGAAAAAATTTCAATCTTTCGAGGATAGTATATGTGGTAATACTATCTACCAAACACAAAATATTATCTTTCTCCATAAGCCAAGACAATTGATGATTCACCATCGAAAATATTTTTTTAACAAGCTTTGGGAAATTAAATAATATAATAAACACTTAAAATGATCAAGTATTTTGATCACTCGTTATCTCCGAAATCTTTGAGCTCAACACTCAATAGTCTACTTGTGCAAACTAGCTTGATGAGATTTTTACTTTCCAAAAATTTTTATTTCAAATTTAGGAACTAAAATGTAATATCACAAATTCTATGCTCTTTAGAATGACAACAAAAATATAGTAAACTCATTTTGAATGAGCAATTAATTAAGCTCAAAAGAACTTGCGAGAAACACAAAAGAGACTTAGCAAATATTCGGTGTCAACATCAATTTCGATCACAAACAGGATTAATGCATATATTGAGTAGTCAATTCACATTATTTTTCTACACAGAATATTATAAGAGTGAATCTTTGTCTTAAAATAGCTTACACCAGAAGAAGGATCAACAATTATATTACTAGACCCAACAAAAGTTTCCTAGACACCTTCTTTAATAGAAAAGATACGCAAGTTAAAATAAATATTCAAAAGTGCACAACCAAAGACTCAATGATCGGCATAGTATCTTAGATCAACTAAATGTATAATCAATAAAATATAGAATATTATAATATTTGAAGATGTGGTTTGTTATTTGTCTCTAAAATCATAAGCTCCCCGTAACAATAAATATAGAAGATTCTAAAGTAATTTTAAAAATTTAAGAAATGTAGATAATTATTATTTGTTATATTATAACGGTTGGATCAAAAATATATCAAGCACCCATTTGTGAAGTGGGTTAGTATAAATAAAAGAATTTTTGTTATTTGTAAGAAATACATAAAAATAAAAATGAAAAATATAGTCAATGTGTAAATTTTGAAGTCAAGTACATTAATTTTTATTAATCACTCACAGTGAACAAGAAAATAAAAATCACATTGTCTAGTGCTAGCGAAAATCGTTCATTAATAGGGGAATTAAAAATTATATTTTATATGAGATGCATTTATAATGAGGTGGTGTCGAGAAAAAAATTAAAGTCTTTAGTGGATTGGGAACCTTGTAATTATTGTCATCTCAACATAGATGAAGCTAGGTGAGCCCAAATTAAGTAATTATTGTCATCAAGAATAAACTTAGTAAATTTTCTCTTAGTAATATCAGACATCTTTCCACTACAATTATTAGGATCTAAAAATTAGATCTAATATTAAAGAGGCAACAAAAATATCCAAAAATATCGTAAACCATATATGTCTTGCATAACTCTTGCACAACCAATTCAATCTAAATATATAGATATAATAGAATCAATTTTGAAATATTCACAATCACTTAATTGTCTCTATGATCTTTTTAGTAAACAAATCTTTTTCAATATAAATATAATTGAGCATGTAGCCAACGAGTATTATAAATATAATCGAGTATGACCGATTCCTTTTACATTTCAATATAAATATAAAAGAACATGTAACAGGGCAGTGAAGAGTATTATAAATATAATAAGCATGAATTCTAATTCTTTTTATCATATACTACAATTAATTAGCATTATCATATACCGTCTATATATATATATATATATGTGCATATATCAATTATTGATCGAAGGATAATTAAAAAAATACACTAATCCAAGACCTCAATTAAAGAAAGCCGATGATGCTTTGAGAGTCGGAAGGAATTTGTTTGAGAGCCGAAATTCGTAAGGGATTTATTTGAGAGCCGTAAAGAATTCCTAATTGGTAGAACACTCGTCTGATAATGTATTATAAAATAAAGAACAAGAAGAACAAGAATTTGTTTACCCGGTTCATCAAGAATGACTACGTTTGAGGGCGAATCAAGCCGGAGATATTTCACTATATTTCTTATTGTACATAACGATACATTAATGCGGATATATAAATAGAAAAAGAATTGAGATATAACCTAAAAGCCCATTAGGCATTTTGGCCCATTAAATATTTTTCCCAATAAGTAATGTCCATAATTATAGTATATTTACAACAAGAAGGTAACAATGAAAAATAAAATCTTAAAATCAAGCAAGAGATGTTAGTTTTTGAATCGATTAAATTTAAATTAATAAATAAAAACTAAGCGCAAATCGAGAGAAAGTGAAATGTAAGAAGAGAGCAAGTGAAATGCACTAGTCTCACTCTCCACTAAAAGAGAGTGAATTAATTTTTTTTTATTTTTTCAAATTTTCATAAATTTTAATTTTAAATCTAATTTTAACACATTCTATATCAACTTAATTCTCTTTTAAAAATTTTAATTTAACATAAGTATTGCACATATAAAAATAAATTTACATCTAAAATATTTATTTTATTATTTTTATTTTAGATTTAATTATATGAAATGAATTTAAATAATTTTATTTAAGATTTAATTATATGAGTTGAATTTAAATAATTTAATTTTAGATTATATAAGTTTTGTTGAATTTTAATATTTGTAATGAGAGTAGTAACTAAAAATTATAGAATTAATTAAATAGTTGTAATATATTCATGGGTAAACAACATAATTTATATATTAATAAAAAATAATAGTAAAAAATTAATAAATTAAATTTATATTTTAATTATATATTTAAAATTTATAATATTCAATTCATGCATCGCACGGAGAAATTACTAGTTTAAATAACAATATTAATTACTCTTAAAATAAAATTTTCAGTTTATCGCTAAACCTTTACGCATATCCACCACCATCCATACATTGTTGATATAGGAGTAAAAAATTTGAAGATATTTTTTTGAACGGAAAATATTAAGGGTATTACAACCTCCCACTCCAATTCGTTCTCAAAGGAAATTGAGCCCGGTGGCTAAGTGGGCTAAGCCAAAAAAATTTGAAGACATTTAATTTATATCGAATGGAGAGTCAAATCATTAATAACCAAAATAAATAAACAATATTCAATATTTTTTACCACTAAATAACCAATACAAATGACTATACCCAAACAAATACAATCAGCAAATCAAAATTTTATTTTGAAGATTACTAGTTTTTTTGAAAAAATTTAGATAAAATTTTAGATTTTTTTCGAAAAAATCAGAAAATATTATTAAAAAAATATCCAAACCAAATTGTCATATATTTGTTTCGAGAAAACAATCAAATTTAAAAAAAAAAAAAAAAAAGATCAAATTGGCAAATAAAATAAATTGATATTAAAATTTTGAGAAAAAATAAGAAAAAAAAATCATAATAAAATGAGGAAGAATAGAGAGAGAAACATTAGCGATATGAATTCATAGGCCATAATGGACTGTTGCGTGGAGAATGTTTGATGGGCGGCAGCGCGCGGCAGGGTTGGCGGCAAGCGTGGAGGTTGGAGAGGGCGGCAAGTGGCGAAGAAAAGAAAGAGTGGAGAAAAGAAGTTAGCGGATAAAAAAATGGTTTAATTTGAAAGGGTAATTCAAGGAAGTTGTAATCCCTACGTCTTGGTGAAAGTTTCTCATTATTTTTGGCACAAGATTTAAGATATTGTAGTAGAATAATAATATAATACAAGTGATGTTACGGAGAAAAATAAAAAGATGTGATGAAAAAGTGTAAAAAATATTTAAATATATATATTTTTATCGAGTGTATTAAATATATTATTAGAGTATACAAATAAAGGAATGAGAAACTTTAATTGGGACAATACTTTCATTGGAACAGAGGAAGTATTTGGATAGATATTTGAAATAAAAATGAATTGATTTGAGATTTTATATATATTTTAAGGTATTTTTTTATTATCCACTCGATCTTTGTGAAAGCTCAATAAATGGTGTTATCGTAACGATTGATATTACTGCATGTGTTATCACAATGAGCATTTTTCATCCCTTGCGTCAAATATGTTACCTTAATAATCTTTACTGCTAGATTGAGATATTATTTAATAGGAAAGTAGTGTGTGTTCCACTTACACGGGAAGATCATCGTGCACTATTTTTCAATTTCATTCAATGCTTGATATTCTTTGTCAAATACTTATTTTTCAATTTCATCCAATTATTGATACTCTTATCAAATATTTGATACTCTTAATTAAATACTTGATTTTATTTTTTTATCGGTAAAAGAAAATTTTATTGATGGAGATAGATATAAGACATATCCATCCCACTAGAAGAGTTCAACCAAGACTTTCATAAGAACTTTTAACTCACACAATTTACAAATTCAAAGAAGATTTAAAATTTGCCCCCACTCACAAAAACTAATATTTTGAAAAGTTGTCTCCTTTGTAACACACTAGCTCCAAAGTATCCTTTTAAGGTCTCCCATGAATTTACCCATGTCAAAGGTTCCATTATTGAAGATAACATCATTTCTTCATTTCCGGATAAGTCAAACAACTCCAAGTCAAATGCAAGTCGAAACTTTCTTACCTTTTTCCCATACAAGATGTTTCTAAAGGCGGTAAAGTTCAAAAAATATTTACCTACATTGGTATTGGAGTGTTCGATCAATCAAGACACTTCACCCATATGTCATGAGTAATATGACACTTAAAAGAAAAGATGCTCCTTCGATTCCTCCACTATCATTGCAAAATATGCTCTTCATATCACTTTGTTGGAATCCAAAACATCACATCTTCGTAAATTCAATTTTGTTGGAAGTTGCCCTCATAGTAGACACCAAGCATGGGCAGCCACTTTGTGAGGCACAAGGGATCTCCAAAAGCGCCTTAAACGCTGCTTTGCTCTTCCATCGTCAAGAGTTATCCTCCAACGCTAGTTACATAAGGATGTGAATGTGTCTTTGGTTGAGAAATTACCATGGCTCGAAGTTCCCTATTTCCATGAATCGCCACATTACGCCGGAGTGTACCTATCAATCATAGCATTAAGTTCAACAAAGGCATTTCACGATCAAACAAAGGTCTTCTCCATCTCCAAGACCACACCCACCGATTTCCAACTCATTGCCCCATCTCACTCACCAAACCCAATTTATCTAAACTAAGGTTAAAAGTCTCGAAAACAACTCATTAAAAAAGCCACTACCCATCCAATTCTCCTCCCAATTAATCCTAGACCCACCCCAATCACTCTCTCTAAGTAATCCCAAAACCAGCCTCTCTTATCACGATAAGCTTAAAAGCCAACACTAACCCTTCAAGTGTAAAGGGATCGTGTAGCTAGTAAGTTACTCGGTTAAATTATCGATCCAAGGGAATCAAGTGGGAGATAGCCCTAAATCTACTAGTTTAGTCATAATTGTAGCATAAGTCATTCAATAAGATTAATATGAATCAATCAACAATTAACAAAAGCAATCAACAAAAATTAACTAACACGAAGTGCAATCAATAATAAAGATGTGCTCGGGTGCTTATCAACAAATGGGGATCAAACATGCAACGAATTCAAATGAGCATTTATCATGTCAATCAATCAAGAAGAACAATCTTTAAGACAAGCAATAATTCCGTACTTGGTAAGCCTATGAACTACGCTACAATAAATACACGAAAGATTGAAAGGACTAAGTCACCTTTTCCTCCCGAGCAAAGAACACGAGTCAATAGGTTTCCACTAGCGTGTCTCCCCTTCGATACTAAGGCACCTTATCTATGGTCTCTTCACTAATTACCCGATTGATCGTCTAAGTATTAGTGTGGAATTGATGCAATTCTAATAGCAATAACCAAGTCTCCTTGTATTAAGCTAATATAAACTCTAATTACTTAATTAATTCCCTCACCCAAATGAGTTAACTAACTGTCCAAGTCTCTTTGTGAAAATTAAGCAACTATGCATGGAATTAGAAATCAATTAAACAAATAGATCATCAATACACATCAATCCAATTAATTGATCAACAATCTAAATTACCCATGAAAATTCAACACAAATTCAATCACCCATAAGCATCAAAACACCATAGCACTAAGGAATTAACTAAACATGATGAAAGAAATTAAACCCATGACATTAATGAAATAAGCAATTGTCATTACAAGAGATTGAGCCAACAAAACTAAAGGTAAAATATCACCTAATTAGCATCCAAACATTAAGAAACCATCCTTTGATCATCCAATTTGAAGAAGAAATACAAAAATCTAGCTATGTGTGTGTAAAAGTGTGTAATAGTGTGTGTAGAGGTTAAGCCCCTTTTCTCCTCTCTAATCTATTCTCTAATTTCTTGCTGCTATCTCCCTTGAAATCGATGAAAATTCGAGTTATATGTTAAGAGTATATTCCCTCACGTGGCATGCTCTTATTGGCCGAGAAAAGGGAAATCTCATTTGGAAAGAAAAGCAGCGCTTACGCTTGCGGCTCGACTCGAGCAAGTGGCGATGTCTCGGTCAGAGGTGCATAGCGGCTGGGTCGAGGTGAGCTCGGAATAATTTGAGCGAGCTACGGCAATTGGAGGTCTAACTCCTCGACTCGACTTCGTGGGCGCCTTGGGTCAAGGAGCGGAGGGTGCAGTTCGAGACGGCTATGAGGGCTGTGCGGCGGCTTGGGTTGAATCGCACGATGATGGCGGTAGAGATTCGAGAGGCGGCGTTGATTTATTCGCGACGGTGAGATACGCGTGGCGGCTGGTGGGCATCGGCGATTGGGTGGGTGTAGCGAGAAGGCGACAGATGGTCGCGATAGTGGTCTTGTGCGGCAGCCCAGTGGCGGCGATCGGTGATGGGTTGTCGGTATTAATGGTGGTTAATGGGGATGGGTGGTTGGGTTATGTTGTGAATGATGCGCGATCTGTGATGGTGCTAGGGAAGAAGATGGTAGGTGAACTAATTCGATTTGTGGGTGTAGTGGGTGGGTGCACTCCTAATGCGAAGGGTGCAACTTGTGCGTGGGTGCACCACTGATTCGCCTACCATAACTTCGTTCGATCGTATATTCTTCATACGAACTCCGAATGACTTGATTCTTTTTCTATTACGACTATCTCTCAGCCCTCTTTCCAACCATGTAATTGCTCCATTAATTTGAATAAAACAAATATCCTCAATTTACACTCAAAGTTGGTCTCAAACTGTAATTTAACATTCAAAACAACAACTCAAATAATGAAATGCAATTGGACCAATTAATTGTGAAAAACAAATTAACTATTCAAACTAATATTTCAAATTATTCAAAGTACTGTGGAAATAATTTTATACTCAATCTTTAAATCGATCTAAAAGAAATTTGATTAAATGACGAACACAAATTATAATCGACTAAAATTTAAAGGCAGAAAGTAAAGAACACCGATTTATAGTGGTTCGGATCTGAAAATCCTACATCCACTCTCCTTCTTGAGCCTTGAAGAAGGGTCTCTTCTTACTTTCTTACTTACTCTCTTTCTTCGATTACAACAAATGATGCGATTTTCATCTTCAAATCTCTTTCTAACTATCAATCTATCTTCTAATTCTACAAATTACAATGCAAATATGTATAGAAGGATTTACAAGAAGTGTTCTACAAACACTTAGAAAATATCACAAAAATGATTTCGAATGCTTGAGAGTGCTTTGGAAAATGTGTGTTTCGGATAAGTGCAAAAAGTCCTTCTAAGGACTGTGCTTAGGCCTATTTATAAAAGTGCAAAGCGGTTAGTTTGTTGTAACAAACTCTCAACCGTTTAACAACCTAATCTTCAAAACTACCTTTATTCTAGTGACCTTCTTGAGTAAGTTGTCGACCCGACTTAGTGGAAATCTGCCTTTCTTATTCTACTCGGTGACTTCGACCTTGTCTTGAGATTTTTATTAACCTCTCTATCGGATGACTTCTCTAAAGAATTTTGTCTTGAGATGACCTTCGAACTACCGATCTCAGGTGACTAACTCATCTCACCTAGTCGATAATCGACTAGTGAAACAAATACATCAGTTGATCTATACAATCTCTGGTCATCCTACTTTACATTAGTTCATCTAATCTATACATTTTAATTTTATCAAAACTAAATCGATCTAATAACCAATCATCAACAAATTCATCATGCAAAAACAATTAAAATACACCACTATTGTCGTACGATACAAACATACATAAAAAAACCAATACAACACAAGAAATACATCAAGAAACCTCGTCTAAAAAGCCATCATCTAGAAAAACCATTTTGTTGGTCTTCACAAGTCCACCATCAATGTTCATCGTAGGCCGTTTTCTCCCTTCCATTGTTGTGGTCTTATCAAAATTCAAAGAATCTTTAATGTAAAAATACATCTACCCACATAAATAAATATTAAAATAGAAGATGTTTTTGACAAATTGCGAAGAAACCCTAATGAAAAAAGGAAGGAAAACTAACCTCGTAAAAAATATTTTACCCTAAAAATAAGAGGAACTCAAGCGGGAGGATTATTACATTAGTAAAAATACAATATTTATGAAAGAGATTTTTAAACAGACTTTGATGATATTTTACAGAGATCATCCAAAATGTGCCTCTACATGTGCAATCTCTTTAGTTGGAAAACATAAAAAACGTAATTATTCTTCATTAGTCTTAAAAATTCCATAATTTTCTACAAATAATTGATAAAAATAATGCCTCAAATTTTTTTTTTTTTGGGAGGAATGAAGAAGAGAATGAAAAGAAGAAGAAATGTATTGGTGATTGTAATATGGGGAAAAGTAGCACCTTAACAAGGGTGCGTTTGCAGACGTCAAATCACACACAAGCACATGGGAAAGTAAGGTATTATAGTCAATTCTTGGGCCATTTTGTAGTTGCACATAACGTGTGTTTAGAAAGTGTATTAAAGTGTAATAGCAACTCCACTTTGTAGTACCTCTATGTAACTCACTTCCCCTACCCCCCAAAAAAAAAAGGGCGAAGGGAGAAAGGAAAAGAGAGAAAGAAGACTATGGGTGTAAGTGAGTCGAGTCACTCACGAGTTACTCGTGCTTGACTCAAAACAAGATCGAAATCGACTCAAAATTAATCGAGTCAAGTCGAATTTCAAGCTACTCGAGTAGCTATCGAGTTCGAGTAGGAGCTCACAGATACTCGGCTCGAAAGGCTCGCGAGTCTTTTCGGGTTTGTACTATATTTACAATTTTGCCATTTATTTTATTAATTAAATATATTTATTTTATTAATATATAAATATTTAAATTAAAAATAACAAAAAGGTTATCGAGCTCGAGCTCAAGTCGAGCGTAATTTACCGAGCTTCTTCGAAGTCGAGCTCATTTGAAAAAAATAGGCTCGGCCGAGTTCGGAGTCGAGCTCGAGCTTCGAGTATTACAATCGAGTCGAGTTTCGAGCTCAGCACTACTCGACTCGACTCATTTACACCCTAGGGGGTAAAAGTGTAATTTGGGGTGAGTGTATTGATCAAATAGGTGGATAAGTTGATCATATGAGTGTACTAATTAAAGATGGGTGTGAATAGCATTGAGCCTTCAACAAATTGGATGAGGCCCATGTTTAATGGAGCAAGGCCCATATTTAATTTAGCGAAGCCCATACTTACTGTATGCAATAAAGAAAGGGGCAGAGGCGAGTGGGCAGCTCTCTCTTGTCTCTACCAATCAAATGAAACAGCGTTAACCTATAAAATTATCCACCCCCAAATCTGTATTCTTCTTTTTCAAACCCTAGCCACCTTTCCTCCGAACAAAACCCTAACCCACAAACCAATCTCTTCTTACAGCAATTGCCATGGCAAGAAAGCGAAAAGCGCGCGCCGCTCCCGAACCCGAAATCGTACAGCCCACTGAGCCGGAGCCGGAGCCAGAGAAAGAGCCGGAGCCCGAGCCCGAACAACACCAATCCGAGGAAACCGAGCAAATCGTTGAAGAGGATGGAGGTGAGGAAGAAGAAGTTGTTGAAGTTGAAGAGGAGGAAGATGCAGAAAGGTGAGGGCGAGGGAGAAGGAGAGGGGGAGGGAGAAGAGGAGCAGCCGGAAGCCATGGAGGAGGAGCAGTTAAAAGATGTCGTTGTTGGCACCGACGCGGAGAACGAAAAAGGGGATGAAATTACGGAGAAACCGGCTGAGACCGCTGTTTCAGAAAATGGCGATGAAGCTGAAGGGCGGGAGGAGGAAGGGGAGGATGATGAATTAGAAGAAGAGCCGATTGAGAAGCTCCTCGAACCTTTTTCTAAAGACCAGTTAACGCTTCTAATCAAAGAAGCTGTTGCTAAGCACCCGGATCTAGTTGAGAATGTGCACAAATTAGCCGATGCCGACCCTGCACACTGCAAGATATTTGTTCACGGCCTCGGTTGGGATGCGAATACTGAGACAATTACCTCTGTGTTTGGCAAGTATGGGGAGATTGAGGATTGCAAGGTGGTTAGAGACAAGAACTCTGGAAAGTCAAAGGGTTATGGTTTCATTTTGTTCAAGCACCGAAATGGGGCACGTCGTGCACTGAAGGAGCCTCAGAAAATGATTGAAGGTCGGATGACGTCTTGCCAGCTTGCCTCAGCTGGGCCAGTTCAGACTCCTACCCCAGCTGCAGCAGCCACAGTTTCGACACCACCTGCATCAGAGTACACACAGCGGAAGATTTATGTGAGCAATGTATCTGCAGAGCTAGAACCGAAGAAACTTTATGAGTACTTCTCCAAATTTGGGGAGATTGAAGAAGGGCCTTTAGGGTTGGATAAACAGACTGGGAAACCTCGAGGTTTCTGTCTGTTTGTGTACAAGAGTGTTGAGAGCTCCAAGAAGGCACTGGAAGAGCCACACAAGAATTTCGAGGGTCAGATGCTGCATTGCCAGAAGGCCATAGATGGCCCGAAGCACAGCAAGGGCCACTTTAACCAGCAGCATGGTCAGCCTCAGCAGCAGCAACAGCAGCACCATCAGGGGCATCATCATCAGGGGCACCAAGGGTATTACCATCATCAGGCTAAGAAGGGTAGGTATTCTGGAAGTGGAGGAGTAGGGCACACTGGTGGACACTTGATGGCTCCAAGTGCGGGACCAGCTGTTCCTTCAGTAGGGTATAATCCAGGAGTTGCCCCTGCAGCTTTGGGACAGGCAGTGGCGGCTTTGTTGGCGACTCAGGGGCTGGTTTGGGTATTGGCAATTTACTTGGAGGGATGGGTGCAGGAGTGAATCCGCAGGGAGTACCACCTATGATGAACAATTCTGGCTATGGAAGTCAGAGTGCTGCTGGTGCTTATGGAGGTCAACCTTCGATGCAGGGAGGTTATCCGGGTCAGCCGCAGATCAGTCAGGGTGGTGTCAGGCCACATCAGGGTGGAGGACCCTACATGGGTCATGGTCATTAGGTAAGCGGAGGTACGTGGCTATTGCTACTACTATTATTTTTGCCTTCATGTTTTAAGTAACCTTATTGTGATGCCTGAAAATATGAACTGTTGCACGAATTACGTGTAGTGTGAGCACTAGTCTTTCCTTGCTTTCAAATAGTTGATAGAGTTGGTGCACAGTTGTGTGAACCCTGAGTAGATTGCTGGTATGAAACTTGAAAGTGCACATGTTTGTGGGTAGGAAAAAATATTTTACTAAGGGATGAGAGAGAAGTGTAGAAAGACATGTAGGTTCAAAAACTTATTGACATAAATTTCAAGTGAGAAGATAACCAGCTAGTGAGTTGGGTGTCTTCATGCTTGAGTACTTAATAAGCCTGTGACCAATATGCCATCTGCACAACATTTCAATGTCTATGGTATTAAAATATATGGTAATATTAATTGAAGAATTGAAACATAGTAAGAATATAATCTTCCCTCAAAATTATAGCTGGCTGCATAACACTTTACAAGATGCCTAGAAAAACTATCAACGCGAGTGTTCAGGACATGGGACCTACACACTTGTTCAGAACATATTTATTGGAGGCGCAATGCACCAGAAGAGATCTCTTGAACATGGGTTGCAAATTCTAACATTTATTACTATTAAACTAAGGAATTGGTTAAATCTCCTCATGTTTGAAGCTTGAAATACACAAATAAAAGCAAAGAGATTGGCAAACTCCACATATAGAAGAAAGGGGGTGGGGGTGTGCAGCAGAAAACATAGCTGCGAGTCTAGAACCAACACCACAAGTATTTGGCGGCAGTGTTGATCAGCTTGGGCTGAGGAAGGGTGGTGGTGGTTGGCAACTGTATGTGTTTGCTCAATGGTGAAAAATTGGTGGAGATCAATCTTAGTTGAGTATTTTGTTTTCAAATGATTGGAATACTCAATGGCTAATCCCAAATTCAGGTGTCTAGGGTTTCTTATATTATATAGACTGTAACAAATTTTAGAAATGGGTTTTGGGCAGTGGGGAAAAGGAAACTAACATCTTGTACCAGAGGTGCGGCCTATAAAAAGGTGCACAGAGGTGTGCGCCTCCAATAATTGCCTGCCTCCTGCTTTCAGTGGGGTTCTATCCTCCGCGTGCCTCATGTGTTACGCCTGTTATAACTAGGGCTAGACAACTATTTATGTCATAAAGGTGAATCAAATAAAAATGCATCTGTCAAATGGAATATCTAGGTAATGGAATGGGAACATCAAATTTATCATGATGCCAGCTGAATGAATTGCAGTTGTACCAAAACTTTTAAGTGTTACTTGTACAAGAAAGAATTAGTCGGACTAAGCATTGCCTTAACTTCATTTACATTACAGGTCATTTAGTTGATAGAAATGAAATAATTCCATGATGTTGAGCAAAAAAATAAGGGGGTGTTAATAGTGATGAAAGAGGACAAGTTTGAATATCTATATCGACCTCCGACAGTATCAGTAAATATGTAATTGATGGATTTACCTTCATGCCATGTTGTTACCTCTGAGAAGATTACTGTCCCTGTCTCTTTGCTGTGGCACATTGAATGCAGACTTCCATAAAATTGTATGGGTGAATAATATCTGTTGTTTTATCTATATGACGTTGATTATATAGTCTCATAACAGGCATGTACTTCTAAATAGTAAATTTCATACAAAATTATTTCAAGTGTTGATTATTTATTCAGTTCAATGTTATTTTCATGTTTTTTTACAACTGCAGTTTGTGTTATTTATTAACGTTTTTTTGCTAGGTGAAAAAATGTTAATTTGAGTACTTCTATATTAAAATTTTGATTAAAAATTTTAATGATGATTGTGAGTTTTAGTTTATTTGTATATTTTGTGAATGAAAATTAGTTTGCTTTTCAAATTAGTCTTTTTATGGTTTATGTATTCATTGTGCAGATTCTTCATAAATGCATCAAAACTTTTAGTTTTGGACTCTGGTGATTCTTCTGAAGTTCGGGCAATCATGCAAATGAAGTCTTTCCTTGTAGCCAAAATGTTACCATTTGCCTAAAGACTAGAATCTAAAATATGTATTGGTTTTAATTTTAGTTACTCCTGTCGAATATTTTCTAAAATGTCTTTGGTCAATAATAACTTTTCGAAAGGATTGAGATTACTGGCTTATTTCCTACTTCTGTGTCTCCAGGGTTTGAAAGTGTGTCAATTAAGTTTCCTTCTCTACTTCCAACTTTACCATTCACTTGAAGTCTTAATGCTTGTTAATTTTCTTCTATTTCCATTATTTCAGAATTTAGCTTTTAAGCTAATGGTGCACTCTTGTTGTATTTTCTTATCTGCATCTACTTTATGTTTGTATTCCTCCATAACTTTTTCTCTTGTAAAAGGAATTGAAGCCACCATGTTAAGCTGATTTTGAATAGATGATTGGAAAGATGAGCATATTCGATTGCTTGACTGTTGACTCTTAAGTTGATTTTGAATAGATGATTGGAAAGATGAGCATACTCGATTGCTTGACTGTTGACTAACATGCACCATAGCTTGATCTTGTAACTTTGTTGCAGGAACTTGTAGTGCAGGACAGCTCATTACATTTCAGTGCAGCTACTTGTGGGTTGCTGAAGAACATGCATTAAGCTGAAGTTTTCCATTTTCAGCTAACTAATCAATTGCTTATTAAAATCGATTTTAATACACATAGATCTGCATTTTAACTCTAAAACATGCTTTTCAGCCTTAAAAATTTCCTGCCTACATTGAAAACAGTGTTGTAATTCTTCTAATTTTCCAAAAACTGGAATTTTATTTGGCTACTTTCTCAGGCTGTTTCTTCACAATTTAGTTTTTCATTCCTACATTGTGCTTCAAAACAGCCATCATCTTAGCATTTTTACATCTCATATCAAGTCTAGGGTTAAATCCATTGTTTCCTCTACATATTTGGAGGGGGGAGGGGGTGAGGGTGGTTGCATTTTGTAGAGGCTTGTTGCTTGTTGAGAAGTCGATGCAAAGAGGAAGTTGCTGCATTTGGGTTTTGCTTCATTGCAGGTAATTGTCCAGTGTTGCTAGAAGGGGATAGTATGGTGATTATTGAAAAAGTTAAGCTTTGTGAAGAAATTATGTTCCTTATTGCCTGGGATGCATATATCTTATGGAGCAAACACTATAATGACCTTTTAGGTTTTCAGTAAAGAATAAAAAATTGATTATGTCTCGTGATTATCTGTTTCTATGGCTGTGTGCTTTAGTTTGTATGTATTGAGCATGAGATTGTGCTTACTTTTGTTTTTGTCCATTATTTCTGAAACTGGGTTTTGTGTCGAGTAGAACCTCATTTTTGTGAGGTGTCATTTAGAGTATTAGGATACCAGGTAGTCAGGTATGCATGTAGGTATAATTCATCCAAATTTAATTATTTGGAATCCAACATTAAAAGTTTAGGAAATGAGTAATTACTTTCGACAAGCATTTCATGCATATTCGATGTAGAAAAAATACCCGGTAAAGTGATTTGAGTTTCGTCTCTACCAAATTTCAGATTATCTACTGAAATCTTTGAATCGAATGATCTTCAAGTTATAGTTTTGGATTTGAAAATTAAAATTTGTGGTTAATCGTTTGAACTTGTCTTTGTACTGGTTCTGACTATTTCTATTCAAATTGGAAATAGAAATTACTGTTTTTCTGACACAAAATTAACATCATTTTCACCTTCAAGTAACTGAAAACTTGGAAATGAAAATCAGCAAGAAGTATACGCTATTTTTATTTTTGGATAGGCAATGATGGATTAAAAAACTGTTTGTTGAAGTTTATAAATATGTAAATTAGGAATATTGAGAATTGACGTGCAATGAAAAGAAATCATCGGCTTTTTTAATTAAACTGTGGGTCATTTGCACATGTTTAATCTAATTTTTATCATTTACTGATAATTTAACACACAAAATTGATTGATTTTGCCAATGTAACCTAGGTGCAAACCAAGCTAGATTTTTGCCTATGACATGCCAAGCTATATACAAGTGAAAAAAATGAAACAACCAATCAGATTACGAAGGAGAAACAAGGACCTGAGAATGATTTTCAAAACAGTCAGATCACAAAATCCTTGTCCTACGCCTCAGATCTTCATAATCTTTTTTTGGTTTTTGTCATCCCAAGCTATATACAAAGTGCAAAAACGAGTGTCATGAAAGATGTCCCTATCAATCAAGCAGAAAGACAAGCAGCAGCCTCAGATGTCCAGAGGCAGTAGGCAACAAAAAGCATAGTCGAGCTTGATGCAGGACTAGTAAGTAGTAGTATCCTCTCAGTATTTACGAAGATCAACCAACCTCAGTTCCCATGTCAAAAACACCAGGGAGGGACCCCATTCTAGCTTCCTCTATAAATTGGTAAGAATTCGTTCCCCAAAATTGTTCAGATCATCAGTTGAATTCAACTACGACGACTTCGCATGCCCATCAGGTGGTAGCATTCTTACCTTTGAAGTCATCCAAACTGCGGTATTCCTCTCTAAGCAGTCTGCCCAATTCCGGATGTTTCTCCAGTGGTTCTTTGGCCTTCCGATAATGGTGAAACGCCCTGCAAATTAACACAACAGACGGCATCCAACCGGGAAAAGAATTCAGACCTCACATTCCCAGACTTCTTGATTTTATAAAGGTCAATTTTACCAAAATATAAAAAAGAATTATGAGACATAGTGCAAGTACCAATATTTCTCCAAGCCATAAAGGTTTCCAAGTTTATAGAAATCAAGTGTCAGCTGTTCAGAAGTCCTCATAAAGCTCCCCTTTGAATTCCTTCTCCAACCCATAACTGGAAAAATAATGAACAAGAGAGACGAATGAAGAGAGAATTACATAGAAGGGAAACCTGCCAAGTAAATGTAGAAAAAGCCCTCAAGTATTTTGTGATTTGTACTCGAGATACTAAAAATCCCACCTATAAAACCTGAATAAGCACTCCATCCCATAATTATAGCCAGCGGCAGAGTCTTCTAGTGCATACTTCTTAAATTCGATATACATGGAAGGGATAAACATCTTCCTTAAGAAATGTGTCCAAAAATAATACAGCTTATTCATCTCCTGCAAATAGGTTTTGCAAACCATAGTACATCAATAAATTGCAGATAATAGATACTACACTTACGTCAGCAACATATTTTATTGTGCACAGCACCTGACAGTGGTCAGAGCCAGAAGGATTATCAGAATGATTGATTTTTAAATTTTTTTTTTTTTTTTTTTGTGAGAAAAGAATCTAGCATAAACTTATCCAACCTTAAACTCTTGGGGAAAAAAACTGACCACTAAACTTGGAAGTCGCCTGATTGCAGCTTCACCGAAAAATCAGTTGAAACTTTTTAAATGTTGGTTGCACCAATGAATTAATTGACCAAGGATATTACAATTTATAAGATTATGATACAGAAATTTGTGGATGAGTCTCTATCGTCTTTGATTTCATTGACTGGGGAGGCTTGGATAAAACTTGAAAAGCACAGATATTTTAGAATTTTGTTCTTTCAAGATAGGACAAATCATACCAATCATATCAAGATCACCAGTAAAACATATAATGTTATATATGGCATTGAGGCTAAGAAAATCATTTATATATTCTTATGCAAGGAGCATCCCGGAGTACATGAAACCATGGTAGTATTCATTATTAAGCAAGAATAAACTTCAACATAAACCTTAATTCAAGTCCTGAATTCGAAAATATAGCTCAAGAATATAGTGACCTAAGAGCAGCAACAATGTGAAGCTTCCTAATTAAGTGGCTGAGTCATGATAGGCGGTACACCCTCGACCACTTACGTAACTTGTGGTAGATGTTTCAACTAAGCTGGATTCTTTCTAGAAAGAGACATGATGTAGTAAATGATATTCCAAGATTGAAGATGGGTAGGCTAATTGGAGCACACACCTCTTAGTTTAAAGCAAATAACAGTATATACATACACATATTGAAAGTATTAGAAACAAAATTAGAGGAGACACTCGAGAAGTTGATTTCTAACAAGAAAATTCCATATAGATTAAACCATGCATGCACAAAATCTTCCACATAGTAAACATAACGGATGCCCATTAAATAACAGCAGAGCTTAGAAAGATTTTCTGAACTCATGCAGATCCAAAAATCAATGGATACTCTCCCAGAACACAAAGAAATCACTTTAGACAAACTGTTTGTAAAAATAACTTCAGTAGTAGTTTACAAGATACCTTACTGCAACCAACACCCATTCTCTTTCGTTCGGTAAGGCAGCGCTTTCGATAATTTTTGTACCTGAAGAAACTTATAATTAGTTAAAAGCATACTAGCATATTAATATTTACTCCTATGGCACAAGAACTGCCATTTGCAGCCTTAAAGTGCTGGTAACTAGATCTGCTTACAACTGCTGTTTGAAACCATTTTCCTCTAGAAGTTTATGGCTTGGATGCTGAGATGGTGGAGACGGCTTTGGTGCTGATCCAACTGGTAATCTACTTCCTGAGAGGTTGCTACGTGGAGAAGCACTCAACTTTAAATGCTGCAATCTGAAAATTTAAATCTCCAATAAAGCATAAGCAGAAGGATGTAATCAGATTCTTCCCTCTGGCTGCATGTGAAACTATACAGTTTCTGCTCTCTAATTAAAAAGACAACAACTTAAAAGCCCCGCACTCACTGTCCCTAACAGAACATACTCTCTCTGTCTCATATTAATTGTTGCTTTGAGGTTAAATTTTGTTTCAAATTTATTGTCGATTTAGCAATTTTCACGTTTCTCCCTATTTTACCCCCTCTATGTATTTCTACAAAAAAACTCCTCTTTATTTTCAATTTTTTTCCCTCACAACCTCTCCTCTCTTTCATTGCAAGATTGATGGAGGGTAATTCTATCAAAATTTTAAGTTCCTTATTTACCTTAAAAAGCGACAGTTAATATGAAACAGAGGGAATAGTTGATAATAAAAAATAAAGCAGGCAAAGAACACAAACAAACGTGAGATTTACCCATGACTATCTGGAGGTGTGGAACCAAAGAAAAACCCAACAGCATCACTAGGCGGACTTTCAGATATCCTGCCAAGAGAATTTTGGCCACCCCCATGAACGCTGAAGTTGCCAGGGAATTGTCGTTGCTTATAAATGGACTGCTGTTTGGAGCTGCCTCTGTTCTGCTTCCTTCGAGAATTAGAATTTTCAGAGCCAGCAGAACTGTTTCCTTCAGTATAATGATCAACACCATCATTGGTTGGCTTATTATGTCTACCACGAGACTTTTTGACTGTGAGTCCTGCACAAAGATGATGGTTAAGTGTTATTGTGTATGCTTTTCCAACAAATGCAATAGAAAGCTCACAAAATCTAACGACCTGCTCAAAAAAGTAGACGCCATCATTTATAGCAGCAAGCTCACTGGATATGTCCTCTGATTCTTCAGCAGGTCTCTCACCCTTTCCACTATTCTGTAACATAAAACATAGATAGCCATTATTTTTTATCAGGCAAATGGTGACTCGAACCCATATAGGTAGTGGGGCTCTAACCACTCGAGCTATATCACTTCATCACATAGATGGCCACTATTTATCTCATTTAAAATGATAAATGCACCATCAATTTAATATTTTATATATTTATATTGGAAACAAAAGGAGCTTTTAATGAAACTGGCAACCAGTCAAATTCCATAGACCTCCACTCAGCTTGGAGTAATGGAACCAAGAAAATAAAATCAAATAGAGAATATTAAAGCTGCCAATCTTATTCTCTCTCTGGATAATGATTTTGAAACATATCATGCTTGCTTGTAGTGTAAGATGAAAAGTATGGAGTATAAAACCAAAGAAGATAGCTACCCTAATCTATCTACCCTAATCTATGATGGCAGACAATAGGTTTGATAATTAATTTGCCTACTTCAACTCTATTATTTTCATTTTTATGTTGTTACCAATCACATTAGACTAGAATTCTTCTTACCAATATTAAATCTAGGATCAATCGTGGAATTGCTGGACCTATT
The DNA here is from genome assembly GCA_030762865.1 of Paraleonurus japonicus. Taxonomy (NCBI): domain Eukaryota; kingdom Viridiplantae; phylum Streptophyta; class Magnoliopsida; order Lamiales; family Lamiaceae; genus Paraleonurus; species Paraleonurus japonicus. Next base: position 20,774,394 of record CM061053.1, read on the forward strand.
AAGAATTGGAATTCTAAGACAAAATTAGTTACAAGACAATGATAAATAAACATGCTAAGGAATCAGACTACCTATGTGTTTCTTCATGCTTATAGTACCAAAAAAAAGGGGATTTAACTAATAGCTGAAAATAAATAATCGAGCCCGCACTGACACTGATTTTCAAAATGGAGATTTTCAGGCCATTCAAGCACATATATTTCTTCAAGGAACAATAATAAATTGGACCACTCTCCCATGGGGCTGCAGAGTTCTAAATTGACCATGTACAGGGCTGAGGCACACAAATTCCCATTACTGAATCAAAGTTTTACAAGGGATTCCAAGTATGCCCCCGCAGTTTGAATTCATCCGATCGGATCAGAAAGTCAAGAATATGTGCAGATTGGCCGAGTCTAGGAGTCCTTAAAAAGGACAACTCACAGTGAAATAAATTTGATAAACAAACGTGTCACACATTAAAAAGTAATTAAGTATTCAATCAAAACACCTCGCCAACAAGATTCCATAACTCATGCATTGTCCTTCACCATTGCAGAAGCTTTAGTTAAATGACTAGGCAGGCAGTACATCTCAAAAAAGAGTGACAGCATCTCATGTTCTCACCTGAGTGACAATTACGAGCCTCTCCACTGCTTGATCATTAACCATGATTTCATCATCTTCATCATCAACCCTGATTTGACGACATGAGTAAGAAAGATCCCTTGAGCATGTAAGAGGATATGCAATGATAGCGAAATGTAACATGAGCGGCATAAATCACAGAAGGTTCAATATTTGCAGCAATGGATACTGCTATCATGTTCAAAGCTTATAGAATCAAATAAGCAATATGCCAATGTACACGAGTTTATATGATAGACCTCTTCTGCGGCATGAAGTGACAACCGGTAACAACCTCTCAAATCATATTTGTTAAAGCCATGACATGAGAAGATAGAGATGAACAAAGAATTGGAAAAGCATGGAATACCTTTCTAAGGCAGAAGGATGATTATATTTTACTGTTTTCTGCTCCAGTTCCAGCTCTTCATCAAGCATAAATGTGCTTGAAAATTCATTAAAAGAGTCATTCATACTCTGCTCATTCATACATGAATTAACCTGCATCTTTATGCTTCCACAGTTTCTATCAACATTCAATCTTGCCGAGTCAGCACCTTGTGATATAGCTGGGCAATTTCGGTCACTATTAAGTTCAGCACTGTTATTCCTGTTATCAGGATAAAAGTCGATCCCATGCCTGAATTAACTATTTTAAGATGCAATTTTTCTTTGTTAAACCACTGAAAAGAACCTTATACCTGTTTTCATCAGTGTTGCTATCAATGCTTTCTTCTATACAATCTTCACCTGATTCCAGGGGATCCACAGTGAATCCATTTGGCGAAGGAAGCTCTTTTATTCCTTCAGGGCTATAATCTTTATTTTCCTTGAGGTTATCATTCTTTCCAGCATTTGAGGCTAGAGACGAAGATCCACGTACAATCCACTTTGACCACTCGCTTGCGTCTCCTTACCATCTCACCCTACGATGGTTTAATTCAAAGCACATGAAGGGAGGTTATTGTGAAAAAAACAAGTAAATTAGGAAAAAAAAAAAAAAACATTCAAGGGAAATTTGCAGCAGAATCCAGAAAACAATGCAACTGAAGGTGCTCAAGGGAAGGATAATTTTTAACCTGTACTTCAATGGTCTCTGAAGCCTGCAATGCATCTATAATAAATGGTATTTCTGTATTCATTTTTTTAACCTGAAAATAAAAAGATAATGAAAGCATTAGTATTGAAATGCAAATCAGGCTCAGTCAAAACGAGTTGATTGTGTATATCATAAAACCAAAATCTTTCACCCTACCAACTCTCATTCATCAACCAATGAGATAAAAGTGTTATAGCATTCAGTTTTTACTTAGAAGATTGGGCAAGACACCTCCCAGCCCCAGCAAAAAAAAAAAAAAAAGAACATAGAAGTGGACTAATTGTTATGCAGTATATCCACGAGCAAGCATGTTATTAACACAAAGAATCCGTTAAAACATTACCCTTGGAAAGTCAGCAATTCTTGATATTGGAACCCAACCTTGGTTGTCCATCAAGGAAGTCAAGAAGCTATCAGTTAGAAGATTCTCGTCACTGCCAAAGTTTTAAATTGAAAAGCTTAGTTGTCATCTACACTGGAAACAAAATAGTTTTATAAAATAGTTTTTATAGATCAAGGACACTTCCACATAAACAGAAGGACATCTCAGTTGTCCCATTCCTTTTTTTTCTTATCGAAAAAAGAAACATAAATTTCATTCACTTGAGTATGAATTATTAATGAATAGTTCCCAAAAAAATACTCAGACAAAGATACCACCCAACGCTGCAAATGTTCATTTCAACAAACATTGATCTTCAATATGAAACTATTTTAATACGACTTAAAGAGATGAATGATTCCATATTCAATGTGAGCAGATGAACAGAGTTCAATGACAGCATAAATATAACACAGTTGACTCCATATACTAAATAAGAATCTACACCAAACTTCTACAGCACAACTGATAATAGTTCTTCCTTTTCTTTTGTTATTTATTTGTTCTTGTTTAGGCGGGTAGGGGTTGGGTTTGTTAATCTTGAAATCCATTTTCATCAGTATTAGATCAATCTAATCAATTCACCTAAAATAATACTCAATTTGCTTCACAATGTTAGCTTTCATGGCTATAATTGGCGAAGGTGGCATCGGAATTCCAGGGGGAAAAGGATATGGAACCAGAAACGGTGGGTATGGTACTCTCCCAGAGCCTGACGGAGCAGCAGGAAGATAATATATTACTCCTTGTGGACCTGTATAACGGATGATCTTTATTAGACAGAGCATGCAAGAAATGGAAAAATAAAAAAGAACTGAAGAAGTGGAACAGAGGTGAAATGGAAATAAAATCCTTAGCTGACAATGCTACTTGTCATTCACTGGAAGCTACATACATAAAGGTTTATGTACCTGGGTAGTTTGGTCCATCAACAAAGCCTGTGGGCCCAAAATATGGAGGTCTCATATAAGGTCTTGAAAGGAAGTTGTTAATAGCAACTGGCCTTTGATTATTCCAGGAAGGATTTGATTGGCCACCTTGTTCCTTTGCATTAGACCTCCTTCCCGCAGAATCAGAATCACGAGCATTTGAATTAGCATGTGGTGAAGACTGAAGTTCCCCATTTGCTGGAGGAACAAAACCTTGGGAAGGGGCATCACTACCAGACTTTACCGATTGATTATCAACCCTGGGAAAAGTTCCAGGTAGAAACTGATAAGTGTATCCAGGGCCGGGTATGGGGGTATGGGAACCATAGGACGAAAATGTGGGGCGACTGTTGGTGGATAATAGGGTGGGGGCATGGGATATGGAGGTACACCATTTGGACCATGCTTGGGACCGGTTTTGTGTTGATGCATGGGATAGGGCTTACGAGGATATCTCATATTACCACGTCCATGGAACTTCGGCTGGTCTACTCTAACCTGGAAAGCCAGAAAAAGCTGTCAGCAAAGATACTGTAACATTTGTATGCATATTCAATTAACCAACAGTTGTAATGAACAGCAAATTACAGCCAACAGCATGTATCAAAGTTCATGAGCAAACAATCTCCAACGAAAAACGTGTTATGGAATCACATCATCGGGAAATAGAAAATTGAACAGAATGCTATAGAGCAAGCTCATACGCATGGATTTATAAGGTTTCAGCAATTTAGACAGAGATCATTCCACAGGGTCTTCATTTTAGATCCACGAAGAATGAATGGAGCAAAGAATTTAAAAACTGGTGAACCCGGCAAAGGCTTCATTAAAAATATAAGAATATTAGGGCAACATGAATTTAACTCCATCGACCGACGACCACTGATGCATTACACTGCATACAGATTGAGCATCTGATTCTTACAAGCAGTCACACCTTCAGGCCATTTGACCATTGGCATATAACTTTAATTGCTTCAGACAGTTATTTTAATAAGCTTGGACCCGTCTGAAAACATTTTTAGGTAAAAGAACAAAAAGATGTACTATACAATGTTTATCATTGGTTAGAATAATGCATGAATAGACTATAAATCAGCATATAGTGTGCTTACTTTAACATTCCAACATTCAGTAAAATAGTAGAGAACAAATTTTCAAACCTCCAACAAAGACAATTTTTTCTAGTTCTAAGATTTTGTGATCATTTGGCATCAAAAATGAAGAAATGTTACAGTCATTTGCTTTTAAAGACACAAAAACAGATATTACTATCCACAATCAAACTTTCTGACTGCATTGTTAATATACATGAGAAGCAATGACAGCAGCAGCCACAAATATCAGTATATTCATAGAAGAGTGACCGAACATGATTTGAAGTAAGTGGTCCTAAATTTTAAAGTTCCATAGGAGTCCAGTGAACACTAACCCGAACACCTCAAAAATGCGAAGTTAATAGCCCAGCGCTTCTCTTAACTCATATCAGGCATTTATCACTCTCCTAGTGAACCTCTAATAATTATATGATAATTACTATCTAATTCAAGAACAAGTAGGCATTTTGTACACATATGTGAATTACTACACACCATGTGCAAAGCGACAACCTTTTAGTTAACGAATTTCAATTCAAACACCAACTGCATTCTTAGTCAAAATGACTAACAAACAACCAAACGGAATGGACAAAAGTAAAGTGGAGATATGAATTAACAAGGAAACAGCACCCACCGGCTGCGCCGCTGAAGGGGCACCACCAGAACCATCAACCTCTGCTTGAGAGGGCGGAGACTTGGCGGAGTTGATATCTGTCCCTCCATTGTTCTTTGCCCGTTGTGGGGCGTCGGAAAGCGCGGGCCAAGACTCAGAATCAGCGACCACTACCGGAGAAGAGGCAGCGGGGGTCTTCCAAGGCGACTTGGGCGGCGGCGGCGCATCGACAACGACGTCGCTGTGATTATCAAGCTGACAACCACCACCATCACTCTCCCCCATCCCCATAGTTAGGAATACACAAGTACGAAATGCAGGCTATTAAATTCTTACAGGATTAGTGATAATTTTGGAAGTTTCGGATGGCGGCGTGGTGGTTGCGGCGGCAAGAGGTGGCGGGAGGGTGGGAGAGAGACAGAGGAAGACTAGGGTTACAAAGTTTTCAGAGCAGTGTTGGCATTGACTGCGACTGAGTGCAGGCGAGCGTGCGAGCATAAAGTGTGAGAATTTATACATACAGGGGCATTTCTGTCATTTCTCGCATCCCTGAATGCAGGCAGAAATTACCAAAACGGGTATGGCCCGCCACACACTACCGTAACTGGATTGGCCCATATGGGTGGGCTAGCCCAACGTATTTTCTGTACTAATAATATTTATGACTTTGTCATTTTTGAAGTATATATTTTTTTATAAATTTGCATAAAAAATTAAGATATTTTCATATTTTTTTCAATTGCAAGATATGGTTTTAACATTCTCAACTTGATATACAAGTTTCTTAAATTTTTTTATTTTTATCCATACTAGTAATTTTTTGATGTGACAACCAAGATGATGTTATACGCCGCGTAAGTCCAATACATTTTTAAAACTCGCATGATGTATGAAATTCTTAAATTGTTACAATATTTTTGCAAAATATAATTATACACTTTAAAAGGATTACAATGTATAAAACCATTCATGAATAAAAAATATTCAATAAATATAAAATACTCCTATTAAATAAATTAAATAAAAAAACTGAAAATGTGAAAGATTGTATCCACCCATTTGAAATTTAAATTAGTTTTTACATTGAAACTAAATTATTTTATGCAAATAGGTTAAAAAAATTCAAAATTGCAAATAGATTAAAAATATTTGGACAACAAGACAAGATAAATTTGCATAAAAGCACAAAAATATTTGCACAATGAACCTATTTACAATTTTAAGATACTTTTTGAACCTATTTATAATAATCTTTTATTTCAATTATTTACAGTTTCATCCTTATTTTGTTTTCTTTAGATACAATAGAAAACATTTAGATTTTCATAAATTTCAATTTTAGTGGGATCTTGTATAACTTTTAAATTTAATTTGGTATTTTTAGATTTTTAAATTAGGAAAACGGGTCATATAATTTCTAATCTTATATGTGATCCTTCAACTTTTTCTCATACATTTAAACTATTTTTTTAATATTGAAATTAAATAAGGCCATTACTATCTACACCTCCATTTTTATTAGATACACCCACTTTATTGCTATATTTGAAGGTACACTAAGTGAAAATTATTATACATATGGGAGTATCTAATAAAAATGGAGGTGTAAATAGTAAGACCCATTAAATAAAGCAATAACGTGCTCTTTTTGTCTTTTCATTCCTTCCATCTTTAAATTTGGTTTGAGACGAGTTTTCCTTTTTGCTAGAAAATGTTGCTATGGGGTGATGTAATTACATGTGTAAGTAATTCTAGTGTATTCCTCCTTTACAAAAGAAAAAATAAAAATATAATATTATTATTCGTTGTTTGGGTTTAAAATATCAATGTGTTAGTCCCTTAGTTGAGTTTCTAGAGATAATCTAGAAGAGAGTTGAATTGATTATCTAAAATTCAAATTATTCAAAGTACACTGACATAATGGTTTATAATCAATCTATTTGATTATTTGATTCTAGTTAAAATAAGATTAAAGAATCTTAAACAATTATGAATAGAAAAGCGATGAAGATAAGTGCGTAGAATGAAAATAACATGAGATTTATAGTGGTTCGGATATAAATAAGGTCGATTACAAATAGGTTTAAAAAATTCAAAATTGCAAATAGGTTAAAAAATACTTGTATAATAGCACAAAAATATTTACACAATGAACTTAATTATTTACAATTTTTGGTTATTTTTTGAACCTATTTGTAATAATTCCATGTAAATATCCTACATTCCAAACTCCTTCTACAAATTAGTAGAAGGGTTTTCTCTTGCTCATTTACTTTTGGTGATGTCACCGAGTTAAACATTTTGGTGTTACCACCAATGTTGTAACATCGGGTGCGACATCATAATTTGTCCTTTCTTCTAACGGCTAACTTTTTCTATTTCGGTGTTGTCTTTGATGTTGTTGTTTGTAGGTTGACGATCTGGAATCGATTCCAATACTCTAAGGATCTAAGAAGATTCAAGAATAAAGGGAGTTTTCTAGATCATGCGATTACAAGTCTAGAGTAGTTATTAAAGACAGGTTTATTGACGGTTTTTCACCGAGTTCACGAAATGGAAAATAGGAGAATAAGCTAGAGATTTATAGATCCATCCACAAGGATCTACGATGCTCTTGAAGGCCGAGATCTTCATCTATAAAAGGATGTCAGAGGCTTCAAGAATGAAAAACAAGACAATACGAGTGATCAATAAAAAATCATAAGAGCACTTGCGTGAGAAGTAATCAGTATCGAATTTGTTGAGTGCGATAAGTGCATCCAGATTGATAGGGCCATTATTTTCCATTTACGTTACATCAAATGTTGCCACATTTTGTGTAACATAGATTGTTTAGATTGTTAGTGGACGGTGTTCTTTAACATATCTAGATAGGTCACCTTTGATGGTATATTTTATATACTTAGCTAGTTTCAGATCTTAAACATTTGATTTAGATATTGTCGTTGTTTATTAAGAAGATTCGAATTGTGAATCGGTCTCAACTTGGTTTGTATTCATTATTGATGCGGTATTTTGTAGCAACCCAAGAAGGGCTCGGCCCTAAAATAGGCCCATTTAACTTTATGGGCTCGGCTTGAGTAGGATAATTAGTAAATTAGATAGTAAGGCCCAAACTCACGAAGGAAAGCCCAAAGGGCTAAGAAATGAGGGTCGATTACACAAAATCGGTGGTTACCATAAGCCAGTGGGCCTTAGTAAAACAAGGCCCAAGAGGAATAAGATAAGAGGCTAGGAATACGGCTCGAGGAAAAGGAATATTCCTTGAAGGCTAACTAATGAGAGATAATTGGGGAACAAGTTAGCAGCCCCTCTCCATGACATGATCGGCGGGACAAATGAAATAGGGGTAACTAACATCGAAAGGAGGATAATGGAGGGAACGTGTGTACATGCAAAGTGAGGAGATAAGTGTAAGTGATACCTATAAATAATATACTTTATTCAAGAAAATGTACACATCACTTACACACTCAAACTTACGTATTTATCATAATACAATCTTTTGGGTTTTCTTGGTATGTGACTTGAGCGTCGACGGAGAACCCTCTAGCGTGTTATGCATGTCTTTTCACTCAAGAAGAAGGCGAATTAAATCGTCATCGCTTAAATTACCCGCGTCAATTCCAAGCGGGAAAAATCAACGTATATATTTTACGTATCAATTATTAACATAGTGAATCGTTTCCTCATAGATTATTATTTAAAATAATCTATGAAAAATTTTATCCGTGTTTGCAAAGATTTTGACTAAGTCTTCTGTTATTATAGCTGTCGGTGTTACTCTCATTGTTACAACATTGATAGTAACAATCTACGATCTCGAGAAAACACACACCTTCAACTTTCTTCTTACTTGCTTACAAATTACGAGAGATGATCTTCAAGCCTTCTTCTACCTTCTATGTTATACCGCAGATTTCGATAATTTGACTTTGAAGATACAAAGGGAAAGTGTTCTACAAAACACTTCGAAAATTAATATACTTGAAAAAACTTATAAAATTTATGAATGCTTCAATGAGCTCTTTTGATTCTCTTGAGATACTAATAATGTTGAATGCAAAAAGTAATTTCTAATTACAAATTATTATTATTTATATGCTTTCAAATTTGTTATAACCGACTTGATATCTTCTAGAAGTTGTTGGTTGTAACCGTCTAACTTCTTCTTGATTAGTTGTATGCGATTCTTGATTGTTAGTTGTAACCGTTTAACTTCTTGTTGTTGGTTGTAACTAATTCTTGAAATCTTCTAAGCTGCTCTCTTTATCTCGCATCTTTTCACTTGGATGACTTCTTCCCGTCTAATATTGACAATTCTTTCTTATTCTACTTAGCGTGTCTTCGATCTTTTTCTAAGGGCATGGTCGTGCGATTTCTTTTCGGCTCGTCTTAACTTGTCTTCGTCGATTTTGTTGAGTCTCCATCCGATCTTTAATAATCTATATATTACAAAGTATATTATCACTTACTACTTCACCGACTATACAAAGATTTCGATTGGTCATCTTATTTTACTACTCATCTTAACCTCATCAAAACAACTATTACGCCCTAACACAATGCTTTATGAATCGGATCAAACCTATCAATTTAATCAGTTGAACTTGAAATTGGTCAAGAAAAGCGGTTGAAACACCCCTCAAAACCGCTTTTAAATTAAATCAGAAAATTCAGCGAACACGGAAAATCCAAAAGCTGGTTCCAACTCGTTTTTTAAATTTTTTATTTACTAATTTTATATTCTAAATTTTTAACTTTTTATTCTAATTCTAGTGTCTGGAATCTAACAAAAACTAACGTCCTTTTTTATATTAATTATATTATTTCTATTCTATTTTTAAAAATATTGAAAAAATAAATAGGAATCATGGACCACCGACCGATGCTCGATTCGATTTGGTCGTTGGTCCCATTATGAAAACACCGAAAAATATATCGCAAACTAAGATATGGGACTTTATCTGTCTATCTACAACAATAGAAATTAATCGTTGAGCAAATTGAGATTAGACTAGTTACTTTATAAAAAGGTTTCTAATTAGTATGCAAAAATAAAATATTGTGATAGAATAATTAAAATAATGATCAACATATTTAATATATTTCCTCCAAATATAATGAATCCTGAACATGATGATTAGCGGTAGTAGGGATTCTCTCGTGAAATATCGCTTAAAATAAGAAAATTTTAAATCTTGCGGGTCACGCTTAAAGAACGGGTCAAAATAAAAAAAAATTAAAAAAATAGACCTTGAGACTTCTTCTTCTTCTTCCTCCGTTTGCTCCAAAACTTTCATGGTTAGTTCTAGTGTATATGTTCTCCAACCACACATCAAGGCTATTTCGTGCACACTTCATTGCCCTACTCCCAAATCTTGATATTTTATTTAGCCATTCAAAGTCTATGTATGTGTCTCATACGCCATTTCACCCAGATCTGGTTGCTCATGTAATTAGATTTGATTTTTCCCATCTTTTGTGATAAGACTAAGTTTCTTTCTCATCTAAATTTGTAATTGATAAATTTGTAAAAACAAGAAAAAGACTAATAAAATAAAAATCCACTACTGGTGCTATCTCGGTTTTGTTCATATAGTAACACATTATTCTCTATATAGTAACAATTTGTGCTTATATAGTAACATATTTTTCTAAAAAAAAACTCGCACAAAGACAAAAATAAAAACTCGCTCTCAAGTGTGTTACCATAATGTCAAATATGTGTTCGTAAGGACAAATATGTGTCACCGTAGTGGCAAGTACGTGTTACTAGTTGTAACACGAATATTTTATAAAATACTTCATCTCGGTAGGCATGCCAAGGCCCCATAGGAGTATCTCGACCTCAACATAAAGATACTTACCAACCAGCTCTCCAAGTGGGTGGTAAGGCAAGCTCAATAGCTAAATGACTTGGTAGCTAGTCTGCTCAAATCACTTGAGATAGTTCACCAAGCGACAAAGTACTGACACCTTTATGAGACAAGACAAGACCATTTAACGTAAAGTAGATCTTGTTAAGATTTTAGATCAACGGTTGTAAATAAATCTTGAAATAAAGGATTTATGTTTATTTTTAGCTTTATTCCTTGGGAGCTCTATAAATAGAGCCCCAACCCATTGTAAACAAACAATTCATTTTGTTGTCTTCAACATGATATACAATGTTGTTATCCGTTCTAAATCTAAGAGATTTGTGGTTGAATGTGACTTGATAACGGATAAAATAAATAATAAAAGATGAACACGAGCGATGGGGGAAGAACCGGAAGTTGTTCCCTTGAAGATGGCTTTGGGTGTCCCATGGGGACCCCTAGCCTTGTGTGTATTGAATGTTTAGTGGGATGCTTGAATATCCTCCTTTTACAATGGGTTGGGGGTCTCTATTTATAGAGCCCCAAACTTGATGGTCAAGAAACGATCATAGCCCTTTATTTTAGGGTTCTAATTACAATCGTTGATCTAAAACCGAATAAGACATATCAGTTGGAGGGAGTATTTAATGTATGGATCCTTAATAAATGAGGGTGAGCGGTGATATTACTTGGTCGATCATTGTCCTCTCGCGTCTCGCCACTTGTCTCTTTGGTGGGGATCCTCGATGTCCTTTGATCTTATGCTGCTCTTTTGCGGATGACCACGCATTTCTCGTACGGAGGTCATACCGTTGTCTTGGAGCGATGAAGGTGACTTGTACAGGCTCTGGATCCAAAAGAATGGAGGTTGACCGGACACTTGGGGTCACGTGGGCCAAGCAAGGTCCTTTGGGCCATACGGACACATAGGGGCCGAGCAAAACACTTTGAGCCGAGCAAGGTCTTTTGGCCGAGCAAAGTCCTTTGGGTGTGTGGGAGCGAGGGGGCCAAGGGTTGACTAAGGGATCCTGGGGGCCGACCAAGGTGCCCAAGGCCGACCGGGGGCCGAGGGCCGACCAGATGCCCAAGGGCTGACCGGGCCGAGGCTGGCCAAGGTGCCCAAAGGCTGACCAAGTGAGGGGGCCGAGCAAGGCCCCTTGAGCCGACGGTCGTCCGGGTTCGATCAATTCGAGATGAGCTTTTATATTGATCCTTTTCGTGAAATATTTGTGATACAACATACAACACACAAGGCTAGGATTCCCTTGGGACACCCAAAGCCATCTTGAGGAAGAACTCCCCATTCTTGTGTTTTTCGTATTTTTATGTTTGTAGTTCGTTTAATATCCACATATGTACACCCTCAATTTACACGATAAAAGCGACTACAACACTAGTCCTTAAAAAAATAAAATTTTTGTCTAGGTGTTAAAATGATTTTGTTTATATAGTAACACATATTCGAACTTAGAGTAACACAACCATAAAGTGAGTTTTTATTTTTACCTTTGTGCGAATTTAATATACATATATTTACCCTTATAGTAACGTGTTTGACACTGCACAACATGGGAAAAATGGTCAAATAAGCATCCGAACTTATAGGTGGGGATTAAATAGAACCTAAACTTTTTTTGGTATATTTATACCATATTTTTCGTTGATATTGAGATCGAGATAAGCCCCTAATCTTATATGTGAGGATCAAATAGACCCTGGATTTTTCTTAACACATTTAGGAGGCACTTGTTACAAGTCCTTCAATGGGAATAAGAATGAAATTATTTTATCCCTCCTTGCCCCCTAATGTATTGGAAGAAGGCATGTGTCCATGGTTGTTACATCATTAGTGTCGTGTTCTAATTTTGGAAAAAATGAGACAAATGAAGCTTGTTGGTGGTGGTGGAGGGAATGATTGAGGAAACATGCTTGTAGGAGTGTAAAATGTTAATCGAAATGAGTAGTGATTACCTTATTTTGGAGGGAAAATTGTAACGCCCAGAATTGAGAAAGTCGACCTTCCTAAACCCGAGTCATCACTTAGTGAAGCATAAAACTTGAGCGAGAAAATTTCTTTTGAATAACAATCGATTAAGTTTGCGGCGGAAAAATTTGAAACACTTACTCGGTGAAGAGAAACACTTTTATTATAAAAGGTCATTATTGACTTGGAGAAAAACATCCGACGAGTACAAGTCCGGAGGAAGAAAATAACATAGTTTAACAAAGTATTCATTACAAAAGATTGAAAAATTACTAAGACGATTTATTTATTAATAGAGAGTGGGAAGCGGTCGCCCTCTTTGCAGGCTCTCGGGCCTCATTCTCGCAACTTTGAAATATTTAGTTTGGGGTGTGAGATAAAATCTCGATGGGTAACTTTGTATGTTGTTACCGCAGTTGACAGAAAACCGAAATAATTGAATCTTTTATTCTTCTTTCATCTTTAGTTATTCGTTACGGCATTTAACCCATTTGTACAAGGTAATCTTGATTATAAGGTTTTCATCCTTTAACTTGATTAAGGGATTTATCTTTCTTTGCTTGATTAGTATATAAATATAATACATTTGAGATAGCACGTTAGTACGTCCGATCCCGTAATCACATTGTGGAATGGCACGTTAATACGTCCGAGACCCGTAATTCTCCGTCCCAAATGAGGTGGCACTAGTGACATTTACGCACACAATCCAAACCCTCTACCATCCTTATTGCTCCCGTGAGGTGGCACTAGTGACATTTACGCACACAATCCAAACCCTCTACCATCCTTATTTCTCCCGTTTATATAGGGCTTCGCCCTCTGCGAGATCAATAGATCAATAGAGATACCAACTCTCGTATGTAACATGTAAAAAAATAAATAAATAAAGTAAAAGAGACTTGTTCTCATACATTCTTATAGTTAGGAGTTTGTGCATTTGCATGCTTTTGAGTTGTTCGCGTCTTTCGAGAAAAACTATTTATGTTTGATTCAGAAAAGCGACAATGATCCATATAAAATTAACTAGCTATCTGAGATAGTGTCACCCACAGGAGAACTTTTAAGAGAAAGTTTAACTTCTTGATTGCTTAAGTCTCTCGTACAAAATCTCGGTCTCTGGTTAGGTTGTACTCTACCTAGCACAATCCGTATGTTTAGTTCGACAGATCTTTTGTCCATTGGAAACTTAGGTTCTTGATCTTATTGTGCCTTCTAAAACTAGGCTTTGATAAAGAAGATGTACTTTATTTTATCAAAAGCTTCTATGGGTTTAATCCTACGTCCAACGGCTTTATTAGTGTACTACGGTCTTGGATCACGAATTTGGGACTTTCGGTTCCGTTCATTTTCAAGAAAAACATGCAAGACTCTCAAGCATATGTATTCATAAAGCATCATGTATAACATTCAAAACATGCTCTTCATTAAAAGTTTTGGCCATTTAATTTATCAAGTACTAACAATCGAAGAAACAATACCTATAACCGCATAAACAAAATAAAATACTTAGACTCATTGGAAAATTATTAAATTTTAGTATGTTATACATCTTTCAGTGTAGAACAATGTTTATTAAGAGTCCGAGTTCATTTGAGTTACGGAACTATAGCAGATTTTGTAATAAGGACTCTAAATTTCTGTTTCGGCAAAAATAGTGACCTTAACTTATAAAATCCATAACTCTCTGCAGAAACATCCAAAAATTATGAAATTAAAACATGTGATGTAGCACTCAAGTATAAACAACTTTCATTCAGGGACCCAAGCCATTTGACTTACGGATTCTGCCCAGAAAAATAGTGAACATTTACTCTATCGTTTGGCTCGATTACTGGACATGTCTTACGAGAAAATTCATAACTTATTGGATACTTGTTTAAAAATCATCAAATTTAAGAAACTTTTTATAAACAGGTTGTAGGACATCCATGAATATTTCCATGATTTATACAATAGTCTAACTGGAAAAATAAATTCGTGTAACACATAATAACCCTATGCATCGAGCGTTGACCAGGTACTCAGAAAATGAATTTTATCTCATGAAGTACTAAACAAAATATTATTATTTTTGACTATGATTTACAAAACATCAAGGGGAACATCCCAGATTTTTCCTATAATTTTATAATTATCAGAAAGGGGAGAAATAAAAGAAATGAGTCACTGCTCCCAGTTTCGGATTACTTCCGATACATAATCTTTCACGATTTTATTCTCAGTATACAAAACTTCAATGACCACGAAAATTTATTATGTTATTCTACACTTCAAATACTACATCTAGGAATTTTTCATGATTTTTAAACGGGTGGAAAGGATCCGAATAAATTTTACAAAAACGGGTCAGTGGTTAGGGCATGGTTTTGGCAGCTTCATGTTTCAAGTATAACTTCACCATTTTGACTCCAAACACCAAAATTCCAACTCAAGCACTCCATATAAGATCATATCATGTAAAAAGGAGTTTTTAGGGCCTCATATAATATTTTTCCTGAATTTCTAAGCTTATGAAGAAGAATAAGACTTAAGAGGGGGTTTAGGGACTTACCCTTGGAGAATTTCTTCCTTTTCTTGAGAGCCCCAAAGCTTTTCTTTTGTGTAGAAGATGAAGAGGGCAGAAACTCTATTTATAGAGGAGAAGGAGAGGAAATGGCCGGTCAAGAGGGGTGGGGAAAGGGAGCAACTAGGTGGTCAAATAGGCATAAGGCTAAAAAGGTTAGTCCTAGTTCTTAGACTTAGGATTTGGCTATGGATTTCATGTACTACTATATTCCCTCATTTAAGGCTCTCCATGTGCACAAAAATTTGGAAGATTTGGGCTGCCATTTGGTAGTCTAATTTCTAATACAGTGGTGTGACTTCGTTGTTGAGTTTTCGGTATTTTTCGGTTCGAGTTTCGGCTCGAAATTTAATAAAACGCGCAATGGGAAAACAAACATTTTTCTTAGGGTTTTCTTGAGTGTTTCCCACCTTTAAAGGACTATTGGTAATTGATCATTATTAATCAAATCCGGTTTACGGATGTGAGTTTGAAAAGTATCAGGTAGATTTTTGGGTGAAAAACCGTTCGTTAGTTGAAGAAAAATTAAGAAAACCACATATGAAATTGGAAAGGAATAAAATGATCACTAAACTTAGTGATTTGAATATAAAATCCTATAATTGGTTTTGAGTTATTACAAAAATAGTGTCATTGATCGCTTTTTTTTTTCTCATTGAGCACCATAATTATCTCATGCTCATTCTTATTCCCATTGTTATTGAAGAATTTTCAACCAAGCACCTCCTTATTTTTTAATATTGAGATCAATTAAGCCCCTTTTCTTAATATAATCACACCGTAATAGTGAAATAAAGTTATCGAAGATTAGAGACATATTTGAACTACATATATAAGATTAGGGACTTATATCGATGGACCCAACCCGACTCCGCCCAAGATCTGCGAATTTCTTAATTATGTGAATTTAATGAAATACATTTAATGAAATATGGATCCTAGATCCATGTAATATTTTATATAGGAATTTGTCTTAGCGGTAGTACTATCCAAGTATAGATAAATTACATTTTTGTGAATACCCCAATCTTTCAAGCAATCATAAATTTAATGACAAATATTTGTGCAAAACAACGTAATATTTGATAAGTTGTAAAAAATAATCAAAATTTATGATTCTTGTTGATGTTTGAGACAGTGTCACACTCGAATGTGTTAACATTCATGTCACAACATTAGAATTCGTCTTTCTACTTTCACTAATTCTAACCCACGAAATATTTTTGTTCAATATCTTGGTTTCTGAGGTTGAAGACTTATAACAATTTTCTATAAGTTAGGTGGTTGAAAAGCAAGAGTGAGGAGTTGAGAAAAACATGGGAAAGTTACAAACATATTACCTAAATTCATGGAGATGTGAAAGTTTTATATCCCGATGTTCTATAAATACACTACTGCTATGAAGACAAAACTTGGAGATTGAGAAAAACACAATCTAGCATAGTCTATTGGCATAAATTATAGAATTTATTTTACGTTTCTGCTCGATTTTCTGTTGGTGAATGTCACAATATTTCACTCAACATTTGAGTCTGTAATTGTAAATGAGTGATAGATTAGTTGTTTAACTTCTATTCACCGTATCGTAGACCATTTGCGGTGTAGCTTATACTTTCACTCATTGTATCACATAATATTTATTATATTTCGCCGTAAGAGCGATAGACTTATTTATAGTCAATGCAAATTTTGATATTCATTTTGCAAGGTGTTTAAGTCTTCCGTTGTATCTCGTGTTGTTCTTGAATGTGTCAACATTCACAAAAGCACCCACGCACACCTTCAATTCTCCTTAGTCACTAATCAAGTTTGAATTTTTCGTACTAGAAAATTGAGCAATATCATGAAATGCAATAAAATTTATGATTCTACTTAGACACCAATCAATTTGGAATTTTTCTTTTACGAAAAATTGATAAATTTTGACCCATTTCAAGTTGAATAGACAATTAAAACCTGATTTCATGATCTTCCAAAAAGATGTCCTACTATAAATTTTCCAATCACCTAATATAGTTTACGAAGTTAAAGGAAAACTCTCTCTCTCTCTTAGTTTCTCTCTCTATTCTTCTCCCCCAAAAAAGAAACCCACCTCTACAACAACCCCTCTTCTTTCCCTCCTCCTTTTCTCTTCCCATTCCATTCCACTCCATCCTATCCCTCTTTCCACTTGCCAAAGCTCGTCTCTGCCACCAGCCACCCTCTCTGTCGCCCGCCTCCATCGCGCCTACTAGCCCATTCGTCCATCTGGTGACTTTGTGCTTGGACCAACGGGACGACTCCTTCAATGACGTCGTGCATGCGACTAATCATCCCGTTGACCGCCTTTTTAGTTTTTTTGCTTTTATTATTATTATTATTATTATTATTATTATTATTATTATTATTATTATTATTATTATTTTGCTTTTTTGGGTTCTATTTTTTTGGTTTTGGTAGTTCTGTTTTAGTTTCTTTCTTTTTCTTAGATGGTCTTTTTACTCCCTTTTGGAGATTTCCTCACTTTGTGTGCCCTCTACTCCCTCGTGGAGGTTTCCTTCACCTATGTGTTTTTGTTTTTTTCCTTGTGGAGTTTTTATCTCCTTATATGGAAGTCGATTGTGGATCTCTAACTTTTAGAGATTAGGCTTTTGGTGGCTCTTTGCCTTTTATTTTATCTTCGATATCTTGAAATGAGATTGTGCGAGGCATAGGGATTTTTTTCTTTTTAGGACGGAGACCGGTTTTGTTGGCGAGTAGAGATTGCACCAGTCCCTACGATTAGATTGGAGCGATTATTCGAGCCTAGGAAATAGTTTATCTATTTTTATACTTGTTTTTCTGTAAAAACTATTTTTCCATTGTTAAAAAAAAGTTTCCAATCACTGAAGAAAGTGCATAGTGAAGCGATTATCAAAGCGAGAGGCTAAACATATTATCATAAGATAAGACTATGAATCATAAGACTTTAGAACCCATGCTTTTACCAAATTAGATAGAATTAATGTAAGTATGTTATTGTTGGGCTTATACGTGGATTTTGGTTTTGACCCAATTCATAAATTCTATGACCCATATTAATTTTACATTCTTATTTTTTCCCTCTATCATTTTACATATAATTCTCAATTTGCACCCGTAACCCTTAAATCTTAATGTACTATTGTCATTTTCTTCTTGATTCCTTGATTTCTCGACATCGACAAAGTGATTGTGATCTTTGTTGGATCTTAATTTGTATGTTTTGATGATGTTTCTAAAATCTAAGTGTAATAGGACCAAATTGAACTGTTAGTCACCGATGATCTAGATAGGTTAGTTCTTGGTTAAGGTAACCTTGCTAGGATCTACCCGGGAGACTTGATGAAGGCGAAGACGAGAAGACTTAAAGGCAGATGACTTGATACTAGAAGGTTCGAGAGAGCAGACAACTAGAAAATTACAAAGATTGCTATCAAGAAGACTTGGAAGGTTTCTTATGTTCGAAGGAGCGATCTACGAAAGACTAGAAGACTTGAAACATACTCGGAAGAAGAGAAAGAAGCAATCTATGAAAGGTCAAGTAGTCAAGAAGACTTTGATGAGAAGATAGCAAGGTTGGGAAGCTTGCTAGAGTTAACATAGAAGACTTAGTCGGTTCGAGGTTAATCAATATATCGGTCAAGTATCAATCGGATCCTTGATGAGAAGATCGAATCTGCAAAGTCAATCTATCAAGAGATAATTGATTGGGATCAAACAATCAATTATCTAAGTCAACAGATTTTCTCAACGGCTACTTACCATCTTTAGAAGACACGATTATCAATCGATCGACGCCTAGTTGATTTCGGAAACTATAAATCGGAATGAAGAGTTTCAAAATCGATATGAATCTACGCGCGAGAAACACGAAGAAATCCTATCATTCACTGCAAGTACACGCATATTCATTCAAACCAAGAATCAAGCACAAGATTGAATGCGAAGATTTTGATCCTGGTTAAGGAAGCGTAAATCACCTTCCAATATCTCGAGTACGAGAGAAGGCTGATTATTTTAATCAATCTAAGAGTTAGAATAAACTCAAGGATCACTCATTGTATCAAGGGCGGGAACTTGTAAAACTTTATGTGGTCGAATCCTCAAGGAGATAGAGGAAACAAGACCCGAGAAGATTTGGTGGATAGTAAGGCCCATGTGGTTCAAGGAGAGTGGACGTAGGATCGTTATATCCGAACCACTATAAAAATCTTTGTGTCTTTTATAAGCTTTACGCATACATATTCTTTATCTCGCTTATTCATCATTGTTTTAATAAACTGCACTAAACTTGCTAAGTATTCATCAAGAAGGTTTTCATTAAAAAGGTTTTTCAAATACACTCACGAGATTCTTCCGCACCATCAAGACTTCGACTTCTCGATGTACGGTGATCACACTTAGCACACTCTGAGTATCTATACGCAGAAGACTTACAAAGTTTGCTAACCTCACACTCACTCACGAAAAGTTATAAAAAGTTTTGAGTGTGGGAAAGTCTATTCAACACCCCCTTCTAAACTTTTCACCTCTTTACACACCTCTTTTGTCCTCTTTAGCCGCTGGATCGATCCACGATAAATAAATTCTTTAAGATGACCCACTGGATCATTCGCTCAATTTCATCTCGTAAATGGAAACAATTATTAGTATCGAATGGATACGTGGTGATGGAGCCGGAGGGAGCGGGTTTTTATAAACCCATTTCCGGTGATCTAGAGGCCAAGGACGGGAGGGAGAAACAAAGAAGTAAAAATTGGGCCATTCTTTGTTAATATTGCCAATACTACCAAGGAACATGCATCGGCTGTTACATTACCGCAAGCGTATAAGGGCAGGAGGACTTACAAGACGGCGAGAAAAAAGCAGATCGGCTATGGGTGGGTTTACCCCATTGCCTTTGATTAAGGCATAGAACGAGACCATCATGTAAGGTAAGTCTCTTGCAAGGAAAGACGGAGAGAATGCGAGAAAGGTTTGACCCATCTCGGATACAAAGAGATTGTGAAGGCACATCTTGGCCCCTTCCAACAGAGCTTCTTGGTAAATCATTTTCTCACGAAAAGAGTAGTGCACGAGAGAGGTCATTCACCTCCTTTTCCGCTAGAACTCGAGCCGACTTCTCTTGGAGTAGCTCCTTCCTCAACGAGTCCACCTCGCTCTCCGGTCTTTTTATGCGGGCCCGAGGCCGAGCATGTTTTTCTTCTCTGAAGCTAGAGAATTCTCGAGCTCTTGGACTTCGGGAGAGGAGCGGGTGGGATGAGTTCCATAGACTGAGAGGAGTACACCCAACCGGCAAAGGAAGAAATATTAGATAATTCCCTTGATAGAAGGGCAGGTTTGTAAAAGAAAAGCGAGGGTGATAATACAGGCAAAGTAGTATTTGCTTGATGCTTTTGTTGATCCCGAGGATAGTGAAGCAACCGATCGCATTCTGAGAAGTGATAAAATCAGAAGAACCTAGAGGTAGACGACCTTGGGGGATGAGAATCTACATCAATGGGTTGAGAAGGAACACCACAGCTACGGCGAGTAGGGTATTTGCGGCGAGTGTTCTCTTCCAAAGGAGCAGAATCCCGTGGCTTGCCCTTTTCCTTTCCTGCCCGGGTCCTCTTGAAGGAGGAGGGGCGGCTTCTTTTTCAACATCATATGGAGAAGTAGAGGATATGGGGATAACTCCTGGGGGTGTGTTCTTCGGAGCGGAGGGACAGAGTTGGTGGATTCGGAAGGATTCGCCACAACTTTAGCTTGACCACGACATTTCTACATTCAAAAAAATCACAGCGTCTGAGAAAATGAGACGATGTAATAAATGGAATGAGAAACCCTACGAGAGAAGAGAGAGGTTACACTCTAGTTTTTGGCGACATGGGTCCCCATATTCGTCATTTCTATGAATATGGGTTTGACTCGGCCATCAAACGGCGATCGACCCGGCTTTCTCGGAGTGTACGATAAGGAAAGTCCTTTAGCTGATCTGCCTCCCCCTCAGGGCTTCCACGGAGATCCCTCGGTCCCATCGAAGAAGCCTGGTGGCTCCCGATTTTTAAACAGGAGATCTCCACTCTGTTGAAGTCGGACGACCACCCTTGCGGCTCTAACAGATGAAGGACCCTCTATTCCCCTTGATCGTTGATCATCCCCTCTCCCCGCGGAAGCTTTGCAGCTCGTGCCCCGATGGTGAGATTACTGAGAGTGGAAAAGATGAACTCCCCCTCTTCCCCTGTTTAATTATGTTTTCTAAAAACACTCTGTAGATGTTAGTGACGAGTGTTACTCGGAGAATGTGCCAACATTTTGGTCACAACATCATAATTCGTCCTTCCACTTCCACTAACCCTTAACCCACGTTTTGTCTTGGTCAATATCTTGTTTCTTTCAGAATGAAGACTTACGGCGATTACGAAGTCATGCGTTTGAAAAGGCAAGCAAAGAGAAGTTATAAAGATCATGGGGAAGTTACATAGAAGTTATATGGAAGTTACTATTTTCAAGGGAGATGTGGAAGTTATCTTCAAGCATTAAAATTCAGATTTATCTATATATACACTGCTATGAAGATTAAAATTTGGAGTTGAGAGAAACACAATCTAACATAGTCTATTGACATAGATTATTGATTTTATTGTATGTTTCTATCTCGATACTTCCGTTGGTGAATGTTCCAACATTTCACTCAACATTGGGTCTTTATTTGTATTAGTGATAAGTTAGATTGAATATTATATAGTCACTATATAAGTTGATCCATTCACGGTGTGGCTTATATTTTCACCGATTGTATCACTTAACAATTACTAGTGATAATACGTCGATTGGCGGTATAGACTTATTTATAGTCTATACAAAATTTTGATATCCATCTTGCAAAGTGTTTAAGACTTCATTTGTGTATTTCTGTTCATTTATTTTCGTATGTGTTGTTCTCAATTGTGCCAACATTCGTGACAACATTCTCGCAAAAATACTTACACACACCTTCAATTGGCACGAGCCGTTGAACTGCAAGTTATCTGAGTTTAGATCCTGTGTTTGGTGTGATTTATTACGATGAAATATCCTATGACAGCTCCAATTAGGCCACGGTTCTTGATGGAACAAATTATGCGATTTGGAAGCTTAAAATGCGCATGTACATCAAGTTCATTGATGAACGTGCATGGAGGAGTATTTTAAGCTGGATGGACTCCACCAACAGCAGTGCGGCCACGGCAATCATCGAAGGCTCAAATCAAGAGAGAGCTAGAATGGACAAATGATGAGGTGACCACGGCCGACTTCAATTCAAAGGCACTCGATGCCTTGTTCACTTCTACGAATGTTTTCATGTTCAAAATAATTTCTAATTGTGTATACGCAAAAGATGCATGAGAGAGATTACAAGAACATTGTGAAGGATATGAGAGTGTGAGAAGGACAAAGTTATGGATGCTTGGAACCAAGTTCGAAAATCTAAGGATGAAGGAAGATGAGACCATATCCTCCTCTGATGAAAGAATCACTGAGATTTCCAATGAATCTCAAGCACTTGGTGAAGCTATATCCAATACGAGGTTAGTACATAAAATCTTAAGAAGCTGTTCCTAAACGTTTTGATGCTAAGATATGTGCTATTGAAGAAGCTAAAGATACGATGCTATTACTCAAAATGAGTTGGTGAGTATTTTGAAAACGTATGAAATGAATTTTTCTCAAAGAGATAATGAGAAATACGAAAGAAAATTTATGTTTTCAATGGAGAAACATCTTCTAATCTTGATAAACAACCGTTTATTCTTGAAATAGATTACGATGAAGATGTTATTGATGATTGTGCGGACAATCTTTGATAGCATTGCTTTCTTAACTAAGCGAGTTTAATGCATTTTTAAAAAGAGAGCAAATAGACTTAGAAATAATTTGCAAATTAAGAATCAAGATAGAGATCAGTTGGTAGTTCACATCAATTGCACGATAAAAGTAGGAATGTTAATCAACCTAGACAATTTGATAGAGGTAACAAGATCAAATATGATCCGAATATAGGAAAAATGTTAAATGTGATGCATGTTCTGGTTTTGGTCATTATGCTAATGAATGTGCCAACACTCTTTTGAGAAAAAGGGTAAATTTCAATGCTACCTTAAGTGATGAGTCGATTGTGAAGATGATTGATAAAAATGAAGAATATGCTTTTACTGCAAGAATAATATATGATGATACTTTTGATGAGTTCTTGGATGATTACGATGTCGAGTCAAATGTGTCAACATTTGAGAAAACATTGGAAGCTCCGGAATTTAATTGTTTCTCAAGTTCTTGTGTAGATAAAGCGAGTACTTCTAACAATGTTTGCGAAGATTGTAAGTCCAGGTTATCAAAAGCTTGAAAAGGAGTTAGAATCCACTCGAGAAAGCCTTGAGGGACATGACTATTAAAGAGTCATATCAAAAGGATTTGGTGATAAAGCTTGAGGTCATACTAACAAGGAAAGATCTGGAGATATTCAACCTCAAAGAGCGGCTTAAAGGCACAACACCGAATTTCAAAAGATATTGAAAGTTCACCAAACTTGATGAGGTAATCGACAATTGGAAGTACAAGTAGACATGGTCTTGGTTATAATGGTAATATCACTCGGTTTTTAAACAATAATAAACCCGTTGTGTTTACAAAACCTTGTTGAACTGAAAAATTGAAAAATGATTGAAAAGAAGGATGTTTGTCATTATTGTTTCTTGAAGGTCACAAAGCGACCAAAGCTGTTTTAGGATGAGACAGGATAAAAAGTTTTCTAAAATGCCCTTGAAAATGTTGCCACATTCTCGCTCAACATTCAAAACAAACGATTCAAAATCTTTTCAAAAAAGCTGTTCAAAAATCTACTTGGGTGAAAAAGTCAAATCTTGTATGTAATGTTGTTTACACCTCTTTAAAAGCATGTGTTTGGGACTATGGTATTTTGATTGTGGGTGTTCGAGACACATTACCGGTGAAGAAAGTTATCTCACTTGTTTATAAGGCATATGATGGTGGAAATGTTACATATGGAGGAGGTTCAAAAGGTAAAATTATTTGTATATGTACATTGAATGTTCTGGTTTTCCAAACTTGACAAAAGTCTTACATGTTAAAGGTTTACTTGCAAATTTGATTAGTATTAGTCAATTATGTGATGATGACTTGCATGTAAAGTTTGATAAAAGTTCATGCTATGTGTTAAACAATGATGATAATTGTCTCATGGTTGGTAATAGATCTGCGATAATTGTTATCTAATTGATTCGAATCAAGCATGCTTTAATGTTCAAACCGATGAGAGTATACTCTGGCATCAAAAACTTGGACACACTCATTATAGGAATATTATCAAATTATTGAAATTTGATCGTCAAAAGGTCTGCCTAAGTTACAAATACGTATGTCAAATGTGTGTGGATCTTGCCAAAGTGGTAAACAAGTCAAAATGTCACATGAAATGTTGACACATTGTACTACAAAACATTGTTTTGAACTTTTGCATATGGATTTAATGGGACCAATGGGCTGAAAGCATTGGTGGTAAAAGATATTCTTTTGTCATAGTAGATGATTATTCAAGGTTTACATGGATTGAATTTCTTAAGGAGAAATCGAGATGCTTTTGGAGTATTCAAAATTCTCTATAAACGGTTTAAAAATGTTTATGACATTAAGGTTAAAAGAATAAGGTCGATCATGGTAGGGAGTTTGAGAACAACTTATTCACTAATTTTTGTGAAGATAAAGGTATAATTCAAGAGTTTT
Organism: Paraleonurus japonicus; assembly: GCA_030762865.1. Classification (NCBI taxonomy): domain Eukaryota; kingdom Viridiplantae; phylum Streptophyta; class Magnoliopsida; order Lamiales; family Lamiaceae; genus Paraleonurus; species Paraleonurus japonicus. The sequence continues at coordinate 20,799,299 of CM061053.1, forward strand.
CTTCTCCTAAAACACCTCAACAAAATGGTGTAGCCGAAAGAAAAAATAGAACTCTACAAGAAATGGCTAGAGTAATGCTTTTATCCAAGAAACTTTCAAAAAGGTTTTGGTGAAGCTTTGAATCTTGCTTGTCATATATCCAATAGAGTTTATTTAAGACCTAATTCTACTAAAACACCTTATGAGTTTTTGAATAACAAAAAGCCTAATCTGAAATACTTTCATGTCTTTAGTTGTGTTTGCTACATTACGAATGATAGAGACCACTACACAAATTTGATTCAAAAAGTGATAAGGGTTTCTTTCTTGGTTATGCTAGAAAGCAGTAGAGCCTTTAGGATTTATAATCTTAAGACTGATCTTGTTCAAGAATCTATGAATGTTGTTTTTGATGATAATGCAAGTCTTGCAGATAATACCATTGAAGAAGATGTAATCGATCATATTGAGCGGATGTAAAGTTCGATATTTACGAATCGATTAAGAATGTTGCTACAAATGTGCCCAAATCAAGCAACATCACCTCAACATCCGAAATTAATAGAACTATGCCCTATGATGCACAAATTCTTCAAAAATCAGCACTATGCGGTATCGAGATACTCCATGGGGCGGGTGCGCGTCGGATTCGCGTGGGATTCGCCACGTGGTGAATCCGTGTTCAATTTCAAAACAAAAATTTGGATACGCGTATCCGAATTTTGAATACGTGTATCTGGATTTGGATACACGTATACGGGAGTAGAGGATACGCGTATCCTGTATAATATATTTTTTTAAATTTAAAGGTTTTTTTGCAATTAATTGAAATTATTAAAATTAATTGATTAAAATAAAAGTTAATTGAAATAAATAAATAAGTTAAAAACTTAAAACTTGATAATGATGATGATCATCCTATTGGCCTTGATGCTTAAACTTGATAATGTTATGACTTATGTATTATTTCATTTGAACTTTGTTATGTAATGACTTAAATTGACAATGTGGTTTGTTTTGAATTGATTAGAATATTCTAAGGACTTATCTATTGAGTTGATGATGATATTTAAATTGTGGCTATATATATATATATATATATATATATATATTAAAGGTATTATATATAATAAAATATAAATATAATAGACGTATCCTTGATGTATCGCACCTTAAAATTTTAAAATTTTGTATCCCCGTACCCGTATCCACCCGCCCCGCACCCGCTCCCCGCACTGTGCAACATAGACTATGCCTTATCCTGCTACAGTACCATCTTCCGGGATTCTCAAAAATCATCCACAACAACAAATCATAGGTAAACCACAATCAGGTGTACAAACGAGGAGAAAATTGAGTTTTGATGCAAGACATGTGGTAAGATCTATTTGTATGACATCTATGTGCAACAAGGTGAACTTTGAATGTTTTCATTCTCTCAATGAACCTAAAAATATTGATGAAGCAATGAAAGATGAAAACTGGATTAATGCAATGCATGACGAGCTAAATCAATTTGAAAGGAATGATGTTTGGATACTTGTGCTTAGGCACTGATAATATGAATGTAATTGGTACCAAATGGATCTTCAAAAACAAAACTGATGAATACAGTAATGTTGTAAGAAACAAAGCTAGATTAGTTGCTCAAGGCTATACACAAGTAGAAGGAATTGATTTTGATGAGACTTTGCTTTGTTGCTAGAATTGAATCCATAAGATTATTACTTGCTATTGCATGTTACATTGATATAAAGCGCATCAAATGGATGTTAAGACCGCATTTCTAAATAGAATTCTTATGGAAGAAGCATATGTAGAACAACCTAAGGGATTTGAGAATCATGAATTTCTGATCATGTTTATAAACTTAAGAAAGCTTTATATGGTTTGAAGCAAGCACCTAGGGCATGGTATGGTAGATTAACCGATTTTCTTGTTGAATTCGGTTTTTATAGAGGTGAAGCTGATAGGACCTTGTTTATAAAATATTCTGGATATGATATTATGATTGCTCAAATATATGTTGATGACATTGTGTTTGGTTCTACATGTGAGAAAATGCTTGAATTATTTGTACATGAAATGACCACTACCTTTAAAATGTCGATGGTTGGAGACTTGAATTACTTTTAGGTCTTCAAATTAAACAATGCAAGGATGGTATTTTCTTTTGTCAAAGTAAATATGCCAAAGATCTTGTGAAAATGTTTGGTTTTAGACAATGCTAAACACATGAAGACACCTATGAGATCGACACAAAAATTGTGTAAAGGCAGTGTTGGCACAAATGTTGACCCAACATTGTATAGGTCGATGATTGGTAGTCTTTTGTATCTGACTTCTAGTAGGCCGGACATCATGTTTAGTGTTTGTTTATGTGCTCGTTATTAAGTGATCCTAAAGAATCTCACATGAATACGGTTAAGAGGATAATTAGATATGTGGCAGGCACATGCGATTATGGAATATGGTATAGCAAAGACACTAATTATTCTTTGATTGGTTATAGTGATGCGATTGGGCGGTGTGAGTGATGATAGGAAGAGTACAAGTGGAAGATGTTTCTACATGGGTAACAATCTTGTTTCTTGGCATAGCCGAAAACAAAATTGTGTCTCCTCTCTACGGCTGAATCCGAATACATAGCCACGAGAAATTGTTGTACTCAACTTCTTTGGCTTAAGAAGATGTTCGATGATTACGGTTTGAAGAGCAATACCCTTCTTGTTTATTGTGATAATACAAGTGCAATTAATATATCTAAGAACCCCTGCAACATTCGTTAACTAAGCATATAAGTATTAGACACCACTTCATTAGGGACCTTGTAGAAAAAGAAGTTGTAAAGTTGGAATACATTTCTCTTGAAAAGCAAATTGCGGACATTTTTACTAAAGCCCTTGATAATGAGAGGTTTTCGTCTCTTAAAAAATCTCTAGGTTTATGCACTAATTAGACCTATATTTGCTTTGTGTGTTGTGACAAATGTGCCAACATTTGTATCAACACTAGAACAATTTATTTAAATTTTTCTAAGTATTGTAATATTTAGTGTTTTTGAACTCTCTTGTGTAAATAGTATTAGAACCTGTGATTAATATAAATTGTCTGAACACACTTCTCTCAAATGCAATTAATTAAAACTCACAATCGAGATGCTATGTCACTGAGTTACTATGGGGCACGGAGTTGACTACTACGATGTTCTCTTTTCAAAAAGTGACTTGAATGCATCAATATATTCACAATCCATTGAGTAATTATGGGACACGGAGTGACAACTACGATGATCTCTTACGGAAAAATGGATCAATGTGAATAAGTGGGAAAAACAAAATATAGTGCAACACAAATGAATTTATTTCATGTAAAAGCGTGTTGAGAAGTGTGTGTCTTGACATTCGATGAATAACATTACGGTTCTCATATATATATTTACCTCTACGAGTTTGAAAATTTCCGAATATTATTTTATGGAGATTTTATTTATTTTAAATTGTTCCCAGCAATATTATGTAGTCTAATTTAATTTATTGTGCAATTATTTTATCTAGAATTAAGCGGTTTTTAGCATGTCTTTGAAATTAACTTCCAACATTCGGTAATGCCCTATTTCTTAGGGATGTGATTAAATCTTATGCTATTAACTCCGATGTGTTCACAACTTCTATAATCTTTCTCTTCCCTATTTAAGGTCCTTAATACTCGGTGTGTTCTATACATTATATCATAGTTTCAAAAGTTTTAGCACAAGTGTTTGAAAGGTATTATTGATTATACTTCTTGGTATTAGTTTTTATTCTCAGCCTATTTACATTCAAATTTATTATTTAATTAATGTAATTTGAAAAGTTTTTGCAGTTATTAATATGGCTGATCGAAAAGACCTCTCACCTTCACAATCTAAACCTTTGAACCTCTCCGGCATCATTCTCCACCTCGAAAAATCTTCGACTTCTAGTTTCAATGGCCGTCGACAATGTGTCTGAAAATATTGGCGCATCTCGCCCAACATCACCCTCTTCAATTAGGGTTGGCTCTGTCGATGTTCCTCTCCCACCTACTGAAATTCCTTGAAATCCCCGATATCCAATCCACTGAAACTCCGATTTTGGGCGGAATGCCACAAAATCCGATTAGCGGCGAAGCTAGCGAAGCCCCCATTCTCGAAACATACCCAATGACAGTTGAGCTAGCTGAAGGAGCCACCTCGATCAAATCGTCTACGCGTTCAAAACCCTCACTAAGACGATTTACCACTGTTGTCAAGGTAGGCGATGTGGAGATTGATTTCCAATCTGCAAACACCTTGTGTTTACTCCACCACAGTCACCACAAGATGCTCTAATAGATGACCCATCAACCGATTCGACTAACACTGGTGAGCTTCTTGCTCGCTTCAAGCTATTCGACAAAAGGCGTCGAGCTCCGGGAGGCGGTCGAAACGTCGGTCTTACCGAACTATGGGTAGAAGGGTCGATTACTCGGAGAAAGGGAAGAAGCGAAGCATGATGATGGAGTTGCTTCAAAGCCGATTCAAGTGTTCGACTCGACTCTTCCGAAGAGGAAATGAGAAAAGCAAGCCCAGAGAAAGAAACAAGCGATCAAGCCTCTGTTAGGTGCTCGGCCCGAGGGGGAGAATGCTTGAGGATTACGAGATGAATCAAACATTGGCGGAAATGGCAGCTCGTTTAGAAAGGAGGAGCAAAAGCACAATGAACCGCGAGGATGTGCCGAAAGATGTTGGCACACCAATGGACACATCATCCTCACGATTACGAGTCCTCTTCATCGAGAAGCTAGTAAGGCAAAATCGATGAGGTACTTACCGATTCCTCTCTGCATATGTCTTCGTCTGATTTTGATGATAGTTATCATGGTGTTAATAGTAATAAATTTAGGACTTTGAGAACTCAAAGTATAGTCGGGAAAGAATAATTAAGATGGTAATTTTGTCTCTATGAATCTTGTTGGATATTTGGTGACGGATCTTTGATGCATTCCCTCCATTTTGCTACACCTTACTTGGTTGATTGGGTATATGAATTTTATGCTAATCTGAAAGTAAGAGTTTACGAAGTTAATTCTAGGCACTATGGGAAAGTGAAATTTAGAGGCAAGGTTATAGAGGTAACTCCGGCTATAATTAATTCCTGTCTTGAGAACTAGAGATGATGAGGATCCACATGTGGATAATTTAGATGAAGTGATTAGTGTAATTCGGAGGAAGGATTCTTGTTTGGAGATATAGAATGAATTCGTCGGTTTTGACAAGCCTTTACGGTGTTCTTCACAAATTAATTATTTACAATTGGCTGCCTTCATCGAACACAACCACTTTAACCTCGGAGCAAGATGTCCTAATGTACAAGATTGGCCATCTTAGAAGGTTTAATCTTGGAAAGACTATTTTTGACAATATGATGACATATTCGGGAGAATATCAAGCAAAGGACTACTACCTTATCCTAGCCTAATTCACATGTTGATTTTGGCTCAAGGATTTCAGAGAGAAAATAATGAGATTATCGGCTCATTTGCACTAAGTCGACAATATCTCATGTTACGAGAAGCTGGACCACGTGTGATTGATACATCTTCTGAGAGATCCAAATGCCCACGAAGTTGAAGCTCTGCTTTGAGCAGACACACGATGTCTTGCATTAAATGTTGGCACACACGCTGCCAACATTCCGCAACTCCAACCTCAATTCATTCAAGATCAGATTGCAATGGCGGATAATTCGATTTCTAACTTGAAATGTTTGTTAAGCAATCTGAAATACGAGAAGCGGATGCGGGAGAAGCTGCTTTCTCTTGTCACGGGGGAGTAGGACTGCATTCTGCTGCTCAATTTCTTGATATTCTTCTTGAACCGGCTGCTAGTGATTGAGATCTTTGGTGGTACGAATGCGATGATGGTGTAAGCTGGAGGAGGACCGGATCGATATCTCTGGAGGCTGGAACAAGTGCGGCTCACGATCTTTGAAGCGGAAGGCCCGATACCGAGGATGTGCCGGATAATGTGCCCACAATTCCAACCAACAATGATGATGGACCCAGCAGTTCAAACATGAATGTTGATGCTTTGAGAAGATAGATACGATGGGTGGGATGATGAAGATCTCGGTGTCTTTGTATGATGACTTGGATGATTGGGGACATTGATGACCCATGCGAGGAGCTTTCAAAGAATGGAGAAGCTTGAAGAAAGGGGAGTTCGTGCAGACTACCGAAGATGCATTTATTAAATTAAACAACCCAATCCTCTCATAATCTTCATCTATAAGCTTTATCTGTTTTTGTAAAGACTCGATTTATTTTCTGTTTTTATGTTTATGTCTTTTCGAACTTATCTTATATTTTAGGTATGTTTTTTTAACTTAATATTAGTTTGATATTAAGTTAAGTTTTATTTAGTTAAGTCCTTGTTACTATGTTACGATTTTACTTTGTTTGAGTCTAGTTTTTTTAATGTTCGTATAATGTGTTATATGTCTTTATGTCTTATTGCTCGATTTATGTTTGATAGTTTATTTTTGTTATTATTTTATGTTAGCTCGATTTTATTTTTATTATATGTTAAGTCTATGTTATGTTCGTAATTTATGTCTTAGTAATGTTATTTGTTTATTGTTTTATTTTTGTTCGTTTGTTTTTGGCTAAGTAATGAGATGTCATTTACTTGATGTTTATTTACTTATCTCTATTGTGTACACATTCTACTTTAGGTACAACATCGGTGTGTTCCGGTAGAAAGACCGAATTGGGGAGATTGTTGATGTTAGTGACGAGTGTTACTCGGAATGTGCCAACATTCTGGTCACAACATCGAGAATTCGTCCTTCCACTTCCACTAACCCTTAACCCACGTTTTGTCTTGGTTAATGTCTTGTTTCTTTCGAATGAAGACTTACGGCGATTCACAGAAGTCATGCGTTTGAAAAGGCAAGCAAAGAGAAGTTATAAAGATCATGGGAAAGTTACATGGAAGTTACCTATTTTAAAGGGAGATGTGGAAGTTATCTTCAAGCATTAAGAGTCGGATTTATCTATATATACATGGCTGCTATGAAGATTAAAACTTGGAGTTGAGAGAAACACAATCTAGCATAGTCTATTGGCATAGATTATTGAGTTTATTGTATGTTTCTATCTCGATACTTCCGTTGGTGAATGTTCCAACATTTCACTCAACATTGGGTCTTTATTTATATTAGTGATATGTTAGATTGAATATTATCTAGTCACTATATACGTTGATCCGTTCACGGTGTGGCTTATGTTTTCACCGATTGTATCACTTAACAATTACTAGTGATAATACACCGATTAGCAGTATAGACTTATTTATAGTCTATACAAAATTTTGATATCCATCTTGCAAAGTGTTTAAGACTTTATTTGTGTATTTTTGTTCATTTATTTTTAAATGCGTGTTGTTCTCGATTGTGCCAACATTCGTAACAACGATTCTGCAAAAACACTTACGCATACCTTCACACTCTTTCAATTTCCTGCAAAAATACCCATATGCTCTTGGTACATTGTGCAAGTATGGTGCCTTGAACTTTTACCCCACTTCGATGGGGATCCGTTGTTGATGGGCATTTTCCTCTTATTATTGCTATCTCCATATCTTGCTGATCTATGCATGTTTGTTGTGTTTTTTCTTACCTCTTGTTTCCCTTGCGGGATTGATGCATGTTTTTGGACCTCTTCCTTTTAATTTTGCAAATTCCTTCATGTTTTTTTTTTTCACTGGGATTCATCCTTAATTTAGCGGGGCCTTTAGGATCTCGGGCTTATATACCTTTTACATGTTCATATGCTAGGTGTATATAGATGTTTCTTGATTTCGCTCGGTTCAAACTCTTTCTAGTAGTTAGCTACACTTATCAAGTCTAACTTAGTAAATGTTGGGAAGTTATTTCTTAACTTCTCTTCTTGGATTAGCCCTCTGCAGGGCGGTTAGTTAAAATAATTGAGTTTAACTTGGTAATTATTTGAAGTTATTTCTTAACTTCCTTTCTCGAATCGGCTCTTTCAGGCGATCGGTTAAACTAATCGAGTTTAACGTAGTAAATATTTGAAGTTATTTCTTAACTTCATTTCTCGAATCGACCCTCTTCGGGCAATCAGTTAAACTAATCGGGTTTAACTTAGTAAATATTTGAAGTTATTTCTTAACTTCCTTTCTCGAATCACCCTCTGCAGGCGATCAGTTAAACTAATCGAGTTTAACTTAGTAAATATTTGAAGTTATTTCTTAACTTCATTTCTCGAATCGACCCTCTCTAAGCGATCGGTTAAACTAATCGGGTTTAACTTAGTAAATATTTGAAGTTATTTCTTAACTTCATTTCTCGAATCAGCCCTCTCTGGCGATCGGTTAAACTAATCGGGTTTAACTTAGTAAATATTTGAAGTTATTTCTTAACTTCATTTCTCGAATCAGCCCTCTGCAGGCGATCGGTTAAACTAATCGGGTTTAACTTAGTAAATCTTTGAAGTTATTTCTTAACTTCATTTCTCGAATCAGCCCTCTCTAGGAAGTCGGTTAAACTAATCGGGTTTAACTTAGTAAATATTGAAGTTATTTCTTAACTTTATTTCTCGAATCAGCCCTCTCTCGGGAATCGGGTTTAACTTGGTAAATATTTGAAGTTATTTCTTAACTTCATTTCTCGAATCAACCCTCTGCGGGCGGTCGGTTAAACTAATCGGGTTTAACTTAGTAAATATTTGAAGTTATTTCTTAACTTCCTTTCTCGACAATCCTTTTCAAGTGTTCCACTTATCTCGCTCAAATTTAACTCATCTTATCGAAGTTGTTTCTTAACTTTGTTATTATTTCTCAAACTAGATTCAATCGATTTATCATAAGACCCTCAAATCTTCATATCATGCATCCGATATACTTGTAATTATCGAGAGAACTTCGTCATAAAATAATGAAAAACTCTTTTCATTAAATGATAACATAACGGGGTGTCCCATTGATCATAATCAATCAACATAAGTCACAACTAACTTACGCCGGCCTCTTTAAAAAACCTCCCTACGGTAAAATCCGGTGGGAAACCCGTAGGCGAGGAGAAAAAGAGTACCGGTAGGACCAAATTACATCAAAGTACGAAAAACAAAAAGACGTAATCGAAATAAAAACAAAGGAGAAAACCCGCCTACTTGCGAGAGAGATGGGATATTTCCTCAAACGTAGAATTTCTTCAAGCGGCACACATTCCAAGGTCGTGCCCGGTGATTTCCTTCCATGTCCTGGAGCTCATCGCCCATCCTCCCAAAACTCTAGTTATCTTATACGGTCCTTCCCATTTCGGGTCCAACTTTCCCACATTCTTCAAGGCACCCGCTTGGCGAGTACTAGATCTCGGCTCGAACCTCGCTAATCACCTTCTTGTCATATGATGCCTTTATCCTGCTCTTGTATTTTCGGCTTTCGGATGTGCAATTTCTCGCTCCTCTTCTAGTATGTCTAAGTTCTCTCGCATCAAGTTCTCGTTCGGTTCTCCTGGAAATGAGCCGATCGGTGGGTCTCCATCCCTATCTCGGCGGGGATAACCGCATTCTGCTCCGTACACCGAGGTGAAACGGGGATTCCTCCGTAGCCTCTCTAGGTGTCATCCGGTAGGCCAATAAGACGGACTCCAGCTCCTCCACCCACCTTCCTCCGGCCCGGTCTAGTCGGGCGCGTATTCCATTCACAATTGTTCTATTTGTCACTTCCACCTGTCCATTCGCTGGGGTGAGCCACCGAAGGAAACCTTTGGGTAATCTTCATGTTATTGCACCATGCATGATTGAGACTCCCATGAATTTAGTCCCATTATCGACACCAAAATTCGAGGTATCCCGAACTCCGCAACATACGTTTTCCATAGGAAAGCTGATAATGTTACCTTCATTGATTTTAGCTAGTGGTGTAGCTTCGACCCACTTGCTTTGAAATAATCCACGGCAACCACTAAGATCTTTCTTTGTCCTGTTGCTATCGGGAAGGGTCCCACCAAGTCAATGCCCCACTTTGTAAACGGGCAAGGCGAATGCATGACTCCCATTTCCTCGGCAGGGAGGTGGATCGGCGGCCCATGCTTACGGCATTTTTCACACTTTCTTACCCATTCTTTAGTATCCACTGCTCATCGTAGGCCAAAAATAGCCTGCTCTCGGAGCTTCCGAACGATCGCCCTAAAACTGCATGGTCGGCACAACATCCTTCATGAATCTCTTTAAGAACATACCTGTCTTCTGGTTAGACAGGCATCTCGGGTTGGGTTGTGTAAAGGCTTGTTTATACAACTTGTCTCTAATCATGATGAACTCGGGCTTTCTATCTTTGTGCCTTCCTCCCATCTCAGGCATGAGTCGGGATCTCGCAACACTTTAGCAATTTCGGTTCTCCAATCATCTGCTTTGCTCCAATAGCTCCTACCGATGGTGTTGTGAATTCCTTCTCTGCTGTTACCACGGTAACCTTTCCTCACGACTCCGGTGTGGCGGAGCTTGCCGGTTTAGACAGGTATCCGCCTTTGTATTTTTCTCTCGAGGTATCTGTCTTACTTTGAAAGAAGTAAATCGGGCTCGCACTGCTACTCATTGGAGGTATGCAATCATTTTTTCATCCTTGGCTTCATATCCACCGTTGACTGCTTTGGGCCACACCGGGAGTCCGAAAATAGAATCACTTGTTGGACTCCCGGTTCAGCTACCATCTCCGCCCCTACCGATTAAGGCTTCATATTCTCGCACCATTATTAGAGGTGAGGAATTCAAATCTTACCGCAAATTGAATTTCTGTCCATCTGGATCAATGATCACTATCCGGCTCCACATCCTTGGATTGTCATCGAACCGTCCACGTACACCTTCCACTCTTCGTTCCTTCTTTCTTGAGTCGGCGGGTACTTTCTGGATGAAATCGAGACAAGGCTTGGGCCTTGATAGCTTTTACGGGATCGAAGTCCACATCATACTCCCCAGCTCAACCGCCCATTTGACCATCCTACCCGAGAGGTCACTCTACCAATTACCTACTTCAAGAGATAATTAGTCCGAACAATAATTTTATGCGAGAGAAAATAGGGTCGTAACCTCCTGGCATGTTACCATTATGGTCGAGCTGCCTTTTCGATTTCGGAATATCTTTCTTGACTCCTTGGATGAGCTTGCTTGATATAATAGACGGGTTTTACGTATTGACCCCTCCTCACGGACCGGCCACGGGCCAGGTGAAACCTCTCCTCTGAGAGGTATAGGTAGAGAGTCTCTCTGGTATTGGTTTGGTCGGCATAGGCGGTTGAGCTAAGTGTTGCTTAAGTGCTTCAAAGGCTTGTTGACATCGACTCCCCACTCAAAGTGGGTCTCTTCAAAATTCTGAAAAAATGATGATTTTTTTCGCCGACTGCTATGAACTGGCTCAAAGCCACGATCCTCCCATTTAGTCTCTGGAGCTCTTTAATGTTCGTAGAGGGCTGCATGTCTAACACCGCTTTCACCTTGGTTGGATTTATCTCGATTCCTCATTTGGGTAACCATATACCCTAAGAACTTCCCGCCTTGACCTCAAAAGAGCACTTAGCCGGGTTCAATTTCATTCCATTCATTGAATCACCTGGAAAGCTTCCTCCAAGTCACCACGTGCTCTTACGCTTTCATGCTCTTCACTAGCATGTCATCCACGTATACTTCCATATTCCTCCCTAGTGGTTCGAATATTTTATCAACCATGCGCCGATAGGTGGCTCCTGCATTCTTTAGACCAAAAGGCATTCTAATATAGCAAAATGTTCCACAAGTGACGATAAAGCTTACTTTGGGAATATCTCGCCTCCATTTTTGAACCTTCGGCCTCTGCTGATATCTTGCACCTTTTGGCTTCGGATCTCCTTCCTTAGTCCTAGCTGTGCCACGATAGAACTCCTTGTCCACCATTCGACCGCCTCGGCGTAACACTTTCTTGGTGTAGTTGGTGCATGCCACCGTCTCTCCCACCTCGTCATCTCTGGGAATTTCATTTTCATATGAAAAGTAGATATAACGACTGGAACATATTTAATATAGGTCTTCCAAAAATCATATTGTAAGATGAAGGTGCGTCTACAACAAAAAATCAACCATCATTACCCGCCTCCGGGTGCTTCACCAAGCCCCACTGGAGGGTTACTCGGCCTAGTGGGTGAATAGCCCCTCCCGTAAATCCGCATAAGGTCAGATGTATCGGCTTCACTGGGCATTTAAATTCATCTTCCTAAAGCAATCCAACAAGATGATATCTGCTGAACTTTCCGTGTCCACAAATATTCGGGCCACGGTATACCCGGGCCGCATCCGTAGTAATAACTAGTGCATCACTACGAGGGTTTCCGTCGACCCCCATCTTCAGTGTCCGAAGTGGATGCGGGAGTGATCCCCACTTGGTCTACCTCCTTCTGGTCGGCCTTCGCTGCGTTTCTTCTATTTCCCTCTTCAAGATCCTTTCTCCCGCCTTGCGAGCTCGAAATGAGTCCCCCTCGGCCGGTCCTCCTACTATCATGCTGGATCAACCCTCTCTTCGAGAGGGTCGGTCCTCCCGCTGTTCTCGGGTGCCTTCCCTTTATCATCCGCCTTCATCTCCGAATCTTTCCTCTTTTGCCCTCTTGAGCCACTAGGTCGGTCACGGTATACAAATTCCTTCAAATGACCCGCTGGATCATTCGTTCAATTTCATCCCTCAAGTGGAAACGATTGTTAGTATCATGGCCATATTCATTATGAAATCTACAAAACTTATCTGATTTTGGCTTCATAGGACCTCTATTTCGTTACCATGGAAATTTCATGTCGGGATGGTCATTGCTACCTCCAACAATCTGCCGAGTTCTAATTTGAGAGGGGTATATTTCTCGAAACTTGGTGCAGGTCTGCCTGGCCGGGTCTTTCAGCCTCTCGGTGTTGCATCCTTCTTGGCTGGTTCCTTTCTCTTTTCGACCGAGACGGTTTTACCTCGCCCTCTTAGCCTTCTGACCTCCTCCAGCGTTACATATTTCTCCGCTCGGTGCAGTAATTCGTCAAAGGTCCTCACCGGCTTTTTAGCCAGGGAGGAAAAAAGATCCTCGTCTCGGAGATTGCTGGTGAATGCATTAATTTTTACCTCGGGGTGGCCGTAGGTACCTCCAAGGCCGCTTGGTTGAACCTTTTCATGAAGGCTCGCAGACTCTCACTTTCTCCTGCTTCATGTTGAAGAGCGTCAATGTGGCCCTTGGTCGTCTAGCTCAATCGAAGTGGAAAAAGAGTTCACCGAACTCTTCAAAGGATCTGACTTCGGTTGAGCTCGAGCTGTTGAATCAACTGTTGGGCCGCTTTTGATAACGTGGTTAAGAAAACCTGCACTTCACACCCTCCCCATATCGATGGAGGAGGCGAAATTCTCAAATCTAACTAAATGATCATATGGGTTAGTGGTGCCATCATATTCATAGTTCAATGGCTTAAAGTTAGTAGGCAACTCATCCTGTAAAATATTTTTATAAAATTGACAACTCACACGGCCGAAATGTACTAGCCCGATTGTTCATCTGTTGCTTCATTGAGTCCATCTGTCTCCTAAGAGACTTCATCTGCTTTGTTCATATCTTCGGAATGGGTATCTCCCGTTCCTTCCTCCACATCCTCAACTTTGCTCCCTCCTCGCCGTAGGCGGGCTGTTTCTCCTTTCCCACTGGTCTCTCCTTATCGGTGGGTCTCACCCTCGATGCCTCCTGTCTATTTTCACGTCCATCTGGTCCGAGACATCTTCCTGGTTCCTAGATTCATACTCCCGCCTTCTCTCGTCATGAGGCTCCTCCCGCTTGCTCCCCGGGCCGGGATTGGGTGCGTACGATTAAGCTCTCTCGCCTTCCCTTGTAGGTGAGATATTTCCTCCTGCCATGGCTCTCTCCACGACTCTAGCAATGATCACGTTCATTTATATCCTGGTCATAGCAATGGTGGCGGTGGAGTCTTGGTGCTCTGTTGGCGAAACCGGAGTGGGACCGCCACGGATACATTCTCACGTTCATCATTCCTAGCTACTTCGGTCAAAGGAATTCCATCGGGAATCCGATGGGGGAGGCGGAGGTAAGTCGGACCCTCCTCCACTGGGTTGCGGTACCCGCTCCAACGGTGGGCTCCTCGGGAGCCGGGTTTTCATTCCCATCCGAAGTGATGGGAGCAGGTGTCTCCTCACTTGGTGAGATTGATGGTGGTGCGGGGATAGGAGCTACTTCCCCTATGACGTGGAGTTGGGGAAGCAAACCTTCCTTGCCTTGGTACTAGAGCAATTGGTCTTATCGATGTTCGTTCACCTCCCATGGTGATCACGTTCAAATCGAGAAAAGAAGCGAAACTCACGCCTCAACTCTCATTTTCCTACAGACGGCGCCAAATGATATGTAAAAATTGTACCTCCACTTACCCGCCTAAAAACGACGTGGGTAATTCGAATAACACAGTTGAATCCGCCCTCTTCTTGAGTGAAAGAAACTGCAAAAACACGCCGGAGGATTCTCCGGCGTAGGCACTCCGACGCTCAAGTTAGATACCGAGAAAACCCAAGAAAATTATATTACGAGGAATACGTAAGTTAAGTGCGTAGTGATTGTGTACCTTTGATTGGATAAGATGTATTATTTATATGAGCACTTACGGTTATTTTTCTTTTCTTTTGCTGCAAGTCGTCACGTTCTTCATGTTCACGACATGCCTCCTTTTACCGGCAATTCTCTCCTTTCTCCTCGTGGTAGTGGCTAGATGGGGAAGGAGTCAATGATTTTCTCCCCAATCATCTCTATTTCGGTTAAACCTTTAGGAATAACCGATATCCCCGATCTCGCGGCAGGTGGGCCTTATTTATGTAGGCCAATTACGCGGTTGGGCTATTACTTTGGGCTGCCCTTTGAGACCCATATAAAAATACCTTCACATCTGTACGAACTACCTACTAATACCATCTTGGGCCAGTTGCAATGGAAGCCCGGCGGGGTATCTTAACCTTCGTGACCTTCGGCCCAAGAAAGGGGATTGGGCTTAATCTTGGGTCGTATACATTGGGCTGCTACGAAATGCCGTATCATCCGTGATCGCTTCTATAATACTATGACAATGCTTAATCTCATGGTTTCATTATCCTCCTAGTCTCGTGGGTTCGATAAACTTGGTCGTAATTTCTATCCACTAGAACTACACTACGATCAACGGAATCGAGTGAGACCTCTCCACAGAGAGGTATACGTAGAGAGTCTCCCGGTATTGGTTTAGTCAACATAAGCAATTATACTAGGTGCTGCTTGAGTGCCTTAAAGGCTTGATGGCATTGGCTTACCCACTCAAGTGGGTTCCCTTCCTCAAAATTATGAAGAAAGAATAACTTTTTCTACCGACTTGGCTATAAACCGGCTTAAAGACACTATCCTCCCATTTAATCTTTGAAGTTCGTTAATGTTTGTAGGGGCTGCATGTCTAGTATCGCCTTTACCTTTGCTGGATTCACCTCGATTCCTCATTTGGGTAACCATATAACCCAAGAACTTTCCCGCCTTAACTCCAAAGGAGCATTTCGCGCATTCAACTTTATTCCATTCATTCAAATTACTCCGAAAGGCCTCCTCAAGGTCAGCCACGTGCCCTTCTACTTTTATGCTCTTTACCAGCATGTCATCTACGTACACCTCCATATTCCTTCCTAGCTGGTTTTGAAATATTTTATCAACCATGCGTTGATAGGTGGCTCTGCATTTTTTTGTCCGAAAGGCATTTTAATATAGCAAAATGTTCCACAAGCAACAATAAAGCTTACTTTTTGAATATCTGCGGGAAGGATTTGTATCCGGTGGTTGCCTTGATACACATCCATCATGCTTAACAACTCAAATCCGGAAGTGGAATCCACTAACTGGGTCGATCCGAGGTAATGGGTAGTGATCCTTTGGACAAGCTTTGTTTAAGTCCCTGAAATCCACACGCATCCTCCATTTCCCGCTGGCTTCGCTACCAGACGACATTCGATAGCCGGTGGGAAATTGTATCCGCCGATATGTCTCCGCCTCCGGCGGCCTCTGGACCTCCTCCTGGTTATAGCGTCCTTTTATGGTCCGAATACTCTAAGCTTTTGCTTGACTGGTTTGGCCTTTGGATTCACGTTGAGGTGATGCATTGCTACTTCGTTGGGATACCAATCATATCCTTGCGAGAGAAAGCGAACACGTCCGTATTTCTTCTTAGCATGGCTATTAGATCTTCCGTCAAAGTGGGTTCCAGTGGGCCCCAACTTTAGTTGTAAAACCTGCCTTCTCGGAAACAGCCTCCACCATCATGAGCTCCCCGTCTCGCCTCCATCTTTGCACCTTCACCTCTGTTGATATCTTGCATTTTTGGTCTCGAGCGTCTCCCTCCTTGGTCCTAGACAGTCCACAATAGAATTCCTTATCCGTTATTCCGATGACCTCTACGTAACACTTCCTCTCCATTTGTAGGTGGTCCGCTACCATCTCACCTACTGGAAATATTTTTCATGTGAAAAGTGGAAATGACAACGTGGAACATATTTAGTATAAGTCTTCCAAAAATCATACTGTAAGATGAAGGCGCATCCACAACTAAGAAATCAACCATCATTACCCGCCTTCCGGGTGCTTCACCAAGCCCCACCCGGAGGGTTACAGCCTAAAGGGTGAATAACCCCTCTCGTAAATCCGTATAAGGCCGTATCCATCGGCTTTAGCTATGCGTTTAAGTTCATCTTCCTAAAGCAATCCAACATAATGATGTCTGCTGAACTTCTTGTGTCCACGAATATTCGAGCTACCGTGTATCGCTACATCGGTAGGTGATGACTTGTGCATCACTACGAGGGTTTCCTTCAACCCCCATCTTCTAGTCCGAAGTGGATACGGGAGTGATCCCCACTTGGCCTACCTCCTTCCGATCGGCCTTCTGCTGCGTCTTTTCTATCTCCCTCTTAAGGCCCTTTCTCCTCGCTTTCCAAGATCGGAATGAATCTCCCTCACTGGTCCTCTTACTATCATCCGAATCAGCCCCGCTTCGAGGAGGCCGGTCTTCTGTCTGTTCTTGGGTGTCTTTCCCTTATCCTCTCGCCTTCGTTTGAATCTTTCATCCTTTGTCCTCTTGAGCCGCTAGATCGGTCATAATAAATAAATTCTTTAAGATGACCCGCCTCGATCATTCGCTCAATTTCATCCCATAAATGGAAATAATTATTAGTATCATGACCATATTCATTATGAAATCTACAAAACTTATCGATTTTGGCTTGAGAGGGCCTCGGGTTCGCGACCATGGAAATTTCATATCTGGGTGATCCGTCGCCACCTCCAATAACTCTGTCGGCTCTAATTTGAGCGGGGTATACTTCTCGAACCTCGGTCTTAGTTCGCCCTACTGGGTTTATCTCGCTACGGTGTTGCATCCTTCTTGGCTGGTCCCTTTTTCTTTTCTCGACCGGATGACTTCACCTCCGCCCTTTTGGCCATTTTGACCTCCTCCAACATGACATACTTTTCCGCTCGGTGCAATGATTCATCAAAGGTCCCCACCGGCTTTTTAGCCGGGAGGAAAAAGATCCCCATCTCGTAGAGTTCTTGGTAAATGCATTAATTTTGACTTCGGGGTGGTAGTGAGTACTTCCAATGCCGCTGGTTGAACCTTTTCATAAAGGCTCGAAGACTCTCACTTTCTCCCCGCTTCATGTTGAAGAGCGTCAATGTGGCTCTCGACTATCGTCTAGCACTAACAAAGTGGTGGAGAAAAAGCTCACTGAACTCCTCGACGGATCTCGATCGAGTTGGGTTCGAGCCGCTAAACCATTTCCGGGCGACTTTAGACAAGGTAGTTAAGAAAACCCCGCACTTCACACCCTCCCCATATTATATGGGTCGGTGGTGCAATATACTCATAATTCAATGGCTTAAAGTTAGCGAGGTAATTCATCCTGTAAAATATTTTCGAAAATTGACAACTTCGTTACGGACGAAATGCACTAACCCAATTATTTATCTGTTGCTTCATCGAGTCCATCTGTCTCCTCGGAGACTTCATCCGTTTATTCATGTCTTTGGAATGGGTGTCTCCTGTTCCTTCTTCCACATCCTCAACTTTGCTCTCTCTTTTTGTTGGCGGGTAGCTTCCCTCCCACTGGTCTCTCCTCATCGGCGGGCCTTGCCTTTAAGGTTTCTAGTCTCCTTTCCACGACCTCCATCTGATCACAGGATATCCTTCTGGTTCTTGGACTCATATTCCCGTCTCCTCTCCTCATGATGTTCCTCTTGCTTGCTCTGCTGTTTGGGAGGAGGTGCGTCACGGTCCGGCTCTCGGCCTCTCTTGCAAGTGGGACATTCTGACTCCGCCATGGCTCTCTCCACGGCTGCGGCTACTATCTCTTCCAATTGCTCCTGGTTAAAGCAATAGTAACGGCAGTGTTGGTGCTACGTTGGTAAAACCAGCGAGGTGGGGCCACGGATACATTCTCACGTCCAACATTCCTAGCTACTTCGATTAGAGGCGCGGAGGAGGTGGTGGTAAATTGGCCCCGCCTCCGGCTGAAGTTTCCGTTCCAACGTTGGGCTCCTCGGGAGCCGGGTTTTCACTCCCACCTGAAGTGATGGGAACAAGTGTCTTAACACTCGGTGGGCTGTTGGAACCACCGGATCGCCGACTCTAATTGATTATCTAATTCGGGATCGCATGCATAAAGCAGCGGAAAAATAAAATATACCTATTCACCTTAATCGGTGAAATCGAAGCCGATTCTAAGGTCGAAGCTGCGGATCAAGGATGAGCCACGAATCTCACGATCTTACTGTCGTATCCCTATCTCTTTCCCTTGGACGTCGAGTGGTCGACGATCCTCGAAGGAATCAGAATCTGCCTCTCTCTCGATCTCACGGTTTTCACACGTCTGGAGGCTCACGATATAGGGTTTATTTATAGGCTACAACAAAGACCCTAAGGAGGAATTAGGGTTGGGCCTCTGATGGGCCTAAATGTCCTATGTTCAATCTGAACACTCTACTTAAGTCCATCAATTATAACTCGGTCCACTAAAGAGTTATAATTGAATTAAATCCTAATCCCATATTATAATATGGGCTCCTTTATTATGTGTACGTTTATTTTCCGTGTTTAAGATATCGAATGTCCATAAATTAAATAAATTCTTGACAACTTAATTAATTTACATCTAATTCCAAAGAGTAGTACCACTCATCTTTATTATCATATCGGATTAAATCCACTGCGGGGGTTTACATGATAATCTTTATGAGCTCCTCGAGGGGACATCATCATCCTAAATAATTAGGACACAAATTCTAATAATCAACGGCACACCATATAAACGGTGTTATCTCCCAATTCACCGAGCCTTTATTAATTTAATAAATCTCACCCATTGGCAAATCAAAGAAACATACACTGAGTACATGTGCCCGTTATTATATAGGGATTAAGAAGACGTACATCCATAATAACAGAGGTCTTGTTCTTTTATATAGTCGATTACAAATTGAACAACCTCATATGGTCTGCTCAATACATACAAAGCGTACTAGTGTAATTTTATAGTCAAGATAGACTAATACCAAATTACACCACAACCGTTCCAATGGTTTGTCCAAATTCATCTTGGTTGTGAGATCTTATTTATAACCTATAAGGAACTGATAGCATGATCTTACGTGTGACATCACATACCATGTTATCTACGGTATAGATTAATCTGGACAAAATAATGATATATATATAACAATCATAAAAATAAGTATTTTGATCATAATGAATCTCATATTAAAAGGATGTTCATACTCAAAAAGATGTTCATACAAAAACTAGGCTTATAGTATACGTCCTAACAAGAAGTGATGATGATGCAGGGGACATGAGCTGCTTCCCCTTGACGTGGAGCCGGGAAGTAGACCTTCCTTGCCTTGACACGAGAGTGATTGGTCTCATTGGTGTTCGTTCACCTCCCATGGTTATCATGTTCCAGAAATTAGAAAAAGAAGCGAGAAACTCACGTCTCAACTCTCATTTTCCCACGAGACGGCGCCAAATATTGCATAAAAATGTACCTTTAATTTTTCACTTTGGAATTGATGCGGGTAATTCGAACATTACACTTTAATTCACCTTCTTCTTGAGCGAAAAGACTTGCAAAACACGCCGGAGGGTTCTCCGGCGTAGGCACTCCGACGCTCAAGTCAAATACCGAGAAAATCCAAAAGAGTATATTATGATAAGTACGTTAGTTTGAGTGTGAAAGTAATGTGTATCTTTTCTTGAATTAGACATGTTATTTATAAATGTACTTACAATTACTTTCTTTATCAACAAGTTTCCACATTTGATCGTCATGCCTCACTTTGTGGGTGGTTATCCCCTTCCATACTGCCGAAATGGTGTGTTATGGTGTGTTATGGAGAAGGGAGAATATTTTCCTCCTAATTATCTCCCTTTCAGTTAGCTCATAGAAATATTCCACGTATTCCGTCTCGTACAATTATAAACTTTATTGACTTTTGGGCATGCCCTCCTTGGAGGCCCTTTATTATTTTATCGGGCCTAGATGACAAACATTTCTCTTCTTCAAGTTTTGGGCCTCGCTATGGCAAGGGCCCACCATGAAGACTTAGTTTTCTGTCCGGCCGAAGGTGTGTTGGACTGTCTCTGGGCCACACCCTTTTAGGCCTGCTATAAAATCTTGTATCATGTAATATATAAAATATTTAAATACAAATTGTTTATCTTAATATTTTATTTTATTATATAAATTATTGATTATATTTTATTGTTGGACATAATTATTAATAATTTAATATTTTAGATTAATTTCATTAATAATATTTATTAAATAATTCACATTTTTATTTAATGATTCAACTTATATATATAAAAAGTTACCTTAATAAATGCTATCATGTAATTATATATTAAATAAATGAATTTAAATGTAATAAAATATATTTCAATTTTATTAAATTTTATCTATTAAGTTGGGCCCTTATTAAAATTGTTGGCTCCTCACCGATCATATTATAACTGATTTGCAAATTTGTGCATATCATGTAATGAAATTCTAACCACTTGAATTATATCACTTCGTCAATATTGTTCATCGATGGTTAATATTAATAAGAGATAAGGTTTCAAAGTTAATAAAGTAGACTGGTCAACTTTTACTCCACCAAATAATCATGGTCTATTTTGACCAAATTATTATAAATTACAAATGAATTTAAATTTCATAACTTTTATATTAAAAATTGTTTTGTGAGATGTACGAGGTGATGACATGAAATGAAATTCAAAATAGTACTACTAAATATGTGAGGTTGAATAAGATAAATGGAGCTTAAAGTAGTAGCTAGAAATATGAATGACCATGACCAAAACATAAGAAAAAATAAATTGATATTGATTTGTGGGTTGGCCAACTTGGTCGTCTCTCTGTCTTAATTAGTCTTTAACTAAACCATTTACATTAAAATAGGAGTTGGTACTGTGAACCAATATCATAGAAACTAATTTAATTAATATATTATAATAAAATAATTAATACCTTTTAATAAAAACTTTAATATCTTTCAATCTAATACAAAATATAGTTTTAAACAGTTTCATAATAAATGAATATAATGGTATTCAGTTTAATAAATGAATATGATATCTTCCGTCCCATATAACTCTTCATAGAAGGAAATGCGCATTTTAAAAAAAAAAAAAGCGTAATAATTGCGGTTTTAAGGGATAGTTTTGTAAACTTCTATACATAAAATAAATAAATTTATTGGATTGTGTAATGCATGTATGAATGGATACAAAAGTAATAATATTTTATGTAAATTAGTGGTTTTTGTGAGGGTAAAATTTATTGATAATTTTTATTTTAATTGTATAAAATTTATTATAGAACGGACGAAAAAAAAAATTGAAGAGTTTTATAAAATGTACGAACATATTTTTAGGAAGAAATGCACATCAACCTCATCGACTTATTCTCATACGCCTTTCCTTTTCACACATTGTTTGACTGTTAGTCTGTTACACTATTCATCATCACAACATTTTCACACGCTTTATTATATATTGTCCAACACCACCAATAATAATTTAAAGAGTGGATAACTCTCAATACAATTTTAAAAGTCATACAATTTTTTTGTTAATTACTTGTAGCCTTGTAGGTACAATAATTTGGGGTGTACTTCCAACAATACTATTATATCTTATCGGCTATTTTTGTCTAACCTTTTGCGGCAAGAAACTTTTTCATTCTCCAATACAAGACACATCGCACACCGAAATCATTTTCGTCCCTAACTAGGCATTCAATTTCTCTCGTTCTAGAGTTTCTTTGAAATCATTTTTGCCGATACAATTTTTCATTATTGTAGCTGCCCCATTATCCTTTCTTTTTTTTTCTTCGTATTTTCAATTATCAATTCAAATTCGTAGTTGTAGTTGTAGTTGAGGGATTCAAAATTAAGAATTAACAAAAGAAAATGCTTCATTGATCAACTTTAAATTACTGATCTATCAAAAAAATTACATCATTCCGTAAAAAAAAAAAAATTACAATCATAAAGTCAACATCCCGGTAGAATATTTGATGGAAGGCGGGAGTCCTTTTGAACAGCCCGTTATAATAGGAAAGCCCAAATATATCCTTTTAAGCTGCCTTTCCACCCCCATTAATGGATAAACCCGAGTAGGTGCGGTCATGATCGCGCACTCGATGAAAGAGCTTTACAAGCGGCATTGCCCTTCTTCACTCACGCTTTATTGCTTTGGATCGGGCTTTCGCCCATTGTCCAAGATTCCCCACCGCTGCCTCCTAGCAAGTCTTTATCCTCCCTTTGGGATGCTTCTCACGGCCCTCGAACTATCGGGACGGACTGGCGAACTCCCCTTTTCTCTTTGGGTAGGAACATTTCCGACCTATTGAGTAACACTTCCGGCTTATCGGCGGATTCCTTCTTTCGTAACATGTCTCTCTGGTACTCATTCTCAATATCACAATGTGGATAAAATTGAGGTTGCATATGTGCGACTTCATTGCACATGTCTTGTTGGGATAAAATGTACTTAGTTTTGATGAGTTAAAGTGTAAATTAGGATGACCAGTGAAGACATTGTATAGTCGGTGATGTAATAAAAACTCTATATAAATTAAGTATAGAAAGATAAGATAGGGATGATTCAAAGGAAGTCGAGATAGAGACGAAGAACGAGAAAGCAGACGATGACGAGAATCGAGACAAGGTGAAGAATCGAGACGAGTAGAGAATCGAGACAAGGTGAAGAATCGAGACAAGGTGAAGAATCGAGACGGGGTGAAGAATCGGACAAGCTAGAAGAGTTAGTCAAATTCAAGAATCGATTACAACCAAACAAGAAGCGATTTCAAGAATTAGTTAATCGGTAACCTTCAACAAACAAGAACAAGGAAGTTATAACCGTCATCTACGTAAGATCTATAAATAGGATCAGAGATTCAGAATTTTATATACAAGAAAAACCTCGCAATCCAAAGCAAGTTAGCACTTGAGAAATTTGAGAATTCAAAGTTCTTTTCAATATCATTTGTATACACACGAACACTTAAAGTGTTCATTCATTTTCAGTGTTTATAGAACACTATTTTCTTTGTACATCTTCAAAAGGCCAATTAGAGATAGTATCATAATTGTAAGGTGAAGAAGAACAACGTAAAGGAAGAAAGCTAGAAAGTAAGCAAGGAAGGAAGTAAGAAGAGTCTCTTCTTCAAGTTGAAGAAGGAGAGTGGACGTAGGATCGTTTGATCCGAACCACTATAAATCCGGTGTTATTTCTTTTTATTGCTTATTACTTGTTTTCATTTATTATTTCTTGATCGCAAATTCGATATCCGACAAAGCTTTAGAATCCTTTTTAATTGAGTATAAATAAGAATTGTTTCCATTGTAAACCGAGTTTGGAATTGATAGATCATCTAAGCTTGCAAAAGTTTTTGATAATCTATTCATCCCCCTTCTAGATTATCACTAGAGGGTATCTTGATTTTGTGTTTAAACTCGTTCTAAAGGGACCCAACAAGTGGTATCGGAGCGGTGTTAAGCTGTTACGATAGAGATTTGTGGTCTTGAAATATCTGAGTTTTCTTTGAAATCTGATTTCGTATCATTAAGTCACTAACATTTCGATAAGTTGTGTTTTAGCATCTTGAATTACAATGTCTTGTTAAAAGTAAGAAATCCAAGAGTTTACAGATTTTTCTATTGAAGAATATGATTATTGGAAGTTCCAAATGGAGAATCATTTAAAGGCCATTCATGACCGCATGGAAGAGGTTCTTGAGGAAGGTCCAATAAAATTCTACCATGGAGTTGTTAGCTTGGAGCTGAATCTTCTACTACAAGAAGTCAACAAGAAAAGAAAAATCTGAATTGACAAGCGGCGAAAGGAAGATTCACAATTTGGATCAAGTAGCAAGGACATAAATTATAGAGACATTGAGCAAAGACTGGATAGAAAAGGTAAAGAGATGTAAAGCTGCTAAGGATATGTGGAAGACTCTTGCAAATGTTTGTGAAGGGTCGGAAGCAAAGTTAAAGAAAACAAGTTGCAATCAGTTTTACATGCATTTGATACATTCAAGATGAAAGATGGAGAAAGCGTGGACCAATTGGATGTGAGATTGACTAATTTGGTGAATAAAGCTGTTGATTTGGGTAAAACCTATTCGAGAAAGAAATTAATAATAAGGTACTCGGATCATTAAGCAAAAGATGGAGGGAAAAAGCAAATATTCTCAAAGCTACACAAAACTGTCATCTATTTCACATCATACTCTATTTTCTCATCCGAAAGCCTTGGAATATGATATACAAATTGAAGATGAAGAAGATGAGGCAGAGTCATCTACTTACGGAAAGGCTGTGGCATTTCTTCATCAAGAAGATTCGACAAGATATCTAAGGCGTCGATTTGTCGGTAAAGGAGGAAATGGCTTTATTGATCGAGACGATATGAGAGACTCAAGATGAAGTATAAAAGGAATAAGAGAGATAGGTTTAATCGTCAAAATTATAAATCGAGACAAGGAAGAGAAGTATTCAGACAATGACAAAAAGAAGGATTCGGTGAAAAGGTTTAAATCACCAATCGACGAGGTGAGAATAGTCCAAAATCAGATAGAGGAGATATCTGTTATACCCGCAATAAACGACCATTTTAGCTATGATTGTCCTCAACTCACTCCTAGAGAGAGAGAAGAAAAGAGGAAGAAACGGGATATGAGATATGCGAGATCAACGAGCTCTTTTAGCGAAAAGGAGGAAACACATGAGACATCATCATCCTCATCCTCATCTAGTTCCGGTCGACAATGACATTTGCCTAATGGCTAAGGAGGTAAACTATTACTCATCCTCAGACAATGATAATGATAACTTGTCAGATCGATCCATGTCTTATTAACAAACTTCTAAAAGATCTCAAGACACCTTATCTCGCTTATAAACGAGATAGAGACTGAAAATTTAAGTTTAAAGGATCAAATTCTTAGTCTAACAAAGGAACATCGACAGGGACAAGGAAGAATCAAGATTGTACATTCAAGGGGGAATGTCAATCAAAGACTTCTACTAGTTCCTCATCCGAGAAAACCAATAAGTTGGAAAAAGAATTGAGTACTTTAAAAACTAAATTTTCAAATATCAATATGGAGAATGAGAATTTTAAAAGACTAACAGAGATTTAAATCTCAAGTTAGGATATCTTAATAATTCTCGGTCTACAATTGATAACATCTTCAAGTACTTCTCGAAGCCTTGTGATAAAATCGATTGGGTTTTGATAGGAACACGAAAAATGATCCTATCAAACCTAGAGTTTTTGTCAAAGCCACTAAGACTATGGAAAAGACAGAACTTAGTCCAAAGAAATCAAAGGAGCAAATCACCCCATCGATATATCAAAAGAGAAAATACAGATGAGGAGAAATATTTCCAAAAGAAATCTAAAGACTAAATCAAAGTCATTTCCAAAGTATAATGGTTTTGATGGAAGAAGCAAGTCGTATCCATTCTTTCCAAGATATAAGACAATCACTAGAGAGCAATTAAATAAAATTGATCTAGATAGTCTAATATTAGTGGATAGATATGGTTGCAAAATTCAATCATTGGTTCTGAAAACTTGGATGTTTTTATCTGGATACCTAAGTATCAACTTGACGTGAAAGGACCCAATACACAAAGGGTACCTAAGAATTAATTTGTGATTGCAGAAGAATAAGGAGATAGTTGAACGAGAAGATGTTCTCGAAGTCATCCGGTATATAAACAGTGGATGTTCTAAGCATATGACTTATGAGAAAAGACTTCTTTCTAACTATCGGACGATAGATGGACCTCGAGTAATGTTCGGAGATAACAACTTTGGTCTAACCAAAGGAGTTGGAACTCTAATGATTGGAGATATCCAGGTTAATGAAGTATATTTTGTGGAAGGTTTGAAGCATAACTTCATGTTTGTATCTCAATTTTGTGATAAAGGATATTGTGTAAAATTCACTCATGATGCATGTTTTATTTTGGATGGTTTAAACGAAAATATTTTACTTAATGAGTCGACAAGGTAATATCTATATTGCAAATTTCAAGAGTTGCTCTAAGGATACTTGTCTTATTGCTAAGAGTTCAAGATTTAAGTTGCTATGGCATAAACGTCTTAGTCATTTAAATTTCAAAACTCTTAACAAAATAGCAAGAAAATCTTTAGTCAAAGGACTTCCAGATAAAATATTTTCGAAAAATCATATTTGTGATGCTTGTCAAAAGGAAAAGCAGACCAAAACTTCTTTCAAAACAATAAATGGTCCTGCTTCGAAAGGATTTTGGAACTTTTGCACATGGATCTTTTTGGTCCAGCTTACACCTCTAAGTTTTAGTGGAAGAAAGTATACTTTAGTGATTGTAGATGATTTTTCTAGATTCACTTGGGTTATTTTCTTGTACAAAAAGAATGAGACTCAGAATAAAATTCCGTAATTCCTCAAAAGAATTCAAAATGAAAAAGGACTAAATATTGTCAAGATTAGAAGTGATAAAGGTCTTGAAGTTTCGAACTCGTTTGTTACTAACTATTGTACTCGAGAATGGTATAGCACATGAAACATCATCTGCAAGAACACCCCAGCAAAATGGAGTGGTAGAAAGGAGAAACAGAACCACGAAAGAAGGCTGCAAGGACTATGTTATCTCGAGTATGACACTCCACACAGTTTTGGGCGAAGCCATTAATACCGCATGTTTTGTTCAAAATAGGTGTTTAATTGTGAAAGATAAATGCAAAACTCCTTATGAAATATGGAAGGGTAGAATACCAAAAATTTCATATTTTCATATATTTGGTTATAAGTGTTTCATTCATAATAATGGAAAATCTAAATTAAGAACTTTTGATGCTAAGATTGCGGAAGGGATATTCTTAGGATATTCATCTCGTATCCAAAGCATATAGAGTTTTTAATAAGATTACATTATGTGTGGAAGAAACACAACATGTTGTTTTTGACGAAATTTCTAAGTCCGAAAGTCCAGATAATGTCACCAAGATAGTGAAGATCTTAGCAGATTAAATATCAAGAAATCACCAAGTTCTACTTACAGTCAGTCGGATGAGGAGGACACATCGACAGGAATAAAGATAAGGAAGCCGAGAGTCCTCCCATATCATCCGATCGACGACTACAATACCAGATGGACTAGAAGATACTCCTGAAGGTAATACAAAATCAATTGATGAAAATATCCCGAGATAAGACTTCATATCCAAGTAAAAGATAAAGGTAAACGAGTATTGACTTATCATCCACTGAACAGATAATCGGAAGTTTAGATTCTGGAGTCCAAACAAGGACACAGATAAACCAAGACTGTCTGTTTAGTTGTTATGTATCATTACTCGAACCTAAAACTATTATCGAAGCTCTAATCGACTCCAATTGGATAAATGCAATGCAAGATGAATTAAATCAATTTCAAAGACAAGATGTATGGGAGCTTGTTGAAAGACCTCATCATCAAAAAGTTATTGGAACAAAATGGGTTTTCAAAAATAAGAAAGATGAGAACAACATTGTGGTAAGAAATAAGGCTAGATTGGTTGCACAAGGTTATTCACAATCTGAGGGAATTGATTATGATGAAACCTTTGCACCAGCTTGCTCGTCTTGAAGCCATAAGATTGTTCTTAGCTTATGCCGCTTATAAAAGATTTACCGTGTGTTCCAAATGGATGTGAAATCTGCATTTCTAAACGGAGTCATAGCCGAAGAAGTCTATGTAGAACAACCTCCAAAGCTTTGTCAAAGGAGACAAGGTCTATAGGCTAAGGAAAGCTCTATATGGACTTAAACAGGCCCCTAGAGCATGGTATGATACATTATACGAGTATTTAATTCAAAATGGTTTTGTAAAAGGTAAGATAGATAGAACTTTATTTAGGAAAGAATCGATAAAGGTCTTTTGTTAGTTCAAATATATGTTGATGATATTATTTTTGGATCAACTAATCTAATCTTGTGTGAAGAATTTAGTCATCTTATGAAGAGATTTGAAATGTCCATGATGGGAGAGATGACATACTTTCTTGGACTTCAAATTAAGCGAGACAAAGAAAGGAATTTTCATAAGTCAAGCAAAATACAACAAAGATCTTATTGAGAAATTTGGAATAGGTACCTGAGAAGCCAAAATACCTATGATGACAAATTTTTCAATGGATTTAGATGAGAAAGGAGAAGACACCGATCGACGCAGATATAGAGGTCTAATTGGCTCTCTCTTATACTTAATGCTAGTAGACCTGACATTTCTTTTGCGGTGGGTGTATGTGCACGTTTTCAAGCTAAACCTAAAAAGAGTCATCTTGAAGCTGCAAAGAAGATTCTAAAATATTTGAAAGGTACAATTTATGTAGGACTGTGGTATCGGTGACGATAACTTTGAGTTGTCGGGATACTCGATTCAGATTTTGGTGGGTGTAAGATAGATAGGAAATCTACATCCGGAACTTGCCAATTTCTCGGGAAGTAAGTGATTTCATGGTTGTCTAAGAAACAAACCTCGTAGCTACTTCTACTATCGAAGCCGAGTATATGGCGGTGGGAGTTGTTGTTCACACTTATCTGGATCGACCAATGCCTAAGGGACTATAACATTATCACCAAAGATGTACCAATCTTTTGTGATAGTAATAGTGCCATAGCTATTACCGAACCCAGTCTTACATACCAGTGCAAACATGTTGACATTCGTCATCATTTCATTCGAGATCATGTGGAAAAAGGCAATATCGACTTGAGAAAATCCCCGATCGATTATCAAAGGGCAGACTTATTAACAAAACCTCCGGCAGAGACAAGGTTCAAAGATCTTTCTTTAGAATTAGGATTATTAGATGCTACTGCGGTGATATATAATCCAAAGTTGATATATAACCCTATCTGTTATTTTCTATTTTGTCTCTCTCGCTTATGTTATAATATTTGGAAAATAATATCGGATGTGTTGAAAATCATATGGATAATCATAGAGCTGATATCATTGATTTCTTCTAAGAGATCAAGAATCAAGGATTCATCTATTGATTTAAACTAACTTGATATTTATTTATCTAAACATGGAGTAATCCGCACAAATACATCATAGTCACCGATCGATCACAAGACAGATGAGTATGAGTACCTTGTCACGAATTACTTTAGAAGATACTAATAAGTTCTCTCAAGTATTTGGTTTCGTAAAATTCAAGTCACCGATAATCGAAATTTACAAGAAGAAACAGATGATGTTCAAATCGAGTCCACGGCCAATTTAACAGGAGTTTCTTTAATATATTATTAAAAATTATGTTTATTAAATCACATAATTAATATGTGAATTTAATTTCATAATTAGTTATTTATTCAAAAATTGAATTCACTTAAGTTTTTCTTAATATTTGTTTTAAAATTTTATAAAGAATTTGTTTTTAAGGTATATTTTTGAAAATACAAAGAGATAATATTTCACTTTATCTCTCCAATTAACTGAAAAGATTTTACAAATCAAGTTACTTCTTGTCGAGAAGTTACTATCGGACCCGAAATTTTATCAAATAAAGCTTTGAAATACGCTGAGTGACATTCACGCGCATAAATTGGAGGCGATTTCGAAATATGAATCGTTAATACCACGCGCGACATATTTAATATTATTCGTGCACTTTTTAAAATAAATCCGCATAATTGCATTAAATGCTGGCACGAAAACCAAAAGCTACACTTTTGCAATCATTATTAGTTTTTGATTAGTTTATTATTAAATTTTTCCATATAAATAGGTGAACGTGTGCAAAATAATTTACGCACATAATTACCTATTCATATTCTCTCAAAAATCCTTTTCCCTCTCAAAACCTTCAAAAGCTGCTTTCAATGGCGGACACCGAAAATCCAGAATCAAGTATGAATACAATCTCAAATCTATCGAGATCACACCAAATCCGAGATGTACGTAGAGTGGGATATTTCCACCGATCATGAAACAAGGGAAGTTTTAGAGTTGTTAGAATCTCGAGGATTAAAGCAAAGATTGCACGATGAAGCCCTCGAAATCAAAGACTTTGGATGATCTTGCGGCAGAGTTCATGACTCGTGCAAAAACAACCGATCTTGGATTGGAAACCAGTATTCGAACTCTAGGGAAGAGCAGAAAAATCCATGTGTCTATAGCCGACATTGGAGAAATTTTCGCCCGAACACCACCGGCGAAATCCATTTATATACAAGGTGGAGGAATATTTGGAAAGTTACAAATTGATGGCAAGAAAGTCGCAGTAAACACAACTCTACAAATGCGAAAAAGGGAATGTTGAGGAGGAAATATCGTGTATTAATGCTCATCCCGACCAAGTGCATACTTGGGGAGCAACAAAGCCACGACGGGCTAACAAAGCCGAGGATATGTTGTATGAGAGCAATTATAGACAGGCGTAGATTAATCGGGCATGATGGTGTATTCCCGCATAATGGAGGAAAAGAAGAAGTTTGTGAAGACAGAGGTGTCTAAGGAGTTGACAAGATGGTCATTGAACAAGATAACCAAGATGATGACAAGGATCACCATCATATCGAACATAAGATCGGGTCGAAGAAGCTCGACCGGGAAATGTGGGTGAAGAAGTTCACCAAGCGAAGGGTTTGCTTATCAAGGATGAGAAACCCTTCGGCTTAACAGCACTCGAAGGAGACACCCCATCTCCAGTTCAGACAAAGAAGGCTTCCAGAAAAGCCAAAGGGAAAAAGAAGGTGGAGACAGTGCTCACCGATGAACCCTCATCCGAGGAGGAGGAGGCTGCCGGTGAGGAGGAAAAGGAGGATAGGACAGCTTCCCAAGGGGAAGTGTCATCGCCGGGAGGTCCGAAACGGAAGCGGTGGAAGTCTCATCGAAGATGAGCTAGAAGAAGCCGAGCAAACCCAACCCTCCATATCATCTTCTTCCTCATCCGAGGTGAAGACTCACCCACATCATCTCATCTTGGCGATGAAGGGGCAGACAAGGCCGCCGCCTCGAGCCTCTAAATCGGTCTACTCCCGAAAGTCCAAACCAAACCCAACCCTCATCTCGACTCCATTTTCTTTTCTTTCCTCATCCCAAACAGAACCTTATCTCTACTCCTTACTTCCAAATCCATCTGGAGTCATGGGACCAACGAGAAGAGTCCTTGAGAGTTATAGGGAAGAAGTTCATACTCCACAAAGAACACAACCTTCAAAATGAACCCAAGCTTTTGGAAGAGCTAGTGGATATATGGCTTCTATGGAGGTTAAGGACAGAGGCTTTGAGGAGACAGCTATCCTCATAGGCCGAGGTTGGTGGGAATAACTTTGTCGATATGGGAGAAAGAAGTCTGAAAAGAGCCAAGCTCAAATCCTTTACGGATATTTTAATCGAGAGCATGTTCTTCGATTATATCCTTCACAGGTATATTTCGTAGACATGCTACCACGAGGAAGCTCGAAAAAGGCAGAGGAAGAAAGGCAAGTTGAGCCGGAGTTGGTTGGAGAAGGAATGGAAACCGAGCAAGTTTTGGCCGGAGATGGCACCGAAAATGAGCGAGAGATGGCACTGGTGGAAGCGCGATGAGCCGGCCGAGTTGGATACATCTGGGAGGCACAAACAGAGCGGTTATGCCGAGGTACATGGTGGATCTAACTCAACTTTCTCCATCTGAAGATGTGGTGGACCCTCGGCACGTATGCGTATCCGATTTCAACACGGCGAAGGAGGAGGTGTTGAACATCAAAAGAGCTAGTCCGAATGCTCTACAGCCTTGTTCCAGAGATGATAACTTCTTCAATCAAGGAAAATATAGAAGCTGCAATTCAAGAAAACCAAGATTGATCTATATTTTTCTATGATCGAGACATGAGGAACAGATGGCTGCTGATTAAGACGACAATTGCTAAGGAGATGAACTCTCGGGATGAATGGGTTAAACAAGATGTCCGTTTCCGCCTATACCGAAATCAAGGATCTGATTGAGGAGCAAGTAAGAGAAGCCTGGAAAGCCAAGGAGGCATCATTTCATCAAGTCCTAAAAATGCAATTGGCTATGGAGAAGGATAGGCAGACAACGAGTATTAAGAAATTCATGGATGATGAGTTCGGAAGAGCCGAGGTCGGACAAAAGAAGAGATATGACCACTTGATCAAAAGACGGGCATGTGAGAGAAGAACTCGTAGGGACAGATTTCCCAAGTAGCCACTATCTGCAATACCCGTTTCTTTGATGCTAAAAAGGGGAAGATAGTGTGCTCAAGAAAAGAATAGACGAGCAAGATGACAAGATTATTGCCTAAACATGAAGTTGGAGGAACTGTCAGAAGAGTCATGAAAGCCGAAGAAGAAAGGAGGAAAGAAGATGAGGACAAGACAGGAAAAGTCTTGAAGAAGACAAGAGTTGAACCTAGTACGAGAAAAGTCCCCGTGCAAGATCTGCTCAAATCACCTCTCCTTCCGGATCATCTAGAACAGCTCAAAAGCTCAAATTCCTAAGAAAACTCAAGCCGAGATAGATGAAGAAGAGAAGATCAAGAAAAGGAAGAGAGAGGAGAAGGAAAGATACAAGCGAAGGGATGCAAAGAAGAGGAGAGAGCAGGGAGAAGGCTGCAGGAAAGTTCTATGACCGCTCACCGAGGAGATGGGTTCAAAAGATAACAGATGAGCAAGGAGAAGAAGTTTTAAGGCCATTTCATCGAAGTGAGGTCGTCCCCAAGGAAGTTCTACTAATGGCGATCGTGGCAAAGTGGAGGCCATATGAAGTGGACTGGATCTTCCAGCCCATGTCTCGCAAAGCCATCAAATGGGGACTCGATGAGAATGAAGCTTTTCACAATCGGGTCGGAAGAAAAGGACCCTCGATGTATCAATACCTAGTCAACATTACTCACACGGAATTCAACTCGGATGTAGTCGCACCAGGCCTTACTCTCGGATGGAACCCTCTAACACCGGTGATGGTCATCACGGACCTAGAGAAGATCAAGCAACCTTATTATCAAAGCCGAAGCCACACTGATCTTGCAGAGGGTGGTGAAACAATCTCTTTAAAGAAGCGAGTCTTTGATCGGCTCAAGGTTCCGTAAGAGAATAGGTGGTATGACTAAATCTTTTCTTTCCTTATCTTATACGGATCTTATCCGAATTTGCATGAAGCCGAGGTGATGAAATTCTCGTGAATAAAATTTTGATCTACTCTCATAATCATTGATGTTTCTTTAAATTTTCTTGAAACTTATCATGTAACTAATCATCTCTTATAACATAACTTGATTAAGACTCTTTCATAATTAATAAAACTAAAGAAAATAAACACACTCCTATGCCGATCATCCGATTTAGTACTCATAAGCCGATTGAACAAAGCTCTTTAAATAACTCGATCATTTGTTTTTATGAACAAAGTACTCGAGTATATGATTCATGTGTATTACTCGATTATCTACTTCATAATCTTATCATCATCTGTTAATAAAACTATGTGCTTCAATGATCTCGACTAAGTGTCTTAAGTGTATTTCCGTATCTTTGAGATTACTAACATTTCTCTTTTCTTGAGCTATGTTTTAACATCATCAAAAAGGGAGAAATTGTTGGGATAAAATGTACTTAGTTTTGATGAGTTAAAGTGTAAATTAGGATGACCACCAAGACATTGTATAGTCGGTGATGTAATAAAAACTCTATATAAATTAAGTATAGAAAGATAAGATAGGGATGATTCAAAGGAAGCCAGATAGAGACAAGAACAGAAATGCATTTATGACGTAATCGGACAAGGTGAAGAATCGACAGTAGAGAATCGAGACAAGGTGAAGAATCGATAAGGTGAAGAATCGACAGTGGTGAAGAATCGCATAAGCTAGAAGAGTTAGTCAAATTCAAGAATCGATTACAATCAAACAAGAAGCGATTTCAAGAATTAGTTAATCGATTACAACCTTCAACAAACAAGAACAAAGAAGTTATAACCGTCATCTACGTAAGATCTATAAATAGGATCGAGATTCAGAATTTTATATACAAGAAAAACCTCGCAATCCAGCAAGTTAGCACTTGAGAAATTTGAGAATTCAAAGTTCTTTTCAATATCATTTGTATACACACGAACACTTAAAGTGTTCATTCATTTTCTCGGTGTTTATAGAACACTATTTTCTTTCAGACATCTTCAAAAGCCAATTAGAGATAGTATCATAATTGTAAGGTCAAGAAGAACACCGTAAAGGAAGAAAGCTAGAAAGTAAGCAAGAAGGAAGGAAGTAAGAAGAGTCCCTTCTTCAAGTTGAAGAAGGAGAGTGGACGTAGGATCGCTTGATCGAACCACTATAAATCCGGTGTTATTTCTTTTTATTGCTTATTACTTGTTTTCATTGATTATTTCTTGATCGCAAATTCGATATCCGACAAAGCTTTAGAATCTTTTTGAATTGAGTATAAATAAGAATTGTTTCCGCTGTAAATCTGAAGTTTGGAATTGATAGATCATCTAAGCTTGCAAAAGTTTTTGATAATCTATTCATCCCCTTCTAGATTATCACTAGAGGGTATCTTGATTTTGTGTTTAAACTCGCTTCTAAAGGGACCCAACATGTACAAAAATAATTCCGCACATGTGCTAAATTAATGTAATCATTTATTTGAAAATTTTAGTATGATGAAAATCTAGATTTTTGAAAGCGCCTCAAACAGCCTAATTAATGTAATCCAAAAAAATTGTGGAGAGGGCAAAAGTGATCTCTACTACACCGTAGAAAGAACGAATCCGAGAGAGAGAATAAAGAAAGAACACCGTAGAAACAGTTCAACAAAGATTTTCCCTCTAACCAACCAGAGAGAGAGAGAGTTGCAACCAGAGAGAGAATCAAGCGGATCTCATGACGGAGCTTCTCAAATCCGGCAAGGAGCTAGATCGTAGAGCAAAGGGCAACGCCGATCATGGATCCGAGGCGTAATCCATCTTGGACGCACGCAGCGGCGTAGATCTCCACCGCTCTTCACCTTTCCTCGCCGCCGGACTGCTTTCCCACCGACGCAGCCATCGCCGCCATCACGAGACCGCCACGAGGAGCAACGCCACCGCCGCTCGACTCTATTATATGCGGCGGTGGCGTACGAGAGAGCCGGACGAAGAGGGGTTTTCTTGTCTCGAGAGCAGAGAGGCTTCGTGGCGGTGGTGGGTCGCCGAGAGAGAAGGGCTGCGATGTTGTCTCGTGGCGGTGGTGCGTCGTTGCCGCCGCTTGGCCTCGGTGGTCGTGAAAGCGGCGACGAGAGGTGAGCGAAAACCTAATAGAGATTTTGCAGATGTGTGATTGAGATTTCTAGGGAGAGAGAGAGTGGGCTTGGGTATATTTGAGTGGGATGGGGTATATTTGATATTTTCATATGCCCTTTGTATCTAATAGATATTTTTAAAAAGGTAGTATCTAATAGTAATAAGTTGTAGAAAATTGTATCTAAGAGTTATAAATTCTAATTTAAATGTATTAATAATTTAAAATGTATGTTGTGAATTAGTATCACCATAAAATTTATTTATATTTTATTTATAAAATTTAAAGTAATAATTATTTCATTAAAAAATATTAGTTTGATAATAATATTGTATAATGAAAATAACTAATAATGTTTTGAGCAAAGGTGATATGTAATATTAATTTATAAGAGACTTAATTATTTTTAAACAACAGTAACCCTATATTTTGACAAATTAATATATATATATATATATATATATATATATATATATATATATATACTAGATGGGATCCCGTATTACGCAAAATATTCGTTAAATTCAACCTTGCAATAATATAATATTTTAAATATAAATTTTCCATCAAATAATAATACAATTTTTATAAAATAAATATTACTTATTATATAATATATACATATGTATATATAATTTTATATGATTAAAATATTTAATTTATTTAAGTAATGATAATTAGAGTCATAAATAATATATTTGTTTATATTTAATTTTAAATTAATTTATTATAATTATATCATAATTGATACGGGAAAATATGCCCGGCCTAAATAGAGATGGGGCCCAAATGAAATTAGGCCCAGCCGATCCTTCTAGAGCGCAAGACTAAGTCGAAGAGTAACCCACCTCGGTGGCAGTTGAGCCTAGAGCCCAATATGTTGCAGGTGGGCCGCGAGCCCAGATGGGGAATAGACCTCGGAGATAGGGCCTCCAACTCGTATCTCCATATTTGCGAGTAAACATTGAATCGAGCTAATTAGTTGAGATATTTAAGGAAAATTAGGGCCCAAGAAAGGAATATTCCTAGTATCCTAGAGCTTTGACCCGTGCGAGTGAGGTGAAAAAAGCGAGATGGACGGAGTCTCCAGAGAGTGGGAGACCACGATCGGAGGTGGACGTCCACGATGAGTAAAAATTGAGAATTGGTAATCGCCGCATACGATTTTTACATCTATAAAGGTAAAACGAAGGTAAAAGAATAATCACGAATTAACCGCTTAAATAATCAATACACTTTTCTTAAGAGTTTTCGGGTTATCGACTTGAGCGTCGGAGTGCCTACGCTGGAGAACCCTCCGGCGTATTTTGCAGGTTTATCGACTCGTGAAGAAGGTGATTACGTGGAATTACCCGGGTGAACTTCGGCATTATTCTAGGTGGGGAAATACGTGTCGATTTTCACGCATCAATAATGCATGCTAGATATATATTAGTGATGCGTAAAACCGACTGGGTCTGTTTCCCACCCGGATTCCACGGGGTAAAGCCTTTACGCAAAGGCAATCCCTAGCTCTTCTCGAACGAACGTACTGCAAAACACGCCGGAGGGTTCTCCGACGTAGGCACTCCAACGCTTAAGTCGACATCGGAAAACACTCAAGAAAAGAGTAGGCAAGTACGTAAAAAGTAGCTAAATAAGAGTGATAGTTGTTCGATCTCGTTATCTCTCTTCCGGGTGTATTATTTATACGTACTTTAGGAATAATAACCGTTATCACGGTTTCTTGGCATTATCCCGCACGTTCTCTCATGATGTCGTGCATTGATATCTTCTCTTTCAAGAAAATTGTATTATGCCTACGATTTCCCTCCCTGACGGAGGTTGGACCCGTCAATGAAGAATATGAGGAATATTCCTCGACTTGGGCCTTAATCTTCTCAACTAATTGTTGCTTCTCACGTTTCCTCAATCTTATCATGTAATTCACCCATATGGGCCTGATTAATATCGGCTCATAGGCTCCGTATCTCATCTGGGCCTCGCAGCCCACATGCGATTAGGTTTGGGCCTCGCGGCCCACCCGTAGAATTAGATTTGGGCCTTGCAGCCCACCCGTACCTGTGCTTGGGTCTCGTGGCCTCGCTCAGCCAGTTTAGGCTTCACACCTCTCTTTACGCTCATCCGGCCTAAGCCTATCTTGATTCAGCTCCCTCTTTCGAGGGTATTGATTATCTTGTTGGGCCCTATTGTGCCGAATATCCTTGGACCTTACGTGTATTTGGGCTGTCATTTTATGCATCAATTAGAATTATTATAAATATGTGAAAATCTATCATACGATTCATTTCAAGTTTATTCTATAATTAATAAAAAATAGTAATAGAAAAATCTTATGTAATCGATGTATAAATATTAGAATAATGTATATCGTATATTTACAAATAAATATCATATTTGAAATAAATTAATTGATTGAAATAGTTATTCTCTTTTTAATAATTTTAATATTAACACTATTGTATATGAGACTAATTACACATTAACATATCATCATTACTAATATATCAAACTTTTTATATACTTGCATCTAAATACATAAATAATTGTATCTTCTAATTTAATGACATATCATCAAAACTAAAAAAATTGACACATAAACATTATAAACTTTCTATTAATATATGTGAGGATTTACTTGTTTGTAATACTCACAAATTAATATTTCATAAATATTGAAGTTTTTAAAATATAATAAGATAAAATACAAATTGATACGATCATTATAAAAAATCTAATATACTTTTATAAACTAAAGTTAAATAAATTTTTTTATATATATAGATTGATTTAGTAGTAGAAATTTTTATTAATACATAGTGGATATATAAATGATGAACAAAACACATTCTTTGACATTATGATAGAAGTTCAAACTATTTTAATACAAGAATACAAATACTAAAATCATGTGGCACGAGGTTCAGCGTGGAATACATTATTTTGTATTATTGTCACATGGCTCACGTTTCATGTTGCAAAATGCAAAATAATAGTTTGTTCTTATAATTAAATTTTCATTCTGGAATGTTATTATTAATTTATGACGAAATATGAGATTGTGTTATATATAAGATGTGTTTTATTATTCAGATAAATATCAAATATGTTAATAGGGGTATTAAATATATTGTTAAAATGAGTGTTAATGATGTGGGTAGAGATATCAACTATGTAAAATGGGTTATGAGTGAGACCCATCTCACCCAATAATGCTCCTTAATTATTTATTTTGCATTCATAATAACAAATTATATATATATATATATATATATATTTCACATTTTACTATCTAATTTGCTAAATTGATCGATATTGATATTTGAGTAACACTTGCATGAATTGGGTGCACAAAATTTTAACTTGATATTTTTTGTTCTTTCTGTCTTATATTAGATGCATTATTTGCCAAAAAGATCCGTCTCATACTAAATGCATCATTTCTTTAAATAAAGCAATAAATCAACTTTAGTCTTTTTAAATATCTCCTTCGAACACCTCAATATTACATCATATTACTTTTCTCACACAAACTCAATTTAATACTATTAAATAACTCGCTTATTAAAGTTGAAAAGACTATCCTACCTTCATAAAAACAACTTATATTATTAAACAACTTTCACATTAAAACCTATACCGAACAATAAATATCACATTAAATATGGAATGAAGGAGTAATATTTTACTAAAATTATGAATTAATACCCAATTAAAGATAATACACAGTACAAATAATGTATACAAGAATTCTTCAAAATTAAATCATTACCTAAGAGTGAAAATCTTTTCAATATTCTTTGGAATCTACTTTTGATTTGAGTTGAGGAACACTCTCAATACCTTGGAACTTCCTTTACTATTTAAAAAAAAAAATCGTCCATCTCTAGTTTTCCCTTTTGAATCTTTCGTCCATGTCATGTTGCAAATGCAGTGCATGAAAAAATGTAGTATGAAGCAATTTCATGGTATGAAATTAATATCATTAGAATCATTCGATACTATAATATTTATTTGGTGATACCATTACACTTAAAAGCGTGATAATAATATAAAATGATTATGATATCGGCGAATGATTCTAATGATATCGATTAGTGATTTTAATACTACCGGTTTCATACTATGAAACCGATTTAAAGGAGAGTGAGTCATAGTGTGTACATATGTATTGATGTATAGCATATTAATTTCTTAAGTTTCTTGCTTGAAGAATTGATGTATCAATTGTTCTTTCCGTATTTATTTTGATTATCTCAGTATAAACGGAAATGGTTATAAGAGCACTAATATATATATATATATATATATATATATATATATATATATAGAATACGAGATGACGTGATGTCACATCGGTAGAGAAGTTCATTATTATTTTAAGTAGTTTTTTTTTTTAAAAAATATTAAGTAAATTATTTATAAACATCACAATATAAATAATGTGTATAAAATCAATGCTTATTGGTAAATATATGCTATCTTAGTTCCAGAAAGTTATGCACATTTTCCCTTTTCGGTCCGTCCTAACAAGTTATGCACACTTTCCATTTTCGGTCCGTCTTAACAAGTTATGCACACTCACAATATCAATAAATGTAAAAAATAACACTCTTATTTTAGTTTATTTTATTTTCTCTCCTACTTTATCTCATAAATCACCTAAAATACTCTTACACTTTATTCTCTCTCCTACCCTTTATTCTCATAAAAATCAATAAAATTATTTTTCTCTTA
This sequence comes from Paraleonurus japonicus, assembly GCA_030762865.1. Lineage (NCBI taxonomy): Eukaryota > Viridiplantae > Streptophyta > Magnoliopsida > Lamiales > Lamiaceae > Paraleonurus > Paraleonurus japonicus. The sequence continues at coordinate 20,839,929 of CM061053.1, forward strand.
GTTTTCGTATCCCAAAAATGTGTATAATTTCTTGATAAGGAGGGAGTACTCATTTTCGTTTTTAGGAGGTAAACAAACAACAACAATGGTTTGTTATATTTCACTGTTAAAAATAAAAATCCAACCCAATTGTGGAAATTTTCTGTATCCTGCAATAAGTGGGAAAGGGAGAGACCACGTGCAGATAGATGTGACTTGCCTCTAGGGTTGTATACGAATCGAATCGAATCAAATACCGCTATTTTGAATTTATATTCGTTAAATTTTTGAATATTTTTCGAATAGTAAATGTGATTTATATTCGATTTGAAATTAATATCGAATTTTTCGGAGCTATTCGAATACTCTAATCGAATATTCGAATCGATTTTTCTCAAACATGTTTTAAACAATATTCTTTGAGGGTTTGGTCAAATATGAGCACTCACCTCTAAAATAATAGAATCATGTAAATTAAAAATAAAAAAATAATAATAAATTAATTGAAAAATTTTATAATAAAATTCAAGTGCATGCATGCACTCACCTTACATGAGACCAACTCTTCTTTGAGTATTCAATTCAAAATTAATTTCTATGTTTCAATTCACAATACAAATCACAAATTTAAAAGTTACATAATCAAATACAAAACGGAAAAAAATTAATTATCAAATTACATAACGAGAATTCAATCTTCCATCTATTTTGCAAACCAAATTCAAGTTGTTTGCAACATGACATGAATAGACCATTCTTGCTTCTAAATAAAATACAAAAATAATTAAAATATCATGAAAAATATCATATATTTCAAATGAATTAAAAAATTAAAAGAACTTAAATATGTTATAATGGGTTTTTTTATCCCATGGAGTCGGCGAACTCAATCCGCTCCACAAATCAAAATTTCTACCATGTCGAAGTTAACCTTGAACGATAAAGATATAATACCTCCAAATCTTTGTTATGAACATATGATGAAGAAGTCATTAGAGTCTTCTAAGAATCTACTTAAATTACATTAATGAACCAAAAATTGCATGAAACATTGTGTAAAATTCATCCAATCAAAATGATATTTTTAATTGGTGTATTTATTAAAAATTGTGGTGTTTTTATTTGAGTGGTGTGGTGTATTTATCAAATATATGGTGCAAATAATCGAGCCTTAATATATTTATATAATACTAATATATAGATTTTATATATTTGCTATTAAAATAATATATATTTAAATATCGAATCGAATATCATAATTTTGTATTTGTATTTGTTTAATAATCGAATCAAATCGAATATTCGTAATCGAATTTGAATCATAAAATTTTGAACACGAATATCGAATTTCGAGCACTAATACCAAATCGAACAAAAATATTTGATTTGTATACAACCCTAGTTGCCTCTATATTTTTCTTGCATTAACTCCTTTGTACTAGTTAGGCTTATGTATATTACCACTATTTAATAAAAATAATTAAAAAAATTTCTTCGCATCTTTTTAAATTTAAATTACAAAATATTTAATACATATAATATTTTATTATACAATTATTGTTGAAAAGTGGAAGAAAAGTAAAAAGATAAAAAAGAATGTAAAAAAATATAGAATATATTATTTTAAATGTAAGACCAGAATTAAAAATAAAAAATAAAAAAATAACGCTCAAAATGACAAAATGTTAAAGTTAAATAGAGACAAAGGGGTATTATTTAGTGAAAAGAATTAATACTAACCTCAATAATGTTTCATTAAAAATAACTAAATTCAATGAAAACGATTAATATTATTAAGTAAAATTAGTTAAAATGAAAATAACTAACATTGTTAAATAAAAATAACTTATACTCACTCCATCCGGTAATTAATTTCACACTTTTATTTTTGGGATGTCCCACAATTAACTTCACACTCCTAAAATGGTACACCTTCATAAACTACACCCTCACAATATCATTTAAAATTTAAATATGTCACACTCTTGTTTTATTTTACTTTATTCTCACTTTGTCTCCTACACTTTATGTCATCCAACCACCCATAATACTCTTATATTTTATTCCCTCTCTTATATTTATTTGATTTTTCTTAAAAAAGTATCACTTCACATGTGAAGCTAATTTCAAAACGGAGAAAGTAATAATTTATAGTAACATTCAATAAAAAAGACTTCCTTTTCTATTTATATGATAATTTTTGTAAATTTTTTGATACGTATTAAATTTTGTTACGACGCATTTGATAATTTTTAATGGGCAAGTGAAGTGTATTATTTATAAAAAAAAAAGAAGTTTTATATAAGAATATTTTATATATGAGATTTGATATTTTTACAACATTACCGAAAGAAAAAAGTTCAAGTGTGGAAAGTCTTTTAAAATAATATTTCAAACATGACCAAAAGGAGGAATGAACATAGAAGCGGTGTTTGTTTGTATGGACCAAAAGTGCTTAAATTACCCTTATTATTAATGCCATCTCCAACTTTTCAAAGAAAAGTAAATGTCGTCTTCTTCCTTCGTCATATCAAATTCCAATCTCTCTGTTTCTCTTCCAACGCGCACACACGCCAATTCTCCCTTGATTGAAGATGATGAGGTGTTTCTACATATTCAGTAAGGAGAGGAAGAAGAGGAGCAAGTCGAGGGCGGGGAAATCAGCTCCTGAATTGAGCAACTCCAGAACCAAACCAGACAATAATCCGTGTCGTGCTGTCAAATCTGAAGGTTCGATGGAATCTACATCATCGTCGTCCCCAAGGCGTCGGAGGAGCATACAGGAAATGTACAGAGAAAGAGAGCAAAATTCGAGGGAATTTTCTCTGATGGAGCTTCGAGAAGCAACCAACAATTTCAACAGGCTCCTTAAGATCGGGGAAGGCGGTTTCGGGAGTGTGTATAAGGGCTCGATTAAGCCTCCTGGTGAGGGGCAACCCACCATTGTCGCAATTAAGAAGCTCAATACACAAGGATTGCAGGTTTTACAAACAATTTAAACCCCTTTCTCTCTCCGTACAATTTCAATTATTTGCTCCTCTTGTTAGTTTCGCGGTGAATTACTTGCTGAATTGATCGTCTTTAGGGGTTTATTTCGCCTATTCTATTATTGTACGTATGTAAATATCATCGACTCTGTTTCCTTATCCACTTCAAATTTTTATATTCCTGTTAAATCTACTTCGCCCACTATTTGGGTAATAAAGCTCTAAATCCTCAGGAACATCCGTTATATCTAACTTAAACATCATCTGCTCCGATTGAATATTTGAATCATTTCCACAAATTAAGAAACTATAAGGAAAATTGGTGTAAGCCCGTATCATGAGCCCGCAATGTATCCTTATCCACTCTAGATTCTTGAACTAAACGTATGCTGTGGTGATAATGTTAGCAACAGTGACATGATTAGTATGTAAGCTTTTCATTTCTGTTTTCGGATCTCTATATAAGCTTCCGATTTTTGTAAGGCTAAGCTTATATATATCGATATTGTGTATTTATTGCATTAACACGCGTATTGCCTACGGTTGTTTCCAATCCTTCGGTTTAATTCATTTAACCTTGGAATACTCATGTTGCTACCTTGAAAGTAGGCGAACAAGATAGGTGAAAATGAACCATCAAAGTACCAACTGCTTGATTGACCGACCATTCATAGCCCATTCATTAGCATTGTTGATGTATGAAACCAATCGGTATATGAGTAAATGAACCAGAAAACGAACACTGTAGGATTCGTATCCATGAGTCATCACTATGCAGTAGCAAGGACCTACAACACTCAAAGGGGCAACCTATACCACTCAAATCTGTAGAAAATATAAGATACATCTAACCCATGGCCTAGTTCTGGATTTTATGGTTTGTAAGTAGTTTAGATCAGTTATTGTTTTCTCATGTATAACCTCCAGTTATTCCTCTGTTAAGATCAGTTATTGTTTTCTCATGTATAACCTCCAGTTATTCCTCTGTTATATAGGGACATAAACAATGGGTTGCAGAAGTCCAATTTCTTGGAGTGCTCGATCACCCTAATCTTGTTAAGCTTCTAGGATACTGTTCCATGGATGGAGAAAGAGGAATCCATCGACTACTGGTTTATGAGTACATGCATAATAAGAGCTTGGAAGATCATCTTTTCAACAGGACTGTGCCAACAATTCCTTGGATAACAAGATTAAATATTATCCTGGGGGCGGCTCAAGGAATGGCGTATTTGCACGAAGGTTTGGAAGTCCAGGTATTTCTTTATCTTTGTTGTCTTAGATTGATCCCCCAATAGCAATAATGCTCATTGCAATGCTAGTACGTATACTATTATCCAAACTGTATTTTTGGCTATTTCTTAGATATTGTTACTCTTACATATGAAGGTAATATACCGAGATTTCAAGTCCTCCAATGTGCTGCTGGACAGGGAGTTCAATCCCAAACTTTCCGACTTCGGGCTTGCAAGGGAAGGCCCAACTGGGGACCGAACTCATGTGTCTACAGCTGTAAGTGAATAGAATACTTAATTAATTTAATGGTAGATTATGACACTGTTCTAGTCTTGGATATCATTTATTTCAACAGCACTTTAGAAAACCAGATTTTAGATTTTTAAATCTGAATATCGTTCTACTTATGGATATAGAATCCACTTTTGAAAAACTCAATACATTCATCCCTACAAATACTATTTTTTTCTCTACCACACTCCCTTGAATAACTCATTATGTAAATGTGATTTTTTTCATTCACTCTTCTTTTATTTTATAATTTTCACACTTTTATTTCTCTGACTTTTACAACTTCCAATAAAACACACTAATCATTACAATTACAATTAGCAATAATACTCCCCACGTCCCATAAAAGTTTGCGTATCTTCCTGATTGGCTATCCCACAGTACTTTGCACACCCAAAAAAGAAACTTCTCATTAAACTCCATCTTCATAATTTTTTTCATATTTACACAAAATGTAATTATTTTTGGGACCCACACATATACTCTATACACTAATTCCTTTACTTTATTCATTAAGTTTACAAAATTACCCTTCAATACTCTACTCATTACATTTTTTTAACTTTGTGCCAAAGATTCCCGCAACTTTTACGGGACGGAGGGAGTGTAATATAATAATACAACATCATACACTCTTACACACCAATTTTACATAAAGTTAAACTCTATCCTATGTAAATTTCAAAACAAAACACACACCATTACTATTTGCTTGGATTTTGATTTCCACAAATCCACTAAATCCCAAATCCAGATTTCCATATCCACTAAATTCAGATTGTTTTGTTCAATCTTATTATTGTCTGAAAGTGCTTCGTCTCTCACACCCTGGCTGCTCCTTCACTTGAACTCTATCAAAATATATATGGAGAATAACACATTACATAGCACATAATGTTTGATTTTCTTTTTAATTTCTTATAACAGCCCGTTGGAACACGTGGGTATGCTGCCCCAGAATACGTTGCGACTGGGCGTTTGACAGTGAAGAGTGACATATGGAGCTTCGGGGTTGTACTATACGAGATAATAACAGGAAGGCGGACCATAGATAGAAACCTACCATTGTCAGAACAAAAGCTTCTAGACTGGGTGAAACAGTTCCCAGCTGATAGCAAGAGATTTAACATGATCATTGATCCTCGTCTCCAAAAACAGTATTCCATAAATGCTGCTAGAAAAATTGCAAAATTGGCTGATAAATGCTTGAACAAAAACCCTAAAGATCGGCCAGCTATGAGTCAAGTAGTGGAGATCTTGAAGCAAGCAGTGGAAGAGTCACAAGGAACTTCTTCAGACCCAAAACCTCCGCTCCGTTGAGAACTAATATGGCTTCCCCAATCCGATTCAAGCCATTCAGAAATATGGACGATGCCACTACTTCCAAGCACAGGCCCCACATGGCTAAGGCAAGTGATTCTTGATTGTGTCAGTTAAAAAAATCTTGAATTTTGATGATGTTTAATTTTTCTTTTGAAATTTCAACAGGCGTGAAAAAGTGAAGCATTATGGAATCAGCTTGGTGGAATTGCAAATATATACGTGAATAAAAGCATTAATCCCTTTTAAATTTATTATTATATGGTGGAGTCCTCCTTTGAAAGTGAGGGGTTCCCTTCCCTTGTAGATATGAGAGAATCTGTCGAATACCTGTTGCGGAAATAGGGGAAAAAAGTTCTTTTAGGCCCACAAATTTAGGGGATTGTATTTTAAGGACAATAATGTTATCGGCCTATGAATATAGGCAATTATATTTTAAAATCTATAAATGCAGGACAATCGAGCCTGAATTAGCTCAAATCGGACTCAATCGTGCGTGAGTTGCATAATTGTCCTACATTAGGACATTATGTTTATAAAGTCTGAAATATAGAACAATCGTGTAGGTCACGTGACATTTCAGCCTGATTTAGATTTATTCAGGGCTCAATTGTTCTACATTTACATATTTAAAAGCATAATGTCCTACATTTGCAAGCCTGCAAAATTATTGTCCTTAAAACATTATCTCCAAAATCACGGGACTAAAAACATTATTCCCTGGAAATAGGTATGCATTTGAATTGCCTATGTAGAGTGATTAGGAAGTTGAGAGAGAGGGCTTTTACGGCCGCAATATATTGTGATTATAATTTTTTTATATTGTGATTATAATTAAGTAGTTTCAATCGGCTGCCATTGGCATTGGATTGTATATGAATACTATTGAGAATATTTTTGATGTGAGAATAGTATGAGGAAAAAAGCAAAAACAAAAAGGAAGTATGATATAAATAAGGGAAAAGGTACAACCAGGGATCTCGAGCTATTGCTCAGTGCATATAGGCCCTTAAAGTATATTTGGGTTCAAATAAGTCCTCTAACTTTAATTTTTGGAACAAAGAGACACTTCGTTTAAATTATCTAATACACTTAACAAATTAATTATTTTTGACTTAATTTCTATTAAAAACATCCCTAAATATTGAGTATAAAAAATATCCACCATTGAGAAAAATAAAAATGTACAATCCAAAAAATTATAAAAAAGAAAGTAAAAAGAGAGAAGAATCAAGAAAGAAAAAATAATGAAAGTACAAAAAAATATATAGTTTGAAATTACAATAAGTACAAAAATTAAAATGCTTTCAAACTATAAGTACAAATTGAAATGCTTTTAAAAAATAATGAAAGTACAATAAGTACAAATTAAAATGCTTTCAAACTATATTTTTTTGTACTTTCATTATTTTATCCTTCTCTCTTTTTACTTTTTTTAATAATCTTTTGGATTGTACATTTTTATTTTTCTCAATGGTGAATAATTTTTATACTCAATATTTGGGGATGTTTTTAATAAAAATTAAGTCAAAAGATAATCAATTTGTCAAGTGTGTTAAATAATTTAAATAGAAGTGCCTCTTTGTTCCAAAAATTAAAGTTAGAGAGCTTATTTGAGCCCAAATATATTTTAAGGGTCTATTTGTACGTGGAGCAATAGTTTAGGGTCTGGTTGTATCTTTTCCCTATAAATAATACAAAAACTTGTATGAATACGAGTTCACATGAACTTCTTGTTCAAAGTATCACTTTTCCGCATACGGAATGCTACTATATTATATATTCTTTTTTGAGTGAGCCCCAATATTTATAAGGGAAAATTACTCATACATACACAATCTTGTTCACTTTTACAAAAAAGTCAAAACACTATTTGAAATCGAGCGATTTGTCCATTTTGTCCCCACAATAAGTTTCTCTCTCATAATTTTCAATGTCTCTCTAAACCTTCACCGTCTCCTCAATCTCCTCGGCGTCGCCGTCTCTCCCCTCTCTCTTCGCCGTGATGATGAAGTATATAGTGGTGAGGAGCAATTTGTGACGCTATTGATGGAGAAGGGCGATGGGGCTATACGATGATGGTGGTGGTACAGCCGTGGGAGGCGCGGCGACGGTGATGGGTTCGCGTGATGGTGGTGGGTGGATGAAAAGTCGGCGGCGAAGGTGGTGGTTACGGCTATCTATGTACAAATGTGCAAGAGAATGTGCAAATGTGCAAGAGTGTGACGCCGGTGATGGAGAAGGTCGACGGGGCTATGCCATGATGGTGGTGGTTACGGCCGTGGGAGGCGCGACGACGGTGATGGGGTCGCGCGACGGTGGTGGGTGGATGGAAAGTCGACGATGAAGGATTGTGTTGAATGGCTGTTGCAGGTTGGGGAGGCGCGATGGGGGTGCAAATGTGAAGGATACGGTGGGTGCACTTATCACCGTGTGGGTGCACTCACCAATTTGATGGGTGTATCTCGTCCATGTACATATATGTCTGTCCATGTACATATGTGCAAGAAAATGTGCAAATGTTGAAGAGGAATATACATATATGTTGGTCTATGTACAAATGTGCAAGAGAATGTGCAAATGTTGAAGAAAAATGTACATATATGACCCAAGACGACGGCGAGAGTGACGAGAGCTAGTCGCCATACGGCGGTGAAACCCACCATAAATTCAGGTACAAATGTTGCCCAAATTTCCCAACCGAGAATTACAAAAATGTCTCATCAGTAAACCCATACTTAAAGAGCACACCAAAATTCATCTCTGTTGCTTCACCTTTTACTAATGGCGTCTTGAACCATCACCGCGTCGGTGTTAATGGCGAAAACGACCTCGGATGTTTGGACCTTTGTATCGAAGAACTCAAGTTAATTATTTACAGAAAGTGATGAGGTGATGATGTGAGCCTGTCGTGCTCGACAATGAACAGTACAAATCGGTCTCATAGAACAGTGTTTTGTATCCGAGAGTAATTTTAAGGGGTATAATGGGAACTTTTTTTGTTTTTGTATCCGAGAGTAAGCCTAAACAGGTGTTTTGTATCATATTGTAATTTTGAACAAGAATATGTACCTAATAGTAGCTGCCCTATTTATAAGCTGTGGTGATATTTTTATAAGCGTGGGAAGAGGCTATGAAATTTTGTATGAGAGATAATCTTCTATAAATGATACATTGTGAGTGAGCCGCAAAGTCTAACAACTATCGTGTGATGACAAAGTCTTGTGAATAAATTTTAGGGGTCATTACAATTAGGTGCAAAGTCCACCTATATATTACAATCAAGTGATTGTACGGTAATTCATTACAAATGGGTGCAAAAAAAGCGTTGAATTGACACCATTACCCTTGTGCTAAGGCGGGTTAATTTTCATTACTTTTGTATTCCAAAGCATTGTTTTGAATTGATTGATTTGTGAAGCTTTGACCGGTGGAAGCCGCAGAAAGGAGAAAATTTGCAAAGCCCACGCATTTCAATTTCATTTTACAATTTGAGATCTAATCGAAAATCAAGCTTCCTTATCCCGTGATTCTCCGCTAAAAATTACGAATCGTTGCTCCGATTTTTAATTCTTTCGAAAGGTAATATAATCCATCCTTTCAAAATTCATGTGCAAAAATTTTGAATAAGCACCTACTATTTTGTATGTTTTTAGGTCTGTAAATGGGTCGTATTAAGCGAAAGAGATTGTGTGATGACGACGATGAACTCGCAAAAAAGAAGCGAAATAGCAGGAAAAAGAAGTATGTCAACGACAAAGGAGAAGAAAAGAGCGGTAAGATATTTAAAATTTTAATTTTTTTAGAATACCTAATTTCTTCCCCTTTCTTCTTATGAAAAGTTCCGAATTTCTTTTTGAAGGATTTCTTAGTAGACGCGTGGTTGATATACCCAAAGAAAAAGAAAAGGTTTGGTGACTTCCAACTTTAATTTCAATCATTTTAAGTTCATATGAAACCATTCACTGTAATTTTCTCTAATTTATCTATCTTTTCAGGGAAAAGAGTTGTTCGATATGTTTATAGTTCAATTGAGTCGGGTTTCCAATTTAGATTTTAAATTTTTGTTTGCACATTTGTAATAATTAGTGCGTGTTGATAATTCTCTATGCATCTGTTGTTTTCTTTAGAATCGATAGGGATTGCGTTGTTGTTGAACGAATACGTAAACGTAGGAGTAAACATCATGAAAACAGCAGCAGATTCAGAATCGAAGGTATATAACATAACATTGAGCTAATATATGTGCGACTTTTGATAGAATCGATGTATTTTTGAATTAATCTAAATATAATGTAAAACGGGTTTTAGAAGGGGAAAAGAAAGGATAAATTGAAGAATATTGTTTATGAATCATCATCCGATTGCGATTCACGATAGCCCAAAAGTGAAAAGTGGGAAGGTCATGAAGCCTAGAAACTGCTTTAGTGATGTTCTCCTTTAAAATTCATTTGCTTCGCAGTGAGAATTGTTTTCTAACATAGTTGTGCAAAGCTTAACTATTGTGCGCTTTTGTTTTTACTATCTCGTGCAAAATTATAAATATTGTGCAAATTAATATTATCTTGTCATCTATTAATTCACGATGTTGTGCAAAAATTATTGTTTATGTGCAAATTTTTTGGTTAATGTGCAAATGTTTTTATTAGTCTCTGTAATATATTATTAACAAGAATTATATGTTTTACCCTGTTTTTAGGTTCTGTCCAAAGTGGTTAAAAATGAGACGTATTATTGATCAAATCTACGCATCGCTATTAAGGAATTGAGCAGTCTTGAATTTAGGGATGAACATCTTAGAATATTGAAGTTGACCCCATATTGGTTGTTGTTTGAGGTGATATATAATAGAGAACATGAGAAGTTAATGAAAAAGTGTCACAAATTTGAGGAGGATATAAGGCGATAGTTGGTACTTTTGATTTTGATAGTAGATGCTTTATTATTGGAGGAGAAGAAATACCCTTGTTGAACAGGATGCACAACTAATATTTGGCATTAGTGGAGGTAATGATATGATAGAGAATAAGGGGATGAATACATAGTTAAACCGTGGATCCAAAGGTGTTTTAAGAGGGAGATTGAGAGTATCGACACCGCATTTGTGATGTACAGATCGGTTTTGTTCCAAAAAATAAAGTCAATCATTGCTAGTGATGATGCGAGAGGACATAGACGATGTTGCTAGGCTAGTACACTGTTATTTTATGGCATGTGTCCTGTCTCCCTTTGAGAATGGATCATGTTCGTTCCACTTGTCATTTTACGTGGAAGATATGGAAAAATTATGCAATTATGTGGAGCACATACATTGTTGATATGTTAAAAAATCAATTATTTGGTAGCAAGAAAATGAAAGCTGGAGGATGTGCCATTATACTTCCCGCAAGATAATAACATATTTATAGAAATACAAATTAGATTGTTATTTGTTTAAAAGACGTTTGTATAGTTCCTATTAATTTTTGTTTGCGCTTTGGTTGTGTGAGCACACAAACTTGGTTGACGAGGAGGCAGGATGCATCGGTCCCTCATTTTTGAACTGGGACATGAATGATATTCACAAGAAACTTCAAATGAGTGAAATTATCAAAAAAGATCGGGTAATTAATATTAAAGTGTTGATGTATATTTGAATAAAAAATACAACTTAGATTTTTATTAATATTTAACTTGATGTTAGGATATTCAAATGGTGATGAAGGCTACAAAAATTGAGAAGCGGATAATGGGTGTGTTGTGCGGATATAGAAAGAGTTTTCGAAGAGATAAAAATACGTTGAATCGATGAGTTTAAGGACAACGAATATTGCATGGACACGATGGGGATAATGTAGACCGTGGTGATGGTTTGAGTAACAGGTCTAGTGAGGACGAGTTTGTTGAGCCAACTTGCGAATTTACTACGAGATGGTTTAAAAGAAGTTGATGATGTTGTTATTACAAACCAAAAAGATGATGACATTAAGAACTCAAAGTTAGAGGAGATTGTGGATTCTACGTCGAAGTTGGTTGATAGTGGAACATCGATGGTAAGTTGTCACCTAGAATAGAGAAATTAGAAATGGAAAATCCGACTTTAAATGAAGAAGCAAGGTCTCGCTAACTGAATAGCGTGCAACCAACATTCAACATTAATCTTACACAAGATTTTGAGAGAGAACTGTCTCCATCTCAAACAGCTTAGAAATATTCTCGGGAGATTGGATGACGGGACATTCTACGACATTGAGATAACTCGGCACAAGGGAAATGTTAAGACTCGAGGAAGATGAGAATCTCAATTCGGTTGTTGAAAGAATGGGTCAGGAGATTGAAAAGCTGAAAAATGAGAACAAAGAGATGAAATTAAGATATGAAACATAAATTTTAAACACGAAGGCTTATAATGATGATTTGAAGAGAAAATTGGAAGAAGCAACAATTCCAATGACCACACAATTGTATGAAAATCCTGTCAACCTAGCACACTTGGAGGCAATCGAAAAATTGCACATTGTTCAAAATGAAATGGAAATACTGCGAAAGGAGAACTCAATATTGCGTGAACTGAATGTTATTTGTGAAGTTGATAAAGGAAAAGAGAAAACACCACTTGATAAAGGCAAAAAGCGCAAAGTTATCCTTCACTAAGCACACCGATCAAAAGAGTTAAGGATAGAACGGAGAACGATGGTCGAAAATAAATTGTAATAACACCACAACCGAGCACAATGGAGCTTGTTGTTTTGTCCGAGAAAGTTACCGATAATGAACAAGCAAGAAATGATGAAATTGGCAAAAAGGGGTTCGAACTTGATGAAAAATGCATTGCTGTTAGAAAACAGAGAACAATTTAAATGAGCAGATACAATACCTTACGAAACAGATGGTGAAGGGTATTTTCATTACTTAATTATTTATATAATTCATTATATTTTATAAATTAAAATACAAATATGGTAAATATTTTATTTTTTAATGTGCGTGGCTCTTATTTGGATAGGAAGGAATCAATTCTCTCAACTATCCATCAAAGATGCAATTGCTATTCTTCAACATGAGAGGATTTCAAGCATGGTAAAAACTTGTTATAATTATTGTTGTTTGGTTCTTTGTTATCTTTTAAAAAACCATGTTTTATATTTTGGCAATCTTCTTTGAAAAAAATAGGTTATTGATTCATGGTCGAGATGATGCATTTAAAATACGACAATGAGAAAGCGGATGCAAAAAAAGGTTTTGATTTTCACTTCACATTGTTGGGTAAGCATAGTTCTTTTATTATAGCAATACGGTTAAAACTAAACATACAATACAACTTAAATATGTATTTATTTATTTATTTATATTTTTTTGTGATATGGAACTGTAGTCCTTAATTAAGTCCAACGAAAGAAATCCAAAAGGGTCGTTGGTCAACTTGATTGATAAAGTTATTGAGGAGTCAATGGATATGGAGTGCTTGTTATTTCCATACTAGCCGGAGCTGGTAGTACTAGTTTGAGGGGAATGGGTGACCATTGGACACTTTTAAAACTTAACATGAGAAAGAACGAGTGAAAGTTTTTTAATTCAATGCGTCCACGAAGGCGACGAGGAGATCAACATTTGTTACGGTCTTTGTTAGTAGTAAGTATTTTTATGGTCAACTTATTTGATTTACAATATGTCAATTTACATTAAAAATTTAATAGTTATGACGTTTGTAATGGTAACAGGTTAAGTACGTGAATCGAAATTGCGTGATGTCTTTTCAAAAATAGACCTTCACACCCATTTCTTAGAAAGCGATGATTCAACCAGCTTTCGGAGGATTGCTTGCAGCAGTACCGATTCAAGGTAGATTGTGGCATAATAGTATGCAACTTGATTGAGTCAATTGTGGCACAAAAGAGTATAAGAAAAGGGAGTACAATACTACATCATCTGGAAATTATAGATCGAAGATGGTAAAATTGTTCTGGATGAAGAAAACATTGTATTCTAAGTTGCTATGAATTATGGATGATTAATTAATGTTTTGCTTAGGTTATAATTATTTATGTCCTAACGACAAGTGGATCGTGATGTAGTACTTACCAATGTTTTGCAAGTTAACAATTAATCAATGTTTTGCTTAGGTTATTTTAAGTATGTAAAACTAATGTAGAAGTGGATCGTGATGCGGTATTTATTAATGTTTTGCAAGTTATGTATTACGTGTTTGAAATATATTATGTTTACTACTTTGGTACTATTACGTGTTTCGTAAAAATTAATGGTAGTGTGCAAACTTATTACTATTGTGCAAATAAATTAATGCGTCAGTGCAAAATTATTAATAAATGTGCAAAAAAATTTGCTGAAATTAACGTATATGTGCAAATTTAAAATATCTCGTGCAAAAAAAAAAAAAAAAAAAGAAGAAAAGGCCTGATACAAATAAATGGGTCGAAAACAAATAAGCCCGAGAGATAGGTAGTGTTTTAAAAAATAAGTAGTGTGCAAACAAATAAGACCAAGAGATAAGTAGTGTGCAAACATGTTACTAATGTGCAAATAAATTAATACGTCTCGTGCAAATATATTAATAAATGTGCGAAATATTTTCTAAAATTAATGTATTTGTGCAAAATTTGAAATATCTCGTGCACAAAAAAATATTTGCAATTATCAAAGTAATTTGCAATAATTGCTTAAAAATAAGATATAACAAAAAAATACAACAAGAAGGGGTTCAAATACTCAAACAAAATAAGACGAGAATTGCACAAAGAACGTGTCACTAAAATGTCTTGCCTTGCAAATTCATATTAGAACTTAATGTCATGTTTTTTTGATTATGATTAAAATATTTTTGCAACTAATACATGACAAAAATGAATGAAAAGCATCAAGACGTATATATATCTTCATATATGTATATATATATATAAATCACTTTGTAATGAATTACCGTAAAATCACTTGGTAGTAATATGTACAGGACTTTGCACCTAATTGTTCTTATAATAGGAAGATGCATAAACCATTGTTCATGTAATATTAGAACTTGTATTATAACTTCATAAACCATTATAATACTACTGAAAAAATAACAACAAAATTAAAAGCAAAAAAAAAAAAGAAGATGCATAATTCTAATTTAAAAAGGAAAAGGGTAGGGGCAAGAAGTCGGGCTTCAAATTTTGCTTCAAAATGAAGATGTTCTTCCATCGCAACCTCTTGAAGCACAGTGAATCGGATCCGGTCTTCATAGTTTGTAGCATTATCACGATCGATGCCTAATGACACGATCTTGGTCTTGGCTGCATGAGATTTCGCCCGCAAGAGCTTGATTGATGATGGACGATTGCAAGAACCTTCTCCCTCTGCATGTATAAAAAAAAATGTGTGACTCGAATATAAGAACTATAAAGTGATAGAAATTTAAGAAATTTTTCAGGAAGATTAACCTCTGTTTTTTAGCCACCTCTATTAAGCGTTTATTATTCTTCTCGATTATTTCAAGATGGCCTTTCATTTTGGAATGGTCCTATAAAAACACAAAAGATTAAGAACATGGAATGTGGAAAAAGCATACAAATACATAAATATATATGAACCTACCATTCTGCAGAGGAGAGAAATGTATTAAACGCTTTGATAAGACAAGAATGAGAAAGAGAAATAGAATGCGTAGTAATCATGAAAGGCGTGTTATATAAATACCCGATTAAAAGTTTGTATTCAAATGAGAAACCGTGTCTATTGAACCAAAGATAAAAACTGCTCAAATTCCACCGATTAGATTTTCAACTGCTTATTTTTATGAATCAATTTTGAACAATAATTCTATTATTTTTGAACAGGCCCAAACAAAAATATTTATGAAGCCCAAGATGTTATCTAGAAACAATTCCACACTATCTTTCGTTTAAAAGAAAAATACATTAAAAAAATAGAAAAATTACACATTTGATTAAAAGAAATTCAAAATTGCAAATAGGTTCATTGTGCAAATATGAATTTTATGTGCAAATATATACTCTTACTGTGCTAATATTTTTGAAATTCTGATTTTTTTAACTTATTTTGAAAAAAATTTGTACAAGAATTTTAAAAAAACTATTTTAATTACTATTTTTTCACTGTAAGCCCAAAAAACACAACAACAATTTTTTATTAATTAATTAATATTAAACCCGTTGGGCAAAATATTTACATTTGCAAAGCAACTTGATATATGTATAGGCCCAAATCATATACTTTCCTTTTTAAAAGCCCAAGAAAAACTCGTTTAATAACCAATACAATCCATCATATTAATTAAATGTAAAGCCCAATATTAATAACAAACTATGTAAAGCCCATTACTACACTTGAACGACAATTTATAATTTTAATTAGTTATGACCGTTGTGGACTTTATGACCATTGCCACTCTATTTGTATTTATAAACCGCCCAAATTTGTTTTCACCGCCCAAATCTGTTTTGATTTACATACGCACAACATTGTATGAATAATGTCTCGAACACTACATCAAATTACCCAAGGTATTCAAAATCATATTGCACAACCCGCCAATGTCCGACAACGATTAGAGTATCGGAAACAAGAAATAATCCCGGTAGGTTGTATTACAATTGTTCATCACATGGATGGTCTCATTGGTGTAGTCCAATAGAGTTCAATTCAAGTGGCAATGATATGGAAGAAGTTTCAAGTGTTGGAAGAGTAGAAGAATTATGCAAGGAAAGAAGGCAATATCCACAAATCATATCGTATAACAATAGGAACTTTGGTAATTGCAAATGTGTTGACCATAGTTTCAGTTGGTGTAATATGTTGGATTATAGCGTTGCTTATTTTTTAAAAATCTGGTTATGGCCACGGTATTTGCACGTATATGTAATAACACATGCATTTTTTAAGGTTTACAACCTAATATGTTAGTTCTTGAAATGCCCCTTACATCTCGTTAGTTATCAAATTAAATGAAAGTATTTATATACAACATCTTGTGATTGCAATTAAATTGGACGATCTCGAGGAGAAAAACTGAAAGGTTTATCATTGTGCATATATTTTGTGTGTTGTGCAATTAATCAAAACCGTGCAAAAATGAAATGAAATCTTGCAAAAATTAAGGGCATGTGCAAAAAAAAAAAAAAAAAAAAGATTAGGGAGGGAAGAAAACGAATATCTAGTCTTTGCCAAATAACGAGGTTTATACAAGAAAATGTATCATGTCATTGCACTTCAATTGGATGATCCGAAAAGTGTATAATTAAAAAATAATGTTCAAATAATTTGCACCTAGCGGTTCAAAATTACTTGCACAAATATACACAAAAATCTCCCGCTAATCAATTACTGATTTCTTAATCTCAAAATGTGGTACAAAAAGCTGTTTTCAATTACAATTCAATTGCCCAAACTAAATATTACACAACAAACTCAATATAAGGCATATCTCCAAAAAAATACGGTTTGCCCACACTAAATATTAAACAACAAATCACATGTGAATATCAAAATGATGTACAAAATTAAACAGTGGAGACAAATTATGTTGTAGCTCCACTTGACCTCACTTTCTTCTTAGGAAACTCCCCATATGAAGTGATTCTAGATTTTGGGTCGCCCGGGCTGTCGTTTAAGCTTTGTGGAAGGATTTTTTTACTCTTATCATTATAATTGCATTCAAAACGCAGAGTTTGAGGCACGGGATTGATGTTGGATTGTAAGTTTGCTGAAAACTTTCGGTGAAGTAACACTCGTTGATGTGAGTATATATACCGCCGCAATGCCTTTGGATAACAAGAAGAGCATGTGCACAAGGGAAACCGGTTGTTTGCCACACATGACATGAACATTCTCTCCTATTAAGATCAACAAAGGCAGAAACGTCGGATAATACTTTGAAATCACCACCGGGCATTTAGATACAACCCAAGACAAACCAAAATGATATAAGATGCTCCATTGATATTCCTTCCGAGGCACCAGAGGTGTGGTCCACTTTTCGAGACTCCTTTCTACGTTCAACAAACCACCGTCCAAGGTTGGACCGTATCCGATCCACACAACTTTGTAACAGCGAGGCATCGGGCATCAACTAACCAAGCTGTTGAAGGATTCCGCCGCATTGGAAATCATCTCTCCGTAGCGAATAATATTAGGTGAGAATGCAATTGCTCATTTATCAACGAGTAATTGGGCAATCCATTCTTACGCCATAGGCCCACCAACCTTAATAAAACTAGCCAAATTTTCATGAAATAAACGTTGGGTGGGAGCATAAGCGCATGCTTTAAAGAGGTCCCCAAGATCAAAGCACGTTGATGATTGGACCATCCGTAAGAAAACCGACCTCTAAGATTTGTTAACAAGTGGTACAAACAAAAAAGTGGATTGGTTCTTCAAAACTGTATTAAACGCAGAAAGAATTCCGGTGTGTCTATCGGATATGTAGAAGACTTGATTTTTATGCTTGATTATGTCTTTCAAATTACTGCACAAACCAAGTCCAATTGGATGTGTTCTTAGCGAAAACAATTGCAAATGCAACTACTAGATATAGCCACGAAAAGAAACATTAATGCAGGACATTGGACAAATAATTATTGTGTTGTGTAATTAATCTCAAGGAGTGCAAAAATGAAATAAAGTACTGTTCAAAAATGAAGGTGCAAATTAAAAAAGAATGCAAATAACAGGTTTATACAAAAAGGTACCATTGTTGCCGTCTTTGGCGGTTCTTTGTCAACAAAATGCCCTTGGCTCGACCCTTGAGAAAAGTTCTATCGAGAAATAACATCGGACGACATGATTGGAAACCATCAAGGCACGCCTTAAAGGAGATGAACAACCTTTCAAAGCAGTTAGTAGATTAGTCCCGCTCAATAAAAGCAACACTTCCAGGATTGGGTTCTATGTAAGGCCTTTACATACCATCTAAGATGATCATAAGACTCATCAAAACTACCAAAGATGTTGTCCTTTGCTATTTCGGCTGCACGCCAAACCTTGTGATAGGGTACTTCTATCCCATAATTGTTGTGCACCGTGTTTACTAAATACGAACCACGTATGGTAGGTTTGCTCTTAACGTCCGGCATTGCAAGCTTCCCAATTAATCTAGAAGCAAAATGTTTTGACTTATTGTTCACAAGATTGTGCAAACATTTATGACTTAGATTTGCCTTATAAATAACAAAATCTCCCGCTAACTGCTTTTTTTTTTTTTTTTTTTTTTGCCCTAATAAACCAATCACAACATCCACTAATTGATTCAAGGCACACAACAGATATATATCTATCCGTATTTCTAACATACTTAAACAAGAAATCCAAACATGTGGCATACTTAATTAATGACTCCCTAAATTCTACCGCACCCCGGGAAAAAGTGCCCACACCACCCTTCATTAGATCAACCCAACCATCGGATAGATAACTAGTCTTAGAAAGAGCAGGCTTACATCATAAGTAGGAACACTATTTATACTTAAAACTCTTGAGGGAGCAGATAATGAGGCACAAGATTTTACGGACTAGAAACAACAATGCCTACATCACTCACACCATCTTCTCGTATCGTGGAAATTAAAACCGAAGCATTATTCTCAATACCGTAATGATAACGTACTTTAACAAGCTTCATAGATATCTCAACATCAACCACATTAGAAGAACAACCCTTGCATATATAATGTACGTGCAAAATATCCTCATCCGACTCCAATACACAATTGTTCAAATTCCCTATAGAGCAATACGAGAAAAAAATTCACCTTGCTTCACTCTCCGCCACCGATTCATAATCTTGGAAGTCAAATGCAGGAAGGTGAAATTATTACCAAGAGAGCGCTTTCATCATCCCATTGAATTTGACTGAAAAAATAGTTATGGGTGAATTACCCATAATAACGAGCTTCGATAGGGGGTCGAATTTGTAAATTAAAACGACAAGAAATGATAAAAGAGGGAAATCCTCTACAATTTGGAGTTCATCGCTAAGAACGCAAGAAATTTTGAAAGGAGAAAGAAGAGGTGCGCAAATGCTTCACTGAATGGTGATCATGGTATAAACCTATAAATTTTTAAAAATTTGAAATGGAAAGTGAGAGCAGAATCGATGGGACGGTAAGGATATTCAGGGATAGCCACATTAAATTCCCGGCGGGAGAGAAAAATCATCGGTAACACGAGAGAGAGAAAAGAGAGAAGCGAGATCGAAATGAGGGCACAAATGGAAAATCCTACAATGATGTGGGACCCTCGGTTTTTTTGCACCGGATTGCAAAATGGACAAGAACCGTGTACCCACTGTAATAAACCCTAAATTTTATTATAAAATTGATGTGAAGTGTATAGAGGTGTCCAAAAAACCTAAACCGGACCGCTTGATTTCGACGGTTTTTATATATATTTTTATAAAATTTGAATTTTGAATTAACGACCAAGATTATTTGAATGTAACACCCTAAAATTCTCAACTTAGTTATTTTAAAATTTTAAATTTTAATAATATTATATATATATATATATATATATATATATATATTGTATAAATAAGTGTCAATGTTAGATCAAGAATATTTTGATGAGTTAAAAGAATAATCGGATGATCAGACGACTATGAAGAACAAATGAGACCGAGTCCGAGTACTAAGCCGATTAGACTAGGTCATCAACTTAACAAGTCACCAAGACTGGAAAGTTGCAAGTCGCCCTGAGACAAGTTCAAATCTAGTCATCTGCAGGAGACGAGTATGAAGAGCTCAGACAAGGTCAAGACAAGCCGAGTAGAATAAGAAAGGCGAGTCTTCACCAAGTCACCGCAGACGAGTAGGTTAAAATCGATTGAGGAGCAAGTAGTTTTCAAGATTAAGTTTGTTGAGTAGCTTTCAGCTTTGTTAGAACCGACTAACAAACTAACCGTCTTCTCGAGACTTATAAATAGGTCTAGATTTTCATTTTCAAAATAACTTTGAACTTTTAACTTTGCACATATCACGATTTGCGATTACTTTCTATTGATTTCACAACAAATTCACGAAGTTTTCAAAAGGATTTTTCAAATCAATTCTAAATGTTTATAGAACACTTTATTTGTAATCTTCAAATTCCGCTACTCACTATAATAGTTAGATTCAAGAGAAGAAGTTAGGAGTTTTGAAGATCTCAAGGAATTTGTAAGTCGTAAGTTGTAAGTCAAATTATAAGTAAGTAAGTAGTAAGCTGGTCCCTTCTTCAAGTTGGAGAAGGAGAGTGGATGTAGGATTATTCATAATCCGAACCACTATAAAATGCGTGTTCTTAATTGCTTTACTTTACTTTTCTCGTTAATTTCAATTTTCAGTTTATTAATCAAAGATTAAATTGAGAATCAAAGTTAAAACTAAAATATCAGTTGTTTTTGATCTTGATCAAGTTGAGTTTAAAATTGAATTCATTGTGCTACTTGGTTTTTGAATAAGTTTGAAAGATTTTATAAAAATCTAAAATCTATTCAACCCTCCCCCTTCTAGATTTTTTCTAGAAGGTTAATTCAGTTTTCCCTAAGATACTCAACTAAGTGGGACCAACAGTCCATACACGTAATTAGCAAGATTTTCTCAACAAAGAAATCTCTCTTATTTTTTAAAAAGTGCCGATTTTTTTCTTTTAAGTGTGAGATTTTATAGATCCAAATTCTCTTTTTATCTCAACAAAAATATCTTTCTCACTTCTACATAATTGGATTACTCGGTTATATCAAATCTTTAATCACAAGAAAATATATTTTCTTCTATGTTTTAAATCTTAAATGTTTTGAAATAAGGATTTAAAAATTATTTTTTTAATATTTAAATTCTAGTACTTATTTCACTAAAACCTAAGCCAAAACCCATGTCTAAAAATTCTATTTATACGAGATCATATTCTACAAAATTTTATACTCACAAATATTTCTTCAAAATTTTCATCATTCTTTTAATAATTTACAGAGACGGGATTAATGAGACTCATCAATAGGATTGCATTGCATAAATTTATTAAATCAAGGTGAGGTTTCTTACTTACGTATTTACTTTGTCACCTTTAAATATTCATGTGAATTTAATTGTTGTTTGCCGCATTGTACGTTATGATTTTACTATGATTTCATTAACGAATGTTATGGCTTTTCTAGTCATTCGTTAACGCATGTTTATTTGCGGAAAACCGCGCATCGTTGGTATAGCCGGCGCATCCTTGATATAGTCAAGGAACAAGTAATGAGTATCAATGTTATGTAAGTTGATGATTTTATTTACGTGTGATATTTAATCGTGACAAAGGGACCTCACCGAGCTAGTGATTTTGCTCACCCCAATCTCATTAACATTTTTCGATTAGAAAAGAGTGCGGTGGAGGGTCGGTGGATGTGTCACAAGCATTCAAGAAATCTTTCATGTTTGAGAATTAATTCTTTTTATTTAAAGTTCAAACTAAAAATTTTAGGATTTTAAGCATTTATTTTTAAAAAATCACATCTCATGTTTCATTCTTGAAATTATTAGTGTTTTTACTAATTACTTCCGCTGCAAGTTTTTATAAAATTAATTACTTCTATTAAACTTATCTTCAAACGTTCTTGTCTTTTTATGAAAAATAAAGATTTTTTGAATAATTGTTAGTTTAAATCTCTTTTTAAAAGTCTTTCAAAAATTGGGATGTGACAATTTGATCGTTGGAGATCTACGGATCGTTGGGGCAAACCGCCGGTTTGAACCGAAACCGCCAAACCGGCGGTATGCCGTGAAATTTTTTTTTGAATTTCTTTCCAATTCTATAAATACCCCCTCCCTCCAATTCAATTCTTACACCAATCTCTCAACTCTTCTCACTCAATTCTTATTAGTTATTTAGTTACATTTACTCTTTTTACTCATTTTTATTACTTATACACTTATACTCTTAGCGAAAAAAAATGTTTAGCAAGAAATCATCAAAGGGCAAAGCTCCTTCCACCTTCTCTTCTCCACCCCCTTTCATCCTACTCAACCTTCAAATATTCGGATATTTGATCTTGAAGATGATCGTGATGCAATTCACGAAACTCTTGGTCCCGGTTATGAAGATTTATTTTGGATGATGATCAACCTCAATCTCAAAAACCACCTCCTCCACCATGAGGTACACGACCACGACGAGTCCCATCTAGTCAAGAAGAAAGTGACGATCAAGAAGCGCCAACTCCGGATTCAAACCAATCAAAAAGGTTTTGAAATCCATGACTTTTGCTCGTCACTTTAAAAAGAGAAGGATGCTAATGGGAAGGATAAATTCCAAGCAATTTGCAACTATTGTGGAATGAAATATGCATTCGCAAATGGTAATGATTATGGAACGTTGAATAGCCACACAAAGACTAAGCATCCGGCCGAGTGGGAAAGTGCAACGAGCCAAACACAACTTTCAAGTCACGGGTATACCGAGACCTTCGGTGGCGGAGTTCAAGGTGAGGTAAGTGCTTCTAATCCTACTAATATATGGAAATATGATCAAATTGCTTATAGAAAACTTTTTAGTTAAAATGATTTGTGTTCAACATCTTCTTTTTAGTACTCCCGATAATTTTATATTTACTCAAATGGTTTAACTTGGTCTTCAACCATGCACAAAAAAGTTTTATGTTCTACTTGCACTCATGATGTTGCTAATATATATATATATATATATATATATATATATATATATATATATATATATATATATATATATATATATATATCCAATGACAAGTAACTCCAATATAAGAATATTTTTGCAAATTATCACTCCAAATATCGGCACAAATTGCAACTTTGACACTTAGATCGGCAAATGAATCGATTAATTCAATTGGTTTTGATAATGCAAGTGCTAATACCGTTAGTATAGAAGATTTAAAAGAGATTTGTCAACGGTGCCTTGGTGAAAGTTTTTTTCATGTTAGATGTATGTGTCATGTTTTGAATTTATGTGTTCAAGATGGTTTACATGCTTTGAGAGAGCATATTGCTCCTATTAAAGATGCTATTGTTTATTTGACGAGACGTGGTAGTTTGATGAAAAAATGAAAAATATTTTGTAGAACTAATAATTTGCATCCAAATTTTTTTCTCTTGATGTTTCAACTCGGTGGAATTCAACGTATAAATTGTTGAGGGAGTCTATGGAATATAAACAAGCTTTGTGTCATTTTTTAATCAAAAAAATTTTAGATTTTGTTTATATCCTCAATATTGGGGTCCATGTGTGAAGATATATGTGCAGTTTTAGGAATTTTTAATGATGCTACTTTAGCAATGTCTAAAATTTTTGAACCTTTTATTCATCTTGCTCTTGATCATTGTCTACGAATTGTCGGAATTTTACGTAAAAATATGCATGATCCCATTTTACATGCTTCGGTGTTTTCTATGATGAAAAATGGATAAAATATTTTGCTACTATTCCCGATTTTTATTTAGTTGCGAAAGTATTTGATCCTACATTTAGGTTAGATGGTTTAGAAGATATGTTGAAATTGTATTATGAAGCTTTATATCTATGTGGTGAAATAATGGATTTTGATCAATATAGTGATGTACGTCCTAATGTGAATGAAATAATGCATAGAGTTAACATACTTTAGAAGATTTATTTAGAGAGTATGCAGGATCACAAGTTAATTTGGATCTTAGAGTTGGCAAATCTAGCTCTTCATCATCTTCTTGTTCTACAAGTACAAATGTTGGTCACGGTGGAATTCTTAGCCAAATTAATAGTTATATGGATTGTCGTTCCAAAAAAGATCAAGATCTAGTGCTAATCTTTGTCAAGAACTTGAAACTTATTTGACAAAAAATTTTGAGTATCAACCGGATGAGCAAGGTGAATCAATTGACATGCTAAAGTGGTGGTCGAGGAGAACAAACCTATTTCCGATAATGTCAAAGATCGCAAGGGAAATTCTTGCATGTCCCGCCTTAACCGTTGCTTGTGAACAAGCTTTTAGTGTGGGGGTTATACATTGGATGCAACGAGATCAAACATGATTGTTGAAAATATTGAGAATTAATACTTGCTTGATGATTGGGTAAGAGTCGAGCATAGAACTTAACTAGCATTCGAAGAAGATCAAAATAGCGAAGAATGGACATCCACCGGCGGAAGTGAAGATTGAAGAATTGAGCATCCAATTTCAAGACAAAAAGGTAAGTTTTGAGGTAAGAGAACTATGTGGGCTTTAATTCCTAATTGGATACGTAGACAACTTAATTTTAAGTTATGAACTTAAAATTTCTAAGTTAGTTTCTTAAAATTAAGCTCAATTCCAATTTCTTTAATCCCTCCTCCTTCTCTTTAATTATATTTTATTTGTAAATTGATCCTTATTTCAATTAATTATAAGTTGTAAAACTTGTTAGTTGTAAGTTGTAATATTTAATTTCAATATTCTAAAGTTGTAAGTTGTAACTTGTAAGTTGTAATATTTCAATTTCAATATTCTATGTTGTAAGTTGTAATATTTTCATTTAAATAAATTCATTTATATTTCAATTTCAATCTAAAATACTCTAAGTTGTAAGTTGTAACTTGTAAATTATAATATTTCAATTTTAAATAATTAATTTGCAATTGTAATTTTTAAGTTGTAAGTTAAACTAAATTCAATTTCAATGTAAAATAAATTAATTTGCACTTGTAACTACTTTTAATATTAATTCTAAGTTGTAACAATGCACATAATTAAAAACATAACACAATAAATAATAAAATCAATAAATATATATATATTATTTAAAAAAAAGGGGAAAACCAAGCCGGAACCGCCGAACCGCCGGTTCGGTTGCGGTTTGGTTTTGGCAAAACCGAAACCGCAGGTTCGGAGCCGTTAAGCATGTCTAGAAGAGTATTAGTTGTTTCACTAAAGAATATTAGTTGTTTATACTAGTATAAGGTATTCGTTTTCAACAATATTGTCTAACATAAAATCGAAATCTCATCAAATTTAAAGGCCTAAACGTGAAAAAAGTACACCATAAGGGTTCAATAACCAAGCAAGCCAACACATTTATTCTTTAATAAACTTGTGAATACATAGTGCCATGCATGAAAGACACACAAGTAAGCCCAAGCTTTTCTCAAGTTCACACATCAATAAGGATATAAAATATATCCATGATGATAGTTACTGAGTTAGGGGCGCGGGGTGATCGCCCCTTGAATTATTAAATTTTTCTCCCTTTTATTTTATGAAATATTTCGTTCTTACTGGGATGAAATCCTGGTGATCTAAATAGAGATGCTATTTGGAATACCCTTACCCGTGACGCCAGGTTCAGAATACGGTTTTAAAAGCTCGTACGGCACTAACCCCGCACCTGTTCTGTTCCTCCGGCGCTCGTCCGCATTTCTGGCATCAATGATGCCTTCTGATTTTCTTCAATTCACCGCTAAACCGTTCAAACGCAGCCGAAATGACCTTATTACCCTCCCAGTACGCCTGAATCTTATCCCCAATGTACTCCTCATCAGGAGAATGGTTTGAAAGAACATCTAAAATGGCCATGATCACAGTTGCTTGAGATTGTGAGGGAAAAGCATCTAACAAGAACTTCTCAGGCCTTTCCATGAATAGTTTCTTTTCTTCATCGCTTGGATCTTCGGTAGGCATTTGAGTTCTAGCAATTGTAGGCCTATTTGGAAAGTATCCTCCAAAATCGAACTGACCAAAGTTCACGGCCGCATGGTGGCCCGAAGCTACCCAGATGATGGTCGCCAGGATTCCGATCAAATCATCTCGGGGTTTTCAGGTCGGGCCACCAGGGCTCGTCTTTCTTGTCGCCATGGCCTACTGTTCGGATCTCCGTCCACCATGATTGGAGCTCGTGATCTGATTGTACGAGGTTTGATTCTGGGTAGAAAAAGGTGACGCAGTCTGTGACCCATTGCTTGATGGCATCCCATATAAGCAAACCATCATTAGCGTAAGGGTAGTCTTCAATTGTTAGCTTTAGGCCATGAGGTGCAGAGGGATCCTCCACAGCCATTCCCCTGCATGTGTAGTTAAAGAAAATAAATTTTAATCTGGCATTTAATTCGAGATAATTTTACAAATGATCATATAACTTTATCCGAGTCCAGATTTGATCATCTCTCCTTTTACTTTATCAACAGTGGTCTTTTTCGCCAGATAATTAACATTTTGACCGGAAAATTTATCGAAGAATGACCGAGACTATGTTGTAGCATAGATAATGGCACGAAAAATGTACCAAAATGATGGGCTCAACAGAGGAAGAGAATAATAGCTGGACCTCAGACCTCCCCTCATTGTAAATCACTCGGAATAGCTACAAGAATTGACGGAATTCATGATAATACAGTTGCAATTCACGAGGTGTAATCGGAACTTGAAATTAATTGAGAGTTTTGCTTCCTAGATGAGAGACGATTCAAATTAGAATAGACATGACGACCGACGTGACCAAAATAAAAAAGTAGGACAATTTTTCTGCCTAAATTGAAATTTTTCGGTGAAAAGGACCAAAATTGACACCAAAATAACCAAAATTGATTAAGTAAAAAAAAAAAGGACTGAAATTGGATCCGGCCGGTAAATATACAGGACGATTTGTCATTTTTTCTCCCTTTAATTCTTCTAGAAAATTGCAAACGACAATTATTTCATAAAAAAATTTCTCTCCTCAAAAGACAATTAAAATGGAACATAAGAAGTTGCAAAGTGTTAGTTTCACTTCACCTGTTGATTAAATCAGCAGGCAGAGCCTCCAGATTGAATTGCCATTGCTGGTCATAAGCAACAGAGCTCAACTCCATTGAATACTTGCCCGGGGCGAAGCCTTTCTCGATGATCCCGTTGGCGTTAATAAGCGCCTGACGGGCCAACGCATTGATCTCCATTGTGTAACGAAAATGAGGATGCAAGAGTTTATAAATCGGGTGCATTTTGCTTAGTTGTCGATTGGCTGCAATAATGTAAGGTTCGGTGCAACAATGGGTCCTTAGCCAGTGACTAATTAACTGATGAACGCCGGCATCATGAGCAAGAATGTGAGTCTTAGCCAGCCTCCATAGCCATATGCTTGTTGGATCCCAACTAGGCTTGAACACCTTCTTCCACTGCTTCTTCCCATTTAATGGCGGTCGACTTAGCTCGACCGCGATGGGCCTCAACGTCCCCGCTGGCATCAAGAAAAATAATGCCCTTGATCCGTAAAGTGTTGTGCCCTTGATCTCTCTTACCTTGTGCACATAAGGTAATAGCAAGTCATGGTAATCTAACACAAACAGCTTCTTTTGTTTCAATGCCTGGAAAAAGAAGAAGAAAATGTGTTAATTGGTCCATAAGGAAACAAATATTGGGTTCTATAGAGATAATTTTGCAAATAGTCCTATGATTAAATCCAGATTTGGTCCTTTTTCTTTTTACTTTATGAATAATGGTCCTTCTAATGTCTAAATAGGTAATTTTCGCGAGATAATTCAAATTTTGGCTGGAAAATTACAGGAATATGGCCAGAAATATGTTGTAGCATACAAAATGACACGAAAAATGTACCAAAATGATGGACTCGACAATAGGAAGAGAATAGTACACATTTCAACCCTCCTCTCGCCGTTAATCACTCGGAATTATCGACGAGAATTGACATATTTTGCGATTTTGATGTTGCAATTCACGAGGGAGGTGTAATTAATGAAACTTGAAATTGATTGAGGTTTTGCTTCCTGGATGATAGAAAATTCAAATTAGAGTGGAGACGGTCGCCAATATAACCGAATAAAAATTAGGGTAATTTTTCGCTAAAAGAATAAAAATTGACATCAAAGTGATTTAAAATCGATAAAGTAAAAAGAAAAAAGGATTAAAATTGGATTCGAGTAAAGATATAAGACAATTTGTGATATTTTCTCGGGTGGATAAATTTGTTTTTTTCTTTTTTTTATCGGTAAATGTTAGTTGTTAGTGGTTAGAAATTAGTTCACCAAGTCTCCTTACAATTCCAAATTCTCTAAGCCTCCTTATACCTCCACTCAAATTCGCTCCCAAAGGGAATCGAACCCAGTCTCCTAGTTAAGTAAGAAGCCCGGTGGCCAAGTGGGCTAAGCCCCTTGGATAAATTTGTTAATTGAGCTAATTACCTCCTCTAATGTGCAGTAGCCTCTGATTTCGTGTTCTACAAGTTCAGTTGTGATTGCTGATTCAGGGGGTCCATACACAGTTGGATCAAGTTTACTCTTCAGCGGCCATTCCTGTTGTATATCATCATATTCATTTAGCAATTACGTTTTATATAAATTTAATTTATGGAAAATAATTATTAAATTTTCATACCGTGACCAACTTGATGCACATTGGATTGAGACCTGCTAGGGTTTGCCTACCAAATTCAGCATCTCTAAACCAGGAATACTCTATCTCCTGCATTGCATGCATTCATGGGGAATAATTTTTTTAAGGACATAAACTTAGTGGATAAAATGGGGATTCTAACTTTTTGTGCTGGTAATATGAGGACTATAACTCTCTGGCTGACAATTTAAGCGATAATAACTTTTAAAAATTATAAATTTAGACCAAATCAACCTGAATCAAAATTCAGGTCAAATTGAGTGAGTAAATCAATCTAATTTTAGCCCCAATTCAACCCAAACCAGACCCAAATTTAGTTTGAATTTAGGTCAAATAGGCGAATCAGCCAAATTTAATCAAAAATTGACCTGATTTGGGTTGATTCAGATTGATTTGGCCTCAATTTGTGACTTTTAAAATCTATTGTTCTAGCCCAGAAAGTAACGGTCATCATTTTGCCACCCCTTAAATTACGGTCATCATATTTAAATATAGATATAGAACTCATGAATGTTGAATTAGTGATGAAATTGCAACTAATAAGATTGTTACTTACTCTCAAGAAATTGTGGAGCCTCAAATTTGAGAATACTTTCACCAGTGTCAGTGACAGCACGGACGAGCCTAGGTATGATATTTCCTAAAACGTTATTAGTGGGAACATCTGGGAGCTTAAATCCTTCTTCGAAAAGAGAATCAATGGCGGTGAAAGAGGGAAATCCAAATTCAGTGTCGATGATGGATGATTCCAGCACTGGTACAAGCGCATGAAGCACAGAGTATACTGTTTTTGCTGAGAATGTCATTTGCTTAACTTCCGCAAATGCTTCGTCTCGAGGCACGTACACGCTCGAGCTCCTCGACTCCGACAATGGATCTGCAATTTCACCTCGTTTAAAAGTTCGAACTTGAAGTGTATCAAAATGACTTAATGGTGCCAACTAGGATTGACACGTCAGACTCGAGCACAAGGAGTGCTGCCCGGATGTCTAATTTGTCAAAATATTCAAAGTTTCAGGATTTAATTATAATATTACAAATGTTTAAATTAAATTACATTTTTTCGAAGGTGGTGATTTTTTTTTCAACTGCATCAATGAAATAAAATAGTAATTCTTTAGTGGGGAGTGAGTTGCCAACGTGGTGGGGTTGGGTAACATGTGAGGAGGACTTTCATTAATGCCATAATTGAGGGTTTGTATTTTTGGTCCTTTATTATTTTTTTAGGGATCTGCCTCCATTCGAGCCGTTGGATCGAGAGTTGGGTCCTTTTGTTCATTTTAAAGCCTTGTATTCCTTGACTCCACTTATTTCGATTTATAATATAGCTGTTTGTGCTCTTGTTTCCCTCTTGCCGATTTTTTCAAGTAAATTTTTTGGTAAGAGGTTTTTAGTGAGACCTTCTTCCTTATCGCCCTTGAGATCCGGGGTGTGGACCTCGAAATCTTTTATTTGCCAAGTATTGTACAAATAAATTTTTAAACGATCACGATTATTTTTATTGAGCGATTACGATTATTAAACCATAATTGATCGTGAATCGCTGTTCAATAAAAAGTAATGTTACTATTCAGTGAAAAACAAAAGTGACGGTTTAGAAATACACTTTAGTTGTATAGTGCATTTGATCACAAGAGACTTATTGCATGCTCTAAAAAGAATTGTACTTGCTTGCTTTGAGTGGTTTGAGTGCTACTTTTAGTTTTAGAAATACACCTTAGTTGCATAGTGCATTTGGTCACAAGAGACTTATTGCATGCTCTAAAAAGAATTGTACTTGCTTGTTTTGAGTGGTTTGAGTGCTACTTTTAGTTTTTAAAAGGGTTAATTGTAAATTAAATTATAATATTTTCTTATTTTTCAATTACAATTTATATTTTTAAAATTTATAATTCGATACAAGATTTTTTTTTTTGAAACAATACAAGTTTTTTTAAATTATTGCAAATTTATTACATGACTATTTCTAAGCAAATCCTACCGACGTGCTAGTGCATGAAATTGCAAAGAAATTAAAAAAATAGTGATTAAATTGAAACGATAACAAAATATTGTGAACTTATTAGCAATATATTTAAAAAAAAATCGACTACCACTTCAGCATAAGTTGCCAGAAAACATTCATATGATATAATAGCATGTTTTAAAAAACATATCTTATAATTTTTTTAAAAAATTGACTTTTATGTAATTAACCATTGAAACAACTGTATAAATATATATTTTTCATTTAAATAAATTCACATAGTTATATAAAAATAATAAAGTGCACTGTATACCTTAAATTTTTTTTTTTTTTTAAAGGCATAATTATTTTTAATTACTAAACAATCACAGTTGTTTTTACTAAACAGCTTACAATCAATTCAATGAAAATAATCATAATGTATAGTGAAAACAAGAGTGATCGATTAGGGGCACTTAGTGCCCGTTTGATAGACATGTTTAGCAATAAGATAAGGATCTAATTTAACGGGCACTAAGAACATATATATACTATATCGATGTCTACCTTTTTCGGTTGTTGGGCGGCCGGTTACTGCGGCGGCGAGGGTAGGGATGTTGGACACCACCAAGAAGCCCAGGCGGCAGAATCATCATCGGCGTCGGGATCACCGATATCGTTGTACACATCATAATCATAAATTCTATCAGAGATTTTTCGTTCACCCGACCCGTCTCCTCGTGTACTTATCAACTCTTTCTCCCTCGGCTTTTTCAGCCCACTTGGTGTTTCCGATGGCAAGTATGACTGCCCATTTTCATACATCTCAATCTCAATCTCAATCTAAAAATATCAATAAAATTTCCATTTGATATATTCATTCTGTCCCTTGAAAGCCTTCTCATTTGAAGATTACACTCTATTTAAGAAAAAAATAGCATTTTTAAATTTAGTGGGTGTTGAGATGTGATGAAAAAGAAAAAGTAGAAAGAGATAGAAAGAAATAAAGGTAGAAAGAGAGTGATGCGAATATTTTTTTGCCATTTAAAAAAACGGAAAACTTTGAGTGGGGCAACCAAAATAGCAAAATGAGAACTTTTCGAAGGAATTAATGGAGGGAATATTAATTTCACCTAAATTGGCTATTTAGGGCTATAAGGTAGAATGAGTTGGAGAATTTTAAAGAAAATGCCCATCTAATTTTCTAATTCCCAAAACCCAACAGTGAAATTAATTGATTGTATACTTAAAAAAATTTATTGAAATCTAAAAGTTCTGAAATTTGAAAACCCATGTGAACACATGTAGAATTCTCCGACAAAATAATTAGTACCCATTTCTAATGAAATCTAGTATTTCTTATAATAATACACATTGAAACGAGTTTTCTGTTTTACCTTTACTCGATTCCTTTTTGAAAAAATCCATTCGTTGATAAGTATTCGTAAATTTGCTGTCCTTCATTAAATATATTATAATTGTATGTATTAAAAAAATTTCACCGGAGAGTTCTTCTCAATCTTAAACCCTTCCAAACATTTCTTATTTACATTTCATGTCACTTAATTACCTACACTACTCTTTCAAACTGAAAGAACCTCCCTCCAATAAAGTTAAAATGACACGTTGACCTTAAACTTTACACTTTTTAATACTAATAGAGTAAATTGCATTTTGGTCGAGAGAATGAGTTGTCTGCAAAATGGTCATTTTTATGACACTTTTGATCCCGTAATTTTTTTCGACATTTTGATCCTAAAAAATTACAGTTTTGGTCTCAAAAGAATGATAAATTGTAGTTTTGGTCATAAAAATAATAGTTGTGATTATTTTTGCCAAAAAAGAACGTGAGTTAATATTATCGTCGAAAAATTCTCATGGGACCAAAAGCAATTTTTCCAATACTAATAAACAACTTTCTCATTAAAATCGATCAATAAAAATGAGATGGAGAGAGTAATAAAAAACCTTGTCGGTGAAAAACTCTCTTCTCATGATCATTAGATTTGGGTTGAATCCATGAATCACAAGTTACATGGAGAGTGCCCGTGGAGAAGCCTTCAATCACAATATTTTTATGTACATTTCCTTGTGGTGTTGATTTTCAATTAATATAGCACCAATTTCACCAAAATCTTCAGGGATAACAAAATTCGACTCGTAATAAATCTCTGACTCATTCTTCCCACTTCTACCTGCATACGATTCTATCGTCGCCTTCTCCTTTCCAGATTCTTCAAATATATAAATAAAAAAAAATTAGATAAGTAAACTTTTATTTCGAGTTTAAAAAAAAAAGACTTTGATATTAGAGCCATACTTATATGCACCAATGACATATAGTGCAATTGGTAGAAATTTAATTCAATTTCAATTTAATTTTAATTATTTGTATATAGATAGAATATATTCAAAATTAAATTAAAATTAAGTAAAAAAAGTTTGCCTATATTAATATTCATTTTAATGTATGACTTAGATTACACAAGCTATATTTATGCAACTTGTACTACCTCCACCTCACCTCACGATTAATTTTAAAATTTTTTTCGCTTGAACCAAAATAATTTTCACACTAAAATAATTTTATTTTATTTTTTTATAAATTACACTCTCACAATATTCTTAATTTTACACAAGATGTTATATTTGAGTTCACACTTACACACACTCCAATTCATTTTTTTTTTTACTATATACATAAAAATTTACGAAATTATCTTTTAAATCTCTACACATTATTCTAATTTTTCTATCCCATAAAAATTATGGAATAGAGGAACTATAATTATTAAAAGAGTCACTCTCTTATGAAGCGGTTCAATATGAACTACCATTAGAATCACTCACCGATACCATTAGAATCATTCGCCGATACCATAATCATTTTATCGTGATATCACTTTATAAGTGTAATGGTATCACTAAATAGATATTATGGTATCGATAAATGATTTTAATGGTATTAATTTTATACTATAAAGCTATTTCACACAAGATTTTGCCTTATTGGAGTTTTTTTTTTTACATGATTCATTTTCAAGATCGAATTGATGGTTATTCTACGTGGCAAATTTAAGAAAAGTGCTTGTGCATTTTGGTGGACCTAGTTAGTTAATTTGGATATAAATTAAAGCAACACGAAATCCTTAATTATCTATGTATGTTATGTACGTCGTTTTAAGTGTGTATAGGGTTATTAAATTTGGGGAATAATGAAATATGTGATTCATTTGATATTTTATGTGTGATTTATTTTATTAGTCATACACATCACATGTTTGTTTATACATACTAGTACAACATAATTTAACATGAATCATAATATTTTCAAGTGTTTATATTGAGAATTAATTTATTGGATAAATTAAATTTTCCAATTAACTATATCCCATGCATCTAAATGACTAATTTTTTTGGACTAAAAATAATTTTGGGAGGAATACTATTTAATTTCACTCAAACATAGAAAAATATAGCCGATTTGTTTTTTTTTTTTATAATCAATACTCCGTCCCGGAGGAATTTGCATACTTTTTGGGCACGCATATTAAGAAAATTTACTTTTGGAGTAAATAGTGTAGGAGAGAGAATAAAGTGTAAGGGTATTTTGGATGGTGAAATGAGATAAAGTGTAGGAGAGAGAATACATAGTAAAAGATGAGTGACATTTTTGAAATTAAAATGATGTTGTGAGGTTATTAATATTGTGTGATATTTTCTTATTTAAAGTGTGCAAATGAGTATGAGACGAAAAAAAAATATGCAAATGAGTGTGGGATGGAGGGAGTACAAATCAACAACAAACACTTGAATTTTGTTATTGTTATTCTCCTACAAACTAACATGATCACAAATATTTTCAATGAGACCGTCTTTTAGGAAAAATACTTACGTAACCTAATTTTATTGAATGATTGATTTGCATTTTGTATGTATTTTTTTAATAATATTCGTTATTTTATTAAAAGATAGAATACTAGGTTGATAATATTAATTACTTTATTAAAATGTACTATTAATTATTTTATCATAAAGTGTTAATTAAAAATAAATACATAATAAAATCAGTTTACAAGAGAACAATTTAAATTTTTTTTTATCTTATTTGGTTAAACAAAAGAGTCATTATTAAACTTGGAAACTCTTTCCAGTCACACAAATTGTATTCGAAAATTGCGTTTTATTCTGTACGGAATAATTAGGGATATATATATATATATATATATATATATATATATATATATATATATATATATTAAAGACAAAATATCATATTCGAGTTGATGCATTTGTCTTTAATTATCCTCAGCAATCTCAAAGCAGAAGTCCAGCCACACATTACATTGTACTGTTATAGTCAGGGCCCAATTATTTTGAGGTTTATCATGATGGTCCGGCATAAGAAATTATTTTAAGTACAAAATGATTTTTATCTCGGGTTATCCCTGGATAACCCTCAAAGTAAACGGGCTTTAATAAGGTTGTATGGTAAAATTTGATTTATTTAATAAATAAAAATATCAGTTATAATAATAGAAGGATATTATCTATCTTATTAAAGGGTATCGATTGTGATAATCGAATAATATGTCCTATACTAGATTAGTATCCCGCGTTTTGTGGTTGTTCTCAAATTAAATTGATAACATAATATATATATATATATATATATATATAAATATAAATTAATTAATTTATTGTGTAAAATAATATATTTATATTATAAAATAAACATATTCAACTAATATATGTATAAAAATATGTAATAATCTTTCTCTATATTTTAAAATCTTATTTTTCAATACATCAAATTTATAAAGTATTTAAATAGAATTTAATTTTTCAATACATCAAATTGTAATATAATATTTATACTCCTATATATTATTTAAAATTGTGATATAAATAGAATTAATCATTATAGTCAATATTATGATTTAAGAATTAATCATTATACTCAATATTAAGATTTAAGAGAAATCACATATTTAGAATTATATTATATAAAGTAAAATAATCACATTAATTTAAAATTATATAATATCAGATTTTTATAAAGAGAAATACTTTGAGATAATATACTTAATTTAAGGGATTTATTAAATTAGTCAAATCTTCAAATATTAATCATTCCATAAGTTTTTCTTAATTTAAAAAATTTATTACTTATTGACACATCATCACATTACTCAATATTATGATGCCACATAATCAATCTATTTTAATGCATAGATATAAACTTAATGAAAAGAAGACACATCATCAAAATGAATGAGAAGATGACAACTAAGCAAACTAAAACTCCCTTTTAGTATATAGGAGATTATTAAAGGGTATAAATCATGATAACTGAAGGGTATGACTTATATTATAACAGGACAACATTACAAAAGAGTATTAGTCATGATAATTGAAGGGTATGACTTATATTATTAAAGAGTATTAGTTGAGATAACTGAAAAATAAACTGAATTTATTTTTTCAATGTGGATCAAATTTCACTGTAAAACTTGGTTCACAAAAACACACTCTTTATAAATGCATCATTTTTCAAATTATTGCAATTTCATTAATATATGTGTACCTTTTAAACTAAGGTATGATATTAGTTTCACACTGGTAGAAAATTAATATAAATAAATTAATTTCACAGCTCTATATTATATAGACTTTTAAATAAGATGAAATTGTTTTATGGTATTAGAGTCTCTGTTCATGTTTAGATCTGGAATCAATTCTTATAAAAATCAACTCCACCCATATTAAATTCATTCATTGGGCCTCTTTCCCATATAAGAAAATTGAGAATTTAGCCCAGTAGTGAGGGGGAGTATTAGAAATTAATCAGTATAAATGAATTAAGTCAACACTTCCCTACAGATTCAACATTTTAAATAAAATGAAATTCTTTCACATACAGTGAATAAGTTTTCCTGAACATATGCAGTGGAATTCTATATATATTTCATAGTTAGTTTCTTACTAGGATGGAGGTCTGCAGCCACAAGTTCGAGCAGAAGGGTTCTACCGAAGATGTCGGTTATATCGTCTAGGCCTCGGCTTAAGCCGAGGTGGGTGAGCGCCCCCACCGTTTGCAGCACTGTAACCACGGCCGTTACTGTGGTGGACTTCTCAGTAGTGGAGCTCAATACGGCTTTTACGGGGCGTCGCTTTCCGAGTTTTGTTCTCTTTGAAAGAGAATATGTGTGAGGCATGGAAAAAGAAGGAGCAACATAATTTGGCAGAGGGAGGGGAAAGGGTTGTGCAATGGAATTAGGGTTTGAGCAGAAGAGTTGTTGAATTTAAGGTTCAACATTTCTTTAGCCTATATGCAACACTTCAAAATATGAACGTATATTTATAGAATGTGCATGCAATACCCGTAATCAATAATATTGCGGGTCAATAACGTAATTAGGTTGGAAGGGTGTATTTCTCAACTTTAAAAAAAAATGTGTTACTACAAAAATAAAAAAATATGTGACTACATTTAAAAATATGATTTTATATATACAAAAATGTGATACTACGTGGAAAATAATGTGTTAGTAAATGAACAATAGAAAACAATGGGCGATTATTTTTAAGGACCGAAACTTAATGGGGTGACAAAATAAGAACCTTAACTTTCTGACGATAAATGAGGATCATAACTTTTTGAGGTGGCAAAATGAGGACCATTACTTTCGAGTTGACAATTTAAGGACCATAATTTTGAAACATAGCAAATTGAAGCCCGATCGGCCGAATCAACCTAAATTGGGCCCAAAATTCAGCCCGAATTTAGGTCAAATTAGGCCAAATTTTAACATAAATTGGGTCAATTAGCGATTTATGAAAATTTGTCCTTAATTCACCACTTTTTAAACTTAATGTTCTTAATTTGTTAGCCCAAAAAATTACAATTCTCATTTTTTCCACCCCTAAAAGGTATGGTGCTTAAAAATATTTTTCCTATAAAAACACCTGTGAACAAACACATGAACTTTTTAACTCTGAAACACAAATTAATGGAACTGCGGTATACAAAATTTGCAATATAAGGTACCAAATTAATACTGATTAAAAAAAAGGTACCAAACTAATAAACTTAGAGACAAAACGAATTAATATAAGGCTCGTCATTTTAATCCGTCGAAAAATCAACAAATTATGAAGAATTTGAGTTGTTTATAAAATTGTGTGACGTTTTCTTCAAAAAAATAAATAAATAAATAAAATTGTGTGACGTGGCAGGGGTAGCAAGTTTTGCATATTTTTCCATGTTTTGAATGAGTTAATCATTGGACCAAAAAAAAAAAAAAAAAAGAGTTAATCATTGTACTGGAAATGTGGTCCACCATTAATGACGTATATACATAAATGGACCACATTAATTTTAAATATTTTCCTTGTCTTGATTCTCTATATTAGAAAAAGGACAGATTTTGTTGATTATACGTGTCACGATCATGATTATTTTCTATTTTGGGTTTGTTTTCCTAAAATAATTAAAGGATTTTTTTACAAAATAAAAAACAATATTAAAAAATTAATTAAAGGATTACTTTTTCGTTGACAATATTAGCCATAGTTATATTGGCGTTTCTTCAGTCTCCACCATCCCCAGTCATTCCTCTATTTGTCATATTTTTTCATATCAAATAATATTTGAACACATAATTTTATAATAAAAGGAGTGAAACGCTAACTAGTTAATCTACTTCGTCAGAATTCTTTTTTATGCTTATTTTACCTTTTAAAAAGTAATACTCTCTCATCCCTTAAAAAATTTCTATTTTTGTCAAATAAGTGTTCGAAATATAGATTCTTCTTTCATTTAATGAAAGATAAATTTCCTCGCATCTTAATTTCTCTCAAAAAAAAATTTCCCTACTTTTTATCTTTTTTTTTTTTTTTTGTCGCGCACACTACACATTTAATATTATACTCCCTCGTCCCGGTAAAAGCTTTCTTTTTTTTTTTTTTCTCTTGGTTTGTCCCATTAAAAGCTTCTCATTTCCTCTTTTTTACATACCACTCCAATAGATTTATCCCTACACTTTATATTTATTTATACTGTCAAGATTACCAAGCCTTCTAATTAAAGAAATTGCTGATTGAAGCAATGCAATGATCAATAACAAAGAATCAAAGAAACTAAGAAGCAAACTTGAAAAGAATGCAAAGAACATAGAACGATTTAAGTGGTTCAATCAAAATATCTACATACACCGTAGGGCCTTTCCAAAACTTTTATTAACATTGAGATGATGAATTACAAGAGTACAATGAGTTGCGGTATGAAAAGAACATTCATACACTCACAAAACACTCAAAGAAGAAAAGCGAAAATTGTGTGTTTTCATGTAATTTGACAATTGATTAACTCATGAATCTTCTTAATTGCCAAAGCAGTTATCCACTTCAAATTGAAGTCTACCAGTACTTTCAATTGCAACAAACCTCACTTGATTCCGATAAGCCAAACTCAAAATATGACCTTTAAAACCTTGCACCAAAGAAACCAACAACCTGGCCGAGAAAGTTAGTTAAATAACCAAACTGATTTTTGTAGCTTTTGACACCAGAACCTACTTGCACACAAACAGTAAACCTTCTAGCAGACATTATTCACCAATGACATTTAGATTATTTGAGATAAAACCTCTTAACACCAATTTTCACTCATTTAATATATTAAATTGCAATTAGTTTTCCTTTTTTATCTTTCTCAATGACATCTTCTTATACTATTATTCTATTACACTTCTTAACTTGAATGCTAAAAACAAATAAAAAGTTTTCACTGGACCATGGAAGTATTTCTTAATATTTGTACATAAAGCAAAAATGTTAACAAGAGACGGAGGTAGCACATGAATTTATATGAATTTGAACTTTGCATTTTATATTTAATACTAATAATGGTTATCAATTAAATTGATTTATACATCTTTAAATGTTTAAATATTTATTTTATTTAATCCTTCTTAATTTTACATCCAAAATTTACACATGCGTATAAGTGTGCATATATCTATAACCTTATAAAGCTAAACTTAGGAAAGTTTATGTGGCAAAGCCACATTCTTGTATTTCAAAACTCTTCTCCTCTCATTCACTTAAATTTTAAAAATTGATCTCACCCATCTATTTTAAAATTTTTAATCTCAACCATTCCTCTATTTACATATTAGTCTATAAATAATTGACATATCTCTCATTTGTTTCTCATCACAAACCCTAATTTCTTCTTTCTCTCATTCTCTAGCTGATTTTTTTCATTCATCTTTTTAACCTCTTTCATTAATTCTTTTTTGCGTATGTATATTAATTCATATGTCATATGGTTATAATCTCTTTTTTGTTTATTTACGAATATGCTAATCTATTTTTTTATTGTTTTTGCAAATTCATATATCGAAAATTATGATGGGTATTTTCGTTGCTTTATGTTTCTTTTTTTTTTCCGAAAATTATTATTTTTGCAAATTCATATACTTTAATTACAAATTCATATGTTTTAATATCTTTCTTGGTTTCTTTTATTTTTTTATATTTTTGCAGAATCATATTTTGAAGATTTTGATTGGTAGACTAGATGTGCCCTTCAAAAAAAAAAAAACAAAAACTAGACTAGATGTATATTTTATATAAGGAATTAATTTTTAATGTCTTTTTTTTATTTTTTAATTGATTTTTTCAGAACGAGTTTTGGCAGAGT
This sequence comes from Paraleonurus japonicus, assembly GCA_030762865.1. Taxonomy (NCBI): domain Eukaryota; kingdom Viridiplantae; phylum Streptophyta; class Magnoliopsida; order Lamiales; family Lamiaceae; genus Paraleonurus; species Paraleonurus japonicus. The sequence continues at coordinate 20,880,719 of CM061053.1, forward strand.
CAATTATGAGTCACTTAGAAGAGAAATAAATTAACAGATACAAATTAGTTTTTGTTTTTCTCGAGCATTTCACTTTTTGGATTAATGTTGTGAAATGATGTTGGATAGAAGAGGAGAACAGTATATCAAGGTATATATTTATGAAGATATGATGGACCACTAATTATTTTAAACATTATGATTGATATATTTTTTAATTATATTTAATTTTAATTTAGAATATAATTTTATTTGAGTTAAAGTTAATTTTGTATGTGTAAATTATTGTGTATTTATTCCACTATTTATTTACTTTAAACAATATATTCGGGCAAAAAGAAGTGAAACAATATATGGAAAATATATATATTTTTGAATATCAGGAAAATATAATATTTAAAAAATTCAAATGTACATAATCAATCAATATTTTATGTATGATGATAACATAAATTAAGCACAATTACTTATAATCAAACAAAAATACAATTCTACCATTTCAAACTAAACTCTTACCAACATCTCTTATTTACACCAACTCTACAATATAGTTAAATTTTCTTCATTTAATTATTCACTCTAATAACGTTAAAAATTCATTTATCGTTTATCTTACACTTTTCAAAACTAATAAACAATACTTTTATTAAAATTCGTGTCATTTAATTTTGAACAATTTAAATCATAACGGAAGTAGTATGTATCATGTTTGGAATTTAAAGTTTGAATCATTCAGAACTTATGAATAATAAAGATAAATATATATAAAATAATGCAAAAATAATTCAAAATTTTAATAAAAATATATCAAGAGTAACACATAAAAAAATCTTAAATGGTTTTCAAAAAAAAAAATCTTAAATAATTTGTGCGTCAGACTTTATTTTTGTTAGATAAAAGAGATACGGTAAAATAATCTATGAAAAATTTAAATATAAGTGACAACTCGATGTGGGTTTTGAAGTTTGAAATTTTGAAGATGTCATCCAACTAATTTTGAGATATTTGGGGCTCAACTTTTAGGTAAAATGCAATAAAATAATAATCTATATGTATCCTCTTTAAAAATATCTCATTAAATAATAATAATAATTTAGACATTTTATAACTATGGAGATTGAATTTCACAGGTGTTGTAAGTTCGAAGAATTTGGAGTATTTTTTTAAATATTTAGGATTTATATTAGGGTTATTAAAAAAGCATACAAAACTTAAAATATATTTATTTTATATATTAGACAAATATTTATTTATATTTATTGTGATTATTTAATAAATATATATCTATATCTATACCTTATCGTTTTAGTTTATATGTAATCTTTATTTAAAATTGTATTATTAATTGTTCCAATATTTTTCTTTCATCTAATTGATAATTTTCTACTCTTGATGCCTCTTAATACAAAATCTCCTTATTCAATTTCTAATTTTCTCATAATTTTGAATTTTTAAAATTTTAAATTAATTTTTAAAAAATAAAAGATGTTTGTAAGAATTTAATTTGAGACAACAAAATTGTTCTTTTTACTTTGTTAGGTATAGAAAAATAAAATTATAACATCATGTTTTTAATTTTGAGCAATATAAATTGTAATGGCGGAAGTTATATATTAAATTTATTTAAAAGGTTACATTTTAATGATGCTAGATGCATGTTATTCTCCATTTAAAGATAATTTATGTTGATCATGCAAAACCAATCCAAATTAAATAATTATATAATTAAATTATTTTTAAAAAATTATTACATTTTAAATAATTAAATAATTTCTTAAATATGTATTTTTAAAAAATATATATAAAATTCTCTTCAACCGCGTATACGCGGGTTTTATACTAGTGTATATATATATATATATATATATATATATATATATATATATATATATATATTACAATGCTAAGGTTTAGAAAACTGATGTAGAAAGTCACATTCTTCTATTTCAAAATCCCTACCCTTATAAAACTAAAGTTTAGAAAGCCGATGGGCAAAACCACATTCTTCTATTTCAAAATCCCTCTCCTCTCATTCATTTAAGTTTTAAAATTTGATCTCAACCATCGATTTTTTCTCTTTTAATCTCAACCATTCATCTCATTTCATATTTTTCTATAAATTCACAATCACTCTTTACAAATTCTAAATTTCTTGTTCACTCATTCTTAAGTTTCTTCTTTTCTCATTTTAATTTATTTTTTCGTGTTTCTTAATTTTTGTTTAAGATGCATATTGCAAATTACAGAATGATTCTACTGGTTTTTTCATCATATTTAGGTTCTTTTTTACAAAGAATATTTTATTTCAATCCATTGTATATTTGTATTCAATTGAAATAAAATTTTAATTTGTTATAGAATTAATTAAAGTATAGATTTGATTTGTTTTGAGTGATTGTAATTTTGTAAATTGTAAATATTGACAATTATATATCAGGTGTATTTATTTACAAGTATATATAGCTACGAATCTTGATAATGATAATGATATATATATTTAATATAAATTTAAATATTAAATCTAATGTTTACGAATATCAAATTAAATATCTTAATTTTATATTTATATTTAAATAATAATAATATTATATTGAATAAATCGAACTCGAATTATAAAATAAGAAAATAATGAAAAATTAAAAAAGTTAACTTAATATTTATACATTGTACTTTATTTTTGTAAGATACAATATTTAATTAAGTTATAATTACTAAATTTATAATGTAACAAGCATAAATAATAGAATACAAATGAGTCAATTACAAATAGGTTAAAAAAATTCAAAATTGCAAATAGGTTTAAAAAATTTGCACAACAACACAACATAAATTTACGAAGCACAAAATATTTGCACAATGAACTTATTTGCAATTTTGAGTTACTTTTTGAACGTATTTATAATAATTCCATACAAATGAGATTAATGACACTAATTTATTGTGAATTATAATAGAATTATATTAATTAATGCTTTTAATGCTATTTTTATGATTGTATCTATAAATACTAATAAATTAATAAATACAAAGTATAAAATATAAACATGATACTATATTAATATACAATATATTGTTTAAAAAGAATATGAAAAGAAAGAGAAAATTTGTTGAAATTATCATGACAATGATAGGTGACAACTCTGAGTTCTGAAAGTTTGAAAGTTTAAAGATGTCACCCAACTAATTTTGAGATATTTGGGTCAACTTTTAGTTAAAATGCAGTAAAATAATAATCTATATGTATCCTTTAAAAAAATATCTCATAATGTATATATGTATTTTTATTTTAATTTCTTCAATAATAGTAATAATAATAATAATAATAATAATAATAATAATAATAATAATAATAATAATAATAATAATAATAATAATAATAATAATTTAGACATTTTATAACTATGAAGATTGAATTTCACAGATGTTGCAAGTTCAAAAAATTTGGAGTATTTTATAAATATTTAGGATGTTTATTAGGAGTATTCAAAGAGCATACAAAATTTAAGATATATTTATTTTATATACATCACAAATATTTATTTATATTTATCGTGACTATTTAATAAATATATGTCTATATATATACCCTTATGATTTTAATTTATATATAATCTTTATTTAAAATTATATTATTAATCGTTTCAATATCTTCTCTTTCATCTAATTGACAATTTCCTACTCCCGACTGTCTCAATACAAAAATCCCCTTCTTCAATTTTTAATTTTCTCATAATTTTAAATTTTTAAAATTTTAAATTAATTTTTGGATTTATTATTCTTAGATATCATCTTAAGAGTTTTATTACTACTAGATACTATCAAAAATAAATTACTATCAAATTCAATTCCCTTTTTAATTCCCCATTTTACCCTCATAGAAATAAATTTGACTCTCTTTCTCTCTCTCACGTGAATATAACATTTCCTTTCTCTGACTCTCTCTCATTTCCCTCCCTCACTCCTCTCATCGCCCCAACCAAGGAAAACCAAGAAAGTAGCCACAACCCAAGATCGGCGCCGGTGAAAACCCGGTGACGGGCCACCGAACCGAGGTGAAGGCGACGGTGTTGGTGGAGCCGCCTCAAGATCGGCGACCAACCCAGCGACGGCGAAACCTCCATCGCCGCAAAGCTCCGCCTGGTTCCCTTTGTCTAAACCGGCAAAGAAAGGGCGGCGACAACGATGAGTGTCCCAGCGTCTCTCGAAGTTGCTCGGTGAAGGAAACCAAGATCTGTGATTTTCGTGATTTTTTATTTTCTATTTGGTGAGGAAGAAGAGGTTTGTGTACCAACTATTGTGTATATTTTCTTTTGCTTCCACTTTTTTCGGCGCCTCTTTGTTGTCGCCGGCGTGGGTCCGATTCCCTCTAGTTGTAGATTTTAGATCTAAAAATCAGTGACTCACGTAAAATTATGTTATTAAAGCTGGACAAAAGTGATTTTATTTTGAAAAATTGAAACAAATGGAAAGAAATTGAATGGAACAACCAGTTGCATTAATTTTAAATTATTCATAGCAAATGAGGAATGATATATTTTTTTAATTCTTAATTTTGAATTTTACAACTACAAAGTCCGAATTGATAAATGAAAGTATGAAGGAAATTAAAAATAAAAAAGAGACATCTATAAACCGTAAAAATAACGTGTAGAAAATAATGGCAAAAAAAGTTGTATCGGTGATAGAAAATACCTTCGTTGGCGTCAAATAAAAAAATCTTTAACCTTTAGAAAGGAAAAGGCTGTGAAATGAAAAGTTGCAGGTAGAGAGAGGGGAAAAAATGAAGAATGTGGAAATGAATTATAGGGAAGGGCAATGAATGTGACATCAAAATGCGAGAATGTGTACAATTTCGAAAGGAAGGGTAAATTGGAGATATTGTATAAAAACTTGTATCCACAAGTAATTTCAAGGAATGTAGTATCTTATAGTATTATGACTCTTAATATTGTACCTAGAGTCATTGACCCTTAATTTTTAAAAAATAAAAGATGTTTGTAAGAGTTTAATTTAAGAGGACAAAATTGTTCTTCTTGTTGTGTTAGGTATTGAAAAATAAAATTATAACATTAATTTTTTTAATTTTGAGCAATATAAATATTGGTCGATCAATCAAGTTTACACAAAGAAGAAATCTAGAAAGGGGGATTGAATAGATTTCTCTTACTACCCAATTTTTCTTTCTAGGAATTGAAAATAACCCAATTGAATATTAGATTATGTAGCGAAAATATTTCATACTTGATTTGATTGATAATTCTTTAAAACAAGTGTTTGATTAATCAAAATTCATTAAGAATAAGTAAGTAAATCGATAATGAACAGTAAAGTAAGAACACAAAGAATTATAGTGGTTAGGATTCTCAAAATCCTACATCCACTCTCCTTCCACAAGCTTGTGAAAGGGACTCTACTACTTACTCACTTACTTACCGACGTACTAACATATTATAATACTGATCTTCAAATTTTTAACAATCGATCTTCCTAAATTATGTAATTTGTTGGCTTGAAGATATACTAAAAGTGTTCTACAAACACTTGAAAAACTATGAACGTTTTGTTCTGAGAGTGCTTTGGATGCGTGTGCTTGTGTTACAGAAATTGTGAGAATCAAAAGTTAAATCTAATTCTACTCTATGATCCATTTATAAGAGATTAGCGGTTGTAACCTCCTTGTTGACTCTTCAGAGTTTGTTGTAATCGACACACTATTTGATTCTTGTTGCTTGTGACTGCTTCTTGGTTAGTTGTAACTGTTCTTGTTATTTGTTATAACTTCTTGAACTCTTTAACAATTCTAGTCGTCTGCTCCTCTTGTATCCGATCGGCCTTGACCTCGTCCGATCATCTCATGCCTTCGCATGTCTTGATCTTCTAAGTATGTAGTAAATCTGCTACTTTGTCTTCGTCTGGCTTGTCTTTGTCTGTCTCTCTTTCTATCTTGTTCTCATCTCGATCTTAGTACTTAGTCTATTACAAGATTTTATCCACTACCTCAAATTTGGCTATACAATCATTCAAATTTGGTCATCTTATTTTATATACTCATCTTAACTTCATCAAAACTATAAAATTTAATCCTAACAATTTCTCCCTTTTTGATGATGTTAAAACTTCTCAAGAAAAGAAATGAGTTAGTAAAATAAGAGTATGAAGAAAACAAAAAAAAAAAAAAAAAAAAGACGGTTGACACTTGGATAGACAGATATGCTAAGTCAATCAGACAATTAAGTTAATCAAGTTTTGCGAGATGAATTAGTGTTAATATTTTTAACCAATTAAAGCTTCTTAGGTCAATCGGTTATAAGATTAAGTCAATCAAGTTAGTTAACACCGGATAATCTTATATGATAGAATCAAAGTATATTCACATTCCGCATAAAAATATAATTTTTTTTTTTCGTATAAGGATCGTGTAAAGATAAGGATCTAGTCATACCACCGTTCTTCTTACGGAATGCTCATCCATCGAAGACTCTTTTCTTTAGACTTATTGTCTCCCCTCCTTCACTCGGATCGGTTACGGTTTCATCTTGGATCAACAAATGCTTGATCTTTTCTCGATCCAGATGACCATCTTGAGTTAGGGGAGGAGACATCGTGCATAGATCGGTGCGACTATATCCATGTTGAATTTTTCATCGAAAGTCGATGAGATATTGGTAGAAGTCTAGATCTTTTGCCTCCAACCATTCATGAAATGCTATATTCTCATCTATTCCCAAGGAGACCTTCTTTCGGACATGGAACAAGAAGATCCATTACGCCTCAAGAGATCTCCATTTCTCTGTTCGCTCATTAGGAGAATCTCCTTGGGTACTCCTTCAATCCGATGGAATGGCCTCAAGACAACTTCACCTTGATCATTCTTTGATCTACGAACCCATGTCCTTGTCTTCTGTCACACGTCTTGCCAGTGCCTTCTCCTGCTCTCTTCTTCTCTTTGCATCCCTTCTTTTGTATCTTGTCACTTCTTCCCTCTTCCTCTTTCTTATACTTTCTTCTTCCTCCACCTCACCTGGGGTCTTTTGAGTTTGACTCCTTGTCTCGAGCTTTCCCGGTGATTTGCTTGAAGAGGGTTGAATGGTCTAAATAGGAGCATGATCTTGCACAAGCAATTCTCGAATAGGGTTCACCTGCCTTCTCGACCTCGCTGTCTCGATCCTCTTTTCGGTCTCCTTAAGATACGCTGGGACTTCTCCTCACTGTCTTCTTTCTAACTTCCTCGGCTTAAAGCAATTCTTCCGCTAGCTCCTCCATCTTGATTTAAAGCCGAGGATCTTATCGTCTTGAGTATCATTTCTTTTCTTGAAGCTACTACTTTTCCCCTTTTTATCATCAACGAAATGAGTGTTGCAAATGGTTGCAACTTGCTCTATCGGCCGATGAACTCATTACGAATTGATCCTGTCTTTTGATCCGGAGTAGTCAAAACTCTTCTTGTGAGCGGCTTCTACGCCTCGATCTCATTATGCAATAATTTCTTGAGTTGATACGTGAGAGATGCCCTTTCAACGCTTAGGGTCATCTTCATAATCTGTAGAAATGAAGCTTCCTTTGCAGCCCACACTTGATTTATTTGCTCATTAATCGAGTCTCGATTTCTTGATCATTTGCATAAACATAGTTCTTCACCCATTCTTCTTGCTTTATCTCTTCTTTAGCTATTTTCGGTTGACTTCACTTTGATCTCATTATGCCTTAATACGGAGAAATATAGACCAATCTTCGTATTTTCGTGAATAGCAGACTCTATATTCTCCTTGATGCATCACAGATGGAAGCATCTGGAATGCAAATACGTAGACGAGTTCTTAAATTTGCCACCTCGGCCCTAAGGACTTCCAACTTTGTGCGAGAAGCGAATCTTGAAGGTTGAGCCTCTTCCACGTCGATGGAGAAGACCTTGTTAAGTCTATCTCCTCAATATCTCTTTCTTTGGCTCACTTGGTGGTGGGAATCTTCCCAATGTGGGTCATTCGATTGGCGCTACGGATTCCACTACGGCAGTATCTGCTCCTCTTCTTGCACTACTTGTGCCTTCTCTGCAATCTTCATCTCTCGCAGATTCATCAACCTTCTCAACCATTCCTTCCTTGTCTCCTTTCTCCACCTCCATCTCCTTCGCGGCCTCCACTACTTTTTTTTCAGCCTCCCGCCTCCTTCTCAACCTCGGCTTCTTTTTCCTTTTTCAACCTCCTCTTTCTCCGGTTGCTTCTCAACCGGTTCCTTGGCAGGGAAACCAGATATACTCTTTTCATCGGATAGTCAACAAACTGGTCATCTGTGAATATTTCGTCGAAGGATTTCGAGATCCGGTGTTCTCAAGACTGTCTTCTCCCGGATGGAGGGATTGTTTTCTCCTGCCTCCCGATGAGAATGACTGTCTCCTCAAAGAATCCTGTCCTCAATCTCCTTAGCAGCCATACATCAATCATTTTCTTGAGTAGCCTGGCTCATCTCGCCGATTCTTTCCTGAGAACAAATCTTCTTCCTAGGATCCGGAGAGAAGATTGAGTTGGACCCATTACCCCCTCCCTCGAGGAAATCTCCACTCTTTCTTCAACGGTGGGGCCTCCTCTGCCGCGAGGTACCAACGACCTTAGCCGAGACACTTCCCCCTTGGGAAGCTGTCTTCTCAACCTTGACTTCCTCCTCTTTATCTCGACATTTCCTCATCTGACTCCTCCTCCTCTCGAAGATTCGTCCACCGAAGCGGTCTCAACCCTTTTGGACTTGGCTTTGAAGGCCTTTTAACAGGTGCGGTAGGAGCACTGGAGCAACCGGGGCATCTACATGCCCGAGAATCGGATGGGCCAAAGATCTTCTCATCCTTCGTTAGCGAGCCCTTACGCTTTGTATACTTTTTCATCCCAACTTTCCAATTCGATTATCGGACCCTATCTTCGCCTCTAGGATCAAAGTGATCCTTTCATCATACTTGCCACAGACTTGAGAGACCATCTGAATTTGTTTTCGAGAGATCTGCTCCTTTTGAAATCTCTTATACTCTTCAACCACCTTGTAAACAACAACCTTGCCCGGTTTACTTGGACTCCATCAATAATTGCCCTCAAATAATAAATCCTAGGCCTAGTCAGTCCATCAAACAACAGTTTACTTGGACTCCATCAATAATCGCCCTCAACATCGGCCTTTTCAGATTTGTTGTTGTTTTACTCTGCGAACTCCTCGCCATCATTTTAAAACTTTCCAAATATTCCTCACTTTTGTAGTGGAACATATCCACTCCTTCATTACTCAACCCCAAAGTTTCAACCAACTCCTCAATAGAATCCACAACATCCACCCTTTTTCGTCGGTTCGTACCTTAGATTCGATGGAGTTCTTTTAATGTAGCTCTAGTCGAAATTCCACCTTGAGATCATCGAGTATTTTGTTCTTCTCAGATTTCATTATACAATACTTCTTCAAACCCTGGATTCAAGGAGTTGAAGAATCTCCACCAATTCTAAGTTAGTTGTAGTTTTCCAATGACAAACATTTATGATTTTGTCTTCTTTTCTGATATTCGTGAGGTCATATATGAACTTGATTTTTGATTGATTTGCCATTGATGAAGGTTTCAATTTAGGATGGAAAGAAAATTTTGAGAGAGAGAGAGAGAGAGAGAGAGAGAGAAAGTATGAGTGCAGGTTTGTATGCGTAAATGGCAATACACACATAAATTTCTATTTATATGAAGAGATATAGAATAAAATTTTATAAAATCTAATTATTATTTGAAAATTTCGAAATGGGTTTACGTGTTAAAATGTAATCATGGCTATATTTTCTGAAAAGTGTGTCAATTAATTATAGCTAAGTATTAATGTCTCGCACGTGTAATATTGACGATTCAAATTGGCTGAATCGCCTCCAAAACGCAGTGCGTGAATAACACTCGAGTTTTTAAAGCAAATTTAATGAAAATTTTGGGTCCGAAGTAACTTCCACGACAAAGAAGTAACTTCTTACCTTTTTACTTTAGAAATTTGAAAAGATAAAATTCTTTTTAATAAAATATTATAAAAGTAGTAATATTTTTCAAAAAATCAATTTTTAAAGAACTACCGAGTGAATTCATTATTGAATAAAAATAACAATTATGATATCATATTCACACATTAATTATATGAACTAATATTCATAATTTTTATAAAAAAGAAATAAAAAATGCAAGGGTAGAAACACTTCCTGTTTTTATTTCTTAATCCGGATCGGTGTGTAATCGTCTGTCTTTGGAAAAATCGGATGAGTATTACTTGTCATTAGATGAAGTGTTGAAATATCAACTAGATTGATGTTTCTGAAAACAAAGACACTTAACCATTAGTAACATTTTAAGTAAATTAGACAAGGTACACATACTGCCTCGCTTTTATCAAATAGATGATAAATGTGTATTTGTTTGAATTACTTGATGTTAGACAAGAAAATATCAAGTTAGTTATGGTCAATAGACTAATCCTTGATTCTTGATTCCTTTAAGGAGATCAATGATATCAGCTCTGTGATTGTCCATATGTTCCTTTACAAGTCTGATATTTCTTTCTAGACATGATAAAAACGAGAGAGAGAATTTGACAAGAGATTATAGATTAACTAAAGATGCATCATTTAATCCTAACTCTACAGACAATTCTTTAAACCTTATCTCTGCTAATGGTTTTGTTAGAATATCACTCTTTGAAAATCAGTCAATATCTTTTCTAGTCGATATCACATTTTTCAACATGATCACGTATAAAATGATGTCTTATATTCACATGTTTACAGCAGTATGTAAGACAGGGTTTTGGATAATAACTATAACACTATTATTATCACGAGAAGATTGGTACATCTTTAGTGATAATGTTATAGTCCCTTAGTCATTGACTAATCCAGTTAGTGAGAACAACAACTTCAGTGCCATATACTTAGCTTCGGTAGTAGAAGTAGCTACAGAGGTTTGTTTCTTAGACAACCATGAAATCAGCTTACTTCTCGAGAAATTGGCAAGTTCCAAGTAGATTTCCTATCTATCTTACACCTTCTAAAATCTAAATCTAAGTATCCAGACAACTCGAAATTATCATCGGTTGGGTACCACAGTCCTATATTAATTGTACTTTTCAAGAATTTAAGAATCTTCTTGTTGCTACAAGATGACTCTTCTTTGGGTTAGCCTCGAAAACGAGCAATGCATACACTTACCGCAAAATGAAATATCAGGTCTACTTGTAGTTAAATATAATAAAGAACCTATTAAGCCCTGTATTCAGTTGGATCGGTGTCTTCACCCTTCTCATCCTGGATCCATGGAGAAGTTTGTCATCATAGATATCTTAGCTTCTCGGTGGTACCTATTCCAAACTTTTCTATAAGATCCCTTGTGTATTTTGCTTGATTGATGAAAATCCCCTTTTTAGTCTATTTGACTTGTAATCCAAGGAAGTATGTCATCTCTTCTATCATGGACATTTCAAATCTGCTTTTCATAAGATGACTAAATTCTTCATACAAAGATAGATTAGTAGATCCAAAAATAATATCATCAACATATATTTGTACTAATAAAAGATCATTATCGATTCCTTTCGAAATAAAGTTCTATCTATTTTACTTGTTGGGATGAAAAAGATATACTTAGTTTTGATGAGTTAAAAGTGTAAAACTAGGATGACCGGTGGAGACAATGTATAGTCGGTGATGTCTTGATGTAATGAAAACTCTGTAAAATAGACTAAGTATAGAATAGTAAGATAAGGTTGTTGAGAGAAAGTCGGATGGAGAATGGAGCAGAAATCACGCGTTGACAAAGACAGATAAGGTGGAAGTTCAAGATACTTACTAAGATAGAGAATCGAGACAAGGTGAAGAATCAGACAGGGAGAAGATCGAGACAAGCTAAAAAGTTAGTTAAAATTCAAGAGTCGATTAGAACCAAACAAGAAGCGGTTTTCAAGAATTGGTTAATCGGTTATAACCAACCAAAATAGAAAACAAGGAAGTTACAACCGTCATCAGCAGGAGGTCTATAAATAAATTCATTATCTCTTAATTTAATAGTTGATAAGTTGGTAATATCGCAATCAAGCAAATTCACTTTAGCAATCTAAAAATTAGAAAATATCTTCTCAAACACTTGTATTCACGAACACTTTGTGTTCAATCTATTTTCTGGTGTTTGCAGAATACCATATTCTTTGTATATCTTCAAAAGCCGATTAGAGCTAGAATCATCATTGTAAGGTGAAGATAAACGCTGTAAAGAAAGTAAGAAAGTAAGCAAGCGAAAGGTGGTAAGAAGAGTCCCTTCTTCAAGTTGGAGAAGGAGAATGGATGTAGGATCATTTGATCCGAACCACTATAAATCGGGTGTTGTTTACTTTTCGATTCTTTACTTGTTTTCTTTGATTATTTCTTGATCACAAATTTAATATCTGATAAAGCTTTAGATCCTAATTGAATTGAGTTTAATCAAGAACTGTTTCATTGTAAAACTGATTTTTGGAGTTGATAGATCATCTAAGCTTGAAAAAGTTTTTGATAATCTATTCATCCCCCTTCTAGATTATAACTAGAAGGCATCTTGTTTACGTGATTAACTCATTCTAAAGGGACCCAACAAGTGGTATCGGAAGCGGTGTTAAGTCATTTCGATAAACGATTTGTGGTCTTGAAATTCTCGTGTTCTTGTTTAAATTTGATTTCTTATTATTGATTCACTAACATTTACGATAAGTTGTCTTTTAGTCTCTTGAGTTACTATGTCAATCAAGTTAAAAGTAAGAAAACCAGAGTTTGCCGAGTTCTCTATTGAAGAATATGATTATTGGAAGTTTAGAATGGAGAATCATTTGAAGGCCATTCATGACCGCATGGAAGAGGTTCTTGAGGAAGGTCCAATAAAATTTTATCATGGAGTTGTTAGCACTGGAGCTGAATCTTACATTACAAGAAGTCAACAAGAAAAGAAGAGTCTTTGAATTAACAAACGATGAAAGGAAGATTCACAATTTGGATCAAGTTGCACGAACTGAAATCATTGAAACTTTAAGCAAGGATTGGATAGAAAAGGTTAAAAGATGTAAAGCTGCTAAGGATATGTGGGAGACTCTTGCAAGTGTCTGTGAAGGGTCGAGATCAAGTTAAAGAAAATAAGCTGCGATCCGTCTTACATGCATTTGACACGTTCAAAATGAAGGATGGAGAAGCTGTGGATCAATTGGACGTGAGGCCCGACTAATCTTGTGAACAAAGCGGCTGATTTGGGTAAGACTTACACCGAGAAAGAAATCAACAACAAGGTACTCAGATCATTGAGCAAAAGATGGTGGGAGAAAGCTAATATTCTCAAAGCAACACAGAATTTGTCGACAATATCACATCACACTCTATTTTCTCATCTTAAAGCACCGGAATATGATATACACATTGAAGATGAAGAAGATGAAGCAGAGTCATCTACATCTGGAAAAGCGTGGCATTTCTTCATCAAGAAGATTCTGACAAGATTTCTAAGGCATCATATTTGTCAATCAAGGAGGAAATGGCACTATTGATCGGACGATATGAGAGACTCAAGATGAAGTATAAAAGGAACAAGAGAGACAGGTTTAATCACCGAAATTATAAATCGAGACAAGGAAGAGAAGTATTCGAGATAATGACAAGAAGGATCCGGTGAAAAGGTATAAATCACCAATCGACGAGGAGATAATAGTCCAAAATCGAGATAGAGGAAATATACATTATACCTACAATAAACCCGGTCACTTTAGTTATGATTGTCCTCAACTTACTCCTGTGAGAGAGAGAAGAAAAGAGGAAGAAAAGGGATAGGAGGTATGCGAGATCAACGAGCTCTTTTAGCGAGAAAAGGAGGAAACACATGAGACATCATCATCATCATCCTCATCCAGCTTTGGGTCGAGACAATGACATATGCCTAATGGCTAAAGAGGTAAACTATTACTCATCTTGAGATAATGATTGTGATAACTTGTCCGAATCTGATCCATGTCTTATTAACAAGCTTCTAAAAGATCTGAAGACGGCTTTATCTCGCTTATAAACAGATAGAGACTGAAAATTTAAATTTAAAAAATCAAATTCTTAATCTAACAAAGGAATATCAGACAGGGGACAAGTAAAAACCTCGGATTGTGCATTCAAGGGGGAATGTCAATCTAAGACTACTACTAGTTCCTCATCCGAGAAAACCCGTAAGTTAGAAAAAGAATTGAGTGCTTTAAAGGTTAAATTTTCAAGTGTTGAAATCGAGAGAATGAGAATTTTAAGAAAACTAATCAAGAGTTAAATCTCAAGTTAGGAAATCTTAATAATTCTCAATCTATGATTGATAACATTTTCAGTACCTCTCGGATGCCCGTTGATAAAACCGGATTGGGTTTTGATAGAAACAAGAAAAATGATCCTATCAAACCAAGAGTTTTTGTCAAAGCTACTGAGACCATGGAAAAGACAAAGCTTAGTCCAAAGAAATCTAAGGAACAAATCACCTCATCCGATATTTCTAAAGAGAAAACACAGATAAGGAGAAATGTTTCCAAAAGAAATCCAAAGACTAAGTCAAAGCCTTTTCCAAAGTATAATGGCTTTGATGGAAGAAGCAAGTCATATCCATTCTTTCCAAAATATAAGACAATCACTAGAGATCAATTAAATAAAATTGATCTAGGCAGTCTAATATTAGTAGACAGAGATATGGTTGCAAGATTCAATCATTGGTTTTGGAAAACTTGGATGTGTTTATCACGGATACCTAAGTATCAACTTAACGAGAAAGGACCCAATATACAAAGGGTACCTAAAAATTAATTTTGTGATTGCAGGGATATAAGGAGATAGTTGAAAGAGGAGATGTTCTTGAGGTCATCTGGTATATAGATAGTGGATGTTCTAAGCATATGATTTATGAGAAAAGACTTCTTTCCAACTATCGGAAAATAGATGGACCTCGGGTAATGTTTGGTGACAACAACTTTGGTCTAACCAAAGGAGTTGGAACTCTAATGATTGGAGATGTCTAGGTTAATGAAGTTTATTTTGTGGAAAGATTGAAACATAATCTATTATCCGTCTCACGCTTTTGTGATAAAGGATATTGTGTAAAATTCACTCATGATGCATGTTATATCTTGGATGGTTTAAATGAAAATATTTTACTTGCTGGAGTCAAACAAGGTAATATCTATGTTGCAAATTTCAAAAGTTGCCCTAGGAATACTTGTCTTATTGCGAAGAGTTCGGAGGATTTAAGTTGGCTATGACATAAACGTCTTAGTCACTTAAATTTCAAAACTCTTAACAAAATAGCAAGAAAATCCTTAGTCAAAGGACTCCCAGATAAAATATTTTCAAAAGATCATATTTGTGATGCTTGTCAAAAGGAAAACAGACCAAAACTTCTTTCAAGACAATAAATGCTGCTTGAAAGGATTTTGGAGCTTTTACACATGGATCTTTTTGGTCCTATTACACCTCCGAGTTTTAGTGGAAGAAAATATACTTTAGTAATAATAGATGATTTTTCTAGATTCACTTGGGTTATTTTCTTGTACAAAAAGAATGAGGCTGTAACAAAAATTCGAGAATTCCTTAAAAGAATTCAAAATGAAAAAGGACTAAATATTGTCAAGATTAGAAGTGATAAAGGTCTTGAAGTTTCTCAATTCGTTTGTTACTAACTATTGTACCGAGAATGGTATAGCACATGAAACATCATCTGCAAGTACACCCCAGCAAAATGGAGTAGTAGAAAGGAGAAATGCAGAACCTTGAAAGAAGGCTGCAAGGACAATGTTATCTGAGTATGACACTCCACACGAGGTTTTGGGCGAAGCCATTATCTGCTTGTTTTGTACAAAATAGGTGTTTAATTGTGAAAGATAAATGCAAAACCCCTTATGAATTATGGAAGGGTAGAATACCCAAAATATCATATTTCCATATATTTGGTTGTAAGTGTTTCATCCATAATAATGAGAAATCTAAATTAAGAACTTTTGATGCCAAGATTGCGAGATGGGATATTCTTAGGATACTCATCCGTATCCAAAGCATATAGAGTTTTTAATAAGATTACATTATGTGTGGAAGAAACACCACATGTTGTGTTTGATGAGATTTCTTTCAAGTCTAAAAATACAGATGACGTCACCAAGATAGTGAAGACTTCAACAAAATGGATATTAAGAAATCACCAAGTTCTACTTACGAATCATAATCGGATGAGGAAGACAAAGATAAAGATAAGGAACACGAGAGCTCTTCCATGTCATCCGATCGACGCCTATACTACCAAATGGACAAGAAGATATTCCTGAAGGTAATACAGAACCAATTGATGAAAATATCTCGAGATAAGACTTCATACTCGGTAAAAGATAAAGGTAAACGAGTATTGACTTATCATCCAATTGAACAGAGATAATCGGAAGTTTAGATGCGGAGTCAGAGACAAGGACACAAATAAACCAAGACTATGCATTTAGTTGTTATGTATCATTGCTCGAACCTAAATCTATTCGAAGCTCTAATGACTCCAATTGGATAAATGCAATGCAAGAAGAATTAAATCAATTTCAAAGACAAGATGTGTGGGAACTTGTTGAAAGACCCCATCATCAAAAAGTTATTGGAACAAAATGGGTTTTTAAAAACAAAAGAGATGAGAACAACATTGTGGTAAGAAATAAGGCTAGATTGGTCGCACAAGGTTATTCACAATCGAAGGAATTGATTATGATGAAACTTTTGCACCATTGCTCGTCTTGAAGCCATAAGATTGTTCTTAGCTTATGCTGTTTATAAAAGATTTAATGTGTTCCAAATGGATGTGAAATCTACTTTTCTAAATGGAGTCATAGGTGAGGAAGTCTATGTAGAGCAACCCCTGGCTTTGTCAAAGGAGACAAGGTTTATAAACTAAGGAAAGCTCTATATGGACTTAAACAAGCACCTAGAGCTTGGTATGATACCTTATCTCGAATATTTAACTCAAAATGGTTTTGTAAAAGGTAAGATAGATAGAACTCTTTATAGAAAAGAATCGATAAAAGTCTCTTGTTAGTTCAAATCTATGTTGATGATATAATTTTGGATCAACTAATCCTATCTTGTGTGAAGAGTTTAGTCATCTTATGAAGAAGCAGATTTGAGATGTCCATGATGGGAGAGATGACATACTTTCTTGGACTTCAAGTTAAGCAGAGACAAAGAAAGGAATTTTCATAAGTCAAGCAAAATACACCAAAGATCTTATTGAAAAATTTGGAATAAGTACTAGCCGAGAAGCCAAGATACCTATGATGACAAACTTTTCAATGGATCCAGATGAGAAAGGGGAAGACACCGATCGGGCGTAGTATAGAGGTTTAATTGGTTCTCTTTTATATTTAAGTGCTAGTAGACCTGACATTTCTTTTTGCGGTGGGTGTATGTGCACGCTTTCAAGCTAAACCTAAGAAGAGTCATCTTGAAGTTGCAAAGAAGATTCTAAAATATTTGAAAGGTACAATCTATGTAGAAATGTGGTATCAGTGACGATAACTTTGAGTTGTCGGGATACTCAAATTCAGATTTTGGTGGGTGTAAGATAGATAGGAAATCTACATCCGGAACTTGCCAATTCTCGGGAAGTAAGCTGATTTCATGGTTGTCTAAGAAACAAACCTCTGTAGCTACTTCTACCACGAAGCCGAGTACATGGCAACTGGGAGTTGTTGCTCACATCTTATCTGGATTAGTCAATGGCTAAGGGACTATAACATTATCACCAAAGATGTACCAATCTTTTGTGATAGTATGATGCCATAGTTATTACAGAACCAGTCTTACATACAGTGTAAACACGTTGATATTCTTCATTACTTCATCCGAGATCATGTAGAAAAAGGTAATATTAGACTAGAGAAGATCGACCGATTATCAAAGAGCAGACATTTTAACAAAACCACTAGCGGAGACAAGGTTCAAAGATCTTTCATTAGAATTAGGATTATTAGATGCTACTTCAAATGATCTATGATCTCTTCTTTATTATTTATTCTTGTCTCTCGTTCATAATACTATGTTTAGAAAGTAATATCGACTTGTTAAAAATCACATGGATAATCATAGAAGTGATGTCATTGATCTCCTATAAGGAATCAAGAATCAAGGATTTATCTATTGGTTTTAAACTAACTTGATATTTACTTGTCTAGACACGAAGTAATCCAGACAAATACATCATAATCAGTGATCGATCAAAAGACAAATGAGTATATGTACCTTGTCGAATTACTCGCATAAAAGATACTAATAAGTTTCTTTGAAGTGTTTGATTTCGGAAAATCTTTAGTTTAGTAAATAAGACATATCTCATCGATCGAGACACATAGAAAAGAGCATGACAATGTTCAATCCAGAGACACGGTTAATATCACAGGAGTCTTTCTAACTTTTTGTGTTTAAAAATTATGATTATTAGATCACATAATTAATATGTGAATTTAATATCGTAATTAGTTATTTATTAAATTTGAATTCACTCGGTAGATTCTTTTTAAATTTTTTTAAAATAAAGGGTTCTTTTTAAAAGATATACTTTTAAAAATAAAAGAGATAATATTTCGATTTATCTCTCCAATTAAGCGAAAAGATTTTACAAATCAAGTTACTTCTTGTCGAGAAGTTACTATCGGACAGAAATTTTATCAAATAAAGTTTTGAAATACACTCGAGAGATATTCACGCCGCATAAATTGGAGGCGGTTTCGAAATATGAATAAATCAATTCACGCGCGACGTATTTAATATTATTCGTGCACTTTTCAAAATAAATCAAAGCATAATTGCATTTAATCTTTGTACGAAAGCCAAAAACTATATTTTTGCACTCATTATGAGTTTTTGATTAGTTTATTATTAAATCTTTCCATATAAATAGGAGATTGTGTGCAAAATAACTTACGCACATAATTACCTATTCATATTCACTCAAAATCCTTTCCCTCTCAAAAACCTTGAAACTATTTTAATGGCGGATACCTCAAAACCCCGAATCAAATATGAATACGATCTCAAATCCATCGAGAGATCGTACCAAATTCGAGATGTACGTAGAATGGGATATCACCACCGATCCGAAACAAGAGAAATTTTGGAGTTGTTGGAGTCCAGGAGGATCAAGCAATCTTGTTCGATGAAGCCCTCTAAATCAAAAACTTTGGATGATCTCGGCTGCAGAATTTATGACAAGAGCCAAAGCAACCGTCTGGGTTGGAAACGAGTATTCGGACTTTAGGGAAGAATAGGAAGATTCACGTGTCCATTTCGACATTGGTGAAATTTTTGGTCCGAGCACCACCGGTGGCAATCCGTTTATATACAAGGCGGAGGAGTACTTGGATAGTTACAAGTTGATGGCGAGGAAGTCGCAGAAACACAACTCTGCAAATCTAAAGAAGGGGATGTTGAGGAGGAAATATCGTCTCTTAATGCTCATCCCGACCAAGTGTATACTTGAGAGCAACAGAGCCACGACGGTGACAAAGCCGAGGTTATCTTTGTCGAGAGCCATCTTAGGCAGAAATTTGAGATAAATTGGGCTCGAGATGGTGTACTCCCGGATAATGGAGGAGAAGAAGAAATTTGTGAGGAATGAGGTGTCAAAGGAGCTGATAAGATGGTCGCCGACCAAGATAACTAGTATGATGACCAGGGTCACCATCATACTAGAAGCGAGAAGATAGGGACCAAGAAGCTTGGCGGGAGACGAGGGTAAAGAAATTCACAAAGCGAAGTGCTCCGCTTTCATCAAGAATGAGAAACCCTTCGGGCTAATAGACTTAGAAGGAGACACCCCACCTCCATCGCCTAAGAAAAAGGCTTCTAAGGCCAAGGGTAAGAAGGTGGAGACGGTGTTAGGCGATGAACCCTCATCCGAGGAGGAGGAGGCCGAAGGCGATAAGGAAGAGGAAGAGGAGGAGAGAGACGGCTTCCCAAGGGGAAGTGTCGCGGCTGGAAAGTCTCGGGCAGGGGAGGAGTGTGGAAGTCTCATCTCGGAGACGAGCCCGAGGAAGCCGAGCAAACCCAACCCTCCACATCATCTTCTTCCTCATCTCGAGTGAAGACACCCAACCCTTATCTTCCCACCCAGGGCGATGAAGGCGGAACAAGGCCGCTGCCTCTAAGCCTCTAAAACGGTCTACTCCCAAAAGTCCAAAACAAACACAACCCTCGTCGGACCCATTCTCTTTTCTTTCCTCATCCCAAACAGAACCCCATCTATTTTCCCTTCTTCCTAACCCTACCTGAGTCATGGGACCAACGGAGGAATCTCTTCGGGTGGTTGGGAAGGAAATTTCTCCCGAGGAAAGAGCACAATCGATTAATGAACAGGAGCTGTTGGAGGAATTGGTAGATGTGTGGCTGCTGTGGAGGATAAGGACAGGAGCTTTGAGGAGACAGCTATCCTCATAGCTGAGGTTGGAGGAAACAACTTTGTCCTTATGGGAGAAGGAAGTTACGAAAAAGGCTAAGCTAAAATCCTTCTTGGATATTTTAACGGAGAGCATGTTCTTCGATTATATCCTTCATAGGGTATATTTCGTAGACATGCAACAAGCCGAGGAAACCCGAGAAGAAGTCGGAAGAGGAAAGAATGATGGAGACTGAAAGGTCTCAAGAAAGGAGAGAAGAGCCGGAGATGGCTATGGGTGGAGTTGCCGATGAGCGGTGAGATGGATACACTGGGAGGCACCAACAGAGCGATCAGCGGATGTACGGTGGAGGAGCCAACTACAAGCGCACCACAGGCTGATTCTCCTCCAGTAGGGTTGAAGAAGGAGAAATTCCGGTGGAGGCGAGTGACTTAACTCAATCCTCTCCATCGAAGATTTGGTAGGACCTTCAATGATCAGCGTATGCGTATCCGAGTTCAACACGGCTGAAGGAGGAGGTGTTGAATCTCAAGAGAGCTAGTCTGAATGCTCTCTGATTCCTGAGTCATTACATCATCTATCAAAGAAAACATCGAGGCCGCTTATTCAAGAAAAGACAAAAATCGACTCCTCTATTTTTCAAAGATCGAGACATGAGAGCAGAGTATGGCTGAAGTTAAGAAGAAAGTTGCTACTGAGATGAACTCTCGGGATGAATGGGTCAAACAAGACGCTCGCTTCTGCCTATACCGAAATCAGGGATCTGATTGAGGATCAAGTAAAAGAATCTGGAAAGCTAAGGAGGCCTCATTTCATCAAGTGCTGAAAATGCACTGGCCATGGAGAAGGATAGGCAGAGACAACGATCATTAAGCAATTCATAGACGGAGAGTTTAGGAGGATTGAAGCAGCGAGAGAAGAAGAGAAATGAACAACTAGAAGCGAGAAGGCAGGCATGTTCGACATGAACTAATGGGACAAATTGAACAAGTACCCACCATCTGCAACACCCGTTTCTTGATGCTAAAAAGGGGGAAGATAGTGTGCTCAAGAAAAGAATAGACGAGCATGATGATAAGATCATGGCTCCGAGCATGAAGATAGAGGAACTATACGAGGAGAGCTGCTGAAAGCCGAAGAAGAGAAGAAGAAGAAAGAGGACGGAGTCGAGAGAAGGAGGCTGAGAAAGATATGAGAAGTTTGAACCCGATCTGCACTAGGGATCTTTCGTGCAAGATCTGCTCAAATCAAAATGGTCGCATCTCCTTAGGATCATCTAGAACTAAAAAAGAAAACTCAAGTGAGATAGATGAGGAGGAGAAAATCCGGAAGAGAAAGAGAGATGAAAAGGAGAAATATAAGCGGCAGAGATGCAAAGAAGAGGAGGGAGCGAGGAGAAAGCGGAAGAAAATTCTATGACCGCTCACCGAGGAGGTGGGTTCGAGAGAGAGAGAAATGATCGGGGAAGAAGTTCTTCGGCCTTATCATCGAAGTGAAGTAGTCCCCAAGGAAGTGTTGTTAATGGCGGAGCCGAGGCAAGGTGGAGGCCTTTTGAAGTGGGTAGGTCTTCCGGTTTCACGTCTGCAAAATCATTAGATGGGGACTAGAGGAAAATGAAGCTTTTCATAAGCCATTTGAGCAGAAGGACCCCCAAATGTATCGATGTTAGACCAAGTAAAGTTTTGATGAGTTAAAAGGAGAAATCGGATGAGCGAGACAACGTTGATAAGCAGCTCGGAATCGGATTCAATTCTAAGCCGATCAGGCCCAGGTCAAGAGTTGATTAAGTTAGGCGGAGATCAAAGTTTACAAGTCATTTGAAGACAAGCTCAAAACTAGTCATCTACGAGGAGACGATCATAAAGAGCTCGAGACGAGGTCAAGACAAAGCCGAGTAGAATAAGAAAGGCAAGTCTTCACCAAGTCATGCGACAGTAGGAAGAATCAGTGAGGTCGAGAGCGATTATCAAGAATAGGTTTGTTAAGCGGTTTTCGATTTGTTAGAACTAACTAACAAACTAGCTGTCTTTCAGGACTTATAAATAGGACTAGATTTTATTTTTCTAGACACTTATGCAAATTTGATTTTCACACTAGTCACTATTAATTTCACGAGTATTTGTCAAAGAGAGATTTCAAATATTTTCTAAGTGTTTATAGAACACTTCACTTCACATCTTCAAAAACACATCTTATTCTTAGAGTTAGATTTCATAGAGTTGATTAGATTGTAGAAGAGTGAAGTTCAAGTTGTAATTTGTAAAGATTGTACGGTGAGTAAATAAGTAGCTAGTGAAGACCCTTCTTCAAAGTTTGGAGAAGGAGAGTGGATGTAGGATTGTTATAATCCGAACCACTATAAATCACAGTGTTATTTCTTGCTTTCTTTAATTTCATTCAATTTACAATTTTGTTAATTCAAGATTAAAGTTCGAATCTTAACTAAAATCGAATATCGGCCTTGCTTTTGATCTTGTTAAAAGTTGAGTTCTCAATTATATTCATTGTGTTTAATCGATATTTTGAATTGATTTTGAGAGATTTGAAAAATCTACAAAATCTATTCAAACCCCCTTTCTAGATTTTGTTATAGAAGGTTATCTCAAGGCTTTAAATCAACTCAACATTCGGGGACCAACAAGTGGTATCGGAAGCGGTGTTAAGGCATTACGATATTGATTTTAGGTCTTGAACAAGATTACGAAATTATCTTGATTTTCTTCATAGTCTTCATTTTACTAACAATGCTACTAATTAGTTTGTGGAGTATTATGTTCTTTGTTTGATCATGTCATCGGGAAAAAACAAAAAGTCTAGGAATCTTCTGAATTCTTTATTGAAGATTATGATTCCGGAAATTTAGGATGGAGAATCATCTAAAGGCTATTCATGATAGGATGGAAGAGGTTCTTGAAGAAGGACCTATAAAGTTTTATCATGGAGGAACCAAGACTTTGAGTAGTCGAGTGAATCGAGGACCAGGACAAGAAAAGAAGAGCTCTGAATTAACAAATGATGAAAGAAAGGTCCACAATCTTGACCAAGTAGCTCGAACTGAAATCATTGAGACTCTAAGTAAGGATTGGATAGAAAAGGTTAAGAGATGCAAAGCGCCAAAGAGATGTGGCGGACTCTAGCCAATATTTGTGAAGGATCTCGAGCAGTCAAAGAAAACAAGCTTGATCTGTTCTACATGCTTTTGACACATTCAAAATGAAGATGGTGAGGCCGTAGATCAGCTGGATGTGAGATTGACTAATCTTGTGAACAAAGCACCGATTTGGGTAAGACTTACACCGAGAAAGAAATTAACAACAAGATACTCAGATCTTTGAGCAAAAGATGGAGAGAGAAAGCCAATATTCTCAAGGCAACACAAAACTTGTCATCAATATCACATCACACTCTCTTCTCTCATCTTAAAGCAACTGGAATATGACATTCATATTGAAGATGAAGAAGATGAGGCGAGTCATCTACATCTGGAAAAGCGTAGCATTTGTCCATCAAGATGAATGCGAAAAGATTGCTAAAGCATCGATTTATGCGTAAAAGAAGAAATGGCTTTGTTGTTGAAAAGATATGAAAAGGCGAAGATGAAGTACAGAAGAAACAAAAGAGGCAGATTAGGTAGAAGGAACTATAGATCGAGACGAGAGATGAAAAAAGTTCGAGATAATGATAAAAAGAAGGATCGATCAAGAAGTCATAGGTCACCTATCGAGACGAGGAGATAGTAGTCCAAAAGCAGACGAGAGGAGATATATGTTATACTTGCAGCAAACCTGGTCACTACAGCTATGATTATCCTCAACTCACTCCCAGAGAGAGAGAAGAAAAGAGGAAGAAAAGAGATAGAAGATATGACGAGAGCTCTCCTAGGCGAGAAAGAAGAAGCTCGAGAGACATCATCATCCTCATCTTCATTTGATTTTGGGTCGAGATGATGACATATGTCTAATGGCTAAAGAGGTACATTACTATTCATCATCGAGATAATGACTGTGACACCTTATCTGGCCCAGTCGATCTTATTGATAAAGCTGTTGAAAGATTTGGAAGCTGCTCTATCTCGCTTATAAACAGATAGAGGCTGAAAATCTTAATTTAAAGGATCAAATTTCTAATCTAACTAAGGTCAATCAGACTAATGAAAGTGAGAAACTAGACCGTACATTCAAGGGGGAATGTCGACTAAGATGATCACCAAGTACCTTGTCCGATAAGACAGATAAGTTAGAAACAGAACCGAGTTCTTTAAAAATAAAATTTTCAAATATCTATTCTAAGAATGAAAATTATAAAAGAACTAACAGGAATTAAATCTCAAGTTGGGACTTTTGAATAATTCTCAAACTACAATAGATAAAATCTTCAATTCATCTCAAAAGTCTAGTGATAAAAGCTGGATTAGGTTTTGATAGGAATAAGAAAAATGATCCTATAAAACCTAGAGTATTTGTGAAAGCAACTAAACCTAAGGTAGAAACTTTATTCAGTCCTTGGAAACCAAAGGAATTAATCATCTCATCGATACTTGAAAAGAAAAATCGACGAGGAAAGTAACTCCTAAGGATGAACCTAAGACTAAATCAAAGATCTATCCTAGGTATAATAGCTTTGATGGAAGAAGCAGATCTTATCCATTCTTACCAAGATTCAAGACAATTTCAAAAGATCAACTAAATCAGATTGATCTTGAAAGTCTTATCTTAGTAGATAGATATGGATGCAAGCTTCAATCTATGGTTTTAAGGAACATTGATATTTTTATCTGGATTCCTAAGAGTCAACTTAACTTGAAAGGACCCAAAGTACAAAGGGTACCTAAGAAATAAATTTGTGATTGCGGGAAGACAAGAAGATAGTTGATAGAGGAGACATTCTTGAGGTCATCCTCGGTATATTGATAGTGGCTGTTCAAAGCACATGACCTATGAAAAATGACTTCTCTCTAACTATCAAACCATTGATGGACCAAGAGTGATGTTTGGAGACAACAACTATGGACTTACTAAAGGGTTTTGTGTCAAATTTACTCATAATGCATGCTATGTTTTAGATGGTTTAAATGAAAATATTCTATTGGCCGGAGTAAGACAAGGTAACATCTATGTTGCTAACTTCAAAAGCTGTCCTAAAGATACTTGTCTTGTTGCTAAGAGTTCGGATGACTTAAGTTAGTGGCAATGCATTTACTTGGTCACTTAAATTTCAAAACTCTTAACAAAATAGCAAGGAAATCTTTAGTTAAAGGACTCTGATAAAATATTTTCAAAGAACCATGCATGTGTTTCTTGTCAAAAAGGAAAAGCAGACACAAAGCTTCTTTTAAAACAATAAGTAATCCTTCTTCGTAAAGAATTTTGGAACTTCTTCATATGGATCTGTTTGGTCCAAGAATTCCTCTCGACTTTAGTGGAAGAAAATACACCTTAGTAATTGTTGATGATTTTTCAAGATTTACTTGGGTTATTTTCTTATACAAAAAGAATAAGACTATGACCAAGATTCCAATTTCTTAAAAAGATTCAAAATGAAAAGGGATTAAATATTGTTAAAATTAAAAGTGATAAAGGTACTTGAATTTTTAAATAAATTGATTTCTAACTACTGCATTGAGAATGACATAGCTCAGAAACATCTGCAAGAAAGACTCCACAACAAAATGGAGTTGTTGAAAGAAGAAACAGGACCTTGAAAGAGGCTAGATCAATGTTATCTGAATTCAACACTCCTCATAGGTTTTGGGGCGAAAAGAAATACAGCCTGCTATGTTCAAAATAGAGTCTCGATTGTTAAGGATAAGTGTAAAACTCCCTATGAAATTTGGAAGGGAAGATCTCCCAAAATTTCATATTTTCATATATTTGGTTGTAAATGTTTCATACACAATAATGAGAAATCTCAATTAAAAACTTTTGATGCCAAGATAGCAGATGAGATATTCTTAGGATACTCATCTATATCAAAGGCATATAGAGTTTTTAATAAGACAACCTTGTGTGTAGAAGAAACACCCCATGTGGTACTTGATGAATCTTCTTTTGAGTTGGATAAGGCAGGGGACATCACAAAGATATCGATGATCCGGATCGATGACTATTAAAAGATCAACCATAAAATTCTACAATCAAGAATCAGACTCGGATGAAGAGGAAGAACTGCATACAAAGAAAAGGAACTGAAAGAACTTCCTCAACAGTTGATCTACTAAATGATCGACGACCAACAACATATCGGTGATCGAGACGACCAACGACACATCGGTGATCGTAGAGTTATCGAAGGTAATATAGAATCATCGAAATAAATAATTGAGATAAGACATCATCCACCGTAAAAGATAAAGGTAAGAAAGTAATGTCATATCACCCAGTGAGCGAGATAATTGGAGATTTAGATTGGTGTCCAGACG
The DNA here is from genome assembly GCA_030762865.1 of Paraleonurus japonicus. Classification (NCBI taxonomy): domain Eukaryota; kingdom Viridiplantae; phylum Streptophyta; class Magnoliopsida; order Lamiales; family Lamiaceae; genus Paraleonurus; species Paraleonurus japonicus. The sequence goes on from CM061053.1 coordinate 20,907,557, forward strand.
AGGACCCAACTAAATCAAGATTGTATGTTCGATTGCTATGTATCATTACTTGAACCAAATCAATTACGTAAGCTCTAATCGATTCCATCTCGGATTAATGCCATGCAAGAAGAACTAAATCGGTTTCAAAGACAAGATGTGTGGGAGCTTGTTGAAAGGCCTCATCATCAAAAAGTCATTGGAACTAAATGGGTCTTTAAAAACAAAAGGGATGAAAATAATGTTGTGGTTAGAAATAAAGCCAGACTAGTTGCTCAAGGTTATTCACAATCGAGGGTATTGATTATGATGAAACCTTTGCACAAAGGCTCGTCTGAAGCCATAAGATTGTTTTTAGCCTATGCTTTTTAAAAGATTCATAGTTTTCAAATGGATGTTAAATCAGCCTTCTTAAATGGAATCTTAGTGAAGAAGTTTATGTAGAACAACCTCCTGGTTTTGTCAAAGGAGACAAGATTTATAAACTAAGGAAAGCTCTATATGGACTTAAACAAGCACCAAGAGCTTGGTATGACACCTTGTCCGATTATTTAATTCAAAATGGTTTTATTAAAGGTAAAATTGATAGAACTCTCTTTAGAAAAGAGCTTGGTTGTGATCTTTTATTAGTTCAAATTTATGTTGATGATATAATTTTTGGATCAACTAACATATCTTTGTGTGAAGAGTTTAGTAGTCTTATGAAAAGCGATTTGAAATGTCAATGATAGGAGAAATGACATATTTTCTTGGACTTCAAGTCAAGCAGATAAAGAAAGGAATATTCATCAATCAAGCCAAATATACAAAGATCTCATTGAAAAATATGGAATAGGTACCACCGAGAAGCTAAGATACCTATGATGACAAATTTTTCAATGGATCCGCATTTGAGAAGGGGGAAGATGCGATCGATCGAGTATCAAGGTCTTATTGGTTCTTTATTATATTTAATCGCTAGTAGACCCGATATTTCTTTTGCGGTTGGAGTCGTGCTAGATTTCAAGCTAATCCTAAGAAAAGCCATCTTGAAGCAAAGAAAGAAAATCCTCAAGTATTTGAAAGGAATAGAATGTTGGTGTGGTATCCAGATGACAACTTTGAGGTCTACGGATACTCGATTGATTTTGGTGGGTGTAAGATAGATAGAAAATCTACATCCGGTACTTGCCAATTTCTTGGAAGTAAGATTTCATGGTTGTCTAAGAAACAAACCTACTCGTAGCTACTTCCACAACCGAAGCCGAGTATATGGCGGTGGAAGTTGTTGTTCCTGAGCTTGAATCTGGATAAGTCAACTGCTAAGGGATTATAATATTATCACTAAAGATGTACCTATCTTTTGTGATAGTAATAGTGCCATAGCTATTACTCAGTAACCCGATTCTTCATACAAGATGCAAACATGTAGATATCGACACCACTTCATCCGAGACCATGTAGAAAAAGGAGACATCGGAGACTTGAGAAGATCTTAACCGACTTTCAAAAGCAGACATCTTGACAAAACCACCGGGCAGAGACGAGGTTTAAAGAATTATCTGTAGAATTAGGTTTATTAGATGCTTCTTTAGTAAATCTCTAATCTGTTCTTTTTAATTCTTGTCTCTCTCAATTTAGTTTATTATGTCTAGAAAGAATTATCGGACTAGATATGTGTCAAAGGACAATCAGTGGCTGATATCATTGATCTCCTATTTAGGAATCAAGAATCAAGGATTAGTCATATTGACCTTATCCGACATGATAATCGTTTATCCGACATATGGTAAATCGTACTAGGCACAATAGTCGGTGATTTTCTTAAAAGCAGATGACTATCCGCACCCTATCCGATCTACCTCATCTACTAATAAGTTTTGATGAGCACATTTTGCGAACAGGAATATCGATTAGTCTCATAAATCTCTTCATTCATAAAACCTTCATCTTTGTTCTTCTCAAAATCTTTGTTTTCAAATAAGTTCTTAAGTCTGTGTTTTTCAAGTAATCTGCTTTTGTAACAAAGCTGAAAATACTTTGTTGTTAAAATTTTTAGACTTTCAAAAATCGACTAGGAAAGAGTTTTGAAAAAATATCGTATAAGATCTTCTTGACCTAGTCCGACTTTTTACCAAGTACGAAATAGAATACCCGAGTACTAAGCAAGACATCTCATTGCTTACGTGGGTATACTAATTACTTCGATAAAGTAAGTCTATTAGCCGTCTAATCCGTAGGATAAACGGTTACTTTTTACGCAATTCAAGATGCGTGTAGGTCACGTGCTGAATACAAATCGATTTTCTCGCAAAACCGTTGATGTTTTACACGCGCCTTTTAATCGACGGTTTAAAATTGGAATCCCGAGATCGTGCCACGTTTCGATTTCCCAAACTTTCCCTCTCTCTCCCTTCGTTTAAAAACTCACCTTCATCGGTTTTAAATTTTTTTACTTTCACAATTCCTCGCTATCAAAGTTTTAGAAAAATTTCTTACTCTCGAAAACTTATCAATGGCATCTTCTTCTTCCTAAACCCCAAAACCACCTTCTTATATATCCGCTTGAGATCCGATTTCAAAATGCTTACCGATTCTGTTAAAAACAAATTAAAGGCTGAGATGTTTGTAGATTTCGAGACTACAAATGACGAGAGAATCCAGAGAAATCATCGAGACTAATGGAAGTGTCAAGACTACGAGGATTTTGCTCGCTTAAATCCCCATTGAACAAGGCTAGCGATTTCATTGGAGGCGAGAATTTACGGCAAGGAGTGAGTTCACGAGAGGATGGTTTCAAAGCAGCGGTTGAAGGTACTCAACTAGAGTACTCGAAGGAAAATGTTGCAAGGATTACGGATACTTCGATGGAAGGAGTCAATCCCTTGGTGTATAAGGAGAACGATTGGGAAGAATCGTTTGATATGTTTGCGAGGGTTACATATAGGGGTGTTAGGAGAGAGTTAAAGAAACATATGTTGAGGAGAAGGTTCAGGCTGCTCATGACAATCATCACCAAGTCAATCCTAGGAGATCAAAGCTCCCATGATGGAGTGACGAAGTCACGATTATCTTGTATGAGAGCCATTGTTGATGGGGTGCAGGTGGATTGGGTAGATGTGTTGTTTAGGAGATTGAAGGAGGAAAAGCTGAGGATATTGTTTAATCCAACCAATGGAGATCTGACAGTCACCTCAAGCTGTGAGTCTTTTTAATAAGATCACGGTGTTGATGGAAGAAATTTGAATAAAAGATTTGAAACGAGGAGGCTTTAAAGACATATTCAAAGCGAAAGGGTTGGCGACAAAAGATGAATGGATTGGAGGGTTGCACGACTCGGATGATGAGTCCGATGATGCTCGAGGCGAGGAGCAGTGGCGGCCGCGGGAGTACAGAGGCCAGCGGCGGTACCCCAACCTCCAGCGAGCTGCGGTGGCCGAACCAGTGCGAAGCTCAACCGATCGAGGATCCACTGTTGTAGAAGTAACAGTGAGGAGGCCGGCAACTTCTATAAGGTCTCCAACAAGAAGGAGGTCTAGGAGGAGATCGGTCGTGGCCGCAGACAGGTACCCGATGAGCCGAGCCATCTACAAGTCGGCGACGGATGAGGATTCCGATGAAGATAATCAATTTATTCTTGAGAGGAGGTCCTCTAGGGCGTACTGAATCTTCAGCGGCTACGGTCGCAGACGGAAGTCTCCACTCTCCTACCGGAAGAGGTACCGGTGGTGGAAATCGCGGTGAGGTGGAGCAGTTGGATGTCCCGGCTTCTCCAATCAAGGAAGTTGTGCTTTCACCCATCCAGAGGAAGGTACTACTTCATCTCTCTCTCCTCGAAATCCTCACAGCAATGAAGAGGTGTGCCCGGCTAGCACCTCCGAGCCTCACGAAAGCGACCACATGTTGTTCCAAAGCTGTCCAAACATCATCTGAAACCATTCCCACCACCACCCAAACTGAAATTACCCCATTTCAACCCAACTCGAATTTACTATTCCCCAACCATCTCTCCACAAATAGAACCAACCACTACATCCACCCCCACCCTATCTCGAAACCCAACACTTCACTCCCCGAGAAATAGACGTCACCTCTTACTCTTTTCTTGAAGACATTCAGATGAGCTCCCAATTTCTCAACCTCAAATTTCTGAACTTCCCCCTCTACCTCCTCTTCTTCCGAATCCTCATCCGAGGAGGAGGAAAGTGCCCTAAGTCCCACATCAGCCATCACTTCCATAATTACTCAAATGGAGAGAAAGATGAAGCGAGACGTTCGAGAAAAAGCTCCGAGAGGAGGACGAAGAAGATGGTGAAAGCTATCACGAAGCAATGATCTCAAATATGCGAGAAGTAGAGGTAAATCTTACTGAAAAGATTACATCTATAACTCAACATTCTTCTTTGAAAAGGTGGCGGCTATGGAGGAGGAAGTCAAAGAGTGAAGTCACAAGTCTCGAGTACAACTCAATTGTGGTGGACTCGTTGGCCTTGGACAAGTCGGACTTCAGGGTTAAATGCACCGAATCAGGCAGAAAGTGACTACCTTGGCCGATGAAGTCAAAAGGGGAAAAGGAGGTGAAGGAAAGAGAGTTGGCACTCACAATCTGTGTTAGATGAGACGAAAACCAAAGTTGAGACGAAGGCTAACATGAGTTGAGACAGCAGAGAGGAAGCTTGCATCAAATCGATGAGTGGCTGCACTTCACCGAGGGTCACCCAACTCGAGGAGGCGATGAAGGAAGATGAGGAGAGGAGGAAGAAAGAAGAAGAAGAAAGGACTCAGTGTGACAAAGCTAAAAGAATGCGAGACAAAAGCAAGCGAGGTGAAAGGGAAGGGGAAAGGAAAGATGATTGCGAGAATCTGCTCAGTCAAAGTCTTGAGTCCTAAGCTCACTATCTCGAGAAAAGGAAGAGGAGCTTGATTACTCTAACTCGCCCGAGGAACAGATCAGCAGGATCATGAGAGAATAGGCTTTCTATGGAGAAAGAGAAAGAAAGAAGCTAAAGAAGAAGAAGCGAGGAGGCTGGAGATGAGATGGAGCAGAGATGTCGAGAAAATGGGAGATGAAGGAGGCGGATGAATACGAATTTAGGCCATATCACGGGACACTCAATCCACCAAAGGTCGTAGGCGCAGACTCCTCAAAGAGTATAAAGAAAAGAATTTGGAAGCCGAGATGGATGTATCATTGGTACATCCTGAAGGGATCTGATTGGTGAGGCTTGAGACGAAGATGCGAAGTGGCATGAGTGGATAGAAAAAAAAGGAGGACAAGGATTTCTATCGGAGAGGCTGGGTAGAAGCCGATAAATTCTTCAACGCCGATCTGTGTGCTCCGGCCTATGAAAAAGGAAGGCCCAAGACCAATCCAGACGGCTCGGTCGACATGAACTGAATCAAAGGCATCATTGCCAAAGCGAGGTTGAGTCGGGTTGAAAGACGAGGAGGAGCTGAAAAAGCTAAGGAAGAGAGTCTTTACTGGTTGGATATTCCTGAATCCAATCGGTAGGGAGTACGATAAAGGATCTTTTCTCTTTTCCTTATCTTTTTATCTTTTGATCATTGTAAATGTGTAAATATATGAATGAATATATTTGATCGTTTGTGATTTATTTGTATTAGTTTTTTTAAAGTTTTTTTCGCTTTAAAGAAAAACTTAAATTTTATTTTAGTAAAAGTCATGCGAGAATTTTATCTCTCGGACTTGAAATTTTGAAAAGAAATTTTTGTAAGTTTTAAGACTCAATTTTTTTTTCTAAGTACTTCTAAAAAGAGTCTAAAAGACTTAATTTTTACTCTAATTGTGAAATGAATCATTTGAGTTGTGAAATATGTGCTCTGAAATACCTATTTAATAATCTTGATTAACTATAAACTAACTTCATTTGTGAGTGTGTCTCTTTCTTGTAGGTTTTAACTTCATCAAAAAGGGGGAAATTGTTAGACCAAGTAAAGTTTTGATGAGTTAAAAGGAGAAATCAGATGAGCGGAGACAACGTTGATAAACGGCTCGAGATCGATTCAATTCTAAGCCGATCAGGCCGGGTCAAGAGTGATTAAGTTAGGCGGAGATCAAAGTTTACAAGTCATCGAAGACAAGCTCAAAACTAGTCATCTACGGGAGACGGTCATAAAGAGCTCGAGACGAGGTCAAGACAAAGCCGAGTAGAATAAGAAAGGCAAGTCTTCACCAAGTCACTGAGACGAGTAGGAAGAATCGGTGAGGTCGAGAGCGGTTATCAAGAATAGGTTTGTTATAGCGGTTTTCGATTTGTTAGAACTAACTAACAAACTAAGCTGTCTTTTCGAGACTTATAAATAGGACTAGATTTTATTTTTCTAGACACTTATGCAAATTTGATTTTCACACTAGTCACTATTGATTTCACAGAGTATTTGTCAAAGAGAGATTTCAAATATTTTCTAAGTGTTTATAGAACACTTCACTTCACATCTTCAAAAACACATCTTATTCTTAGAGTTAGATTTCATAGAGTTGATTAGATTGTAGAAGAGTGAAGTTCAAGTTGTAATTTGTAAAGATTGTACGGTGAGTAAGTAAGCGGCTAGTGAAGACCCTTCTTCAAAGTTTGGAGAAGGAGAGTGGATGTAGGATTGTTATAATCCGAACCACTATAAATCCAGTGTTATTTCTTGCTTTCTTTAATTTCTGTTCAATTTACAATTTTGTTAATTCAAGATTAAAGTTCGAATCTTAACTAAAATCGAATATCGGCCTTGCTTTTGATCTTGTTAAAAGTTGAGTTCTCAATTATATTCCATTGTGTTTAATCGATATTTTGAATTGATTTTGAGAGATTTGAAAAATCTACAAAATCTATTCAAACCCCCTCCCCTTTCTAGATTTTGTTCTAGAAGGTTATCTCAAGGCTTTAAATCAACTCAACATTCGGGGACCAACAATCGGTATCTTGTCAACATTGCTCATGGCGAATTTCACGCAGATGTAGTCGCACCAGCCTACTCCCGAGATGGATCCCCCTCGACAAACGGCGGTCCTCTGGACACTGAGAAGATCAAGCGGTGATCATCGAGTGAATCCTTAGCTGATCTTGCGAGAGGGTGGAGAAACCATATCGTTGAAAAAGCGAGTCTTTGGTGACTTAAGATTCCAGAGGAGAATAAGTGGTATGATTAGATCTCTTTTTCTCTTATCTTATCCGAATCTTGTACAGAACGTATGAAAGCTAAAGTGATGGAAATTTGTGAACATACTTTTTAACCTACTCTCATGTCTGTTGATTAACTTTAAAAATTCCTTAAACTAATCTCGTTTAACTAATCAGTTCTTGTAACATAACTTGACTAAGACTCTTTAAGATATCTAAAATTGAACTAAATAAAATAAACTAACTCTTATTACGGTCATCCGACTTTTAAATCATGTATTGGTTTAACGAAGTAATCGATTACGATCATCCGATTCTATGAACCAAGTGCTCGAGTATCTCGATTCGATTGTTGATAAAACTTATTGTTACGATTATCTAATTCATGATCTTCTCATCATCATTAATAGAAATTTGAGTGTTCCAAATAATCGACTATGTGACATAATTGTTTATCCTTATCCTCTAAGATTACTAACGTTTTTTCTTGAGCTATGTTTTAACATCATCAAAAAGGGGAAATTGTTGGGATGAAAAAGATATACTTAGTTTTGATGAGTTAAAAGTGTAAAACTAAGATGACCGGTGGAGACAATGTATAGTCGGTGATGTCTTGATGTAATGAAAACTCTGTAAAATAGACTAAGTATAGAATAGTAAGATAAGGTTGTTCGAGAGAAAGTCGGATGGAGAATGGAACGAAATCGAGACGTTGACAAAGGCAGGACAAGGTGGAAGTTCAAGATACTTACTAAGATAGAGAATCGAGACAAGGTGAAGAATCGAGACAGGGAGAAGATCGAGACAAGCTAAAAAGTTAGTTAAAATTCAAGAGTCGGTTAGAACCAAACAAGAAGCGGTTTTCAAGAATTGGTTAATCGGTTATAACCAACCAAAACAGAAAACAAGGAAGTTACAACCGTCATCGGGGAGGTCTATAAATAAATTCATTATCTCGAGAATTTAATAGTTGATAAGTTGGTAATATCGCAATCAAGCAAATTCACTTTAGCAATTTAAAAATTAGAAAATCTCTTCTCAAACACTTGTATTCACGAACACTTTGTGTTCAATCTATTTTCTGGTGTTTGTAGAATACCATATTCTTTGTATATCTTCAAAAGCCGATTAGAGCTAGAATCATCAATGTAAAAATTTGAAGATAAATGCTGTAAAGAAAGTAAGAAAGTAAGCAAGCAGAAAGGTGGTAAGAAGAGTCCCTTCTTCAAGTTGGAGAAGGAGAGTGGATGTAGGATTATTTGATCCGAACCACTATAAATGCAGTGTTGTTTACTTTTCAGTTCTTTACTTGTTTTCTTTGATTATTTCTTGATCGCAAATTTAATATACCGATAAAGCTTTAGATCCTAATTGAATTGAGTTTAATCAAGAAGCTGTTTCATTTGTAAAACTAATTTTTGGAGTTGATAGATCATCTAAGCTTGAAAAAGTTTTTGATAATCTATTCATCCCCCCCTTCTAGATTATCACTAGAAGGCATCTTGTTTACGTGATTAACTCATTCTAAAGGGACCCAACATTTACCCTTTACAAAACTATTTTGAATCAAATAATCGAGACAAGGTGTCATACCAGGCTCTTGGGGCCTGTTTAAGTCCATATAGAGCCTTCCTCGGCCTATAGACCTTGTCTCCTTTGACAAAGCCTAGAGGTTGCTCTACATAGCTAAGATTCCATTAAGAAATACTGATTTTACATCCATATGAAAAGCTGTGAATCTTTTAAAAGTAGCATAGGCCAAGAACAATCTAATGGCTTCCAGACGAGCTCTTTGGTGCAAAGGTTTCGATGAGTGGTGATAAGTGCATGAATAATGTGGTGTTAATTGCAAAAAGTGATGAAAAGTATTAGTTTTTAGCTTAAAGGTGTAAGATATCTCTTGTTTGTATGAAAGGTATCATAAGTGTGGAATTAATGAATTTTTGATATGTTTTGTCTCATTTCTAGGTATTTCGATGGAATACGACCAAACCGAGCACATGGAAATTTATATGGGAGCGAGATGAGCGAGATAGGAGAATTTGGGGGTCGGAGGTGGACATCGGCTTGGGAAAATGCCTGGACTCGACCAGCGGTCGAGGCGGGAAAGCCTCAAGTCGAGGCATGTGCTTTCGAAAATGTGCCTAAGTGTGAAGAGCATCGACTCGAGGGCACCAAGCTCGAGTCGAGGTGGAGCTATGGCAAGAAGCTCGACTCGAGGGCATGAAGTTCGAGTCGAGGCTGGTGATTTTTAAGAGAAGCGTGCTAGCGATTTCAAGGAGCTCGACTCGAGGTGCCCAAGCTCGAGTCAAGGGACTCGCAAAGCGAGAAAATCCTCATTTTAATCCCCTTGGACGAAAAACAGAGCATAATTCACTCTAGAGCGGTTACTTAGCAGTTTTGAGTCGATTTTCCCAATTTCAAGCCAATTTCTCCTTCTTAGTTCATGAGATTCATAGTTGTAGTTAGATTTTCATTCATTGTTGATTAGATTAGCTTTTAATCCACTAGATTAGTCAATTGAGATTGTAATTCAAGTGAAGAGAAGTTTACAATTGTAGAGATTCAAGCATTCAATTTATTGTTCATTTGACCAAATTGGTGATGTTCTTCCTCTTTCTTAATTTCTATTGCTTTATTGCTTTGATTCTCACTATGATCATGCAATTAGATTTTTCACCCATGAATTTTGCTCTTTGCTCCATGGGCTAATTCTTTTGTGCTTGAGATAGTTGAAATTGAGGATGATTTGATTGCTCTTGCTATAATTGTTGATGATTGTTGTTTAATTGAGATAGTTAGTTTCTGATTGTTGATGTTAATTGTGTTTCATGTATTTTTATCTCTTTTGATTAGTGTTTGATCACCCTAGCAACATACGAAAGTTGAGCTAACGTGATTAGAGATTAATCGAGTGATAATTATGTATGATTGTATGAATTAAATACTTTGTAATTGATCGATTCATTGCATTAAGAATACTCACATTAGGCATTGTGCTATGAATGGAGACATTATTGCATGATGTTCATACTTTCTATCTTGATTAAATGATAATTTGAAGCAACTATAGTTGTGATCATTGATTCCTTGGTGGAGATTATCCCTAGCACCCCTTCCCCATTTGATTACTTGAATTTTGCTTAGCTAGTTTAATTCCTTGCTAATAGCCTAAATATTAGTTTAATTGTTGATTGATTTTAATTCTTGCATTTTTAGTAGTGTAATTGGAACCAAAACCTAGCTTGCAATAATAGTCGTTGAAAACTCATGTCCCAGGGCCTCATTGCATATCTTATCCCTTTGGTTAAATAAACTTGATTTGGTCTTAATAACTCTTACCCGATTATACCACAATCAAAATAGCGCCGTTCTTGGGGATATGTTTATGCACCTAAGTGAGACTTAGTGAAAGTGTGCGTGTAGTGTAAAACGAGAATGATGTTGTCTTGAATGTTATGGCATGCACTACAACATCTAAATATCAGTAAAGTAAACAGTGGAAGACTAACACTACAATGTAAAGGAGTAATTTTTTCATTGACTTGTTAAATAAAGTCTATGATGTCTGCATCGGCAAAATGTTTCACTAAATCGAGAGTGAATACAAAAGTTTGTGTAAAGAGTTTCCAAGACGGAACCTTTACAACGGAAGTAAAGACTCATATCATCTATTGACTCTTAAGCGACTAAGTGTAATATTACAAAATATTACACCGTCAAAAGTAAATCAAAGTATCAAAGACATCTACACTAATGACACTTCAAGATACCTATGTTGCTAAACGAGGTAACATGCACAAGTAGCAACATAAAGGGGGAATAACGACCCTATCTTTTGGATGCACTAACGCACTCAGCAGTTGATATTTGGATATTCCTTTCCATTGTTGAAGTCCTCGGTCTTCTATTTATAGATGTCCTTGGCTTCAACCATATATCTTTGTAGATGGATCTAGAAAAACTCCAAAATAACTTCTCCTTATTTCTCTCTCCTAACCGTCCATGTAGATAGTTGATTTCGTGACTTACTCCCGCAACCGCATGATCTAGGTCCTTCTAAATCTCTCTGGAATTAGTCTTAAATTTGGATCCTTGTAGAAGATTACGGATTCTGTCCTCAATGTTGCACTTGATGTTACAGCATCCACGGCAACATTTGACCGAGTCTTCATTCCAGATCCTTGTATAATGTTCTAGATCTTCAACCCGCAATATCACAACATCTACTACAACATTGAAGCTGTTAGAGAATAAAAGTTAGTTATATGAAGAAAGAAAGAGTCAAATTCTCGATGTTGCGAGAATATGTGATAACATCACATGTGATATCAACAATCTCCCCCAATTTGACCTTTACGCTACAACACACCCGATGTATATATGTCAAAGTATATATAAGTTAGTAATATATGTATGACAGAGAATCTCATCTGTAGCATACACTCAAGAAGCCAAAACCCGTCGTAGCAAATTAGTCAAACTAGTAAAAATAGAATAAGTAACTCAAAGTTAACTTACTCAAACGCAATAAACCATTAAGGTTAAAAACATAACAGATTAATATCGTAACCTAATCAAAAATAGAATTAGTATCAGAGCATTAACTAAAACATGAAATCGATTATCGAGATCTTTTTAAGTAAAAGCATGAAACTAGTATCGAGCCTAAGTAGATAAAACAAGTATCGAGCCTTAGAAACAATATCAAAACCTACCGAGGAAACGTATCAAATTGATTTAAAAAGGAAAATAATTAAGTGTAAAGGAAGGACTTGCAAACGGCTCCCCTATCACAAATCTCCTGTGAAATGACTCATCATCGTGTCATCTCGATCCGGTAAATCACCATAGAGGTCAAGAACATCTTCATCTTCATCGTGAAGTTCCACCGTTGCAAAGTTTGCAACAACATCTCGTAGCAAACATCAATATTAGGTCAGTGCATCATCATCTCCACCAGGATTTGCACCATTTCCACGGATTGGCATCAAGAATAGGAATTTCTTCGATTACAACACTACGAGCACGAGCGTGATTGGTACTCCCCGTGGTAGCGAAAGTAACCTTGACCAATAATCCTTCACAAATTGAAGTTCATTGATTGATTCTTGTAAAACTTCCAATTGCATGCGAATAAAATTTTCATTAAAATTCATAAAACTAGCGAGGTAATTAGGATTATGTGGATCAACATGTGGAGCGGCATGTGGAACAATATGTTGAGCAGCATGTGGAGCAAAGATCGAAAGCGAGGATCGGGAACAACATTATGTGCAACATCGGGAGCAACATTTTCCTCGGCATCGAGGATCTCGTATAGGTAAATCAATTACCCTGTTTCCACTCAACAAAATAGGTGAGATATTCATCAAAGTAACCCTCCCCTTAACAACTCATTTACTGCTAGGTTGAAAACTATGACTCCTCAAGTAGCCATAAATCAAATTCGGATAAGGAAGTTTCCTTTCTCGAAATATTCCCCGCAAACTTCATTAAGTGATGGAAAATTACCAGCCCCAAATTAAATCTCCTCATAACACCAATTCTAAACATTAATATAGCCTGGTCCTTTGTTACTTTGGTCGAGTTTGTAGAAGGGATCCAATTATACACAATCAACTTATGAATAACGAGAATATAGAGATGTCAAGTGAGCAAGAAGCATATGTCTCTGTCACCTAATTATTCTACCACCGGTCAAAGTTTGAACTACCTCATCCATAGGAGGTACATTCTCTTCATCCATGTGATCGGTATGGAGGAAGGAATTGATCATTTCAGTGTGAATGGAACATCTCTCCCCATAAATAGTATGCACTGCACTAATGAGAATTTCTTGTCCTATGTCCCTTTTTCAAACTTGCATAGAACTCATAAACCCAATTAGTCACAAAAGAATTAACAAATGTAACAAAGATGCATCAAACTTCTTTCTTCTAAATATCTTACCAATCCCTTAGACTCAAACTCAAAGAACATCAATCTTTCTTTCAATAAAAATTTCCTATTACTCAACTTAGTAACTTTTTGATCAAAAGTTTCAGTATCCGAATCATCACTAGACTCCTCAAATTCACTATCATTTTTATCACCAATAGGAAGTTTAGTATCGGTACCTTCTTTCTCGGAATTATCGTAATCCTCGCTTGATTTCTCCTCGAGTTATCACCGCTATCATCTGGATTTGGTGCCGCCGCACTTGTTCCATCATCGGGTACAACACTGCATCTGTTTCTTCTTGGTTCGCCTTTCTTGCCTCATTTTTAGTTCCACGGTGGTACATTTTCATCGAGTCACCACTTTCGCATTCAACACCTGTTCACCACGTTGCATTTCAAAGTTATCGAGAATCGAATCGAGAGAATACCTTAATTGGTTCATTTGCAACTAAACCCATAGTAGGCTTCTTTTTCCTTGATGATTGAGTAATCAACCCTCGTAAACACACATCCCGATCGCCTTCTTTATTTTGGAGCAACCAATGGAGGGCTTCTCTTCCTTTCCCTTTCGCGGCCTTAGCGGTAGCAGCTAGTTCCATCGGTTACGAGTCCTCGACATTGATGAGTCGATCTGCAGCAATTGCAGTCACATCGACATCTATAGTGGTCGATTGAGGGTTTTCAGAACGGGAGTAGGTGTTGGAGTAGGGTTAGTTTGAGTGGTGAGGTATTGAGACACATCAACCGTTAGTGAGCCGATTGTGAGCTCGGGAACACTAGGTGCGCCTTTCGAGGTTTGGGCAAGGTTTTGGGTGATTGATTACGCTGTACACTCGAAGCTTCGGTAGGTATGTGAATATTCGGTGGGTAAGCATCGATCAAAGGCATAGGAGGTGATGTGGCGGTGGATGATTTAACAACGATGCAACTTTAGGGTTTGCGGCCATTTATGAGTAGATTGAGGTTGGATTGAGAGTTTGGTGAGGTTTCGTTTGTGGGAGAAGTTTGAATGTATGAGTCCTTTGAGTTTCCTGCCATTTTCACTTAAAAAGAGTATTAAAATATTCAATTTAAGTTGACAAATGAAGACAATAGCCAAACACTTATGCAAAAATATCGAAAAATAAACAGTGATCACTTCTATGCTTTAGTATTCAGAGCAACATAATTTTGAGAATTATATAGAGAAACAATAAAGTAGCTATTATTAGTATAGACCCACAAAGAAAAATCTGGAATAAAATAGAACCTAGGTGGTTTTAAAGCATTAACTCCATGATCTCCTAAAATTAAGGGATAAAATCATGGTTTAAAAAATAACTTCGAGAAAAATTAATTTAATTAATCTAATTAATTAAAAACACACGACATTATCTAAATAAGGTAGTAGTGAATTTAGTGTATGACCTAGTCAAATTAAGAACTCAAACATAATTAATTAATTACACAAATTAAAATAAATTTGAAACTTGTCGATGTTGTACTCAAAATTGGAACACACACTTCAACACCGGTTTTTCCTTAGAAAAATTTCCAATGTTGCAAATAAATCATTTTTAGTTTTTCTAGCACTTCTAATCACACATTGATCCATCTTTTCAAAAGAGTGCATCGTAGTCGCGAACTCGTGCCCCATAGTTACTCAATGAATTTGTGAGCATATTGATGTATCACTAATCACCTTTTGAAAAGAAGACATCGTAGTAGCGAACTCCGTGCTCCATAGTTACTTAGTGAATTAGTACATCTTAAGTGCTTTTTCTTTCTAATTTTTTCAATTGCATTTGAGAAGTGTGAGACCTCTTTATATCTATATAACATCAATTATGATTCAAATTCATTTTTCGGAGGAATTAATTAATCAAGAAAAGTCCAAAATTAACCAAATTACACATCTTGTACCCATGATGTTGTCACATATGTTACAACATTTGTAACAACATCTATCTAACATTATTTAGATAGTGCACATACCAAGAGATTTCCTCGAAATGAGAATCTCTCATGGTCAAGAGTTTTAGTGAAAATATCGGCAAATTGATTTTCGGTGGGTACATACTCTAACTTCACAATATTTTCTCTACTAAATCCCTTATAAAATGATGTCTTATACTAATGTGCTTAGTAAGTGAATGTTGTACTTTGGATTTTCGAAATATTAATAGAACTTGTGTTATCACAATACACGGTTAAAATATCACTTTTAATACCATAATCATGAAACATCTTACCCAATCATAGAAGTTGTGTACAACAACTTCTGTGCGATGTACTCGGACTGCGGTGGATTGTGAAACACTGATTACGCTTTCTCTTGTGCCATGAAATCAGGTTGTTTTCCATGTAGAAACAGCCACCACTCGTACTTTTTCTATCATCAATGTCTCCGGCCCGATCGGCATCACTATATCACACAAGTGTGCTATTTGTGTCCTTTGTATACCAAATGCCTAGATCACTTGTACTGCAACATATCTTATGATTCTCTTAACAACATTCAAGTGTGATTCCTTTGGACATGCTTGGTACCTAGCACAAACACAAATACTATACATGATATCTGGTCTACTAGAAGTTAAGTAAAGAAGACTACCTATCATGAATCTATACGATGTTGGATCAATTTCTTGTCGGCATTGTCTTTACACAATTTACGTGTAGATCACATAGGTGTTTTCATTACCTTAGAATTTTTCAAACCAAACCTTTTCACCAAGTTTTTGCATATTTGCTTTGTGAGAAGAAAATACCATCTTTTCTTGTTTGATTTGAAGACCTAAAAAGTAATTCAAATCCCCAACCATACTCATCTCAAATGTTGCAGTCATTGCTTCAACAAAACTATTTAACATTTTATCACAAGTTGAACCAAAAACTATATTAACAACATATATTTGAGCAATTAGTAAATCTCCTCCAGTTTGTTTGACGAATAAGGTATTATCAGAATTCCTCCAATAAAACCAAATTGCAAAAGAAAGTCAGTAAGTCTACCATACCATGCTCTAGGAGCTTGTTTTAGGCCATACAATGCTTTTTAGCTTGTACACATGATCATGATATTGTGGGTTTTCAAATCCCTTAGGTTGTTCAACATATGCTTCTTCTAACAAAATGCCATTTAAAAATGCAGCTTTAACGTGAAGTTTAATATCAATAAAACATGCAATTGCAAGCAATAATCTAATAGATTCTATCCTAGCAACAGTGCAAATATTTCATCGAAATCAATACCTTCAACTTGTGTACACCCTTGTGCAACTAACCTAGCTTTGTTTCTAACAATGTTACCAGACTCATCAGTTTTATTTCTAAAAATCCATTTAGTTCCAATGACATTGACATCATCGAGGCCTTGGAACTAATGTCCAAACATCATTCTTTTCAAACTAATTAAGTTCCTCATGCATAGCATTAATCCAATTTTCATCTTTTAATTTTTAAGTAGCATTTTTAGGTTCAATTTCAGAATAGTAGCACTCTGCATTAACAACATTACAAAGAGAAGACATACATATTGACCTTACCAAATCTGCATGCTCTTTTGAACTTACTTTCCTTCCGGTTTGTACACCAACTGAAGCATCACCAATGATTTGTCTCTCGTGGATGATTTTTGGTTATACGACTAGATGGATTCAGCTTTGGTGTTCGATTGTTACGAGATGAATCTGCTTGAAGTTTTAGGGGATGTTGTACCAGATGTTGTAACATTCGGTGACACATTCTCTTATTTCAGTGATTATCTTGAACTTCAATAACATCGACACATCTTCATCATCATTGTCATCTGTAAGCTTTTTATCATCATCAAACACAACATTAACAGATTCTTGAACGAGTGTTAGTTCTAAGGTTAAAAATTCTATAGGCTTTACTATTTCTAGAATAACCTAAGAAAAAACCTTTATCACTTTTTGAATCAAACTTGTGAAGTTGATCCCTATAATTGAGAATATAACACACATAACCAAACACATGAAAATATTTCACATTTGGTTTTCTATTGTTCGAGAATCTCATATGAAGTTTGATTACAACCAGATCTCGGTAAAACTCTATTAGAAATATGACATGCTATATTCAATGCTTCAACCCAAAATCTCTTAGCAAGATTTTTAGATGTAAGCATGACTCTAGCCATTTCTTGTAAAGTTCTATATTTCCTTTCAAAGAATCCCATTTTGTTGTGGAGTTTTAGGTGAAGAAAACTCATGCAATATACCTTTTCTTTCACAAGAATTAGTAAACATGCTATTTTCAAATTCCCTACCATGATCAGATCTAATCCTGTTAACTTTTAAGTTTTAAACAGTTTTAAATCTTTTGTAAAGAATTTTAAAAGCATTAAAGGCTTCTGATTTTTCTCTAAAAATTCAATCCATGTATACCGTGAGTAGTCATCAACCACAACTAGTGAGTATTTTTACCACCAATGCTTTCCGTTTCCATTGGACCTATTAGATCTATATGCGGTAATTCAAAATAGCGATGTGTCGAACAATGTGACAACATTTTGTGCGACATTCTTACTCGCTTACCTTTTTGGCATGGACCACATACCGGTAGTATTGTCAAACGTCGGTTTAAGGCAATCCTAGCACAACTTCTGTTTTAACTAGTTTTTATGTTCCTATAGTTTGTATGTCCCAATCTTTGATGCCATAAGACATTTTCATCATGTTTTGCTAAATTACACACGTTTTTGTTCCCAATTAAATAACAATTATACATTGACCTATTACAAGTCATCAAACACTCATTATTTTTGTCAAGAACATAACATGAGTTTTTGTCAAATTTTACATACAAATCATCATTACATAATTGACTTATACAAATCAAATTAGCAAGTAAGCCATCAACATGCAAAACATTTTTTAGCTTAGGAAATCCTTCAACATTTAAAGTTCATTTTCCAATGATTTTTCCTTTAGTTCCACCACCATATGTTACAGTTCCACCATTAAAAGATTGATTCAGATAAGAAGTTGATTTGTGAGTCATATGTCTAGAACAACCACTATCAAAATACCATAAACCTGGTACACATGCTTTCAGAGAAGAGTAAACCATGTTACGAGATAATTTTATCCTTCTTTTTAGAGACTGTCTTTGACACATGTTGCTTAGAATGTGACGGCATTTTAGACTACATTTTAACATCTTTCAGATCTTTCAGTCTTTTCAAACAATAAGGACGAATATGACCAATTTCATCACAATAATGACACACATACTTCTTTTCTGTTTGTTTCTTCTTATTAGTCTTTGTTTGAGCCTCAACTTTTACCTTAGTATCGGTTTTAGCTTTCACAAATTTCACAGGATTCTCAAACATAGAAGATGTTCCATTTTTATATCCCAAACCAAATTTATTAGATTGACCAACTACTAGAGCATTATTCATATCGGATGAACTTTTGATATATTTCTTAAAACTTAAAGAAGTTCATTTCGGCTTCCTCTTTTAGCTTAGAAATTTTCAAGTCTCTTCGGTAAGTATGATTTCTAGTTTAGTTATTGTTTCTTTTAAATCATCATTTTCTTTATTTAAAGACTTTAGAGATTGATCTTGTTCGGCACATTTGTGTAATAAATTTTTATAATCAGATTTATCAATTTTTGTTTCTTCGTAAGTGTTACCTGTTTCATCAACACATCCAACAAAAGCTGTTCAAATCGGAGAAATTTGATGTTGCTTTGGATGTTATAACATCCATCTCGAGTCGAGTCATCCAGATCATCATCCAGAGTCATTATAATCAATTTTAACATAAAAAGTAAGTTTTTCATTTTTGAATCATCATTTTCATCATCCGAGTCATCACTTAAGGTAGCATTAAAATTCGGTTTTCTCCTAAGTCTAGTATTTGCACACTCATTTGCTTAGTGTCCAAATCCAGTGCATGCATCACACTTAAATGGTTTTTGTATTCAGGATCATACCTTGGTTTACTACCTTTTCGGTTTGTCTTGATTGACTTCGATCTCTCCTTCTTTCGGGGGTAGGTATTGTGTTGATTTCGATCTTTGGTTGGATATTCCCTTGGATCTACTCATTGTTTTCCTCGGGTAGGAGTTAAACTTCTTTGTCGAGAGCGATGTTATCGGGATTGTTACAACATAGGTCCGTCACATCCTCATCGAATCAATCTCGGTAACATAAGATTGATGTTCATCACTTGTGGATGCTTCTCCTTTGTAAACAACAACCTTCTTACCATCATTCTCCTCTGGTTGGATGCTATTGATCTCATAAGTCTTAAGAATGCTTATTAGCTCATTGTGACTCAACGTATCTGTATCCTTGGCTTCTTCTATAACACAAATTTTTGCATTAAATCTTTTAGGAGCGAACGTAAAATCTTATGCACTAACACGATATTAAAGATAGGATCTCCAAGCGGTTGAGCTTCATTGGCAATCTCCATGACACATTCATTGTAAGATGAAATGGTTTCATCTTCCTCATTCTCGGGTTCTCGAACTTCGTGCCTAGCATTCGTAGTTTTGTTCTACGAACACTATCGGACCCTTCACAATGCTCTTGTAAAGCTGTTGATTCTTAATTTTGTATGTTTTGATGATGTTTCTAAAACCTAAGTGTAATAGGACCAGCTGAATCATTAGTCGGTGATGATCTAGATAGGATTAGAGTCTTCATTAAGGTAACCTTGCTAAGATCTATCTAGAAGACTTGAAGATGTATGAGAACCGAAGACGAGAAGACTTGAAGACGAGAAGACTTAAAGGCGAGGAAGACTTAAAGGCGAGAAGACTTGAAGATAGAAGACTTGATCAGAGAACAAACAACTAGAAGACAACAAATGTTGCTATCAAGAAGACCTAGAAGGTTTCTTGTACTCAAAGAAGTTGTCTCTAAAAGACTAGAAGACTTGTAACATGCTCTAAGGCAGAGATGGACACAACTTATGAAGATCAAGTAGTCAAGAAGACTTGGATAAGAAGTCGGCAAGGTTGGAAAGCTTGCTAGGATAAAGATAGAAGACTTAATCGAGACGAGATCAATCGGTATATCAATCGGGATGACTAGTATCAATCGGATCCGGATTAGAAGATCAAATCCACAAAGAGTCAATCTATCAAGAGATAATTGATTGGAATCGGACAATCAATTATCTAAGTCAGCAGATCTTCTCAACGGCTACTTACCATTGTCACAAAGACACGATTATCAATCGAGTCCAATGGCTAGTTGATTTCAGGAATCTATAAATCAAATTGGAGGGTTTGAGAATCGATCTGGATCTACGCGCGAGAAATTTCAAGAAATCCTACCATTCATTGCAAATACACGCAAACTCATTCAAACCATGAATCATAACTCACGTTGAATCAAGTTTTTTTATTTTGGTTAAGGAACTGTAAATCACCTTCTAATATCTCGAGTACGAGAGAAGGTTGATCATTTCATATATCTAAGAGTTAGAATAAACTCAAGGATCATCATTTGTTACCAAGGGCGGGAACTTGTAAAATCTCTTATGGTCAAATCCTCGAAATGATAGAGGAAACAAGACCGGAAGTTTTGGTGGATAGTAAGATCCTGTGGAATCGGGGAGAGTGGATGTAGGATCATTATATCCGAACCACTATAAAAATCTCTGTGTCTTTATAAGCTTTACGCATACATATTTATAGCTGCTAATTCATCATCGTTTTAAATAAACTTGCACTAAAACTTGCTAAGCATTCATCAAGAAGGTTTTCATTAAAAAGGGTTTTTCAAATTCATATACGAGATTAGCTTCCGCATTATCAAAAGATTTCAAGGATTATGAAATCATTGATTACACCTAACACACTTTGTTAGGATGTATACTATAAGCCTAGCTTTTTGTATGAACATCTTTTTATATGAGATTCATTATGATCAAATTACTTGTTTTTATGATTGTTACATATATCATTGTTTTTGTCAGTTAGTCTATACCGTAGATAATATGGTGTGTGGTGTCACACGAGAAGATCATGCTATCGATTCCTTATAGATTATAAATAATAGCTCACAACCAAGATGGATTTGGATAAACCATTGGAGCGGTTTGTGGTGTAATTTGGTATTAGTCTATCTTGACTATAAAGTTACGCTAGTACATTTTGTATGTATTGAGCGGGACCATATGAGGTTATTCAATTTGTACTCGACTATATAAAAGAACAAGACCTCTGTTATAATAGATGTACGTCTTCTTAATTCATATATAATAACGGGCACGTGTACTCGGTGTTTGTTTCTTTAATTTACCAATGGGTGAGATTTATTAGATCAATAGGCTCGGTGAATTGGGAGATAGCACTTTGTTTATATGGTGTGCTATTGATTATAGAAGGAATTCGTGTCCTAATTATTTAGGATGATGATGTCCCCTTGAGGAGCTTATAAAGATTATCATGTAAACCTGCAGGTGGATTCAATCCGACATGATAATAAAGATGAGTGGTACTACTCTTGGAATTAGATGTAAATTAATTAAGTTGTCAAGAACTTATTTAATTTATGGACATTCGATATCTTAAACACGGGAAATAAACGTACACATAATAAAGGAGCCCATATTATAATATGGGATTAGAGTGGTAGTTCAATTATAACTCTTTAGTGGACCGAGTTATAATTGATGGGCTTAAGTGGAGTGTTCGGAGTGAACACAGACGCCTAGGCCCATCGGGAGGCCCAAGCCTAATTCCTCCTTAGGGTCCCTGTTGTAGCCTATAAATAAACCCTACTTTAGAGCCTCACATACGTGTGAAAAAACGTAAGAAAAAAAAGGCGGATTCGACTCCCTTGGAAGATCGTCGCCCACACGACGTCCAAGGGAAAGGGATAGGAATACGGCAGAAGATCGTGAGGTTCGTGGTTCATCCTTGATCGCGATTCGACCTTAGAACTGGTTCATCTTCACCTATTAAGGTGAATAGGTATGATTCCTTTTCCGCTGCGTGTTTCATACATGTGATCCCGAATCATTAATTATATAGAGTCGGTGATCCGATGATTCCAACACACTTTGAGTACTTATGCATGTAGCAGACTTGCAAAGTTTGCTAACCACACACTCAACTCACGAAAAGTTGTAAAAGTTTTGAGTGTGGTAAAGTCTATTCAACTCCCTTCTAGACTTTACACATCCTTGCATATCTCGTCCAGGACTAACATAAATGATCCTAAGCCTCTTTTGCATTGACACCGTTAGATATGATCTTGAACATAGTCATATCAATCGAGACAAAAATTGCATTTAAGGCTTTAGAATTGTAATCGCAATTGTTCTTTCATCATTTGTCGATCCAGTTCTCGTTTGATTTGAGTTTCTCCTTCATTATCGGGTTGAGTTCTAGGGGTTGTCCATCCGGAAAGAACACTCCTCCAAGCACGTTCATCAATGGATTTGATATATATCCGCATCCTTGGCTTCCAATAGGCATAGTTTGTTCCATCAAGAACAAGAGGTCTAATAGGCTGAGAGAGTAGATATTCCATTGCAAAATAAAAGACATACTAAAACACAAGATCTAAACTTAGTACGGTCAAGTTTTAGGCTCGGTGCCTACTTAAAGTGTGTGTGTAGTGTAAAAGCAGAATGATGTTGTATTAAATATTATGGCATGCACTACAACACCTAAATACCTAAATGTAAACAGCGGAAGACTAACACTACAATGCAAAGGAGTAATTTTTTCATAGACTTGTTAAATAGAGTCTATGATGCTGTCGGTGAAATGTTTCACTAAATCGAGAGTGAATACAAAAGTTTGTGTAAAAAGTTTCCAAGACAGAACCTTTACAATGGAAATAAAGACTCAATATCATCTATTGACTCTTAAACGGCTAAGTGTAGTATTACAAAATATTACACCGTCAAAAGTAAATCAAAGTATCAAAGACATCTACGCTAATGACACTTCAAGATACCTATGTTGCTAAACAAGGTAACATGCGCAAGTAGCAACGTAAAGGGGGAATAACGGTCCTATCTCTTGGATGCACTAACGCACTCAACAATTGATATTTGAATATTTCTTGCCATTCTTTGAAGTCCTCGGTCTTCTATTTATAGATGTCCTCGGCTTCAACCATAGATCCTTGTAGATGGATCTAGAAGGACTCCAAAATAACTTCTCCTTATTTCTCTCTCCTAACCGTCCATGTCGATAGTTGATTTCGTGACTTACTCACTGCAACCGCATGATCTAGGTCCTTCTAAATCTCTCTGGAATTAGTCTTGAATTTGGATCCTTGTAGAAGAATGCGGATTCTGTCCTCAATGTTGCACTTGATGCTACAACATCCACGATAATATTTGGTGAGTCTTCATTCCAGATCCTTGTAGAATGTTTTAAATCTTCAACCTGCAATGTCACAACATCTACTACAACGTTGAACTATTAGAGAATAAAAGTTAGTTATATGAAGAAAGAAAGGGTCAAATTCGATGTAGCGTAGAATATGTGATAACATCACATGCGACATCAACACTTAGGATTAGTTGGAAGTGACTACTTGTTGCCTTGTGTTTTTGTTTGTTTTATTATTTTTTTAGAATTTGATACTTTGATTGGTGGTGTGTAGGTGCATGATCACGAGATCTCGTGGTATACCACCCGAGCCATTCAATCCGGAAATAGAAGCTACCATTCGAAGAAATCGTTGGAGAAGAAGAAGAGAAATGATGGAAGAGGAAGCTATGGTAAATGAAGAGAGAGTTAGTGAACATCATGTGGAGGAGATGAATAGAAATGACAATTGGGTATGGGGAGTGCAAGACAATAGAGGAGACGATGGGCATAATCCACCTTACAATGCTCAAGTTGGCCCTTTCCCTCAAGGGATGCCCCCAAATTAATTCTCATACCAAAATTCATACCCATACCATCCACATGCTAACCAATATCCATACTATCCACCTTATCCACAACAATTCCCACCAAATTACCCACAAATGTCATACCCGGAAGAGCACTAGATCTCAAGAGCCACTACATGTACCACAAGCCCAACCTCCTCCTATACAAGATCCTCCACCTCAAGGTAGACCTCTAAGGGAATTCTTTGAGCCTCAATTGGGTGAGTATTATGATGGCATTGCAAGGCCAAGGATCGAAGCTAATAATTTCGAGATAAGTCAGGCTCTCTTGAGGATGTTGAGGAGAAGCAATTTGAAGGAAAAGATGAAGAAGAATGCCCTTATCAACACATGACACAATTTTTGGAAATTTTCGACACGACCAGGTACAACGGAGTGTCCCGAGGATGTTAAAAAGCTAAGGCTCTTTGCCTTTACTCTTAAGGGAGAGCCAAGGCTTGGTTCAATTCTATCCCTCCCGAAACCGTGCGTACGTGGGGGACCTTAGCAAGAGATTTTTGATGAAGTTATATCCACCTTCTACGATGGTTCAAGCCAAAGAAGTTATCTCTCATTTCCGTCGAAAAGAATGGAGAGACTATACCGGAAGCTTGGAAAAGATATGAAGCGTTGCTTATTGCTTGCCCGCAACATGGCTTTCTGGAGGAGCAAACTATCATGTACTTTTGCAATGCGGATGGTGATAGATCCTTCCTCAATGCTTGTGCTAATGGTTCAATTTGGTTAAAGACGGTGGGGCAAATGAATGAGATAATGAAAAATATTGCCCAAGACTCTTTCCAAGTGACGGTGAATCGAGGAGCTCATCATAGAGTGTCCCATGTGAAAGAGATTGAATTGATGAAGATTATGATGATGACGATGATGGATCAATTAGGGGCTCTTACAACCTCTCAAGCTCAACAAAGTGTAAATCCACCCATGCCTCAAGTTGATTTGTATCAAAGCCCAATGCCTATGGAAGAAGTGCATTACATGGGAGGCCTCCATACCAAGGAGGATATCAAAGCAACTATCAAGGCAATTATCAAAATGCAAGGCCTTATCAAAATAGGCCTCAAGGTAATTTGCCGCCTCAATCTCAAGCTCCATATAATGCTAACAATTGGAGAACACATGAAAACTTCTCATATGCTAATCCTAGAGCCGCCGTTCAATTTCCCCGGTTTTGATCCGGTGCAAAGGCTCCAAATAATGAAGGGAAAGCAACACGGAGGAGCTACTTGGTATGATTGTGAAGCGGCTAGAGTCCAATGACTCTAGATTGGATGATATTGAGAAGCAAATGGACTCTAGATTCAAGACTATTGAGCACCAAGTGGGGCAATTGGCTTCAACGGTTGGAAAATTCTCATCCACGGTGGATCATTTTGCAAAATAAGGGATAATATCCATCTACCACCGAGCCTAATCCAAGAGAATTTTGTAGTGCTATACAATTAAGGAGTGATGCTAGATATGAAGGCCCTAAAATGCCCAAGGAAGTTGAAGGTGAGAAAGGAGTTGAGAAGGAGGTTGAGAAAGAAGAGGTTATTGAAGAAAGTGTGGTTGAGAAAGAGAGTGATGAAGAGATCAAAGCAAAGAAAGAAGAGAATTCCAAAGATGTATGGGAGTGCCAATGACTCCCATTCCGGTTCCCTATCCTCAAAGACTTGTGAAGAAGAAGCTAGATGAGTAATTTGGTACCGAACAAAAAAAAAAAGATGAGTAATTTGGTAAGTTTTGGAGGTGTTTAAAAACTTGCATGTTGATATTCCACTTCTAGAAGCCCTTGAGAAAATTCCCCATTACAAGAAATTTTTTAAGGAGATTATGTCAAAGAAGAGAAAATGGGATGAGAAATGAGCAATCAAATTGGTGGAAGAATGCAAGAAAATTCTACAGAGACACCTTCCTCAAAAGCTTAAGGATCCGGTGAGTTTTGTGATTCCTTGTGAAATTGGTGAGAATGGAAAAGTGCAAGGCTTATGCGATTTGGGAGCTAGTATCAATGTGATGCCTTTATCCATATTCAAAGGGTTGGAATTAGGAGAGGTGACTCCCACCACCATTAATCTTCAATTGGCGGATCAATATTTTGCTCATCCTTATGGGATTATTGAAGATGTGTTAGAGGGAGTTGACAAGTTTATCTTCCCAGTGGATTTTGTAGTGCTTGATATGAAGGAAGAGCTTGAGGCACCTATCATTCTTGGTAGACCTTTCCTTACAACCGGGAGGGCCATGATCAACGTGGAAAAATGAGAGCTCAAATTGAGCTTTAATGGAGAAAGAGGTGACATTTTCTAGAGCTCCATTAAAAGAAGATGCTCCAAGTGCTTTGGAGAAGAAGAAATGTGGCTATATAGAGATCATTGACGTGCGCCCTTCAAAGGATAGGGATGATTCTAACTCTTTTAATTCTTTAATCAATGATCATCTTATTCCTTCTTTTGTAATGTGTTTGCTAATAAGTCTTGTGTTTCTCTTGATGATCTTAGGGAGGAAAAGGCTCTTTATGCACCTTTGCTTGATCAGAGAGAAGAAAATAATGAAGAAGTAGTGAGAAATGTGTCCAAACTTGAGCAAGTCTCAAGTTTGGGGGTGTTAGAAGATAGAAAGATGCAACTTCGAGAAGAAGAAATAAGAAAGCTTTGTGGTTGGTGATCAAGTGGTGTGGAGCGAGTCTAATTGGAGTGAATTGCTTGGAGTAGAAAGACTCAAATAAGTTTGATTGTGAAAGAGACCAAAAGGAGGGAAACTTCTATTGAAAGACATGTGTGGATGTTGCCTATTCGCAAAAGATACTCTAGTGAGGCACAAGGACCATCCTAGTCAAAAGGAGGTGCCTAACATCCTCATTAAAAGGGAAGTATGAACTCCTTGAGTTCCGTCCGGCATAGGACGTTAAACCTAGCGGTTGATGGGAGGCAACCCATTTTATATTGCTTTTATGTGTTGTGTTGCTTTATAGTTGTTTTTGTTTTGGTTTGTGTTGCTTTTGGAGAAATTGTGTAATAACCCAAAACCAATTATAGGATTTTATATTTAAATCACTAAGATTAGTGATCATTTTATTTTATTCCAATTTCGTATTTGGTTTTCTTAATTTTTCTCCAAGCGTGACGGTTTTTCAACCCAAAAATCTACTGATACTTTTCGAACTCACATCCGTAATCCGGATTTGTTTAATAATGATTAATTACCAATAGTCCTTTAAAGGTGAGAAACACTCAAGAAAATCCTAAGAAAAATGTTTGTTCTCCCGTCAGCGTTTTAATAAATTTTCGGAATGAAACTTCGAAATGAAAAATACCGAAAATTCAACGTCGAGATCACAATACTGTATTGAAGAGTGGACTGCCAAAATGACAGCCCAAATGCCCAAAATAACCGACCATGTGGGAGGTTAGAGGGGGAATAATGCCAATGGTACCTTTCTTTACCCATAACCACACTCTAAAGACCTACCTAGTGTACTACCTCTCCCTATTTCCCTCCCCATCACCCCAAACTGCCGTCCCTCTCCCACTTCCTCCCTTCTATAAATAGGTTGCTGCCCTCTTCATTCTTCCACACAACAAAAAGCTTTGGGGCTCTCAAGAGAAAGAAGAAAAATCTCCAAGGGTAAGTCCCTAAACCCCTCTTAAGTCTTACTCTTCTTCTTAAGCTTAGAAATTCAGGAAAAATATGGTATGAGGCCCTAAGAACTTATTTTTACATGATATGATCTTATATGGAGTGCTTGAGTTGGAATTTTGGTGTTTGGAGTCAAAATGGTGAAGTTATACTTGAAACATGAAACTGCCGAAATCAAGCCCTACCCACTGACCCGTTTTTGTAAAATTTATTCGGACCCTTTCCACCCGTTTAAAAATCATTAAACAATTCCTAGATGTAGTATTTGAAGTGTAGAATAACATACTAAAATTTCGTGGCCACTGGATTTTTGTATACTGAGAATAAAATCATGAAAGATTATGTGTCGGAAGTGATCTGAAACTGGGAGCAGTGACACATTTCTTTTATTTCTTCCCTTTCTGATGGTTATAAAATTCTAGGAAAAATCTGGGATGTTCCACTTGATGTGTTGTAAACCATAGTCAAAAATCATAATATTTAGTTTAGTACTTCATGAGATAAAATTCGTTTTCTGAGTACCTGGTCGATGTTCGACTCATAGGGTTATTCTGTGTTGCACGAATTTATTTTTCCAGTTAGACTATTGTATAAATCATGGAAAAATTCATGAATGACCTAAAACCTGTTTATAACAAGATCCTTAAATTTGGTGATTTTTAAACAAGTATCCAATAAGTTATGAATTTTCTCGTAAGACATTTCCAGTAACCGAGCCAAACGATGGATTGAATTTTCACGATTTTTCTGGACAGAATCCCTAAGTCAAATGGCTTGGGTCCCTGAATGAAAGTTGTTCATACTTGAGTGCTGCATCAAATGTTTTAATTTCATAAGTTTTGGATGTTTCTGCAGAGAGTTATGGATTTTATAAGTTAAGGTCCCTGTTTTTGCCGAAACAGAAATTTAGAGTCCTTGTTACAAAATATGCTATAGTTTCGTAACTCAAATAAACTCGGACCCTTAATAAACTTTGTTCTACACTGAAATATGTACAACATATTAAAATTTCATAATTTTCCAACGAGTCTAAGTATTTTATTTTATTTATGCATGTATAGGTGTTGTTTCTTCATTTGACTAGTACTTGATAAATTAAAGGGCCAAAACTTTTAATGACGAGCATGTTTTGAATATCGAATGTATACATGATACCTTGTGAATACATATGTTTGAGTGTCTTACATATTTTTCTTGAAAATGAACGGAACCGAAAGTCCCAAATTCGTGACCCACAAACTGTAGTACACCAACAAAGCCGATTGGACATAGGATTAAACCCATAGGAGCTTTTGATAAAATAAAGTACCTCTTCTTCATGAAAGCCTAGTTTTTAGAAGGCACAATAAGATCAAGAACCTAAGTTTCCAATGGACAAAGATGCATCGAACTAAACATACGAATTGTGGTAGGTAGAGTACGGTCGGAACCAGAGACCGAGACTTTCGTGCGAGAGGCCTAAACAATCAAGAAGTTAAACTTTCTCTTAAAAGTTCTCCAGGTGGGTGACACTATCTGTATAGCTAGTTAATGTTATATGGGTTGTCGCTTTTCTGAATCAAACATAAACAGCTTTTCTCGAAAGACGTGAACAACTCAAAAGCATGCAAATGCACAACTCCTAACTATAAGAATATACAAGAACGAATTTCTTTTACTTTGATTTATTTATTTTTATATGTTACATACGAGAGTTATTATCTCTATTGATCAATAGATCTGCAGAGGCGAAGCCCTATATAAACGGGAGCAATAAGGTTGGAAGAGGGTTTGGATTGTGTGCGTAAATGCCACTAGTGCCACCTCACGGGAGCAATAAGGATGGTAGAGGGTTTGGATTGTGTGCAGAAATGCCACTAGTGCCACCTCATTTGGGACTCGGAGAATTACGGGTCTCGGACGTTTTAACGTGTCATTCCGCAATGTGATTACGGGGATCGGACGCACTAGCGTGCCATCTCAAATGTGCTATATATATATACTAAGCATGAAAGAAAGATGAATCTATTAATCGAATAAAGTTGAAGGATGAAAATCTTATAAGCGAAGATTACCTTGTACAAATGGGCTAAATGCCGCAACGCATAACTAAAGATAAGAGAAGAATAAAAGATTCAATTATTTCGGGTTTTCTGTCAACTGCGTAATAAAGATACAAAAGTTACCCATCGAGATTCCTATCTCACTCTCCCAAACTTAATATTTTCGGAGTTGCGAGAATGAGGCCCGGAGCCGCAGTAGACGACCGCTTCCCACTCTCTCTTATTTAATAAATAAATCGTCTTCGTAACTTTCAACCTTTTGTAATGAATACTTTACAAATTTTATGTTATTATCTCCCCACGGGAGTTGTACTCGTCGAGATGGTTTTGATCAAAGTAGACATCGATCTTTTATTTTAAAAGAATTCCTCTTCACTAAGTAAAATGTTTTTGAAATTTTTCCGCTGCAACTTAATTGGTTGTTATTCATAAGAAATTTTCTCGCTCAGTTTTTATATTTCACTAAGTGACGACTCGGGTTTAGGACGTCGGACCTCGAGGGTCAACTTTACGAATTCGGGGAGTTACAAATTGCTTGGAGATTGGAGTTTAATTGATGATGCTTAGGCGTATTGTGATGCATATTGCTTGTTGATGATTGGATTGATTGAGCTTATTTGATACTTTGGGAGTTGCAAGTTATTTAATCACTCTTTTGCGAACTACGGAATTTTATGCTAAAATTTAAGTTTGGGGGATGATCGTTCTAGTGTTTACTTGCATCTCGTTTGTGGTATATTGTTTTGGAAAGAGTTTGATATTCTTGTGCTCAATTGTAGGTACACTTGCTAGAGTTGGATTATGGAGTGTTGAAATTGCAAGGAAATGCAAAAGCAAGAGGGAAATGTGTATAAAAATTGGTGAATTAAGGCAAAAAGAAGAGACCCGATTTTCTCGATCGAATGAGTGACTGACTTAAATCAAGAGACCAAAAAGGTTAGTATGTGCATTAGGGGGTTCGATAGGTTCGTTAGTGGTCGATTTTGTGTGTTTCGAGTCGGGCCGAGTTCAAAATTTCGAGAAAATTCCTGGACTCGACCTTTGGTCGAGGGACGGGGCCTCAACTCGAGGCTTGTGACGTTTGTGTAATTTTCGCTAAGTATGATCAACCTCGACTCGAGATCCGGCACCTCGAGTCGAGGCAAATTTTGAAGTGGCAAGCACGCCTCGAGGGTTGGACCTCGAGTCGAGGGACATAATTTTCTAGCAACCTCGAGTCGAGATTGTGAAGCACAACTAAATGCTGGGGTTATTTTTAAAAATGCAGTAGTTCCCCCATTTCACCATTTCGAACTCAGCTTTTCCCTAACCCTTTCTCTCGCGATTTTCATCGAGTTCACCGATTTCGTGCACAATTTCCATTACCACTCACATAGTTAATCCATTGTTCCTTCATTTCCATCATCAAGATTCAATCTTTAGAGGGTTTGAGTGTAAGAAATTTTGGGGATTTTTGCTAGAAGTGTGTTGGTGCCCTAAATTACTCCCAAGTCCAATTCTTTTGGCGAAAAGGTGCATTTTTTTCTCATCTCTAGGCCCTGTTAATTTCGTCTTGGTAATGATTATTGCATGGGTTTTGATTATTATGTCCAATTTTGTGATTTGAGATAGGAATTTCTTTGAGGCATTTAATCAAACACCTTGTGTGCAAAGTATTTTGGACGAAATTGAGTGCTTTGTTGGATATTTTGGATTGAGTGAGGAACAATATGCCATAATTGTGATTAATTGAGCTTATTATATGAGACCTACTTGATTCCTAGCATTGAGAATGAGTTTGGAGGATTTTCTTAGAATTCCTTGTGAATGTATAATTGTTATTGGTCATGTTTGCATATTTGAGGATGGAGTTGTATGATATTGGATTATTATTGAGGAAAATATTTGTTGAATGACCAATTTTTGGATAGAGTTTTTGTTGAGGATATTGCATATTATTTTGAGCTCAATTGTGTTGTTGAATGATTAAGGCTATTTAATTGAGTATGCATATTATGTGGTAATTTGAGCACTCCTAATGCCTAATTGATTGAGTTTGTGTGTGTGACCAAAATACTTGAGTTAATTGCTTGATTCACATTGCAATAGTTGAGTGTTGAAGCATTATTGATGCATGATGCATTCATTCTCATTTTTGAAGTGCCTTCCACTTTTGAGATAATAATGGTGCTAACCTTGTCTTAGTGGCTTTGTAGGAAAATGTTTCGTGGGGCCGACGGACATGGCTACTCCGATAGGGAGATGCGGTGACGTTCGCTAATAAGTTGCCGGCCCAAGTTGGAAATTTGTGGGATGACCACAAATGGAGGACGCATTCAATCATTTATGGGGAGTTAAATGCAACAAAGTGGTGAAGACAAGGCTAGTAGACCACGATTGCATGGTGGCTATGGGGATTGAGGAGGACATCCCACGGTTGTTCGAGCAAGTGGGAATGTCGAGTTTTTGGAGAAGAGACCTCTGCGTATTTAGGCCTAACTTTGGAGTTCTTGTGCACCATTACGTTTGATAAGGCAAGGAGGGCTAAATTTTCAAGAGCGATCACGTTTGTATTAATGGAAAATGAGTACACCTTGACGGTGGATGAGGTGAATGAGATTTTGGGAGCACCGACCGACCCGGATGGCACACTCTTGAAGCCGAGAAAAGAATATAATGTTAAGAAGTTTTGGAGAAGAATATGTGATTCCGTGGCACCCGTGCAACAACCATTCACACCGGGAAATCCAAGAGTACTCATATCCAGGAACCCCGTCATGAGATATTTAGAGAAGATTCTATCGGGTACTATTTTTGCTCGATTCGAAAGAGGAGCCGTGGTATCGGAGGAGCTGTACGTGATGTGGTGCTTCCTCCATGGGGTGAGGTTTAACGCCGGTGCTTATCTTTGCTACCTATTCGAGAGGGTGAAAAGCACACGATTTGCCAAAGTCCAGTTTGGGGGTCTTATCACATTGATAGTCAAGCACTTTGGAGTGCCTACGCATAACTTGAGGGTTTTGGAGGGACCTGACCTCACTACGACATGATGAGGAGGATGAGGTCCTTGGACCTAATTGAGAGGACTTGGTGTTTTAAACAACACCTAGGAGGTCGGTTTCCATTGCCTAACAAGAGGCTAACTAAGGTGTTTGGCTCGGCTAGCCAAGTGACCATCAACCTCCGAATGTGATCGCAAAGACACACAGATTCCATCGAGGCCTACACTAGAGGCATGGAGTGAATCTCCAAGATGAAGACGAAGAGAAAGAGGAAGGGGGTCGGGAGATGATGATGAAGAAGACGAAGAGGAAGAGGGTGAAGAGGCCGAGGATGAGCCGGTTGAGGAGCCGGTAGGAATGGAAGAAGATGAAGAGCCGGCACCGAGATCAATTATCGTTGGCAAGATGAGATGAGGAGTCGTGAGTTTGAAGCGGGGAGCTCGTCTAGGAGGCCATGTACATTGACGGAAGAGATGTGGGAAGATAGTCAAAGAATGCAATTGGAGTGCCTCAAACCGTCAAGATGAATGCTTCCGTATGCTTGAAGAGTCAAGAAGGTTCAATGAGGAGTCACAACGAACGCAAGAAGAGTATCTCAAGAATCAACAAGACATGTATGCTCTCCTTCAAAACATGAGCTCGTGGAACCTTGCACCGGGTTACTACCCACCTCCTCCACCTCCTTCGATGAATGATTAGGAAGTTTCTTATCTCTCATCTCTTAGTCATCTTTTCTCTCTTCTCTCTCTTGGTAGATAGTACTTGAATTGACATTGATGATTTTGGGGTTGTATTTAATTCTCAATTTGTGGATTTGAGTATCTAATGAATTGTGGGATGTCTTAATTGACGTGGATTTCTTGATTTTCATTGTTATTCCATGGATATTATGGTTATTTTGAGATTGTGTTGAATGGGTTTTTAATAAATGTGTGATTGTTTTCTTAATGAGATGTTAATGAATGAGATGGTGTGAGTGACTTGATTTGTGAAAAAGAGTAGGAAGATAGAGATAGTTTGTGAGCTATGATCAAAATACCGGAGAGATTTGAGACTAACCGTGACATTAATACCGGTTGATTTTCATTGTTGTGTGGGGTTGATGCTTGCATTGATTCCTAGAACTTGCCCGGTTTTTGCGTGAATAATTACTCTTGTGAATTGCTAGAAATGAGATTAGGCTATGTTTGTAAAATGAGCTAGAGCCAAAAGATGCCTTACCCTTGTGATGATAATCCCTAGTTAACCAAGTTGAGCCTTTAAGCCATGAGTTCTTGCTAGCCTAATTACAAGCTTATAGACCATTTTTGAGCCTAAAAAGTCCAACATAGTTGATCGCTTGTATTTTAGCAATAAGTATTTACTGACCAAATAAATTTTCGAACCCTAGGGACTAGGAGTACAATGGAGCCTTGTAAACATGCGTTTCCATAGAATTATAGTGGCTAAACGGGGTGCTAACACTTAAATCAACTACAAGCCAAACAAGAGCAAACAAATTAAAACAACGAAAGCAATTAAAACTCTAACGAGTGCGAGGTGGTGTGAAACGATCGCTCGAGTGTCTTCCTTATACAATCCTTTGGGTATCACACAAATCAATCACGAATCAAGGCATGGAATGGGCAAAGCTAAGAGCGATCACGTAAATTCTAACAAGCTAGCACCTAGGACCGTTGATCACCTAGACACGTTCACAATCGGGTACTAATGCCTAAGGTCGTCTCTTCACTACACACCTAAGCATGCAATGTCTACTAAAGAGGAATCTAGAAACCAATCCACCTCTCGATGCAATCAATTACGATCAAAATCACCACAATCAATCGGATAGTTCACTTAATCCTCTCCTAAGCATATCCAACTCTCGTTACAACATACAAATTCAACGAATCAAGCTAATGAAAACAATCAATCATGAGATCAACACAAAGCTCAATAGTAGAAGCATCAAAGCCACAATCACATGCCAATCAAAGTGATCAATTCATGATCAACACCAAATTCATGTATAATTCCAACACCCAAGCAATCAAGACGGTTAGCCCATGGCTAATTTGATCAATAAAATAGAAATGAGGGAGAAGAGATCAATACCCATTGCAAAATTAATGAAAGCAATTAAAAGGAAGAATATCACCTTAATTGAATTGAAGAAACTATGAATTAATCCCAAAAATAGTTTGATCCTTGCTTGAAAGTAGAAATTACACCAATTAAATCTATGGGCTAGCTCAATCTATGGAAATTAAAGACAATCTATCTAAGAATTTGAAATACAAGAGAAATGGGAATGGAATTCTAAAGTTCTAATCCAAGCTAAATTAATTCTAAGTTTGGAATGAGTTCCCAAATGGAATGTGTTGCCTTCAATTCATATTTAGAGGTATATATAGCAGGGGTCTCGAGTGCAAAGTCCATATTTGCAAAGGATTCCTTTGAAAAATTAAGTTACGCAAAAATAGCTCAAACAGTGTCTCGGGTCGAGACACATCTCGACTCGAGTCGAGATGACGTCTCGGAGTCGAGACACCTCTCGACTCGAGTCGAGACGACGTCTTGGGTCGAGACAAGCTCGAGACAATATCCCTTGCTCTCGTAAATCATCTAACATCTCGACTCGAGCTACAGAATCGTCTCGGAGTCGAGACAAGCTCGAGACACACTCAAGACATACTCTGCGGCCGGTTCTTTGATTTTCGATCTTCGATATCTTGAGCATCCGACTTCCGATTGCTTCGATTCTTTTTGT
Source organism: Paraleonurus japonicus (assembly GCA_030762865.1). Lineage (NCBI taxonomy): Eukaryota > Viridiplantae > Streptophyta > Magnoliopsida > Lamiales > Lamiaceae > Paraleonurus > Paraleonurus japonicus. Next base: position 20,942,875 of record CM061053.1, read on the forward strand.
GTTTTGACCCTCTCTTCAGTGTCTTTCTGAATCTTCCCTTGAATTCTGGATTCACTGAGAGATAAGAACGGGGTGGGCTCGTTTCTTGGACCATCACTCAAATCAAACTCAATTTGGTGGAAAGCTTGTCCTTTGCATAAAATGTGATCAAAAACCTACAAAACAGACATAATACCTTCCACAACCATTAAGCTCATAATTATACTAATTAGGGTGATATTGCTCATAAAATAGATCAAAATATGCAATTAATCCACAATAAAATCATGCAAGAATTCACCCTAATTAATAGTGGAGGGCAGGAATAGTGCAAGGAACTTGGGTAACAAGTGGAAGAGAAAGAATAATTTGAGCATTAAGAGTCAAAAGATGATGAAGATATGAATCAAGGGTGAAGTGCTAGAAAAAGAGTACAAAAAAAAAAAAAAGGAAAGGGGAATGTGAATGACTACAAAAGAGTCAATAAAGAGGAATGCTATGTGAAGCAAGTGAATTGATTGCATTGAAGTGAAGTGTATAAGAAAGATGTGAACAATTGTTGTTAGCATTGATCTATATTCTCCACTATGTTTAGTCACTCTCACAATTCCCAAATGTTCCCTACCTTTCCAAAGAGCTTAACGTTACATCTAAAAGAAAGACCTTTTTGATCTAGCAAGACACTTGAGTGAGAAGTGAGAGATGTAAATAACGGGCAAGCTTATGGTGATACATGTAAGTATTTGACCTTTGAGAGTTAAAATGACCTAAACACACTTGAGAGTGAGTGATACACGACCGTGAGGATTGTGGTGAGCGAACTATCTCTATTCTTGATTGCTCTTATAGAAAGTTGAGTCATGATGCATTGTCTTGTGAAATTGACACTTGTTGAGTTAATGATTGCACGTTTGTTGATTACTTATTTGATTAATCTTGATTTGATCATTTCTTGATGTGGATATTCTCGTTACTCGAGGACGAGCAACATTGTGAGTTTGGGGGTGTTTGATGAGTGGTGATAAGTGCATGAATAATGTGGTGTTAATTGCAAAAAGTGATGAAAAATATTAGTTTTTGAGCTTAAAGGTGTAAGGTATCACTTATTTGTATGAAAGATATCACAAGTGTGGAATTAATGAATTTTTATATGTTTTGTCTTATTTCCGGGTATTTCGGTGGAATCGACCAAACCGAGCATATAAGAATTCATATAGGAACAAGACGAACGACATGAGAGAATTCGGGGTCGGAGGTGGAAATCGGCCTGGAAAAATGTCACGGACTCGACCACCGGTCGAGGGGCAGGAGCCTCGAGTCGAGGCATGTGTTGCTCGAAAATATGCCTAAGTGTGAAGAGCCTCGACTCGAGGGCACCAAGCTCAAGTCTAGGGTGGAGCTATGGCAAGAAGCTCGAGTCGAGCCGGTGATTTTTAAGAGAAGCGTGCTAGCAATTTCAAGGAGCTCGACTCGAGGGGCCCAAGCTCGAGTCGAGGGACCTACAAAGCTGAAAATCCTCATTTTAATCCCCTTGGACGAAAAACAGAGCATAATTCACTCTAGAGCAGTTACTTAGCGCTTTTGAGGCGATTTTCCCAATTTCAAGCCAATTTCTCCTTCTTAGTTCACGAGGTTCATAGTTGTAGTTAGATTTTCATTCATTGTTGATTAGATTAGCCTTTAATCCACTAGATTAGTCAATTGAGATTGTAATTCAAGTGAAGAGAAGTTTACAATTGTAGAGATTCAAGCATTCAATTCATTGTTCATTTGGCCAAATTGGTGATGTTCTTCCTCTTTCTTAATTTCTATTGCTTTATTGCTTTGATTCTCATTATGATCATTCAATTAGATTTTTCACCCATGGATTTTGCTCTTTGCTCCATGGGCTAATTTTTGTGCTTGGGATAATTGAAATTGAGGATGATTTGATTGTTCTTTCTATAATTGTTGATGATTGTTGTTTAATTGAGATAGTTAGTTTCCTAATTGTTGATGTTAATTGTGCTTCATGCATTTTTATGTCTTTTGATTAGTGTTTGATCACCCTAGCAAGATACAAAAGTTGAGCTAACGTGATTAGAGATTAATCGAGTGATAATTGTGTATGATTGTATGAATTAAATGCTTTGTAATTGAGAGATTCATTGCATTATAAATACTCACATTTAGGCATTGTGTGATGAATGAAGACATTATTGCATGATGTTCATACTTTTTATCTTGATTAAATGATAATTTGAAGCAACTATAGTTGTGATCATTGATTCCTTGGTGGAGATTATCCCTAGCGCCCCTTCCCCATTTGATTACTTGAAGTTTGCTTAGCTAGTTTAATTCCTTACTAATAGCCTAAATCTTAGTTTAATAGTTGATTGATTTTAATTCTTGCATTTTTAGTAGTGTAATTGGAACCAAAATCATGCTTGCAACAATAGTCGTTAAACTCATGTCCTAGGGCCTCATTGCATATCTTATCCCTTGGGTTCGATAAGCTTGATTTGGTCTTAATAACTCTTACCCGATTATACCACAATCAGTTTCATCGTAATCAATTCCTTCGATTGCGAGTAACCTTGGGCAACTAGTCTCGCCTTTATTTCGAACCATTATATTGTTCTCATCCCTTTTGTTTTTAAAGACCCACTTAATTCCAATAATTTTTCGATGATGAGGTCTTTCAACAAGCTCCCACACATCTTGTCTTTGAAATTGATTTAGTTCTTCTTGCATAGCATTGATCCAATTGGAATCGGTAAGAGCTTTAGTGACTAACTTGGGTTCAAGTAATGACACATAGCAACGAACATACAATCTAGATTTAGCCGTGTCCTAGTCTGGACTCCGATTCTAAATCTCTTATTATTTGTTCTCACTGTGGATGATAGTTCATTATCTTTTACCCTTGTCTTTTACCAAAGATGAGGTCTTGTCTCAAGTATCCTTTTCAATTGGTTCAATGTTACCTTCAGAGAGTGTTTCTTCCCGATCATCCGGAAGAGTAGTTGTCCGATCGCCTAACTTGGAAGAACTTTCAGGATCTCGTATCTTTACTTAAGACGAGGTTCTTCTTTATCATCCGATTCAGACTACGGTATATAAAACTTCACATTTGATCTTTTAAAAGTCATCTTTTGTAGATCATCTGTAATCTTTGTGATGTCACCTGTTTTCTTAGACTCAAAAGTAGATTCATCAAATACAATGTGTAGTGTTTCTTCCACACTAAGGTTGTCTTGTTGAAAACTCTATATACTTTAGATATAATGGAATATCCAAATAATATCCCATCTGCTCTCTTAGCATCAAAGGTTTTCATTTGAGACTTTCCATTGTTGCGAATAAAACACTTGCAACAAAAAATATGAAATCATGAAATTTTAGGTGATCTTCCTTTCCATATTTCATATGGGGTTTAACATTTATCTTTAACAATTAAACATCTAGTCTAAATAAAGCATTTGTATTAATGGCTTCGCCCAAAACCGGTGTGGAGTGTTGTATTCGAGATAACATAGTCCTCACAACTTCTTTCGTGGTTCTGTTTCTTCTTTCAACAACTCCATTCTGTGAGGTGTCCTTGTTGCAAAAGTTTCGTGAGCTATACCATTCTTAGTACAATAGTTAGCAACAAGTGAATTAAGAAACTCAGTACCTTTATCACTTCTTATTTTGACAATGCTTAATCCTTTTTCATTCTAAATTCTTTAAAGAAACTCAGGTATTTTGGTCATTGTCTCATTTTTCTTGTATAAGAAAATAACGTAAATCTAGAAAAATTATCTACAATTACCAAAGTATATTTTCTCCCACTAAAACCGAGAGGAGTAACTTGACCAAATAAATCCATATGAAGAAGTTCCGCATTTCGTTCTAAAGAAGGACTATTTATTGTCTTAAAAGAAGCTTTGGTCTGTTTTCCTTTTTACAAGCATTACAAATGTGACTTTTCGAAAATACTTTATCCGGGTGTCCTTTGACTAAAGATTTTTGTCAATTTGTTAAGAGTTTTGAAGTTTAAGTGACCAAGACGTTTATGCCATAGCCAACTTAAGTCATCCGAACTCTTAGCAACTAGACAAGTGTCTCTAGGAAAACATTTGAAATTAGCAATGTAGATATTGCCTTGTCGACTCACGATAATAAAATATTTTCATCAAGACAACTTAAAGCATAACATGCATTACAAGTAAACTTTATACAATAACCCTTATCACGAATTGAGAAGCAGATAAGAGATTATGTTTTAACCCTTCAATAAACCTCATGTACTTGAACATCTCCAATCATCAAGGTTTCAACTTCTTTGGTTTGACCAAAATTGTTGTCTCCAAACATGACTCGTGGTCCATCAATCGTCCGATAGTTTGAGAGTAAACGTTTCTCATAGGTCATATATTTTGAACATCCGCTATCAATATACCGGATGACCTCGAGTACATCCGCTCTTTCTACTATACTTGTGTCATCCTCTCAAGCCATGAGGAATATTTCATCGTCTCGAACCAAAACGGATGAGGGTGAAGATGATGTAGTTTCATGAACTTCCTTCTTCTCTCGCTAGAAGAGCCCTCAGTCCGCATATCTCCTGGGCCACGTTTCTTTCTCTTTTCTCAAGTTCTCTAGGAGTTAACCGAGGACAATCATAGCTATAGTGACCGGGTTTATTGCACGTGTAGCAGATATCTCCTCTATCGAGATCTTGGACTACTATCTCCTCGTCTTATTGGTGACTTAAATCTCCTAATCTGATCTTTTTCTTTTCACCATCGAACTCTTGTCTTCTCTCTCGGACTTATAGCTTTTCCGACTTGATCTGTCCCGTTTATTTCTTTTGCACTTCATCTTGAGTCTTTCATATCTCTTTATCAATAATGTCATTTCTTCCTTTATGGATAAGTCGGATGCCTTAGACACTTTCTCTGGTTCCTCTTGATGAAGGAAAGCAACTGTCTTCCCGAGAAGTGGATAATTCTATCTCGTCTTCCTCATCTTCTATTTGAATATCATACTCTAATGCCTTAAGATGCGAAAATAATGTATGATGAGAAATTGAAGATAGATTCCGAGTAGCTTTGAGAATGTTGGCCTTTTCCCTCCATCTTTTGCTTAAAGCTCTAAGGATCTTACTATTGATTTTCTTTTCTCGTATAGGACTTCCTAGGTTTGAAGCTTTGTTGAGAAGATTGGTCATCCTTATGTCCATTTCGTCTATTGTTTCTCATCTTTCGTTTTGAACGTGTCAAAAGCATGTAAGACTGATTGCGGCTTGTTTTCCTTAACTTAGTCGATCCTCGCACATGTTTGCTAAGGTCTCCCATATTTCTTTTGCGGTCTTGCAACGTTTAACCTTTTCTACTCAATCCTTGCTTAAATTTTCAATTATCTCGCCCGCGACTTAATCTAAATTGTGAATCTTTCTCTCGTCATTCGTCGATCTGCGCTCTTCTTTTCACGTCTAACTCTTGCCTCGTTAGAAGACTTAGCTCCATCACTTACAACTTAAAGATAATTTATGTTGATCATGCAAGACAAATCCAAATTAAATAATTATATAATTAAATTATTTTTAAAAAGGTACTACATTTTAAATAATTAAATAATTTTTTAAATATTATTTAAAAAAAAATAAAATTCTCTTCAACCGCGTATACGCGGTTTTATGCTAGTATATATATATATATATGTTTGTGTGTGTGTGTGTGTGTGTGTGTGTGTGTGTGGGTGGGGGCAAAGTCACATTCTTCTATTTCAAAGTTCCTCTCCTCTCATTCATTTATGTTTTAAGTATTAATCTCAACCATCGATTTTATAAGTTTTAATCTCAATCATCCATCTATTTACATATTAGTGTATAAATACTTGATATCTCTAATTTAAATAAATTATGATAGGTATTTTTGTTGTTTTATATTTTATTTTTTCAAGATTAATTATTATTTTTGCAAATTCATATGCTTTAATGTCTTTCTCTATTATTTTTGCATATTCATATTTTGAAGATTTTGATCAATATTTTGTTGTTTAATGTTTCATTATTTTTCTAAACTAGATGCATATTTCATATGACGAGTTAAAGTTGATTTTGATATATATATATATATATATATATATATATATATATATATATATATATATATTACAGATTAATAATTTGAAGATTGAGATCTTTTTTTGAAAATTCATGTTTTGAAGTCAATGATCGGTATATACCTATGAAGATATGATGGACGACCAATTACTTTAAACATTATTATCGATTCATAATATCTCCTAAATATATTATATATTTTTATTTTTGTATCTTATGTGAAAATATATCTCCTAAATATATTCATATTTTGAAAATATATTGTTATTTATTTATTTATTCTATATACGAAATTTAAATTTAAATTTTGAAAGTAAAAAATCATCCACGAAATTTGTGTTCGGATATGCAATTTATAAGAAATATTACACACCTATTCTTATGTGAATAATATTTTCATAGATATTAATTTGACCACTGTAAACAAATTTATCCATGAATGTTCTTTATAAAGAAATTTTTCAAAATTTATAATTATAAATATAGTTTTTAACGTGGAATATAAATTTGAGGATTCATTTGGTGTTTTATAGAGTTATTGAGTACTACATATTTGATTTTATTTTTTTACATATTTGAATAACAATTTTAATTTAAATAATTTATCATAAATTTTAAAATTTAATTTTTTATTGTTATATATATATATATATATATATATATATATATATATATTATTTCTTTCATTACCCAAGAAATTCGAGAGAAAATTGAGGTTTTTTGAAGGCCAGTCTTTCTTCTTCTTCCTCGCATCATTCATACGGTTGTACCTTACCCATTGTTTTGATAAATCTTTTTGCGAGATGAAGATTCATATTACAAAAGAATAGAAGTATTGTGATGATCTGTATTTTTTTATAGGATTTTTCCGTTTGATTTTCTTTGATAATTATATATCCTAATATTTTATTCGTATGTTACCTCTTTTTTTTTTTTTTTTTTCGTATCTTCAAATTTTTAATTATACGTGAAGTTTTGATTGGCGATCAACTATTTAGAAGATTATGAAAAATATTTGATTTACTTTATTAATTTGTATCCATTGTTAATTTAGAATATAATTTTGATGGAATGATCGATTAATTTGTATCTCATTATTAAATATTTCTTTGAATTAATGTAAATTGTAATTTTATGTTGCGTGTTCATCTTCAAGCACATTCTTTTTGTTTGTCAAGTCTTTTAATATATTTAGCTACATAATAATAGAATCTTAATTTTTAACTTTAAATGAAAAAAATTATTTAAATTCTTGATTGTATGGCAATTTATGATTACATCACAATCAAGTTAGATTAATAAAATCAAGATAATTTGATCAATTCACTAAAATTATGTTGTACAACTAGGACCATTATTAACAAAAATAAATATTTAATTAACAAAAATTAGTATGATTAAAATCAATTAATTGAGTTAATTAATTTAATTATGGTAAATTGTATATATTTTGCTATAATAAATTTAATTTAATATAATTATTCATTATTTGAGTTTCTATAATTAGATTCGCCAAAAATTTGTATCCATCATATTGAGATATACAAATTAATTAAGTAAAGATACAAAATCTAAGTTTAAAATTTTGAAATTTTAAATCAATTTGTTCAATTTGTATTTAGATATTTGGAAAATGTATATTTAATTTATTTGATGATATATACAAATTATGTTAATATATTTAATTTATCCCTATATTACTAATAGGGAGTACATTTTTGCTTAGGTGTCGTCACGAGGTTAATTTGAATGATGTGTCACATTCTTATTAAATACATATATATGTTAATAATCTATGTGTCATTTTTCTATTGATTTATAATTAATATATGGCATATATGTGGCATTTCAATATAGGAATTAATTAAAAATATGTTTCTAAGGAGGTTTGAACCTTAGACCTCTTGCACAATATGTATATTTTTAATAAATAAGTTAATATATAAATCAGTAAATATTTTAAATATCTATTTTATATCTAAAAATTGTTATCATATGACAAATTTTAAACATAAAATTATATTTAACTTAAGCCTATAAATGTATGTAAGAAAACGTGTGGTTGTATCAACTTTTATAAAAAAAAGAAATTAATATAATCATATATGATATTTATTGTAAATATACGATATATATATATATACATATATTATTCGGAGTAATATTTATGCATCAATTATATAAAAAAATTCTATTAATCGTCTCATTTTTTTATAAATTGTAAAATAAATTTGAAACAAATCTTATAGTAAATTGTTTCACATAATTATAATAATTCTAATCCCTAGCATAAATTGTCATACAATTAATATTACCATTATTTAAATTTAATATTATAATTACAATTTTTTTATACATATACATTATTTTACTATATATATTATTATTTGAAAATATTATATAATAATATATTATATTATAAAGTTTTTAACGAAAATACTGCGTAATACGCGGAGCTCATCTAGTTGATGATAAATACAAGTTATATAAAATGTGTGCGAAGTTAAAGCATATATTTAATTTATTTGTTGATATATACCGATTATATAAATAATGCGAAGAAAGAAAATATATATTTAATTTATTTATTGATATATGCTGATTATATAAATTGTGTAGAGAATAATAGTGTTAATGATACGATCATATTAGAGAAAGAAGATCAATGCAAAACTCCTCAAGATACGGCCACCTTAGACACAAATTCGATATATTAGAATTAGTCAAAGATTTTTTTTTTTTTATTCAAAATTGTAAATATATCTTTTCATGTATTTAAGATCTAGATTATTCTTGTACACTATATATATTTGAGATCAATAAAAATGTATATATTAATTTATTTGGTAATATATACGGATTATATAGCGTATATTTAATTTATGTATATTTCTCTCTTTCCACCTTTATTTCTCTCTATAATTTAAATAAATAGTGAATTATAACTATTTAAATTTAATTTTTTGTTATATATATAACTTTTCTTTTATTTTCCGTGAAATTCGCGGGCCTAATATTTTTCTCTTTTATCCGTAAATATTCGCGGGTCTAATACTAGTATGTATATATTAATCAAGATTTATTTTGTTTAAGTAACCATTCTACATTAGTTTATTTTTTGAATAATACTCTAATATTTTTTTCTTTTGATAAGGATCCAATATGCTTTTTTAGAATAATGATTGTCGATATATTCTTTTATTTTCGAAAAAACAATATAATGTTACATGTTTAAAAATCTAAATTTTGGTCCACAGAAACATAATCGAAATCTAATCTAATCAACCAACCAGCAGTTAACATGTGTTCTTTAATTTTTATACCTAATATGTCGAGACAATTTTTAGTACTTTGATTTTAGGACCATCTAACAATACAATGAATTTTGGATCTGTCATTTATGACCCGTCCTTATAGTAACGGGTCGAGTCGTGGTCAGGGAAGGAATGGGTCAAGTCGGGTCGGATTTTTCGTTGAAAATTTTGGATCTAGTATATAATCCTTAAATTCAAGTTTGTATTGTTACCTGTGACAAGTTTTTAAGTAGGTTTAAGTGCATGTGTCATTTTTAATAGACGAGTCAGAATTTTTACAAAGTGTGTCACAATTCAATATCACTGTTGTTACTTTCAGGCTTAAATACATGTTTCAGCTCTAGTATTACTATTGTTTAGTATATAAAGCTTCACAATTTACCATATAAATTGTTGTTGTTTAGTGATTTTGAAAATAACATATAAAATTAAATATTTTTATCAATATAATTAAATGTGTTTTACGATGATCTTGATGATTGCTTTGATTATTTAGGTAATGGTTATAATTTTTTTTTTAAGAAAAACATGTAATCATCAATAATGAAATTAATTGTTTTTTTTTCCAAAAAAATATCTGCGAAGAGTACCTGTACCACAGCAAAACATGTGATGTTTTCCATGGGCATTGCAAAAATAATGGTGTATATAATTAAAATGTCACTCCCTCTCTCACGTCCCAAGTATTTTTGCATATTTTTCTTTTTCGTCATGTCACAATTTTTTTTTACACATTAAAATAAAAACATCACACAATATTAATATCCATACAATATTATTTAAATTTTAAAAAATGTCACTTATATTCTATTCTATTTTATTTTCTTTCCTACTTTATCTCATTTATCATTAAAATACCCTTACACTTCATTCTCTTACCTACATTTTATTTTCATAAAAATCAACAAAATAACCCTTTTTAGTTTTCATACAAAAATAATTGGAACGACAGAGAATACTAGTGTCCCACCCCACCCTGTCCCATCCTGCCACATGTATTGATGTTATAATTGACATTACTGTAACCCATGAAATCTTGTCGATTTTAGGCTGTCCTTTTCAAGTGCACAAAAAGATATATATATATTAGCATGCTAGATTTGGGTCTACCCATTGATTGCATGCAGTACAAATACAATTCTTAATGCAGTACTATACGCATGAGGGTATCATCATAAAAAAAAAAAAAAATACGCATGAGGGTATCCAATGTTCCTCTATTCATCCATTTATTCTTTTAAGTACCCATTTATTTTGAGGTATCAAATTTAGGAAGAACTACAATAAGGTGTAATTTTTTTAGTCCAATTACAATGAGGTGTAATTTTTATCTGCTGGGGTTCATCAGTTATGCAAAATCCTCGATTTACCCTTATTTTTGTTCTGTTTCTCGATCGCCTCTTCTCTCTCTCTCTCTCTCTCTCTCTCTCTCTCTCTCTCTCTCTCTCTCTCTCTCTCTCTCTCTCTCTCTCTCTCTCTCTCTCTCTCTCTCTCTCTCTCTCTCTCTCTCTCTCTCATCCTTACCGCATCTCCTCTCTATCACATCAAGCTATGAGATGTCATTCACGGATTTTTCAAAAATTCAAATTCTTCTTGGTAACACACTGAGCTGGGGTTTTCCTCGTTTTGTCCATTTCATTTTTTTCCTCCATCCCTCTGTTCGAAGGTTTACATTATAGACGAAGAAGAATTCAATATTTCGTTATTTATTTTCGATCGCTTATGGGCGATCAACACTTCGTTTTCACTATCAAATTCAATGGGATGTGTAAGTTAATATCTTTATGTGTTGACAATACATTTCAACATTTACTGAAAAAGATATTAAGCAAGTGGTCCGAACTCATTCTAGGTTGTTTTTCGCTTTCATGTTCTATTGGTAGTTTGAGTAATTGTTGTTTGGAGAATGATGATGATGTCACAAGTTTGAAATTTTTATGTAGTAGATTATCGCATAGTTTAATCGAGGTTGTTGTGTCTGTCACACGTGACCCCACCCTGTTTCCCGAGGTTCTTGCTACAAATTCAAATATTTTTATTCCTTCCAACTCCACATGTGAATCTGTCTATTCATAATTGTTTTATGGTGTCTGTCCATTAGAAGACATGCATAAAAGAACGATGCAAATGTTGATGAGTGTTCTAACGTGTGTTGTATACCTTCATACGATGTAAGCCCTACCATTATGAAAAATTCATATCTTTACGATAGTTGGGTAGACCTCTTGAAGGATGGTGTTGGTGCCATTTTTTTATGGCGGAGTCGTTGATTTTAGGCAAAGTCTTATTAAGTATACAACTAGATTATGTTTTAGTTTCAATTTCATTACGAACAATGCTCGATATATATATGTGGTCTCGCGGGGGCAACGAATCGTGGTTGTGATTGGTTTGTTAGGGCTAAGCTTAAAAAGGGCTCCAGAGCTTTCATCATCTATAAAGCTCGCTTATCTCACAAATGTTTAGGTGTTTTGGTCAACAAAGCAAGACAAAATGTCTTGCCTCGTATAATTGGTGATCTTACCACCCAAACCGTCAAAAGCAAACCATCTTTAATGGGTTCGAGTTACATAATGTTTTGAGGAATTCCTATGGGATGGAAGTTCCTTACTATAAAGCATGGCGTTAGGTGGAAGCTGCGAAAGATAATATTTTTGGTAAATTTAGTGATTCATACGATCATATTAGTATGGTATTATAATCGTCATTACAACCAACCCCTAAGTCTTTCTAAATTTATTACAATATTTTTGCCCGTTGTCTTATATAAAATGATTATATTGATTATATCAATAGCAAAATAAAATGCAAAACAAATTCATAAACATTCAACTATCAATTCGTCCACAAAGTACATTCACAGCCAAAACAAAATGAAGTTTACAAAAATATTTTTCTCATTCAACTATAACCACCAATCATTTCATAAAGTTATTACCACCAATAAATCATTTACAATAATTTTTGAATACCATCAACAATCATTGATAAATGATCGTCTACTATTTACCAACATCCGTGCAAAAAAAAAAAAAAAAAAAAGACAAGCTAGTCAGGTTCTTCCACCAACATTCGTGCACCATCTCTCTCAACATAAATGAATTATGCATCAATATAAATAAACAATGATTGTAGAGAAGCTATTGTCACTACGAATGAATTATACAATATGAAAAAGTACTATCAATGACTGCAACAAAGCTATTGTCACTTGTCCATTAAATTTCAAAATTATCATTATTGGTTACTAAAAGTGTAAATCTTACACGAGCACATTAAACTAAGTACACGTATAATATAAGCTTACTCTTCAAGCATCCAGTAGCTACGCCTTTGAAAATTCTCGTTATCTTCCCCATGAGCATAGTAGCAATGCAGCACATGAATGCTTCCAGACTGAAAAGAGGTTCACATTTAGATATGTTAGGTACTTAGGTTGGATGAATCGTTACAACTTTCAATAATAACATCCTAAATAGATCTGATCGATATTGCCTAAAGTGCTTAGCTTACAACTCATAGAGTTACCAAAGTACCTCTGAAGCTGCAATTGCAATTATCGAGACTCTTACTAGCAAAGTGAAAGATCAGAGGACAGATAGACTCTTTAAGCATTTACCTTGAGCCTCTCATGAGCTTTCTTCACCGTTTTTCCATCTATCTTTTTCTCCAGTTATGGCCATCTTTTCGGAAGTACCGCAGCACCTTCCGGTTAAAAAGAAAGAGAGAACCACCTGAAAAATAAATATGTAATGAAGAACTGGAAAAATTGAGGGGCCGCTTGGTTGGGGGTATTAGAATTAGTTAATGGGAATGACTAGTGATTCATTCCCATTAACTAGTATGAAATGATACCCATAACCTCTTCAAGGATTTTCTAGGGCAATGTTTCAATGCACAACATCTTTTTGCATTATAGAAGCCAATAGTATGTCTTAAAACAAAATTTTAGCTCCAAATATATTTCCAAATCAATGAAATGAACCAAAATTACATGTGTAGAACTTCTATTTCAAGTAGCTGAATATATTTTACAACCAATACCAAATCCAATTCCAATCTCCCACAATTATTCATCAGCACAGTGTTGTTCTACTCTCCTAGAAAATATCTGATTTCTCTTAGCAAATATACTAGATCCATGTTTAATAGATTCGACAATAAGAATAAAAGATGATGATTGTATGTCATACTTGGAAGCCTACTAGGAGGTTCTGGAGCAATACGGAATTTCTCAGGAGGACGCAGCCAGCGGTGTTGTGCTTCTGAAAGTATCTGCTCAATATCTGCATAGAAATTACAACTCACTCCATTGACTTAGAAATATGAGTTGTAAGTTATCCTTACGAAAGAAAATACTAAGAAGAGAAAAACAAAGAAAAGTTAACTTGTGCATGCTTAGAAGAAAAGCAACGTATAGAACAATTTCTCCAGTAAACTTTTGCCCATGGTATATGATCCACAGAAAGAAGCGGAACTTTTCAGATTAGTCTTTAAATCAACTCCCTGACAATTTTGAACACATTATGTTCTCATACTCCCTAATTGATTCATCATGCAACCTTAGAACTTTGTCCAGTGTCTTTAGTATATAATAAGTGTTGATTTTATTTAATAAATGTATTATTCAAGTATATAAAAGTGTTATTTGATTTTTTTCTAAATATATTAAAAGTGTGGGTTAAATTTAATAAAAGCACTATTCATATAGTTAAAAGTGTTATTTGATTTTTTTCTAAGTGTATTAAAAGTATTGATTAAATTTAATAGAGGTGTTATTGAAATAGTAAAAAGTATTATTTGATTTTTTTTTTTATGTATTAAAACTGTTCATTTAATTTAATAAAGGTATTATTCAAGTATTTAAAAGTGTTATATAATTTTTTTAAACGTATTAAAAGTGTTGAATAAAAGTATATATTATTCAAATAGTTATATTTGATTTTTTTTTAAAAAAATTTAAAAGTGCTTATTTAATTTGATAAAAGTGTTATTCAAATAGTTCAATTTTATTTTCTAAATTTATTAAAAGTACTAATTTAATTTAATAAAAGTGTTGTTAAAATAATATAAAAATTCTAAGTGCATTAATAGTGCTAACTTAAATTAATAATTAAAAGTGTTATTTAAAAGAGTTAGAAGTGCTAATTTAAAATGTACATTTAAAAGTGCTAACCAAAATACATAAAATGCTAATTTAAAATATAAATTTAAAAGTGCTAATCTAAATATATAAAAGTGTTAATCTAAATACATTAAAGTGCTAATGTAAAAGATTTTAAAGTAAGAACGTTTAGACAATGAAATAATAAACGTTGTCTTAAACCTAATTTTGGCAACAAGAAACTACAACGGTTCTTGATCATTGTCTATCACCGCATAAATTTGGATCTACAACGGTTGGTCTAACCATTGTATTTCTGCGCTTTTTTGCAACAAGAAACTACAACGATAGTAGATCGTTGTCTATTGGCGCAAAAATATAGATCTACAACGGTTTCTCGACCGTTGTCTTTCAACATTTTTCTCCCTGTTTAACAATGCATAACTACAACGGTTGGCTAAAACCGTTGTCTATCAAACAAAAACCTAAATTTGAAAGACAATGGTTCTACTTTAGACAACATATTTATTACTATAGACAACGGTTTTTTTAGAATTGTTGTCTTTCAAGCGTTGCGTAAGCTCATTTTCTTGTAGTGAAGCCTCAAGAAAAGAGTGGATGATCACGATGATCGATCTGGTCTTAAAGCTTAGAGTGGACGACATTGCTGAGGAAGTGTCAAGTCGGAAGAAGTGTTAGATCGATTTTAGTTTTGATGAGTTAAAATAAATAGGTTAGATAAGCTCATGAAAAGTAGGATGACCAAATTAAGCTGTATAGACTGCTTTGAAGTAGTACATTTCACTAGTGATCCGATCGGACTAAGTAATGGGTAAAGTCAGTGAGATCAAGAAAGATTGAAGGTCATCGAAGACATGTTTTGAAGAAGTCATCTAATTAAAAGAGAAGTATGAAGTACTCAAGACGAGGATAAGACAATTTGAGTAGAATAAGAAAGACAGGTCTTCACCAAGTTAAAATCGGGCAGAGACTTAAGATCGATTGAGGTCAAAGCAGTTTTTAAAAAAGGTTTGTTAAGCGGTTTTAAGTTTGTTACAACAAACTAAGCTGTCTTACAACCTTATAAATAGAACTAAGCACGATCTATAGGAGGACTTTTGGCATTCACATTCTAAAAACACACTTTCAAAAGAGCACTCTCAGCTTTTAGATCGAAAATCTTGTGATATTTTTCTAAGTATTTAAAGAACACTTTCACTTGTAATTTCTTCACTATTCTCGCACCGTATTCTAGTTTGATAGATACATTAATAGATATAAAAGATTCGAAACGAAGAACGTCTCATTTTGTAAATTGTAAGCAAGGAAGAAGGAAAGTAAGCAAGCTAGTGAAGACTCTTTCACAAAGTTTGTGAAAGGAGAGTGGATGTAGGATTTGTTACAAATCAACCACTATAAACCGTGTGCTCTTTACTTTTCTCGCATTTCTTTAATATGTTCTTGATTTGCATTTTATTTCATTTGATAAAACATTCATTCAAGAAATTATTAATCGATCAAGTATAAAATAATACTTCCGTTGTTTAAATCGATACTTAGAGAATGCGAATTGATTTAGATTGTTTGGGTTTAATTTGAAAGGAAAAATTGAGTGGGTTGAAAATCTATTCAATCCCCCTTTCTAGATTTTTCGATTGTATATCACTTGATCGACTAGGACCAACAAGTGGTATCGGAAACCTTTGTTAAGCTATTTTTGATATATTGGAGGTCTTGATATTTCTTGAGTTGTATTTTTGCAATTATTCTTCATCCTAGATTCACTAACCCCGCTAATAAGTTTCTATTGAGTTTCTTGATCATCATGTCTACGGTTAAGAGCAAAAAGTCCAGGAGTTTGCGAGAATTTTCCATTGAAGATTATGAATACTGGAAGTTTAGGATGGAGAATCATCGAAAGCTATTCACGATCGGATGGAAGAAGTTACGGAAGAAGGTCCTATCAAGTTTTATCATGGAATTGTAAGTGATGGAGCTGAATCTTCCGAGACCAGAATCGGATGTGAGAAGAAAGGAGCCGATCTAACAAATGATGAGAGAAAAAACCACAACTTGGACCAAGTAGCAAGAACAGAGATCATAGAAACTCTTAGTAAACACTTTGGATTGAAAAGGTAAAACATTGTAAGACCGCCAACGAGATGTGGGAGACGTTGGCGAATATGTGTGAAGGATCGGATCGGGTTAAATAGAATAAGCTACAATCTGTTTGCACACATTTGATACTTTCAAGATGAAGGACGGTGAATTAATTGATCATCTGGATGTTAGGTTGATAAATCTTCTCAATAAGGCTCACGACTTGGGAAAGTCCTATATAGAGAAAGAGATTAATAATAAGATGTTGGTCTCACTTAGTTGAGTAGATTAAAGAAAACTTGAATCGGCCTTCTAGGAAAAATCTAGAAGGGGGTGTGAATAGATTTTTCAGATTTTGCAAATCTTTGAAAAATTATTCAAACCACCAAAGTCACACAATGGAATTTATTATTAAACTCAACTTTATTCGGATCAAAAGCACACCGATAATTTGTCTAACTTTAATTACGAAATTGAACTTTGATTATAAACTGAAATTGATATGAGCAGATAAGTAAATGAAAGCAATAAAGAACACCAAGATTTATAGTGGTTGTATTATGAAAATCCTACATCCACTCTCCTTCTTCAACTTGAAGAAGGGTCTCGCTACCACTTACTTACTTACGATCCAACTTACGGTTTACAACTTACAAAGATCTTCAAATCTTCAAAACTCCTAAACTCTTTTTGAAATCTAACTAATACAATGAGTAATGAACTTTGAAGATGGAAAATAAAGTGTTCTATAAACACTTAGAACTTTTGAAAACTCTTTTTGAAAACTTGTGAATTGGTGATAAAGTAGAAATCGAGTATGTGTTGATAATGTGTTGCGGTGATGTGTATTGTTTGGAAAACGAAAATCTAGACCTATTTATAAGTCTCGAAAAGACAATTAGTTTGTTAGTTGGTTATAACAAACTAAAACCGCTTAACAAACTTAATCTTGAAAGCTGCTCTTATCCTCACCAAAATCGCTTCTTGAAAATCGCTTCTCTACTCGTCTACACCGACTTGGTGAAGACTTGCCTTTCTTATTCTACTCGGCTTATCTTGGCCTCGTCCGAGCTCTTCATAATCGTCTCCTACAAATGACTAGACTTGAGTTCGTCTCTAGATGACTTGCACCTTTTCGATCTACAGTGACTTGTCCAGTCCTCGACCTAGTCCGATCGGCTCGATCGGAACTTGACCTCAATTGTTCTTCATGGTCGTCGATCATCTGAATTGCTTCTTTTAACTCATCAAAACCTTTCTTGATCTAACATAAGATTCTCAGATCATTGAGCAAGAGATGGAGAGAGAAGGCTAATATTCTCAAAGCCATGAAATTTATCTTCAACTTCTCACCATACACTATTTTCACATCTTAAAGCTTTAGAATATGACATTGATTGAAGATGAAGAAGATGAAAATTTGAATCATCTACTTTTGGAAAAATGGTTGCATTTCTTCATCAAGAAGAGTCGATAAGGTATCCAAGGCATCTAACTTGTCAATCAAGGAAAAAAATGGCTCTATTGATGAAAAGATATGAAAGGCTCAAGATGAAGTATAAAAGAAATAAAAGGGACATATCAGTCGTAGGAACTACAAGCCGAGATAGAGAAGAAAAGGGTTCGGATAACGAAATGAAAAAGGATCGAGACAAGGAGGTTCGAGATCACTGTCGAGAAGAGGATAAAGTAGTCCGAAATCGACAGAGGAGACAACTCTTATACCTGTAATAGCCTGGTCACTACGGCTATGATTGTCCTCGCCTAACCCCAAGAGAACGTGAGGAAAAGAGAAAGAAAGCGTGATAGGATGTATGCAGGACGGAGAGCTCTTCTAGCTGAAAAGAAAGAAGTTCATGAAACATCATCATCTTCATCCTCATCTGGATTTGGATCGGATGATGACATATGTCTCATGGCTAAAGAGGTAAACTATTACTCATCTTCCGATAATGATTGTGCAAACTTATAAGAATCGAGATCCAAGCCTTATTAATAATCTTTTGAAAGATCTGAGACCGCTCTATCTCGCTTATAAACAGATAGAGATTGAAAATTTAAATTTAAAGGATCAAATTCTTAGTCTAACCAAGGAAAGTCGGACTAGGATTAGTAATAAATCGATTGCTCATCCAAGGGAGAATGTCACCTAAGACTATCACTAATTCTTCATCTAAAAAAGCTGTTGAGTTAGAAAAAGAATTGAATTCTTTAAAACTTAAATTATCAAATGTCAATTCAGAGAATGAGAGTTTTAAGAGGACTAACAAAGAGCTAAATCTCAAGTTAGGACTTCTTAGTAACACTTAATCTACAATAGATAAAATCTTCAAGATACTTCTCAAAAGTCTAGTGATAAGACAGAGTTAGGTTTTGATAGAAATAAAAGGATGATCCTGTAAAACCAAGGGTTTTTGTCAAAGCTACTAAAGCTAAGGAGGAGACAAGATTTGGTCCTTGGAAACCTAAATAACAAATCACCTCATCCGATATTTCTGCAAAGAAAATACGGACGAAGAGAAATGTTCCCAAGGTTAAACCAAAGACTAAGTCAAAATCTCATCCAAAGTATAATAGTTTTGATGGAAGAAGCAAATCATATCCATTCTTACCAAGATATAAGACAATTACTAAAGATCAAATTTGAATAAGATTGATCTTGATAGTCTTATATTGGTTGGCAGATATGGATGCAAACTTCAATCACTGGTTTTAAGAAATACATATGTGTTTATCTGGATTCCTAAGTACCAACTTAACCAAGAAGGACCCAACTTACAAAGGGTACCTAAAATCTAACTGTGATTGCAGGAAGATCTAAGAATAGTAGAAAGGGCGGATGTTCTTGAGGTCGTCTAGTATATTGACAGTGGGTGTTCAAAACATATGACCTTTGAGAAGCATCTACTTTCTAACTCTCAGATTATAGATGGACCAAGAGTCATATTTGGAGACAATAATTTTGGGCTAACCAAAGGAGTTGGAACCTTAATGATTGGTGACATTCAAGTCGAATGAGGTTTACTATGTCGAAAGGTTGAAACATAATCTATAGTTTGTTTCATAATTTTTTGATAAGGATTTTAGTGTTAAATTCACATGTAATGCATGTTATGTTTTAGATGGTCTCAATGAAAATATATAATTGGTGGAGTCGAGACAACGTAACATTTATGTTGCTAACTTCAAAAGTTATCCTAAAGATACTTGTCTTGTTGCGAAGAGTTCGATGATTTAAGTTGGTTGTGGCATAAACGTCTTGGTCACTTAAACTTTGAAACTCTTAACAAAATAGCAAGGAAATCTTTAGTTAAAGGACTCCCGAGATAAGGTATTTTCAAAGAACCATGTTTGTGATGCTTGTCAAAAAGGAAAATCGACTAGAACTTCTTTTAAAACAATAAATAGTTCTTCTTCGTATAGGATTCTCGGAACTACTTCATATGGATCTTTTGGTCCAGTCACACCTCTCGGCTTCATTGGAAGAAAATATACCTTGGTAATTGTAGATGATTTCTCAAGCTTCACTTGGGTTATTTTTGTACAAGAAGAATGAGACTATGACAAAGATTTCAGAATTTCTTAAGGCTCCATTTGGATGGAGTGAATTTAAAATCAAGGGATTTGAGGATAATATACATGTATTCACACAAACTAAAATGAAGAAAAGCTAAATGAATGGATTTGATTCACTCAAATATTAAGCACAAGTGGGAGAAGTGAGAGGATTTCAAATGACTAGGTTTTGTTGAGTATTTGAAATCCTTCCACTTACAAGTAATATTTGTATGAACCAAATCCATTCATTTAATTTTTTTACATTTTGATGTGTAAATGTATAGTGTATTATCCTTAAATCCCTTGATTTCAAATGACTCCATCCAAATGGAGCCTAAAAGAATTCAAAATGAAAAAGGATTAAGTATAGTTAAAATTAGAAGTGATAAAGGTACTGAATTCCTTAATACACTCTTTGCTAACTATTGTACCGAGAATGGTATAGCTCACGAGACATCAGTGCAAGGACACCTCAACAAAATGGAGTTGTTGAAAGGAGAAACAGAACCCTAAAAGAAGGCTGCAAGGACTATGCTATCTCGATTACAACACTCCACACGAGGATTTGGGCGAAGCCATTAATACACTGTTTTATTCAAAATAGATGTTTGATTGCTAAAAATAAGTGTAAAACCCCTTATGAAATATGGAAGGGTAGATCACCCAAGATTTCATATTTTCATATTTTTGGATGCAAGTGTTTCATTCACAATAATGGTAAATCTCATTTAAAAACTTTTGATGCTAAGATTGCAGATAGGAAAATTCTTAGGATACTCATCTTTGTCTAAAGCTTATAGAGTTTTTAATAAGATAACCTTGTGTGTGGAAGAAACACCACAAGCTTACGAAGGAAATACAGAACCATTTGATAAGGATAATTGAGACAAGTCTTCATCCTTGGTAAAAGGTAAAGGTAAGCAGAGATAACGACTTATCATCCAAATTTGAACAAATAATTGGAGATTTAGATCTGGAGTCGAGACTAGGACACAACTAAATCTTGATTGTATGTTCGATTGTTATATTCCATTACTTGAACCTAAGTCAATTATTGAAGCTCTAAGCGATTCCAATTGAATTAATGCTATGCAAGAAGAACTAAATCAATTTCAAAGACAAGATGTGTGGGAGCTTGTTGAAAGGCCTCACCATCAAAAAGTCATTGGAACTAAATGGGTCTTTAAAAGAAAAGGGATAAGAACAATATTGTGGTTAGAAATAAAGTCGGACTAGTTGCTCAAGGTTATTCACAATCGACGGGATTGATTATGATGAAACCTTTGCTACGTAGAGCTTCGTCTCGGAGGCCATAAGATTGTTCTTAGCCTATGCTACTTTTAAAAGATTCACAGTTTTCAAATGGATGTAAAATTAGCATTTCTAAATGGAATCCTAGTTGATGAGGTTTATGTAGAGCGGCCTCCAGGCTTTGTCAAAGGAGACAAGGTCTACAGATTGAGAAAAGATCTATATGGACTTAAACAGGCTCCAAGAGCCTCGGTATGATACCTTGTCCGATTATCTAATTCAAAATGGTTTTGTGAAGGGTAAAATTGATAGAACTTTATTTCGAAAAGAAATTGATAATGATCTTTTATTAGTTCAAATTTATGTTGATATAATTTTTGGGTCTACTAATCGACTTTGTGTGAAGAATTTAGTCATCTAATGAAAAGCAGATTTGAAATGTCCATGATGAGAGCAATGACATACTTTCTTGGACTTCAAGTCAAGCATGAGGCGAAGAAAGGGATTTTCATTAACCAAGCTAAATATACAAAGGATCTTATAGAAAAGTTTAGAATAGGTACCAGCCGAGAGGTGATGAGAGTGAATTGATGCATGATTTTGAGGTAATTAATTGCAAAAAGTTATGAAAAGTGTTAGAATTTGTGCTTTAAGGTGTAGAGTATCACTCTTTTGCATAAAAGGTATTACTATGTGAGAATTAATAGTTTTTTGATTTGTTTCATCTCGTTTTAGGTATTTCGGTGGAATTTGACCAAACCAAGCACACGGATATTCACACGGGAATGAGGCGGGAGAAATCGGGGGTAAAGGTGGTCGATGGGTCGAAAAAATTCCTGAACTCGACTCGGTCGAGCGAAGGAGAGCTTCGACTCAAGGCTCGTCTGGCTCAAGGATTTGGCTAACTTCGAAGGGCTCGGCTCGAGGGTGCGAAGCTCGAGTCGAGGCTCGTGCGAAATGGCAAGCTCGACTTGAGGCCGAGGAGCTCGAGTCGAGGCGGGGAATTTTTAAAGAATCGTGGCCACGACTTCACCAAGCTCGACTCGAGGTCCTCAGGCTTGAGTCGAGGCTTTCTTTGAGCGAAAACATCCCAATTTAATTCTCATGGATGAAAAACGAGCACACATCTCTTCATAGTAGTTACTTGGCAATTTAGGGCGATTTTCCAATTTTTAAGCACAATTCTCCATCTTAGATCATTAGATTTACATTTGTAGTGAGATTTTCATAGATTGTGGATTAGACTAGCCTTTAATTCTCTAGATTAGTCAATTGAAGTTGTAAATCCATTGAAGAAAAAGATTGCATTTGGAGATTGAAGCATTCAATTCATTGTTCCTTTGGTCGATTTGGTGAAGTTCTTCCTCTTTATTAATTACTTTTGCGTAATTCTGTGGTTATCATGATGATCATGCAAGTGGATTTTGCACTTTGCTCCATGGGCCAACTCTCTTGTGCTTGGGATAATTGAAATTGAAGATGATTTGATTGCTTGTGCTATGATTGTTGATGATTGATGTTCAATTGAGATAGTTAGTGCCCTAATTGTGATGCTAATTGTGTTTCATGCATTTTTATTTCTTTTGGTTGGTGTTTGATCACTCTAGCAATATACGAAAGTTGAGCTAACGTGATTAGGGATTGATCAAGTTATAATTGTGTATGATTTTATGAATTAGGTGCTTCATAATTGAGAGATTAGTTGCACTAAGAATACTCACCTTAGGCATTGTGTGATTAATGGAGACATAATTGCATGATGTTTTTGTTTCCTATCTTAGTTGAATATCAATTTGATGCAATCATAGTTTGTGATCATTGATTCCTTGATGGAGATTATCCCTAGCACCCCTCTCCCATTTGATTTTTGAGAATTCCTAGATTGCTAATTGTTTTAGCTTAACTCTTGCTTAATTAGTAGCATTGTTGTTGTTGGATTTTAATTCTAGCATTAAATAGTGTATTTGGCTCAAAACGTGTTGCAACAATAGTCATTTTAGACTTGCATTTCTAGGGACTCATTGCATTACTTTTCCTTGGGTTCGATACTTGGTTGTCTTAAAATAACTTGCCGATTTTACCACAATCAAGAGGCTAAGATCTGAGATGATGACAAACTTCTCCATGGATCCAGATGACAAAGGGAAGTCAGCGATCGATGTAATACGAGAGGATTAATATGTTCATTATAATACTTAAGCTGTTAGTAGACTGATATTTCTTTTGCGGTAGGTGTACGTGCACGTTTTCAAGCTTAGCCAAAGAAGAGTCATCTTGAAGCGGCCAAGAATATTCTTAAGTTCTTAAAAGGTACAATAAATGTAGAATTTGTGGTACCCGGTGACGATAATTTTGAGTTATCCGGATACTCGATTGATTTCGGTGGGTGTAAGATAGATAGAAAATCTACATCCGGAACTTTCCAATTTCTAGGAAGTAAGGTGATTTCATGGTTGTCTAAGAAACAAACCTCTGTAGCTACTTCTACTCACCGGGAAGTTGAGTATATGGCGGTGGGAGTTGTTGTTCACGGTGATCCGGATCGATCAATAGCTAAAGGATTATAATATTATCACTAGAGATGTACCAATCTTTTGTGATAATAATAGTGTCATAGCTATTACCTGAGAACCCATTTACGTACTAGATGTAAACATGTTGATATTCAACATCTCTTTATTCGTGATCATGCGAGAAAAAGGTAATATTAGATTAGAGAAGATTTTAACCGACTATCAAAGAGCCGATATCCTTACAAAACCATTAGTTGAAACCAGATTTAAAGAGTTGTCTGTTGGGTTAGGATTGTTAGATGCATCTTTAGTTAATCTTTAATCTATGCATTTCAATTCTTGTCTCTCTCGCTTCTTTTATTATGTCTAGAAAGAAGTATCGGAATTGATATGTGTCAAAGGGCAATCACAGAGTTGATATCATTGATCTCCTTTCTAAGGAATCAAGAATCAAGGATTAGTCATATTGACCTTATCTAACTTGATATTTTCTTATCTAACATCAAGTAAATCAGACAATGACATGATAATCAGTTGATTTACTAAAAAATAAGATGAGTATGTGCATCTTGTACGATCTACTCTAGATACTAATGGTTTCATAAGTTTGTGTATTTGCGAGAACGAGTTCGAGACAATGTTGTTAGATCGGTTTTAAATCTTTTTCTTCTAAATAAAACCAAAATCCTTGTTTTCAAAATTATTTTCAAATTACTCTTACCTCATCAATTTCAAAAACTTTCAAATGAGTTGTTTTTAAAAAATAATGGCTAAAAATAACTCGATTTAAAAATGTTTTTCTTTCAAAAAGGTATTAAGACTAGGATGTATTTTCAAAATCTTAAGACAAGGTTGTATTTGACCAAGTCTCGTTTAAAACCCTGTCGAAATTAGGGAAACCTTTATGCAAAGAAAGGTATATTTCGGCCTACGTCAAGTATACTTACTTCTTTGCATAAAGTGCTCCCTATAACCGTCTAATTAATAGCTTGGACAGTCACTTTTACACATTTCAAAGCGAGTTATTGCCACGCACCGAGTTGAAACGTCTAAATTATTTAGCCGTTGATATACTCCACGCGCGACATACATTTAAAGGCCACGATTTAATCTGCCTATGCCACGTGCCCCACGATCAACACATTTCCGATTTTCCTCTCTCTCACCCCATTTAAATGCTTACCTTCGTCTATTTTCAAATCACTTTTACCCAAGCCCTAAATTTACTAAAAATTCTCCTTACAAATTTTTCCTATCAACCCTCTAAATGACTTCATCTTCTACACAAACTCCTTTTAAATTCAACAATGAATCCTTCAAGAGTAAGATTCGAAGTGAGATGTATGTTGATTTTAAAACAACACAAGATGCTTGAATCGAGGGAAATTCTTGGTTGTTGGAGAATTCTGGTTTAAAAACTTTTGCTCGAAGAGATCCCCAAAGAACAAAACTCTGGATATGTTGGGAGTAGAGTTCTACATCAATAGTCGAGTTTGAAGAAATAGGGATCGAAACAAGAGTAAACACAACACACCATTGTCCATCTCAAAATCAAATTTGGCTAAACCTGCTCGACACTCATGAAGATGGGATCAATCCCTTGGTGTATAAGGAGGATGATTGGGTGGAGTTGCTCGAGATGATGGCAAAGATTTCCCTGTAAAGGGGCAGAAAGGAGTTGAAGAAGTATATGCTTAGGAGGAAATATCATCTCACGATGACGATATTGACTAAGTGTATCTTAGGAGAATAGAGTTCTCATGATGGCCTCACTAAGACGAGACTCTGTTATATACGTGTAATCTGGATGGGGTAAAGTGTGATTGGATCGGGTTGTTGTTAGATAGGCTAGCGGAGGAGAAGAAGAGATTCTCGATAACAGGGACGAATGGATAGCCAACTCAATAGCTTCCTGTTCAACAAGATTACCAAGTTATCATGGAAGATTTTAAGGTTATTCTTGCTGATTGGGAATCGGGGTACGGAAGTATACTAAGCAAAACGGTCTACTTACGAAGAATGAACGCATTGGAGGAATGCCGGATACAAATGATGAGTCGATCGCTGCAAGTGCACGAGAGGGAGCAATTTGCAGAGGCACTGCAAGAAGACAGCCGGAAATGCTCCACCAACCAGATGTTGTGCCAAGCTAAGGAAGAGGTAGCAACTGTGGGTGTTCAAGCCGAGGAAGCTCTTTCTCCTATTCCAAAGAAATACTCAATCGAGGCTTCACACCCTAGAAAGTCAAGGCCAAAGAGAAAACACCCAAGAGAAGGAGTCTTGTGAAAGCTGCGTCGAAGAAGGCAAATGGGAATCGTCTGCTACTTCTCATAGTCCGCTTCGAGGAGTCCATCGCTCTAGTGATAGCCGCAAGAATAAACAAGCCGAGGTGTGCAGCACCCCAACTTAGAAGAAGGGGGAACCTCACCAAAAGACAACCTCCGAGAAAGAGGAAGTAGGTACATCATCTTCTCTGTCTTTCTCTACATCCCCTAATCAATCTCCCCACCATGGCAATGAAGAGGTAGTCTTAGCTGATACCTCGAGCCTCCGAATCACCCAACCTCCCAAGAAGTCCAAACAGTAAATCCCTCCACCGAGAAATAATCCCCACTCTTCCAACCACTTCCACATCTACTCAAATTCCTTCCGATCAAACACCTTCGAATTCATACCCCAACCTACTCCACAAACATTTGATTTCCTTAATTCTCTATCCACCAAATACCATACTCCCTCTCCAAAAATCAGTCTAATTCACACCCCCATGCCCGATGGATCCATGGGTCAAATTGAAATATCTCCGAGGTCGGATGGGAGGAGGAGGTTGATTGAATCGATTCCCGAACTTCAGAAAATCTTGAAGTAATGAAGGAATCAAGAGAGTTATGATCGATACACCATCTAAGGGTAGGAGATCTAGAAGAGCTAAACTTATTATACGATGAGGTCGTGGGAAAACCTAGTACATTGGGAGAAGGTGGTCCCCGGAGTCTCACGAGTATCCTCAATCTCATCTATTCTCTCGGAGGAGCAGCTCCTAGACCACATCGTGTGTTAGATTAGAAGAAGTTTTGATGAGTCAAAAGTGGTCGACTAGAGTCAACTCATACAAAGTAAGATGACCAGCCATTTACATAGAACAGTGAGGTAGAGCTCTAGCACTAGGCCGACTGCACTGTAAAGCTAGAAAAATCAATCGAGGTCGAAGAAGCAAAGGTCATCTCAAGACGAGCTTGAGATAGTCAAGCTGCAGTGAGACAACAATAAAGAGCTCGAGGCATTTGAGATCAAGACAAGCCGAGTAGAATAAGAAATGTAAGTCTTTGTTGGTCAGTAAAGTTGAGTTGATTAATAACCTTGAGTTAGCTTCCTAGAACAAAATCTAGAAAGGGGGTTTGAATAGATTTTGTAGATTTTTCAAATCTTTTCAAACTCAATTCAAAATATCGATTAAACACGAGCGGAATATAATTGAATTCTCAACTTTTTTACAAGATCAAAAGCAAGGTTGATATTGATTTTAGTTAAGATTACAGAACTTTAATCTTGAATTAACAAAATTGTAATTTGAATGAGAAATTAAAGAAAGCAAGAAATAACACCGGGATTTATAGTGGTCTGGATTTAATAATCCTACATCCACTTCTTAACAATGCGAAGAAGGGACTCTGCTACTACTTACTTTCTTACTTTCGGCTTACAACTTACAACTCGTACAAATCTTCAAATCTTGATCTCCTAAATCCTTCTTCAAAAATCTAACTATTACGGTGAGTATTGGATTTTGAAGATTACAAGAAAAGTGTTCTAAAAACACTTAGAACTTATTGAGAACTCTCTTGAAATGCTTGTGAAAAGATTGTGATCGAAATACGAGTAGTGAATAGTGTTAAAAATCGACTATGCATAAGTGTTCTATATATCTCAAAAATGAAATGCCTAGACTGTTTATAAGTGCGGAAAGACAATTAGTTTGTTAGTTAGTTCTAAACTTGAAAGCTAACTTAACAAACTTAATCTTGAAAGCGCTTGAGACCTCGGTGATACTTCACCTGCTAAATCTGCGGTGACTTGGTGGCTTCGCCTTTCTTATTCTACTCGGCTTGTCTTGACCTCGTCTCGAGCTCTTTATACTTGTCTCCTGCAGATGACTAGGATTGAGGTTGTCTCGAGGATGACTTGTGATTTCTTGTCTTGGTGACTTGAGTTACCTCGACCCGATCACGATCACTTAGCACTAGAACTTAGTCTTGATTCTTTATCATAGTCTGCTCATCTGGAATAGTCTTTTAACTCATCAAAACAATCTTGATCTAACAATTTCCCTTTTTGATGAAGTTAAAACCTACGAGAATAGACACACTCGAGTGGTTAGTTCGAGTTTATCAAGAATCAATAGATAGGTATATCAAAGCACATTCTTCACCTTTACTATGATTTTATTAAAAACTTTAGATCTTTTAGACTCCTTTAAAAACAAAAAAAACTTAGGAAACCAAATGAGTCTTAAGACTTAGGTTAAAATAAAAATTTTTAAAAAAATTTAAGTACGAGATATAAAATTCTCGGATGACTTATATTTAAGAAAATTTTAAGTTTTTCTTAAAGCGGTAAAAATAACTTTAAGAAAATAAGACAAATAAAATGAATCAAACACGAGTATATTCACATTGGATTTATAAAGATTACAGGATGAGAAGATAATAGAAAAATAGAAATAAGGAAAAGAAAGTCCTGTTTCTATTAAACTCCCCATTGTTCTTCTTGCAGGATCATTAGCCGATTGAATACGCGCCTCCTGCCGGATCCTCCTCTTGAGTAAGTCAGTTCGGCCTCTGCTTTCTTAAGAATCCCTTGAACCCGATCTAGGTCCAAGGTACCATCGAGACTTCTTCGCGAGGAATGGCATACTCGTTTGGAGAGATCGGAGTTGACATTGAATTCTACATCGCCTTCCGGCCCGAGCATAGAAATCTGCGTCTACTTGCTCAAATCCACTCGTGCCAAGCCAATACGGATCTTGTTGAGTTGCCAGGAGCTTTAAGAATGTACCAATAGTACATCCACATTCCCTCCGAGGTTCTTGTCTTTATACTCGGCATATTTTCGCGAAGCCAGCTTAGGAGGTGCGGACGTGTTGTGAAATGGCCTAAATTTCCCCCTTTGCCTTGATCTTTGATTAACCATTTTCGCTCGTGCAGTGCTCCGAGAGACGTTGGAGTCTTTCTTCTTCTGCCTCTTCTTCTCTTTCTTGCCAAAATATTCCATCTCTCTCTTAATTCTCTTGATGCATTTAAATCGTCGAGAGATTAGAATAATCAGCTTCCACTTTTCCTTTTCCCTTAGCTGACCACAGTAACAAGTTCAAATCTGGGCTCGATTATTTGCCTACTTCTTTTCCCTTCCCCTTGGCTCCTTGATTGATTCTTTTCGTGAGCCAAGAGCTTCTTGGTCCTTTCCTCCTCGTCTTTCCTTCTTTTCTCCTCATCCTCCTTTATAAGCTTCTTCAAGTTGACTCACTTTCAGGAGAGCAGGCCAACTCCTCGGACTGATTCGAGCTTCCTCCTGGCTGCCTCCCGGATCAGGCATGGTTGGCCTTCATGCCTACATCTTTCTGGTCTCCTCGACCCGCAGTGAGGGCTTGTCTCTTTCGGCTTGACTTTTCCCCCTTTTTAACTTGTGCAAGTCTGAAAGTTTTGCATCTAAAGCGTTGCACTTGACCACTGAAGTCTGAGTGGTCTACAACCAACTCATTCACTACCCGGTGATTGTAACCCGTAACTTCCTTTCAACGCCTCGGCTCATCACTCCATAGATTTCACTTTGCAGCCGGCCACAGAGTTAGTAATATTTATGATTTTATCGGACGGTTGATTGGAGTGTATAGGGTAAGAGTTATTAAGACCAATCAACAAAAATATCGAACCCGGGAGAAAGTATGCAAAGCGAAATTCAAGGATAAGAGTTCTAAATGGCTAAAGTTGCAACAAGCTCTTGGACTAAATCACTACAAATTGCAAGAAATTAAATGGCAAGATTATGCAAACAATTTATCAAACACTTAGAATGCGAATCAAATAGACTAAAATCAATGAGGGAATAGGGTGCAAGGGATAATCTCCATCAAGGAATCCACGATTAACAAGCTATGATTGTATCCAGCTGCAAATCAATCAAATTAGAAAGCATAAACCATCATGAAATTAATCACTCCATTAATATCACAATGCCTAATGTGAGTATCCTTAGTTCTTCCCATCTCTCAATGTAGAAGTCCCCGATTCATACAATCATGCAAAATTGAAACCCGATTAACACCTAATCACGTTAGCTCAACTCTAGCCTATTGCTAGGGTGATCAACCATTAATCAAAAGAGACAATTTTAAGCGAAGCACAATGATAAGAATCACAATTAGGAAGCAATCTAATTCAATTGATCACAATTATCAACAATCATAGCATGAGGCAATCACTTCATCCCTAATTTCAATTATCCCAAGCTGACACAATTTATTAGGCCCATGGTGCTACAAGCAAAACCATGGCTAGAAAATCTAAGAAAGCAATTGAAAATCTAATCACTACAAGCAATGAATTTAAGAGATCAAAGGGTAAGAACATCACCAATTAAGCTTCAATAGGCAAAAAAATAAGAATGATTAATCTTGTACAATGCTTCAATTCAACTTACACTTCTTCTCAATTCTCGGTGCAACAAACTTGATTACAATCACCAATCTACTAATCTAATGATCTAAATGTGGAATCTATCTCGAATTCTAACAATCTAGTGCAATTACAAGTAAATTCAAGCTACAAAATGTAAAAATTGGCCAAAGGAACTCCTAGAAGCTACTTTCTGAACTTGCTAGAATCAACTCCCTCCTGTTTTGGCTTTCCATGGCTTAAAAACTGAATTTTCGGTTTTGGGCACTCCTCAGTCGAGCTTCGAGGCCCTCGAGTGAGGCCTAAAGTCGCTAACACGTTTCTTTAAAATTCTCTCGACCTCGAGTCGAGGCCTCGCCCTCGAGTCGAGCTCGGCTGCAATTTTCGCCCCCTCGACTCGAGGCTCTCCCTCGAGTCGAGGCTTGCTAACTTTTTGAAATGATTTCCTCAAAGATGAACCTCGAGTCGAGTGCATGCACCTCGACTCGAACTCGAGATCGTGGAATTTTTATCGAGAAGGGCTCGGGCCCGACCCCGTTCGTCCGTATGTTCGTCTTTTCATTCTAAGAATCTAGGTACTCTCGGTTTGGCAAAATTCCACCGATTTACGCAAAACGGGCGAAATACATCAAAACCTCTCAAAGTAATACTTTTTAGGCAAAAGAGTGATACTTTTCACATTTAGAGCACAAAAACTAACACTTTAGCTCACTTTTGCACTAAAAATAGCCCTAAAAACATGTATCAAATTCACTCCAATCAACGGTGTTACCTCTACTTCTCTCATCTTTGGCTAGCATCGTGTCGATGACCCGACCATCCTCCTTGTCCTTCTCTTCATTTTTCATACGAAGGTTGAGTTTATCTTTTTCGACAAGTGAGGATAGAAGAGATGGCGGAGAGTGGAGAGCTAAGGTCATCGTCATCATCCTCGGATGAGGAATCGGATGAAGAGGGAATGGGTTACGGTTGAGTATGTGGGAGAGAGGTAGGTTGAGTTTGAATGGATGGGAGAGAAGAGTAGGATATTATTGGTATTGGTGAGGTTTGGACCGTGGGGAGAGTAATTTGTTCGAGATGGGGTTGGGGAAGATGTTTGAGGGTGTATGGTAGGGATGGATATGGGAGATGAGGTAGGTTCGAGACTCTTTTGGTGGAATTTGGATTTGGTGTGTGGGGAGGTAGAGGTCATGGGAGAGGCTCCTGAGTACCGGCTGGGATACTCCTTCATTGCCTATTATTTGACTGGTGGGATTTCAGAGCCGAGTCAAAGGCTCGGGAAATGCCACTGGGGCATTTATTCATTGCGAGTTCAAGAGATAAGGTAGGAGATGGAGAGCGACTTATACTGCCTCGGGAATAGGGGAAAGAGCAGCTTCCTTGGTTGGGGAGAGTGGAGCCTCCGGTGACCAACCTCTGCTATACGAAGGATCGGGACCTCCTCCGCAGTAGCGGAATTGATAATTCCATCTGCTGCTCGGAGCTGCAGATTTGGTGGATCCTTGAGCTTTGAGCTGCTCGTCTTGGCCTCCTTACCAACGGAATTTCAGCATCCTCTTCTTCCTCTTCATCGAGGCAACTTTGGCGGGGAGCGTGAGGCGAGCTTTCCCCTTCTTCTTCTCCGAGGCTTTCACCAACCTCCTCTTCCTCCTCTCGAAACGTCCTTGGGACTGCACTGCTTCAGCAGATTCTTCTTAAGGTGCGACCTCACCGGCCGCCTCATGTCCTCTGTTTCGACCTCGGCTTGGGCCACCTTAGGCTGGTTCTCACCGCTTTGTCTCCGGCCTCCGAGCCCTTGCGATCGGACTCGTCATCCGAAGTGGATTTCCTCCAAGTCTGTCATCCTTTGTGAGAATTCCCTTTTGCTTGGAGTACTTTTTAGTACCCCACTCTCAATCGCTTTCCTTATTGACCCTTCAATGAGTACGGTAATTTTGTTGAAGAGGCTGATCGTAGAAGTGGGAATCCAACCCTCTGGCGATGATTTGAAAATGATGCGTTTTTTCTCCTCCCTCAACTTATAAACCCAGCAAATCTACCCAATTTACTTACACTCCATCCACAATGGCTCGCATTACACACAACTGGGTTTGGTTAACTCCATCATGTGAGCTCTGCTCACCCAACACCGCCTTTGTTACTATCGTCATCAACAACATCGTATTTTCTTCGAAAGGTTCTTCTTTAAATCTCTCCGTGTACCCTCGCTGACACCCTCGCCATCATATCAAATGATGCCTCCCATTCATCTTCCTTGTACATCAATGGATTAACTCCTTCCATTGATGTATCAAAAATTTCGGAGATACTTTCCCTCGAATAACTCGGTGTCGTCCCCATCAATGAAGTATCAAACCCATCACGGGTGTCCTCCATTCTTGCCAAAAATTTCGCCCCTAGCAAATCTGCTGTTTTATTTTGCGGAGACTTCAATGAAAGAAAACCTCCGAGTCGCGATGCTTCGAGAAGACGAAGAATTTACGCACTCGGTCATTGGTTGTTTGAAATCAACATACATTTCGCCTTTAATCGGTTTTTGAAAAATTCCTCATTCATCTTGAAATGAGAAATATTGGTAGAAATGTATTTGGGTTTATGAGTTTTGGTGGTTTTAGAAGAAGATGCCATTGGAAATTTTTTTGTGAATTTGAAAATGTATAAGGAAGATATGCAGTTTTCTCGAGAAAGGAAAAATGGTTAACATAAGAAGAAGATAAATTTATAAGGGAATAGATTGGAAAGAGAAACCGCCATTTTGAAAACTTGAATTAATCGAGCCATTTATTCAAAAAGTTTTCTGAGTATTAATCAACGGTTAAAAAAACTAAGATAAACGATTAGGATTCAGCGCGTGAATTGTAATCGCCTTTGGAATGCGTAAATAGTTACTTTATAGATGTTGATTTGACCGATATATGTTACTTTATGCAGAGAAGTAAGTATACGCGGCGTCACCAAGTGGTATCTTACTTCAACTAAAGGTTTTCAAAGCAGATGAGTTTGAAAAGCAGATTAGTTTAAAGCAGATGGGTTTGGAAAGTCATCTCGATAAAGTAACTCCGTCCGATTTTGAAAATCAACGGCTTAGATGTAACTTTTTAGAAATTTCAAAACAAGTTTAAACAACTCGCATTTACTTTTCTAAAACATGGTTGTTCAACAATTTTTTTAAAAAATGCGCTTTATTTTGAAACAAAAATAACAGAATAAAGAGGTTTGAATAAGAAGATATGAAACAAGAAGATCTCGTGACTGTTCCTCGCAAAAACATATACTCAAAAGAAACCATCGGAAGCTTAAGGTAAATCGAGATAGGATGTAAATAGTCATCTGGTTTTCTCAGAGATCACCGACTATTGTGTCCTTATGCGATTTACTCAATGTCGCAAGTAATTATCAATTCGGATAAGGTCAATATGACTAATCCTTGATTCTTGATTCTTAAAAAGAGATCAATGATATCAGCTACTGATTGTCCTTTGACTCATATCTAGTCCGATAATTCTTTCTAGATATTAATTTAAAGAAAAGAAAAGATAAGAAATAAGGAAAGCAGATGCACACAAATTAAAAACCAGCTAAAGATGCATCAAGTAATCCTAATTCTAAGCACATTTCTTTAAACTTAGATTCAGCTAATGGTTTTGTAAGAATATCAGTTCTTTGTGATTCAAAGGTGGCAATTTTCTCAATTCTAATGTCATTCTTTTCAACATGATCCCTAATGAAATGATGCCTAATATCTATATGCTTACATCTAGAATGTAGAACAGATTGTAAGTCATTGTTATTGCACTATTACTATCACAGGTAGATAGGAGCAGTGATGTTTGAATATTATAATCTCTAAGCCGTTGACTAATCCAGAGGAGTTGAGAGCAACAACTTCCACCGCCATGTATTCGGCTTGATTGTAGAGGTGGCAACAGATGTCCTGCTTTCTTGGATAACCAAGAAATTAATTTGTTGCCTAAGAATTGACAAGTTCCGTAAGTGGATTTTCTATCAATCTTACATCCTCCAAAGTCTGAATCAATAATCACTCAAAGTTATCATCACTGGGTACCATAACCCTACTTGCAAGGTTCCTTTGAGATATCTAAGAATTTTCTTAGCCGTCTCCAGATGAGTTTTCTTGGGATTAGTAAATCTTGCACATACCCCAACCGCAAAAGCTATGTCGGTCTACTTGCGGTGAGATAGAGAAGAGATCCAATCAGTCCACGATACTCAGTTGCATCGGTGGGTATCCCCGCTCATCGAATCCATTGAGAAGTTAGTTGCCATAGGTATTTTAACTTCTCGCTAGTTGTCATTCCAAATTTCTCAATCGGATCCTTAGCATACTTAGACTGATGTATAAATATACCCTTACTCATCCGTTTAATCTGTAAGCCTAGAAAGTATGTTAATTCTCCCATCATTGACATTTGTTTTTCATGAGAATGTTAAACTCTTCACATAATTTCAGATTAGGTGAACCAAAGATTATGTCATCTACATAAATTTGAACTAGTAAGATGTTGCCATCTACTTCCTTTCTAAATAAAGTTCTATCAATCTTACCTTTAGTAAAGCCATTTGATGTCAAGAAATCGAGATAGAGTATCATACCATGCTCGGGAGCTTGTTTGATCCATATAGAGCTTTGTTGAGTTTATAGACCTTGTTATTGATCTTAAACCAGGAGGTTGCTCTACATAGACCTCCTCAAGTAACACACCATTAAGAAAAGCAGAATTAACATCCATTTGAAAGACTTTGAAAGATTTATATGCAGCAAATGCCAAGAACAATCTTATTGCCTCTAATCGGCAATTTGGAGCATAGGTTTCATCATAGTTCATTCCCTCGACCGTGAATAACCTTGTGCAACCAGTCTTGCCTTATTTCGAACAATAATATTGTTCTCATCTGCTTTATTTTTAAACACCCATTTGGTGCCTATAATCTTTCGTGTAAGGGTCTTTCTACTAGATCCCATACATTTTGTCTTTCAAACCGATGCAGCTTCTTCTGCATGGCTGTTATCCATTTGAGTCGATAGGGCTTCCTCAATAGACTTGGGTTCAAGAAGCGATACATAACAACCGAAAAGACTTTCGAGTCTAGCATCATTCGTGTTCGCACACTACTAGATGGATCTCCTATAATCTGATCAGATGGATGATAGCTTCTCATCCTTTTGCCTATGTGAGGAGAAGAGTCCTCATCTTGAGTCTCGATGAGTAACTCTTCCGACTCAACCTCGGTGACGTTCCCCCTTCATCGGTGACCCCCGCCGATCGGTGATGTCAAGGGTGTACATTACGATGGAGTCTCGATCGTTGTCTTCGATTATCGGATGGGGATTCTTCTTCATCGATTACGAATCAAGACTAGGTAGATAGACAGGTTCTATGTTTAGTCTTGACAATTCAATTTTATCTAGACTTTCGAAATTTGATTCACTTTATCGAGAAGGAATACAACTCATCAAAAACAACATGAGGAGTTTCCTCCACACAAAGGGTTGTCTTGTTAAAAACTTTAAATGCCTTTGAAGTATTAGAATATCCCAAGAATATTCCATCACCGCTTTAGCATCAAAAGTTCTTAACTTAGATTTCCCATTGTTATGTATGAAACACTTACAACCAAAAGCTTTGAAGTATGAGATCCTTGGAATCTTACCCCTTCCAAATCTCATAAGGAGTCTTACCCTTGTCTTTGACAACTAAGCACTTGATACAGGTATAGCAGTGTGTTGATGGCTTCACCAGTAACCTATGAGGGGTATTATACTCACCAACATGCTCCTGGCCGCTTCCTTCAAAGTTCTATTCCTTCTTTCAACCACTCCATTTTGTTGAGGAGTTCTTGCTGAAGATGTCTCATGAATAATTCCACACTCATTGAAAAATTAGATAAACAAGAATTCAAAAATTCTGTGCCCTTATCACTCCTTATTTTAATAATATTAACACCCTTTTCATTACGAATTTATGCGAACAGATCAGGAATCTTGTTCATAGTCTCATTTTTCTTGAAAAGAAATATAACCCAAGTGTATCTGGAAAAGTCATCTACTACAACAAGAGTATATTTCCTTCCACTCAATGAGAGGTGAAACAGTCCAAACAAATCCGGATGAAGTAGTTGCAACACTCTTTCGTATGAAGAGGAGTTAATACTCTTAAATGAGTGTTCAGCCGCTTTACCTTTTTTTGACAAGCATCACATTTAAGATCAATGGATAAAAGTTTTTCAGGTAATCCCTTGACAAGGTTCTTTTTAGCTAGTTTACTAAGAGTTTTGAAATTCAGATGACTAAGCCTCTTTGTGTACATACCAAATGCGAGATCTTCTCCACCACTTAAATTTATCGATGCAATTTATCTTTGGGACAACTATTAAAGTTGGTCACATAGACATTACCATGTCCTGCCGCTAATAGTACCTTATCCGAGGAATTATCTAAAATATCACATTTATCTTTGAGAATTTGACAAGAAATCCTTTATCACAAAGTGAGAAACAGATAGTAGATTATGTTTCAAACCTTTAACAAAATATACCTCGATACTGAATATCCTTGATAATCAGTACCTACACCTTTAGTCCGACCACAATTATTATCACCAAATAAAACTCTTGGACCATCAATGCTTTGAAAATTTGATAACAAACTCTTCTTATTATGGGTCATATGTTGTAGAACCACTATCAATGTACCATATTGAAGCTAAGATCTTCCTCGAGTGATGATCCCCTGTGAATCCTATAAAAGATTAGTTTTGAGGTACCCTAGTGATCTTGGGTCCTTTTGGGTCAAGAATCACTTTAGGAATCCAAATAAACATCTCATCTTCGCATAATAAATCGACTTATTTTCTACTAAATCTGCCTACAATTATATCATTTTGAATGATAACTTGTTGTATTCAGATTGAGTAATTTTCCTAAACTTAGGAAATGTAGGATAGCATTTGCTCCTTCCATCAAAAGGATTATAATAAGAAAATCTTCTTATTTTTGGTTCTTGGATTCCTTCTAGTCTACGATAGGAGTTTTCACCGAATTCTTGGTTTCAGACCGGAAGATGTAGTCCTTATCCACTAGTTGGTTTCCATGGACCAATTTTAATATCCTTTGATTGAGCAAGATGCTTTCACAAATTTTCTGTGTTTTGACATCCGATTTATTGTTCCTATCATAACCAAGACTGCCTTGTCATGAGATTTTGAGAAATGTTAAAAATATGATCTATTGCGATTGTGAATTATTAAGTTTGACTAATTTTGAAGACAAGCTTCATTGTCTTTCTTAATTAACTCATTTTCAGCACAGACTCACTTCAAATTTGTCTTTTAAAATATTTAATTCATTTTCTAACCTTTTCTGTAAGCGGCCGATGTATTAACTTTCACCTCAAGAAAACATTCCCTTGAATGTTTCGCCTCGAGCAGCGATTCATCACCGCTTGGCTTTATTTAGAATTTGAATCTGATCCTTTAAAAACAAATTCTCCGTCTCTGTTGGGCTATATAAGACTAAAGATGTCTTTAAATCTCTCAATAACTCATGAATAATAGTTTGGTCATGATCGGATGCAGATCGACAAGAATCATTATCTCACGATGAATAGTAGATTACCTCATTAGCCATGAGGCAGATCTCATCATCCGATCCAAATCGACGAGGATGATGAAGATGATGATGATTTCTTTTGGCTCTTTTTCTTCCAACAAAGCTCTTTGACCGCAAATCTCCTGCTCTTTTCTTCCTCTTTTCTTCCCTTTCTTTAGGAGTCGCTTGAGGATGGGCGACTATAGCTGAAATGTCTCGCTTGCTTGCATGTATAGCAAATGTCACTTCCCGATCTGATCGGGACTGGAAGTATTTCTTCCGATGTGATCTCAGATTTTCTTGTCTGCAGCTCTTTGTTTTGTCATCATCAAGATTTATCCACCTTCCTATCTGATCACGGATCTTTGTCTATCCTTACTGCAAATCTCAATTTATTTCTCTTATACTTCATTCTCAATTTATCATACCTTTTTGTTAGTAAAGCCATCTCGCTTCTTTCGAGATAGATCACCTCCTCTGAGACTGTTGACACCTTGTCTTCTTTACCGACAAAGGCAACAGACTTGGACGAGGTACTTGACTCCATCTCATCTTCCTCATCTTCTATCTCGAATATCGTACTCTAAAGCTTTAAGATGAGAAAATAAAGTATGGTGAGTAATAGAGGATAAATCTTGAGTTGCTTTAAGGATATTGAATTTTTCCTCCATCTCTTGGTTAATGATCTCAGAATCTTGTTATTAATCTCTTTCTCTCGAATAATTCTTTCCAAGGTCAAATTGCTTTGTTGAGAAGATTGGTCAACCTAACATCAAACCGATCCACGTACTCATTTTCTTTCATTTTGAATGTTTCAAATATATGCACACGATGTAGCTTGTTTTCCTTGACTTGATCGAGATCCTTCACAAACATTGGCTAAAGTTTGCCACATCTCTTTGGTCGCTTGCATCTCTTAACCTTCTCTATCCAGTCTTTACAAGAGTCTCAATGATTTGATTCTAGCTACTTGGTCAAGATTGTGGACCTTTCTTTCATCATTCACAATTCGTAACTCTTCTTTTCTTGTCTAGTTCTTGATTAATTGCCTCTACCTTAAAGGCTTGTGCCTCCATGATAAAACTTTATAGGACCTTCCTCAAGGACCTCTTCCATTCTATCATGAATGGCCTTCGATGGTTTTCCATCCTAAATTTCCAATAATCATAATCTTAAATGGAAAATTCAGGAAGATTCCTAGACTTTTTATTTTTCCCCGATGACATGATGAAACAAGAACAAAATACTCATAAAAGCTTATTAGTAGCAATTTTAGTAATGAAAGAAAATGAAGAAAATCAAGATAATTCCAGAATCTTGTTTAAGACACTAAAATCAATAATCGAGCAGCTTAACATCGCTCTCCGATACCACTTGTTGGTCCCGGAAAGTTAGGTTGATTAATAACCTTGAGTTAGCTTCCTAGAACAAAATCTAGAAAGGGGGTTTGAATAGATTTTGTAGATTTTTCAAATCTTTCAAACTCAATTCAAAATATCGTATTAAACACAATGAATATAATTGAATTCTCAACTTTTACAAGATCAAAAGCAAGGTTGATATTCAGATTTTAGGGCTAAGATTCGAACTTTAATCTTGAATTAACAAAATTGTAATTTGAATGTAAATTAAAGAAAGCAAGAAATAACAGGATTTATAGTGGTTCGATTTTAATAATCCTACATTCCACTCTCCTTCTTCAATCGAAGAAGTGGACTCGCTTACTACTTACTTTCTTACTTTCAAATTTTACAACTTACAACTCGTGCATAAATCTTCAAATCTTCAATCTCCTAAATCCTTCTTCTAAAATCTAACTATTACAAGAGTATTGGATTTTGAAGATTACAAGAAGAAAAGTGTTCTAAAACACTTAGAACTTATTGAGAACTCTCTTGAAATGCTTGTGAAAAGATTGTGATCGAAATCGAGTAGTGAATAGTGTTAAAAATCGACTATGCATAAGTGTTCTATATATCTCAAAAATGAAATGTCTAGACTTTATTTATAAGTCTGGAAAGACAAGTTAGTTTGTTAGTTAGTTCTAACAAACTTGAAGCTTTAACAAACTTAATCTTGAAACTGCGAGACCTCAAATGATACTTCCTACTCGTCTGTGAAATGACTTGGTGAAAACTCGTCTTTCTTATTCTACTCGGCCTTGTCTTGACCTCGTCGAGCTCTTTATACTTGTCTCCTGCAGATGACTAGGATTGAGGTTGTCTCGAGATGACTTGTGATTTCTTGTCTTCACCGACTTGAGTTACCTCGACCTGGCCTCCGATCACACTTTAGCACTAGAACTTAGTCTTCGCTCTTTATCATAGTCTGCCTCATCCGGAATAGTCTTTAACTCATTAAAATAATCTTGATCTAATAGCCTTCACCAAGTCTGCCGCAGAAGACTAGGACCAAGATCGATTGGAGTCAAGGCGATTTTCAAGAATAAGTTTGTTAAGCGGTTTTAGTTTGTTACAACAAACTAACCGCTTTCTCAGCTTATAAATAGGTTTAGGCACGCTTTCAAACTTAATAATTCAACACTCCTTCATTCACATTATTCACAAGCTTTCTAAATTCTCACAAAAGTTTTTCAAAGCAATAGTTTTTCAAAGTAATATTCAAAAATTCAAAGTGTTTATAGAACACTTATTTGTATATCTTCAACATCAAGCCGCACTATATTCTAAGAAATTCTGGTAGATAGAAAGGTTGAAGATAAAGATCTTGTAAAGTTGTATTTGTAAGATTGTTAGTAAGAAAGTTAGTAAGTTGTCGAGACCCTTCTTCAAGTTGAAGAAGGAGAGTGGATGTAGGATCGGTTTGATCCGAACCACTATAACTCTTGGTGTTCTTTACTATTTTGTTTACTTATCTTGTTAATCATCAACTTTCAATCAAGTTCAATTTTAGATTCTTAATCGATTGCTTTTGATCCATAAAGATTGAGTTAAAAATTATTTTCCATTGTGTAAACTTTGGTACTTTGAGTTGATTAACGAGTCTTTGAAAAAGGATTTGAAAATCTATTCAACCCCCTTCTAGATTTAGTTCTTTGATTAATTCACTCAATCCGTGGGACCAACATCGAGTCGTCTTGTTTTCCACTAGCCTCACTGGCAAGTGCGTCAGAAGAGCGTATATGCCTTCACAAACCATACTAGGTCAATGGGAGCAGAAGATGGAGGACAAATTCACTCGAGATGCGTCAAAACAAAATAGTGACATCGTGGACTCGGTGAGCATCACGATGGAAGATATGCTCAAAGCATCCGAGGTACATATCTTGACTAATGTTTCCAACTCTGCAAATATTTCGTGAATGAAAAGGTTGATGGGGGTGAGAAGAGAGTTAGAAGGGCTACGAGCTCGAGATGATGGAAGACAATCGATTGGTGATGAAATTGAAAGATCAAAACACGCCTTCCACCTATTTCACTAAGTTATCAAGGAGCAACTCAAGACGCTTCTTGATGATGTTAAAAAGGGGAAGATATGGTCGTGGTTAGAGTTGAACTTGATCGATTAAGCTCACGGCAAAGAATCAAACAGAGCGAGATCACCGCCTTGAGGGTTCGCATTTAGCGATTGAAGAGGCGATCAAGGCAGATGAGCAGGCCGAGAAAGAAAGAGGTAGAAATAAAGTCGAGAAAAATTGATGGCCAAGATCGAGAGAAAGGAAGGAAGAAGCTAAGGCTAAGGCATCTGCTAAGAAGGAAGCCGAGAAGGAAAAGGGTCTCGAACCGGTCTTGTCTCGGTTAGACGAGATCTTATTGTCAAAGGCATCTAGTAAGAGACCTCTGGAAAAATCAACGGAGCAGATAAGGATCGAGGAGGAAAGGGATAAAAGGATCAAGGCCGAGAAGATCTTTTATGGTCGAAGGGAGGCGAGGAGAAAGATTAAGTCAAAAGGAGGCTGGAAGGATTTTTGATAGAGCTTCGAAGAGATGGGTGATACCGGCATCGGTGGAGGACCTCTTGGAGAAGTAGACAAGGTATTAATCGAGGCCACATCATAGGACGGATGCTCCTCCGAAGATGATTATGCATCCATCTTGGACCGGCGAGTAAATGAAGTATGAGGCTAAGTGGACATTTTTCTCGTATATATGCAAGGGTGTTGGTGCCACATCGAAGATGAAACAATTGCATGGCACGATTGGATGGAGAAGAAGAACCGGAGCTATATCGAAGTGATCACTAAAGGGGATGAGTGGTTCAATGTTGATCTTGTTGCTCCGGCTACTCGACCATTCCAATCAAAGTTACGAAGATGGCTCAATTGACAAAGATCGGATTAGATCAACTATCATTATGGCTAATGAAGTTATCTCGATCCAAAGGACATTGATGAGTGAGGAACCGAGTCTTTGATTGGATGCAACTCCCAAAGAAGGATCGATGGACAGACTAGATAAGTTTTTTTCTTATCTTTTTATCTTGTCTGCCTATCTCGTAAATGTAAGTTTGCTATACATGAATGAAATGTTTGAACTTTATCCGAATTACAACGTCTTATCTTTATATTTTAAAAAAAAAAAAAAGTTCAAATTTTTATTATTCATAAAGGTTGAAAAGACTTCTTAAGAAATTTTTCTAAGTGTTGATCATCTAATAAAATTTTATACCTTAGAACAAAATTCTTAAAATTTTCTAAGTATGAGTATTTGCCTAAGTATGAGTAGTTGCTCTTATATGAACTTATTTGATTAAAAGGTGCTTATGTGCTTAGTATGCTTATATGTTTTTCTTGAATAACCTTGACTAACACAAGCCGTGAGTTCATCTTTTTCTTGTAGTTTTAACATCATCAAAAAGGGAAAAATTATTATAGATCGGGTTTTAGTTTTGATGAGTTAAAATAAATAGGTTAGATAAGCTCATGAAAAGTAGGATGACCATTGAAATCTGTATAGACCGGCTGAAGTAGTACATTTCACTAGTGATCCGATCGTGACTAAGGTAATGGGTAAAGTCATTGAGATCAAGAAAGATTGCAGGTCATTTGAAGACATGTTTTGAAGAAGTCATCTCGATTAAAGAGAAGTATGAAGTACTCAAAACGAGATCAAGACCAAAGTTGAGTAGAATAAGAAAAGAGGTCTTCACCAAGTTAAAATCGACAGACTCAAGATCACCGAGGTCAAGGCGCTTTTAAAAAAGGTTTGTTAAGTGGTTTTAAGTTTGTTACAATAAACTAACCGTCTTACAACCTTATAAATAGAACTAAGCACAGTCTATAGGAGGAATTTTGGCATTCACATTCTAAAAACACACTTTCAATAGAGCACTCTCAGCTTTTAGATCGAAAATCTTGTGATATTTTTCTAAGTATTTAAAGAACACTTTCACTTGTAATTTCTTCACTATTCTCGCACCGTATTCTAGTTTCATAGATACATTAATAGATATAAGAAGATTTGAAGACGAAGAACGCCTCATTTTGTAAACTGTAAGCAAGGAAGAAGGAAAGTAAGTAAGCTTAGTGAAGACCCTTTCACAAAGTTTGTGAAAGAAGAGTGGATGTAGGATTTGTTACAAATCCGAACCACTATAAATCGTGTGCTCTTTACTTTTCTACACTTCTCTAACTGTTCTTCACTTTGCATTTTATTTCATTTGATAAAACATTCATTCAAGAAATTATCAATCTGATCAAGTATTAAAAATACTTCATTGTTTAAACCTCGATACTTAGAGAATCAGAATTGATTTAGATTGTCTGGGTTTAATTTGAAAGGAAAAATTGAGTGTGTTGAAAATCTATTCAATCCCCCTATCTAGATTTTACGATTGTATATCACTTGATCGATCGGGACTAACAAGAAGCTAGAAAGAAAGCAATCGAGGAGAAGCCACAGAGAGTCTTAAAAAATTGAAGAGAGGGAAAGCCTCCGAATTAGTTGTGTTGGTCCCTAGATTGAGTGGTTTTAGGAATTTGAATGTCCTTCTAGAGATTATCTAGAAGGGGGTTGAAGAGATTATCTAAACTTTTT
Source organism: Paraleonurus japonicus (assembly GCA_030762865.1). NCBI lineage: Eukaryota > Viridiplantae > Streptophyta > Magnoliopsida > Lamiales > Lamiaceae > Paraleonurus > Paraleonurus japonicus. The sequence goes on from CM061053.1 coordinate 20,987,060, forward strand.
GAAATTTAGATTATCAAACAACTTGCAAATTCCCAAATCAAAGTTTATTCAGCGGAAATGAATTTATACTCAATCAATAAAGGACCTAAAGCGTTACGAAATATTGTTTGATCGAGATGTAAGTAAAAACAAAAATAAAACTGAAAGAAAGAACACCAAATTTATAGTGGTTCGGATCGAAAAATCCTACGTCCACTCTCCTCCTTCAACTTGAAGAAGGGCCTTGACTCGATTACTTCCTTTCTTCCTTACTTAATTACATGGCAAATCTTCACTTACAATGATTCTTTCTATCTTCTGGAATTTATTGGCTTGAAGATGTATGTGAAAAGTGTTCTATAAACACTATGAAACTATGAACGTGAAGAACGCGTTTATGTATGTGGGTACAACTTCCGTGAGTTCCGATCGTGCTTAGAGAATGCTTGTGAATTATTGAAATCGTAAAAGTTATTCTATCCTAATTATTGAATCTATTTATAGAGAACTCGTTCTTGGCTTGTAACTTCCTTGCCGATTCTTCTCTTGTTAGTTATAACCAACTAACCGAATCTTGTAACTTCTTCTTGGTTAGTTGTAAATCGCTTCTTAAAACTACTTGATTTTTCTAACACTTGTTCACCATCTTATTTACTCATTTTCAAATGTGGTCTTCTTAAATGCCTCGTGTCTTGCTTTTCAGTCTTGGTGTTTGTCGTCTGTTGTTCTCTCGATATTTGATCTAGACCTCATCTTTCTCTATCTTCGTATCTTTGTCTTCATCTCGATTCCTTGTGCTCGTCTTCGTCTCGATCTCTTATACTTATCTCGATTTCTTATACTTAGTCTATTACAAGTATTTACTACATCAACGGCTATACAAGATTTCACTAGTCATCCTATTTTACATTTAACTCATCAAAACTAAATACAATTTTCTTCCTAACAATTTCCCCTTTTTGTTGATGTTAAAACATAGCTCAAGAAAAGAAATGTGTTAGTAATTTTTAGAAGATAAATATTTCACAAAGTAGACAATTAAGTCACTTAGTCGATAATCGAGCAATACAATTAAGTCACGGTCAGGATGATCATAGTCGATAATCAAGACAAAGACAGATAGTCAAGATTAGTGAATTATAGACGAATTAGTGTTATAATTTTTAATCAAGTTTATTTCATTGATTATATCAGAATTAGTTGATTAGAAGATTATCAACCAAGTTAGTTTTAAACAATTGTCTCATATGAATAGGTCAAAATATATTCACAAGTCTTTCAAATATCTCACGATTCGGTGCTTACAACAGATTATCGACAAGGATCACATATAAGGGTAAGATTTAGTCATACCACCTATCTTCTTCTCGGTATACTTAGCTACCGAAGACCCCGTTCTTAAGGGACACTGCTTTCTCCTCCATCGGCCAAGTCACCGCGACTTCGCTTTAATTATCACCGCTTCACCCTTTCATGGTCCAGACGACCATCTCTTGTCCTCGGAGGTTCCATCGGTGAATAGGATGGTGCAACTACATCTACGTTGAATTCTTCTCTGCTCCGATCATAGAACTTTCTTTGTTTTCTCCTGCTCCCTTCTTTTCTTGGCATCTCTTCGTTTATGCCTTTCCATGTCTTCCCTCTTCCTTTTATGATTTTTTCTTCTTCGGCCACCTCACTGGAGTCTTGTGAATTTGGCTTGAAGTCTTGGCTTGTCCAGCTGGTCTGCCGAGGGAGAGGGATCAACCTTGATGGGAGCAGGATCTTGTACTGGAATCTCTTGACTTTAGATCCTAGTAGTGGGTTCAACCGCCCTTGATCCTTGTCCTCTTCTTATTCTCTTAAGAACTCCGTTGAGACTTCCCTTCAGCTTTTTTCTTCTTTTCTTCCTCGGTTCTCGGGCCGTTTCTTCGGCTAGCTCCTCAACCTTGATTCAAAGCCAGGATCTTGTCATCCCGGGCATCCATCCTTTTCTTGAGCTCACCACCTTCCTCCTTTTAGCATCAAGAAATCGGGTGTTGCAGATGGTGGCTACTTGTTCAATCTAGCCCAAAAGTTCATTTCGACAAGTCCTGTCTTTTGATCCACTTATCAAACATTTTGAGGTTGGCCGCCTCTACTCCTCGCAGCTCATTCTCGCAGCCTTGTAGAGAGGGAAGCTCTCTCCATGGACATTGATATGTTCAGGATTTGTTGGAAGGATGCTTCTCTTTCAGCCCATGCCACTTTGGCTTGCTCATGCACCAAAGTCTTGATTTCCTCATACGCTTTCTTGAACATATTTCTTGACCCAAGCTTCCCGCTTGTTCTCCTCCTCTGCAATTTTTTGTTCAACGGCAGCCATTTGTTCTTCAAATCTTATTCTTGAGAAGTAAAGATCAATGTTTGTTTTGAGCTTGATTTGTTGCATCGATATTCTCCTTTGTGGTTGAAGTGATAAAGTCTAGGATTAGTTGGAAGGCATTTAGACACGCAACCTTGATTTGTCACTTCTTCTTTCAGAGCATTCACCTCGGATGCGAGATGCGACGAGGATGATTGTGCAATTTCTTCCGACGGAGAAGATAGAGTTAGGTCTATCTCCTCAACTGGAATTAAGGCTTCATCTACGGTAGTGGTGAATCGCCTAGTGCATCTTCCGAGTTGGCACTTCGATTCCACCCCACCGGTACTTGCTCAAGACCCTCTCGCTCCGCTTGTGCCTCCCCATCTGTATCCATCTCAAGAGGCTCATCGGCGGCTCCACCTACCGCTTCCACAACCTCTACCACCTCTTCTCCTTCTTCTGTCTCCATTTCCGCAACCTCCACTACCACCTCCTTCTCTACTTCATCTCCTTTCTCCACCTCCTTTTCAACCGCAACTTCCTTTTCTCCCTCCTTCTCCTTTATTTCTTCCGGTTGTTCGGTCGCATCTCCAAGATATACTCTTTTCAAGAATATAGTCGACAAACCGATCCTCGTAGGATTTCAGAAAGGATTTGAGGCCAGCCTTCTTTAGGACTTTCTTTTCCCGGATAGAGAGGTTATTTCCATCGGCTTCTCCTATAAGGATTGTTGTTTCCTCAAAGGATCCTGTCCTAATCCTCCGTAACAACCAGACATCCACAAGCTCTCCTAACAAATTGGGTTCATCTGCTAGGGTGACTCTTTCCTTAAAAGGAATTTCTTTCCTAGGGATCGAAGGGAGAGTTAAGTTGTTCCCATTTCTCCACTTAGGTTAGGAAGATGAAGATATAGATTGAGCTCAGATTGGGTTGTGGAAAGGAAGGAGAAAGGGTCATCTGTCTGTTAGGGTTGGGTTGGACTTATGGGAGTAGGCCGTATTAGAGACTCCGAGGCGGCCGACCTTATCTCGCCCTCTTTATCGCCAAGGTGGGATGAGGATGGTTCAGATTTGATTTATCTTCAGTTGAAGATGATGATGATGATGATGATGATGATGATGATGATGATGATGATGATGATGATGATGATGGTGAGCGGCTTCTTCCAATTCCTCTTCGCAGGATATCTCTACCCTCTCCTCTTGTCCAGAGAGATTCCAGCAGCCTCCTCTCGAGACACTTCCCTCTTGGGAAGGCTGTCCTCTCCATTCTTTCCTCCTCTTCCTCTTGATCTCCTCCTCGAGATGAGGGCTCATCTTCCAACACCGTCTCTACCTTTTTTATCATAGCTTTTACAGCCTTTCTTCCTTGGTGCAGTGGTGCACTGGGATGTCCTCATCTCCTCCTAACTGAGGGACCAAAGACCTTCTCATCCTTGGTGAGCAACCCCTTCTCGCTTTTGTGAACTTTTTAACTCCAACCTCCCAGCTTGAGGTTCTCTGCTCCTAATCTCGCCTCCGTGATAATGGTTATCCTATTCATCATATTGGTCATGGTTTTCGGCGTCCACCTCAACAATGTCTTAGAGATTTGTATCTTTAGAAATCTCTTCCTCTCCTCCACCAATCTAGAGAATAATAATCGTGCCCGGTCGACCTCGACTCCATCCAAAATAGCCCTAAGACAACAAAGTCTTGGCTTGGTCAATCCATCGTGGCTCGCTTTCTCCCCAATATACATTTTGTCAAGATCAACATTAATAGTCGATATTTCCTCTTGAGCATTGGACGCTTGATTCATCGTTGTATTTTGATATGACTTTCTCGCCATCAATTTAAAACTCTCCACATATTCGTCACTTTTGTAGGTAAAAGGGTTCGCACTTTGTACTCAGCCCAAAAATCTCCCCCAAATCATCTACCTGCTACCACCACCTTCTCCTTCTTCCCATTTGAGCGAACTGCGGACTCAAATGCATTTGCTTTCAACTTTGCTCGAGTTAGAAATTCAATGGCTAGATCATCAAGAGTTTTGTTCTTTGAAGGCCTCATAGAACAAGATTGTTTCAAACCTCTCGATTCTAAGAGTTGCGAAGCTCTCGTGATTCAGGATCTCGTGCTTGTATCCCAATCTACGTACATCTCTCGATTTTGTCCGCCTCTCGATGTTCTTCAAATCATACTCAAACTTCACCTTTGGTTTCTTTAAATCCGCCATTGTTGAAGGTTTACAGTGTTTTGGGAGGGAAAAGGAATTTTAAGAGTAAGAGTAATATGAATAGGTTTTATGTGCGTAAGTAATAAAATGCACACGAACTCCTATTTATATGGAAAGAGATTTGATTAAAATATTATAAAACTCATAATTGACTGATAAAGTGTAATTTTAGATTTTCGTGCCATCATAAATGCAATTATGGCAATTTATTTTGAAAAGTGTAGAGAATAGACTAATAAGCATATTTAATATGTCGCGCGTGAAATTGACGGTTCATATTTCGAAACCGCCTCCAATTCGAGCGCGTGAACAACACTCGGTGTTTTCAAAATTTAATTTGATAAAAATTTCAGATCCGTAGTAACTTCTCTCGACAAGAAGTAATTCTTTACTTTTCAGATAATTGGAGAGATAAATCGAAAAGTATATATATTTTAATAGAAAATAAAATAGGAACTCCTTATCTTTTTATTTAAAAATAATTTTAAAAGAAACAATCGAGTGAATTTATTTTTAAATAAATAAAACAATTATGATATTAAATTCACATATTGATTATGTGAACTAATATTCATTTTTAAAAAGAATTCAAAGGTTAGAAAATACTTCCTATTACTTTTCACCTTGTCTGGATTGATTTATAATGTTGTCTATCTTATGATTATCGATAAGGAATGCTTCATCCTGTCTTGTGCTAAATGTGTTAGCTAGATTTGAATTTTCTTGAGAATAAAGATCTGAGAAAGACTATTAGTAACCTTTGTGAGTAACTCGGACAAGGTACATATACTCATTTGTTTTGTTTTAACAGATTTACTATTATGTATTTATCTCGAATTACTTCATGTCGATAAGTAAGTATCAAGTTAGTCTAAGATCAATAGATTAATCCTTGATTCTTGATTCCTTTAGAGAAAATCAATGATATCAGCTCTATGATTATCCATGTGGTCCTCTACATATTCTAGACATAGTAAAATAAGTGAGAGAGACAAAGAAAGAGAAATAAAGATAAGATTATAGATTAACTAAAGAAGCATCTAATAATCCTAACTCTATAAATAATTCCTTGAACCTTGTCTCCGCTAAAGGTTTTGTCAAAATATCACTCTTTGAAAATCAGTTAAAATCTTTTCTAGTCTCGATGTCACCTTTTTCAACGTGATCTCGTATGAAGTGATGTCGTATGTCAACATGCTTGCACCTAGTATATAAGACTGGTTACGGGTAATGGCTATGGCACTATTACTATCACAAAAGATTGGTACATCTCTAGTGATAACGTTATAGTCCCTTAGCCGCTGACTAATCCAGATGAGCCGTGAACACCAACTCCCAACTACCATATGCTCGGCTTCAGAGTGGAAGTAGCTACAGAGGTTTGTTTCTTAGACAACCATGAAATCGGCTTACTTCCCGTAAATTGGCAAGTTCCAAAAGTAGATTTCCTATCTATCTTACACCCACCAAAGTCCGAATCGAGTATCCCGACACCAAATTATCATCACCGGATACCATAATCCTACATTTATCATACCTTTTAAAAACTTGAGAATCTTCTTGGTTGCCTCAAGATGACTCTTCTTCGCTTTGCTTGAAATCGTACAGAGACACCTACTGCAAAGATATATCAGTCTACTAGCGCTTAAGTATAACAATGACCCTATTAGACCTCGATACTGCTTTGATCCGCATTTTCCCCCTTGTCATCTGGATCCATTGAAAAGTTTATCATCATAGATATCTTAGCTTCTCGGTGGTACCTATTCCAAATTTTTCAATGAGATCCTTTGCATCTTTTGCTTAAATTATGAATATTCCCTTTTTAGTTTGATTGACTTGAAGTCCAAGAAAATATGTTATTTCTCCCATCATGGACATTTCAAATCTAATCTTCATGAGATGACTAAATTCTTCACATAAAGACATGTTAGTTGATCCAAAAATGATATCATCAACATAAATCGAACTAATAAAAGATCACTACCAAACTCTTTTCTAAACAAAATTCTATCAATTTTACCTTTCACAAAACCATTCTAAATTAAATAATCGACAAAGTATCATACCATGCTCTAGGTGCTTGTTTAAGTCCATATAGGGCTTTCTCAATCTAAAGACCTTGTCTCCTTTGACAAAGCCTCGGAGGCCGCTCTACATAAACTTCTTCACCTAAGATTCCATTTAGAAATGCTGATTTTACATCCATTTGAAAAACTATGAATCTTTTAAAAGCACCATAAGTTAAGAACAATCTTATGGCTTCCAGACGAGCCATCGGTGCAAAGGTTTCATCATAATCAATCCCTTCTAATTGTGAATAACCTTGAGAAACTAGTCACGGCTTTGTTTCTAATCACAATATTATTCTCATCTCTTTTGTTTTTAAAGACCCATTTAGTTCCAATGACTTTTTGATGATGAGGCCTTTCAACAAGCTCTCACACATCTTGTCTTTGAAACTCGATTCATTCTTCTTGCATAGCATTTATCCAATTGGAATCGGTCGAGCTTGAATTGACTTAGGTTCAAGTAATGACATATTACAACCGAACATACAATCTTGATTTAGCTGTGTCCTTGTCCTGGACTCTTAATCTAAATCACCAATTATTTGTTCAAATGGATGGTAAGACATTACCTTTTACCTTTATCTTTTATTATGGATGAAGTTTTGTCTAAAGTATCTTTTCAAATGATTATGTGTTACCTACGTATATATCTTCCCGATCATCTAGTATGGTGGTTGTCTGATCACCGATCTTGAAGAACTTTCGTGTTCTTTTTCTTTATTTAAGTCTGGTTCTTCTTCCTCGTCTGAATATGATTCTTGTTCATAGAACTTCACTATTGATCTTTTGATAGTCATTTTGTTCAGATCGTTTGATATTCTTGTAACATCATCTCGCATTACTAGACTCAAAGGTAGATTCATCAAATACAACATGCGGTGTTTCTTCCACGCACAAGGTTGTCTTATTAAAAACTCGTATGCTTTAGATACGAGATGAGTATCCTAAGAATATCCCATCTCGCAATCTTAGCATCAAAAGTTTTCAAATAAGATTTTCCATTGTTGTGAATGAAACATTTGCAACCAAAGACATGAAATTATGAAATTTTGGGAGATCTTCCCTTCCAAATTTCATAAGGGGTTTTGCATTTATTTTTAACAATCAAACATCTATTTTGGACAAAACAAGCAGTATTAATGGCTTATGCCCAAAACTCGTGTGGAGTGTTATACTCGGATAACATAGAGCAGCTTCCTTTAGAGTTCTGCTTTCTCCTTTCAACAACTCCATTCTGTTGGGGTGTCCTTGCACTGATGTCTCATGAGCTATATCATTCTCGGAACAATAGTTAGTAATAAGTGTATTAAAGAATTCAATACCTTTATCACTTCGATTTTAACAATACTTAGTCCTTTTTCATTTTGAATTCTTTTAAGAAATTCGGAATCTTTGTCATAGTCTCATTCTTCTTGTATAGGAAAATAACCCAGGTAAATCTTGAGAAATCATCTACAATTACCAAGGTGTATTTCCTTCCACCGAAATCGAGAGGTGTGACTGACCAATAAGATCCATATGAAGAAGTTCCAGAATCCTTTCAAGAAGGACTATTTATTATTTTAAAAGAAGTTTTGATCTGTTTTCCTTTTGACAAGCATCACAAATATGGTCCTTTGAAAATATTATATCTCTGGGAGTCCTTTAACTAAGGATTTCCTTGGGTGACCAAGACGTTTATGTCATGGCCACTTAAGTCATCTCGAACTCTTTACAACAAGACAAGTATCCTTAGGACAACTTTTAAAGTTAGCAACATAAATGTTACCTTGTCTCGACTCCGCTAATAGTATATTTTCATTAATACCATCTAACACATAACATGCATTACGAGTAAATTTGACACTAAATCCCTTATCATAAAATCGTGAAATGCACAACAAATTATGCTTCAATCCTTCAACAAAATAGACCTCACCGACTTGAATGTCACAAATCATCAACGCTCCAACTCCTTTGGTTAATCCAAAATTGTTATCTCCGAAGATGACTCTTGGTCCATCTATAGTCCGATAGTTAGAAAATAGACGTTTCTCATAGGTTATATGCTTTGAACAACCACTATCAATGTACTCAAATGACCTCAAGAGCATCCGCCCTTTCTACTACTCTTCCGTCTTCCCCGCAATCACAGTGTTTAGATTTTAGGTACCCTTTGTAACTCGGGTCCTTTCAAGTTAAGTTGATGCTTTGGAATCCAGATAAACATATCTATATTCCTTAAAACCAATGATTGAAGTTTGCAACCATATTCTGCCTACCAATATAAGACTCTCAAGATCAATCTTGTTGGTGATCTTTTGTGATTGTCTTATATCATGGCAAGAATGGGTATGATTTGCTCCTTCCATCAAAGCTATTATACTTTGGATAAGACTTTGACCTAGTCTTTGATTTTGCCTTTGGAACATTTCTCCTCGTCTCGTATTTTCTTTATAGAAATATCAGTGAGGTGATTTGTTCCTTAGGTTTCCAAGGATCAAATCTTGTCTCTTCCTTAGGTTCGGTAGCTTTGACGAAAACTCTTGGTTTTATAGGATCATCCTTCTTATTTCTATCAAATCTCAATCCTGTCTTATCATTAGACTTACGTGAAGTATCAAGATCTTATCTATTGTAGATCGAGTGTTATTAAGAAGTCCTACCTTGAGATTTAACTCTCTGTTAGTCCTTTTATAACTCTCATTCTCTCGAATAGATACTTGAAAATTTAAATTTTAAAGTATTTAATTCTTTTCCTACTCATCAGCCTTCTAAGATGAGGTACTAGTGATAGTCTTAGTCCGACATTCCCCTTGAATGAACAGTCTAATTCTTCACTAATCCTAGTTTGACCGACTTTGGTTAGATTAAGAATTTGATCCTTTAAACTAAAATTTTCAGCCTCTATCTGTTTATATGCAGATAGAGCAGTCTTTTAAATCCTTGAAGTTTATTTATAAGACTCGGATCCGATTCAGATAGGTTCTAACAATCATTGTTCAAGAAGAATAATAGTTTACCTATTTAGCCATCGATATATGTCATCGTCTAATCCAAATCCAGATGAAGATGAGGATGATGATGTCTCTTAAGCTTCTTCTTTTCAGCTAGAAGTGCTCTCTGGTATGCATATCTTCTATCTCGCTTTCTTTCTCTTTTCTTCTCTTTCTCTTGGAGTAAGTTGAGGACAATCGTAACTATAATGACCAGGTTTGTTGCAAGTAAAGCAAATATCTCCTCTCGTCTAATTTTGGATTATTATCTCCTCTCCTGATTGGTGATTTGAACCTTCTTGATTGATCCTTCTTTTTATCATTATCTCAATTATTCTCTTCTCTCGTCGACTTGTAGTTCCGCCGACTTGATCTATCCCTTTTATTCCTTTTGTACTTCATCTTAAGTCTTTCATATCATTTTATTAAGAGAGTCATTTCTTCCTTGATTGATAGATCCGATGCCTTGGATACTTTTTCAGACTCCTCTTGATGAAGAAATGCAACTGTCTTTCCAAATGTTGATGACTCACCTTCGTCTTCTTCATCTTCAATTTGAATATTGTATTCCAGTGCTTTAAGATGTGAGTATAAAGTATGATAAGAGATCGAGGACAAATTCGAGTTGCTTTGAGAATATTGGCCTTTTCTCTCCATCTTTACTCAAAGATCCGAGAATCTTGTTATTGATCTCTTTTCTCGTAAGTCTTTCCCAAATCTGCGGCCTTGTTGAGAAGATTTGTCAACTGACATCTAGTTGATCAACAGCCTCACCTTCTTTCATCTTGAAAGTATCAAATGCATGCAACACTCGATTGTAGCTTATTTTTCTTAACTTGATCTGACCCTTCACACATTAGCCAACATTTCCCACATTTCCTTTGCATTTTTACATCTTTTAACCTTTTCGATCCAATCTTTATCGAGCGTTTCGATTATCTCAGCTTCTTGCCACTTGATCTAAGTTATGAATCTTTCTTTTGTCATTTGTCAAATAACACCTTCCTTTTCTCACCTCACCCTTGTTTCTCGAAGTTCCGGTTCCATCACTTATACCTCCATGATAGAATTTTATGGGACCTTCTTCTAGAACTTCTTCTATTCGATCATGAATCGCTTTCGGATAATTTTCCATCCTAAATTTTCAGTAATCATAATCTTCAATGGAGAATTCAGTAGGCTCCTAGTTTTCTTACTCTTGATAGTTGACATAGTGAATCAAGAAACTCAACAGAGACTTATCACAATGTTAGTGAATCGAAAATAGAGAAAATGATCTAAACACAATTTCGTAAACGTCAAGACCACAAATATATGTAAACAACTTAACACCGCTCCGATATCACTTGTTAGTCCCTAGATTGAGTGGTTTTTAGGAATTTGAATGTCCTTCTAGAGATAATCTAGAAGGGGGTTGAATAGATTATCTAAACTTTTGAAATTTAGATTATCAAACAACTTCCAAATTCCCAAATCAAAGTATATTCAAATGAAACAAATTTATACTCAATCAATAAAGGACCTAAAGCGTTCGAAATATTGTTTGATCGAGATGTAAGTAAAAACTGAAAGAAAGAACACCAAATTTATAGTGGTTCGGATCGAAAGATCCTACGTCCACTCTCCTCCATCAACTTGAAGAAGGGCCTTGACTCACTTACTTCCTTTCTTCCTTACTTACTTACAAGGTACAAATCTTCAAATTTTTACAATGATTCTTTCTATCTTCCGGAATTTATTGGCTTGAAGATGTATGTGAAAAGTGTTCTATAAACACTATGAAACTATGAACGTGAAGAACGCTTTGTGTATGTGGGTACAACTTCCGTGAGTTCTAATTGTGCTTAGAGAATGCTTGTGAATTATTGAAATCGCAAAAGTTATTCTATCCTAATTACTAAATCTATTTATGGAGAACTGCTTTCTAGCTTGTAACTTCCTTGCCGATTCTTCTCTTGTTAGTCATAACCAACTAACCGAATCTTGTAAATTCTTCTTGGTTAGTTGTAATCGTTCTTGAAACTACTTGATTTTTCTAACACTTGTTCACCATCTTATTTACTCATTTTCGACGTGGTCTTTCTCGTACATGTCTTACTTTTCAGTCTTGGTGTTTGTCGTCTGTTGTTCTCGATCTTTGATCTAGACCTCGTCTTTCTCTGTCTTTTGTATCTTTATCTTCATCTCGATTCCTTGTGCTCGCTTCGTCTCGATCTCTTATACTTATTTGATTTCTTGTACTTAGTCTATTACAAGTATTTACTACATCACCGGCTAACAAGGTTTCAAATGGTCATCTTATTTTACATTTAACTCATCAAAACTAAATACAATTTTCTTCCTAACAAATTGAGGTCGAGGTAGCTGAACCCATCGAACTCAAGAAGAAGCTCTTGTGCAAGATCCAGATCCTCGAGTTCAATCAATCCAACCTCTTCTAAATTAGTGGAAAGCCCAGATAAGGAGTCAAACTCAAAAGACCCCAACCGAGGTGGAAGAAGAAAAGAGAATAAAGAAGAGAAAGAGGGAAGAGATTGATAAGTATGCATACGTAGATTCAAAAAGAAGACGATAATTAGCACAAGGAAAGATCTACGATAGAAAGACGAGAAGTGGGTTCAGAGGACTAGAAATGCCAAGGGAGAAGAAGTATACCGGCCATTCCACATAATAGAAGGAGTTCCCAAAGAGATATTGTTGATGAGCGAGCAAGAGAAATAGAGACCAATTGAAGTTAAGTGGATCTTCCTATTTCACGTCTGCAAGAAAGTATCTCTGGGGACAGACGAGAACATTGCTTTCCATGAATGGTGGAAGCTGAAAATCCCAACTTCTAACGGTATTTAATCGACTTAGCTGATGAATAGTTCAATATGGACGTAGTCGCACCACCTTACACTCGGATATCTCCTCTTACTAAAGATGGTCGTCTTGATTGGGAGAAGATCAAGCGGACTCGATTCAAGCTGAAACCATTGCCAATCTGGCAGAAGGAGGAGAAACAAATGAGTCTAAAGGAAAGAGTCTCTGATTTGGATGAGTATTCCAAAAGAAGAGTGGTGGTATGACTAAGTCCTTATTATTTTTCCTGGTCGATAATTCTTTTGATGCTTATATAAATGATCAAGTGTTTTGTTTGTAAATCTGTGAATACAAACCAAGTTCCTATCATATGTTTCTTGTCTGTTTAACTAATTCTTGACTAATGTTTATAACCTTCTAATCTTCTAAAAAGTTAAAAATTTCCCAAGTGCTGAAACTATCTCAATTCTCTTAATAATTCATCTCGTTAAATAATCAAGTCTTAAGCTGTACATTTATCGTATCATCCGAATATCGGACTACTTGTCTTATTTGTTTATCACTTATAATTTCTAAATTTTACTAACTCATTTCTTTTTTTGAGTGGTTTTAACATCATCAAAAAGGGGAAAAATATTAGGACAAAAATGTAGTTTTGATGAAGTTAAGATGAATAGTAAAATAAGATGACCAATTTGAAAAACTTTGTATAGGCAATTTGAAGTAGTAAGTGATAAATATCTTTTAATAGTTAGACTAAGTATAGAAGATCGATGATGACTCAAGGCGAGACGAAGTCACAAATAAGACGATGAGAAGAATTAGACGACTACATATGTAAGAAGATCAAGACATCTTTGAGTAGAATAACAAAGGCGTGACAAAGATCAAACGAGGACAAGTAATATGAAGAATCAAGATGCAGATGAAGAAAGAAAGTGTTAAAGATTTCAAGAAGTGGTTACAACTTAATAATGAAAACGGTTGCAACTATTCAAGAAACAATTTCAACAAACCAAGAAGAAGTCAGTTAGTTATAACAAATCCCAAATGTCGGCAAATCGGTTACAACTTCCAAGAGCTCATATATATAGAATTAAACTTGTAATTTAGAATCACTTGTTACCTTTTAACTTTGCATTCAAGAGAGCCATCAAGCGAAAAAGTGTATACACAGATCTTAGAAGTTTTTCATTAGTTCAAAGTGTTTGTAGAACACTTTCTTTAAATCTTCAAAAGCCAAATTCCAGAAATTGTGAGAAGTGTAGAATGCTTGAAGATTCTCATTGTATGTGTAAAAGCTGTAAGTCGGTGAGTAAGTAAGAAATTAAATGGAGTCTCTTTCACAAGTTGTGAAAGGAGAGTGGATGTAGGATTGTTCAGATTCGAACCACTATAAATTTGTGTGTTCTTTACTACTTCCATTTATCCTTGAGTTTTATCAATTGTTCATTGAATGTCTATTTAATCATTGTTCTTAAATAAGGATTACTAAATAGTCAAGTATAAAATCTATTTTGTTGTGTTTCGATAAAGTTGTGTGTAAATCATCTTAGGAAAGGAAAAATTGGAATAGGTTGTGAAATTTATTCAACCCCCTAGATTTCACCACTTTAAAACTTGATTCTCTGGGACCAACACTTTGTAAGGGGGCCTTGATCGGTTGAGTTTGTTTTATAGTGGACGGTATGCAGAGAAAGAAAATCGACAAAATCGGCGAGGGAGGAGAAAGGAAAGACCTCGGCGAAGAAGAAAGAGTAAAAGGATTAAAGAGAGAGAAGAAGGGAATTTATAGTGATTTGACAAGAGGAGACCGAGGGTTGCGTGTGAACACGTGAAAGTGGCTAACGGATGGAGCGCACGAGAATCACGAGGCATCGCGAGAATTTGAAAATAATTAAAGCGAGTGAGGCAAAAAGTTGCGGTGATAACCATTTTGCAAAAAGGTGCAGTGGGTGCGTTGCATGGAATCTAGAGCGAGGGCCATTCCATTTTTCCTTTACTCCGAGATAAGCTGAATCACGCTTCAAGTAAGGGGAGTGGGCGATGCGGGAAAAAAGCCGTCCCAAATAGAGTGGAGGCCCAGGATGAAATTAAGCCCAAATACGCATAACTAACCTCCCTTGGAATGGGGAGATAAATAAGGAATTAGCCCACCTCGATGGTATGTGGGCTGAAAGCCCAGGAGGCTGTAGGTGGGCCGTAGGCCCAGATGGGAATAGGGTCGAAGAGATAGAGAATCCAGACTCCATATTTCCTGAAGACGGATAACTGGAGTCAAGACGGACGGTTGAGATCTTGAGAGAATTGAAGCCCAAGAAAGGAATATTCTTGGGATCCGTGAGCTTTGACCAAGTCCAATGAGGAAAGATGGAGAAAGAGAAAGATTTACGTTTCTTTCGGAGAAAATAACCGGTCACGTCAGTAAGTGGGAAACCCACATTGGAGAATGAGCTGAATGTGAATATCTGTAAGTACATTTACGCCTATAAAGGTAAAAGGAGGTAAAGAATTTAACTTAATCGGTTTCTTGTGTATTTGAATACACTTTTCTTGAGAGTTATCCGATGATCCGACTTGAGCGTCGGAGTGCCTACACCGGAGAACCCTCCGGCGTATTTTTGCAGGTTTTGGATTCTTGAAGAAGACGATTATGTGTAATTACCCAGCTAGACCGGAGATTATTCCGGGTGGGGAATAACATGTCGATTTTACGTATCACGCGTAATTTGACTAAGTTCCCTTATTATTAACTATTCTTGCACCCCACAAAAATAGAACTAATTTTTATTTTCAACCATCCCACAAAAATAGAGCAATTGCTATATTTAATATATACTCCCTCCGTCCCAGAGAACCTTTCACACTTGACTTTTCAACGATTTTTGTGTGAGAGTTATTTCATAGTAATACGTTAACAAAAGTTATTTTATATGAATGATATGCTAGTTACTATGAAATAACTCTCACACAAAAACCGTTGAAAAGTCAAGTGTGAAAGGTTCTCTCGGGACGGAGGAAGTATCATTTATTTTTCATTTATATTTTTACTCATATGTAATGTATCTTATTTTTTCTCAAAACAATATCTTGCTACTTATATAAGGGCAGAAAAATTAAACAAAAAGTTATGTGTTAACCATAATAACTTATATTTTTTAATATGTGTGAAAATAACTATAAGTCTATATTTATGGGGGAGTTAGTAATTTTTTAAAATTAAATACTTAACAAAAATGTTCTTTGAATTTTAGGGTACCAAATGGTCCTCAACTTACCTAAATGCGCTCTGTCAATTAGCGAATATAATCATAGCGCCTTCCATATATAAATACAAAAAATGATGTGATATAATAATTTTTTGTGAAATTTCAAAATATTACCATTAATTTACGACCGCAATCATTATTCTAACCATATAAGATATAATAAACCACGGTATCAAATTTAAAACAGAGGCAATGCGTCTCCTATAAAAGAGGTCTTGTTCCTCTTTTTTCTATCGGCAAACAGTGACTCGAACCATTACCTTTGGATCATAGGTAGTAGAGCTCTAACCATTTGAGTTATACCACTTCCTCAAGCCTTGTTCCTCGTTGATTAAATAACACAACAAAAGAGAGTCGAGTGCTATCAATAAAAATATATTCACAAGAGAATTCTCTTGTGAGATCTTATATGAGATAGATCCAAATTCATCAATTAGTCGAAAGAAAAATCATAAATTGAGAGAGAGTTAGTAAAATATATTTAATATAGATTTTTTCGCAATCTATCGATACTACTCCATATCGGCAAGAATTTCTCGACAAATAATGGACAGTCAAAGTGACTTATTTCGATACGCACCGGTGGTTATCATATGTCGATTGCTCATTGAACAGTACGTTGATTAGATTCTTAACTTTTATTAATTTATTTTCATCTTGATATTTTTATGTAACAAAATCATCTTACTTCATATTTTCTTAATATACTCCAAAATCAATAGGCTACTGGAGAAATAAAAATTATATAAATTAATTATTTTATTTTTGCTCGTGATTTTAATATAAATTTCTATATTTGCACACATCATACCATCTATTCGTGGATCTCCTCTATTCTCCACAACTTTTCATTTTGAAATAATTTCACTCTATTCATCTGAGTTACTTATATTGGTAATTTTTTTCCTATTTTTAAATATATTTATAAGGTATAAATAATATGTCCAAATATAATGTATTTCACATATATAGTATCACTACAATATTTTAAACAAGACATTTTACAATTGAAAATACATTAATTCAAAAAAATATATCGCAAAAATACAATACTAAAAAAATTGCTATAATTGAATTGAATTAATTAAACCAAATAAAATTTTGAAATAATATTTAATTTAAATTAATACTGTGATTTCTTTTATCCGCGTAATATGCAGGATTTAATTCTAGTAAATCATATAAAAGAAAATTACATTACATAACGATTATTTTTTCCGTAGTCTAAAATTGTAGCAATCGATCTAGACATTAATAGGATTGTTTACTCATTTATTTGTTTATTGTTATATTAATGTTGTACTTATATAAAAAAATAAACGATATGAACATGTATTTACCACAATTTTTAGGATTTACTGGGAATTCTCTGTCAATTTGTACAGTAATAATTAGAATTATATTCAAATGATTAATATTTGAACCAAAATGTTGTTATACATTAATTTTTGTATTGACGGATGATTAAAAAATGAATTATTAGATTTTGATATTTATACAAGATTCATGTAATATATAGTTCATATATAATATTTCTATTTTAAGGAAATTAAATCAAATATTTGGCATGTTAGTTACCTAATTCTCAAGGTTGACTGAAAATGTTTAGAAAATTCAAATCAAATTCTATATTTTACATAAATATAGTCAAAATAAAAATGAAGGATGAATCATGTTACTATATAAATTAGAATATATTTAACTATTTTTCATTATAAATATCTCTTGTGTACAACAAAAATTATAATCACTTAATCATTCTTTGCAATTCCTTAGTTTCTTTTGTAAATTTGTATTTCATATTCTCTACAACTTTCTTTTTTATTATATTTCTTCTTCAATGGCAAGCAGACAAACAAGAGGTCGTCAAAGAATATCTATTAGTCGCATTCAAAATCGGGATGATTTGTATGCAACATTTTCAAAACGTCGTCGCGGCTTATATAAAAAAGCAAGCGAGCTGAGCACCCTATGTGGTGTCGATGTTGGCGTCATCATCTTTTCACCAACTAACGTCCCATATTCTTTTTTCATCCCACCATGGAATCTGTGGTTAATGTGTACATGAACCCTAACCACCACAAGATGATTATACAAGGATCATGGAGTCAAGCTGCGTTCAGAATCGATGCCCTAAACGTAAGGCTAGATGAGATACTAGAGGAGAAACAAGAATTGGAAGAAAAATAAGTATCTCGAAGAAATCGAGAAAACTCGACAAAAGGGGTGGTGGGAGGAACCTATTGAGAGTTTGAATAAGGAGCAAGTGAAGGAGTGGACACATTGGTTCCAAGCCTTTAAAACTCAGGTGGATAGCAGAATCGAGCAACTAAAAATGGAGCCTCGACTTCTACACCAAACCCTGAAAATTTCACAAATGTGGCTGGGCCAAGTACACAAGTTGGTCCCAATATCTTTGCTCCTAGTCCATCATCTACACCAGCTATGGGGATCGATCAATTTTCTAGCAGCTATTATGGCATTCTGACTTAGCTCAAGATCCATCATATGCTAATGAAAGTGGTCATCTTTCCTTCCAGTAACTTCCCTCCTCTTGATCCATCTTTCTATAATTATGTGTCTCGGGATCCATTTGCGGTGGTGGGAGTGGTCATATTCCAAACTCTTTTTTTTCCTCTATGTTATCTCACGAAGTAATGGACGGTGGAAATGGACGGGTTCCTAGCCACTCTACGTATCCACAACCACCTCAAGATCCATCTAGTGGTGGTGCTACAAGTGGCCAAGTTTCTACCCAATTTTTCAATTCTTTATCATCCCCAAACCTATCTAGTGGTGGACACAACCTTACTCCTAATCAATTTTTCTCTCTCCACCGCCTCCGAATCCATCTACGAGTGGAGTAGGTATTAATTCAATGTTAGGGAGATATCAAAATATTCATCCCCAGGACTCAGGATCCATCTACTGCGGGAGGGAGTGGTGCGGCTAATTACGATGATCGGGACAACGAGGAAATTAGTTCTTAATTAGCTAACTATCAAAATAGTTCTCTTTCTTTTACAAATATTTTATTTTATTACAATTTTTTTTTTTTTGTATTGTTTGAAATACTATAATTATTGTACTCTTCATATGCTAATATATTACATGTGTTTCGATTTAATGATAATAATTTAATTAAAATGTGTTTTACGATTAATGACATGGTTGGCCTAGCTTACTTCTATTATTTAAGTAATGGTTATAAGGATCAAGTTTTTTTAATAAATTGACTCAAATGCTAATTGGACCAAACGTAAGATCAAAGTGAAGTACTTGTGTAAAGTTAAATCAAATATGTTGTTTTGCTTGCTCCCACTAAGACATGCCACGTATAAATTTCGATTCGAGTTATTCCAACACACCAAATTATTGAGAACACACACTTCTAAGTACACACATTTGATGTGCGATTGAATTTTTCACACAAGTATCTAGTGTGTGGTTGAATTTTTCGCCCAAGTGTGTATACTCATAAGTGTGCAACTAAAAATTTCGCACGAAAGATATTTGTTCGGATAAAATTTTTGCACAAGTGTGTGTACTCGGTAATTTAGTATGTAGAAATAACTGACCCATAAACTCCCAACGTCGTTACACACAAATTATGGGTCGCTTGGTTTAAAATTTCTCAATAGGAATAAGAATGAGAACGAGTATAGGACAATTATGGTGGTTAATGAGAATAAAAATGATCAATACCATAACTTTCTCTCTGAATAAGGTAATTATTACCTAATTTGATTAACCTTTTTCACATTCTATAATGATTCCCCTCAATCATTCCCCTCCACCACCACTACAATATTTTTTATCTCATATTTTTTTCTAAATTAGAGCACAATACTTGTGATGTAACAGCTATGAAAATAATTTTCCTCCAATATTTTAGGGGCATGGAGGGAAAAAAATTCATTCCCATTCTAATTGAAAAATTTACAAACAAGCGCCCCCTTAATCATGAACGAGTCATGATGGGTCATACCAATTATGTCCAATAAACTATTGTTATTTGGCCCAGGTTATTGCCACACACCAAAGTTCCAAGTGCACACACTTATCCAAGTAAACACACTTACAAGTACACACCCCGAAATCTCACATATGCCCTCCCCACTAACCACGATTCCGTACATGTAGTTAACTAAAAATAACGGTACACACACTCAAAGCGTTAAAGGCTCCCACTCCTCTCCCCCACTCGTTGTCGCTCGCCGTGCCACCGCTTGTCTCTTTGTCGCGCCGCGTCGTTATTATTTGAAATGCCAAAAGGTGTGTGTGTTGTTTTTGTTATTTGAAATGTTTATTTTTTGTTAATCGCGCTATGTGTATGTGATATGATAACAAGTTATTTGTATGTGTATATGTGTAGATGATAACTTATTTTTGTATATGTAGATGATATTTTATGCTTAAATTTTGATAATTCATGTTCGGGTTTGATCGATTTTTATGTTTAGGGTTCATAAATGTTAATTTTTCATTAAATTTGTTTGCCTACATTTGATGGGTTGTAATTTATTGGTCGAATTATGGGTTGATGTGCATGAAATTTGAATGAAATCGCGAATACTTATGTTCGAATCTGGTTTTGTCGACGTTATACTAATGTGCGAATAAATACTTCGCACATTTCTATGTTATTCGGAAAAGATGGTCGCACAGTGTGTTCGGAAAATTTTATCGCACAATATCAATTTGTGCGATTATTTTTGCACAATGTGTTCCGCAAATTTTTCGCACATCGTCTTTGTCTTGAAAGTTTTTATCGCACAAATACTTTTTTCATATTTTAGTTTTCTTTATTTAGCAGATGATGAAGTTAATAAACGTACGGGTGACTTGGACCACTGAACCACAACCCACAAAAGAGGTTGTTGTAGTTGAGAGAATTGAGGACTTGGACCCCGAACCACAACCCACGAGAAGAGGTTAATGTAGTTGAGAGAAGGCGAGGAGGCTCATGTCGAAGAAGTTGATCGAGGTGACGAAGTGGAGGAGGAGGGAGGTGATGATGATGATGATGATGATGATGATGATGATGATGATGAGGATGAGGAAGAGCAATAGTGCGAAGAATCGAGGTTCGAACAATTCAAACCCGTCACCTTCACACAAAAAGTGCCGCCAATGTTCAAATACACGTAATTTGATAATGTAAATGCATATTTTGACTACTAACTACTCAAAAATCATTCTAGAACAACAAAAATACAAACAATGCAACAAAACTCTAGGTATAAACAAAACAATAATTACGATAAAAGAAAACTTACAACAAAGATATTCATCATCACTTGAACTCCCCATTGATGCAATATTCGGTGTTTTGAGGTCGATGGTAAGCGTTTCACCGATTCAAAGTAAAAAAACTTCCCGTGAACAAAAAAATAAAAATTGTACCTTCGGTCACGTCTTGATCGTGCGTTGTGTATATTTGTATGGGGTGTGTGTACTTCAAAAATGTCGATTATACCAAATTAACAAAGTAAATGTAGGTTAGTCATTTTTATTGTGGTTTGGTTAATTTTATTTTTCAGATGTGTGTACTTGAAACTTTGGTGTGTGGAAATAACTGGGCCTTGTTATTTTTAGTATAATGGATTTGGGCCTACCGTTTGATTGCGGGAGGGTATTGAATGGTCCTCTATTCATCCATTTTATTCTTTAAAACTTCAAACTCACATTAAAATTTGAAATTGATCATTATTAAAATAATAATTTTCTATTAATTTTCAATATATTAATGAATGATGTATTTTATAAAAAATTATTGCTAGTAACTTAATTTTTTCTCGGTATTTCCATGTTTTCTCCCCATTTTATGGTGTGGTCGTGATAATTAATTATTAATACATTTTCTTGTGTAGACTATAATTTAATTAATCGTAAATATTTTTTTCTTGTGATCATGATAATTAATAATTCATCCGTCCCAAGAAGTTATGCACACTTTCATTTTCGGTCCGTCCCAATAAGTTATGCACACTCCTAATATTAATATTAATACCCTCATAATATCATTTAAATTTAAAAAATGTCACTCTTTTTTTTTTAAATGTCACTCTTATTCTACTATATTTTATTCCCTCTCCTACTTTATCTCATTAAATCACTCAAAATACTCTTACACTTTATTCTCTCTTTTACCCTTGATTCTCATAAAAGTTAACAAAATTAATTTTTTTAAGTTTACGTGTCCCAATAAGTATGCATAATTTTTTGGGACGGCGCAGAGTAGATATATGGTTTGTCATTCCTAGTGCACATTTTAATTTTTGTTTGTCATGTGTATTGTATTTTCTATATATATATCGAAAATATATATATATATATATATATATATATATATATATATATAGGTGTCACTTAACTATCCTCATTATTTTCTTGGAAGCATGTGCTTCAATGAAAATACCTTCAATACTTTTTTTTATTATTAACCTTCACTTTTTATCTATTAAATTAATACTTTTGAAACATTTACTATTTTATTTTTTTATTGTTGATTTTCTATTAAACAAATTCAACTATTCAATTTTTTTATATAATTTGCTTTTCATCATCTTTTATTATTATGTAGAGAGAAAATTTGAAACACCCTTTTGAAGTTGTCACAATCTTTTTTAACCACTTTGACTAAAAAAAAATCTTTTTACCCATTTTTGTTTAAAATGACTATAATGTCCTTTCTTTAATTTTCATTAAGAATCTTACCCGTTTTACTACAATGCTTAAAGCAGTAGTCCATTACGACCATATCAGGCCCCAACATGCTTCCATAAACTAATTGTCTTATAAATCAAATTCATACCTTTTAAGCGAAGTATACTCGGGTTATGCCCACCAGATTTTACGAGATGCTCCTCACGGCTCAACCACGCGGCCTCGGCGGATGGTTCTGTCATGGACTCCTTCATCAATACTTGATGCAACCTCATTGTCGTTCTCTATCTCAAGGTGTGAAATAATCTTTTGGTTTATGAACAACGGTTTAAAGAAATAAAGAGCAGAAAGCCTTTTATTTATATGGAAATCATAAATATATTACATGGATAAATCTCCTTCGGAAAGAGACTACCCTTTTAGCTACTCATAGTAGCTTTGCACACTAAGTACATAAACTTAAGCACTCAAAACACTCAAACAAAGCTTATAACAAAGACTCTTATTTTTATCACTCTAAGAAAAAGAAAGTAGAGGATAATATTCGGATGCCTCCTTCATTCTTCTTGAGCCTTTATATAGTGGTTTGAAGGTCCGCTTATCTTCACATGGAGGATCCTTCTGTCGGGTATCCAATGTATTAGTCTTGACTCATTTTCCATTGGATTCTTGATGCCTTATCTTTTTTTTGTCGGATGGCTCCAAAGCTTGCCGACTCGTTTCCCACTCTCTTTTGTCAATAAGTTTCAAGTGGAAAGGGTATCCAATGCAATATGATGACTCTTGGACTCTTCTTGGACCCACACCTTTAATAATTGGTTTCTTGTTGGACCCGCACCTTTAATAGTGGGTTTCTTGGCACTTTACAAAAAATTTAAACTAAATATTACATTTAAATTTTTCTCTTTTCCCTGGATCTCTTAAGATTGGGGTTTTCTAAAACTCCTTGGGATACTTGTCTTCTTCCTAGGATATTCTTCTTTTCTCGGCGGTCCTTTTTACCGAATTTTTTTTTCCGAATAATGACCTTTTTTGTGTTTCGCAACTTTTGCATATATGCTCATGCCATCTCCCAACATGAATCATGTTGCATACTTTCGGTGTGTGTTTTGCGGTCGCGGTAACTTGTTTTTTAGATCATTGCTCGTTTAGCTTTAAATGCATCATTAGCAAATCTGGTGGTACCTCCTATCATCTTGTTCGGTAGAAAGGATCCATTTGCTGAATTTTGATATATCTTGAATGGATACTTTACTTTTTCCATCTCTATGAGACAGACCCAAATTCCCCAAGCTCTTCTTGTGGACATTTCGTCTTACATTAGGTTGACGACTAGCGTTAGTTTTGTATCCTATTCCTTAATATAATTTAAGGCCTTCTTATGCAGCCTTTGTAGCTTCATGAAGTGGAAGGATGGATATCTTTCAACATTGTCTAGATCTTCATGACCCATTGAGATGAACTTTATTTCAGTTCGTCCCCCATTTTGAGATGAGGGTTGTTATGCGGCATTCAACTCTTTGCATTAATAACCTAATCGGTAGCTTGTATATTTCATAAAAACCTGGCGAGACAGTAATAATTGAGGCAAGAGCCCTAAATTTATACCATCTATTGATCTCTATGGGATTTGCCCCTTTGAGTACCCATAGCCGTGGATATTTACCGAGAGACATCGGTGATAAAATATTACGGCTTTAATCCATATCACGTGACCGAGTCTTTCCATGTATCGTTGAAAAACCAGCACGACCTGAAACTTGAAATGTTAGTATCAACTGTTTAGGACTGTCTCGAGGTCTTAGGTTGATCTCTTCCTCTTTATCTTCGAGGTTGGAAGAAGGACTTGTGTAGGCTGCGTCGGCCTTTCAGCTCTGGAACCTAGAAATCTTGTTGAGGTTCGGTTTGAACCTTTTTGTTCATTCTTTTCTTTATGGGTTACCGATGGTGAACCCGCTACGAGAATGGAGGTTCCAGTGCTTGCCACATTAAAAATTGTGCGTATCTTACTCCATCGATGGATGTTTGGGCAGTTTCCAAATCTCCTTGTTGTACATGTCCACAGACTTTTGCATTTAAAGTCAATTGGTCATATTTCTTTTGCAACTCCGTGATGTTCTCTCGGAGATGTCTTACCCTTGTGGCGATGGAATCAACCTCCGATGGCTCCATCTCTGTTAAGAAATCTGCAAGAATATTTTCATGAGATTTAATAACGACAATATTAAACACATAATATTGACATTCCGCTTGCCATCTAATAATACGAGTCTTTTCTATTTTTGATTCTAATTTATTTTTCAAAAAGGCTTTAACATTCGTATTATCAACTTTTAAAGTTAATTCTTTAGCAAGTAGGAATAATGGTCATTTACGCATAAAATTCTTTTTCATTGATATGTCGGGCTTTAGCTTGGCTTTACGTGAAAAAGACCACTGTATACTGCATGGTTCTTCTCTTGTTTCGATTTTCTCATAAGCACAATTGTCCATCGAAAATTATTAGCATTTGTATAGACTACTAATTCATCATTATCTTAAGGTATAGGAGTTTAGGCAAGTTCTTACAAACTTGTTTCAACTCACGTACTCGTTGTGTATGTATTTCTTTCCATAAAAATTTCTCTTTTGCTTTCGAAGTATTCGAAATCTTTTCTATATTTTGTTAAGTTTTTGATGAAATTCCCAGCAAAATTTATGACTCCTAAAAATTGTTGTAAATGAGTCCTATCTCTCAAGACGTCGGGAAAGTTGACTATTTTTTTCAATTATATGTCTCTAAAGTTCCATTCCAGTATGATCAATAAGAACTCTAAAGAATTCAATTTTATTGACCCCAATTGTTGCTTTCTTTTGAGAGCACCAATTCTTTATTTATGACATGCATCAGAAAATATTTCTAAATGTTTGATATGATCTTTTATATTCTTAGATGCAATTAATATGTCATCAATGTAGACAAACATAAACTCGAAATAATCTTTAAACAAGTTATTCATTTTTCTTTGGTATATTTGGAGTGCATTAATCAATCCCATTGGCATAACCTTCCAAATATATTGCCCTTGTGGTGTGGAGAAAGCGGCGTACTTTCTTGATTCTTTTTCCAATTTAATCTGGTAGAATCCAGGACTTACAATCAAATTTAGAAAATATTTTTGCACCTCGATGCAATCAATTAAGTGTTCTCTGCTCGGAATATAGTAACCATCAAACTCAAGGATTTGATTAATCCCTTTGTAGTTTATTACTAATCGTGGTTTACCTCTTTTGATTTCTCCATGATTTCTTACCGAAATCCGGGACTACTATATGGAGAGGTACCCGCTCAATAAGCTTGAGATCAATATGCTCCTTGATAATCATCTGCATATCATTTTTATCCTTCATGTTCATAAGAATGGGTTTATATCTAACCAATTCATTTTTCTTATCTTCTTTTACCTTCGGCTTCGATTCCATTCTTATCCCACCAAGCCAAAGGGTTTTCATTATAGTTCCTTTGGATCTTTCTTTTAACCTGTTCTAAACTTATATAACAATCATCGTTAGTGTCTATATAAGTAGAATGTTCATAAAGTGCGGCCTTAAGAAGATGTATTGCTTCTTCCATTGCGTTTTCACAACCTTGTTGTATGAATAACAAGAGAGTTTTTCCAAACCTTCTCCTATCATACATCTTTGGATGAATTAATTTCACATCCCTATCACCACGTTTCTTTGCGAAAATTAATAGGTAGAATCCTGTTAAACGCCTTTTCTTTCCGCAAAACTTGTATAATGTTACCACAATTTATTGTAAACGTTAACAAATTTTTATTGTTATCTTGTTCATATTTTGCAAAGTTTGGATAAAATTATTCCCTAGCAAAATATCTGCTCTGTATCATGAAAATAAATGAGCGGTAATTTAACCTTATACCACGGACTTCCAAACGCTCCACTAATCATGATATGAGCTTCCGGATACCCTCGTTAAGTACCAATATATTCTATGAGAAATCTCTTCCTATAATAATCGGTAATTTCTCACCTGCTTCTTTGGAAAGACTTACGGTTTTGCGGTACAAATACTCGAACTCGAATTAATATAAGCCGCAAAATATTACGATTTATACAGATCATATAACATACCGACCGATATGTATATCGAGAAGGGACTAGTCATACTAGCCGTCCAACCTATATATAGATAATTTTTTGAAATATCTCACAGTGCTTGTTCTATATTCTTGCATTATATTCTTGTTTTCGTTAGTTCTCTTGCATTCTTTAATTTTTCTTTTGTGGTATTCAAGTCCATTGAAATATCTCTTTGTCATCCTTATTAGAGATTTTGTTTCACTTATTTCAACCGGAATTGAATAACTCATTATAACTTCATCCATTTATTATACTCTTATGGTATGTCCATCATCGAATTCCATACCTTTTCCTTTTCTTCCCAGGGTTGATGTTCTTCAAGGAAACTTAATCTCAATACCATAGCCCCTGGTTCTTGTCCTGCTTTCCCATTGACCCAAACCTCATGGCCTGCCATTTCCAACATGCCTTCATATTTGCCGATGCTAGGTTCTTTTGCCAAATAATATAGGTCATCGCAAGGAAAATAATTAGATTATTCGGTAATATCAAATATTACTTGTACCTTTTTCCATCCCCGATTACACCTAAGTTTGACTATCACACTTATTTCCTTAGGATGTTACTCGCCTCATTTATTTCTCCTTCTTTATACTTAAAAATTTGGATTCTTTCTTACGAAAAGAAAATTCTCTTGCTATTCCCAGGATATAGAAGGTCTTCCTAAAAGCTGGTTTATCTTTAATAGCAATATTAACTCCTCCAATCCTAGGTAATTGAATCGGAGTGCAGTGTCATAACTTTCGCAAATTCTTTAAAGATTCTAGGGATCTCTATATACTCTTTCCTAACAAATATTTACGAATGATGTGTGTTAGAAAGTGCATAGGATATTCTATAGGCTATAGAATATGGTATATCCCCTGCTTTCATTAAATCTTTTCTTTTAAAATCTTGATATAAGGTCGGGACTCGCTAAAATCTTGGTACTGCTAGGTTATATGCAATCCTAGGATGGATTTCAAACATAAGTTTACCCGCATATAAATTTTCTACCATTGTTCCAAGACATGCATCTCTTAGGTCATTGATTCTTTTATCCATTATAGATAAATGGATTTACGAATCAATTCCTTCTTTGAAGGTGGATTTAATCACTACTTCAATGGTTCTAATATGGATCCATTTCATAGTGATTGTCACATCTTCTTTCATCCCGCTCAATTCCTCTAGAATTTCTTCTTTGGGAATTAGTTGCATCTCCATCACATTTCTGTAAGTTCCATAGGAATAGAGAACTCACCGTATTCACCTTATAAATGATGTGATGTTTTCGTTGTCCTATACCCATCTGGTTAAGAACTTTACTCATATTGCGATCCTAAACCCATCGTGTGGGCTTATACTAGATTGTTGTCTCATGATCTTTTCCAAGGTCCTTGATGAGACCGTAAGTTTGGAAAAGAAACCTGCTAGGCTTTTGTTGGTTTGCAACCTATCCTCTCCTTGATCGAGTCTGAATCGGATCCATCTTCGAGGTTAATATTTATTCCTCATATATACTTGTATTCGAGGGAATATCCTCGAACCGATAGATCGGTTCCAATTCTCCATAGTAAACGGCATCGAGAATATCCGTCATTGCTTTGAATTTTATTTCTTCGAATTGACGAGCCTATTTTTTCTTAAGGGGACAATCTAGAGAGATATGTCTGGCGCGCCACATGTCCAACAGCTATAATCTTTGAAACTTTCATTTGTCGTGATTTGGGCTCTCTGAAAGTTCTTTTTGTTGGTGATCTCCCGTGGGTTTCTCGCCTTTGGCCTCCTTGGGATGAATTCTGGTTGGTCCCGATCTTTGTCTAGATTTATAATATCCGGCTTTAGATTTTGACCACCATGCCTTCTTTACGAAAGAAGATTTTATCTCGTGATCCATCCTTATAGGAAGAGTATCTATTATTCTTCTTCCTTCCTTTATACCCACTTGTTTCTCCAATAACGGTTGGAAAATCATTATTTTCGCAACAAATAGAAACTTTTTTCATTACTCCGATCTTAACGGATCCAACCATGCTTAACTCGATAAAGCTAACGAAATTTTCTTTATCAAGTTCCAACGTGCTTCTGTGATTTTCATCGCAGCCACCCATTCATCGATGAGTTTTTCGATGTTTCTAAAATCGGGGATATCCAGATTTAACATGACTCCATATGGATGAAGGGGCTCTAGAAGCATTTTCCCCATGGACTATTTGTTGGTCCATAAAGGGGATCTCGCGCTCTATTTTTCCTCCTAGTTTTGGGAACGAAGTATACTCCGAATTTCTCTTTTGGAGTATCAGAGCTCGTACTCCTCGCTTGTCTGTTGTAGACGAAATTGAATTGTGTGTGAAGATATTCCCTATGGTAAATACATCTCGAACATTCGTTCGGATTCATATTCTTGTAAAAAGTCTCCTTCCGTTAGGAAGATTTTAACACATATAGTATAATTATAATTTCTTCATAAACGAGGCTGTGATACCATTTTACACATCGCGGTAAATACGGGTAATTCGTTAAAGGATTAATTAAGTTTTCTTAGAAGAAAACTATGAGGGCATTTTAGTCTTAAAATATGGGGTGGGTAGAATAAATTTTTTTCTATTTTGGAGTGGTTAGAAAAGATTTTGTGAAGTTGAGAATGAGTATTCTAAATAATTTCCCTATTATGTATATATTTACGAAATTATGTGATTTAAAAAAAAAAAAAAAAAAGCAAAAGCAAGAAAAAAAAATACTTGCTGAATTAAGAAATGATGAAAAATAAAAATTTAGGGTCCATTACTATTATATACAATTTCTAACACTTCATAACTACTAGATACAATATTTTTGCAAATTACTTGTAGATACAACTTTTTAGAGGAAAAGACCGATAATACCCTTGATTTTTAGTTCATGTGGCGTAAAAAATAGAAATTGTACTCTTCATTGATTTGAGTTTTTAGTTTCCCAAGGTAGGGCAGAGTCCTTTTCGGTTACTTTTATCATTAAAATATTCAAAATTTCCTTTGTGTTCCTTCTTCTTCCCCAAAATTATCGCAAAATAATCAAAATTAATGTAGCCACTTATTTGATTCAATTATTTTATATTTATTTTGATTCATATCATTCAAATCATTCAAAAAAATCATTCAAAATGTGATCCACGTACAATTATTTTCCATTCAATTATTTTACATATGTGCAATAATACCGCACATGGGCAATAATTCTCTTGATCAAGGAAAAACAACCGATCCAATGTAGAAAATCACCAAATTTCGATAATCGGATGTAATAAACAGAGTAATTATAAAATCATCAATTCATGTGCGAAATTATGCACATTATTGCCACACTTTATACAAATATTTTTCATAAAAAGAAAATTAAGAAAAAACAAGAAACGAAAATCAAGAAAACAAACCAAACGTGACTCACCGATTTTCAAATCTAAAATCCACAACCGGTGAATCAATGAGTCGGTCTAGCCGATCTACGACAGGCCGATGGCGCACGGAGCATGACAAAGAATGGGTGGTGCGCTGCGGGGGTGGGCGATTACGCAACAAATGAAAACCACCGACGATATCATTCCGGCCCTGTTTGTATATCTCACATACGCGGATCTGCGCTAGGCGGCAGCAGCGGCGCCGATCGATCTCCGGCCGACTTCGGTTCTCAACGAGTTTCGCCGCCGAGCTTTTGTTCTCCCGGTTGCCTTCATTTACAAATGCGAATGAAATTGTTTAACCCATTTACAACAACGAAGTGGTGTTTTTGGCGGAGAGAGAAAGAGTGATCGTGATTTTCTCGGAGAGAGAGAATAACCTTGGCAAACACGTGATATTGATGGGATGGAGGGAAATAGGGTTAGGTTTATAGACTCAACCTAAAAAATGAATTTTAAGGGTAAAATAGAAATTCAGAAAGTAGATTTGTATCGAATAAAGTTTTGATTTTGATATAATATGTAACAGCAATAAAATCCAAAAATAGTACCTAAGAGGCGTAAACCCAAAAAAATAGTACCTAAGAGGCGTAAACCCAAAAATTTACTATCCGACACCGTGCGCTGGTTTAATCCCAAATTTCTTCTTGTGAATTTAAAGTTTCCGTGGCCTTAATTGCTGGTTGGAAATTGAGGAAGCGAGTAAAATTTCGATGGCAGGTGAGGATACAGGCCCAGGTAAAGTTTCGATAATCCTTTTCTTAGGTTTTGCATTAGTTAACTGCGAAAGGATCGAAAAAATGGGGAATGGCTCAAATGATGATTTTGTTTAAAGCAGTGCTCATTTTGTTTTGAGACATCTCCCAGTCAAAATTAACCTAATAAATTCAGTCAATTGGACGTTACGTCATTATAAACTGATCTTTTAGGCTGGGTATTTGGATCAAGCGGTTGAAACAAAGAATTTGCCATTTTCTGTTTTCAAATTTATTACTAACTGGTAATTGTAAGAATGGTTTTAATTCACTTTTCTGAATAATTTCATGATGTCTCCAAGGATGCTTTCTCGTAAAATCTGGATAATTTTAGCCATTAATGATTAGGTCTTTTCTAAAGTTAAGTTAGTTTGAGTAGTCAGTTTTTAAATACAGGATAGAAAAGTTTGTTCTCTGCACTAAAAGCTTAAGAAATAACATTGCGCTTGTCCATGGTG
This sequence comes from Paraleonurus japonicus, assembly GCA_030762865.1. Classification (NCBI taxonomy): domain Eukaryota; kingdom Viridiplantae; phylum Streptophyta; class Magnoliopsida; order Lamiales; family Lamiaceae; genus Paraleonurus; species Paraleonurus japonicus. The sequence continues at coordinate 21,018,143 of CM061053.1, forward strand.
GCAATACTCTCAACATTGATTTTGCTCATCATGTACAGTTATTCCTTATGATGGAAAAATATAATTTATATGATAAAACTTCATTTCGTCATTGAAAGTTTGAAATTTGAATATAAATTATTACTAACTGGTAATTGTAAGAATGGTTTTAATTCACTTTTCTGAATAATTTCATGATGTTTCCAAGGATGCTTTCTCGTAAAATCTGGATAATTTTAGCCATTAATGATTAGGTCTTTTCTAAAGTTAAGTTAGTTTGAGTAGTCAGTTTTTAAATACAGGATAGAAAAGTTTGTTCTCTGCACTAAAAGCTTAAGAAATAATATTGCGCTTGTCCATGGTGGCAATACTCTCAACATTGATTTTGCTCATCATGTACAGTTATTCCTTATGATGGAAAAATATAATTTATATGATAAAACTTCATTTCGTCATTGAAAGTTTGAAATTTGAATATAGTATACTCAATCATATATGCTTTAAGCTCTATGTGTCCTCAACCCTCAAGATGTGCCCACTACATTTCTTGTTAATGAGGAAATGATGTCAATTCCATGACATGAATGCACTACAACCGCACCATTTAACCATGTATAGTGTCTAAAATACGGTCCATTATATCACTCTTATTTTGTTTCATCTGAAAAATCTAATAAGCATCCCCAGCATCTGAATTTTATGCATTTGGTATTGAAGGAATGCCAGTGCATTTATTTTTCGAAGTTCTGTGTGATGCCATGTTGAACAACTATTGAGTCATGTGAATGTAGCCCTAATATTTTGCTTTGTTTTGCTTTTTGTTTTTGGGTTGGTGGGTTTGTGTGGGTGGTGGATGGCTATCTTCTTGTGAGTTTATTCACATATAACTATTTTTCCTTGTATCTCCTGGTGCAGAGGTTGGTGTGAAAGAAAGATGTTGGGATCAAAGAGAAGCTTTGCCTGGAGAACCTGTGTGTGTTATATGTGGCCGCTATGGTGAATACATTTGTGATGAAACTGATGGTGATATTTGCAGTCTCGAGTGTAAGAAATTACTTCTCGGCCAAGTGGCACAATCAAAGGCTTCATCTGCCCAGCCACCCTCTATTAAACGTCCAGCAAGGGACGAATGCTACTATGTTCGGGATAGAAATAATAAATCAGAACCGCAATGTCTAACTAACTCCCAGACAGACCTGCTCAGGAAAAAACTCGAAATATCTGTACAGGGAGATAATGTGCCTGAACCTATTTTTTCTTTTGCTTCTTCCAATCTTCCTCAGAAGCTCCTTCAAAATTTAGAAGCTGCAGGATATGAAATGCCAACACCTGTCCAAATGCAGGGGATCCCATCTGCATTGATCGGGCAAAGCATGCTCGTTTCAGCTGAGACTGGCTCAGGGAAAACTTGTTCCTTTTGGTCCCAGTAGTTTCTTACTGTTCAAAACTCAAAAACAACCCACAAAAACCGGTAGCAATAGTCCTCGCACCTACTAGAGAACTCAGTATACAGGTTGAGGAACAAGCGAAGATACTTGGTCATGGTTTGCCCTTTAAGACTGCGCTGGTGGTTGGTGGTGATGCAATGCCGGGGCAAGTACATCGAATCCAGCAAGGAGTTTCGATGATTGTGGGGACCCCAGGAAGACTCATAGATCTTCTCACCAAGCATGATTTTGAATTGGATAGTGTAGCAATCCTAGTAATTGATGAAGTGGATTGCATGATTGAACAGGGATTCCGTGAGCAAGTTATGCAAATTTTTTGGGCTTTGACCCAGCCACAAGTGTTGATGTATTCTGCAACAGTTTCAAAAGAAGTCGAGAGTGTGGCGAGGTCCTTAGTTAAAGATCTTACGGTTATTTCAGTTGGAAAGAGGAACAAACTTAGTCAGGCTGTTAAACAGCTGGCAATATGGGTGGAGTCGAATAAAAGAAGCAAAAGCTCTTCGATATATTGACTAGTGAGAAGCATTTTAAGCCACCAGTTGTGGTGTTTGTGGGTTCTAGACTAGGGTCAGATATTCTTGCTGAAGCAATTACAGTGAAAAGTGGGATGAAAGCTCCAGTCAATACATGGAGAGAAAACCATGAAGGAGAGAAGAGAGATATTAAAGTCCTTTTTAGTTGGGGAACTTAAGGTGATTGTGGCGACGGGAGTTTTGGGGCGAGGAATTGATCTCGTTTCAGTGAGGCAGGTGATTTTGTTTGATATACCGAATTCCATGAAAGAGTATGTGCACCAAATTGGAAGGGCCTCTAGAATGGGAGAAGATGGTACAGCAATAGTGTTTGTAAATGAGGAGAACAAGAAACTATTTCCTGATTTGGTAGAAGCTCTGAAATCATCTGGTGCTTCTGTTCCTCGGGAGCTTGCTAATTCGAGGTATACATCAAGTTCTTTCACAGCTGGAAAGGCTCAAAAGAAAAGAAAGCATTGCTACTGAAGGTACTAATATGAAATTTACTGAACTTTGTAGTAATGTTGATCTCCCATTAGACTTTATGTTGATATGAGTGTGCCAGAATCTATCTATTGTAACTTGATCATATACATGAGTGAAATGCCATTTCTAGACTTTGCTAGATTTCTTTTTTTTTTTTTTAAGGAACATTTCCTTTAAATGCAGGTAGTAGATGAACTTAAATAAAGCAAAGGTTACAAAAATGGTTAACTCACTTTCTTGAATTAATTCATATTGTTTAAAGATTGGATATAGAATCTATTAAAAATTAAATGCATGTGATCATGGTATGTAGGTAAGATACAAGGGAGACCGAGGATGTTTAATTTGGATTTTTGAAGTCTGGCTTTTTAGAATTTAGGGGATTTAAAAATCCTGATTAATAGTGATGGCGTGTGTTTGTTTGTTTGTTTTAGGATTTAGTAAAATAAAATTTAATTTTATGTCAAATCAATATGTAAGAGTGATTGATGTATTATTATTTTTTTAATTATATTATACTGGCATATAAAGAAGCTAACTAACTCTACCCTCAACCTTTAACAAAAAGGGAATTCAACAAGGCCATGATCAAATGGGGTAAAGGTTAGTATCACAATCTCTTTAAGCAGCATCAGGTGGTGGTGGAAGCTGAGCATAGTGCCCTTGGGCAATGTGGCAGCCTTCTATACGTTACCCACTTTGCCTTCAACGTTCCCAACTCGGAGCTCAAGATTGTCGAACCTTGTAATCATCTGATTCCATTAAAACTCTCCGAGCCTCCACTCGTTTTCCTGAGTTATTTCATCAGCTTTCGTACCAGGTTGCCCTGTGCTTGCACATTGTTTGCTGCAACTGCAATATTAGGTATCACCATCCTTGCTCTGTTGGTTCCCCTTTTGGTTGTTTTCTTAGAAGTTTGTAATTTCTGCAACATGCTCCTCCCCACTCAAAGTCAAGTTGACCACGTGGTAATTGGATTCGTGGAACACGGGAAAGATTTCCCCTTCCTTAGCCGGAAAGATATGTGGCTATGAACAAGGATGAAAATATCACGAATATATCGTAAAAATGAGATTGAGATATGAATATTATGGGGTAATGGATTTTTTCAAATATTGCGAAAATATAGCAAAATATCGGTATTGATATCGATCGATCGTAGTGTATTTAAAAGATCTCGATGTTTTTATACAATTTATAATATTATTTTTTTGTTTTTTATTCAATAGTAAATATATTGATGCAAAAATATCTCAGATAGATCCATAGGCGTCAACCTAGATTTTCAAGGCAATAATGTTAACTTTGAATTATTGCTTCATTTATTTATTTTTTTAATGTGAGAACTGAGAATATATATGTGTATTTAAAATGCATGATGCATCACAATTTACAAACTACTTCTTCGATCTGAAACACTGCAATATTGTGCATGATTTTTTTTTTTTTTTTTTTTATCGGGCAAAGGGTGGCTCGAACCCATAACCTTTGGGTCATAGGTAGTGGAGCTCTAAACGAAGTGGTATAGCTCAAGTGTGCATGATATTAGTTCTTAATGTTTAGTAATTTATTGATGATGTAGTATAATTTCACAAATTCACATTGAATATTCGGTCATATTCAAGGTATGAAATTAAGACTATCTTCACATTTTTAATTATATTAATTTTAATTATTTATATTCTAAATTGGATTAAAATTAATTCGGATGGAAGTGAATTAAATGGCAATATTCAGAGTGGTGTTGTGTATCGAAATTCTATGGGGTTTTGAAGCGGCTTTTGCTAGGAAAATGGGAAAGGGCCTTGCCTATGAAGCGAGATTGGTGCGGCAATTGAGGGTGTTGCTACTTTGCTATTATGAAAGGTTGGCTCAAGATTCATCCGGAATCGGATTCTATGTATGTGGTTTCTTTGTTCAAAAGGATAATTCCGAAATTCCTTGGAGATTTCGGTCCCTCTTTGGGATTGGCTACAAGAGAAATTGATTGATAAAGAGTTTCGTATTAGTCATGTTTACAGAGAAAGTAATGTGGTTGCGGATGCTCTCTCAACATATCGGAGCTTTGATAAGTTTATTTGGTGGGACAACATCCCGGATTTCCTAGTTAGTTTAGTTGCTAAGGATAGGCACATGGAATATTTTAGAATTTCTTAAGCTTTTTGCTATTTGTAATAGAGGGTTTTCCCTTTTCCTTGTGTTGAGGTTTCTCTAAGGAGGGTTTTACTCTTACAAGGTTTTTAGTGGGGGCTCCGGCTTCTTGGTCGGTTTGTGACCTTTTGGCTTTTAAGTTCTTCTTTTATATAATAACTTATTAAACATTTTTAATTATATTAATTTTAATTATTTATATTCTAAATTAAGAGATTTGATTGTATTTTTTTTTCAAGTGGCGGTGACATTGGAGAGAAATTATTTGTATCACTCATTCAAATAGTATTTTGAAGAGCTACAAAAAAAAATATATATATATATATATATATATATATATATATATATCACTTGTAAAAATGTGTAGCTCTTTAAATTCCATTTGAATGAGTTGTATATTTAGTAATACAAATAATTCATCTCCAATGTCATCATGACACTTATAAAAAAGAAGAATAAATACATTTGAAATCTCTTAATTTAGAATATAAATAATTAAAATTAAAAATGTGAAGATAGTCTCAATTTCATATCTTGAATATGACCGGATGTTCAATGGGAATTTATAATACACCAACTCAATAAATTACTCATTAAGAACTAATATCATGTTTTAGACCGAAGAAGTAGTTTGTAAATTGTGATGCATCATGCATTTTATAGACTCATATATTCTCAATTCTCACATTAAAAATTAAATAAATGAAACAATAATTCAAAGTTAACATTATTGTCTTGGAAATCTTGTAGACAGGTTGATTGATGCTATGAGTCTATAAGTGAGATATTCTTGCATCAATATATTCTCTATGAGAAAAAACAAAAAAATATTATAAATTGTATTAAAAAAATTTGTGATTTTTTTTTTAAAATTATGAGATATTTTCACGATATCCATAAAAAATTACAATACGGCTAACCGATATCGATATTTTGCTATATTTTTGCGATATTCGGAAAAAAATCAATTACTCCCTAATATCTATATCTCAATCTCATTTTTTGGGATATATCCGCGATATTTGCATCCTAGATTGTAGGATGGTATTTTTAAAAAATGTTTCTAATATGAATGACATTTTTTTCAATTGCAAAATATATTGTGAAAATCAATTTCAACGTAAAATTTAGGATTTATTACTACTAGGTACAATATTTGAGCAAAAATGATTATTAGATACAACACTTTAAATAAATTATTATCCATTACAATTTCTACCAAAAATATCCCTTCCCACATCTAATTACCAAAACCCTAATTTCTCTCTCACTTTCTCCCCACCCCTCTCTCCCTCAAACAATTTTTCTCAACCTAAAATCATGGTTCCTCTATATAAGCCTCTTTGCCATTTTAATTCGTCTCGCCATCGCGCTCCACCCTATTCCGGTGCCCACACGCCGCCGATGTTCGGGGATTATGAGGTTAATCCGTTGAAAACCCAAGATTTGCGGTGGTTAAACCCCAGCAATGGCATCGTCCCCGAGATCTCGAGCGTCACAACCTCGATGGTCGCGGCAGTGGGTGGCCGAGACCAGGCACCTAGGTGGTACGTTGCCACAACCAAAGAACGGTAGTAATTTTGGCGGCGAGGAGTCGTTTACGCAAAACGAGGCTAAGGAGCAAGGCCGATAGCCAAGAACCCACAGAGCATTGAGGCGGCTAACGATTGGGGTTAGGTGCGGCGCGACGGTGGTGCATCGGTGTTGGTGGAGCCGCCTCAAGATCGGCGCCCAACCCGGTCGATCGGCGTCAAGATCGGTGCCTAACCCGGATGGCAAAAACCTGTGCGAAGGCAGCAGTGTTGGTGGAGCCGCCTCAAGATCGGCGCCCAACCCAAATGATGACGAACACGGCGACGGCGAAAACCCAGCGACGGTGTTGGTGGCTCTCCCTCTCCGACCAATACCTTAATAAATCGGGTAATCGAACTTGTCTAATAAAGTCGAGAAGGTTTCAATGTCTAATAAATGGTAAACTAGCAACGGATATGGAGCAACATCAAGAACACGAGAGAGAGTGATTTTAGTAGATTATTCTTGATGAATCCTCACAAGAAGCGGTTTGATGCGGTTTTATTTTTTTATTTTTATGTGTTTTAATTTTTTATTTTTTCTTTTGTGAAACGGTGGTTTGATTTTTTATTTAAATTTTTTTAAATTTTCTTACGCATATGTGCAATGAAGCTACAAATGTGCAATAAAGTTGCACATGTGCGAAATTAAGAGGTTTTTAATGTAGAAATCCTGGTTATGAGATTGTGAAAAGCACGATTACTTATCAATGTAGAAATTATATGGTTGATTAGTGGATATATTAATATCGATTATCTTTGTAAATTTGTTTGTATTATGTTTATTAAGTGCAAAAATATTGTTTAATTTCTCTTGATATGCTTCCATTATTTGAATGGTGAATTGATGGCTTTATTTATGTTGTGAAACCGTTTGGATGATAATGAAAGGTGTATCGACAAAAGCAATAAATGGGAATGGGACAATTTGGAGTCCCTTTTTTTAAAGGAAGTGTAATATTGGAAAAATTACTCAAAATATTGTATTTCTTCGTAATTATAAAAAAAAAGTTGTACCTAGTAGTAATGAGAGATCAAATATTGTACTTAGTAGTAATTGACCCTAAAATTTATTTTTATTTTTAATAATATTAATTGTTTCATGAGAATGTGTTAGTTTGAAAGTAATAATATAGATGAAACCAACTAATACACCTTTAGTTATACTCCCTCCGTCCTATAAAAACTTTCAAATTTTCCTTTTTCGTCCGTCCCAATATAAGTTTCACACCCTTAAAATGAAAAACCTTTTATAAACTCCACCCTCACAATTTTCTCTAATTTACACAAATGTCATTACTTTTACTCTCACATACACATAACCCAATAAAGTTTTTATTTTATACATAAAAATTTACAAATTTATCCATTAAAACTTCAATCATTTCTTTTTTTTCTTAAAGTGTGTACCCACCTACATATGAAAGCTTTTAGATATGAAGAGAATATTTTTATTGCTTAAAAATTTAAATCTTAAAATAGACGTTACATTTTTGTTTACATAATATATCATTTTAATAAAATTTGTTCCACTCAATTATCCACCCACCCCAATAAAATTTAAAAAAAAAAAAAAACACTCTTTTATTCTTAATTACATTTTAATATGAATAAATAGTTTTTTTATCAAAATCTGCATGCTTTCATAGGTTGAAGGGCGCATAATTTAAAAAGGGTAAAGTCTACTTGTGAACCGGGGTTCACGGTGAAACTTGATCATTTACTAAAGGGTATCGATTGTAATAATTGAGCGGTATTATCTATATTACTAAAAGATTTCAATCGTGATAATGAAGAGTATATCATATATTGCTAAAGAGTATCGGTCGTGATAAGCCGAAGAGTATTACCTATATTATTAAAGAGTATCGGTCATGATAACGTAAGAGTATTACTTATATTACTTTTAAAGGTATTAGTCGAGATAATGAAAAGTAAATTGATCTATTTTTTAATATGGACCAAGTTTCACCGTAAAATTTGGTCACATGAGACACACTCTTTAAAAAGTGAAAGAATAACTAAGAATTTGAGAGGTAATTTCTTAAATTTTATACAAAATGTCATTGCTTTTGACCCTACACATACATATAATCCAACTCATTTTCTTACTTTACACATAAAAGTTTATGAAATTACCTCTCAAATTTTCTTAGTTATTCTAAGAATTTGAGAGGTAGAAAAGTGTGAGAATGGAATTTATGAAAATTTATCATTTTAAAGATGTAAAAAATATTATTTTATAGATATAAAAAGAAAGTGTGAAAGGTACCAACTCGGATGGGAACATTTTAAGTTGCACGACTTACTCTATTCGCATGATAATCAACGCTTTGTTACTCAGTCGATCTTTCTAGAATAGAGTTTCTCTCTCTGGAATATAGCTTTCTCCTCTGCTGCTGCAACTTCACGATAGGCACGATCAAGAAGATAACGCAGGAGTAAGGAATCACTACTCATGCTTTCTCTCTCTAGCGGTTTCAAGAAAGCAATTGAGGAATCTGCTCACAGTCTGCGAACCTCTAGGGTTTTCGGTGAGATTTTACCCCTTTTGGGTGTATTTTATTATTGCGGATATCGGTCCTCCTCCCTCCATATTGGGATCGGTGATACGTTCTTTGGTGATTTGAATCCATTCAACTCAAAACTTGAAGAAATGAAGTAGCACTTCAATGGGTTTTCTATGAGAGTGCTCTAATCATCATTGATTCTCTGCTTTGGAAGCTTTAACAACCCTCTTGTCACGGTTATCTATTTTGGGGGTTGTCGTGATTCCCGACTCCTATCTTAGCGGGTGACTCGGCCTAGGATTTTCTCCGGTCATTTGCGAGAAACCAACACTTCTTCGTGAAAATCCCTTGGCGACACAATTCAAGATTAATCATTACAATTCGGGGAAGAAATCGCATATATCAAATTATATCCGAGGATCTTCTTCAAGAGGTTAATCGAATTTTCAAGGTTACGCTTTCGACAAAGACAAGACCCTCTTGTAAAGCCAACTCCGCCAAGGACCATGAGTACCTTTGTGTGGAATGCGCGAAGGCTGGGGAGTAGGCGTGCATTTCTATTGCTCCAGCAGCTTGTTGAGGAGTTAAGGCCCCTTTTACTTTTCGTAGTGAAACTAAGGTATCTTCTAAAATTGCTCGTACTTGGCTCTACGGTCTTCGTTTTAATTATGTATTTGGGGTTGATTCTAATGGCACCAAAGGTGGCCTACTCTTATTAAGTAAAATAAATTGAACGTATCCTTGCGGTCTTATTCACATAGTCATATTGATGTTAATATTTTCTCGGGAATCTTTAAACCGGAGATTTACGGGTTGTTATGCACCTTCTACTCCTAATGAAAGAATGGCCTTTTGGAGCCTACTAATTAAACTTCACAAACCGATAAACTCGAGATAATGAAAAGTGGCTATTAGGGGGTGATTTTAACGATATTATGTTTGATTACGAGAAAAAGGGGCAACAATAAGAGAAGTACTTATACGAGGAGATAACCTCTATCACTGTTGCACTCATATTAAAGTAAAGAATGTAACTACAATAGGGCCAAAATTCACTTGGTCTAACAAAAGAAAAGGAACTAATAACATCAAACAAAACCTTGACCGGTTCTGGCTAATAGTAATCGGTTCGATCAATTCCTAAGACTTTGGCAACCAAGCGTGGCTTCTTGGGTCGAGATCATAGGGCGATCAAGATTTCTCTTAATCATAGCGAGATGGATGCGTAAAGAAGCGAATGGAAAATAATTCCTCTTTGAGAACAAATGGATGCTTGAGGAGGGCTTCCACATGCATGCAAAGGAGTCTTTGGAGAGCGGGGCCGCATGATAGCTTTTGAGCTACCCGATAAGCTTAAGAAGCTGTGGCAAAGCTCTTTCGAGTGGGCAAAGGAAAAGGTGGGTAACACCAAGCAAAAAATCAAAAAAGCTGGTTAAAGAAATCAATGAGGCCCAATTGGAAGAGGACTTTGAAGAGAATTATGATTGTGTACATGATAAGGAAAGAGAACTTCGAGGCTATCCGCTACAAGAAGAACACTATTGGTAGCAGAGGTCCAAAAACAATGGCTTAAAGCGGGGACTCGAACACATCTTATTTCCACTAAAGCACTAAAGCCGGGAGAATCGAAACTACATTACAAAGTTGGTCGAAAGCTTGATCGTAAGTGGACATCGAATGAGGAGATAGGGAAGAGTATAGCAATTACTACGCAGACCTCTTTGCATCCAGAAACCCGAGGTGAAAAACTATCGAACAAGCACTTAGTCATATGGAGGTGAAAGTGGATGAAGCAACGAATAAATACCGGGACGGTGACTTCACGAGATGAGGAAATAAGGGAGGCGACATTCGACATGAATCCTTGAAATCCCGAGGGCCGGATGGATTCCCGGCAAGCTTTTATCATACAATGTGGGACACGATCGGAGACGATGTATGCAAGGAAGCTAAAGGAATCCTCAATGCTAAAAACTCCTTGGAAAGATGGAATGATATTGTGGTAATCCTCATTCCAAGATTAAGAAACCGGAGAAGATTAAGGACTTCGAGGCCAAAAGCACGTGCAACGTCGGTTATAAAATCTTGGCAAGGGCGATAACCAATGATTTCGAGCGGTGATGGGCTCTATTATCGACAACAATCAAAGTGCCTTCGTCCCGGGAAGGCTAATCTCGGATAATATTCTTATGGCCTTTGAATGCCTATACTTGGCTTAGACACTCTAAAAGCAAGGAAGGTTATATGGCCCTTAAGGCTGGACAAGAGCAAGGCGTACGAGGGAGTGGAATGGAGGTTCGTTGAAGCGTGTAATGAGCAAATTGGGTTTCTCCCGAGGAAATGGATTAGCCTCATTCTCCAATGTATCAGGTTAGTGACTTATGCTTTCAAATTCAATGGAGTGATTACAAAGAAGATTGTCCCTACTAGAGGCTTAAGGCGGGGGACCCTTTGTCCCCATACATTTTTGTAATTTGCGCACAGGATTCTCATCCCTCCCGAAGGGTTTACATATGCAAAGGCTCATCAAGGGGTTGAAGATGTCGTCAAGGGGGCCAACAATTACACATATATTATTTGCCAACGACAATGACCTCATTTTCTTCAAAGCTAACTCGGTATCATGCAAGAATATAAAGGAATGCTGAACCTCTATGAGCGGGCATCGGGACGGGTTATTAATTTCGACAATTCAGCACTCATCTTTAGTCCCATCAATCGGAGAGCCAACCGGGAAAGGGTCAAGCAATTACTAAATATCGGGAAAGCGTAAGTCACGAGGTTGTACACAGGGCGCCCTCTTTCTCGCTTTGAAATAAAAGAATACAATTTGGGTTCCTCAAAGAAAGATTAATCAAGAAGGTAGACTCCTGGAATCACAAACACTTCTTGACGGGGGGTAAAGAGGTATTAATTAAAGCAGTTCTCCAAGCGGTTCCCTCTTATACCATGGCTTGTTTGAGAATTCGAAATTTATTTGCAAGGATTTAGAAAAGATCTGCGCGCGTTTTTGGTGGGGAGGCTCAAGCTCTAAAGAGGGTGTCCATTGCAAGACTTGGAACCGGCTTTGCGGGAGCAAAGAAGAAGGAGGCTTGGGATTTCATTGATTCGAATGTTTCAACCAGGCCTTGGTGGCAAAGCAAGTCACGGAGACTTATAGCCTACCCAGAGTCCTTAGCGAGCCAAGTCCTCCATGCGCGCTACTTGAAAACTATGACATTATGGAGGCAAAACTTCGGTAGCGATCCTTCCTTCGTTTGGAGGTCCATATGTTGGGGAAGGAACCGCTTAAAGAGGGACTAGGCTGGATCATTGTTATGACGGGACATCAAGGCAAATAGGAGGGATTGGTTTGGGAGGTGGTCTACTTCAAAGGCTTCCACGTGTGCGGTCAATAACCAAAGGTTGCCACCTACATCAAGGAAGGGAGACAATAGATAGAGGAGGCAATCCGCAAAGACTTTGCCGCCTTTGAGGCCGAGGAGATTTTAAACAAAAAGATACCTTCTCGAGCCACAAAGATTCGAGATCTTGGAAGCTACATTCCAAAGGAAAGCTCGGAGAGCTCAAATACGAGATAGGGTGGTGCAAAGATTTGTGGAAGTTGAACCTTCCACCGAAACTTAAAATCTCCTAGTGGCGAGTCTCGTGGTATATTCTACCTTCCGAAGGGAACCTAGCCAAACGACATGTACCGGTCTCCCTAGTTGCAAGCTTTGCGGTTCAGCGGAAGCCACCACTACTCATGTCATCTTCCTGCGAGAGAGTTAAGAAAACTGGAAAGAGGTGGCGGTTACCCTACCTAAAGCCAAGAGTCCGGAAAAGGGAACCATTGATTTCTGGATTATCTACAACATATTAATATGGAAACTTCAGAGGAAAAGATTATTGTGATAGCATAGGGAGTTTGGAAAAGAAGATGTGAGATCATCCACCAAGGCGAAGGCAAGAAGAAAAGCAAGCATGGAATTTTCATTTGCAAAAATTAAGTGGGCACTTACGATGGTGGATGAGTATAAAACCGCAAAAAGCAAATCGCGTATTCAAGAAGGTGTCTCACAGATACAAAGCATCTTGAACGGGTCAAAAATGCCCTAATTATATTCACGGATGCCGGCTTTGACCCGGAGAAAGGACACATCACCTATGGAGTTATCGGGATGGATGCATGCGAGAAAAATTCAAATGATCGATAGA